>OY757216.1:12196713-13446713 GCA_963583965.1 Nomada ferruginata
TACGCTCGCTTCGAAGGACGATCGATTGGGGTTACTATGTTGCTGGATTTATGGTCGTACGAAGGTTCCAACGTGTGCTCGGATTTATGCTCACGGTGGAGAAAAAGTTGTGCAAGCGAACGGGCCGACGAAATTGTCGAAATCATTTTGCTCTACGCCGAGGATTCGGTATGATTGAATTTTCGTGAAAAAAGGGAGGGGGTGGGGCTTAAGAACGATATCGTAAATCCGAGTCCACGTGGCAACGTTAATTTACACATTTACACAGTTGTATGAATTTTATATATAGGACAAAGAAGTTTGGCAAGCAGTGTACCAATCGACGGCGCAAACGACTTATCCTCTCAATGTATGTTATACGTTATCGTGTATGAGTGTACATACACATGCGGGTCGATGTATGCAATTATCATACATATTGATTGGCAATAGTACCGCGCGATAAGGCAATGCAACGAAAATTCTTTGCGGAAAGATGCTTCGGAAATTTAACGAGAAAATATTTGTCTGTCCTGTTCCTTTTATTTGTGTTTCGAAGAAAACGAAAAGGCTAATTCACCGTCGTCGTGGAAGATGAAGAAATCTGAGTTCTACCTATTTTCGTCGAAGCGTGAAAATTATGAAGATCCATGAGCTTACGACCAATTTAAATCGGGGATACAAAGATTACTGAACTAAATCACGTAGGAAAGTAGAATATACATACATATAAATAGCCCGTACGACATGGATGAAATAAAATAGTAATTCGTAACCACAACGATATTAGAAGAATCATTGATAATAATAGGATAAATGGCGCTACTACTATCATAGTATAATTAAAATACACAAAAGACGAACATTCATATACACAGTACAGCCATGCTGCGATAGGTTTATCTGTAACAGCGAATTCAGTTTATTCGTACAATCGTATAAAGTTTTAACAAGTTACAAGAAGCTTAGATAGACCTGTATTATCTTCGTTATTTACTCTTTCTATTTTACTGCTAGCTCTATCGAGCATCCGTTTCATTTTAACGACTACCCTTTGAACTTGTAAAAAAACTCACGGTAGCCAAGTAAAATTAGATTTTCGTACAAAGGGAACCACCTCGAACGAATTATCGTGGAACTCTTGTAGACCGTGTAAACCTTTTGAGACTGACGAAGAATGAACAATCGCCCCTTCTAAAGATGTCTGTAGAAAAGCTTTTGCTATTCGAATGCGCCCTTTACGACAGAACCGATATGGTAAACGAGTAGCTCGAAGCAGAACGCTTCGTGGCACGAGCGAAGGAGAAATCTATAAAGAAAGAAATGGAAAATATTCTAAACCGTACGAACATCGATGCATCAAATGTGGTTTTCTACCATCCTCCACTTCGAAGACTATCCAGCAATGCCAAGGCGTGTCTAATTATTGATTTAAGTCCGTCACCCCTTAATAGATGAGAAATATCGTTAACGATAACAACGTCTAAGCAGCAATGATGCGTTTACACGAGTGTTTCTCCCATTTGTTAAAAGTATAATTAAATCCTTATCCGTAATAGCATTATGCGTAAGTCGACAAACGTAATAATACAAGTACTACCGTTTAATATTGTTTGCGATATTACCATAGTATAATAGTGAACATTGAGAACATCGAAGAACAGTCAGATAGGTGTGAATCGACGATTCTATCCTAATTACCCGCGCGATCAATCGTTCGTCCTTGCTTCCCTAATCGGACTTCATTTACTCGTGTTTTGATTGGTACAGCGAACAAAATATCATTATCCCGCCCCTTCGCGGGCCCGCCCCGATTTTCGAATCGTTTGTGGTGTTGCGATACGAATTATATCTACGGACTATTGTGATTTCCCTTGCAAGTATATAAACTACGTGATCACGCACGCACTTTGCGGATCCAAGTGAGCAAAATTCTGGCGACGCGTCGCGACGAACCGAAATGTAGGACAAATACCGTATATACATACACATATACATGTATACATCGATGGTATACGTTCCAGACATTGTTCTCTCTTTTTTATTTATTTATTTGTTTTTTTTTCACTTCAAATCTGTTTTCTAGATGTAAATGTGGTCCGATCGTGATGAGCAATCCGACGATTAAAGAACGAGAACGTAAGAAGACAGACGTTTAAGAACTCACAGAGCACAATACAATATCGATCATCTAGTAGTAACTCCAAAAATATGTTATTCTCTCCTATATTTATAACTACGCTATCTATTCCTCGCAAATAGTCAGTTACTTTGTTTTACAGTGATAATATATATAATACATATATAATTTCATACGAACTATCCATTCAACGCGATGAACATTAAATCCTACGTCCACACAAGGAAAGGTGATTCTTAACTGTGGATGTCCCCTTTGATTCCTTTTACACTTCCATTCATTCTCTCTTTTTTTCACCTTTATCATTTCTGGCCATTGCAACGCGAGTACCTGCGTTTAACAGTACTAAACTCGTTCGCCGAACATTTTTTCTCTCCACGATTCCAAGTGCTCGCGCGACAAAAAGTATTATGTGTCCGCATTCAATAAAGATCCCCCCCAGCCCTCCCAGTTCTTCCTCGACCTGTTATTATCCTCGTTTGTAATCTCAATCACTGTTTGCGATCAGTTTCACGTGCAAACTTAAATTCGCGTGTTCCGCCCGAGCACTCGAGACGCGATCATTTAGAGATTCCACACTAAATAAATTTACTACTGGACACAATCTCATTAACATTTTTAGGCACTACACCTAGACACTAAGAAATCACTCCACCCCCACCCCTCCCCTGATGCTATTATAAGAGACGTATGTACAAATTTAAAAACGATTAAAATAATTTTATTTCTATAGCTTCGAGTGTATATGTACAAATTTATCTTCTTCCTCTGTATGCTGTACGCGTGTGTTTGTGTGTATCACCGTGTCACCCGAAAGGAAGAGGTAACTGTTACGCTCCCGCTCAACAATGTGTCAACCATTTTGGTCTACGCTAACAAGGTCGTTTAGATTCAGCAGAATTTTCCCTTTGATGCGGCATATGGAAGTAAAGATCTATCACAAACATCATCTAATCTATCGTGTCACTGAAAGCGAAGTTCGTGAACAAAAGCTACTAAGAAGAATTTGCGAGGGAGAAGTACGAATAAGTTTGACGAAGAGCGGCCAAGGTAACGTCATATCGCGCTATCGGAAATGACAGTCGGATGAAAACGTATAACCTTGTCGATTGTTAACGGCAGAAATTCTAGTACTCTGTATATATGTATACATATATATACATATAAAATGTATACATACATATATATATTCATTATACGTATACTGCCTCATGCACATTGGCCTTTCCTAAAGCCCGGCCAAAACAACGTCGCGCAAATATTGACACTACAATTAATAAAATATCACAACTAGAACCATCGTTACAGTTACGGTACGTTTTCAAGTAAATTGTTTCCTTTCGTTTCACGTATATAGCTTCCGGTAGCTATTGTTATTCAGATATTATTCGTTTAGTAACGTGCTTAATTATATCTACTAACCGTACAGTGTGTAAACGTATTACATATGTATATATAATATAATATAAAGTAACAATGACTGCGTTTAATATGACTCTGAGCTTGTACTGACTGACGATCTACACCTAAAAATAAGAAACTAACATAGGACCATTTGTGTAGTGGCGTATACCGCCCTACACCCAAAGCTTGAATTAGTAATAACATCGACGACGATAATTCTATTTGTTAGAGAGTAATCGACACTCGGTTCCACAAGCGACCACCTAAAATCTACTACCCAAATACTTTTGCGTATTCGACGCTAATAACAACGTGAACGTAATAAAATAACATAGATATACATATATGCATATATCTATCAGTGATTAATTCGAACAATCGACTTGACGTTCAATAATTACAGTCTTATGCTAACGTTACGAATACAATATCGTCAGTCAAAACTTGCCCTTTGGATGAGGAAGAAAAAAAAAAGAAAAAAATACAGAAAACTGACTGAAATTATCTCGCCTATCTAGCGACACGTATATCTAAATACGTTCGAACTTACGGAGGCAAAAATGAAGCACAGTAGTATGACTATGATGCGTACGACTATCGCGTATAACATCTACGTATATGTTTGTGCATGTGTTGATTCGCGCTGTACATACACCAACGCGTATATTTTTTGTTAATCGCAACAACATTCCCCCCCTTCGTTTTTGTTTTGTTTTACGTAGAATGCGAAAAATCTATGGATATGACTTTTGTTTCTCACTTGTTACGAGTCGAAACGGTAGATTTTTCTTCTATGCGATACAATTTCTACGGTTTATATGGAAGCATACATATGTATATACATATATGTATATATATAGAGGTATACATATATACATACATATATACATGTAGACGCGCAAACGTGCTTGTGTAATTTATCATTTGTATACACGTGTGTGATCGATACAACACGCAACACTAACACGTTGATTGTAACTTTCACTTGTATGTGTTTACTGCAACATTTAAGATACATTTGTCAAAGAAAGAGACGCTCCATTCTCTCATTGCTGTTCCTATTTCGCGGTTGCAGTAAATATAAATATAAGTATGATTAATCGTTAAACAGGCACATCGACTTGGTTACATCATTTCTCATATTTTAGTTTTTACATCGCATAATGCATCTAAAGAAAGACATCGAAGCCAATTTCGTGGTTTAGTTGGACGAGCTGCTTGAATTTTTAATATTTCAAGAGAATAAATAAATGATCGCTAAAAAAATCGGACATTTCGTTGGGCAAATGGAAACTCATTATTTATCAGCTATTTATAGTAGGCGCCCTTTGATATAAAAATCCTGTTAAACATCAGATTACAAAAGAAATCTCATTTATTTATCGATCGAAATTAATAGATTAGCAGCAGCGTCACGTTGCATTCAAGTACTGAAAATTCTTTTGTTCGTTATACCGATACCGTATCTAAAATTTGATTTCATTATTATCTCAAACACAGCATTCTCCCTGTATCTTTTTCTCTCTCATTCACACGCACAAATATCCCCGACCATTCATCAGCCATTCATTTCATCATACTCGCTCACGTCCTCGCTCTATGTGTAAAATGCTACTTCTAATTAAACTCTGGACATGGATCACTCTAATCAACATACCACAGCTTATATCCCGTACGTTACACCATACAGCAATGTATATAAAATAATTAGCAAAACAATGCCTAAGCGTCATTCCATTAAAAACCACGAAATACACGTCAGCACGCAGAAGATCCTTCTTAAAGTGTCGCGAACCGTAGAATGAAGAGTGCAATCAACCCTAACAGCATAACGTTCGAACATCAAAGTTTAGGAAGAGAGCCATTCGCGAGAATTCTATGTACAATTCGACATTTAGGCATGCACATGTATTTACATGTATATCGAACGCATCTCGTTTCGAAGAATACGACCACCTTCTTTATTTTCAAACATTAGAAACACTGCTTTCTCTATACTGACGTGGAAAAGTGCGAGAAGGAAGAACATGATTCGACGAAAGGGGAGAATACTACGGGAAATTGTTATAAACTTGCACCATTCACACGTTCATCGTAATAGAAAGAATCGAATGTACGTTGAAGAAAAGTGTGTGCAATCCGACATTGTGACGCGTACATTTTCAACGATGATTTTTCTTTCCTTTTCATCGAGACCGCTCGAACTAATAAATCCTCGCAAGGAACAAATATGAATTCATTTTGTTCCTCCTTTCTTTTTCTTCTCACAAACGTAACTTCGCGGTTACTATACGCACAACCCCGTGTCCCTGTTCGTGCTACTTGCTGTGTGCCGCTGACTTGTGCAATGTACCTAACACGTACATTCTTATAAACTATAACACTCGGTGAAATGCAAAACAGTGAAACGCGATTAGGCGAAACAAAGGTATCGATGAAAGATAGTGTGTTAATGTCAATGCTGTACGAAATTCGTATCGTATGGAAAATATTTCGAGAATGGAAATCTCGTTGCAAACGAACGTAATGCAATTCTATCATGAACGCGGTATCTACAAAGAGAAAAAAGAAACACTGCGAACTGTTAGTGTAATTACCCTTAAAGTCAGCGATGCATAAATTGCAATAATAATAGTAATAGTAGTAATGGTGATAATAATAGTAATAATTATAATGAGGGCAATAGGAATAATTACGTAGTAAAAATAAATAGTGAGGCTGCTGCGAGGAGGACACAGCTTTTGTCAAATACAAGTTAACCGTGCGATCAAATATACATCCATTATATGTTTGAATCGAAATAGAAGAATTCGATTTCAAACCCAACACACACTTTTATACAGCAACATCATTCGAATGGTGCACGAAATTACACCAGCATACCTCGTAAGACAGCTCGAAATGAACCTAGCCATAAAACTCCAAACGCATTTCGCGACAGATCAATGCGTCACGCATGGTTTTGTGTGTACGCGTGTAATTCATCAACTCCCTTTCGACTATCAGAAACAGAACGGGAATCTTCATTAGAATCGATATCCCGTTCGGAAAAGAACGCTCAAAATATATTGAAGCGCTGTAACGTGCAACAATAATAAAAAAATCTCGAGCCAGTCGAAATTCGTTTGGCAAAAGCGACGCGATTTACACGCCGCAATTGGCCATGAATTCTACTGCACTAAGATTACCTTTGTTTACGAGCATTCAAATTAACGCGTATGATACGTATCATAAAGAAATGCGAACTGCTTAACGCTGAACTTCAATAAAACATAATTTGCTTAACTGTTGCTAACTGAAGTAGAACAGTTTTGCAAAATCACCGACATTAAATAGTCTTTCTTTCTTTTTTCTTTTTCATCTTCTTAAACTTGCGCATAATTTCGTACAATGCATATTCAAACGTCACAACGAAATCACCTGGTCGTTTCATACATCTTCGTAAAATTTTCTTTGGCGCCGCAACATTTTCTCTTCGAAAACATACAAAACGCGTCGGGTATATAACGTATATACTGTCACGTATATAACTTTGTTTTTTTTCTTTCTTCACAAGAGGAATTTCGCTTCATCGAACGAAAGGAAAGAGAGGGAAAACACGATTCACGATGGCCATATGGCGATTCGCTGATGAAAGCAGTAAGAGACGCGGCACATACACGACCAATTTATCGATCCTCGAAACCCATATTACGTTCGCCTCTTTCTCGATGAAAATCATAAATAATCTTGATATCCTTTTATCGTAACGCAGAGAGGCAGTTCGAAGGGGGCAATCGCTATTTAGGGACGGATTGTCAAAAAGTTAAGTTGAAGAACGACTTCGATCTAGCCCCGAAACTCCGTACGAGTCTTTTCAGTCGTGGAATCATTTCGCAACGATTATAAGTCTAACGCATTTATACTGTGCTTCTTTTTTTTTCGTTTCAAAGTCGACAATAGTATCGCGAGAAACCCCCTTCGTTCGCTAGTGGAAAAAAACACGCTCACGAAGAATGAATGCGACAAGGATGATGGATTTTCCTTTTCCTTTCGTTCGATCGTTCAATTACGATCACGTAGCGTCACGATCATGTAAAATCTCACAAAGAAAACAAAAGAAAGATGCGGCGAATACTAGTGCTCATACGCCGTTCGATTTCTCTTCTGAAAACCAGATAGAAGAATAATTTAATCCGTGAACCACAAACTAGAAGGCTGATATTGATGTTTGGCCGGCGAAAGAGGGGCTAATCCGTAAACGGCCGTCGGCTGCATATGTGCAGGCAGTGGATGCGCCGCGTGACTTGTCAGCAACGGTCTGGCCGAGCTGTGATGAGCTGGTGGTGGCAACGCTCGACTAGAATCATACAACGTTAATGGAGACGAGCTGTAAAAAACGGGATAATGAACGTTAGAAAGTCTCCGTAAAGCTCTAAAAAGGGAAATGAAAGATTTGTTTATATAAAAGATCATTTCTTCGTTCTACACGCATTCGATTTTATAAGGATGTAACAATTATATACGTATATCATACACTGAGAAAATCGAGTAATCGACAAAACGTATTTTTCTCCTTTCTTTGCTTTTTTTTTCTTACTTCGAGTCTCTTTACATTAAAATTACAGTCGTTCGTATATTGCTTACGAAACGTTTTCTTTCTTTCTTTATAGTGCAATCGTCTAAGCAGGCAGTAAATCGTCTACTTTGTACAAGACACGTGTACATACAGTCGAGCAGTAAAATACATATTATACAACCGTCGTAACGACGCGGTGTTTCGTCACACCTTAATTGGAAAAAAGACAAAAACGATGAAAACAACGTTGTAATATACCCGAAGAAAAAAAGAGTATCGATTAACCGGCCAAATATACATCACACGATCTTTACAACGTTGCATGCCATTTAGAACGAGGTAAAACTATCATATCATTGCACGGATACGCATTATTTGCAACAATAAACTACGATACGATCACAAATATAAACAACATACGATGAACTATTGCTAGAACGAAAATATAATAAATGGTACACACATGCATGCATCAACTAGGTGTCTAGGTACCCACCCGGGTGTGAATCCCTGATAGGTGGGCACTTGTTGCTGCTGGATAGCAGTAGGAGCCTGAGAAGGCGCGGCGGTAACGTATACCGGGGGTGGCACGGCATGGGCTCTTGAACGGACATGAGCGTACTCCTGGTACAGGGGTTGTCCCAGATGTTGGGCACTTCCTATTACAGGCCCCCCTGCAGGACTTCTGCCACCGCCACCGCCCCCAGGACTCAGGTGGGCCGGATGCCCATGATGACTGTGGGTATGACCCGGATGGGCTGCCGAACCCACCACCTGGCTCTGCCTACAAAACCCAAAACAAAAATCCAACCCTTCGTTATGCAATTCCCATGCGTTCTTTACTTACTGTAACATGTACCTCTAAGAGGACCGAGACCAAACCGACAGAATCAACGATCGATTCACGCATCGTTCACAGATCCTTCTCGATTCACTTTTAACCGACCTATTCTGTTCTCAGATATAACATAGAGACTGTCCATGCTGTTTACTTGCCCAACAATGATATTCAGAGATGGTCTGTCGTCTCGACAACGCGTACACGAGAGTCGTCCTCGTCATCGGTTTGGTCATTTCTCATACAAAGAGAGAACCGTACATGCATCGATAACTACGTGCACACAAGTCTCATTTAACTATCCAATCTTTTGCTATCCTTTCGGCTAGACTCTTCTAAATCTCAAGTGTGTACTGTACATGCATGCTTTACGTGTTAGCCGAATGATTGAAACATGGCATGCTTTCGTTTCGATGCTCACCTATACTGATGGACAGTGTTCGCTACCGCCCATTTCTGGTGATCTCTGGAATGAGCAGCCGGTGGTTGGACGTACTCGTGCTTGTACTCAGCTCTCTTTCCAGGCCATGATACCCGCTTGTCCGTGCCGGTTGTGTACACGATGTGCTGTTCTTGAAGGTGCGGATGCGCGCTGCTCGTGGTCACATACTGCAAGAAGTAGTCATGCATGTCATAGGCATCATCCTAGAAAAACATTTTCAAATGTTCCAAACATTACTAAAACAGGGATAGGGGGTGACCCATGAATGCGAGGCTGTATCGCTGGTGTTAACTTCGAGGCGAGTTGACGTTGAGGAATGTCCAGCGAAATAATAATGATAATAACAATAATAACTGAAGTATATTGATAAAATTAATAAAAATGAAGGGGAAGATAGAAAATCGAGGAGAAATTTGTCTTTAATTCGAATGAATTGTTAACCTGATAGGTCGGTGGCTCTTTGCAAGCTGGCGCGTGACACGGATGTGGTGCAAGGTACTCAACGCCGGGTTCTGGTTTTGTTGCAACATTAATCATATTGCACTCGGACTGCACCTTCGCCAATAATCGTTTCTTTTGTGATTGAGAAGAGTATCCGGAGCTGCTACTGCAATCAACAACAGTTTGACGTCAGTACAAAGTGTTTCGGATGACATTATAAAGTTTGAACCGTTACGTTAATTACCTGCTGACGTGATGCTGTTGCTGGGGTTCATGCTTAATTAATTGAGTAGTCTGTGGATGCTGAGGATGTTGCGGCAAATGTTGGTATATATTGTGCCCTCGGCCTGGACTGGCTTCGCCGTCGCTGTCGCCGACAGTTACACAACTGATAATATTTTTCCGTTGCGCTCTCTGAGACGTGCTATGCGTTGTGACATGCCCATTTGTATGAGACTGACTACTCGAATGTGTTTGTTGCATCGGTTGGACCACGCGCAGGGTTGACTGCGTACTGAAAATTAAATAGAAACGTGATTAGCCGTAGGCGAAACGAATAGAAAAATCGGATGTCCCCCATACAAATCGTATTATTCGTTACACGGAGCATTAAAGAATGGCATTAAACGCTATAGCAGTAAATCATAGAGCGTTGTCAGTGTATGGTCGAAATGATCGACAGACCGAGAGCCATAATAACATGTTTATGAACTGCCCGTGTTATCTAGTATTAGTATGCACTCTCTTGCCCTGGAAGTATTTTTTATTCGCGAGTGCGGCAACGCGAATAACATATTAGAAATTTCAAAAAGTCAATTTCATAATACGTTTATAAGCGTCGTGTTGCGTGAGCTTCGTAGCGATTATTAACCATTAATCGATGCTATTGTGAGACTTCGTATTACTACGTTACATTCGTGTACCTTCGGATGACTTCCTCGCGAAATGGACGTCCATCTCCAGACAGGCGAGTTGCCAAATTTTGACAGGCCCCACATTGGCGATCTCCACAACTGTCAATGATATTCATGCATGATTCCACTACATTCTATTCTACCGATAAAATACTAATAAGTCTATTCAACGGTGCGAACGTCTGCGAATGAAACTTATTCAAGGAAAGTCTTGGTATATACAGCAATGACAAAACAATTCAACTCGTGGCGCTGTATGAAATTTGTGAACCAAAGCGAAACAACAGTAAACTAAAAGTATTCGGTTCGCTGGAATAATTTCCATACAGTCGCGATAAATCTGAAGCTGTTCTCTGATCGAACTCTCATGATTGCGGGCAATAGCTTCGTGTCTCTAACTACGTTCTAAATATACTCTACGAAAACAGGTAAACAGTAACTCACCATTTGCCAGGTGTTTCGTCCTCGCTATCACTGATCGTGATAACAGAAACTGCCGGCGACGGTGTGTCATGGATCGTAATAGTTTGCTGCCGACCAGATGTTACTTGATGATGCTCTACGTTATGACTACTGCTATGTTTGCTGCTGTGATGATGTTGCTGCATAGGCGGTTGCTGCCAATGTCCACCCGGTGGCGAGTGCCGCCTCATGTTGCTCGGCGGTGTACTTTCTTTCACCCTCTTTTTCACCGGACTCAACTGTTGCGATTCCTTCTTATGCTCGTGCCTATGCTGAGCCTGTTGAGGTACAGTTACATGATGCTGATGATGCTTCGTCACACTGCGTTTGCCCCAACTTTGCGATGGATGTTCGACGAGCGCGCTAGTGTTGTAGACTTCCGTGACAGGAAATACCGGCCGCTGATCCTTCCCCAAAACGAGGGAGATTAGTTAAAAAAACCTGGTCGCTCGATGCAGGGTAGAGAATTATGCTGCAATTGATAATAAAGTCTACCTGCAAGATGGCAGAACTGTCCACAATAAGAGGTCTTCCCCAATCCCCGGCGTCGCTTAGCAACGGCTGCTGTATGGCTGCGTGTTGCGGGGGCAACTGCTGCCATGATGGTACAATAGCAGCCATTTGGCGACTTCCACCAGGCCAAGAGGTTTGCACGGCATTCTGCGACGAAAGCTTATTATTAGCTGCTTGAAAATAGTTCTGAGACAGGTACTAAAGGACAATGTTCTGTTTGCATATACTTACCGTTAACAGCATTTGTCGCCCGGTTTCCACCATTGATACGGGAACCGCTGCATACTGTTGCTGAGCAGCTGCAGCTGCAGCAGCAACAGCCTGCTGCGATATGATCGATGGCTGAATCTGCAGTGGGCCCTGTTGCGCTTGTGGAGGCTGCAGAAAAATTCGAGACACAGTTAAACATTTGCGAACAACACGGAGGGTTATTCCCAAACGCAACAGAAACCAGTATGCTCATCTACCTGTGCAACAACTACGTGTTTCGCAGGACTTGGCATCGTCTGATAGCTGGGTGGATGACAAAGTAGACCAGGCACCAATTGATGCGGAAAGTCGTGAACTCCGCCCCGTCCACTGTTCGATCCACTAGACGAGCCACTGTACTGATTCGCGCGACGACTACTGTTACTGTATATTTGATACTAAAAAGAAAGAATGCAACGTGACAAAAAATAACGCTGGTTTGAACGAACTAGCACAAACAACAGATTGAAATTTAATTTTCATTTGAACGCGGCACAGTTCGCGGGTGAAGGAAAAGTTTATTTACGAACCAGATTGTCATATCCTGTTTGCGCAGTCCGATGTTCCCTGACCAATCGTTGTACTTGATTGGTCAACTGGTTGTTAAAGGTGAAAGTCACGGCACTGCCGTTCGTCGTCGGCACAAAGTTAGCTACCAACGATGTCGGTGGAGGTGGTTGAGGTGCCGGAGGAGCTTGGTGATGCGCTGGGCTCGCAGTGAAATCACCCGCTCGTCGGCAAACCTCCATCATCTGGACGGAAGCCTTGACGTTGTTACAGTGCGCATAATCGACTAAATGGGCCAGCGTGACAAAGGCATGGTTCAGAGCTTCCCCGGGTGTTATGCGGCGTTCCTATTAAATATAAGGATCCACAGTGTTAAAGAATCATTCTTTTTTTCCCCATCGACACCCTTCGTACGTTTCACAAGGATAAAGCATAAATTAGATATTACTACCTGGTCCATTGTGAGCATCCTTTTCAAAAGGTCAATAAACTCTCTCCTATCTGCTTTCTCAGCCAAAAGTTGACCACCCTCCAAATCAGTCGGGACATTAACTTGACCAATATCATCGAGACAGTTAAAAATATACTTTCTTGCCTCCTTGGATTTGATACCAGTTTCGGCCTCGTGCTCTTCCGGTGTTTTTAATCGCCAAAATGGATATGTACCTGACAAGTAATTCAACGAAATTTACACCTGCCCTCCAAGACATTACCATCGTACAATGAATCAATTTGAGTCGAATAGGGTACTCACTGTCCATGTCTCTGTAAAAGAATTTTGTTGTTTTGCTGGCATTGTTCAACATGTGCTCCGTCGGTAGGCCCTGAGTTTGACTTATGTATCGAATTTGATCGTATTCTGAACTACCAGGATATAGAGGCCATCCTAGAAACAATTCCGCAACCACACAGCCGAGCGACCACATATCTATCGCTTCACAATATGGAAGTCCAAGTATAATTTCAGGTGCACGGTAGTATCGCGATTGCAGGTACGTGTTGCAGACAGCTTTAGACACATGGGAGGCTGAGCCAAAATCAATAACTTTCACACGATAAGGCTGACGTACCGGATCCACCAGCATGATGTTTTCTGGTTTAAGATCAGCATGAATCAACCCCAATTGCTGTGAAAATATATATGCAAAATTACTCTGGGTGATTCACAGGCGATTGTCGCGTGACTCTTGTTCAATCCAAATGCCAAATCGACTCACCTTGAGTTTCAAAAGAGCAGTGAGTACTTGTTGGAGAATCGGCCTGATGTATTTAAGCGGTAAGGGCGAGAATTTATTTTGTTTTAGGAAATCATACAGATTCTGTTCCAGCATCTCGAAGACCAAGCAGGTATGGGACTTGTGCTGGAAGCACTCGTAGGCGCGCACAAAGTTGAACTCATCCGCATTTTCCTGACTGAGTCGAGACAGGATGGAGACCTGTTTCGCGGATCGAAATCGTATTTAGTCGTGCCTGGGAAAAATCGATCGGCGGACCAATATAGCTCGTAGAATTCGCACAACTCACCTCAATCTGCCCTTGGCGCGCATACGATGGATGGTTCTTTAAAATTTTGATGGCCACTATTTCATTCGTTCCCTTCTTCCAACACTTCACGACCTGCAATACAAAACACAACGAAACAATATAAAATATACCACTGAATACCAAACAAGTTCGAACGGTTTTACACGGGCCACAAGAAAAAGCAAGGTTTATTTACCTGGCCGAAGGTACCTCTGCCCAAAAACTCGAGGACTTCATACTGATTAGTCATAGAATAGAGAACTTCGTGCTGGACTAACTGATAATCCCCGTCTCCTTGAGGGTTGCTGCCACCGCCTCCATTGGCAGCGTTCGTCACTTGCTTGCTATGCGCCGTCATGCCTGCCTGCTTGTGCTGTTGTTGCTGTTGCTGTTGCTGTTGTTGCAGCTGTTGTTGCTGTTGATTATGGTGCTGCGACACTACAGTACTACCCACTGCGTTCGTCGCGTTGGCGGAGTGGACTGCCAGGCCGTCACCATTACCCTCCCTCGACCACGTTTTTCTCTGTGGGAGGAATACACCTTATACAACAAATTTTTTGACGTTAAAGAAATCTTAGGTAGCTTGGGCGGCTTTAATTGAGAAGGTGCGATAACCACGAGCACACGAAGCAACAGAGGCTTTGAACTGAACGCGACGCCGAGACAACGCACTCCAAAAACGTGTCCACCGAACACCGATGCAATTTCAATAGTTAAAACGTGAGTACACGCACACCCACACACGCACACCCCGCGGGGAAAATTAGTTGAACAAGCACGAACAGGTTGGCACTGCGAAGGAAACGTAGAATGACTTTGCACTCATTCGAAACAAAAGGGAAAGCAACGTTGCTCGTCAAGCTTTACGTACGGGCCGTACATCATTTAGAGGAGAATCTTCGGCATTGAGATTTAACCGGGATATACGAAAACTCTCTGCCAGCAACGGAAGTACATTACGTCGGGCGGCATGAAATATGAAATGAAAGCCTTGGAGGCAATCGATACGTAACTACGCCGCATGGAAAAGTTTCCTGGCAAACGATCGTTTTGCCCGCCGTTACACGCCGTACCCTCTGCGATCGACGGCTAACCAAAAATCGATTGCCTCTCATCCTAATTATCGGTCGGGAGACCGAGTATCGGTCCGCGGGGGGGCCAAATGCGATAGATGCGCGCAGACAATAGACGCGAAGGAGCTTTTTCTGCCTCCGCGGAACCTTTGTGAAAGTTGTACTCCATCAAAGACGATATTAGACGATATTAATCGGTCGGTTGCCGTACGATCATCATGCCACGATTATATTTTCCCCTCTAATAGCGCTTCGCCTTCCTTCGAGCGAATCGAGCCTGAAATCGCTCCCGTCAGAAGCGAAAGCAAGCGCGACTGGACGAGTAAAGTCGATTTTCGGTCGGCGGGAGAAAGAGAACGACGTGTGCAATGTTTGTCCGCGAAAGGAAAGAGCGCAGAACTATTTTTAGCGACCGCGAGGAATTGTATCGCGCCGCGCGGAAACGAGCGACCGGAAAAAAGGACAAGCACAGACAAATACAGCGAGATTCCTTATCAAACGAAGCCAGATGAATGTTGGAATGAAATGCACGGTCGGGCAGTCGATTAAGCTTGCCGTTGGCGGATTGCTGGAATTAGTGCAGCTTCGAAGAGACGTCAAAGCGAACGAAGGGAGGAAAGAGACACAGCGGAAACGCGAAACACCTGGAAGGATTCAAGTAGCCCTAGGATTATTGCAAGAGATCTCGCGCGAACAACGAAGCGTTCGTACTACGCGATAACGTTCGATTGCCATCGAGACACGTCGGATGGTCGCGATACCGAAGCGTGGACGAAAGTCTCCTCCGAGTGTTTTTCAAACGGATGGACCGAGCTCGACGTTAACGCTTATTCGTGGCAGTTTTCAGTGCCACGCGTTTTCCCATCGAGTGCCACGATACCAGAGAAACGGAGTGCGCACGACTACGAGTTAAGATCTAAGATCTAAAGCGTGGAAGCATTGTATCTGAAACGTTCATCTCGCGATGGGTCGATGCGCCAACGTCGCAGCTCGAGAGCGTAAAGAGTGGAACGGACAGGGACGAATCGTCGACTTTCCTCGACACGATCACGCGGCTCGGAGGGACAGTTATCGGTACGAAAAGATCGCAGAACGTGGCACCAACCTTCTGGCCACAGCGTTGGTACGTGTCTAAGAGCTTGATCGTCGAGGCTCGTACCAGGGTCTGTTGGTTCGGGCTACTCTTCTGCAGCGCATTATTGTTGTGCAGCGAGCTAAATGCGGTATTAGCACCGTTCACGGAGTACCGTTGTTGCAGACCGGTATTGTCTAATTGGTAGTCGCCGGTCGATTGGACCAATGCGTGTTGGATCACCGGCTGGCTCACGTTGTACTCCAACTTCCGTTTCTTGCTGTGGTGGTGAACGGTGTTGTTACTGCTGCTGCTGCTGCTGCTGCTGCTGCTGCTGCCGTTGACGCTACTCGTCTGCTGTGTTTGGATGAACATGTCACACATTCCCTGCAATCACAAAGGGAAACGGGACACGTCAATCGTTAATCTTTCATTGGCACTTCAACTGTATTAGAAATTCGATCGAAAATTCTCTTTGGAGAATCTATGCCGCGAAACTTTTCCCACCCACGCCGAGCGCTCCAATGTCGTCGGCCATCGAATTCGCGGCCGTGTATAAAGTTATTATCTAAGGGTTCGATAAAGGGGTGAACAACGGGGAACGTGGCCGCGAGCTGAAAAGAAGGCAAGCAAAGTGGAGACGATTACAGGATAGGGGAGGTCAAAGTTAAGACGAAAGGGGGCTAAAATTTTCGTGCACACGCGTGCATATGTACACTTTTTTTGTCCCGTGGCGTTGCTACGATCAGCGGGGGATCGGCGGTGAAAAAAGGGGACCCATTGTGCGTGGAGCTCTGATTCGGCCAGCCAAGACCCACGGTTCTCGTGATTGCGGCCGGGTCGACGCGTGATACATAAAAACGTGCGCGACTAACGACGACCACCAGGACTACGAAATATTTTAGAGCCTCCTTCGGAGTTCACGTGCCTTCGTATGGTACCACGCTGATTCGGGCCAGCGGTGCTCAAGAGGCGTCTAGAGAATATCGGGTTTCCGAGTGGGCGATGTAACAGGACAAACATTTTCGTTTGGCCCCTACCGAGCGACCCCCTCTAAAGTTTCTGTTTTATGAATTTCCCTGCGTGAAAATGCCATGGCCATTCCCCCACGGCCCGTACACACGAAATCCTATTTGTTTCGTAACTTCGGCCGTACCCTCGGCCGGGCGAACCGTTAGCCACTGGGACGGTCGATTCGAGCCGGCATTGCATTTACGAAATTAAGCTTCCGATAAGATAACGCTTGTTTCTTTTTCCTTATCGATCGCAAAGAAAGCTGCACGTGCGCGACGTACGCGGTGCGTAAACTACTCGACGGAATAGAGTACACGAACCGCGAGGTGGAATTCCGCGGCTGCTTGGCGGATCGTCTCCTGGATCGATCGACGCGTGACGAATGTTTTGGAAACTTTCGATACCTCTGATTCACTATCCGCCCCGGTGCGTGCCTCTCTACGCGTCGCCTTTATCCTCTTTCTCCCTTCCGGCCGTCTTCATCCGCGTGCACGACGTGCTCTAATTATAGTGCCGCTTGTCAGAAATAGTGTTGCTCCGTATTATAAACGATCTACGGTACCACGAAGTACAGTTAGTACGAAGTACGTTTATGTTAACCGGCGGGAGAGAGTGCCTCGCGAAACTGGCGCAGAACAGATAACCCGATATCGAATCGTGACTATCCTCGATGGATCTCGCATTGTTCTACAATCGGACCACTGCGATCGAGGTTGTATCGCGCGGAGCTGCTTGGCCGACTCGGGTCTTGCAAATTTGCGATTCGTTTCGGAGCTAAAGCTAAACCTCGAGTCGATCCGTCATCGTCGCATCGTGGCCGTGCCAAACTGATCCTCTTCTACGCCCCCGATGCTCGTGAACTTTGCGACGTTAAACCGGACCAGTAGCGGCAGGCCAGAACGATCTAGAAACTTTCGTTGATCGGTATAAATGTACGTGCAACGAGGCAAGCCTTGCGTGGGAAAGAAAACCGGGAAGAAAATACGGATCAGAAGAAATTCTAGCGGACCGGTTGGCTCGACAGCGGCAAAACTGCCGTTGATTTGCCTTGACGACGATTCGAAAGTACAGCTTGCGTCAGACAGGCTAGGCTGACGAAAACGGGGGGAAAAATTGTGATAGGCGTCGTCGCCGTCGTATTTCTAGTGCAAAGCCATCCGAATGTACGAACGATGTACGTAACGAAAGGAGCAACTTTACGTAATATCGTTGCGCGGCAGATAGCGGATCGAAGGAGTCTCAGCTTACCGGTAACTAGTCGGCCTTTATACATTATCGTATCGCTCGATGGATATCGCCCGCAGGGGTTCCACGGCGAAGTACATATGTGTATGTAACGGGAAAAATTTAGACCGCCGAAGGTGTGTACCGCGCGGCAGCAAACTCGAGATAGCAAACGGAATCGTCGCGATGCCTCGTGCAAATCGCGGCCCGGCAAGCTTTGCATTGCAAAATCGCGCCGTCGCCGCTGACGTTCACCGCGGTTGGTCTCTCGAGTTATCTGTCGGCAGACTCGCGTATAATCGTCCCAGAGCCGGCAGCACGTCGCATAATAACCAGAGTGCAGGCGCCGAGCGGCAAACACCTCGGGGTCGGCCGCCTAATCCGCGAGCTTCCGCGGCCGTGCCTCGCGAAACGAAACGCCGCCGGTGCCGTGGTGAGACTCCAAACACGGGCAAACTATTGTTTCTATCTCGCTAAACGCTACGGACTGGCTGCTAGCAGCGCCGATGATTCACTCTCTCTATCTGCACAAGTAGCGCGAAGGGTCGAATCGAAAGTCCGGCTCTCCCCGCGAAGCGTGCACGTACTTGGGCTTTCGATCTACCCGTACCAAGACGCGATGCACGTCGTTGACCTCGCGAGCATAATCCTCCGCAAACGCCTATAATACACGTAGAGCGATGAGTCAAGCCGATCGCTAGATAAATGGGAAAGCCCCTTCGAAACTGACCTAACCGTTCCACCTGCCTGCTACTCGTGGAAACCTTTGCCATGCGATACGAGCGGCGCGATGAATCATAGAAAAATTGCACGACCCCGTCGGCTTCCGGTATTGGAACGAAAAAAGAGAAAAGTCGCCTCGTTTCCATCCTGCGTTATACCTGCAACGGTCTGCGACGCTGGACGTGGAAACGCTGACGGCGCCTGGCAGCATCGATTTCGTCAGCGAGCAATCGACAAGCCGATTCTGTAACTAGCCGGGAATTATTCTCGAAGCTCGGAGTCGTGGAGAGCGACTACTAGAGGCGCCGTGCAGTAGATGCATGGCTCCTCGCTTATCCGCTTTATCGCCGCAGATAGGAGGAAAGGATTGGCGCCGATCAATTGCACAGCGGTTCTTCGAGAATTGATAAAAGGCGGAAAATAACTCGGACACGAGTCGGTCGATCCGTGTCGACAATTTTCAACGCTAGATTCCCACCTCAAATGAGGAACGATTCGCTGTAACTCGCAGTGTCGAATTCGTGAGCGCGCTTGCATATCCGCAGAGTGAGCCAGCGAGGAGCATATAAGCGCGCGACGTTTGTCGTAAATTAAGCGCCTAGTATCGCGATCATAAATGTCTGACTGTTACGTCCTGTATTTATAACCGGCAATCGCGCGCGCAAAAGTTGGCCGACAAATTGGATGATCGTGTGTTAGGCTTCGTTTCTACTGTACTTACATTTTCACGCCATCGCTAACAGCCGCGGCAACAGGATACGGCGAAAGGTCGTGACTCCGCAAAGTTCCATCGAGATCGAATGCCGATTGTTCTATAACGCGCGATACGGTCATAATAAAAAAGACATTTCTGCAATTATCGATGAACCTGACCGGAGTATCGAGATATCGTACGATTCGAGATTGAGTTTTCTACATGAGCGAAACCTTATGCAGATGTATGTATGTGCGTGCAGATCCCATTCCGCGTTTTCAATATATTTCTACAAGGAAGAAGCACCTCCCGAACTACGTTCCGTAACGCCGTTTCTCGGCAACGTTTCGCAACTCGTTATCCTTCTTTGGGACACTCGATCTGGCGAAACCAATTTTCATCAAACGTCGCAATCAGGCTTCCTTTTTCCTCCGGAGGCGAATCCGGCGCATTTTCCAATTTGAACAACGCATATGCGATACGCGGTACATACATACACGCTAATTATAATCTCTGCGCGAGTCCAGCAAACGGAGTGACTAACGACACAGTGCGACGAGTAAATCATAGTTTGGTATTACGTAAGGACAGTGTTTTCGACTGTTCAGCATTGTTTTTCATGGATTCGTAGGGGCTTGGCCAACCACGCAGAAGATAACTCTCCTTCGACGATGAAACTTTCCAATTACACCGCTATTGAATCTCGCGAATCCGCCCTTTTCGGTTCGCCGTCATTTCGAAACGCCTCCACTCGATAGGGCCCCTACGACATCCCGGTATAAATCGACTCTGTTTGCTCGGGGCGATTCATTCGGGTACGTATAGCAACGAAGGCCAGCTTGTCCGTCTAAGAATTTTCCGTCGACGATGCCAGCCCCGAAATCGCACCGGCACAAACGGCTAGAGTGCCGATTTATATCGTGTTTATGCATTTCTATTGAACCAGTCGAAACAGTTTCGCGAGATAATTTTAGTCGCCAGCCGAGTATGAACAGGCACTATGTGTATACCTCGAACGTGTAGCTAAGGCTAGAGAGCACGTACAGGTTGATTCTCTGTACCATATTCGTCCAAGGGAAACGAATAATTTCCTCGCTCAATACACGGAAGGACACGCATCGGCCAGGTGTACCAATCGATAGGGCGCTCCTTCCTCCGTTTTGTCCTTTCGCAGAAACAACGTAACAAGATGCTATATTATTCCCATCGATCAAACGAAGGAGGCAGGCGTTTGATGGGTCACGTGTGCCGCGGTCTATTTGCAACATGTTCGCAAAAACATACGCTGTGTCGTGTATCGAATTGGAAGCGTGTCAGAGACAATTTCGGGAGGAAACGTGGCCGATTCGGGACACAATAACAGGGGCTGACGCAGGTAGAAATAAGGTAGAACTATGGTCGAGGAAAAGCATAGCGAAGCTTTCGCCTAGGAGGAGAAAAAGAAAAAATATTCAGTCGACCGAGCTTAGCCTTTAAACGAAAGTTTTCCAAGCATGGAAACTTCCGGCGGACTCGAAAAATCCTCGGGGACAGAAACGAGGCTCGTTTCTATTTCGACATAGGACACAATTTCTTCGTTGCCCTGTGGAACAGCAAATGTGTATACAACGCATTCGGAAATTTCCCCGCCGTTTTTCCGTCCATTCTACCGAAAGAGCAAGTACAATTATCGTTTCGGAGTTATCTATAACATTTCAGAATTCCGAGCCCGGATAATAGAAATTTGGAAACAGCAAAGATAGTGGAAGGTTCTTCAAAGAGAAGCAAGCACGTCATTGCGTTTCACCAATCGATACGAATCGAGCATAGGTTCGCTTAAGTTAAGTTACCTAAAGATCAACAAATATTCTGGAGTGCAATAGTAAATTGCATTCGTCAACGGTATCGATCGATGATCGTTTTACTCATCTACACAAGTTGCTCGCAAATGCGATCAAGCCAGCCAGTTTCGATCGCTCCGAAATAGCAATACACCTACGCGACATATACAACAACTGTATAGAATTTCTTTCTCCTTCGTCGTTCGAGCCTCTTACTAATAGACGCATTCAGAAGGCAACAATCATTTTTAAACGTAACTTCATACGTAACCGCCTCGCCTTTCAAAGTACACATTACCCGAACAAAAAAAAAACCGCTATCACGTTGCCATTCCACTTTCGCAAGATTAAAGAGGAAACGAGAAAAAACAAATGGGGGCGTACGATGGTAGACGCACGCACGCACGACGAAAGGAATAGCGTCGTCGAAAAATGCGGCTATGGGTGCTCGTAGCGTCCTTCTGAAAAGCGTCCGCACGTGTCGTATACATATATGTATGAATAATCGAAAGGCAAGCCTCTAAGAAGGAAAGGACGTTCGAGAGGCCACGTTTGAGGAAACTTAGCCGACACGAGATAAAAAGTATTCCTTGTTCTCGTCGCCAGCTGTACTTCCGATTGTGTGCTCCTCTCTGCACGTACTGCCAGACGCCTCGCGATAATTCGAAAACGATAATCAAACGCGAAAATATAGAGCATCCCCGATCGATCCGCGGATGAACAGAACCAGAGACGAGCATAGAAGGGAGGCGCGGATAAATCTAATTGGATTTGGAGTAAAACTTCCGTGAGAAAAATATTTGCCCTGAAAATTATTTCCACTTTTTGTCACCTTGCAATGCTTTTCCGTATTGTTTCGTCTGAACGACTATTATTCACCGAACACGTCGAAGAGACAGTCAATGGAACGTTGTCTTTCGCGAGCAATTCGCTCCGACCGTCGCTACGGTGATCCATCGGCTTTGGCCCCAACGATTCTCGTCCGCTACCTCGATGTATATGTATGCATACGTGCATACGTATTCGCACATCGATACAGGAGCGTGTACGTTTCAACGAGACAGGAATGAAAAAATATCGTTCATGTCCATGACAGTAGCTTTTAGCGTGAAAAAAAACGGGGACGGTCGGGCGACGGTAAACGATAGGATACGTCGGGATCGAGGCACGAAGCGACCGACTGTACGTATTGCGTGGATGGAAAGTTTCGACACATGCTTACGCACGTACGTTAAACATCCAACGAAGCAACGAACAGCGATAAAGCTGTGTACGTAGTAACCGCTGGGTGTAGAGACGCGATCGGAGTAAAACGTAACGAGATGCGCAAATTCGTGATCCAGAAAACGTTTTAGCGACGTGACTTCCCGTCTACGAGTACATACGCAGTTACTCAGACAACAGATGTTTATCGTCCAGCGTCGCGTTTTGCAATACGGAAACTTTTCTACGCAGTCGATAAACGTTTGCCTACGCATGCTGTACGAGTTTTAGGATACAGCACGTTTCGTGCCACTGCGCCTCAAGGTGTACGAATAACACAATTTCTTTCGAGCTTGGAACGTCCCGGAGGAATTTCGTGAAATGATCATGACGAATGTTGTTTGACGTATACACGCCAATTGGCGAAAACAATTATAAGAATTGCAAGTTTATCAGCGTAAATACCAAAAATGGAGTCTTGGACAACGCACAACCGACTGCGTATCTTGTAGCTATAGTATACCGACATTTTGAGGTTAGGTTCGCCGTTCCGAATCTTTTAGCAACAGATGTTGTGGATTCGGTTTCTTGTCGCGGGATCTTTTAGGTCGCAATCGCATCGAAACGCTACGATGTTTGGTGCCGGCGAAATATTTGAGCTGTCACACTTGCAAACGTGGGCAAATTGCAACACACGATCGGGAAATCGAATCGCTGGCGCTGGCGAAAATTTTGGAGTACAAATATACTACATTATGATCGGCCGTTTGCAGTCGAGAGACTGATTATTCACAACTCCAAGTTGTTTACGTACGGAATGTATATTTGCCTGGTATACCCGTACCTACGAGGGATGATAAAAGTTACGCGGATGGTCGAACGATATAGGGTCGCATGAGACACGCGATTCGCGATACCGCTGGCAACCTGTCAACCGCACAATTGGTATAAAAAAAAATTCTAGAAGGCGTCGTTACTCCGATACGGATTAAAGGGATGGAGAAAAAGCACGAGATCGGTGAATCGGAGTAAAGGAGCGATGGAAGGAAACCGATGCCAGGATCGGGGTTAAAACTGAGCAAGGAAAAGAAAAAGATGCGTACCTCTCTGTTCTTGGCCAGTGTCTCTCTGTTCAGGGACGGGCCCGACGATCACGTAGCAGCATGTTCCGTTTATCCCCGGGTTGTCTTTTCCCCGTCTGGTTTGTCGGCCTCTCGTTAGCGACACACAGCCATCTTGCGTACTGCCTGGCCTGGCTCGGTCGCTTTCGGTACGATGGCCCCCGTTTGTGCGACAAAGAGGATAGTCGCGGTGAATAGAGGGGTTTGAGAGTAAGAGGAAACGAGACAGAACAGGGGAGAGAGCGAGAACCACGGCCCCGCCGAAGTGCGTGTTGTCCCACCAATACACACGCGCATACACGCCGAAGTAGCACCAGCAACGCCACACCGCCGCCACCACCACCACCACCGCCACGACCACCACACCACCAGCACAACTACTACTAACACCGCCACTGCCACCGACGTGGAGGCACTGCACCTCTCTCACAGTTTTCGCCACTTTTTCGCACGGCCCGCGCCCACCTTCGTCACGTACATATTCCGTATAGCGGCCAGCGTTTGCGTGCACCTTCGTTTCACGACAGATTCCCGGGTACAGAATAAACGTGACGACGTTATTTGCCCGTTTCACGATGTCTCTCGTTGTTTCGACAGACCATACCTCTCCTCTTCCTTTCGTTCTGTTGTTAGCGCTGTGCTACCGTCGTCGTCGTCGTCGTCGCCGCCACCGCCGACACTACCGATATTGCTCCCGCTGCCGCTAATCCACAACTGACTACCCGTACCTGCCGTTCCAGCACGCACGACCGCGATCGGGGGATCGCTCGGGCTAGACTGCCGCACGACGGATCCACTTCGGCCATCTTCGGCGCGCCTCGGCGGTTTACGCTCACTTTCCGCGCAGGGGCGACGATATCGTGGGCGCACCAAGCGCCCGGTCCCCGTTTCCTCCCGAATGACTCATGTGCGACAATTCGACGTATACATGCTCCGTAGTTTTAAGAAACCATCGTCTCCTGGCCTCTTTATGGGACGAATCTGCAAATACATACGAAACATTCAAATACTTTGTCGCAATGATAATTTCTGACGTAATGTTTTTTTTATGCGAGTCCAAGCACCAAATTTTCCATGGAACAATCGTTCGCACACCGATTTACGAAAGCTCCATTCTCATTGCTCCTGTGTTCATCTTTGTCACATCGTTCGAGCGGAATCGTTATGACAGTTATGACATAGAGTCTATGTCATAGACGAATAACGCGAATCGCAAATGCTCTTTCGACACCGTACGACCGATCTACAGAATTGGGTTCTCGTTCGCGATCATCTTTATCGCGAAGCAAAAAAATACGCAAGACGTTCGCGAAACGTTCGACGGACTCGATCACGTTTTGCATGGCAATTTTGTAACACGAGCCACGTCGAAATAAACGTTTCGTGCAATCGTTTTCACCATCGATTTCTCGTCCCATCGTGCGCCACGGTACGCCGATCTCTGGTGAAAAAAAAGACATGGCAACGGTACACCGGTGGTCTAACCTGCGATTTGTAACCAACGTAGTGAGACAACGGAAACGAGGAAAATTTCGACCGATCTACGGCACTCTCACGGCTGTGCCACGATCGTGTCCGACCAAGGCCTTACGAATGATTGTTAATCTAATTGAACAGCGACGAACGAAAGTCTCCTATTTTTGCATAAAGTGCATACAATCGTTTCTAGTGACAATGTCGAACGAACAAGATCATGAACGGAATAGAACTGGTATTCGTTGAGGGGCGTTTATCGGACTTGAACTTTGTAGTCTCTAAAACAGACGGGGCACCCTACGTGTACCGTTGGGACGATTCAGCGCGCATTTAATCGAAAACCACAGTTTCGAGAACCGTGCATGCTTCCAAGAGAGCGATATCTTTATGCCTACTTCGTACGAGTGACGGAGTATTAATAACGTAGCGGCGGTCTTTTTGTAAATTACTAAAATAGCCCCCCGCCACGAGTATTGCCGGTTCAATCGTATCCGGGAGTTGCGCTCATTCCACAGCATCGTTTCTCCTCTACTCTTGGAAAAAGTCTCGAGGGGTCGATAATGGTTCGATCGATCGATCGATCGATTTAACATTTGGCGGCGCGTTCTTACGAAAATGGACGATAACACAGCGAGAAATTTCGGCTTCTAGATTAGAAGATATGTATAATCCGTTTGCGCCCGAGCCAAGTGAAACCGGATCTTTCTACGTCAGTCAGTCTAAAGATACAGTCGTTATTTTTCTCTTATAATACGAAACACGAGCTGCAACTTGGAGCCGCAACGCGAATATACTATGCCTCGACAATTATCGACAAAACCTTTGGTTACGTGCTGTGAGAAAATTTCTGCACGAAATGAGAATCCGTCCGCGACGACATGAACGTCACGATCCCATTAGCGACCGGCCCGTTCTAATCGCGTACCTGGCGGCGCATGACGTCAGGGGCCAGTAAAAGACAGCGAATCTCGCACGGTACTCTCAATTTTCTAATTCAAATGGGAAAATCCAACTGGTGCGAAACATATTCATGGTACGTGTACGTGTATATACATATATATACGTACGACAAGTATATATATATGTACATACCACACCAAGTTCTCGAAGAGAATTGGGACCACGGCACTGACTCTGAGGAGGGTGCAATAAAGAGAGCCAGACCGTACGACGGGGTACGCCCCTCTCTCGATCCCAGTTGGGCACATCGTATACCGCACCCCACTCCAACCGTCGTGCTTCTGCACCCTACTTAAAAATCCCTCAACGGTTTCACGGGAAGTGCCTTCGAAAATGGACAAAGAGAAGGAGGGGTCCACCAGCCTGCGGGTACCCGTTTTTCGTACGAAAATTTACGCGCTCCATCCTGACCTGAAAATGCAATAAACAGCGTTCGGCCCGTTATTCTCCTTTCTCGTTCGGATACCGTGTACGGCGACGTCCACGAGCTTCCAAGAAAACTATACAGACTGCTTGCGCCCCGCTGTACCGTCGTCGCCTGGTCGAAATCGTTCGATGCATTGGACGAGATATTTTTTTTTTTTCACTTTTCCCCCATGGCGCACGTAGAAAAGAAGGAGTAATCTGATCGGCATGGAAGAACGGTGCCGATGGTAACGATCGCGATGCACGGATTGGAAAGTCGACACACGAGATATGTATATACATATGTGTACGCCACGAGACGGCGAATTCGAGTCCGCTGGCAGGTGCGAGAGGAAAATTAAAAACGTCGCTATTTGCGTAGCGGTCGAGACGCCTCGAGGCTGACACGGAGCAGCGCGACATTTTTCTGTGGCAGAAAGAAAGAAGAAGAAAGAGCTGTACATGCCACCGCGGCGACTGTCATCGTCGATATTAGCCAGCAAAAGTCAACTCGCCGAGTCTCGATACGATCCTCTTTGCGCACCGTGCACGCACGCCACCGGCGAGATTTTCCACGTGTCACTGGGTCACTGCACTTGCTGTGCTGCGCGGGAATGTGAATACAGATCGCTCTCTAAATATCAGAGTAACGTGGAGCTCCGTATTCACCGACCGTCTCTAAAGTTCAACCAGGACCGTATACGAGAGCGTAACAGTGCTCGAGGACGTGCGCGAATCTCTCAGCGAATATCAATTACACGTATTTTATTCCAGACCGCTCTGCCCGCCTGAATCTCGATTTTTCAAGCTGCGATCGAAATGATACGACGTTGAATCGGTGGAACGCCAACGACGGGCACCGTTCCACACGAAACGAGCCACCAGGTAGCTAGCATTTTCGTGAGAAGCCTCGCGGCATCGTCGGTGCATCGTTGCGAAAAATCATTCCCGTTGAGGGAGGTTTCTCTTCCCGTCCCTGTCCACCTCCTCGTTTCATCTCCTTCGTGTAATGCGAAACGAGTTTCCAACGCGATTCAATGCCTCGGTCTTGCAAATGTGAAAGTACATTACTGCGGGCTCTGAAAGTCGTTTTGCTCGAAGGTTTACCTCTCGAACGGCCGTGGACCGTTCACCGAGAAAAGAATCGGGAGTGAGGACGAAGCGTACACGCAAGGAAAAATCGCCGGGGAATACCGAAAGTTCTCTAACATCGACATAACGATTAACGAGTCGAGGAAATCGTTCTTGTACGTATCCTAAATGAAAGCGGAACGCGTACGTATACCAATGGTGTACACGTACACCATTAGATACTCAGGCTGTACCTCTGTTTTAGGACCGGCTATCGATACGTTGATCCATCGTGACTGTAGACTCTCGATTTCCCTCCGGTCGCAGGTAGAAATCTTTTTTCCGCGTGCCGTGCAGAAATTTCTTTGACCCGTGCAAAGCGTGGTGAAACTCAGAAACGTTGAATACAACCCTACCGACCGTTTGGCAGCCATTATCATCCAACCCTTATTCGAGCTCTATACCTTCGACAAAGAAGGGCAATTCCGCGAAAACTTGGCGCCGTACCTTCGGGCGAACCTTTCCATTCTGTACAATATTTAGTCGCTTAATTTTGCGACGGGTCGATGGGGGAGCGGGTCGATTCACTACTCAGGTAACGCGACGTGTTTTCGTCGGTCTCGATGTTTTTCGTCCGGAATTCCGAAAAAGTATCACCACCGCAGTGAACGCGTCATTGGAATGAAACGCAGAGAGAAAGAGAGAAGTCTAGGTCATAGTCGGACGAGTGAATGCGATTCAATTTTTATTCGTTCGCCATAGACCTTGTAGGATCTACGACATTGCGGCGCCTCGCGATGACCACGTCGACGTAGAAATGGTACTCGATCGTCGAACATATAGAAGAAGAACCCCATTGACCCGACGTCGTTCTCACGAAATATCGAAAGGAACAGGATCTCGATCTGCACCCTACCATCGACAGAAAAAAGAACGCCTCCCGTGGCGTGCCAGGTGAGTAGAAATTTCGTATCGAGATTAACGTTTTCGTTCCGCCCGAAAAGGAGGCGAGACACGAAGTACGATTGAAAGGAACGACGACGCGACGTTCTCTCGTACGACCACGAAGATTCGATTAGGAGAGAGTCGATCGATGTGCCGTACGAAAAGCGTCCCATCGGAGAACCCGTGGAAATTTGAAACGCTACTTGCGCATGGATACGACTTTAAATGAAATAATAGAGGATACATATATTATGTATGTACATAAGTTAGTTTTCGATCGAGCAAGAATTCTCGATCGCTCGATAGTCTACTAGTCTACGGGATTCAGGGGTGTATAACGTTTTAATGGTCCCATGCGAGGTGATCTGGCGGCAATTCGAGGACGAATACGAGGCAATGGTGAATTACCGCCACAATTGATAACAATTTGTTTCCCTGCGCCCTTATACCGGCGAACGGACGAAGCCACTGAACCAGCTGCGCAACGATAACGTTGCAACAACCGCGAACCTATTTATTGCAGCCATTCCTCTTTCTCTTTTTGTTGTTTCAGTCGACCAAATTTTATTTCACAGCCATCGGGATATCGGAAACTGCGGCATGCAACGCAAGCAGAAGTGAAATTTACTTTCCGTATCGAAGAGCAGTTACGCGATCGGACACACACGCCGGACACGACCGTCCGATCGATACCAAGTTAATCGTGTTACCGGAACGGTATATAATTTTATTACGGATGAAACTGATGCGAACTCGCTGGACGGATTCTTCTGCATCGTACGTCTACCTCTGCTCTATCTACCAGGACGCGGTGGTTACAACGGAAACGTGTGTTATCGGTTTCCTCGCTGCGTTGATACTCGAGCGTTAATTTCATTCCGCCCTGCGGTCGTAGAACGGGGATGCTATGCTCGCGAAACGATTAGCAACGACGTATCATTCGATACGTCTCGCTAGGAATTCATTTTTAATGAGGCTCGTTTCTGCGGTCGTCGTTTAACCGTGAAAATTCGCGGCGAAACAATAGCGAAACGTTTCCAACGCACGCGGTCCAGCTTCGTTCGAGATTAATCGCGATCACTTGCGATCCCAATTCGATGATATCGCGTACAATACACGGCGGATAGAAGGGAGTAGACTGTTCCTTTCGTATTGCCATTTGTGTACCGAATGATCGGGTTCAATTGCTCTGAACTTTTTATCAATCGAGTGATTCGATCGCAAGACATCGATCCGTCGGCGTATAATACTTTGCAACTAATGTGCACAGACTAAGACGAAACGTGTACATATGTACTTGTTAGAAATCAAACGGAGCAACGATAGTGTAACGTGTAACCGAACGTTCCTAGAAGCGAAACGAAATTTCGGAATGCGTGTTTAGTTCCATGCGCTCGAAATCGATGAACCGACCGAGTATCGTTTATACTTTATACGAATACAAGAACAAAAACGATACATATGCAGAAACTTACAGAGCACGTGGAGGGTGTTGCAGGACAGTTGCGGAAGCGGTGACCCCGCTTGACCGAGACGACCGTGCGTGCTCTACGTATTCACTTATCTGTTCTTTTATAACGATGATAAGCCACGTAAATGCTACCTCTGTCTCCGCTCGTGGCCTGGAGACGTCTGAATTGGCAAATGTTGTACCTCGAAGCGATGCGCTTTTCTGTTAGATATGTCGATCGCGAACGGAGTGGACGTATACTAATTCCACTGGAACGTGGAAACGTTTTCATTCGCAATAACCAATTCCTTACTTTAGATTTAACATTTTTCCACAACTAACAATTCCACTGTATTAGGTATAAGTATTAATCATCGTTCGAAATATCGCTGGCCTACTATGTTAATGAGATAATAGTCGATAACAATTACAAACAGAAACAATAAGCCGGAGGTCGTTAAAAGGTGCCAATAAAAAGACTATTAATACGCATCCGATAGATAGAAGTATTAACAATAGGCAGGCTGCTATACGATTACACTCGCGGAAGGGATTCTTGTAAAACGTATACATACATAGCTGAACCGCAAGGGTCAGCAATAAAGTTAAGTCGTTCGACGAGATATCTTTAGGTTTGCTTTCCTCAACTATGAGTAATACAAAGAATGATGAATCCAGGGGCAAGGAATGTAAATCCTTATTATTGTATGGTGAAGAGGCGGTCATTGAATATGGTCGACGATAAGGAAAGGAAGGACGCTACCTAGTAGTAATGAATATTCCATTTCTTTTGTCCTTTCCGTCGTCGACCCGTTGCTTTGAGAAACGAGTGTCATTTCGAATAATATTTAATCCTGTTAGGTGGCCGAAGGGACGGTAACGAGGCATCGTGTGTTTACGATGGACGAAAGGTAGGCGGGCGAAAATGACCGGCAAAAGAATATTGGGATCGTACTAACGGTCAACACAGCGTTGGAATTTCCCCGGTTGCCCGTAATCTCACCAATCGGTTTTTCTTTATACAGCTTGGGATAAATATCACGGCCTTTTTAGACCTATAAACAGCACCGGAAGGCACTGGGAGCACGGAACCGGTCGAAAAGAAAGCAGACCGATCACGATCGTTCAGGGAAGGTGGAAATGCTATTTAAGTAACCGGTTGGTCACGAAGGGGCGAAGACAAGGAGAGGTCGAAGGGCGAGAAGACTTTTCGTAAGGTCGTAGAGTGTGCGCGAGGAGTATGATAACGTGGACGACGATACCTGGAGGCCTCAGGGCGAGTACCAGTGGTCTTGGAAATTCGAATACATTACGCGACACGATTTTTTCCTTATATTCAATTAGATTTAGATAGCGAGTAATGTCTGGCGGAGAAGGAATTTAACTTTGATAAATGTTATGCGTCACTGAATGAATGGTTCAAACCTCTTTGTTACAAAGTGCTGTTTCCTTAGCGACGAATAAGCTCGACGATGAATGTATCCAATTGAATAATGGAATTCTTCAAAAGCAATAAAATGTTAATAAACTGTGCTACTATTGCATCGTATTCCTTTTCATTTAACATTTGCATCTCAATTTATCTGTATGTACTGTTCTATCACAAATCATTACAATCCACTGATTGTGAGTGCACCCTGTGCGTTCGATCTTTACCCTTTACAAATGTCTAGAGATATGCACATCGGCTGTCCTGAAAATATGATGATCCGAAAGCATTCTAGTGATCGCTAAATGAAAATTTACCGATCACTAGAATAGCTTGAACGCGAATTTTCGTCAGAACGTCAGACCGCGTGGCTGCCTGGAATGATGAACGCAATGCGGTGTACGAATAGTCGGGAGCTTTGCGGCCGTGTACGCCTACGCGTGTACAACGCGAGAGGTGCGCCCATAGCATCGATTATCGATTTGGATGTAAATAGACGCGAATGATAAATTTATCGGGTATACAGGCTACGAGCTCGACGCCTTGCCATCAACCGGCTTACTAGCTGCCTAATTTTTGCGAACAGCTTACTCGATTCGTCGAGCAAATCGCTTCGCCACGCTTGGGTCACGATGGTCGGCTGAAATCCGCTTTGCGTAAACGATTGTCGTTGAAACGCAAGAGTGGAGCACAGATCAAACGCGACTAATACACGGCGAAACGGCGCACGATACAATAAACAAGCATTGTTATCTGTTTCGTGCGGCTGTTTCTTTAGGGCGCTCCTTGAATCTTTTTATAACACAATCGATACCAATGTGAACAGTTGTGAACGTACCGCTAACCAAAGCGTGGTCCTTGAGACGAACGTAGCGAGTATAATAATGTATGTACGAAAGTTGAGCGAAAATAAAACGCTGGCATACCGAGTGCCCTTTTTTTTCACGAAACGTTTCAGGAATAGTACTTGTTGCCCGTATCAGTTTAAAACGTTAAACAATCTGTCTTTGAACGCAGCGTGCACGTGCAATGTAATCTTTCGGACGCTGGGTTCTATGACATTTTATAATCGTAATTGATAATTGTAAGCGTTTACCTTCGAATTGCGAGGGAAAGTCACCGTTGCAACGCGGTGGCACAGAAAATATCGTTTAATGGCGGCGATCACTCGTTGCGTACTTCTTTGGAAAAGCTATGTATAGCGCCATCTATGAACCGAGATCCTCACTGCGCCAGGGATATTGTCCCGATCGATACAAAGTACCTTATGCGTATAAGAGGGAGAACCATTCTGTGCAAGGAAATCTACTTTACCGTAATATGAAAAGCAATATTATCAGACGTCGGTACTGTAACCTTCTTTTATAGAGACGGCGGGATGTTTAGAATTTTACAAAACCTATTAAAAACCTACCACCCCAAATTAATAATCTTGTTATCTTTTCCACAATTGTATTGAAGATAAATCATTGCGTTAGTTCATAAAATATGTTCAAGAAATTAACGCGACAGTGCTCGAGCAACAGAAAATGTATAATAATAGCAAGCATTAGTACTTCTTATTAAGCGCACTCGTGAAAGTGCACAGAAGTACAGGTGAGGCACGTACACGGGGGAGTTCTTCCGCTTTTAGCAATCGTAAACTGCAGGTGCACGCTGTTGCACAATGGGCAAATACTCTCTCGCACGAAAGTCTTGCATGTAACGGTCGTACTTCGAAGCGAAACCTCGCACTCAACCTTGCACCGACGCTAAATTGAAAAAAAAACAAAACAAGAAAAGAAGTGAATCGTCGTCACCGGTGTCAAACAAAGCCCAGGACCTACAAAAAGCGAGTCTCGGATCGCTGCTGTTCGATGCATATTTATCGCTACGCTTTGGTGAGCTCATTGCTAATTACCGTGCGTTGACGACTGGACCTGAGTTAAATTGCGCGAAACAATCACAGCACTTTTGAATAATAATCGTGCGATCAATGGGGAATGCATTAAAAAGAATGTCCACACGAATTGCGTCCCTGAAACGCGAATATTTTTTACGGAGAACGGAGGGTTGCGTGAACGAAGAAAACGAATGCCATTGAGGGGCAACCGGACGACGAACGTTATTTCCCATGAAGCCAACGAAGCACGGACGGGGAACCGATCGCGCGTGCAAAGTTTAAATTTCATGAACTCGATAGCTCGATTGGGTATCGGGAACGCGTGCATCGTCGGTCACGTGGACCATATGGCTCACGTGCCCCCAGCATGGAAATAATGGGTCACGATTACACAAAGAAGACCCTGTCGGAGCATCGGCGCATCTTTTCGTTCACGTTTTACAATGTTGCTCGTTGCGCGTTCTAGCACAGTACATTCGGTTCAGCTTTGCGGACCGGATTGTGCCCGATCGTGAAAATCGATGATATCGTTCGATAATTTATGACGTGCGAGAAGCGAACGATTTATAAGCGTGAACCATTTAGATAACGTTCCGATGATAACGCTTGTTTTCTGACCGAGAACATATATTTTATTGAAGGCCGACGGCAAAGATTGGCGGCATTTAAAATGTCAACGAGTGAATTGGTAACATCAATTTTTTTCGTGAAAACCGATCTCGAGAAGCCTTTCTGTTGGCAGGGAAGACACGTGCCAATCGATATTTCCTTAATCCGGAAGGGAATACCAGCCAACGGAAATGTCTTCAAAGGATTCCCTCTAGTCGTTTCCTGCCGGTTATTTTAAAACGTACGCGCAAAATCGCTTAAAGCCACACAGGCGTGAGCAAGTTTGAAACAATTAGCCTGCGGAGGTCGTTGGTACGGGTGAAAAGGGAAGAAGAAAAAGAAAAAAGAAAGACGGGAGACAAACGTCGGTCATTTTCACACGAGGGTTAAGGGGCAAAGTTCTGCAAGGGTGGTTCGTTCACGGAACACGAAGCGAGCGCGTGAAACCGCGTACTCGACGGTGCCGTTTGTTTCACGTGCTCGCAGGTGTCGCGTGTGAACCGACGAAAAGTTTCGCTCAATTTGTTCGGTCCACGATTCCTTTTACACGCTTATGCTAATCCCACGAGTCGAGGGCTGTGGAAATGCATTTAAGTCAGGAGTTAACGTTTGCGTAATTGCATGTAACGGTGGAATAATTTAAACAGGCTGCATATATATTAACTAACGTTTCTCGTAACTGTTCTATGAAAATTAGCCGACCCTTCAAATCGACGCCCTCCTGCTTCGAGCTTGATACACGCTCATGATTAAACCTAAAAGTAATTCGAATAAGAATGGCACTCTTTTTCTTTCGGTGATAAAGCTATTTCAGCTCGGCAAAGGGGTGTGTCGGACGATCGTTGGAGAACGCTTTAGCGCGAATGCGAACCGATTCGAATGCGTTGTAGCGCGAAAGAAAAGCACGGGGTGTCATGTAAATAGTGTTATCTGATGTGGCTTTCGTTCCGCTAAATTTCAGCTGTGGCGATGATCCGCGCGCTGTAATACGCGAGCGTAAAGTGCTATTACTTATTACGAATTTCCATATACGAGATACGCGGCCTGCTTCCCCTTTGCAACAAACTCCTCCTCGTGCGATACGCCGCTCGTTAATTTAACTTCCTCTCGAGTTGCCCTGCGTGGACGAACACGCGTGCACGCGTATACGCGCCCGAGCATGTGTGCTTGTTCGAAATTAAATTGCATCGCAGCAATCGTCGTGATAAAGCGATACCTTCCAACTATGCATCCTTGTCACTCCTGACCGGAGGATCAGAGCGCCCCACGTTACCTAACGAACATTGCTACAACAATCTCATGTCTGGCATTGGTTACGAATCAAACTATAAATCTAGTTGGTCGGATAGCAAATCGTATCAAGCTGATACAACGATCCAGATCGTAATCCCTATACTCTGGTAATAAGAAAGTCTGTAAAGCAACATTAAACACAGTGATTTAGAACGTGTATAAAAAAAAGAGCCGGAATTACTGTTTAGTACCCGTTCGAGTGCGATACGACGATAGGCGGAGGCGAGTCGATACAGGAAATTCGTGTCACGCGTTGAACAATCATCGTATCCGTTCATCCCCTTTGTTCGTGCACCTTTCCCGACGCATTGTGGGTAACCGCCCGCCCGTAAAAGTCCAGCGGAGGTCCAGAAAGGGGTTAGCAATGCTTGAAAAGAGTGTCTTCGGCAGATGGCCGATCTAGCAATATCGATCAAGCAGCTTGATCTGTCGAGGCCTCGCGAATAGACCCCTCGACGGGAGGAGACGATTACGATCGTCGAAGTCGTTGTTCGATGACGATAGATAAATATTAAACGGGTAGCTATGGTATCGCGCAGATGCATCAATATCGTTCAACGTACTTTACGTTTCCTGTCTCCGTGCTCGTGCTCGTGCAATTCCTTGGCCCTTTGCTTCCACGTAGCAAATTGGCGCGTGCCAGTCCGCCGGCATTGAATGGAAAACGAGGAACCATTATTGTACATTAGTCTTTGTCAGCGATGCGATATAGTGGTGATTCATGAATCGACGCTGGTTTGCGCATTTCAACGTTCATCCTGACACGGTAGAGGCAATTAGAGGTATGCGGCAGCAACTTTGCAGCTTGCCAGAGACACGTGGGTCAGGGATCGGAGGGTCGGTCACGTAACGAGCTCCCCCGCGAAGCAGTGGTTTCTCGGCGAATTTGGGAAAATTGCCGGAACGAAAATTACGGTCGGCGTACAATGGACGACGATCGTGACCAGGAATCGGCAATAGGATCGTTCTGTTTGTCCGCTTTCGACGCTGTTATTTCCAAACGACCAGGTACGCCGTCGTTTACCGAAGGACAAACAACGTTGGCAAAAGAGCTGCCTGCGTTGAAAAATGGAAACGAAATCGCTGGATTTCCTATTAAAGGGGACAAACGGATGAACGACGGACATCTGGCTCGAGTCGATGGAAATTATCATTCACGGCAGCGCGAGGTAGCATTTGGTAACATTGATTCGATTTAACTAGGAACGAGAAGTTTGGCAGTGACTCTATTCTGTCCGTACACGTGCGTGATTCATCGAGCCGTTTACGTGCGAGATAAGGGGACAATGAAATCGAATATTCGCATTGTAAATGCTTAATCTGCATCGATGTATTTCGGTATATAAAATAATCAGCCTCGTCGTTCATAGTCGAGAAACGGTTGTTTTTTTCTTGCTGCATTTTCTCATCGAAAGAAAACGTACTCGACGTTATGTATTTTTTACTCCATTAATATGCGATGAATTTTGCAAACGGCATTCGTGGTTGTCTGGCGAACCGGTAGCCGACAGAGAAAGCAGAAAATCAGACGAAACCGTGAATTAGGCAGCTGGCAGGAACAATGGGCGAGCAAAATGAGAGCGAAGGGCCACGTTCGTTTAATATACGGTTAATATGGATTGCCGTGGGCGCGTGCAACCACATCCGGTGCAATTTTTGTCACGCTCTTTTTTTCCGATTCCCTTTGCTTCGTACGCCCACGACGGGCCCACTTGGGGGTATTCATAGAAATCGCAACCACCCACAAAAATCGGTAGGGAGTTGGAACCGAAGGGTTACGCGTTCGTTATTGTTCAGGGTTAACCACTGTACGCACGAAACGACAGCGAAAGTCGTATCGCGATGCAGCAGAAATGAAAAATCACGGCGAAGAAAGCTGAAACTGAAACGATATTCACCGCATATTTTCCGGTCAATTTATTACAGCCCGAGAAACTCTTCGACACATACTTCCTAAACAATACTTTTCTTTCAAGGACTGTTGCGTTATCTGCCGTTATTGATTACTATGCCTCAACCAACTGCTACAACATGCAGCCGATATTTTTTTACCGTAGTATCAATTAGGTAAGGACAGAAAAAAACACGCGCACACACCGCACAAGCCAGAAGTGGAGCATGTTAATCGGTGCAATTGGAAATTGAGCTTTTCAATCTATTTATATGGAGCATAAAAGTAACGTAGATTTAAATTAGCCGAATAGAAACGGTCTATCGTAAATTATAAAAATATGGCATCGAGGTAAACGTGAAATAAAATATGTATTATCTCGTTCTATCGAAAAGTGGGCGATAATATTAACGCGCGTTTAGGAGTAGGGATACGTAATCTCGTTCCTTTATATTGTCTACCACGCTCATTTATCTCCACATTTTTCGACCTTTCGTTATTGTCCACCTATATTGTATTATCTAACGTATTTACGCTATTTCGTTATAATATATTTACTTACACGCCATTGAACAAGTTTCGAATAGTTAATGTTGTTAGAGTTGTACAAGACGGTGCACAAGTGTAATGGGAACATGAGTCGAACGCAAGTAAAATTTTTGCTTCTGTTCGTTTTCATCGCTGTCGGTGAGTTCGTATGTTATTCAGTTACACAATGACTAGTGAATTATACATTTTAATCGCACGTTTCATTTTTTGGAGTTGCCAAATTATCTTTTGGCGAGCAATTTTATTTATAAACATATATGAATATTTTCAGCGTCGTGTGTCAGCTTTGAAGGCGAGCAATTAAACATGAAACTATCGGAAAACTATGTCTGGACACCGGTGCTGGTCAAAGAAGAGGATAACAAACCAACGCAGAAGAACTTTTCGTATATTGTTCGCTCAAAAGCAAAAAGAGCGTGCACTTTGACGAGTATGAATATTACCATCGCGGTGCCAACAGGTATAAAGGTAAGATCTACAGTGAAGTATAAGGGAATTCGTATAGTGATAATGTGAGAATAAACTGTGCTACATTTTCTACGTTATTGAATATATTTAAATATAAAACATTGCTAATAAAATTTTGTTTGTTTGTTTCTCTAATTTATAAATATACATCGTGTTAAGACGACGGTCTTCTTGCCATCTTACCATTGTATTTATATCCAATATATCAGATCCTTCGCCTTTTGTATCGTTATCAAGTACGATAACCAAAACGCATCGTTCAAACTTCTGTTACAGAATGACAAAAAAGTCTTATTAAATGTTCCGAGCGACGCTAAGGTGAATGGTACCTGCTCTGGTGTAATATCTGAAATGAAGCTAATTTGGAAAGAGAAGGGAGAAGATACTAAGGAGAACTATATTAGATTTACATTTATTCATGATCACGTCAGTTTCTCAATCTTCTCCATTGACGTTAATATTTATCGAGATAAAACCAATTTTCCAGAGACCAAAGGTACAATTGCAATTTAGCATTACACACACGATTTTATGCACCCTACTTCGTGCTTGATTACATCTAATGAAATTATTACATTCAACCTTCTACGTAAACGAAGACCGCGAGTTTAAAGCAACATCGGACATTGACCTCGGCCTATTTGCCGCAAATGCCACAAACGAAATTCATAAATGCAACAGAGAAACGAAGAGAACAATTGGTGGTGCAGAAATAACGATAAAGAACGTTTCCTTAATTGCATTCAATACCGATGAAGATACTTCGAAAAGAAAGGGTAAGCCAGTGCCAAGTATACATAGATGGATATATGTACGTAATTTGTAATATTTTTTAGACAAGGAATGTGATGAAACAGGCAAAGATACTACACTTAAAACGTTTCCTTACGTTCTAAAAAATAAGGAGGAAGACATTTGCAGTTTAGCACGAATGTCAATTTCTTTGAAAGTACCATATAGAACGAAGGATTCGAAAGTAGGGATGAAAATATAAAACGTGTATCCTAGAGTGCACCACCAAAGTAATATACATAACGAAAAACAAAAATTAACAGCAATTGTTTATTTAATATTTCAGGACAAGCAGGTTACCATAAAAGTTCCAACCGACCTTGTTAGTGTTAGCGGAGAATGCGATGCAGAGATTTCTCGAATGAACCTAAATTGGGTAGAGCGCTCGCAGGATTCAACATTTGCATCAAATGAAAAGGAAAATGTGATATCATTCCGATTGCTCAAAACCAACGCCTATACGTTCATATATGGGATAACCATTGACATTTTCTTGGACGATACAAATTTCCCAAATGCTGAACGTATGTACACGTGTTGTTGCTTCGATGTTGCTTCGTACGACACTTGCTTCCTAATACTATAAAAATTGTTAAATGCAGGTAAAAGATTGAAAGTCAGCGCGGGCATAGATGGACGCCTGTTCTCCGCATGGGGGGAGAATGGTCTTTATAGTTGTGCAAATGAAACCACGTTGACGTTTGACGACGTTGGTATAACCATGAGCAATGTTCTCTTGGTTGCATTCGACGTTGGGACAGATTTTGCCTCGAAAGAGGGTAAAATATCTTTCCTCTCAATTCGCTCGCTTTATCGATTGCGAATCGTTAATCGCTAACAAAAAGTTGCGAATCTTTTTCAGTGACAGGATGCCCAGGTGCGCTTTCCGAACGCGACTTCAGCTACCTTCTAGAGGACAGCGAAACCCAGATACCCTGTACCTTAGCGAACATGTTGATTACAATAAATGTACCGTGCAAAAAGGACGATAAGGATGTAAGATCGTGAAGCTGAAAATATGGCGTTGCTGCTTCTTGCACATAATCAGTGCTAATGGTACATTCTTCTTTTATCACAGACCACTGTATCGTTGAAAGTTCCAAAAGACAATGTGAATGTAACTGGTACTTGCGGTAACAAACGATCCACCATGTTGTTAAGCTGGCCAGCATCGGCGGAAAAGGATGCAAAAGATACACAAAACACCCTCACATTTCACATCGGTCTGAACCAGAGTGACTTCTTCGTCTATGAAATAGATGCCATTATTTACTTGGATGATAAAAAAGTCCAATGCCCAGCAAGTATGTTTACGACTTATTTTAACGCCACTCGATTCGTGGCATTCCTTTGCGTTGCAATATGCGCCCATAATTAACGCATCGCGATAATTTTAGATGAAGAGAAACCGTTTAATGTCACAACGTATGCTGGTATTGCTCTATTTCCCGGCCATGTGAGTAATGGCTTTTACAATTGCACAAATCAGATACAGGAAATACAGGCTGACAATATCCGTTTAAGTATAACAGACGTTTTATTTATTGCATTCAATAGTGAGGACGATCTTACCACGAGGAAAGGTAAAATTAATATTAACTCGTTTTTAATTCGACGACAGGTTGCATGTTTTGCAAAGTACAGCAATATAATTTCAATTTTTCAGTGAGTACTTGCTGTAGCAAATCAGATACAGACACGACGACTTCGTCTACCGAAACGACTGAATCAACTGAACCGACAGAACCAACTGACCCGACTGAACCGACTGAACCGACTGAATCGACTGAATCGACAACTGAATTAACTACATCGACAACTGAATTAACTACATCGACAACTGAATTAACTACTACACCTGAGCCGGATCCTTCTGTAAAGGAATATAATTACGTCGTGACAAATCCGGAAACACATGTAGCTTGCATCGTGGCAAACATGTCCATCTCAATAAAAATACCATACCCGGCAAAAAATTCTGAAGTACGTACGATTCGTTTTATTCCATTTTCGCTGTACATCTATTTAATCCATGCTTTATATACAGCACGACATTTATGGGTGACATTTATTTTAGACTAAGGAGACGATCCTGAGAGTACCAACGACGGCTAAAACAAGCGGCAAATGTGAGAATGCATCTTCAACAATGGAGTTGTCTTGGTTGGAGGAAAACTCGACAGAAGAAAATAAGCTTACGGTCACATTTAAGCGAACCGACTCAAGATCCTTCCTTAGTTCTATGAAATTGCATATCTACAAGGACGCGAAACATTTCCCCGATGCTGTTGGCAAGTCTTTCCACCTACGATTATAATAAAACATTACGTCCAGTTATGATAAAAACGTTTCGATATTACAATTCAGACAAGGAATACAATGCTGCGACGAAGGATGTCGATATATTTTCCGCTGCGTTGAAGAGTCTTTACAAATGCGAACCCGAGACCTCTGTGAAAGCTGACGTAGTTGGTATAACTATAAGTAAAGTTGCTTTAATCTCGTTCAACACCGAGAAGGCCGTGTCCTCCAAATCAGGTAAAACGATCGTCTTCTTTATGCCCTTAACAATACAGAGTCGAAACAGTTTTGAACGAAACTCATTTCGCGTGGCTAGTACAGTAAAGATGCTTTCTATTCTTTTAGTGGATGATTGTGTTGCCGACGTGAGCACCGATGTTGGAGCAATAGTAGGGGGTATTATCGGAGGTCTTATGCTCATCGGCATAATGGTTTTCCTAATCTTAATGTATAGGAAAAAAAGAAGATTTTTTTAGAAAATAACCGAGCGTACAACGTACAGTTTGTATCGTAATATATAAATAAACTGGTCTTAAATTTGTCCAAAGCTCGGGCCCTTTTTAATTACCCCCATTTAGTGTAGGTACAAAAGTGGCTACGATGATTTCAACCGTTTTTCGTTCCTCATTGTATCGTTCTCGAAATAAATTGCATTAGGGTGGACCCATGGGGTTCACCAACACGCTTGCATATGCCGCTGGGAAACTATATTTGTTAATTATTTCGCTTTAGGGAACAATTCGATGCTACGATCACCCTTCGCGTTCCGTCACGGTTACGCCCACCCCAATTATCTCGTTTGCTTACCAAACGCTCAATATGCGTTACGTACCGAATACACAGTGCCGTGTGAACGGAAATCGATTTGAATGTAAACTCGTGAGTTTATTCTACGACACGTTATGCTCCAAATAAACCAAAAAAAAAAAAATCAGCTGGTGTAACTCTAGCTTGCCTTTTTGCATAATATGCATATGGCCTTTTACTACCCTAGACAAGATTCGTATCTATCCACGCATAGACAATAAAAAAAAATGTCGTTTCACGAAAATTTGTTCCCTGGCCTGTGTAAAACCGGAAAATGTTCGTAATTCATAGCGATTGCGGGTGAAATAACGTTGAATGCTGGGTACACACCCCCTTCGTTTAGCACCTGGATATCGTATAGCGAGCAACAGATGCGGTAATAAAATCCATGACAATGAGCATTAATTGCCCAGCAAGAATGTTTATGATCGTCGAGTGTAACTATGCACGGAACATAATTTCTGCTTCCCGTGGGAATTACATAGTTGTTAGAAAATATATGCATATAGTTCCACAACGTCCTCAAATATACACCCCTCTGTTCAAGCCATGCACCCCCGCGAAAATATCGATATCCATTTCCCCCTTCCCACATTTAGTTAATTTCGAAATTAGTTTTGCACCATCGGTTTCCCATCGCCCGCCTAATTGTTATATCGTTCACGTATCGCTCACATTCCTTCCTTCGTCTATGTCGCAAATGTCAATAAAACACGCCTGTGGGGCATGTGAATTTAAATATCCAATTTATTCATGGCCAAAGTTAGGACCAGCTCACCGTTAGCCGTGCAATAAAACTTTAAATGGTCGTCGTCGCGATTACCTGGAACTGGCCGGGGATCGTTGAAATTATGGAAAGTTTGAGCATTTTCTTTGGGCGAACGCACGGTTTATGGATTGGTACAATCTGATAGAAAGGAACGAAGGTGTGTTTGAAATTGAAAAAGAACCAGGAACAACGGTTCCTTCGTTCGTCGCGACAGCACAATTTGTTTCACGTTCGAGCAAACGCATAAGTACGAGTAAACACGATTTCCCGTCTTCTGCCAAACGTTTCCCGTGTGGAAAAATATTTTGAAGGTGTTCAAAATTTATCAAAAAGAATACCGGGCTACCTAAGAACGTGTCAGCTGTTCAAGAGTCGTCCCTTTAAAGTTTAAAGGTCCTGGAAGCCCTATTATGCACCTCGTTGCTTGAGTCGGGTTCTCTTTTATGGTGTCCCGTGGATCGTAAGCTACGGAAAATACCTTGGCAGCACCTTTTGCTAAGATGGCAAGTTCATGGGAAAATGGGGAGGAGCTACTTTTCCGAGGGCCTTCGTAGTTTGGCAAGTGTTCCTTTCACTGCATTGTATCGATGTGCGGTGCATGCGGTGCGCAAGGCACACGGTGCATGTTTCAATTATTATGGAGGAATCTACCGAGGCCGCGTGCAAATATTGGGGTTGCTTTGAACATTGTCCGTACGTAAACCCAAGATTCATTACTTTGTACGAGAGATAAAGAATTTTGTCATTCCTTCGTTTGTCAATGTTTCTCGCAATTCATATCTTGAGCAATTTATTCGCATCTATTTAAGGACAAGCTAATCATTCGAATATAGTATACAGAAATAGGGCACCCTTACTATGTACATACTTTTATTAAAAAAAATGTTAAGCGCACAATTTAAATGTCTACGAGAACCTTGTTGCCAGCATCGGTAATGGACTAATTTGGATTCGTATCTTGCTTCGTTCCTGGTCGGCAGACAACACCGTAGGATCGATAAATCTTGAGGGCCTAAAACGGACCAGGCACGCGTGCCAAAAGGATCAACCACGTGGCTAGATCATCCTTCCAAGAACCGACTTGTCTTCTAGCCTAAAGTGCCCTTCGTCCACGCGTTCCTTCGACACGAAGAGTTCCATGAACTATGAAATGGGATACATCATTTTTCCACATCCGCATTGAAAGCAGATATATATGTGTATGCATTGACCAACTAAAAATGTTTCAATTTCAATTCGACGAAACATTTGGAAATTTTAAACTGTCCCATTCTAACGTTTCACATCTTCTCACTTAACTAATTCAACGGAAGTTTGTAGGATTTACATAAATATGACTCATATATATGACGTACTTGCGTCCATTTCAGTGGGAAGCATAAAAACAGAAGGAAGAAAAGTGAAACGCGGCGTTAACCGACGGTTTTGAAGCATCCACAGGCTTCCTGTTCTTCCTCTTCTTTCTTCGTCTCTGGGAGCAGCGTCGGCCGCAAGACGTTTCGGAAGTATGAGGGCGCAGATGGGATTGTGTTTAATGAAGTTTGGCCCGAGTTGCACCTGCCACTTTCGAGGCATCTCGGACCAACGGCCGTTACACTGCCTCGAGCACACTTTAAGAAATTGGCGGGAACCTTGTTCCCAAGCCCCTTCCAGATTCAACCACGATCCTCGCTCCGATTCCAAATCTTTCATTTTTAAATCCCCTGCTCCCTCCCCTCGTATTGTTCGACTAACGAACTAACGAATGACGTTCACAAATCTGGTTAACAAGAATAAAAGAAATATAAGGATTTCGTGCCGTTTGCATGTTCGATGAAGCGAACACGTTTTATTGTTTAGCATCCAAGGAACTCTAGTGTTTCAAGTTTCAATGGTAAATGGAAACCGTGCAACGTTTCAGGGTTCGATTTCTCAAATATTGATGAACGATCACCCAATGTGTCGGTTTTTCTACCGTCGAGCGGATGTGTCCCTTCTGTTTCCTGTTGGACCGAAGAAATGTTGGACGGATGAACTAAGTCTCATCTAATACTGGATAGGCGTGGCCCCTTCCACGATTTCATTGACGCAGGCATACGGCGATAGCACAGTGTTTAACAATCATCCTGTGCGTATTGTACGCAGACAACGTGCAAATGAATTACAAAGTAAGACAGTGAACGGCGATAAATTGAAAGCCAATGAGATGAACAGCTAACGGATTTGAATTTCCGTTTTTCCCTTACACGCGCGCTGGACGAGGCGCAGGATCTGGTTTCGGAAGATGGTAGCTGCCTCGAGGGCCGCCATCCGTCAAGCAACGTGAAAGGTTCTGCTCCTGTTTGCGGCGATTTAATTACCCTTGGCATATGGCGATCCCGCGTTTCCTGGCTCAACGTTCCATTATTTTTTCTTTCATCGGCACACAAACATCGACCACTAACGTTACCACTGTCTATTAGAACTAGACTTATAATTGGGCGGACAGATTTGGTAACTTTTGCCAGTTGCATCTCAACATGTACATATGTATATGTATATTTATATAATACATATGCTGGACAGAGGCAATTTAATTTCACGCAGCTCAATGGCGACGAAATATTCAGTAGAAGAGCGCCACGCTCTCGTGTAACGTTTTAAATGGCCAAAAGGATCGAGTATACGAGGCAAGAAAAAAAATTGAGTGGCCTTCAAAAGGACCCGAGACGAAGTTTATTAAGACGTAGTGAAGATATCACGGGGCATATGATGCAAGGGCTCTGTTTCTAAGCGGTACAGCTGTTACACCCCCTCCTGAGCATCTCTTCGGGAGATCTGTTCGTGTTCAGTCTATCTGCAGGAACTATCGTGCGGAGGTGGTTTCGAGAGGGCAACCGGCGAAGGTAGGTATGTACGAGCAGCTGGATCGGTAAGGATTCGAAAAACCCTCGGTCACGCCTTCCTCTCGCTGCGTTCGTATCTAATGCTGCTCCCCTTTATCCAGGGGAAGAATCTTTACGATGAAATATTTCGTTTCGCCAATAATGAATTATCTTCCCCAAATTCTTAATTACACGCAACCGGCGAAGGCGGCAATTTTCGCCGCGGAAAATTCACACCACCCGTGCCGTTCTCTGTTTTTGTTAACGAGAGAACCATGTCGTTCGCCTTGGATGTCGCGCTCATAAAACTGACAGAAATTACGGCCCATCTGTGAAGCGTTAAGCTCGATCGAGCGTTCAGAGTCGGTGCAACTATCTGAATACACGTTCAGGCAATTGTCACGACGGCGAACGGTCAGAAAACGCAGTACATACCTCCCTTCGTCTATCCTGTTGCTTCATCGCACGAAGGGTTAACGCCGAGAAATAAATGAAACGTTGCTCGGCACGCATCGCTACAAAGTGCAAAGGAACGTCCTGTGCCAAACGTTCCCCCGGCCTTCTCTCCGTTTCGACAACGTGCACTATTTTCCTGCGGTGGGCAAACTAGCTTAACTAGTTCGCCATCGTCCTTGCGGAGCACACCGACTTACATACTAAATGACTCCGGTGTATAATTTCGGGCGTCAGTAGCCTTCCCTCTTGCCCGTTTCCTGTTAAAACAAATGGGATTTAACAGAAGGCCGAAGAAGAGGAAAAAACAGGAGGAAATCTTTCACGACGCGTGTTCTTCGTCGACGAATACATTATTTTCTCTTGGCGTGTGCCGTTTACGTTAGGTCCTCGAAATTTCAAAATTTCAAAAGCATCTGCGTCCAGGCAGCTGGCCACCCCCTTCGTCACTTATCCTCTCGTTCCGTGACACACACGTGTGATACACAAACGAGGGATTTCCATCTGGCCAAGGAAGGATTCAGTCTTAACGGAACCACAAGTTGAAGGACAGAAAGTTACAGGATTTGACTATGAATCCATTCAGCGGGCCAGGTATATACACTTTGTGAAAGGATCGTGGGCAACGGGCACTGCCGGAAGTCCGGAGAAATGTGCGCTTTTGCGTTTCGCAGCGACGAGTTTCGCCCAGAGGTAGGGCCACGCGACTCGTCGCTGAGAGATGGCCAAACATGTCTGAATGTATCGAGTTTCCTTCCAAAGGTGCACTTATATACGCGGCCCACGCGAGGGATTCTGTTTGTTTTCTGCTTCCTTCTGGTAAACGTGCGCGTGGAAAATCAGCTTTGTTTACTTACGCGCGCTGCAGGGTACCTGAGAGAACAGGTGACTGCGAACACGTACTCCCTTGTACAATCCGTTTCCTCGTTCTTCGCGTTGCTTTATTTTTTATCGCTAAACTTTAATGCCCGATGCGCAGTTCTTAACAGCTTCCGGAGATAGGCAGGCCGCGTTTGTGATTGATAGCGAATACATTTTCCTTTTTATTAAAGTTTTCTTCGAAAAATCTGGCGTTTCATAAAATCCTGGTGCACCATAGAAACGATTGTTCGGTGTTGCCCGTGTAATTGGCCTCTTATCGCGTCTCGAATGTTAGATCGCGGCGATCGCTGTTATTTTCTTTGATGTTCGAAGAGATACCGATCGGTGTACGTTACTACGATGGTGCCCCCGGCCAGGGAAGATTTACGAAAAAAGAAGAGCAACGCCGATCAGGCTGTCCTCTTTGCGACAAAGTGACGTCCAACGGAACGTTTCCTTTCTTTCGCTCGGCGCATATGCTGCCAGGTGCTCGAGCCGCCGGTCAAAGAGTTGACTCTCGCATTTTCCATTCTTCGCGATTTCTTCCACGCATGCCCTCTGTCTTTGTCCGGTTCTGACCGTTCACCAGATTGCTGTTGATTCATTCTTCCTCGAAATTCGAATGCAGCTGACTTAGCTATTTAAAAATTTAAAGGCTCGAGGCCCCATGGAAACCCGGGTCATTAAGTTTCATTGGCTGGGAATCGAACGGTTTGCGCGCCCTGAAAAAGAATCGTCCAGCTTGCTTGCAGCTTAAATGTATTATCTATTACAATGTTCAGGAGCGTGGAAAATGATTGGCCCTGTAATCGTCTTGGTTTCGAGTTAAAGTCGCTGGCATTAACTACATCCTGACGCAGAACCCCTGTGGATCGGTTTCTCTCTAATTTTCGTCGACGAAGTGACGTCACGGTGTTCCCCGTGTGTTCCGGTCTGGGTGCCCGGGACCGGAAACAACGAGCTCGTTGGGGAGCATAGAGCCTTCAAACTGAAAATCCCCCACGGATATCGATGTTCTCGCGTTTAAACGAGGAACGAGGAGGAAGTCGATGTTCCATCGAGGACCGAACGGTTGCCCATAGAAACGAGGGTGAGGTGAGAATCTGAAAGGCGCCCGACTGTGACGATTTTCCCGTGGGAGGAATAAGATGAAAAAGAAAAATGTTTTCCAATGAATTGCAGCGAAATGTATGGACATTCGATGTCTGCGGCAAATAATATTTTGCGACGCATTTTTCTAAAGCAGTGAAAAGTGATAAAAGAAGATCGATAGTTGTCGGTCGGTATCTAGAATGCCGGAATATCACGAAAAATCTTTTCACGCAATCACAAACCTCCGAAATAATCGTTACAGCGGCTGACCATCGCGGTCACGGTGTTCACCTGTCCATACTTTGATCACACTCGATGTTGCCTTGCACGAACAGGAACTCACATAAGCTCGTGTGCCCGCACGATCTATAGCGTACGACGTTTTTCAACTCACCTTCTGTAACGGTCGAATTTACCCCCATCGCTTGAAAACCGCGATGCAACGAAACAGTGCCCAAATCTTTGGCACGTAATTGACGCACGAGACTGTGCTCCTATTTAATACAAAGTTTATCATTGCGCCATTGCCTTAACACGAGAATAATTTATTTTCATTGATATTAATTGCGCAGACATTTGGGACGGCGTAGAAAGGGCGTCTCGTACCACTGGATCCAGTATCAAGGGTGGGACGTTGCGCAGAAATAAAATCCTGACCTTGGACGATTTTGGTGGATGACATTCGGAATACGCAACGCAAAAGGCGAACCCTATCGGGCTAGACAAGGTGACACAACGTCGGGTCCGTTCCACGCTCGTGCAAAAACATTAATTAAGAGAAAGAGTACGATACTTTGTCGAATAACATTCGCCAACTTTTATCGCGATCAGGTTCGTTTGGCGATTATTATCTGCGAAAGTGGCTGATCCCTAGAGGGAAAAGAATAGCAATAACACGACGGTCAATTTTCAACGCGAAACTTGTTCCTACGTCGCCACTCCTTCTCTTTCTGCGTGGTCCACCTGCTCTCGAACGATCTTTTTTTTTCACCAAGGAACGCCAGGCTTCCCGTGAAAATACATACATACATACGCAGAACCTATACCCGACAATCGTATCGGTGGAACCATCCCTTAGATTTGTCCGTCAATAATTCCAAATACGTATACATAAATAGAGTATTTTAGTCAGGCTTGCCGATCCTAGCGATGATTTGCCGATTTAATTCAGCGAAGTAGCTAAGCAATGATTACGCCCAACAACCAGCGAACTTACTGATTGGGGTGCGAATGGTACAAAAAGAGTTCTTTATCTATTAACCATTGTCATTCAAGCAAAATTGCTCGTGAAACATTGTATTTATGGTCTGCGTGCGAAGAATCAGGACGATAAAAAAACAGGAATGATTTAAAAATGAGAAACCTCGCACACTCCTATAGAGTACGCGGCGCGATCGTGATCACTCTATACGTCGTGCTATTTAGAAAAAAATAAAAGATGGGCTTTATGGCGCGAGCCTCTTCCCTCTCCTGACTAAAATCGCTTAGCATAATCCGTTGGAAGGTTCGTGGGACGAAAGGGCGAGAGAGACGACGAAACGGGAGGAGAAGTGCGGTCGATAAGTTGGAAAAGGTAAGGAGACCTTGGTGGAAACGAGACAGAACGATAGTAAGTGCGCGCCATTTTTGCTGCGCATCCACGTTGGCGCACCAATCAGATTTGAATTCTAGATGCTTGTGGAAGGGTATCGGACCTCGTGGCTTCGGCAAACGGTGGACTTGAAACAAGCTACGTCGCCCTGCAGATTCAACCAGAACGAGTCTGGCCGCCGTACGGTGAAGACCAGGGTCTTGTATACTTTCTCTGAATCGGTTCTTGTGACTTTGGAGGAAACGGAGCGTTGGATTTTCGAGGAAACTTGACAGAAAAGTTGGAGCAAACAGTCCGGACAATAGTACGAGTGATTCGTTGGAGAACACCGAACACACGGAAGCGAAGAAAACGGAGCAACGTTTTTCAATTGAACCGCAGAGGAGGAAACTCGTCGCGTACCACCCAAGCGTTCGGACAGAGATCAAACGATAGCGAGAGCTTTTCCTTGCTGGTTACCTGGCCGAGTTTCGCTGTCGAAACATAAGAAATATTCGAGATGCTGGCAGCTTCGATTTGTCGCGAAGTTCACTTCACAGTGTTGTCCAGTACGACGATGGCATCGCGAGTTCCACGTTGCCTGTTCGGCAAGCCAAACCCGCGGGAAACCGTGGAAATGCTCCAAGAGGCCCTGGACGTGGAACGGAGCAAATTTGCGAAACGCTGGGGCGTCGATCCGCGATCAGAGGACAAAGAGAACAGCTACCAGAGGAAACCCCACGACAAATACGAACAGTCGCCTAAGAAACGAAGCAATCCATATTCCAGACAGACCAGCATTCATGGTGAGTACAGATTTTCCGATAAAGCTCTCTTCTTAAACATCGCCGCTGGCGTTTTTCGTCGCGAACGCACGGTATTTCCTATACGAAACATAATGGAGTTATTGGCTACCCAACGTGTGCTATGCATTAAGTGTGACTCAGCGCTACGTGGAAACCTCGAATTATAGAGTTTTATAAGGCCCCCATAAATGGTAACGAGTACTACGGTGCTCTGCTCCATCTATCGTTCTCGGAAATATTTTGTGTATACGTTATTATCAATAGAAGACAGGAAAAAATTGCTTTTCGAGATTAATCGGTAGATATAAAGCTTGCTGCGTGGCAATAAAATGGTCACTTTCGGAGCAACAATTACGTACGTGAACGTACGGGAAGAAAAATGGAGTGTCGTCTTCCACTAGAAATACGAAAGATTTAATTGTAGCCGAGAAGAAATCCAAGCGGCCGAAATAAATCAGATAAGCGTAGCATGGCAGTAAGTGGCATCGTAGATTTTTGGCGGGAAAGCGTGAGCGTTTGGAGGGGAGAGGGAAGGTACGAGGCGCAGGCGCAGGCCGGTCGCGTGGCCCGGACCTGTTTTCTTAGTCTAGCCTCGCTTCGTGCCTCTTCCGCCTTCTCTCTCCGTCTCTCTCCTGGCCCTCCCAAGCTTCTGGTTTTACGCAGCTATCCAGAAACTTTCGACCATGCCGTCCAACCACTATCGCTGTACAAAATTATAAACCTATACTGTAGTATTTGCCCCTTTGGACCTTCTTCGTCCTCCCTTCTTCTACTACTAGCGCCCTTAACGCAATGGCATCCGATCGATACGAGCACGGCGGGTGCAGCCCCGTTCGGTTCGAACGTTTGGCGAATCAATTTGCGCCACAGTTCAATTGTACAGGAACACGTTTCTCGACTGCATTGCTAACGACTGACGCAGAAGTTCGAATGACGAATCGTTAATAATACGCGGGCAACGTGCAAACGGATCGGAAGGTCTAGAAAGTGTTCCTCCTGATAGGTCGTCGTATGAATCACGACGATGAGTCATGCGTGTTTGGAGGAACATGGAATACCTGAAGGGTCCTGTGACTCATCGAAGGGCCACGTATTCAAGGAATATGACGAACTTGCATCTTGCATTGCTTGAATTCCTCGAACCTAAACGCGCGCGCCATTAGTCGGAGTAGTTTTACCGTGTAACTCAACGGTCCCCGGCGGCACAATGGATATCACATTTTGTTGACCAAGTGCCTGCGTCATGTGCGACCGCTCCTCCGTAATACTTTTCCTTCCATAGCGTTGGTTACGGTCTTTCAATTTATTTCACATACGTTGCGGTTTGTCCTAGCAACGAGTTACGTGCTCCGCTCTATAAGGAAGCACCGTACAGATATTCGTGAAAAGCCGGCGAACCGAAGCACCGTATCAAGTCGGTTTTTTTAACAACACCTGTTAACCCCCGCCACGTCGCTAAGACGACATTGTCTTTTTCCCACGATTAAATCAGACCCGCGAGACACGCCATGCACTAAGAACGGGACCTTCCAAAGGACGCACACCACCTGTCGCAATGCTAACCTTTCGTACGATTGCATTTGCATTTCCTCCACCCGTACGTCTCCCTCTACGAGCACGACGAAAAGGGGAGAAAAATCAGTTCTTCGACGCTCGAATCCTAGAGTATTATCGTTCCCTCTTTCTTTCTTTTCGTCACGCTAAGAATCGGTGGAAAACCAGATCCCCTAAGGTCTTGGGAAGTTGTGATGCATTCGAATAGAAGGAAGGGAGGGAGATATTCAGGTTCTTCACGTGTGTTCTGTGGGGAATCGAAAAGAAACTGACCTCCTTTTAAAATCCTCGGGTGGAAATCCTTGGTTCGATTGAAAAACCCTCGAGAACGGAGGAGGGTGGGAACCTCGAGACCCCATGGACAAAGGTAGTCGTCTATCTTTGTTCCCGTCTTCTCGCACGAAACATATGGACAGGTAGAAGTTTTACCCTCCCCGTGCGGCCAACGTCGTAGGATATTTTGTGGCCTGGCTAGACACGGTGACAGATGTTGATAAACGAAATCCACGTTGGAATTCGAAGTTAGACCGGAGAAACAAGAGGACGTTAGTTTTAAGGATGCTCGGTTTCGTGCGCCATATGGCGAGGCAGTGCGAAAAGAGAGGGCGGGAGAAAGGATCGTCGTGTCCTCGACATATGGCCAACTTCTTCGATTTGTTCGACTCTTTGCACTTGCTGTTACCGTGAAGGAGGAGGGCTTGATTTACGATATGATAGCGATCAGAAAGAGATGAACATAAGAAAGTTGTCATTACCGACGGTAATTGTTTCGTTCCTAGACTACTTAGCCGCTTCTTCAAATCTCGTTGCAAAAAGTTCCGAACAATGTAAACAAGAAGTTGCCAGCGTGATACCATTAACGTGGAATCGCACCTGCGGAGCAAAGAAAGGACGAGAGATCGAGTAAAAAGGGAAACAGCAAGGGCGCTCAGGTGACTACCTGATCAAAAATAGGGTGTCCACAAGACGTTTTGTTCGTCCGTGGCTTTTGTTGTGGAAATTTCGTGTTTCTCGCGTGGTGTGTTCCCCATACTCTGTTAAACTGTATCGCAATAAGCTGACCCTTAAGGCTTTTGCAAGTGTGTCGTGCTACCTCTGTCTGATGAAGCTTTACAGCTTACTCTCCGAACAAAGATATCCCAACGGCTTTTATTTGGAATCTCCTCTATTTTCTTTTTCTTTCTCCGGGGAAAAAAAAACGAAGAGACTTTCGCAGTGACGAACTAAGATTCTTACAAATTTGTTATCCCCCGCGTGTGTCTGTATATTGTACTTTAAATTGTAATTAATCGTAAGACGTATGTACATATAGATCTAAAATGTGTTTTTACTTTAATTGTTTCAGATTATTGGCGAGCTCGAAAGGTATGCGAGGTGAATAAGAAACCCCTGGCAACATCCGCGGATGCTGGGAAGCAGCAGAACGAAGTGTCGAAAACAGTGAAGTCATCGAAAAAGGCAGCGCAGAATTGAGAAAACACCTTGTATTATAATTGCGGTCGCTCCAGCGCGACGAGAGCATCGCGTCAATGAATTTTGTATATTTATTCGTCGTCGTTCTTCCGTGATATCGTTTTCGTTGTAAATTAATCGATCACCGAGGTTCGCCCTCGTTAGCGTTAATTGCCAATTGTTAACTACATTATATTGTTTCTGTAAATAACTACGCCAGGTGATATATGTGGAGGTTTGGATGGGCTCACTGTTGTTGCGAGCAACGTGAAACCGGCTATGCCTATATGCTATTGTGTTTTTCACGACCAGCCAAACGAAACGGATAGGCCACGATGTTTTGACCACGGCAAAACAGAAAATCTTTCGTTCTGGCCAAACACGCACGAGCTTGCCGCATAGACGGGTTGCAGTGGAATTCGCATGGGCGAAAGTCGTTTAAATTAGCTGTCGAGTGACCCATCGAAAGCCTGAATGGGTTGGTTCTTCGATGAATCAACAATGCAGCGCCTCCAAAGAATAACTGAATACGAATGTGAATGAACTCCACGCTGTTTAATCTCGTCTTCCGAGATATTGGAGAAAGTCCTATGTATATCTGATTATCTAGAATTATGGAAAACTCTAGTCATCTAGTTATTTAAGCGAAATCAAATAATAAATGACCGTGCTTTCATACATATACAATGTCTTCATTTACTTTCACCTTCATTTTGATGCCAAATTTCGACACCTACGAACGCTACACTAATCGAAAGAACATCCGCGAAACATTTATGAGACATTCAGAATAGTAAGTTATGGCTGGCACAGCGTTGACGCGTGTATACATAATTGTTTGGAGATTCGCCGCATGGCAGTCGTACGAAATCGCCGAAAATTAGGCAGCTGAGGAGCATCAATGATACTTTGTAACGAACAATTTATAACATCCACCTGGATTCGAACCATGGGGGTCTGTAGCATAATACGCGCGGGGGTGAACTGTACGATGGGTCGAAGCATCGGCCGTTGCTATATAACATTTCAAACAAAACGAGGAGCTTGGAAATATCGTTGCCGTAATTTCTGTGCGTTAAACACGACCGGTTGTACATATCAATAATTTCAAGATTGCAAAAGTATGTAGCAAAATTGCATAATTGCAAAGGTTCACCTTTTATGACACACCCTGTGTAGGTGGGTGTCTGGACATTTTACTTATCTGTGACGTGGTATGAACATGGGGGTGGCCGAATGCGGTATACATATATATGGTTAATTATAAAGTGCGATGCACCGCAGGGTCTTCTGCCATGGGGGGCCCTACGAAGGGAAGCAGCTGGTTCATGCTTTTAATGGCTGTCATCCTAGCTGGTCATTTTGATAATGGTAACTAATACGGTTCGTTCCTGAGGCCCGCGCAATCGTGTTAAATCGAATATCGACCAGGCATGCCGGCCATGCGAATGATTTCCGAATCGTCCAGACCGCAGAACGACTATTGCCAATTTCCATGCGAAAGATGCTCGAGCATGGTATTTAATGCATTTCCATGCTCGAACGGCATCGTTCGATCCTAAGTACAACTGATATTAAACGGGACGCTGGCGCTCGAATCCTGCCTCACAGTTTTCGAATATAATTGGAAACCTAAAACAGGACGTGACCTCATCGCGTTATTGTATCCAAGATCGTTAAGGACCTGGTCGTTGCGATATCCAATTACACGAGAAAAGAGAGAAGTTTCGAGTGTAAAGCAAAAAGAAAGGCAAAGCGTAATGGCAGACTGGAGGTAGATTATAGGAAAAAAGAGGAGAGACAAGGGTAAGGACAACGACGATGTCGTAGATGATGTTTTCGCTTTTCAGAATGTTTGTCAATGGCTATGATAATCGAGGTGCGCCATCCAGTATACGCTTAATAAGTACTTAACGTTGATATACAAGTACTACACGCCCCGCCGCAGGCTTAATTCATTGAATTAGTCGTGGAACCAGCTTGCGTTTAAGATTGCACCTGACCCCAACGAACTTCCGACGGATCGATTTTGATGTATCGTTGCTTGTTCGTGACCGATCGATCAAAGTATTTTTTTTTTTAAGGTGGAGTTAATCGATCACATTTTCAAGTTACCTACCAGGTTCATTAACGGTCATTAATCGTGCTATTTTTTTCTCTTGCACCTCTACCCGCGACATGATTGAACGTTTCCGTTTTTTGCAAAAAAAAATAAAAAAAATGGAGCAGTACAAATTCTTTTTCAATGGTCCTTGAGCATTCCCTCAGTTTGCTTCGAATTTAACGGTTTACTTTAACGAAATAAATTCCAACCCTTTGAAATATTCATTTGAATCACAAACGCGTAACCGTCCAGTTGAAAAGAAACGGTAGCTGATTATAAACCTGTGGAATAATAAATCTTATAAAATTCCACAATGAGGTGTCTGATCAATGAAAATTCAACGGACAAAAAAATAGCATGAGACCAGCCACGAAAAAGGAGAACGTAACTGAAATAACAATAAATTACGATCAATCCGGTGGATCGAAGAATGGCAAATGAAGGGGAGAGGGACGGTAATGTCCGACCGAGAACGCCCAAATGATGGCCACAATGGCCTAACGAACTTACCGAGTGGCATTTTGGTTTTCAACGGTAGCACGCGTCCGTACATTTTCCTCCCCTCGCGCACCCCATTTGCCCCTGTATTAACTAATACCCTGTAAACACGCGTGTCCAGACGGGGACTCGGACCAACTGCTCTAATTAAAGGACATTCATATCGGGTGGACCGACCGTCCAACCCTTTCATTCAGGTTCGCGGAAACTCGTCCGGGTGACCGTTAACCCCGACACGCGAGTATCATGTGCCTGTTTCATTACCCCCTTTTTTAAACGCCGTATCGTTAATCATTCGGAAGTGTCAAAATTCACAATCACAATAGCCTGCGATCTGCACGCACGATCGTGCAATTCATTCGGATGATCTGCAAGTAAAATTGCCCGCGTACCATCGCGACGAGAAACGGAATTCGACATTTAAGATGCGCAGAAGTTAAATTCGGCCGGCGACGAGCGCAAGAAAGTGCACGTGTCGATGTTTCCAAGGGAAGTGGATGTTCCACGAATAAAAAAGGGGTGGAAAAAAGGGTACGTTCCTTGTACTTACGCGCCAGTACCGTGCATCTGCAACCGCGATGATTCACATGGTGTGCCAAACGAAACTGCACCCGTAGTCGGTCTCAACGATCGATCGTAATTCTGTCGACAGTCCGAGGAACGGGCACGTTGAACGCCACATAAATCCGTTGATTGCCTGCAAGACCAAACGGCAATCGAGAATTAAACAAGAAATACGCGAAAGCAGCACGATCGAAACAGTTCGAAAAATCGTGCGCTATGTTCGTCCATGGGCGTGCCGAAATTCAACCTTTACCATCGAACATTTGCGTACGAAGAGGCAGCAAAAAAGTAAAAGGCGAAAAATTCTGAATCATGGGTGTCGCGAGAGGGGGACCGAACGAACGGGAAGCAGAAAAATCCTTCCGAGAGCAACCGCTTCTCGTCCCGATGAAATTTCAACCGGGCCACTTGTCCCCCACCCACGAACTTTCGACGGATCGATTCGCCCGGTAAGTTATAGTTACGAGATGCAAGTACGTTTGCAACGTGTGGTTCGACGGCAGATGTCCCACGAGCACCTTGGCTTCGTGTCCTCTGCTCGCTGGACCAAGACTCACCGCAAAAACTGATCGACCGTAGTGAACCGAGCAGGGTTATGTCTACCAAGGAACGGCGGAGCATCGTTCTTCGTCCTATCTCTCACGGTAGCCTTTCACGGGAGAATCACCGCTGCGAATTTGATCACGGCACCGACCACAGAACCGTCGAAATCCTTGCTTTCTCATGGTTCGCCGATACCGCGTCGCAGGGTGGCGACTGGTAAGCGGGCACTCCGCCGTAGTGCTCCAAGAACAAGTGGAAACTCCGCTCGGGGCAAGGCGGGCAGGAAAACGGGGACTAGGTGGAAAGAAATGGGCATTATTGTGGTTAACGCCTTGCCAGGAGGTGAGGCTTCCAAAGAGAGGGATCGCTGGCAGGATGCCTCGCCTAGATCCTGTCTGGAGGCCGAAGAGAGGTCCTTCGAAGCGTGAAATCACTTCCAGTCTGAATATAAAGAGCGAAAAAGCGAGTGTCCGTTTGTGTTTCGGTCGTTCCGTACCACCGCCTTCGGAACTGCCTTGGAAATCGTTAAGCGCCTGCTGGCCTTCTTCCTTTCGCGCTCAGCGGCCTCGGGGCGTGCAGCATACCCGAAGGCCCGCGAAAACCATTCCCTCCCGCGGCAATTTAAGTAATCGCTGCCTAGCACTTGGAGTTTCAAGAACGGGCTGGAGTGAGAACGGGCTCTAAGGACGTCGGATATTGCACGTATACGCGGTACCGTGGAATTCTACGGTTATCACAGATGCCTAGGAAACAACCCGCCGAACGAACTTGCGACACACGCTAACGACCGGACACTTTTAAAATTCCATGTCTACCGGCTCGACCGCGGGGAGGTCCATTATCAATACGAATGCCGGCCGGCTTCGCTCACTTTTCGTTCGCTCGTCCGAAAGTGCATCCACTCTCAGATAAGCGGTAGCGGAACGGTGCGATGCCTACGTGATCCGAAGCGTTTTAAATTTATCGCGAAACGACGAGACATCGTCCTTCCGCCAGTCCTGCTAATGTGCAACTCTCGCGGGGGCTCTTAACACGCGATACAAGTTTTACTCCCCCGGGCAGCTGTGAAGAGTTCGCGCTGCACCTACCCGTGCATTTTCAATTAAACGATACAAAGTCGTACGCGCTCCTCTCCTCGTTTCAGGGGGAAACGAGTTAAAAATACTCGTGCCGGACGCCAACCGTGCCCGTCTATGTACGTATGTACGTACGTCTGCAACTGGATTATTTTTAACGAAACCCCCGTCCGTAAACCGTGCGACCCCGTCGCCCCCAATGATACCGCTGATACTGCAGCCAGACCGTTTCTCTTGCATTTCGAGCGTGCCTCCTTTTTTCCGGAAATAGACTTCCTTTCTCGAGGCTAAATCCACGTACATGTATATACACATGTATGCATACACCCTACGCCGGCGTTGGTTTCTGCGTACAGCTCATGGGCATACGGACGTGCATGTAGACGTCTGCGTATGGCGATGCACGGGTGTATCGAGGAGCAGAGGACCATACCGCTCGTCCACTTATAAATAGACATACGTAGATGCATTAAGCATATGGAATGCAGTTCGATGCACGGGGCGCCTCAAAACGTGGAAGGGCTGACAGGCGTTCTGGACCTCGTAAAGAAGCCAAAGCTTCAGTTACCGCGGTAAACGTTGCGCGGAACGGTTCTGCTTGCGAAACGGTTGGAAAGTCGAAAACCTCGGTCGTCATGCTGGCAGCGAGACACAGGTGAGATGATAACGGTACGCGATATCGTGAATACTCGAAACGCTTTGCTAACTCTCGTGCCCGAGTGGAAAGTAGAACGACCCACGATTGTTCCTGGACCTTTACCTCGCCCCGCCGTTCGATTGGAGCCGCGCCATGCGCTATGCGGAAGGTGCAACTTGCGGGCCGAGTAGACCCCGTGTTTAATCGAATCTGCAATCGCACGCGCAGATAAATATCTAACGTCCACGCGATTATGTGGAACGCGTAGAACGCGCGACAGCTTTCCCTCACGATAAGACACCGTATCCCTCCAGACACCATAAATCCTTTCGCGCTGCGGTCGTTCCTGCATCCGGTAACTCACGGGAGAAGAAAGTACTGGTGACTAGCATTTCATACGGGATTTAACAGTGTAACGTTACATCGTTGGTTTGGTCTTTCCTGCGCTCCTCGAGTTCACGAGGCGAGTCTTGGATTTCTCTGCGTACGAAAGGAGAGGTTATTGTGCGAGGGTTTTAAATTCCGGACAGGTTGAATGCACCCACAGCGCCCAGCGGACACCTTCCCTTTATTCTAACGATCGCGCTGAAAACAGTATCCAACGGGCGCTGTCATTGTAGGTAGAACAATGAGGACGAGCCGAGATTCGTCGATCTTCCCTATCAAATTTCTCGATGAACGATAACATCGATGAATCGTAAACAAAAAAAAGAGAAATGACAAATGGAAAGAAATTTGCTTGGCGCATCCCGCTTTGTTTACACGCCAGGAACGAACAACAGGGCTGGCTGGCAGAAACGAGGGGAATTGATTCGATTTATTGGCGAAACGAAATAAACGCTTGAAAAACTGTAGGCGTGGTGATAAAAAGCTCTAAGAGCCAGTTCCATGACGGGGGGGTGGTCGTAAAATTCGCGTAGTCTTAGGAACGCGTCGCCTTCGGATGCTTGTATTTCTGCAATAGAAAGTCGGAGAAGAGTGTCATTTGTTAGGCGATACGTGGGCCGAGCAACGTCACTGACCTGCCGCAAATGGGCGAACGGTGCGTGAACACGAAATAAATGTTAGATAGAAATCCGCAGCTGCGTCCGCGACCTACGTGAATCTATTTTCGTCCACGGAATCGAAGGAAAAGCCGATGAGCCGTGTAGATTCGCGAACGACAGTGGGTGGTTTAACCTATTTTTAGTCGAAATTCCTATTGTCTTGAATTCCCCATCAAAGCGCCGGTGAAACGATCGAAACCACGAAATGGAAAGCCAATGGAAGCTCTGCCAATTTTCTAGCATCGATTTAACACTAGAACTACCAAGGGGGTAAAAATGACTTGTTCCAGATTTCTTGCTTTAGAATTATTAATACATAGGTGTCGTTGTAGAAATTTATGATGAGTTTTAATAAGACAGAATGGCAATTATATATCTCTATTTAATGTACATTCAACGACTTTCGTGTTCATAATCTGTCTAACGTATGCTATCTGAATAATACCAAAATGTATCGGTAGTTCTAGTGTTAAGAACCACTACGTTCGGTGTTCCCTGTGAAACGTGCATATTCGTACACAGGATGCAATGCGTTTTATCACCCAGGCATGTTCTAAATTCATTATTAAATTCATTATCAAGTCGATAACGATCGCTGGCGTTACAAAGGGTAGGGTGAATCTATCAGCGGGGAATGAATAGTATATGTACGCATACGTACATACCATTGCAAGATGGTTTATCGTTGTTGTTACACGCGGAATGCAAAGCCCGCTGGGTTAACGAACTTTCAATAATTCTTGTTTACGGAACACGTTGCATGACTTTCCCATGCGTTTCCAAGCGGCTGCGAAAACTCCTCCGCTAACGAGCACAAGTTAATCGCGCGAACTGCAAGGCAACCGACGATCTCGTCCCGTTCATTTGCAGTAATGATAATGCCATTAATCGAGGCGCGCTCGTATTATCCGTTCAACGGGGCTCGATAATGTTCACCGCAACGCACGTACATATTTTAAAGCGATTACGTTCAACCTACTGAATCGTTTAGCATAAGAGGTGCGAACGCGATCAGTCTGTTCTCGCAATTGCGATCCCGGCCCGTGGCCGAAATTAAATTTCAACTATTTCAACGCGGCCAGCTCATGTACGCACTGATTTGCTTTTTCCCCAGCATTTCTTTACTCCCTGTCGGCCCGTGTCGACGCCTCTGTCGCCTCCCTGTTTCTATAAATGTCTCCCGTTCCCGACATCACGGAGACAGATTGGCTGCACGTGAGTCGACGCTCGCCATCCTCCTGTGTAACTTCTCGCCCCCAGGAACACGTTCGCCGGATGAAAACGTCCGACAGGAAATATCCAGAGGGTGTTCCGAATCGAACGGGCTCTCCGTAACGATCCGAGCGAGGTTTAAACGGTACAAGGCGCACACGCACACGTTGGGTGGGGAATGGAATAATTTCTAGGGTGTCGCGAAGTCGGCCAGCCTGTCCCCTAATGGTTGGGGTTTGTTGAATTTATTTTCTTTTTCACAAAGGCCTCGCAAAGGTTGAGTCTGTTTCGCGGCAGAAGTCATACACCGGGGCTCTCGAACGATTACAAAGGAGAAGAAAATGAGCAAACGTGTTCCGATTGATAGCAAGGTTGCTCGACTGAACGAGACCGAGGGGACAGAGCATTAGTCGCAGGAAGTTCGGGCCTTTGATTCTCGCTGAATATTGGCAAGAAATCCGGAAGGTGGCTCCGGCTTCCTTCCGATACTTAAGAACCGCTTTCTTTTCATGCACTTCATCGCCGAGCGAAGCATAACCGAGGTGATTTCTTTCGGCAAGAATACATTTCAAGGTCCGTGGTTACACGCAGGAAGCGACAGTTGGCAAAAGATTTTAGCATATGTCGTGATCCGCGGCAAGTAACACGTGCATCGACGATACCGTGAAGAAATTGATGAATGAATATGCATTCCATTCACAGGAACGGCTAGGTATTCGTTGCCCGTGCCCGATCCCTGAAGGGCCTAAAGCGTTACCGAAAGAACACAAAAAAAGCACGTGCGATTTTCTGCAACGAGCGTCGCGAATAATTTGCATGGAAAGTATAGGCCTCCGATATTTCATCGCTCTTATCATCGAACCGATCGAATGTTCGAGGACGATTCCAGAGAAATTTCTCGTGCTCGAGTAACTATCGATAAGCGAATCGAAGTCGATCAGCTGTCGATACGATGTTTAATGACGCGATTTCAAAGGCGAGACAAAACTACGACGATCGCGGTACACGATACATACGAATGCTAAAGAATAGATGACGTTTCTTGTGCATCGCCTAACTGCCGTCGTTGTTGCTATCATCGCGTTATTGAAGAGGCGATGTTTGCTCGGACGCGAAAGACAATCAAACGACCGGTACTAAATAACTTTCGAACCGATTGGCGATAAGGCGTGCCACGGGCTATTCGTGCCAAGGAAATAATGCAATTTTCACGGCACCGATAACGAACCGAGTCAAGGACGTGATCAAGGTAAGCGCCGCATTTTCGTTATCTATTAACCGCGCGATAGCTTTTGCGCGTAGCGGTTTAGCATAATTCAGGTAGGAAACGGAGCAAGGACATTTGCTGGCCAAAATCGCCCACACGAACGACGCGTGAAAAAAGTAAAAGGGAAACGATTTCCACTGGAAATATACCCGCCTCCAAAAATTAATTCGAACGGGATTTTCGAAGCACCGCGAAAAAAAATGTGGCTTTACAGTTGTCCAACGTTTTGTTTTGGTTAGTAACGGTTAGCTTCCCTAGCGTTAATATTAATCAGACACGCTCGGCAGCCGGGCACGTTCATGCTGGTCATACGCGCGAAACGTTTAAAGCACGCTGCGAACGCAGCACACTTTAACCTGGATGTTTTCCAATGGTCGACCCTTAAAATTCAACGGTCCTCTTTGATCGCGACAGTCGTCCACCCGATTGGCACGGTTCGCGGTCAGCGAAGTGGGAAAAATGTAAATGACCCGGGTCGTAGCAGAAATTCGAAGGAGCTGCGCCGTCTTTTCTCCAGGAATGATTTCTTTCAAGCGGTAAGAGGCGCTCCCTCATTTGCCGAGATAATTCGAGCGGAATAATTGCTGCGGAGAGACACGCCCGATTCCCCCTTCGCTATTTCGCAGCCATTCAGAAATGGGGATGAGCGAATTCAGTAAAGGAAGCGGGTCATTCGCAGGTGTCACGCGTGGTTGCGGGCGACGAATTAAAGGGATCTCGCGGTATCTTGTATATTGGCGTGATAGGAGCTATTAAATCTTGCGCAACTGCTTATTTAAGATCAACTACGCGCATGCTGGGATAGGCGTCGATAAATATTGAACATTAATCGGTAAACGTGTCTATTGCATCTCGCGGTAACAGTGGTTCCGGAAATACAAAAAAGAAAAGAAAAAACGGGCCAGGCCTGCATCTGCCTATTTTTTAACCCACACATCTTTTTTCATCGACGCGCCGGCGGGGTTCGTCGAAATTTGAGATCGAAAAATTCGAGATATCAGCTGTCGACTGGCGCGCGAAAAATTGATGGCACCATTTAAAAGCGCTCCTGCTGCTCGAAGCCTTTCCGTGGCGTGCCCATCCTCGATGATCGACAGCTGCGTGGGTTGCTAGGGAAGAAACGAGCCGACAAGCCACGAGAAATACTCGAACAGAAGGCGGTGGAAAGGAGAAGAAATTATGCACGATCTAGTGGCAGCAATTTCCTCAGAAGTTACGACGCGGAACACCGGCGTGGAACGGTACGGTGTGAGCGTCAAACAGGATCGAATCATTGATGGAAACGCGGCAGGTAAAGGAAAACGAGGGAAGAAGTTCTGGTATCGAGCTGCTACAAGCTTGTACCCGACTGTACCGCTCCTCTTTTTACTGTCTTCGAAGAATACTCCAGAGAATACTGGTATCTATATGTGAGAATTTCCTACCGTTCTACTTCCCGTCATTCTACCGGCGATATACTCTCATGGAAACATTTCTGTTTTTCTCCTTGGCAACGCGAACATCAGACCTAGGCATATCTTTTCTCCGCTCGAGACAACTACGCGTAAATATATACGTGAATACGTTCTCGGCTTCCTTCGATTTTATTCTATCTCGCAAATATTGATCGACCACTTTCGAACCATCGGATTATCGCGCGGTAGTAACAATTCGATCCGCTGACTCGGCGACATCGATACAATTTCATATCGACCATACGATCCATCGTGGAAAAACTATTCGTCGAACGATCAACCCTTCCATCTGCGCCGCTGCCCGCGATCGTTCCCCGAAGATACATACTATTCGACGACGAGTAAAAGCATCGCCTGGGAGGTCGATAATTCGCGACAAACCTCGAAGCCGCAATGGGGCTTCTCGCTAAACTCTTCTTCGTGTCTTCCTTGAACGAAATGGATTCGCGGAAGAATGAATTCTTTCTTCTTTTTTTTTTTTCAACCATCGGACGGATGTCGCTCACCGGAACGACAATAACTTTGCGTCCCGGGATGAACGACTGCACAATGACACAATCGGTTAATGGGTACTCGCGCATGCGTCTATTGCACTGTTGCTCGTAAGTAATACATAGTCCGCGAGCAGAATCTAGGCTAGCGAGCTGCACCTGGGATGCAAGTAACTATTCTGACTTCCAGTCAGTCGCACTTTAAGCCTTGCACCAGCTGCAGCCACGCGTCTCCCGTTTCTACGCTAAATCGCGATCGTTCTCCATTGTGCGTTTATCAGGCTTTCAGTGCGAACGGTTTAATATCAGTAGCGGTACCCGAGGTCAGGGGCACCGCATGCCAGTGAATTCGGATAAGGACCAGATTATCTCTGGGAACCGAGAACTAACGAGCGAGCGACCGAGGTTAGTTCACGAGCTATATAAAGACCGTCTTTCCTAATACATCAATTGATTAGGAAAATCGTGCCACGTAATCTGAAGTTTCACGAGAGCGTAGGTTAAGGTAGGCTCGGTGGATACCCGCGATATCGGGAAACGGAGAACGGTAATTGACTAAAGGACAAGCCGCGTGCGAATAATTTCCGCGCAATGATAGAAAGGATACTATTGCACGCCGAATGTATGGAATATCGATACCCGTGCGAATGCGCACTGACCGTGTATCTCTCGTTGCAATGTGCGCGCGCACTAAAATACCCCCTCGTACCTTAGTACCAGTCCACACCCCCGACGAAAACGAGGGGATTATCGATCGCGTTGCTATTCAAGCTAAGAACTTTTCGCCAGCTGACGGTGAATTGTAGGGACTGACTTTCAGAGATGGAAGGCAAGCGTCGATACGATTGCAGAATGATAAGTGCGTGTAAATTGTGATCGGCGTGAGACACCTTGTGATCTGTGATACAATTAATTCGTGTGATCGATCTCGGACAGTTTTTCCTTTCGTCAACCTGTGAGTAACGTCACGTCGTGGATGTATTTGTTAACGTAAGGAGCGTCGGGGCGTTCTGCATGGATTAATATTTGCTCTGCGAACTTTGTCCTTTCACTGTGGCAACTACATAGTTCAGAAACAGGATGTGTACATATACATGCACGGTAGATACTTACTGGCCTTTACAATCTAGCTAATCATTTTGCCGGTTCTTGAGCAACGAGACGAGTAAACATTGACACGATACCACAAAATATCGCGACCATAAACAGCGGATGTGAAGCTCGAGCAGGTGCACGCTTCTTTGCACGGATTCTTTGTTTTGTGCAAGGTGGTTCGGTATTGCACACCCGTTGATTATGCACCCCGGCGAAATTATGCTACAGATTCGTTCGCAATTGCAGCTTTCGCACATTTGTAACTGATGTTCAGCTAATCGTGGAAAGATCTTAGCTACCTGCGTGAGTTTATACGAACGTTACGGGAACCAGTACGGTTATAATAAATTGGACGAACGAAGTGAGAAAAATGAGCAATGCAGAATATGTGATCCTAATGGGGGAATTCGCGGCTAACGTTTGCGATCAATTAACCTTAAAAAGAGTTCACTGACACAGCGTGGGCCAATTGAATTAAGTGTAATTTCAACAATTGTCACTCGTGTTTGTTTCTTTTCTAGCGCGAATAATCTCGCGAAAAAAAATTGCCTGGCTCCACTGTATGCTCTGGCCGCGTACGCGCCGAATCTAGGGTAGTTCAGATTGGTGAAACGAACGGCTTCTGGTTCTATAATTATTTCTGGTCGGGTGAGCATCGAGAGATGCTTATTAAATAGTAGTGAAAGTTCTGATAGGAAACCAGTTTGCTACGGAGCGAAGAAATAAAATGATAGTACAATGACGCTAACTTTCACGCGTTTGCAAATGCCAAGGATTAAGTGTAGCGTTAGTGCAGCGAACAGTTGGCTGCAATTTAATGAATAATTCGAAGAGGCAATTTTTTTTTTTACCGGATCGATTGTTTCGCTGACAGTTTCATTAGCGAACGTAATTAATCGTAGATTCGGCGTCAATTGTGAAACTATCTCTTCTCGTCTCATCTGTATGTTAAATAACATCCATTATCCGGCATGCGACGATATGCTCATGCAGGAAGTGATATGCATTCCAATACATCCGTTCAACGGCACATTGGCCGAGAGTGTTATGGGTTTCTCTTCTGTTCTCTCTTCCTCTTTTGCCACCAAACGTGCACAGAATCGCGCACTCCGTAATGCGTCAAGTCACTCAATGCATATTACATTGTTTACAAACCACGAAGATCTAATATCTATGCTAAACCGCGCACAATAGTACAATAGTAATTAAATTGCCGTACACTGTTAGGAAAAACCCCTTGATGCTTGTGTCGTAGCGTGTTATCATGCGTTTTTCAGTAGAAGTTTTTTGCTTTCGCGCTGCGTTCATGATCGTCTTTCATTGCGGTCTTTCAACATTTTTTTTTAACGTGAACTTTATCTTACTCTGTAAAGGGCTCGGCTTACGATGCAATATCCAAACATCGATATACAAGAGGGGAGAAGACTCCGGAGTGTACGAAGACGACTTTTCCAAGATGACGATGACGACAACGAGGGTGAATCGGGGCGAAATTCCGGCGTTGAGGATAATCTCGCGAATTGCTTTTTCGAGGAGGCTCGAAAAAATCGGGAAAACGTGCGTAGTAGGGAAACGTAGAATAATATTCGCCGATAATAACACCGTGAACGATATGTAAGTTTCGTGTTCTGTTTCGTAGCAGGCTAAGGAAAGATGGAACTTCGATTTCGAGAAAGAAGAACCGCTACCTGGTCGTTACGCGTGGGTAAAACTCGACCAATATGGAAATGAAATTTGCAGTCCATTAGAGTCAAACAATCGTGTGGAAAGTTTGCAAATGATGCAAGAAGAGGAGATGCAAGATGATGACGTTACGATGCAGGAACATGCGGAAGGCAAAGATGGGGACAAACTGGCTAACAGTATATGAAAACAATTATGAGAGAAGTTGCACATCTTGCGATTTTTTTTTCGAAGCAAATGGGCTCCGAAAAATTGCAAAATTAATTGGAGCAAGGTCGGGCAAATTTCACAGTTCTTGATGGTAAGAGGCATTATCTTGACTTCTAGTCATAACGGGCGCGTTTAAGTGTATAGGGGGCTAGCAAACCAAAGTTATATTTTTTTTTTGCTTTAAATTGCGAACAAAAATTTAACTCACAATGATTATACGAAAATCGGATGTCGTATCTCGTGATATTTGTTATTGTATTATTTACCTTGACTTTATAATATTTTACACCATTATTTAATATTTATTAATATACCTGCGTGCAATACACGTATTTAGTGAACGAATGATATTATAATGCGAATTATACATGTATGTAGATCGTCAAAATATATTAATATATTTATTTATAAATTTATAAATGCGTGTCTGATCATTCTGATGAATGTTTCCCTCCTTTCCCTGCGTTTTAATAAAACAATGCAGCTGCAGCATCGCGCAGGCAGATTAAATACTTCAAAGCATATGGTGCATGACTTATGTATGACCTAATTTCTAGTACGAGAGTAAGATGACACATCTGTTCAATGCATCATTCTGGAGAAAAGTAAACATTTCACTTGGCATGCTTGCTTCGTTCTGATACAACAATGGAATTAAAACCGCAATAACTCTTACGACACGCAACGTAAACTCTACTAAAACCGTCACGATTAAAAACAGTAAAATTTTGTTTCAGTTTTTGTTTGTCAAGATTCTGTTCATCTGATTCCACGAGTATCACGGTTTCTTAAAATTAATCTTGAGGTCTCGTGAGAAGGCAGTCCGTGCACCTGGCATCGCCTCTTAAGAATCGTTTTTTAAGCCTGCTCGCGCTATGGAAGCTGGCGACGATGATGGTGGTGTACCCATTGCCAGAAATTGCACTTCCGTTCCGCGAATTCCCACGGAAGTGGGCACAATCGCGACTACGACAAAAGATATTTGCGTATAACGTGCACAACCTGTATTGTTCTCGACAGCCATTCAATACCTCCACGCCGTGGAACTTTTAACAGACGTTGTTGATAAACTATCGATGAACAAGCTTCGCAATGAATCATTGTTCCATTTGTTTTGCACGCGCAGCAACGTTAACGAAGGAAATTTGTCAACCTCTACCACGATCTCGATTCACCACCTTGATCTCGATAAAGATGATTTATCATGATTACATTTTCATTCTATGGCGGCCTGCACGCGACGAGATAACAAGCAACGACGGTAAACTTGGATTTGATAGCGAAATTCTACCGATGAAACAGGTGATTATTTCGGTAGTAAACACACGACGCAGATGTAGTCACGCGTCTTCCGCTAGTCCATACAGGATGTACGAGAACGGACCTCCTTGAGAAATAATCTAGGACGACTCATCATGTCTTGAAAGATACAGCCGGGGGACGTTGTAAGAAGAAACGTTATTTATTTTCCGTCCTTCGTCTACGGCAAGCCATGAGAGAACACCTGTGCAACGAAATACCTTGCTAAACGAGAACCCCACCTAACCGCAGATGAAAGAGAGACGGTAGTCTTTGCGAAACGCAAAAAGGATTGTTTTACGCGACTCATTCGCTCGTTCTCCCCTCATTGAGATGCATCCGGTGCCACCCTCACTACTTCCTGGATGTTGCGTGGGATTTTCATTTTCAACAACACGCCTTTGAACCCTCACACGAGAATATGCGCCGTTATGGACTGCTCTCGATTTCTACACTCTATATCTTATATTTTCCTAATGATAATTATTAACAGAATCGAATATGTATACCAAAGTTAATTGGTAAATGGACCACGGTGGAATAATATTAGAAAACTGTTTAATATCATTGGAAGTAAATTTTTGTTGGTAAAGGGATGAAATATAATTGATAAAACACCCTAAATATTTGTCCAAGACTATTCTCCCTGACTTTACGGAATTTGAATATTTGAAAATTCCCGCGGAGAGACAGTGGCGCCATTTGGTCAGCCATACTGTACCAAACGGATATACACTAACACTATTTAAAGTTACTCGGCAAACAGGCTCCCTGATTGGTCGTGACGATCGTTATGTACAGTCCCCTCGACGTGAGTTGCCTTAAACGTGACAGAAAACCATTTCCCCATTGCGTTCTACAGAAGATACAAACGATTCAGGCCACGAGAACAGCAACGAGGTAAATTGACAATTATCATTGAAAAGTGTCGATTCACCTCGTTGATCTCGTATCTTTCCTAGCGGCAGCGTAACAAACATCTGCTTCTTAAGAAGCGTCAATTGAGGAATACGTAAAATTTAATGAGCAAATACGAGTTTGTTTCTCATATTTGCATAATATTAATGAGTCGAAACCTATAGTAATTTACATATCAAAAATATATACAAACTTTCATTGATCAATGAAATTGAAATCATTGCTGCGTATGATTATTACTAATGTAATACAATTTTAAAAATAGACCACAATATATATAATGTTCAGTTAATATATTTATCATGTTACTCTTTTATTCAAAGATAAGACTCCATTTTGATATTTCGAGGAGTCGTGTTGATCTAGTTCTCACCATGGTATAAGAACAGAAGCTTATATCAGTTGAAATAAAATGTCGACGATAATCTGAACAGTATGCAAATAAATTCACCGTGCGTAACGTATTGCCATACAAACATGGAAATCCGCCGAATAAACGTACGTACGAGTGCCTGTGATAAGATTACAGCCGTTGTTTTGAAAGCTGGACTTGTTTATTTTTTGCCCCTTTGTTAACATACCATGCGCTTTATTTTTTGTTCTCCTAATCAATTTGTACCTTACTCGCGTACATGCGCGTCATACAATTGTTCAAGTATATATGTGCATATATATGTATATATATGTATACCACAAAGTGTACTTGCCTCGTATTGGATCCGCGACCATCATTATTTTCATATTTCATAGGAATGCGAGCTTCACGAACTTAGGAGATTACATTCTTGATTTTCTTTAACCTTCAATTATCATCTCTTCTTACTTCTTATGGAAAAGTACAATCCGTTTCCGGTCAATCGTAGATTCAATCGCGCGGCAAGCATAATCCCGTATTTTGATGAAAATGGGAGTGGTGAAAGGAACAACAGTGGCCTATTCCATGCGCCATGCTTCTCAATAGTTCTCCCTTCTCTCAATACAGAAGAGTAAAGTTAGGTGGCATTTACCATAGAGCTTGGCATATTGGGACGCGTCCACTGGTTACGATCAGCATTCTGTTCGTTATGTTACCGGGGAAGGGGCCAATAACTGTACAGCCTTCGCGCACGTATTATCAAAGGTTCGAAATACAGCGCTCAAGTCGAAGGGACTATACTCGGCAAATGGCGGTTATTTCGTTTCTGCCCCGGTGAGGGAGGGAAAAGGGGTGACACCGAATGAGCCGAAGGGAGCCGAAAACAGCCGATGCATTTAGAGGCTTGGTTACTTGCAACGAGAGGCGCACACTTCAGTCGCTAGAGAGCGCTTTACATGTATAGAAGGCGTCTTCGCGCAACTCCGTGCGTTACAGAGTACGCACGCACCTCGTCAGCGTCAACATAACTGCGCAATCGTGTACGACCTTCCGCCGAACTTGAAACCACGCGCGTGTCTTGACAGTCGTGTATTTGGCGGGAAGCGTGGTTTGTTTTCGTTTTGGTTTTACATTGTATCGGAATCGATTCAGTGGCTCCCCACCGTGTCAGCGGACAGCATATTGGTGCTTTCGGGCCGTGTGCAATATCGTTTATCACAAAATTTTCTCGCGTCAAACAAGGGATTGAGTGATATATTTTTGTTCACCTCATCGCATGGACGTGATACTTGGTTCAGCAAGTTAACAAGCCAACACAAGTTCAGTTTTGAAATTGGACAACAATCTCAGAATCTTCGCGGGAACACGTCGAAGCACGCTCGTTGTCTCTTGGTGCCTCACGCGCAAGTGCGTGCAACGTTGCCGGATTGTTCTTCCCGCGGGCTATACCGATGAATTTGTGAAGAAGAGACTTGAAAATAGTTGAAGCCACGTACACGTTCAGCAGATGATATCAATTTCCATTGGTTCTACCTTGGATACGTGTATAGAGCTGTGAGAAAATATGAGATAGTTGTTACTGTTTTCCTATCTCACTTCTCGCTCTCTCATCGTGGTACGCAATAGTGTGTTTCCCGTGTTGCCAAACTTTCCGGTTTGCCGCTCACGCTCCGGCCGTCGATGCTACATTTCCTTCGAAAATATAACCACCGATTTGCAGATGTATATCGGCGAAGCTCAGCATCGAAAATCACTTATTACATCCGCGAACAAATGAAACATTAATTTAACGCCAAGAGGGTACTAATCACAGGTCCATTCAAAATTCGGTGAGTCGCGCCACAACAACGTTGCCACGTCTTGTGCAAGCCGCGAGTATTTCAACGTTCTGTGCACGATTCCTGGAAGAAGAATCATCTCCGCAAAACGGGTGGCGCGATAAAACATTGGAGTCAGTGCCAAAAGGGAGAACGATTTCAAAATCCCGTGTTGTGCGCGGGTTTACATCGATCGTGAGTGTTTGCGACAGTGCGTCGGGATCACGTTTCGAAAACAGACTCTGTGGGAGAGAAGAGGACAGGACGCGTGTTGAAGGGGGAAAAAAGGAGCGACAGATCAGTGGCTGTGAGAAGAGAAACGGAAACTGTTTGTTCGTGAAAACGCTTGGTTGATTGTTAGTGGTAACTAGACGAAGGACGGCGGCGCTTCCGGTGTAAAAGACTAACGAAATATGAGCGCACGAGTGTTGAATCCGGTGATGATGACGGAAATGAGTAGGAATTTGGGTGGAGGACGAACGGCGCCTAGCAGAGCAGCCCTTGCCCGCGTACGAAGGGATCTGTTCGGTCCCGTCGATCACGCCGCCGCCCGTGCATTGGCGGAACGAGAGCTTCGAGCCCAGTCCATGCTCGACGCTGAAAGATGGGGATTCGACTTTCACTTGGAAATACCAAGAGCTAATTCCAGGTACGAGTGGGAGCTTGTTACACCGCAGGATGTGGTACCCGAGCCCTACGCTCTACGGGGTATGCCCTACTTAAGGAAACACGCCCCTAGTACACCACGAAAGGTACGAGATTCGCCGACTTCTCCGACGATCAGACTCCGCAAGGATGTCTCGTCCCCGTCGACACCGGTTCTACCGAAATCGGAAAGGACACCGCCGCAGGAACCAAGGGTGCCACAAATCGGCGAAATCACCACCAGCGAAATGTTCGATTTCGACACGGAGAAGAAAATGTACATGGTCCAACAAACTACCCCTGTTTTATCAACCACGACAACGAGGAAACAGTCCTCCATAACCGGTAAGCGATAACGCATTTTTTCGCTATCTCGTAATTGCCATTGTACGTTGGGGAATGGATTAGGAACGTAAAGCACGTGCGTTTCTTGCGATATCAGTAGAAATGTAGTACCGGTTGCTATGTCAGGTTATTTTTGTCTATTTCTAAAAGTACTCACGAACGGAGGATTAGGTAGCTCCGCGATGAATGAGCCGATTGTTTTCGACTTGAACAGTATTGTCTGGGTAGATTGATAAATCTTAACGTACGCGTTGTCTGCTTTCGTCTCTTCTTTAATTTTGCCACAGTTGCAACAATAATCTTTCATTTCTGCGATAAATTGTATCCCCCTACGTAACCGAAGAAAATGAAACAAAAAGCTTGCAAAGATTATCGCCACGACCGTTCAAAAACATGATTGCCAAGGTTCGTTTTTGGCGCGCGTTAATTCGTCTGACGCGTACCGCGGGAAAACTTACGTAAGCCAACGGAAATGCAAGATTTCCTGAATCGTTTCAGTTGATCGTCGAGGCGTTATCGAAGTTAATTGACTGGCATCGTTAATACGCCAATCGTACACCTTAGGTCAATCTAATTCATCGATCAGCAAGGTCGTTGCGATTTACGCAACTACGTGAACACCTGACGAAACGAATGAAACGCATTCGATTCTTGGTCGACTCGTTTCTCCTATCGCGGAAGTCTACATTAATTTCATGAAATTCCGTCGATCATCGTAGAGGACTTTGCACTATTTCCTAATCAATTACAAGATTCGACCAACGACGGTACTACTAATATATTTTTTTCATAGTACACGAGCTAGATAAATTATCGTGTTTTCATAGCTCGCGATAACAGTCGAAAAAGAAATTTCACCGCAAATATTATTTTGCGACGGATAAGGATCGCTCGATAATTCGGCGCACGCGAGCTGAAGCGAGAATGATATAACGATAAATATTATTCGTAATTCGTTTATCGATTATCCAAACGGCATAAGATACCATCTGGATGCACCGAACCGCGCGTATTCGTCCGCTACACTTTTTTCCCCCTTTTTTTGTTCCTTCACGAGGAAACACGGATGCGGTCTTGTTAGTAAACGTCTCATTTTCCAGCAATATTTTTCTCCTCTTGTTTGTAGGCATTGTATATTATACTCGGCCATCTTGTTCGGACCCGTAGCTCAGTCAGTAGTTTCCCTTTTTTTCGCCTATTTATTATTCGGCCGCGCACACCACCCACGCGAGTAGACTATTTCTGGACGTGACTCGTCACATGTCTCGCACGCATGCATCTACAAGCGTGTAAACATATTTCGCGTCGCAGCAGCACGCGCACTTTTGTTTGTGCGTCCCATTTTATTGCCAACACCGGAGTAGTTTGACAAAGAAAATCACCCTTAAAAACATTATTCCGGAGCACGAAGGACTCCTGCTCAGCAGCGTCCCATTCACGATCTAAAATAAAATCCCGAAGGGCCGTTAAGTACACCGTATACGTGCGCAATTGAATTTACCTCTACTATGTATTTATTCGACCATTGGACTGGACTTGGTTTGGTCGCGTGCTACGCGTAGCAACGACCGTTATTAATTAACGATAACATCGTACGATACGAAGTCCGTTTCATTAACCTGGATCGATACACCGTGCGCGTTTTTTGATCGCTCGATTCGATCCGTTCTGTGACGACGAGCACGCCTATATCCTTGTTATATTTTTAGTATACGGGGAGGGGAATTGAATCGCGTGCATTTGTAACGTACCTGGGCTCGTTCTCGGCAATACGATGAGGGTACACGAGTGATTTTCCTAACGTACGTTATTAATGAGTTGCGCACGCGGTCAGCTGTGCAGTCCATATGGAGTTGCTACACCCCTGCACCCCCGTCCCCTTTTTCTCTTCCGCACACCCCCCTAGTCATCAGCTTTTGTTCGCACACGCGACCTTCCTGCAAGCGAGCGCCTCCTGCGCTTTGCGCTCATGGGGGTATCAGCTGTGCTCACAGTCGTACATCCCTGAAAAACAAGCGTCTGGATGGCACTAACCGGGAAGGGAGGGTCGATCGGTATTTAAAATCGGGGTTACCCAGCACGATACCCCAAGCCCGCATGCAAGCAGCATAGATCGGGCTATTTAAATTGCACGCGACGATTCGTTTGCATTTCACGCGGTTGCATTTGCGATGGGGGGGTCTTGGATTTAGGGGTTGACAGAGTCCTCGTTATTCTAAAGGAAGTATGTATACTTAAAGGGGCAAGTATCGAAGTTTTAATTGAAATCCTGGTAAGTTTAGCCAAAAGTTTGTATATACGTTAGCAACGTTGAGCATTAACCAGTGTTGGCTACGTTATTGATTTCCACGTTTTTCATTAACGATACAAGCCGGGAGAAAATTAGAGGAAGGGTGGTGGTTAATGGTGTCGCAGCTGCCCCTACAATCTCAATAATTCTTGTCGCGTGGCAATGACATCGAGATTAGGTAGGGGGTTAGGTAGGGAAATCGAACAGATGTGCCTAGTTTTCCCGTGGAAATTTGCCAAATGTTGCCCTTAAAGAGGGAATATAGGGGTTGGGGGGGGGTTTTGTGGCTCGTATAGATCCCGACTGTGACACGCCGTAACGAATGATCGCGAATAGAAGCGTGCGGCAAGCTGTGTTTTTCTGCAGGCTTCCTAAATCGTGAATCACAGGCGTAAACAAACGCGCACGAGACAAACACAATTTTGTGCATCTTACTTTAAATCCATCTCTCTCCAGACCGCTGTAGACTACTCTACATCGTCCTCTTTTTTTTTTTACTTTATCGAAGTATATAAAGAACTTCGCGAAGATTCCCGTGCTTCTTATCTGCTACCGACATAATTGAGATCACGGTGCTACATTGGGAAGGTTATCGCGAGCGCAGTGTGTACTTCGCTCGTGCATTGGCCCAATTGGGTCGTGCTCGGGGGGAAATTTTATATTGCACGCGATTAGAAGCGAAATATACTCTGAAGAATATCGTGCAACATCGGCGAAGTGTGTTCGCCACCTTGATTAATTCGCCGAGTATAAATACACCGTGTTTTTATTTTAATCGTTGTTTCGCATGTCTGTGGAATCATGGATTATCTGAAGATAATGAGTACTGAAAATAACACGAACGCATCGGGTTACGTATTTCTATGTATACATGTATGATTGTTGTGTGATTTCAGACTTTATGAAGAGTCGTAAACGTAGCCTAAACGGTAGCGCGAAGAGCATGATAGAGCCGCCGGAGAAGATCGCTCGCAACGCGGGTCAGATACGCAGCTAAGAGCCTTCCAGCTTCCTCCTTCAGCCTCGCTGTCCTCTTCCATCTCATTGGAACGCGAGTGGGACCGGAAACACGAAGCATCACTGCCGGGAGGAACGAGAAAGGCAGAAGCTCTGGCAGGAGGCGCGAGGTCCGTTGGCTGTGCCATTCACGTAGATTTATCCGCCATGGACGTAGGCGAAAATGGTGGGAACAAAAAAAAAAATGAAGTACTGCCGTTTTTCATTACGTATACTTTCCGTAGCCAGGCCGCGGAAATTATAAAATAGTAACAACGACTACAATTTAGAAAGAGAAGGAACAATATCTCATGGTTGTTGCTATCTTCTTCTCTTTTTTTTCTTTTTTTTTCTTCTTTTTTTTATATGTCATCGTGTCGGTATGTTCTTTTGAATTAGAGTACACAGAGTAACGATTAGGATATATATATATACATATATATATAAAGAGAGAGAGTGTGTGTGTGTGTGTGAGAGAGAGTAAGTAAGAATTTCGTGAAATTAATAATGTAATATATTTGTTCATTTGATTCTAAAATGAAGCGAGGGTGAATGAGTGATGATGAGGTCGTCGCACGCATACACTTTATATGAAAGTATAAGGAGACAGAATATATAAATATTTTTAGGATGTATGTAGATTTTAAGTATGATTTATGTATTAAGTAAAAGTGCATTGCGTTTCTATCAAAACTTGCGCAGAAAAAAAATGCCGCTCGAGCCTGGTCCATTATTAATCTTTGTAATTAGAGGCTGTTTCGATTTAGACGATTGGACTCTGCGAGTTTTTATCGATCTTTTTGCTCGATACAGACCCGCGGATATTCTGGTAGACTAAAGAGAATAAAGCTGGATTAATTCAACGGATTTCGCGGCAGTTTCGACGATGAAACCTTGAAACCGCCGCGAAAGTGACCGACGTTAATTTTTGATCATATTGTATTTAAATACAAGAGACAAAATTATGAGTACAATTTTTACCCTTTTGAGTGTGAAAGAGAAACGCAGACATATTTTTTGCCCGACAAGAGATCAGTTTCGAGGACAATTAATGAGAAGAAAGATATGATTTAGATATAGTATGTTACCCATGTTTAAGCATTGATCTCCTGTACGATTTTAAGAAAGTACAGCCGATGCCAAATCACCTCCGCGATTTCTTTTTTTTTACCTTTCTTACCTTTGAAGAAGGAACCTTTATCGAATTTGGCTTCCCTTTCTCCGTCTACCCTCTTTCATCTCATCGTTCCCCCGCCTTTGAATCGCACGAAGTGTTAGTATCTCCGGGAACATTAAGCTTTGCGAAGATTGTGGTATCTGGTATCTTTTTATTTTCTTTCTTTTTGTGAAAAAAATGATTTGATCAAATGGTGTCGTAAATATTGTTGAGTGCCTAAATCAAAATTGTGTTGTCATTTACTCCATAGTATACAATCTTCGTTTAGCTTTCCGATAAATTTTGTATTTTTGTTGTTCGTATTGAATTACTTGTACAAATTACCACGAAGAATCTTCTCGTTTTTAATGTTTTACAAATCAGATTTTAGATCTTGGTGATGTGGCGCTAAACAATGCCGTCGAAAGTTTTCCGTAGTCCTGATAGAACGATTTCTGTTTCTCTCGTGCAGGTATTACTAGGCTGAAATTTACGCAGCATGCACCTAAGAGAATGCAGATTTATTCGGAACTAATTTAACGAGTACAAATCGTGGCTCTTGGAGGCCTTTAAACGGTTCATGAAATCTGCCAGGATGCGTGTCTATTGGAATTTTATATCGTATTAACGGAAGTACAGTGTTTTATCGTACGTACTCTTTACAGATTTTGGAACGAACCAAAAGCTTCCTTCGTTACTTTCTTTTCTTTTTCATCGCGGATGAATTTACGCGAAACGTAATATTAATGTAAATGTAATTGTATATCTTAAATGGTATATTGATTTTATTAATGGTAGCTGTTTATTACAAACCTTCTGTTTATGATAATTTGGTTAAAGCCATCCTCCCATTATCCCCAACGCACCCCCCGGCTCCCGGTACATTTTCTCCGTTCACTATTCTCCCACTTTGAGATTATAATTCAAAAATACGACTGGTGGTTACAAGCTATTTTTTTCGGTGTTCACTGGCGAAGTTGCGCTATGAGTGGTATAACTGATACGCCGTGGAATTGAAGACCAGACCTTGGTGCAAAAGCCGCGTAGGTCCAGACTTTGAAAGTTGTCCGATTTCTGCACCAATCCATGGGCGACGTAGAAAAATATATAAAATTTCAGCAAGTACGATTTTACTAAAAAGTGGACTTGCCCGGTTTTTGCACCAAGGCCTTCAATTCTAATGGTCGTTTTTCATACCCGTTACTCTGTATTCGTCGTCGTCTGAATGGCGCTTTCATGGCTGCAATACTCTTACCATGAGAGAGAGCTTCGCGATAAGACATCAAATTGAAGTAACAGTTTTGTGCGGAGCATGTTTAATATTTTCTCGTTGACGAAACCTCGAACTCGATGACTACTTATATGGATGAGCACGTAAAATTATGAAAGAAATCATTTAATAAAAAAGGAACAAAAAATATATTGGTCAGTGGCAGACTGTACAAAATTAGAATTTCTTTTTGCCAGTGTCGGAAAAACAAAAGTCCCGCGATGAACGATTATGGAATCTCGTCAGATCTGAAAGGGTCATGGTACAAGGAAAAGAAAATAGTCTGTCGTCGGGAAAGAAACGAAAAATAATAGTAAAAGAGAATAATATTATGTCTATGTAACCCTGTGATGTATTAGTATGATCTCAGTAAACATAACTTAGCGTGTACTTCTTATTTGTAATAAGTGTAGTTGTATATGTGCGTTTCAAACGTGACATAGGACCCCAGTAAAGAGTATGAAAGATTGTGTATGCTTGACCACGTGTGTATGATGCTTGGTTGTGTAGGTGAATGGTTAAAGCATAAGGGTGAGCAGAAATACCCAGTGCCTCACTTCCAGTTGGTATTCGCGTAAGAAACCTATGTGTAACGACAATATATTATTATATAAGCCGTAATCGTAAGAGAGTCTAAAAAACTAACCTACATAAGTGAATGCCTATGTTTATTAAAAAAAAGATCCATCTAAAAAAAAAACATGTATTTTTTTAAGAGTCCAGTGCCCATACTTGTTGTCTTACTTACTCCCCCCCCCCCCCCCCTGTGAATAGTACGAATTAATTGTAGCTTAGCTATTTGTTGGGTAATGGAAAAATGTTCATGCAACGTTATTTATTTATTTCAAAGTTCTGGTAAAAAGATATTCCCAACTCTCTCCTTACCTATGGTATTCAAAATCTTTGACTTGTAATAACTACCCTTCTGTTATTTTAACCCTCTTCAACTGTATCGCCTCCTTGTTACAGCAGAACCTAACACACACTAGAATTCCTTGAATCCTACCGCAGTTCCCTCCAAGCTGAATCACAAGTATATAACAGAATTTGTTCGATGAGAAAAATTGTGACAAGTGCAGGTGTGACGGAAGCTGAATACAGCCGCAGGTGTTCCTGGTTCCGCGCGTGTTTGCCTTCTGTGATCGACACTTTGATTTGCTTTCTTTCTTTCATTTTGTTTCGAAAAGAAAAACGTACACGCACATATGTACATTGTACAGCATAAGCATTTTACGTGGCATTGAGGAAGAGAAATAATTTTCTTAATTGCCTTGTGGTATTTTTACGTGATTTCAAATGAAATTACGTATGGTTAGGATGATATAAATTTTTAAGTCCACGGTTATGAGCACGTAATGCAAGCAATGGCAGCCATACGTAGTTCAATTTGCAAATAAATTAACATCCGACTGAGGATGTTGATACAAGGTCTGCGCACCTTGAATATAAAGTGTTACACGCATATTCAACTTGCATTCTCTAATTGAACGTTTAATTCGCGTGCGAATCCATGGATCTTGACTTGACGCGATTTCATAATTACGTGCACAATTGAATGTCGGACGAAAACAATGCTTGAATATAAAATCGAGGTCGGTGGATTATGCAAAAGTTCCTTGCATGTGTCAGACCTCTTCCTTATTCCGAATAATCAATGAAAGCCCAAATATTCGAATAACATTAAAACCGATACATTTCTTTCGAATCTCTGTGACATAAAAAACTGAATCTTTTAAATATTTTGGTAGGCGTTTTTTTCTCGTTAAAGTAGTGACCACTCTGTTGTCAGAAAACAGCAATTTCGCTTTTTGTCGCAGAAGATTCTTCTATGCACTATCGTAAAAAAATTGTCCATTTTTATATCGTTTAACTGGTACGGTTTTTAAACGGACACATTTGTTTCTCAGACTCCTTCTTTCCCGTAACTCGTGTCCTCGTTGTGCCGCGACGTATAAACACGCACGTTCACCATAGTTATGCTTCTATGCAATCTCTGTTGCTAGGCGCACCTCGGCCCACCAACAGTATTTTTAGACGATACACTCACATTTCGACGTTCATTCTTGAATGAGAGTGCCATGTTCGTAGACGCGTTCTATGCCGTAGAAGAAATTCCGAAAATTCCCACACCAATTTTCAGTGGGAAAATGGAACGGAAATGTGCCATGAATAATAATATAGAAGTGTAACATAGTTTCGTAAAATGCCTCCGCGGGTATGTATTATTGGACGCATGTTTTCCAGATATGCTTATTAACATCTTATAATTCGATAATACTGCCTACGTTGCATCTGTCATCGTTTGTTGTAAGAATTGCACAGAAAATGTGCAAACGTTGCAAAATTGTATGATAGTATATGGAATGCATAAATTTTTTGATTGAAGTACGGATTGTTTACTTTTCGTTGGAAAGATATACCTGTAAAAGGACAATTAGCTGCTTCAATTTAATTTTTATATTATTACGCTTTGCATTGAAGAAGCGCTCGGGGATGAGAGCCGGAAATGACCTCGATTTTGTTATCGTCTCACTACCGTGAGACTTTACATACGCAATTGCAGACAGCGCTCATGCAAATATGGATAATTTTATACACAAATTGGTATCGACACAGATTTAATCGAAGTATAATTAATATTTTTATAACGATCTTTATTATTGCATAGCGCAGCATTGCTATGCGTTTGAGTCGTTTTTTTTGTCTCGTTGAAGAACGTCGATCGATAACTAAACAATTTGAAAAAATTTAGGGCAAGTATGACTGCTGTTTTGTTGAAATTAAAAAAAAAATATATTAAACCGGGTGGAGTGGATTTCTTTGAAATTCTGCGACAGTAGCGACGATTAGTGGTCATAGAAAGAACTGAGATTGTCGGTAACTGGTACCATTGACGGAAATATCGATTCACAACGAACCCAGACTCTAATTTGCATAAATTTGCGTGAACTTTTTTACCTAAATTGTTGGGACGATGCACTTTTGTTATAAAAAATATTTGTATAAATTGATAGGATAATTTTACAATTTACAATCGATCTTAATTTATCAGGGGAGCAGATACAATTGCTTTGCGTCAAACATTATGACGATGTTAATATAATTGTGAAGCACTAACGTAGCCATAATAATTGCACAAACGCCGAAAAATGCTGCAGTACCTCACGAAGGAACATAATTCAATTACGCGGCTCCAGTTTCTTCTAGTAAACCGGAAGTCGACGGCACTGTGCCATCCTGATACTATTTGCCTCAGATTAAAACCGATAGAGCACTTCCTTGTTAGAGAATACAGAAAGTGTGCCATGAAAACGGTAAACAATATCGACATCCTTAGATTAAGTCCCTTCAGACGTTGTTTGAGACAGTAACGTGCTTCACTGGCGGGACACAACATTTTCTTACGCAAACCTTTCGTTAACCATAGCCTTCTCTATTCTCCTTTGTGGATCGCTTCCTGGTACAGATGCAACCTCGAGATTTTTTCGATTTAGTATGAAAGAAACAGAGCGTAGTGGCAGGAAGGGGGGGTAGCCGTTACACCAAGTGGTCACATGCATTATATTCGGACGACAACTTCCTGAAGAAGACTCTCCTTCGAGTTTGCCTCTTACAAATTGCGCCACGGGTGCAACGTACCTGTTGTTTACCACATAGCGGGTTCAAAGCCCGGTCAGTGCAACGGTCCTCCACCTTCCCTGCCTTCCTACCCTGCTCATCTTTCTTGCCCCACCATTGCTGAAGATCATCCCATCCCCTACCGTCGGCCCCTTCATGTAAGGACAAAGCGGTAGTTGCCTGTGGTTCGAAGTCTTCGTGGATGCGCAAGACAAGGAGCTCGCTTGTGTCTCTTTGTAAAATACACGCGGCGCTCGTGCTTCCAGCCTTCTACCTGTGGTTCGTCTCTTCCTAACTGGCCGCGCGAATTTTTTATTCCCCTCAGCTGGTTGATCCTACGATCATTGGGAAACTTCTGATCATTCCGATAAACGGTAAATGAGTTCGCTCGAAGTTAATTGTGCCGTGATCATCAATGGAACGTTCGCACACGTTTACCGTTAATTCCGACGATAGATAAGACTGGTTGGCGAGCTGTTTGTAAACATTTTCAGTCATCCGCGAAAGGCACATCGATGTTGGTCAACTGCAATCTCTAACCGGTGCCGTTCCCCTCTCGATTAGACTCTTTCTTCGTCAATTATTAGCTGATAGTCCGGACCAAACAGTTTTGGGAGAGAAGAGGGTTGGTTGTTGTTGGCACTGTACGGGAGAGAGGGTGAAGAAATAGCACGCAGGGTTGATAGTGTGGTAAGCCAAGAAGAGTCGACGAACCAATCAGAAGGGAGGCCGTACTACAGCGTAGTACTCCAGTGGGATCAGGGTTCAAAGCCCGGTCAACACCATGTCCATGGTTCTTTCTCGTGCTTCTCTTCTTCGCGATACTCTTTCTCCTTCTTCGCCCGTTTCTCCCACCTTCCGACTCTCGTTGTACCTCGGTTATTTCATGACCGCCACACACACACACGTGCTAAGCATCACCATGGACCTCTCTACTTCTCTTCTCTGTCCCTTTCTCACCGGCCATAGTGTTGGCTGCGGTGATTCACCATCGGTCGGAGATAAGAGGCCAATGAAAGGAAACTGTAGAGGGCAGCACTGAAGAATAAGTACGTGTTCCACTTGCCGGAGGATAGGTAATACCGGGTAACGAAGATGAAAAATCAAGAATCGGTTCCTGGCTCCTGTTTGTCCCGTTCCACGGTGGTTTACGGTCATCATTTACGGCGTAGAAAGCGAAACGCAACATTGTTGGATAAATTTGTGTCCCAGAAAAGAGACGAAAGGCCCAATGATACGGAGAACTCTTTGCTAATTTGTTTATGTATTGCAAATACGCCGTGTCCGGTTCTTTCGTAATGCTTGGGATTTAGTATTTGAAGGTTGAGGTGACACACTTTTGGCTCCCCGTACAGGTTGTTCTATCATTCTTGATATGAAAAAGAAAAACTTTAGGCGCACGTAATACATAAACATATATGATACTGGTCGCTATAAAGACAGGAAACATTAGTAAACAGGAAGCGAAGACCAGTGGGTTGTGAAGTAGGTTTATATAATTTTCAGTAGGGACTCGAAGAATACGTCACGAGAGTTTCACCTTTTCTGTTCCCTTTCAAAATTCGCCCCAACAAATTAAAAATATCCCCGCGTGGACCATGCAACAGGAAGCGGTATTCACGCGGATTTTGTACACGAAATTGGACAGGAAACCGGTTACACAAACATTCATTAAGAGATCACGGTTCCTCCTTCCAAAATAACGCGGCTATTGACAAACCTGACATTATTTTGCTTGTGGAGAGAACCCTTAATGATACTATACCATCGCCTTGGCGTGAATATCAAGCACGGGAAACGTTCATACTGTACTCTCACCAGTACTGTCATTTTCGTTACAAAGAAACCACTAACAGAGGTGTCGACGCAATTTCGCTATTCTAAGAATTGATGCTACATAATCAAAAAAAATCCATAGGTACTACCGTCCCACTTGCTCCTCTACTTTCTTGCTCCATCGAAACAAAATTTACCCACTTTCGAGGAAGTGTGGATCAATGCAATAAAAGTGTACGCGAACTTGTTAATATCGCATCAAGATTCAAAATGTTAATCACCAATGATCATCGCGTACTAGCATAATTGGTACGTGCCGTCGAAACTTATCTATCACGTACAAACGATCAACGAGGGCGGAAGTCTTGACTCTCCAACGATAGTTGGATAATGGAGTAATAACGGTGATTAACATTTTCTGCCACAGGTTTATCATAGAAATCGCTGGCCCTAATCCGTAGGGTGTATAATGTCAAGATTCGATGTGGATTTAGTTGGTCCTTATTCTGCAGTAACGCTTAATGCCCTGCGATATTATTAAAGGAAGTGTACCATAAAAGATATCAAAATTGGAGTAGAATTTTCATTGAATTTTTCTCGATAAAATTTGTATGTGTTGTAGGAAACGTATTTCACGAGTTATTACGTGTATTGCAACGTAGTTCGTTATCGCGATCGTCGTTTTATTGGAGCCGCTCCAATATCAATTGATGCTAATTTACGAAGCTGCTTATAGATATATTGGCACAGTTGACGGCAAAGGGTAATCATATGCGCGTACAATGCGTACTATACTAACGTCCTTGAGCGTAAGCGATCTGTTTACGAAAGGGACGTCGACCCCTTTTGATACTCACATCCATTATGGTGCTAGTCGAAGGGGAAAAACAGTTAAACGTTGTTGCACCATACGTCAATTACACGTGAACAGTTTTTCCTCGCTCGTTGTTTAACATATTATGCTTATTATCTTTTTGTATTCATCCGTAAAATTGAAACTTCAAAATTGAGCGTTGCATTGGCTGAACGCGGTGGAGGTCTTCTGGCTGACTAAAATTAGTCGGTCGTAAGAAGGTGAAGGAAGAGAAGATTGTCGGGTCAGAACGCAGGAAGTCAAAAATGGCGTCGAGGAAAAAAAGGCTTCCCTTTCGCCGAAACGTTTACACGAAGTTTTATTAATGTAGAAAGCAAGCACCTCGGTTGGTTGCAGGTCACTCGAGCAATTGTACGTAACTCCTTTCGAGAATTACGCGAGGACGATTGGTTGGATTCCGAGAAGTAATTTTACTCCGAACACTGACAGATTCCACGTTCAAGTCATTTTACTCCCGGGCCTCCTATCCTTCTGCTTCTTTCGTTCTGTTAAAACGCCCGTTAAAAGGCTGAGTCGAAAGGTGGGTCAACATTGTTGAACATGTTACGGAACTCGATTTCTTTATTGCGCAACACTTCTCGTTGCGCAGGAAATTTAGAATTTTCGGGTCGGCTACAGACACGCTTGACAATTTCAATCAACTCGAGCAAAAGGGATACCCGCGTGTTCTACATTGTGGAGTTCCACGCTGCCCGTCCCTCGTAATCTTCGTGAATGGTTCGAAAGCGGATTTTTATTCTTGCCCTTACAGCCTCACTGTTTAGGCTGAAAACCGGATTGGACGGGTAGCAATCCGGAACTTCTTGGGTATAAGAATTTCCAACGAAGCATATCCCGAAGGGATCGTATATCTACCCCAGTCAAAAATCGTTGACCACGATTTTTCTACTTTGTTACCTCGTTGTAGAATCCCTACAGATTGAATACGACACAGGTCAGAACTCGTTTTAGGTCTTATACTGCTTACCCATCATCGTATCACGTAACCGGCACAATGTTGCACCGAATATTTTAGGGACACTCTTGGAAAATATCACTCGGAGATAAGATTAAATAAACATTAAAATTCGACGCATTCCTACCTTGTCACAGCTTTTATATTACACCGAAATTATATTACACTTGAAACATTTACTTCGAAACATTTGTTTCCTTGTAACGCAGCGCAAGATTACGGTAATAGAGCGAAAAAATAATTATGAACGCATGGGGAGAAAATGACTTTAGCCATTACTGGAGCTAAGCAGGCACGAAGTTTAACGCTCTCCGTTGAACGATTCCTTCTTGGAAACTAATGTTAACTGCATCAATGATTTGGGGAGCTGGTCACCCAACAAAACACAAACTGTACAGCAAATAAAACTTTATGTGGCCGGTAAGACGTGCCAGCCACTTTGTGGCCCTCTGATGCACCCAGCAGGGTGAAGTTTTTGTTCTCTAGAACCCTGCTAGCTGGTTCAATGACTGAAAAATCACCTGCAACGGCGTAACCTGGCATTCGTGTCTAACTTTACGCAGCAACAAATTTACGAGCACACGAACAATAAAGTGATTGAGTAAAGATAAAGGATATTTTTCAAAGAACTAAACCGACCCAAGTGGCTTAATAAAAATATATATAACGAAAATGCCCTTAAAATATATAACCTCGTAAACCTGCCTTCGTATGGAGACGTGCACCGAGCAACGATCGCAAAAGTAAGCGAACAGCAACGGAGGAAAATGTAATTTCGTGAAGAAGCTTCGGAAGGCAGAACCTACTCTGACGTTTACGTGGGATCATCAGAGATATGGGGAGGAAAGAAGAACCAAGAATGGTACAGAGGCCTCGGGTCAGAAACCGTAATTACCAGGCAGTGACTTTTGTAGCAGAAACTGCTCGCCTGCGTTGCGAAAAGTTAGCTATGAAGAGTACGGAGCAATTCGCAAAGAGCTCCAAGGGAGGGAGGAACCGGTGATTGGTGTGCAAGAGGCTGGAACTCGAGCAAGAAATCATGGAACTGACCTTTCAGTTTACTGCGTGCATCATAACGGAAACGATTTCTTTGCGCGAAAACCTTATCGGGAAAAAATTTCACGACTTCGAGAAAAACAGGCTACAAAAAAAAACAGAAAGAGAGCGAAACGATGCTAAGATATTTAATAATTGCGAGGAGCTCGTTCGCGGTCACCGCGCTAATTGTAAGTTATGAGACTCCAGTAAGCTGTAACGTGTGGACGTAATCAAGGAAATGGAACTATTTGCGGTAATTTGAACAACCGTTTGCCGTATCGCAATCGAGTTAACGAATAAATTGTTTCTTAAGACGTTGAATCATAAAAGACGATCGCTTTTTTCTTAACAAACTCGATCCTCGTTCCGGTTATCGTTGATTAATTGAATTTATCATAAAACCAAGAAAATCCGCAGAAGAATCGCAAGAAGCAGCGTACCCAACTTTTTACAATACCCCGTAAAGATAGTTTATCACTGCTGAGAGAGTATGCGCGTAGCGTTCGTCAATCAGACTTATCTGGATGACCGTGAAACGAGTGCAGCTGATCATCCCGCGTCTAAAGTCTCTCTCGATTTGCCCTCGGCTAAAGGCTCGACCTGCATCGCCATTTTTAGACATTATCTGGATATCGCACTCGTCCTCCTGCTGCACAGACGCTTTATCTTGGCGCGAAGCCGTTTCGATAGCGGTGACATTTATCATACGTGGTAAAGCAACTTTGAATTTCCATTCGAGGGATGGATTATGTCGAACAATATTCGGCTTCTTCAACATATTAAGGGAATTTTTCTTCCACTGGAAATTGCAACGCGCAATATGTGTTTCTGGGCAACGACTGTTGCCATGCTCCGCTGTTCTCACCCTTCGATCATCGCACTGAGATCTGCAACAGGATTGTTCGCCTTCTATTCCACGTCGCGCTTGATCGCAGCAAAAACATGCACTTCCTCGTCGCGCAAAGAGTTTAATCGTAGACCTTCCTGTACGACCAGTCACGTCGGTCAGTCCGTGTCGTTTCCTTTCGCAGGACACCGAGACGGGCTGGTAGTCGTCTAATGACACCGACCATCATCGACCGGCTACGGCGAGGATAGAAAGCTTTTTTGGCGAACGGAACAAATTTGGAAGAATGTAGGGGCATCAGACGAGGAACGCGTCGCGGGAGCAATCCATAGATGAGCACGGGCGAAAAGGAAAAAAAAGGAAAAAAAAGGAAAAAAAAGTATATATGCAATTAGCGGCGTGGTTTTACTCGTGCGACGATAACAGGCCAATCGTGACAACGTCACCTCAATTTGCACCGTGACGCGTCTAGACCATCCGCTTGGAGATTGTTATCGCGTTGTCTCGTCATTCGACACCCTCTCTGCCGCGGGGCAACAACTCTAGCCTTACCATCAGCGACACTGTTGTTGCTAGGGGAATCCGATTACGTTTTTCACATAATCGTAATCAATCCAGCAGCCCGAGCCAAACCGCATGCCATATCTTGTTATTTCTATACCCCCTCTACGTAAGATGCGAAACCACGCGAGTTTCTTTCGTCTGCAGCCGTTTCGTTCCTCGAGATTACAGTTAAACGCGAGGAAAGTGGCCTTCGCTCAATGCGGCATGAATACAATTGAACGTACCGCCGCGGCGGAACGGATCGCGACAGAAAAAAAAACCGCGTAATCGTGGAATCGAAGAATATACCGTTTTCTGTCGTTCTGCTACAATTACGGAATACGAACGATGGCAATACACGAGGGAATGAATTGGCGGCGATGGCGTGCGGATCCAATTGATTTTCCGTTCGACGGTTAAAAACCTGTCATTCGTGCCGTGCTTTCGCTCGAAAATTGCGTCTTGATAAAGACGCGAAAAAGCGGCCGCGACGATGGGAAGGTTCGACAGAGAAAAATGCGATGCTGGAAGGGAACGCGAGGGAACGAAATAAAGATGGAGAGAAAAAGGAAAGGAAGCACCAGGGGCTCCGGCCATTGAAATATCGGAGCAAATTCTCGCAGTCGGACTTCTGTAACGTCATATTTTTATATCGTTGCTCCCCTGTCGTCTCAATCGTTCAGCTTGCTCCATTTTTATTCCCCGCCGCTGCATCCATCCGTCAACTTCTTCGCGAGATGTTCAATCTTGTCACTTGTTGGGCGCGCGTTTCTTTCTTTTCCTTTTTCCTTTCTTTATCGCGGACAGAGCCGTTATACGTTTCGTGTAATTGTTCGATGCTTCGGCACAAGACCGAAGCACCTCTGGCCCCGGTGCAAGACATCTGCTCCCCCGTGGCCACTTGTCGCCGGGGAAATTTATTTTTTCCACGACCGTTGAAACCCTGCCAACATGCAGGCGCGATGACGAGATTACCGGGCGGCGATAAAGTTGTTCGAATCTCTCGTGAAAATAGTCACGGATCGTCTTTGAAGAAGAGTATCAACGTTTCGCATATTAAAGACAAAAAGGAAAGGTTTAACCCTAAAGGTGAAACAGGTAAAGGGTTCGCACTTCTCTCGTGTAATCTCCCCCGTTCTCGGTGACCTTTCCGCAAGGGCATGCACCAATGACGTCACCGCCGCCCTTGCACACTAGCCATGGAACGCAAACAGGTCGAACAGCATCGACGAGATACGGTTGTGTAGAGTAAGCACACAATCAGTTGCGCTAAATCTGCTCGCGAGGGGCACCGTACACGCACGGACGAACCGCGTCTTGCTCATAGCCTTTACGACGTGTAAATCACAAATGTGCGACGCAAAGGATCCCCCCTCGCATACGGCTGCGCTATTAAAGTGTCCCCGAAGGTTTTACGACGGCCACAGAATTCTTTCGGGGCTCGGTACATTGAAACGTGCTGGCCGAGGTTCTGTAATTTTGCGACTCAGCTTACGCCCGCGAAATTTCTACCACGCCGAGCCAGCAAATTTGGTCCAAGCGAACCTAAATACAAGGGGGGCGAGAAGCAATAAAGGAATAAAAGGGCGTGAATTATACTCGCATAAAAGGTCGCACAAATTGTTATAATAACGATACTTTAGAATTTTAAATGGGAATGTATTAATAGGATTAAGGGTTCCTTTAATTTGATTCTCGTAGCGTACGCGATATCCTCGCAATCAGACCTGAGGTACTCAACAGGATCGAGGAAAAAAAGGTCGCAAGGAAATCACGTTGAGAGCAACTCACTCGTAAGGTGGTTGCAATTTCGATGGGCGAGGCCATAGATGGAGGGAAGATTCGACGATTTTAATCTGTTCTGATGTATACCCCTTGTAAGCGTCTCGCCCATCCGTTGCGTTGATCTCTTTTTTTCTCTTCCCCCCTCGATCAATTTCTGTCCGTTTCTCCCTTCATCATCTTCTTCGTTCTCCCTTTCCACGTTTCACCGTTCATTTTGCTCCTGTCTTCCTTCCGAATGCTATTACGCGCAACGGCTACCGCAGGGAACACAACTACCGATCTGCTCCACCCAAGATGAACGGGACGACGATCGGGGAGGACCTTACAATTAGGCAATTTAAATCAACCCGTTTCGATCGGCCAGTAGCGCCGGCGATCAACGTGTTGCGTATTAATATCGCGAAAATCTTAAACAACCCCCGTTTTACTTGGAATTGATTCCCCTCTACAGAATATTTCTTTATTTTCGTCGTCTTTTTGTCTCTTCTTCTCAGCCTCGCGTCGACTCCTCGCCTCTTTGATTCCCCGAGGTTTCGTGTCCAACGAAAGTTTTTCAGCCGTATCGTGGCGGTTCGATAATCGGTCCATTAAGCCGCGGGTCCTGTCTCTCGGAAAAGGGAACCCGTCGAATGTTCGTAGATCCACGGGTGGCACGGCGTATGTTCGATTAACACCGACGTTCGACAAAATGAACACCGGTAACGCATTTGTAATTGGCATCAATCGCCGAATGCCGAAATCGTTCCTGACGATTGGCCGGGGAAACAGTTTCGGCTACCGTGGTTCGAAGGTGGACCTTGACATCGGACGATTATCGGGTCGACTTCGGCAACTGCGGCCATGGTTGAACCGTACAGGGCGAAGTGGTGCACGCGCAGGTACATAGCCGCACACAAGAGGAACCGGTGCACATTATGCTCCTCGACACACGTGCACGGTGCACGCTGAAAAGTCGAATGCGCACTCCGTGGTTGTACTATGTCTTTCTGTTCTGTACGTTACTGCACACTCTATACGGCAAGAGTGGAGAACGGAACGGTGAACCAGAGGAGGAAAGAGAGAGAGAGAGAGTGAGCCGGAGTGCGCGTGGTTTTGCCCCTTTTGCCAGTTCTGCCTTTTTTCTTCCTCTCTTCTTTCCACTTCCACCTCTTTTATCTCTTCTGCTATGGTCCAGGGACGTAGCGACCGAATATCGCAAGAAGAGACACGTTTCCGATTGTTTCGGTTCATCGACTCCTCGAGGCTTCGAACTTCCCCTTGGTCTTCGTCGATCGGGACAGACGTTGCGCTTTGTTGCCTTTCGTTACTCCTTGTTTATCGTCCATGTTGATCTACCATTGGCGAATTCTATTTTTCGGCGACCCTGTATTGCCGCGGACACGGTACCGTGGGTGTGGAACGGGTTAAGACTGGGTTAATTGGTCAGTGTAACTGAGTTTTCCCTGGGAGAAAGATCAGCCTTGAAGAGCGACAAGCAGCTGATCGATCGAGTTACTAGGAAGACGTACGAGGTACATATTGCGGTTGTTTCGCCGGTTTCAGGATCCAGACGGCGGGTACGGTTAATCTATTTTTTTATCATCTAAAAATACGGATGCGTCAGGGTTGCTTGATATTAATATCGATACCTCGGAGAACCTGAACAGGTGTTAGTAGTAAATTGGACAAGTGCATAGCGCATACGTAATTGGAGTACCATTTCTTTTACTATACTGTTTCCAATTTGGAGTATATGCACTTATTACTCTACGGTACTCCGAAATCTCACCGCCTTATGCACAGAAGTTCTCAAGGAGGAGTAACAAAAGTTATAGTACGAAAGAACGCCAACTGTATAGACGTGACATGGAACAATTTTTAATTCGGCCAACCGGCGGCCCTAATCTACACGTTCAACCCGTATGAGGCACGAAAGTTTCCACCTTACATCCCTGAGTGAGGTCCCCTCTTTCGTTTGGCCGGTCTTTTCTTCTTCTTCCCCGCTTCGTTCCCTTCTGCGTTGCCCCGAAGGGCCGCTTTTTTCGTCTTTTTCCTCCACGGTTGTTCGTTCGGTTTGCTCGCTTCGCACGGCGTCACGGCTACTTTTGTTGCGTCTCTCTTTTCTTCTTCTTTTTCACTCGTCCTCTCCTTCTTCGTTCCACCCTCTATCCCACTATCATCGGTTGTACGCGTCTCCTTCCTTCCTTCCCTCGATCTCGTCTCTGACGAACGACTCCCCTCCGTCAGTGATACGGTGAGGGCAGACTAAGAAAGAGAAGAGAAGGGAGCTTTCTCTCTTTCTTTTTTTTCTCCGCTCTTCCCATCCTTTCGTTGCTTCTCTCCTCTTCCCGTTCTTTGCCCACACCAGTTGCTCCTTTTGTTACCATCGAGCGAGTGAGTCAGTGAACAAGCGATGGGGAAAGCGAGAGGAAACGAGAAAAGAGATGGAGGATGATTGGCGAGAGAGGGAAGAAGAGATCTAGTGATGCTCGCCAAGAGAGGAAAGACAGCGAAGCGTGTCTCGACACGCGAGATGCGGGATCGAATTCGACCCTCGAATCCGGATCCACAAAACTCCTCGATCTCTTGGATCATTCTCGGGCGGACGTTTCTGATCGTCCTTTTGTCGATAGATTTGACATTGGGGAGAGATTTCTGGGACCGGCCCGTCCGTTTCGAGACCTGTTCCGTCTGCATGGAGATTATCCGGCCGACTTATTATGCATATATACTCTGTTGTCGCTCAACAGCACGCGAAATTGGCCGGGTTTTAATAAGAAACGAAGACTAAATAGGACGAATAAATTGATTTCACCGTGGCCCGACGGACAACCACTCTTGTTTTCCTCTCCGTCTCTACGATGAGATACATTTTTACAGTTTACGTATTCCCCAGTATCGTCCTTCGTTGGTGCAAATGTTTAATGGAATGATTTAAATGTTTATCAATAACGTTTGATACGTTTATGCGATTCAGGGGTACCTTCGAATTTTAAGTCGCACCTTCCGCGACAGCCTCAGGAACTTCAAAAATATTCCACCCTTTGAATTTAAGTTCGTGCTTGATATACGCTGTTCATAGTGAAAGTGATAATTCCCTTTTCACGCCGCGTTATCTGCGCGAAGAAATGAGAACAGCTCGATACGAGAAATGAGTTTAATGGACGACTCATTACGCATTCCCATGTTACTGTGGCACTTCACCGCGAAACTATCGTTTTAATACGAATACCGGCCCGCGCGAAGTCCCTTCGATGAAGTTGTAAGGCGGATAGACTCGTAGATAGCGTCGTGAAAGAGGGCCGATGGAAAAAGGAAGAGTCGCAATGTTGGCGAGGGGCCATTTATGGAGCGCGTCGCGAACTGTACTGTGCAACTCCACTACAAGTAGAGCATGTGTAATTAGGAATTATATGGAGCCTATTAATTTCGTTGGTACCGACAAGTAACGAGGTTCCAATAAATAGTAACTTTTCGACTGGGACTATTACAAACCTTCTGTACCACAAGTATAGTGCCTTATGGAATCTACTACTCCAACACAGGTACATAAAAGTTATTATACAAAGGGCATGCTTTTTATGGCTTATTGTTATTTCTGCATAGCTATTCCAGTTCCTTTATTCTATTCGCGTTTTCACTAATTTTTACGCAATCAACGGGGTTGCTTCTTGTCCCTTTTTTGCACCATAGCAAAGGATGCTAATCCCAAAGAAACCTAACCCACACCGGATTATCAAGTACACGATGTTTTACACCGTCGAAGGGTGAATGTTCGAAGGTAACGTTGATTGTTACGATTTCCTACGTGCAGAAAGAAGCGGGAGGCACGTAAATAATTCGAATGTTCCAACAATTGCGTTTCCCTCGCGTATAAATTGGGTACGATTGCGGTTACATTTTTCTCCACGGTGTTTATTGCATATACCTTCGTCACGTCGTGGTTTATTTTCGATTGGAAAGATTCGAACAGCTGCTTCTCCAGGACTTCTGCTCGCATTCGCAACGGGAAAGATTCGTGTAATAATCGAAAAGATGCTGATCCCAAGGCTCTCGTCGTTCTCGTCTTTTTACGCCACTCTCAATTCCGTGTAAGTGCTCCTATATCGTGTGCAGATCAAAAGTCCTCCCGTCATACCAACGCAAATTGCATTGCCAATTCCATAGTCGATTTATGGTCCGACCCTTACTTGCCACTGATTGCTTACATACGTAAATAACAATATGGATGCGCTGCGCAATGAGCGATGTTTCCAGAAAAAAAATGGGAAAAAGAAATTGGAAAATATCGTGGCACTTATTCTTCTCGATGGATGGAGAGGGCAGCATTTTGAACCGTGCTGTCTGGTATCAAAGGAAAGTGGATCGTGTAGTTTAGAAGCCAACGCCCGTTGGTCATCTTCGCACGCACATATATATATGTATACAGATCACACAGGCGTGCAGTTGCGTGACTAAAAATACGATCCTGTACGCAGAAGCGGTTATCTATCGTCAGCATTGTTCAACCAACAATCATCTATCTCGATCCAGCGCAGAGAACTGCATTTTTCCTCATTTTGCGCTACCAATAGTAATATATACGTTCCTTTCGTATTCGGGAAAAAAGGAAATTATCTCACTTATCATTGGCCAGACACGGTTTTTCATTCGCCTCTGTCGTTTGATTGCGAATCGTTTCGGACAAACTGCAGCCTGCAAGCGTGACGCAGCGGGGTCAACACTCAATCGGTACATCGGGAGCTGAACGTGAACCAAGGAACACAAAAGAGAGACAAAAGGCAGCAAGAAAGAGAGACGATCCAACAGTGCTACTGGTGTCTCGACGAACGAGAAACAGAGAGGGAAGAAGATAGCGAAGGCGGAGGCAAAGTGGTCGGGAATATTTCTGCAGCGAATAGGGGAAAAATTAATGGCACTGTCGCGAATAGTCCTGTTGGTCTCGCGAAGTAAAAGCTACCCCGTCGAATCAATCGTTTTTTTCTTTTTAACTATCGGCCAAAATTATGACCGCGACTTCTAAGAGAACGTGCTACTGCGTTCCTAGAAATATTGATACCTGGCTCGAAACTTGCGATTTAAAAATAAATCAACTTTCTACGGGTCGAGAGAAATGCCAGATGTGTTCGAAATGTACAATAAAAAGAATATTAATGGAAAGTGTGTCTACCGCAACATTCTCTCTGTCACGATCCACGGATTGAATCCCGCAGGAAACTAATCACAATGGATCGTTACGAAAGCCGGCAGAATTTCGTGTCGCCTAAGAAGGTCTAGCCCCTCAATAGAATTCATTCACATATGGATGCAATAAAATCGTGACCGATCTATTGGAGACGGGTCTTAAATTCCGGCTGATAATTCGGAGCAGAACTTTCTATGAGACCTCTGTCGCAATTTATTCTCTATATTACGAATTGGTCGCCCCTTGGAAATCGGGCGATAGAGTTTCGAAAGGCATTTTTAGCCTTCATTTAGAATGCTTCGGTTTTGGACATTGGTCATTTCGTGTCTGGCGCAAGTATCTTTCTGTCGAGCTTCGGTGATCCCTTATCAGACCGTATCTTGTATAAACACGTTCCACCTGGTGTCAGTCCGACACGACCCACGCTATTTTCTACTGTCGCTGCCCACGTTGTTTCGTAACTTTCCGCCAGAACAGTTTATCATCTGCTTTTCGTCTATTTTGTTGTTCTGCTCTGCCGATAGACATAGGAAGACTTCACGATTGATTGCGTTCACATTTCTTCGAGAGGAGCGTGGTGTAAGAACGATATCGATTATAATGGATCATTCATGAACGCATCTAAGCAATTACTTTTACCTGTATGGTATTGCGATATGCTCAGGTGGAGAAATCTGTAAAATTCAATTAGGCCCACGGACATCGGTGTAGATAAAAAAAGTCGAAGAAGAGCGCAGAATTGGCAAAGGTAGACACGGTGTGATTAGCCTGGACCTTTCAAAGGTGATCGAATTACTTAGTGTGTGGAATTCCGCGTACGAGACGATTTGTAGCAGTAATCCTGGCTTACGGTTCCCGGTGCTTGGATGCGCTTTAATATGATTTAAACCTACCACCGTGTTGGCTACCGTGTTACGATCGTGGAGCTCTTACTGGCTACATGGGCCTTTCAGAGAGTCCTTGAGGAGAAGCCGAGAGAGTGCGATGAAGCGGGACAGTGATACACGCGTGCGTACACGCAAGAAAGTGGCGTAAAATACGTAGGCGAGGTACCGGTTTTTTCCGGGCCCACTACTGTTTCTCTTTGAATTTTAAATCTTTCTCGCCACCGAGTGCAATTAAGCCGCATTCATCGAGACGCAAAAAATTGAATTCGTGCGACGCTTATGAGATTAAATTGCATCGAGCAGCGTGTAGCTGCCCTTCAACACCTAGCCGTATAATTATACATCGGTAGACATGGGCGCAACAATTGTACGAAATTGTACATCGATGTCAATTTTCATTCTAATTTCTGTTCCCATCCTCTTCTTTATGTTGCTAGAGATATTGCCACAAATTTATAATAATTTCACCAGCGTTTCTGCCTCTGAATTTGTTGAAAGTGTATTGGAAATCGTGTTCATCTCCGCACGTGCTTTTGAGCTGAACAAGTTCAGCCGCTCACGTGCCACGGTTGAGACCATTCTGTCGCGTGAATTGCTTGAGCAGCGTTTCGGAAGTTGACCGTTGCCTTTGTTTTCTGTCTCCAATCTTTCATCTTCTCCTTCTCCACCCCTTCCTCCGCTTGCTTGCCGAGCAAGCGAGGCGATCACTTTGAGGTAGCCGCCGCGTTATTGCACCCAACAAGCAACGGGGCGACACACGTTCGTGGTACTTCACTGCGGTCCGCGCCTCGGCAAAAGTGACAAGGCCCCAGCAATTATAACGGGTGACGCAAAAAAAAACGGCGCCACGTCCACTCGGTCTGTTTCTTTCTCGTTTCGTTCAGTAACCGCACGGACATGCAACATTACCCGCGGACCAATTCTCCGTAGCGCTTTCCTCTGCTCGAGAGATTGTTCGCGCGATTTCTATGATCTTGATAAAATACAATCTTCCATAAAGTTTAATCGATTGCATGCTCATCTTTGCGGCGGATTGCAAACCGTTCACCTAGTGGGTGCAGTAAAATTACCGATTTAGGTGCGCTTTCAATTACATTTACGCGATGCCGAATCAATAAACGCTGAATATTGATTTTTCATCTTTGCCCATCGATTATGAACGGGGAATTAATTTCGCTCGATTAAAATCTATGTATGTATGTACATGATCTGCAATTTATACGAGCACAATGGCTGTGACATCTTTAATTAGAAAATTGCGTTACTATTTACTCACTGAGTACGGACGATTAATGCGATACTTGTTTCCTGTAGAAGCTAGGATAGATTTCATAAATTAGTCACGTAATGGAGGCTAACTGAAAAATGCCTTTGAAAATTGCAATACTTTGCGATTATATTTATCAATAATCTCTGCCATGATAAGTGCAGTTAAATATTAATATAGTTGTCGGTATGTGATGCGTTACGGGGTGCTGCCAATATTGCACCGAGCAACAATATATTTTAGTGAAAAATGATTTATAAATCATTTTCGTTGAATCGTTTACATGGAGACATCTAGGATTACTGTGGCGAAGTTATTGGGTTTCACAATTGCCTGCTAGGTGGCAGTAACAGACTGTACACAGTGTCACAGACGAGATATAGGAATAGAAAAAACATGCGTATTTTTTCGGCCACGATTTCTGGGACCCCGGGTCCCATTACCATTTCCGTGTCACTCGCAACGTTACCCACAGATTATAGAAAACAATGCGAAAATTAAATAATTTTAAAGAATTCTTTTGTTCGTTGCCGTAATGAAAGGCAACAAAGGATATGAAACATTTAATGTTAATTAAAAATCTTTTAACGAAATATACGATAATATACGAAATATACGATAACGAAAGGCTTTCGAACTTGTCATAAAGTAGCCCCTAAAAGTAAATTCACAAATTTTTGCGCTTTCCCCACCCTCATCGTCCATTGAAAGGGACAGAGAGTGAAAGAAAGGTCAGATACCTACGTATCGGTGAGACAACACTAATGCAACTATAAAACTTCTTTTTGTTAGCTACTTCGTTCTGCAAATTTTATTAAAATATTGCTGACGCTGTTGTGTTTAAAATAACACCAAACGCGATATAATTTCGATCATATTTGCGTTGATAAATTACAAAAACGGGTTGCAATATGAAGCAAATATGATCGTGTTGTCTCATTTTAAGCATACAAACGTTAACAATATCGTAATAAAGTTTGCAGAACAAAAGAACGATCGAGCATGAAACGCTTTCGAACGATCGCTCCGAGCCGAGGCGAAACGCTTTTGACCACCTGGTTCTTTAATGGCATGATTCTTTAAAAACATAAAAGCATACTACAATAATCATGGGTATCTTATAATACAATACAGTTTAGCACTCTGTGAAAACGTTGACCTGAAATAAACCTCCGCGGTCAACCGCGGTGATATGGGAGGAACTCAAGAAGGCAATTAATTTTAATGTTAGGATCAGGAGAAATTTAAAAAATCGCAGCCAATTAGCTCGACATTTTTACCATATAATGAACAATTAAATCACAAAAGTATTAGTGTTAAAATTGGTAACTGTATGGTAAATAAAATCGATGGAGACCCGCGCGGCCCTAGCCGCGTCCCAACCGCTCTTCATTTACGAAAATGATCATTTGTAAATTAAACGCTAGTTCCTTTTGATGTATATTTGCAATACGCTTGATATGTAAACGCTATGCAAAATAACAACAGAAGGATGTATTACGATAAATAGTGTTAACGAAAGCTGAAAATGAAACTTCTGTTAAAACCAACTTCAATTAAGAAATAATGATTATAATATAAATTAGCTTATTCTTTGTTTAAGTAAATAAAATGTACTAAAATGAATCATTGTAACGAAAGCTGAAAATAAAAATTCTGTTAAAACCAACATAAATTAAGAAATAAAGATTGTAATATAAATTAGCTTATTCTTAGTTTAAGTAAATAAAATGTATAAAAATGAATAATTGTAACGAAAGCTGAAAAAGAAAATTCTGCTGGACCTAAACATAAAGTAAAATATAAAGATTATGATACAAATTAGCATATATGCATTTGAAATAAATCCTACCTATGCTCAAGGTAAATGCAATCACAACTGATAAATAAAATTTCACTTCATGATACGTAAGATCTAATTTAATAACATCCTACCTAACTAAAAATCTGAAGGGTTATAAAAGGTGGAGATAGGGATACTGCATGATGTATCTTGAAGTTCTTTCATGGAAGTTGTGATCCTGCACCTGAAACACACTAAAACACCTGCCTGGCTAAACATTTTTCTCGACTTAAACATAGCCTGCCTAATTAAAAATCGAATTTAATTTAGGAATTTCCTGTATGTTTAAACAATTACTTAATTTAGAGACACCCTACATGAATAAAAATTTAAGGTTATTTAAAAACAGTCTACCCAATTGAAAATCTAAACAGGATATTTTACAATGAATCTTCTTGCATTAAAATCGTACTCTTGCAGCCTGAAACAGATCTAAGTAAATAAAAATTACAATCTTCCCAATTGGTTCAGTTTATAATACTTCACCTTAACTCTGAAAGTATTTATACTTTTCTTCTTTACTTGAAACAATATATCGATGAATCGATGCATTTGGCAATCGGAAGAGCTATAACAAATTTATTTATTGAATTAATAATTACGAGAAAGTAGCAGACAATTAAATAGGAAGCATGTCCGACGTGAATGTGTATCATTTCGGTCGAATCATATGATTTCTTCGATTTATTTGATCTATGTAACATCACCTTTGAGGCGCTGATTACATACATATTGCAATGTATGTATCGTACGTACTTGTACCGTATCTTCTATAACTTAATAACTCTGTAACAAACTTATATATGAGATTAGTAGCTGTGAAAAATAGTACAGTAGTTCAAAGGGAGCATGTTCTTCAAAAACGCAAATGCGCTGAATAACAATTATGAATGACAAATACAAACATTTACATGGATACTAAGATGAAGCAACTTGTTTTTAGTGCTAATAAAAATGGGAGAGGCAAAGAAAAATAATAAATTAGAACATTATACAAATTCAACAGCCAGAGGGGCATTTTACTATTAATTATCGTCCACTCGTTATAAGCCCGATTGAAAACCGAAAGCGGATTGCCTCTTTTTTTCGCAACACTAATTTACTGCATTAATTGCAAAGTCAATCGCGTATGGTGCTTCATTATCTGTAATATAGTATTTCGTTTAATATATTACAGAAAATAGGAAAAGAAAAAATAGTAATACACTGCACCCATAATTTTTAATTCGCAACACTAATAACGGAGAAGTTATGGTAGTCGCATCCAGGACTACCATCAAAGCAATCGCCTTATGCAGCTCAATAGCTGCCTTTGGTGACTCAGGAACCAATTTGGGCATTTCATTGTGTTCGCAACGCTACTTCAAAATCGCGATCATTTACCATCGCAACACTATATAAAAATCTAAGAAAAATATCGCGGTGCTGTAAATACTAATTAAAACCTGTGTATAAAAGAAACACGAAAATTATTATCGCAACGCTAAAAGCAAATACATATCGCAAGTATAATTTAATGTAAAAGCAACTCTGATTCAAACCCGAATCTGTATTAATTCGCAACTCTAATGCAAACCGTATTCAATCGTACGCGATGCTAATAAAAATCGCGATTTGCCCAATACGATGACGCTGGGTCAGGCAATAGCGCTGGCCATACTGTAAACTACAACTACAGCATACAAAAGCGAGCATAGTGACAAAATATAATAACAAAAAATGACTCTCCATCCAAAGGATGCAGAGCCATTGATAGTTGCCCTCTTGAGCGACAGTTTGTCGGGCCTCTTCGGCATTTAGCTTCTTCTTTTCTTCGAGCGCAATGCCCGCTGAAACTTAGTCTAGGCTCGAGACTCTATTCGCAAACAAACAAAAATAAATAAAAGTCTAAACCGCGTAGCTAAATGGAACACACGTGGACGAATCACGATTAAATACAATCGTAAAAATTGCGATTATGGAAAATCGTAAGGATTACGATTAAAATTGTAATCGATCTTCGCCTACACGCGCAGCCTCGAGCATAACGCCACACGATCGTTTCGGAGCCAAATCGCGACCACGACCGCGAAAAATTCGAAAAATCGATGGGCAAAGCTAGAGGCGAACGCATTTTCGCTCGCGCCACAGCTTCACCGTCGACTTTTCAAATCAGATTTCCTGAAACAGGTTGAACACGCGAAATATTGCCTACCCGACCAGAGACTGTGTCAACCTGCCCGGCCCTACCTACTTATATCTATCAGGCACACCAGAAGGTATACTACCTATCCTACCTAGACCTATATTTAAAAAATGGCAAAGCATTCACACAAACACACCTCATTCCACGTTTCTCATTCAAACACTCGGGCGCAAAAACCTAAACTAGAGAAACGTCCCGGGACGCCTCCGACACCCGAGCTTGGCATACAATCATTCACACTCTAAGGGTACGTACCAATTCCTGAAATCGGCTGACAAAGGCTAGCGACCATTGCGTAAATTTGCGCAAACTTATATGCTTATGCATTACTTTCGTATGAAATATTGATTGCTCAAATATATATATTGTACATTTTCATTCTACTATGTACGCTTGGTTTGTATAGTACTCTATTCGTTGCCATATTTTCATAATTCGTTACGGATTTCAATGTGTATTTGCAATTGTAAAACATATTGCTATTTATGAAATCATAGTATTATAATTTGTTATGAAATTCCCGAGCCGACGCAATTCCACGGCCTAACCCACACACACACACGGTATGGAAAATACGTCGTGCACGGTGCACTAGCAAATGTCAGCCGCCAAACATTGTTAGAAATTTAAAAACCATATGATCATCGTGCCCATTGCCTTTCACTCACCCAAGTAGCACCTGGGCACGTGAGTGAGTTCCTGGCCATGAACACGGAAGGGGTTAAACCTGAAAATCCTGATCTAAAAAGATGATTAGTATACGCAAAATTGCAATAGGTAATAGTATATATTTTATTTTCAATCTATTTAAAAATGACTCGACTTTGTAATTTATGAAATATCAAGAAGAACTCGAAAATTACTGATAAATAATTTATGTATTAAGGAAAATGACTGTCATTGAAAGTGAATTTACTAGAATAAGTAATGCAATTAAGAAATAAATGCAGTTAAATAATTACTTGGAAAATTGACAAGCTATTAAATAAACCTCGGGTGATTCCTTAATCGAAGTAAATTGTACAAGTTAATTACTTCGATTTGAAAATCTGCCCGTATACAAATTGCCTCCTTGTACATAAGAAGATGTAATAAATTTTATACGCAAGCGACTCGACTATAGAACATGAAAATTAATATTAAATGCTATCATTGACAATACACATTCAACGCCGATTTGAATGTACGTATCGTTCTATTTATTCATATTATTAATACTGGATCACTATCGTCATGAAACACTCGCAATTACTGCAGTAACGAGGTCGGAGGGTATCCGACTTCTGCACTGCTTAACAGTGAAAACAGTGAATTGATTTTAAATGCAATTATAAATTTAATGCACAATGTGCTCAATATTATATACATTTGTTCAATGTATTGATTAATGTCATCATATATTTTTATCGTAATAGAGGAACCCATGTGAGCAGTGCTTACTTGATAAAATATTTATTTGAATAAGAAATATTTGTATGGTTCTTAATTTTTGTTATATTAAAACGCGCGGAGTACAAGTAGGCAGATCTAACCTCATGTAAGAAATAATACACAAGAGAATAACATTACAACTGACGGGTATAAAAGCTATACCCGCGGTCACTATGCTCGCAAAACTACTAAAAAATACAACCAGTCACCCGTGCCGATTCGGACCAATCGTCCTACGGCATGATTGGGGACCGGAGGAACCAAAACGCATGCGACTCACCATCCCGTTGATTGCAAAAGTAGAGGAAGCATATACTCGTGGAAGACATCAGGAACACCGCCGGGGCCGTCCAATTGAACTCCGCCGCCAGGAAGTGTGCAAATTGTAACTAAACCAGAACGCAAAGAACATTAAAATCTGCTGCTAAATCCACATAATTTAAGTCTTCGTAGAAAAATGAGACGTGTTTAAAAGATGCTTACGTTTCTTACTTTATCAGTGTCGCCTAAAACATCCCCTTCAGTGATGCACTGACTCTACTTCCGATGGCGGATACAAAAAAAAGATTAAAATAAAAGGCTATGCACGCGACCGTAAATTATATCGGCGAAAAAATCGGATGCTAATTTGGCGATTGAAATAATTGAAAAGGAGCACCGGTGCTCTGATAATAGTATTAATAACTAGTACGCGAAAAACACTGACTCTACAATCGCGTGTAGCTAACGTGTAAAAGAAGATTTAAGCAGAGCCACTTGCTCTGAAAAAGCTAGAAAACTTCGAAGCAAATACTGACTCTACCGACCGCATTGCGCGCGGTCACAAAATTTTCTGAAAGAAAACATGTTCATCCTATCGAATGTTTGAAAATCTAATTGTATTTGCAAATCTTTTATTTAGTGTTGTTTCATCTCAGTATCCGTCACAGATCATATAAAACCAATAAGGAAAAATGATTAAAATGCTCACGTACAAACACCTTAGTTGCAATGAACTATTTCGCATCATTGTTGCTATTGGCTTACTCTATTTCGTCTACTCACCTCTCTCCATACTGCTGGAACAAAGAGGAACAAAGAAATAAAACAAGTGCGCGAAGGTAATGATAATTGCGATATACTAAAGCAATAATTCATCTCGAATTCTATAGCAAATATGAATAATCTATTTACAAACGTATAAGCACACGATGTTAACAAAAGATTTAGTATTGAAGCAAAAGAGCTCGACTATTCTTTAATCTAAATCAGTATACTATGCAAATTGGTAATTAGAATCGTATTAAATAAGCAGCAGCGGTAGTAGAGTGCAAATAATTTTCGTATAGCTATTATGAACACCGCGGTACAAATAGGTAACGATACGAACCTCACTGAGATGTCTTCCATGTTTTGTCAGCTCGATGTCAAGTAGTATGTAGAATGACAACCTTCGCCATCGTCCTTTGCCGCTCGGCTATGTTCGCTACCCGACTAAAGCCAAACACCCCTTTGTTTACGATTGCTTGTGTTTCCTAGAAATATTTCAACGCACACGTTACTTGACAAGTGGCTTTTTTTGTTTCGCGATATATTGTTGATATTTTCCACGAAAAACAAGCTTCCCGACCACAAGCAGAAACAAGATATAGCCGCAAATAATGGCTTCTATTATGTTACTACTTATCTACAACGCGACTGTATATCATACAAGTTTTATGCGTGGTACGAATTATAATTTAATAGAGACATATTACTAAAATTCTACTTATTTCCACAAGAAATTTGAGGAACGCTTACCTGTCAGTGGGAACTTGATTTAACAATATGGCGCCGCGTCACTCTGCTCCTGCGCATTCCCGTTTGAAAGTGTCGCGTTCGCGCCATTTCTGATTCGAAGCAAGCGAAAGAGACGCCATGAAACAGAATCCATCTGAAATTGGAGATAAATGTATTAACGATCACCAATATTATGATAATATTGCTAGAAACTGCAGAATATATTGCAAGATAATGGAATTCAGAGCTGGAATACGTATACGCATACGTAAAAGATGATACGTATGTATATGCATATTCGAGTCGATTTGAAAATGCACGCCGCGTGGTGTGATTCCGTTCACTGCACAATATTTACTTAATTTCTTGCAAAATATTCATTAATATTAAGAAAGAAACCACAGAAAACTTGAAAGACAGGGAAACGAAAACAATGTATATCATTTCCTGTCTTCAAGAATATATTAGACTATGTGACATACCTTAATTCGACGGACACTCTGAGCACGTCTATTCACTACGAGATCCCTTGGTCGAAAGAAGGAGAGCTTTGAAATAGATTGCGCTGATTGGCTGGTAGCTGATTGGGCGATGGGGGTGATGTTCTTTCCTTACGGCGGGTGTTTTTGAATATCATATCGAACTGAATATTTTTTATTGCAAGTGTTACAGTATGGATATTATTCGAATAGTAGGATGCAAATATATTTATTAGTAATAACAAACGCATCTGTGTAATCAAATGTTTGTAATGTTTGTTGCACTATAGAATAAGTAAACTATTTCCGTCCAACTAATATTTGTTTCTCTTTAACTTTATTTAAATTACAATTCCTACCGTTGTGAGCGTTCAGATAGTTTTCTAGCATCTTTTCACACAGACGAGATATAGGAATTCATATATCTCGTCTGTGACCGTAGCTCAATTTTCCTACCGAAACGTTGACCGAGAAATAGCTATCCTGATTTCCCCCAAAGCATTCACATATATTCACACAATCGTATGAGTCCTGCCCCACTACTTCAGCAAATAATAGTTCTTCAAGTGATCACTGTTCATGAGCAGGGGACGCTCAATTCAGTGTCGGATTTCTGAGTCGGTATGGCCGTCACGTTGGGCCACGAAAGTCCATAAGATGTCCTGTCTATTCCTATATCTCGTCTGTGACAGTGTTTGGTTGTCGGTAAATTTTTTGTATATAAGGGACAAGCTTGACTTAAAAATAAAGTTTTTGCAAAGACCATTTGCGGAACATGAGCATATGCCATAGCGTCTGAGTTTTGTCCTGACCTTTATGCTTTGAAATAATACGGAAGTTTTTATCATTTGTAATTTATTCTGCGTGGATCTAGGAACAGGTAATCGTCATGTAAATTGCATTATTTTTTTTATTGGAGTAGGAGTAATATTCTTGTGTATTATTCGTATTGTTTCCAAATTAAATTTAGATATTTATGTATTCGTAACAAGTAAAATTGTCCTGTCCATTGTGTTCTTGGTACATGGGTTACATTTGGTAGGTTTGACCGATCGATTCAAATATCTTTCGTATCATCTTTTGGCGCTATATAAATCGCGCGGAAACGCTGCTTCTAGCGTTATATTGTTCCGTTTTTTAAGAGTTTTATTGGACGCACAAATCAAGTAAACGATATTTTACTTTGAAACAATGGAACAGTTAACGAAACGTTTAAAGGTTACTAAAGAAGCGACTATTGAAGATAGTGCAGCTTGTATTAGTAAGTTATTATATTATTTTTATAAACGAAATAGTCATTCCGATAATTACTTCTCTACGTGGTTAAGTGCCTTACTAGACTCTGTAAATTGTTGAACACGATGCATTTAAATTATTTGCATTTCAAATAAAAGTGAGGTTATGAACGTTGCGTGTTTGACAACAAAAGTCATCTGTTCGGAGCATCGTGTGATTTTTTAATTATACAATTTTTTAGGGGATATCGCTGCATCATTTACGTCTATAAGCGAGAGCTATAGAGCTCTTTTAAAGCTCAACAATGCCGTTGTCGCCCATATACACAAGTCAAATGTAAATACGTTACGGACCGACTTGGAGCAGACAAAAATCACGGAAAACTGATATTTATACGTTTCTTTTCGATACGATGCTTTGCAGTGTTTATGCCTCAAAGAGGAATAAACGAAGGCGCAAAACACTGCTGTACTAAAAAGAAGTAATGTACAAAATTTGGTATCAACATTATGTATTAAATAATTGTATTTCCTTATCTCACAACGTCTTTTGATATATAAAAATACATTCACATGTACCTCGAAATAGTGAATTAATACTATCAACCAAATACTATAGTATGCATGGTTTAAATTGTGGTAAAATGGCACGTGGATGAAAGGTTGAACTATAAGCGTGTCCCATTAAATAGTTGTTTTATAAGTCTTGTGGTGTAGTCTATGGATCTTGAGCCTTATTTGTATTCTGGATCTGGCTTAGGTCTTCTTCGGGGATCTGCTGCATCTAGCGCAATTATCACTGGTGGTTTATTGTCTGGTTTTTGCGTCTGTCCAAATCCATAATCTGCACCCTTTGTAGGTGGAAACCAAGCCCTGGATAGTGGTACTTGTCGACATCTGAAAGATATTTTTTAAAACACAGGGTTTAAAATAATATCTTAGCCTTTGGAATTAGTGAAAAAAATATTCTTCATGCTTCTAACAAATCCACAGCGTGCATTGATATATTAAACATATTTATTTGAAAGAAAACAAAACAATGTATTGCCCCAATTGTTTTCGATTTATAACGTTCTTGTGTGACACAGAAGCGGCATAGAACGTAAGAAAAGATGAAGGCGAAGAATTTTTTCTTAACGATATAATTAGTTCGAGCATAAAAGATTATATATAATCGGTACATTTCGACCGAACAAATTATCCATTGAAAGTGAGCTAAAGAAACATTCGTTAGTTTCGCAAGCCAAGCAGAAAACCCAAATTTAGTAGAACAGAATGCAAATTGCAAGAAAAGATCTAGTCGACGCGTGCAGCTTACAAGATATGAGAGGGAGTGGGATGCAGTAAGGGGAGATAAATTTTATCCCCCTAGAAGTGGCCCTATTCTTTCCGTTCACACCTGCACGTGTTTTGATCGAAGTAAAAGCCGGTGGAACACTCTTGCTCTTCTCTGCAAAAACATGTACAAAGTTCAGGATTCCAGATTTTTGTATCGTTGTTTTTACTACACTTCTCTGCCTCATCGACGTTGTCGCACGAGCATCTGCATTCCTGCGGTATATACGATTGCTTTTCATTGCAGTGCTGAAAGAATACCATTATATAATTAAGAACAGAACCATCCGAAAGATAGAATGCTTATTTCAAATTCACGAAAATGTAGCAGATGTTATGTCGGCGCAAGTGAACGACTATCCTAGCGCGAGAGTGTTGGCGAATTGTCACGATGTAGACCGCGTGCCGAGTTATACCGGTTTAAGAAGGAAGATCCCAATTATCGACTGTTCTCAAATTACCTCCTCCTTAATTTTGCAGTCACACTCGCACTTCGTGTGCTCCTCCAACGGCACGATGCGTTTACCTCTGTAGTTCAATCCACTGCTCGATTTTTCGATCGAGACCACGAGCACCTATCGAAACAATCGTCGCTTTTAATTATCTCGTGCCACATTTATTTATCAGCAACGTGGAATTTAATGTCGGCGTGACTCACCTCGAAATTTCGAACCTGCGTTGCCGTTGGCTGACAAGACAGCAACGAGTGACTGCAGCAACCACCGCACCTCATGATCCTCGTGCAGGAGGGGAAATAGATGGTGGAGGGATCGGTTTCTTGTTTTAAAGAAACTGGTTGCATTTCAGGCATGCACCTAGCTGGTGCTGGCCGCTCGGCATTCGAGCGTTCTCCAGGTTCTCCCATTCTACCTGAAACAAGGTCATATTGGAAGCATGATCGCGTTTGCGAATTAGTCAGAGGATTTCCCTTCGTCTCCCTTGAATGCCCGTTACGTCTAGTTCAATGTGGTTTCTGTGGTTTTACGTCAAAGCTAGCGTTTCGGACTTTCCGCCGTAAAGCTTGCCCAATTTCTGTTTTGTTTTGTAGGCGATAGAACGATGGATAAAAGCACGCAGGCCATTTCGTTCGCGAACAGTTATTTCGCGCTGGTCGATGGGCTTGCTTCTGGTTTAGAAAGCCACCTCTCGGAGGACGTGGTCCTCCATTGGTTCGGCAGAACGGTCACGGGCAGGAAAAATGTCTCTGCCTTTATGGAAACCCACAAAGTGAATTCTAGGCACAGATTCGTGCATATTGCGCCGACAACTGGTATCGGTTACAAAATGGAACAGATAAATCGGTAAGATTACGCGGAGTTGAGACAGCAGACTTCTCGGAATCCGGTAAAAGAGTCGGGATTCACGTCAGATTTTTATGCAGGAAAAAATGTTATCCTTGTGACGACCGATGTAATCAGGATCGTCTGAAGAACGGTAACGGGGGCGACATAGGTGTGGCATTTTTTCGTGAAACGGAAATGCCGCCAGTGCGTAACGTTATAAATGACATTAATCAGAACGAAATCGATGAGAAGGGAACGGGGGTAATGGTCGACATGTCTTGCGATTGGAGCGAGGGCGATCTGAGTAATCTTTTCAAGCTCGAGATCTCGTCGACAACCGTGGAGGAGATCGAGCGGAGCATTAATGGGATAAAATTGGAAGAGGAAATGGCACCAGCCATCAGAGCTATCAAGAAAGAGTGCGGTCAAGGAGATGAGCCTGCTGTTGTTGAAACTAGCCCGGTTAAGTATGTGGAGGCTGACGGCGAAATAGAATTCTCGCGGAAGTTTTGGAAAAAAGGCAAGGGTTAATTATGTTCGTCCTTTAGTTTAATCAATTGAATATCTTTCTTATGAATAGTAACACCTTTTTCTAATGACATTTACGTTACAACGGGACTCTGATGAGTGTCCGATACGTCGCATTGACTAGCAAAAAAAATTACATTTTATCATAGATGCATGGGACGCGTATTTTTCGGCTACGTCTAACGTTCACACTTGGCGACGGCCATGCAAACTGCAAATTGCGTACACTACGTTAACTGGCCTTCCAATCTCGGAGCTGCCTGGTAAAAGTAAAGAAGCGAGGGAACTTTTGAAACGACCAAAAGCCAGATTGCCCAGCCTGGAAGAGATCGGGGAAATTTCTAATAGACTGGTGCCAAATACGAACGCGTTCGGTGGCTATCTGAAGGACGTGGACTTCTACGAAGATCGCAAAGATTTCCTAGAGAGTTTAGAAATGGAGATGGCGACCAAGGAACCTTGCACGCCATTATTCGCCCCTCAATACGTGGAGGACAAGCTCGTGTTCGACAAGCCGTGCGTCGACGTGAGCAATTGTCGCAGCAAGAACAGGAAGAAGTTTGTTTTCAACTATCAAATTCATTTGATCGTATACGAAGGCAGCAACAAATGTAAGGTGAACCTTCTGCATGAATTTGAACGAACGAAATGTTAGGAGGAGAGTCACTTGTAGTGCAAGAATTTTTCTTTTTCAGCAATATCAGGAAATTATTCTTTCTGAGAAAATGTTTTCAGCAGAACCGAATTACTCTCGAGATAATTATTTTTCTTTTCGTAATCTCGTAAGTTTTCGTTGCAAGTGTGTTCGTTCCCGAACGTTTGGCCTGTGGTATTTGCAGATTTTACGTTTGTCTAGTACTTAAGAACTTCACAGTGATCAACTATTGCAAGTTTGTTAATTGATATTGCGTCGAGTATATTTTCTTTTCGTTACGGTTAGCTAGATGATCTCACGTTCGCCGATAATATTGTTTGCTGAATGAAATTGCAACGATACACCGCTAATGTTAATTCGTTTATCTAACTGTGCAACGTTTGCCGCGATAATAGTTCGTTTACTTGCAATAATTTGTTCCTGAAACGTCGAGGTATCGAAGGAGGCAGGTGTGCTGTGCGCACCAGCACCAATTGTTCTACGTCACGACATTTTCATTTAATTCGGTATCACACACTTTTAGTTGTCTTTTAACTTGAATAAAGTGCAATTTACAAGGCCGTGCAGCTTATCGACGTTGTTCCTCGGTTTATTACGAATCAACCGGTTTTCCTCGCGCATATTACTTCCTATAAATTTATAATGAGCATCTTAGGCGCTAATAAGCTACTTAAGAACGTACTTACTGGCGAGGGAGTAGTCATTTTGCGTTGACGGTACACCTTCCACTAAATGAAGAAATTCATCCATCGAAGAAACTGAATTGATTTCCATGGCTAGCCGGAGCGATTTCTGGAAATAACAGGATATTCCGGATATAGAAAGCGCGACGGATAGACAATTTGCTGCTTTCTCATTCATCGCCTCGCTATCTTGATCTGCCGGCAATCTAATCGCTAATGATAAACGGATAATTTCGTGGATTCCAGTAAATCTGATTAAATCTATAATATAGATAGTAAATGTTCTTTTCAGAAAGAATTCTAAGACACGATTTCACTCGACCGTTATTACGTGATCGCGCAATGCGGACAATTTTTCAAAGGAATAGCGTGTTAATCAGCCACTTTTTAGTCGGTTTTGCTTAAGAATTCACTATGCTGTGTCACGCAGATAGCACGCTACTGACTCCGACGATCATTCAGATGCATCGCGTGTTGTTTTCAACGATCAACTTATGGTCTTCCGTTTCACCTGTACGATATAAGAAAATACGAGCAGCTACGTTGCGCCCTGGCCTGATTACATTGATAACACGAGAATCGGCCGAAAATATTGGTCAGAAAAATGTTCTCCCTGCGGGACACCGATGGAAGTATCAGGGTATTCCCGGTAATAGCTGACGGATGAATCATCGTCTTCGATTGCGGATAACCGCGTGATTAAAGGTGGAATTACAAAACGTCCGCGGGTCAATCATCCAGGAAACTATAGAAAAAAGTTGGCGCATTCGCTGCAGTTATATTTAGAATTCCATTGAAAAGCAGTTTTAGGCACCGCCATTTGTATACGGGGTTGTTGAGTTGTTTTTCAGGATCTGAAACGTTCACCTTTTAGCTTGGAACTGGTTTTGAATAAGGTACTATCGCGTGGCCGCCGAAAAACGAGCAAACGCTTAACCGATTCCTAAGAAGCATCATTAGTGTTAATGTACTGTCTTGATCGACGCGATTACATTCTTTTTGTTTGAATGTTTCCGTGCTAACGACCAGACTAGTATTCACGTACAGATTCGCCGTGTATTTCGCGCGCAGTTGCCCCGCTCTTAATGCTTGCCCGCCAGTTTAAATGTTTCGACAGGTGTGGAGAGAATCGGTAGCGATACCTTGCCAGCATTTTAATAAATAGATTATGCATGCCCGATTTGCATAACCAAGAAACGCGCTGTATCAAGACATTGGACATTCCAAGAATTGTCGTCTCTTGGCACTCGACAGGAATTTAGCGGTTTCGTTTAAAGGCCGTTTATTCCACCTGGCGCCAGGCTCTATCTTGCAACCCTATTGCAACATTGAGATGTATGCACTCGGCGGATAGACGGCAATCGTATCGAAAAGAGACAAGTATTATGTCCGTGAAACAAAATTTTCCCCGACCTTGCCCAAAGAATAGAGACACTACCTTGCCAGTCGTGAGTTACGCGCGTGTTTTCTTAATCGCAACCCAAATTTCTCTTCTCTTTCGGTCAACGTAACAGTGAACACCGGAGTCATTATCGCGATTCGTTGTGTCCCCCGATGAAATCAGTAGGGTCTGGTAAACTAATCGACGAGGTATTCGCACGGACGTCGAGTGACGTGTAATCAATTGCCTATATATCGGATCGCGGTCTCCGTGACGAGCATTCGAAACGCGTTCAACATCGAGAAGTTTTACCTCGTGTACCTAGATCTATTCAGTACATCCTTGACATTAGGATTACTCGGCCTTCAACGTCATTCAGTCCTTTACGGTACAAAAGAAAAAACGAACGTGCTCCCGTTTACGAGCATGTCGTAATCATTTTTTTAACCATCATCGACCAAAGGAAGCGGCATCTTATTTCTGATTGTTGCTCAACGTTATCCCAGCCAGTGTCGAAGATAATGAAACGACAAAAGAAACGCGGCGGTCTACAATACCCGACCGGACAACAAGCGTCCATGAAAATAATTTATATCGATAACACGCGCCGCCTTTTCCTGTGTCGCGCAATTTGACAGGTATTTCATAGCACGATCCTGGGAAACGTCACGTCCATTCGTGAGTTTCAAGATTCTCGAACGTCATTGCGAAAGAAATTGAACGAGCCGAGCGGCACATACGTTTTCACGGTACAAATTACGATCCGAATTGGCCGTCTCGATGCGACCTGGCACCGCTTGCACACGATACGAACAGATTGCTTTTTAAACGCCGCTGTTACGTCCGCCGTGTACGCTCTCCACAATGCTCCGCGGGATAACATAATTGCGCTCTTTATCAAAGTGAAAACGTGGGAGTGTTGCAATGCGTTGGCTAGTGAACGGGATCGTTGCCGTATGTACGTGTCACCGAACAGGTACCGCCCGATCGAGTCGATGGGATCGTTTGTCGACGAAAGGCTTGATCGATTTACCGACAATTCGCTGTCACCTTCCATCCTCGGCTCAGGTGAGACAGGATGGTCCAACGTTCCGCTTCTGCCATTGAATGAACCGGGGAACACGAAACCGTCGGCATCGCCCTGGTACTTGGTATTTCTCTGTGCCGCAACGAGTCCACAAAGCACCGTCAGGATAAACGTTTTTTGTCCGATCAGGTGCGACATGTTTGCGTGTCGAACAGCCGCTGTTCTCACGTGCTCGACAAGATATCGAGCAAGAAAACAATAGGGATTTTACGTGCCGCGAAACCCGCGATATTGTAGCGTATGCACGTAAGTACACGGTCAGGTGTCGGCCCCGATAGTTCGTAATCACGAAGAACGTCAGTCGCACGTGTTTAAGAGACGCACAGTCCTGCTGTCAGCATTGCACTCGATGCACGAGGAAAACGCGAGGAACTCACACCTGAGCAGGTTCTTCTGCTCGTACCGCGATCGACTGCCGAAGCGAATACGTCTCGACGAGTATTTCTGGTCACACGTACACGACGCACACGCGCGTCCCACCACACGTACGAATCGCCATAGGCACACGAGTCCGCCGTGATTCGCGGCTACGGTACCTCCTATTTGCGGTAACCATCGGATCCTTATCGGAGGGAAAGAGCTAATAACGCTATCTGCTCTTGCAGTGCAAATACTTTCTTGTTGTTCATCGAAATTACCTTAATAGTGTAGCGTGGTGCCGATTGGACGGTTGATAATGAATTTTCTTGCGCAGCTCGTGCAATAGTTTTGATACCGTGGATACGCCAGTTGATATACAAGTCACTTGGCTCGGTATAGGTAAATTTTCTTGATTACGGGTGCAACTAGAAGCGTAGGTGTATGAATTTGCATGTGGAATTAAAGTATTCGCGGGTTGTCCTCCATAACGCAGTCGGCCAAGGTAGAGATTTGTTTAAGAAAGATATGATATGTTGTTCACCGTGCAAGCCTACAAGAAGTGCAATTTTTCTTGTAATATTTGACACATTTTTCAGCAATTTCATTGATTGTTAGCAACGATTGAGTTCGCGATTGGCATGTTCAAATTACAACACTCACAATTAGATACTTTTATTGTATTTCGAACTCGTGCAAAGTGTTTCATGAATCATTACATCTAATTGTATGTGTCTGACATAGTACTATATATTATTATATAGCATCCATATATTATATTATATCATGTCATTGCAATTATAATATATACTTTCTTAACTTCTTTCGAGATAGGCATGAATAATTGTTACACTTTCATTATAATTAATATTTATTACTTTATGCATTTAAGAAATATTTTTCATTGCAATTTCATTGTTACACCGTCAAGTTACATTTCGGAAGCATTTTACAAAATCTATTGCTGATAAAAAAAAAACACGTTCCTGTAAATTGAAGCCCTGAGCGCAACCATTTTCTGAATAACGCGATAAAAATCTTCATTCGCGATACGCGCATGCAATGCATGTTAAGTTGGCGCTTAATTTAAACGCAGCTCCTGAACTGAATTGCACTGCCTGGGATATTTAAAAGTTATGAGTGTTTTACGGAAAGGACGCTAGATTTGATGTAACAAATTACGATTCATTTTACATTCACAGAGTTCTATCTTATAAAGTCGTAAAAATAAAAATAAAGGCAGCTGTATTGTTTAATATGTTTTCCAAAATGGCAAGATATCGCCGATGTTCATTTCACACTTGAACCGATAGCAATTAGCTGCTCGAGAACGATGAAGATATGTCTGATCCAGAGTTTTCTGCAAAGGAATTAAAGCTGTGTAAATTTCAACGACCCTTCCACGTAAATGTCTTAATAATTTACCATGAGTCCTTCTGGCTCGTATAATTTTTCTGCATCCAACGTTACGGATATACTTGTACCCCGGTGGACAACGTTTCGCGCTGGTATGCTTTCTTTCTGGAAAAGTTAAAGGTCTGGCTTCACTCGTCGCGATGAAAACGATGAGAAAAAGTGCGAGGATCATGAAACGTATCGGTGCCATCGTCGACGCGTAAAACTTAACGTTCCCGATTGAATCTCAAACACTTTGTGCGAAATTTTGTCGCTTACTGCAAAACCATCAACGACGTCGAGGCAAAAATTGAACACTGAGGTAGGAGACAATGAATATACCGGTAATATATTGCTTTTATTGCGATTCCCCTCCCTCGTTCTATATTATTCGCACTAATTTGCGGTTACGATTCATATCCTGAACACGCACAGTGTGGTTTCTATTTGATAAATACGTACGATATATTTGAGATAGTGGACAATAGTTAAACGCAACGTTCGAACTTTTTAAATAACGCATTTAATTATGATAGAGTAATGCTTTTTTTACGTTTGCAACTCATAATAATATTATGATTCGTAGTGCAGCGTTGCATCTAATAAATTTCGCATTCAACGATGTACTTTTGCTAGATATTAAGGATTCGAGTGTTCAGAAAATTTCAGTAAGTATTAAGCTAAATATAATATTAAGATATTTACAATTAAGATATATTTAACAGATATTTACGGGGATAACGCTGTATTTTGTAATTAAAAATTGAAATAGATTTCATTCTTTCTGGATTCGAATTTATTTTTTCACACCCCCTGTTACCATTTTTGTGTCACATGTAACACCATCGGTTCAGAATAAGATAATATATCAGCGCGCAATTTATTCTAATTAAAAAATATTAAGGGAATAAAACGGATTTGTTAACGAATGTAATTATGCTGCAACATTATAATACGGAAGCCCATTTATTTACAAAAATTGTAATTCAGTTACATGCAACTGACCAAGCAATTTCCTTCCTTCCTTCATCGAACGTACATTTGATAATTCGGGTTTCCTGGGAACGTGTATTTATGCACACGTGTATGCTCTTCAAACGTATCACCGTTTTCGTCTTTTCAATTTCTTTTAGATTCCTTTGGTCGCGTTTCTCTGATATTTCCATTCGTATTATTATTTGGCTCATTCGATATTGCATTCCCATTTTGTTCACTTCATTAGAGACATCGCGCTGAAGAAAAAAAGAAACCTGTAGGATTTCAGTAAAGTTTTATTTGTAAGATGTGTTGTAAGTATTAGACTGTTTATGTTTATTGCACTTTTTATATGTTACATAAATGTAATTTTAAAATTGATAAAGATATATTTTAAAAAGATGTAAAAGAATAATTCACAAGTATCAGCATATAAGTTTAAATTGCAACATTTTTGTAAACATCTGCATTATTTAATTTAAATAAATCTTCAGTGAATGAAATTCTATTGCTCTTTTTATTTTCAAAATAACTACGTGAAGCCGAGATATAATATTGATAGCTCTTTGTAAGGTGTCGGTAACGTTGTCAGTGACATGGAAATGGTACTGGAACTCTGCAACTCCACCGCTGCATTACAAGGTCCGTGGCGCCATCCATGAGCCGTTTATTTTTTATAAACAATTTAACAATTCGTTTAAGAATTGCACCGAAGCTATAAATGAGGGCCGATCTAATGGCGAATCAGATTGTTCCTTGAATCGAGAGCTTCAATTTGAGAGGTCATTGATTAAAATCGGCCCAGCAGAAGCCGAGATAATTGAATTTATTTAAAGAAATTATAAACAAATGCTATTACTGCCACTTCCTGGCGAGCTACATCAATGATCAAACGACATAAATTAAAGCTGGAGGCATAAGCTACAATCTCCAATAGGTGTGAACATTATTCCATATGCAGTTCATTTGTTATAAACAATTAAACAATTAAAATTGTTATTACGATCAACTGGATATAGATACAGCAACGGGCTATTTTTTATCGTGTAGCTTATTCGTTTCCCTGTGATTTGAGACCTCATTTATTAAAAAATAACCACCAGGAGCCGAGATAACAATTTTTTCAAATTTCAGACAGTCGATAATCGGGTATGTGGCGCCATCTCGCGTTTGCGGCCTCTTTCGCAGTTTGCCGCACCGCCAAAACCGAAGTCCTGGGTTACATCGTTTATTTAAACAATTGCGTTTTTCTCAGCTTCTAGCGTGTACTTTTTAACCGGACTTGTCTTAAATTAAAGCTGCGAACCATATCTATCTCCTCCAACAACTGCAACAATGTGTCATTTTCGGTTTAAAAGTTATTAACAATTGAAAAATCGGCAAAAATGCACTCACGGTCACTGCAATTATCTTAACTTTTGGTGGTTATTTTTTAATAATTGAAGTGTCAAATGAAAGGGAAACGAATAAGCTACACGATTAAAAATATCCCGTTGCAGTATCTATATCCAGTTGACCGTAATAACAATTTTAATTGTTTAATTGTTTATAACAAATGAACTTCGCATGGAATAATGTTCACACCGGTTGGATATGGTAGCTTATACATCTAGCTTTAATTTATGTCCTCTGGTCATTGCTGTATCTCGCCAGGAAGTGGCAGTAATCGCAATTGTTCATAATTTATTTAAACAAATTCAATTATCTCGGCTTCTGCGGGGCCGATTTTAATCAACGACGTCTCGAATTGAAGCTCTCGGTTCAAGGAATAATCTGAATCACCATTAGATCGGCCTTGGTGTATAGTTTCGGTGCAATTCTCAAATGAATATTTAAATTATTTATAACAAATGAACCGTGCATGCAGCATATATAAATCGTATTTTTTCGAGTAGCGGCATCCTTTACCTTCATTTTAAGCACCCGATCATTAATCTAGCGCCTCCAGAAGTCGAGATAATTGCAGTGACCCGGAGTGCATTTTTGGCGATTTTTCAATTGTTAATAACTTTTGAACCACAAATGCCATATTGTTGCAATTGTTGGAGGAGGTAGCAGTGGTCCGTAGCTTTAATTTAAGACAAGTCCGGTTAAGAAATACGCACTAGAAGCCGAGAAAAACGCAATTGTTTAAATTAACGATGTAATCCAGGAGTTCGGTTTTGGCGGTGTGGAAAATTGCGAAAAAGGCCGCCAACGCGAGATGGCGCCACATGTCCGATTATCGACTGTCACTAGAGCCCCTGAACCATTTTCGTGTCACTGACAATGTTACCGACACCTTACAAAGAGCGATGTTAATTATAAATTTTATATCTCGACTCCTGGTTATTATTTTTTAATGAATGAGGTGTCAAATGTGAGGGAAAGAAATAAGAAAGATAACAATTTATAAAATAATTACGGCCAGTTGGATAGTCGTGTACAGCAGGGGGCGCATCGGAGCAAAAAGGGATGCAAGGGACTATAAGTGAATGCAGAGGAGCAAATAAATTTCCAAGCTGCAGTCTTAGATAATTTATTATACTAAGAAGAATAGCAAAAATGTGGCTATACGATTTTCAAGCAGTAAAAACTTGATTCTATAAATAAAAATGCCAATAAACCAATTTTTTAAGCTTGACGAAGAAGTAGTGTCTCATAATTAAAATGAGTAACAAAGTTACGAAAGCTATGCATGACTCCTATTCCCAACACTACTCCAGTAAATAATAGTTCGTCAACCGAACATTCTTCATGAACCTAGGACGCTCAAATCAGTGTCGGATTTCTGAGTCGTATGGCCGTCACGATGGGCCAAGAAAGTCCATAAGGTGATTTGTCTACTCCTATATCTCGTCTGCGGCTTGGTTCGAATAAAGATTCCTTTGTCACCATTACGAATAATTATAATTCTTACAGATCGATTAGCAGGAGTACATAATTTCGAGGGATTATTCTGAAACGAGAAATCAATCGAAATGGGAATTAATAATCACGCTCATCCTTGCCACATTCATCGAATTAAGATTTCTATATTTCATCTCAATTATTTACAATTCAACTTCGCCAGCTTTTATAATATTCGATAAACGTTCGAGTAGTATTTACTACGGTATTTTCTCCCCGCACTTTGATGTTGTTGTCTAACAGAAGATTGGCCAACTCACGCTTCAAACGTTCAAGTACACATGCTCGCGACCGTCGAGCGGAATTTGTACTCACCTAAAAGATAGCTCTACAACGGTTCCCGATTTTCACTCTGTCCGGTGGACAATTAATCGGGACGTTGATGAAGGAACCAGCCTCGATTTTAGTGACGTCGAATGGTACGAACTGCTTTTCCACGTTCGTTATCGTTGAATTCGCGACAGTCGCGCGTAGTGTCAGAAGCAGAACGAATGCTGTCGCCAGTACGATCCACGGAAGTCGGCTCATGTTGCCTTCGAGAACCAAGATTCAACTCGCTCCTCCAATAACTGTGCAAGGCTGATTTCTTTCAAGCAATACGCTACGCGCGGTGTGCAATTAACACGTAACAAAGAATCGAGGCGAGAGGATCAGAGATTGTGCTTGCGAGAAACTCGATTGATCGCGGTTGAAGTCACGAATTGTATTGCGACGGAGTTTTCGTCGGGTCACGGTAACACTATCGAGCAGGAATTTTTATAATTCTTCACTGGCGTCACGCAACGTGTTCTATCACCGTTGTGTTTTCACTGTGCCTCCGCTCGCATTCCTGTTCCCGCAGGCCCGATTTTCCGATCTCATCTCTCCGCGTTCACGTGGACGTACGCACTGCAGACACCGCGGACAGAAGCAGAAATCTTTTTGATCGGGCACGATTACGTCTCACGTGTAGAGCCGTGCACGAAAATGCCGTTATCGGTGGCTTCGGTATCGATGCTAATGACAAGCGTTATCACACGATTACGCACGACACTTCTCGTACAACCAAGAGAGATCGTTTCGAGTTCGGTGATCTTGAACGAACGAGCTTCTTGATTTTCGAGCACCGATAACGCGGTTCGGTGCTATAAGCTTCATCGTTCGCGTGATATTCCCTTCGCCCTTGAGTCGTTCACCAAATCTTCCTGCACCTGTGACGTCGATCCATTCGTTCTCCCGGCTCGCAAACCTTTTTCCGTAGAGGGGCCATTATTATCCTGCCGAGGACCGTTACCTCGTTGCTCGTGGAATTTACATCGTCGTCTTGCGTGTAACTTAAGACACGAGCTAACTGATCACCCGGGTTGATCAGAGTCTGGACGGACTGTAGGATATTGCTGAAAGACCAAGTGCTGACGACAACTAAACGAAGGAAGATTAACACGAGCACTGTATTCCAGTAGCGCATCGTTGACCGGTCGCGGGCGAATTTCTAGTAATTCTTTCGCTTCGCTGCACTCAGATAGCAATCGGGAAACGATGTACCGTATTTTTGACGATCGACGATGCCGCGATTTAATCCCAAGGCAAGTCTCTTCGGCACAGTTCAGCTTGCTACTAAAGTTTTACTCGTTCGGGCACATCGTTTTCGTTCCCATTGGGCCGCGATAACCTAGTGACATTCTACAGAGTCAGCGAACCGCCAGAGACCGAGCAGTTTTTATTTTCCATCCACGGCGGCGGCGTGTGCACGTTGATTCGACGTACGAACCGTGAACGTTCAGTATTCTATGCAAGCGCGACGGTCAGCGATATTGCTGACCGATAGCCAGATCGTTTAAATATTCCGCGGACGTTGTTATGCAACTAGCAATAGCAAAACGTTGCCATTGAATTATGCTAGATCGTCTAGGAATAAGATATCCAACGTTCAACCGCGGCGATAATCTTCGATGACGACTCCGGTATTTCCGTCTTTTTAAACAACTTCTTTTCCTTATCGGCGAGACGCTTCCAGGCTCGTAGAACGGCCCAGCGATTTTATCGCCAACCCGATGACCGCGAATTTAATTCGTATGGAATCGAGACGAATTTTTGTTGAACATTTTGTTGAACAATTAAAAGAGTTCGTGGCGCCATCCCGCGTTTGTCGCAAGAGCAATAAAACAGTCGCAGCGATAAGGGTCGCGTTCCCGGGGAGATGTTGAACGGTGACAAATGATTCGTCGGCCTGGGTTTGTGTCGCGCGAGAGAAATTTTTCCCCTTATCGCACCGCGAACAACGAACACCGCGTCGCTCTAGCAGAATTTTTCACCTACTCCCGGACAAGCCAGTCGCACCTGGCTGGCAATTAATTAACCGGAGAAATTTCTCCGCGGCAGAGCCCCGCCAGCGACTTCGCAATTCGTTCGAGTTCTCTGTTCATCTGATACACGACCAACGGCGATCATTGTACAATAATTCTCCGCCTGTTTTATTAATTTTCTGGCTCGAATTGCTCGGCGCTCATCGGTCCTCTTGTGCGCTGATTAGGATTCATAATAACGATGCGAAATTCCAAACGAAATGCTGTTTGTTGCGGTACAATATTCGCGAACTGATCGAGCGTCCTTAATAATTATTCTACCGCGCTGGCTCGCTTAAGAGAAACGTCAGGAGGCGCGAAAGTTCTTCCAGGTGAACGAAAGAATTTACGAATTTGCACCCCCTCTAATTTCCTGAAATATTTCAGCGGTCTAAAACGTGTTCAGTAGCGAGGAATTCGGGACAAATTGGGGCCGTGAGCGAAAAAAGGATTCCCTTATCGCGCGGGCGGATCTCGAGCGTTCGTCACGCCTATTCCGTATTCAGTCAAGGGTTGACTTTTCCCCGGAGGGAATCGATGTACAATGTTTTACGTTGCGGATCATGTCGCGTCGATTTCTCACGCGTACGCGCCGCTGCACCGTCAGATTTGATCCGCGATTCCCTTTGCACGAGCGGAATATCTAGAGTGTCGACGATCGATTTGCCGAACCTCGAATCGCGTTGAGACTTTCGCGACTTCTCGCGATTCTTCCACCCCGTATACCTGGATCTTTATCCTGCGCAGCAACGACGAAGGGTTTCAATTTCGAGGCTTCGACACCATTTAAAGGTGCTCGTATGTTTTCAACAGGAGCCTCTTTTGTGCGAGCGGCGAGCGGAGGTTCCCACGGGCCTGGCACGCTCGGTCTAGTAAGGTAACAACAAGGGTACGATTAAGATATAGTCATGTTGCTCGTCGCTTCCCCGTTCCTGGACACCCGGCTGTCGTGCACGAATGCAAACGTAACGGCCGTCAAACGTGCAATTATTCGTCACCGGGGCATTCGATTCAGGAGGATAATTCTTCCTTCTCCGCTAGCCTCCGATGTACCTACTGCACGCGCGAAACGTATTAATACCGAGACACGCATCCGTTTCCTTTGGAGAATCGGGCGAGAAGTTTCCACGCACCGTCGAGGGTGCGATCGAGGGCGTTCGATATGGAATATTCTATGAACGCGACGATTCAAACGCGAAGACGCGTGCACGACGGACACCTTCACGGGGCATATCTGCGAAGGGAGGGCTCGGGGATCGTCGGTCGGCCGTTTCGAACCGGTATTACTCGGGCTGTTCGAATAATTTTCGGCCGAGAAGACGCGAAACGTCGTGAAAGAGAAGATGCTTATCACGGATCGACTCGCTGAACGTTGGGAAATTCTGCGTGACACGAAACCGTGTGCCGGTGTGCGTGTGTACTGTCGGACACAGGCGCACAAGTCGAGTCAGTCCGGCCGCGGCGGTCCGTCAGCCAGGCAGGTAGAGGTAGGTAGGCAGGCTCGATTTTAAAAAGTAAATGACTGACGGACTGAGGTCGCCTACCAGGCAATTCCAGTAGCGGGCAATTGCGTGCAAGAAATTACTTGCCAATGCTGACTGGCACGCAAGCTCGAAGCGAACGCGAACGCTGAAGGTTGATGGGGGCCGAGCAGCGGCGGGAGGGCGGCGGAGGGGCACCCGGAGGTGGAATGAAGCTGCTTCGTCGGGGCCTTCTCTTCTTCTTTTAAGCCTCGACGATCCCGTCATCGTGCATGCGAGCATCCGCGCCGCGAATCAGTCGAACGATCCGTTCCCCGGCCGGCAACGAAATTTCGTCTAGGGCCCAATGCCGAACTGCCTCGTCAATGGGAACGTCGCCGAGTCCCGCCGACGACACTTGCTCCGTTGCGTTCGCGCCGCAACTGGCCTCCGTTTTCGCCCGACTTCTAATTACAAGGAATTTCTCGTAATCGAACACTCGTGTCGAAAGAGCTTCGCGTCCACGATCGAGGCTCGTCGGATCGGAGCAAAGCGATCCGAGGCGAACATTTGCTCGAAATCACATAGGACGAGCGCAGCGGCGTGCGTATACGGGCGCAGATAGAAGTTAGATCCGGGTCGGATAAGACGCGATCGGGACGATGAGCCAGAGTAAGAGCAGAAACGTCGTGTCGTATCTCCCGTGGCCGACGCCGGCTGTGCCTCTTGTCGGCATTATACGGGACGCGCACACCGATTATCAAAACTGTCGCTTCCTTCGTTACCTTTTCACGGACATCTGCGTCCCTTCTTCCGCGGTCCGATGGACCCGTCGTGTTCCCTCCGTTGGAACCGTGAAATATGATTCGTTTTCTGGCAGCTCTCTATGATGCCGGATTCCACGGAATTCGGCCACATTTAAATGTCATTCCGTTCACCTCGATTCGGCCGTCTGACGTCTGCGAGCTTCGCCAAACGCCGTGTTCAGGGCCCCGATTAACGCGTCTTTCTCGGCACCCTCTTCGTCATCAGGTTCCCCAGGCGGGATTGGAGAATTGTCTCGGCAAGACGGGCGCAGGAGAATATAACCCGATATCTGATTGGGACGCGTAAAATTTGTCGCAAGCAAGAAATTATCCGTCGACCGATACACCGGCTAATTTAACGAGGCTTCGCATAAAGCCGCGTCCCGAACACGGCCGCCTAATTTTACGAGCCCGTCTCTTTTAACGTCCTCCCCTTTTCAACGAGATCATAGCGCAGAGGATCGCGTGCCTTTTATCCGGCCAGTGAATTCGTGCACGGGGTCTTTCACGATGCCCGTGGATCCGCTGCTCGCGGCCGATTACGAAAATCGAGACCACTCGTGTCCCTTCACCAGGTTCGAGGAACACTCGAGCGGACGCGCGGGGCGACGCCGATAGGCGAACGAAAGATAGAAATCCGCGTTTGCGCCGAGGCGTCCACCCTTTTCTTTCCCATGGACCGAATCGAACGGGAAATCGCGACGGCCACCGCGCGAATAGGAACATCTGCTACAATTGCATCCGCATAACACGAGCCGGTTGTACGTTCCCCGTGGTTAAGCGGCCGCGAAATTCACGGGGCCGGGTAGCCCGAAGAATTATGCCGGTGCACCGACACCGGCTGATTTTACGACGCGCCGTTGAGCTCGTATCTAGCACGTCGCCGCCTTATTTTACGACGCTGCCCCTCTTAACGCCTCCTTAGCCTCGGAGATCGGCCAACACGCGCCCGTAAACGTAAACGGCACGTACGTTTCGTGCTGAATTCCCAACCGTCTCGGCGCGCCCGTCCGCGAATGATTCTCCCCGCCGACACCCTTCACCTACGACCTAACGCCGCCCCTTGATTAACAGAAACGAACCACGCCGTTAGTTGCTACGTTATTGCGCGCGCCCTGCGAACCGACGCCACTTTTCTCATCGCGTTCGTGCGGATACCTTCGTGTCCGCCACGGAGGACACTTGCTGCGGTTTGTTTGGCCAATTTCGCCCGTTGGTTACCGTCGCTGGTACGCGCCGGGGACAGCGTGAACGGGTGGCTTTGCAATCGGGCGACAAGGGAAGAGGAAGATCGCCCGTGGTCGGTGAAAATGGAATTACGGGGATGGCTCATGGGACGCGCTTTCGAGCTCGAACGGTTCAGAGGAGGTTCGTGAACGAGCTACGTTAACGAGTTTGCTAGAAAGGACAGGGGAACGGCCGTTTCACGCGGTTTATTATCTCGCGTGCGACGCGCGATCGCGACATTCGATGCAGCTTAATCTGGTTCGCCATATTGGCGTGGCAACCGCTCGCCGGTGTCGTCGTTGGCCGTCGTGGAATCCGATCGGGGACGACTTCCGCCTGAACGACGGATTAGCCAGTTCTGCTATCAAACGGGCGTGTAAAAACGCGGCGCAGAAGCGCGACCGGCTGTCGAGAAAGGTGAGGCGCGAGGAGGAGGAAGATAGGTGGGCAACGGCGAAGGGCAGAAAGAAAGGGGAGCGGTGCAATGGCCCGGCGTCCAAGAACAATGATCGACTACCCTGCCGAATTTTACGACGGGCCCCTTTTCTTCGCGCCGCACGGGCCCCCTGCGTGCTAACCACCTTGACGGATGAACGCACCATGCATAACGAATGTTACGGGTATCCCGGTGTTGTGGTGAATATCGTGCCGCCGGGCTGGCCGAATACGCGGGCGCGTATTGCGAGAACCGCGCGGAAAATGTGGAAAATTCACGGCGCCAACGAAATCGTATTCGACGGGAGTAGTTCGCGGGGACAGGGTAGTCTGCCGGAACGGTCGGACGATGATCGATGGACGTTTCGAAGGGAAACACGATATCGCGGTCGATACGCTTAATTGTATCGTAGGTGTACGGTGTTAAAAGAGCAGAAGTGTGCATGTATATATGTACGTGGCCAGGTATCGCTACCGTGTGCGCACGGTACACGACGGTATCGGTATCGGCGATCAGAAATCGGCCGCGGATCCCCTGGTTGCCGCGTTCGCCCGGGGGGAAAGTAATTAAAGAATTAATTAAACGGAGGCTTACTCAGCTAAGTTCAGCCATCGATCAAGGCTAACCATGGCAGGTCTTGTTTGCCGCTGACAAAAAACACCGCTACCGAAATCATAGGGAGTCCATTGTGGCTCCTCGTCCCATCGCTCCTTCTCTTCTCCTCGTCCGCTGTACGTGTTCTCGCGCCTGCTCCATCGGCCCCCGATGGACGACGCGAACGGGCATAGCCGATGGACGCCGCACGGAGCCAGTAGGTAGAGCTTGTTCTCGAACCGATGCTCCCGATCCGACCGGCAGCGGACGAAAGGTGTGAAGGAGAGGGCAACGTGGACGAGCAGGATCGACAGAGTAGGAATGCGGCTCGCGTGCTCCGTTCCTGTCGTTACAAATTAGAGTAAAAATCATGAGGAAGAATCGTGGCAAATAACTTGCGCAGCGGGAGGGTTCCGCTGGATCCAACCAGCGAACAATGCCTTCTCCTCCTTCTCCACCTTCTCGTCGTCCTCTTTCGGGACCACCTTGCCCTCCCCCTTCCGCCCCCTTTTATACCAGCCGACCCCATCGCCTCCGTTACCCTCTTCGTTCCCTTCCGTCCTCTCATTCGCTTTCTCGTCTTTCCGCCCTTCCCGTCTTTTCCTTCCCTTGGCTCTCTTTCCATTCTTCCCTGCACCCCCTGCCCCCCCACCCCTGCCTCTCCCGCACCGGCTCAACCTTTCACCGCTTTCTTGTTCTGCCAGTGGTCCGTCCTCCCTCGCCCTTGTCCATATTCGACCGGCTAATAACGATCAAGTATATAGGTAAAACTTGGACGCTTCGCGCACACCGACAGAGGGGGAGCCTCTCATTTTCTCGCCCTGCCGCCGTTTCATCTGCGCGCCGCGAATCGCTTCCGAGATTCCACCCGGCGTGACAGAAAAGCTGAAATGCTTATCGGTAGCCAACGTACTGGCCGTCGTTGCATCATACGTGTCTGCGTGGAACAGTTCCTCTCCAAAGTGCTCATAATCGACCCGTCGCGAGTGTGCCCCATTTCAGTATGGTCTCGCGGCGATCGCGTTAACGCAACGACGACTTACCTTTCTTGTCGTCGGTGACGCGACGTCGACGAATCGGCTTACGTTCGATTACGCCCCGATCGATCTCGCTGATTTTATTTAAGTATTTGCTCGCTGGCTAGCCTGCTCGACGGTAGAGCGGGAAGCAACGTAACCGGCATCGAAGCTTCTCTCCTTTCATCGCCTATCGATCGATCGCATGGGTGTTCGGCTCTCAGCTATCCCACCGCGGGGACCTACGGAATTCTACTCGGTATCGAGGAAGAGATCGGTTAAATGGAATATCGGATGGACGGTAATACCCGTAAAGAGAGGGGACCGGCTTGTAGATCCTCGGTTAATTTAATTTCCCAGCCCGGCGAAAGAGCGGCGGAGCGCCGTGTAATCTTCTGAATTAGTACGTCAATTATTTCATTGCCGTACGCCAATCGATACTGTTATCTTCTAACTCGATTCGCGACAGGAAGGCAGGAGAGGATTAGCGCCAAGGCGCACGAGTATGCACGCACGTGAAATTCCCTCCGATGAAATCTGGCCCTGGAATAAAACAAAGGGCCTGCGTGTTCTCATCCAAGTGTCCGATCGATGTCCAACGGAACGTTGGAAGATCATGGCTGAAATTGCCGACAGTGAGTCGCGAAAGTTTAAAGGCCGCCACGTCCCGGCGAGTAGGCTGGTGAACAAATTGGCCGAGGCGTCTAGGCTGACCGGTAGCAGCCGACAGCTTCTCACTTCGAGCCTCGATCGTTTTCGTTCGACTGACGAGGCGAGGCGAAAGCCCGTCGGCCATTAATAATTGTTCGTAATAATGGGCCAACCGTGGCGGGGGTGAGGCTTTGCCGGTCGGCACTTCGACAAGGGAACGTTGGACGGGGAAAAAACAACGAGGCGAGCGGTAACGAGGCTGACCGATTCACGGCTTCGCGGTGCTCCTCTTGTTTTTGTTGCCGATGTCGGTGGCGGTGATGCTGGTGTCGATGTTACCCGGAGGCCACCCCCGCTGCGATCCTAATAAACCCACTTGCTGGCCGGATAATGGATCCACGGTGACTACACAACTCCTCGAGAGTGGAGATCGAACGTAGAGAAGAATGCGATGCAGGAGCAAGTTTCGTGGTCGCGATGCTGACTACCGAGGGCGTATCGCGAACAAAAACTCTCGATTTTATTTCGTACGGAGATCAAACGCGAAGGCACCCTTTGTCACGCTCCTCTCGCTCTATCCTTCTCCTCCTGCGATCTGTTTTTTCCTCCTCCTCGGGGCAAACGAGGCTTCCTGGAAGGCTGCTCGATCTTTAACTAATTAGGAATATCTTGTCCGTCTTTCTCTTTTTTTTCCCTCCCACGGTTTTCGAAGGAACGGGAACAAGTATCGGCTTGGAACAAGTGGGGTCCATTTTCATTTCCACTCACGAGACGATCCGGCTGCCGTGTGGATCGTTCGGATCCAATTCGGATGACTCGACGAATTCGTAAATGGACGCGCGTCTCAATCCCTAATAGCCACTTTACTACGCCGTGGCCCGCTATAATTGGGCCTTTCTTCCGTTTTGCTTCACGAAAGCTTTAATTTCCTTGGTGTATACTCGGGACCCTTGTTTTCTCGCGCCACTCGCTCGTCTCGTTGTCGAGATTAACGGTAGTTCGAGATCGTCGGCTTGTTCCGACAGATAGCGATCTTCGATAACGATTATGTGATGAATCCAACCGAGGGATCCGATGAAGAAGAGAGAAAGAAAAACACGACGGCGATTCAGGCCTACGAATCGGGCGCAGTCTTGGCGGTCGGAATGCGCTTTAATCAAGAGCGTAACAAACTTTCTAACGGCGTACCTTTGGAGTCGTTGGATCGTAACATTATTTTTATTCGTACGATTAAAATACAAATTGAAATTGAGTGGCAATTTCTCACGGTGCCCCTCGGCCCGATCACAGACCTTAATTAGGCGACCCCGTATCTCGTACACTCCGACCGACTCCACTTCCAAGAAAGAAAAGAAAAGTCAAATAAATTCATTAACATTTTCACTCAAAGTATAATATACCAAGTATATATCATTTCTAGGTCCAACTTGGCGCTAGTTTATTCTACCCTTCTTCTAAACGGTGTTACAATTTTTTACCCAACCAACCAATGCCCTCGACGATGCAACGGAACCGCGTGCCTTGGAAGAAAAATCGTCGCAAGAAATTTCCTCCCCGCCGTATACCTGTGTCACGGTCGAAAAAGGTTTTCGATTTCGTGTCACGAAGCCGAGTCGCGCTCTAATCCATCGAGCACGCGTACATATGACAGCAATCAGTCAACCGGGCCAGGGTGTGCCGTAGATCGCATCGTGGCACGATCAAGACACCCCGTGTGAGGGATCGCTGCGATTTGCATCGGCCGTGCGCCGAATAATGCATAGGATCCGTTTGGATCGAAGCGACGCTGTCGAACTAATTACCAGCGCGTTTGCAAATCGATTCCCTCCCCGAGGGCGCATCCAAAGTTTATGAACCTTTCGCATTCGTGCCTCTCTGGCCGTTCCCTTCGCGAAGGTCCCGCGGCTAACTCGGATCGCCGGGCTGCCGGGGAACGTGAATTCGTATGTAAGTAACCGGGTGACGATCATTTCTGTGACGTGCGGCGAAGCGGTCAACGGATGCGTCCCTTGAAATAGGCATCTGCTTCGAAGTGGCTGATCTTTTTTATTCATTCCAGCCGGGATCGGTATTGTGCGAGTCGCGGCCGTGTGAAAAGGCGCGGCAATTAACTGGGGCACAATGAGTTTTTCCTCTTTTGTTACGAACAACCGCTGGACGCCCCCGTGGTCACGGTCGATCGCGAAAATCGTTCCGTCACGACGCAAACGATCCGCACCGAAACGATCGCGTTCTCGGAACCGGGGGTCCAATTTGGTTTTCCATCGACAAAGGGGCGCACGGGGCGAGGTGCGAATTCATTAACGCCAGGCAGCGATCCGAATGAAGAGGCGCGCACTCTCGCCTCTGAAAGGATCGTTAACGCGGGGCGACGGTGCCAATGATTTTGCGCGTAAAATCGTGCGGGAAATCGGTTCCGTTCGACGACGGTATCGCGCTCATTAGGCGACCGACACTATCTTTTCTCGTATCGGTTCGCCTCCTTTGAAAGCACGGGACGACACGGGGACAGATCCACCCGGGTATTCCACGATCGTGCCTCCTGTTCCGGCATTATCGGCTCGATCGGCTCGATCGACTCTTGTAATACGCTCGCGGTCGCCGCGATACGGGTTCCAACGAGTTTATCAAACAAAACGCGTACGTACAAGCACGTTCTAGCATATAGTTGCGCATACTTCGCTCGTGACCAGGGAGTTTAGGGCCCCGAACAGGCCGACGGAGTAATCGGACGTTAAGCGGCGATCCATTAGAGGAGGTTGGCCAACCGAGCCAGCCGATTCCATTGTGCGCGAGCTTTCGCGCAGAAATAGGCTGTCCGATTGAATCGCGCGTGCCTCTGGATACTGTCGTCGATGTTTCCTGGCCGGGCAGCCGGTTTCAGCGTGCCGTCCGATAACGCAACCATTTGTATGGGCGGCCGTTGAAATCGGTCCGGATAGCGATCGGGAGGAAACGAGGCGAGGGAAACGAGACATTCCTGGGTTAGGCGTATCCCCAGAAGGTGTTCCAACGTTGGGGCGCAGGGCGACGTCTAATTGATCAGAAATACAAAAGAATCGACCGGAGCAGCTTGGGCCCCGCTGCGTGTCGACCGGCCGCTTCTATAAACATGCTAATGGCGGTTCCCGATAATAAGTTAGTGGCCCGATAGTCTCGCTCTTTCTGCCCGCGACTCTCCGCTGCCCCTTATACAAATCTCCGTATACCTACGTAAATGACGACACGGTCGCGAGAGATGCGCTGGGGGGGCAGAGGGGCACGCGGATCGCGGCCACGGAGAACGCAAGAGGGTGGCGCGCCGGTTGCGACCGAGAGATAGGGAGACGTTGAGGGACCAGTAGAGGATAGGGCGACGGATCGAAGAATCGAGGAAGATAGTACGGGTGGCGCGGGAGAAGAAGAGAGGCAGAAGAGCGGCCAGACGAACGACCGAGAGGGTGACGAGGAGAGAAGAGGTCCGGTCTGACCACGAGAGAGCGTGCTTTACACGTTGATGCGTCTGAACACGTCGAGCCGGAGAGGCAGAAAGAAGCGAAAGTGGCGAAGGAAAAGAAGGTGGCGGTGAAGGAGGAGGTGAAGGAGGACGCGGTGGTGGTTGCGACGGAGGAGAAGGTGGCGAAGGAAAGGGCGATGAGCGAACGGCAGGGGGAGAGGCGAGACAGAGGGGACAGCAAGGGAGAAGGGTTAGTAGCTCTTGTAACGCTATCAACCCTGTCGCTGTACATCACGTCGACACCATCCTAGTCGACTCATTTCAGGCCGCAAGAGTAGTAGGAGTTGGCTTCTGCGCCATTACTTCGCTCGACGGCCCTACGTGCACACCGCACACGCAAACACGACCAGAGGTCCGCGCGATCGAGCCACGGTAAGTACGCGCAGGTTGCACGCGAGGCCGGCCAGCGGGAGAAAAAGAGGGAGAAACCTTTGGTAGAATGTGTGCGAGCCTGGTGTCCTGGGAGCGTATTCCCTCGAGGACCGACCGATTACGTAAAATAAAATCGTACTGCCCGGCGTTAACGCGACCAGGAATTTACCTAGGGAACGTTCCTTTACGGACGAGTAATTGCGCTCGTTCCGTTGGAGCGTAAACGGGGGTCGATCGATCGGCCGTTCGAGGTAGGTACCCCAGTTCGTTTCTGCGCGGAGTTTCGGTGCTCCTAGCCTTGGAGAAATGAAGGAATAAAAAAGAAAAAGGAAAGAGCCGAAGCCCGCAGGACTCGAGTCGAATCCGTTTCGTCGAAGCTGAGTGAACCATTCGGATAGTTCGATGAACGAAAGCAAGAGGAAAAAGGAAGGCGTCGCCATGGATTGGAAGATCGGCAGCCGGTCGCGCGATCTCGGGGCGAAGCCGGCGGGTCCCGAGACGTGCGAGAACGTCTGTTTCACGTGGGATATCTCCCGGCCATTTCCGTTTAATTGATCGTCCTGAAACGTTGCCACGTATATGTGCTCCGTGGATCGAAGACGATACCGGGACGGCGGTTTCAATGGTCAGTGGACGAGCCAATTAGCTCCGTCCCAATGCTCAGGTACACTCTTCTCCCTCGGTCTTCCCCCTGCCACCCTCGCAGCTCTTCTCCGTCGAACGAGGGCGTCCCTCTTTTTCCTACCCGAGGACGGATTCCCGGTCTATATGCGACCTGGAAGGCTTCCGGGCTGAAGCGGGACATTACGGGTCCCCCGTCTGCCTCGGACGGAACACAGAAAACCGAGGTCCTATCTTATCCGCGAAGAAGTTTATAGCCCGCTCGACTCTAATTGGGCGAGAAATCATCGGGCACTCCTTTCCTCTGTCCGCTCGCTCAAAAGGACGCTCACTAATTCACGATTTCTCGCGTATTATTGCCGGGCCTCGCCACCCTTCTCCCTTCTCCCTTCGCCCCTGGCCGTGTACCCATCCAGCAACAGTTTTCTGTTGCACGACGCTATTCGTTTCCGTGGGTCGTCGCCGTTTCTCACGGTGGCAATGTTTCGCGTACGGGGGAACCTTTCACGATTTTCTCCGGGCAGCGCCGCAAAGGGACAGCGAAGCGTTTCGTTATCGGGCCCCCGTTCGTGTCCCGCGTGTATCACGGGTACGCGACAAAGAGGAACCTCTGCAGCTTCGATTAGCTCGGTGGGGAGAAAAAAAATTGCGCCGGGGTGAAGCCGCGTTGTCCGTGGCTATCGGGGATATTTCTCTCCGGGAAAAGAGGAGGTGTAACGCGCGAGGGAAAGGTCGTCGGCGCGCGTAGCGTGGAAGGCGAGAAGGGCAACGCGGAGGGAAGCGCGCCCGATTTACCGTGCAACGAAAAGGTGCGCTACGCTCGCCCTGGCAATATCTCATTGAGGAAAGGAGGACTTGACTTTAACGCTGGCCCCTCGCTCTTCCCGCGAGCAATCGCGGCCGGGACGGGGCCCGACGCGCGGCCGCTGCGAGTAAGATCGTTAATCTTGCCGCACCGATCGGTCTCAGATAGTAATTGTTACGTTCTCGTTTCTCGTGGCCGACGATCCTTCCTTCTTTTCTCTTCTCGCCTCGTCTCTTTCCACGCCTTTCCTCTCGCCCCAGACGGCCCGGTTTCCCGCGTGTGCTCGCTCGCCGCCGCGTCTCCTTGTTGCCACCTTTGCAGCGGGTGCGCCGAACGATTCTCACCCGCCGTCGGTGTTGATGCCCCTGGCGAAGTTCGTCCGTGTTACAGTACCGTCGATCTCACGACCATTCTTTTTTCGCGTCGCTCTTCTCCGCTCGTTTCTATTCGTAATTCCGACGGCCTCGCGGGAATCTCGCCTCGATAATCGCGACCGTAGGCCGACAAATGGCCGCGCCTTACGCGAAGTCGGTTCGAATTAGAGGGGCGAGGTGGAACGCGCGGGGAAAAAAATATTCGGCAACTGTGTTTCAATCGCGGTGACGGCCAACACCTTTCTCGTCGGGACTGTCCGCTCGATTCCGGCTCGTCTCCTTTCTGCTCCTTCGGTCTACCGTGAACGCGCAACCCCGGCCACGGGCCCGGTTATAAATTTCGTAGTCGCGTTAACAGCTGACGGGGACCACGATATCCGAAATGTCGGCGGATCCGGTGTTTTCGTGCTCTCCGCCAACAGGCGATTCCATCCGTGCCCGAAGAGTGTCGCCCGAGAAACCAGTTTCACGCGCCGACTCCTTATTTGCGAACCCGACGAAACCGTAGATTCGAGTTAATCGTCGATGAGCCTTTCCCCCAGACACCCCCCGCCGCCCTTTCTCTCGCGAGACGTCACCGAGGGGATGGAAACGTCTCTGCCGGATCGGACGAGACCATCGAGTCGATCGGGAAAGGGATACGATGGTGGAAGGTGTGCAGTCATATTTGTAATGGTCTCGCAATAAAACGCATGAGTATTTACAAACGAATTCATTTAAATAAAAGTCACTTTAACAGAGTCTCGTTACAGAATTGTCATCTGTTCACCTACTCTATCTATGCAGCGCCTAGGTAATACATTATCCGTTGCATAATGATTCGCTAGGACTAGTTTCGAATAGGCTCGACCAGCGTGTCCGTCCGTGTTTGTATATCTTCTTTTCCTTTCCTCCGGCCCGATCGGCACTGTTCCTCCTCGCGGAAAGGGGAAGCGCCACGGAGAATCGTCGCGGAGTAAATTATAGCACAGCGCTGCAATCACGCGAATATTGTCGGACGCCTGACAGGCCGGTGCGCGACGCGTACAGAGCAAGCAATTAATTACCTATCTAAACCCTCGGTAGTTTTAGCTGACAATAACGCGACGATGACGCCGCGGATATCCGCGGGCCCGCGTTGCACGACCATCTTCGTAGCACTTATCGTAATCTTAATCGTAATAAATGGATCGTAATGGTAGTAAGTAGCTGTGATAGGTACTAGGGGACGTCCTAGCCGACGAAACAACGAGAAGACCGGGGACGCGTCGAAGGTGGAATAATCGACGGGCCTTTTCGTGTTCTTCAATGAAGTTCCAAGGGGTTACCGATCTGCGCCTCGCCGGCTAGGCTCGGGCGAAATTTACAGTCCACGTCCGAATTCCAGGATCGGGACGGGTTCGTTGCTCCGCTCGAGTTCAGAATTCTACGGTCACGACCGTTCGACGGCGACGGATTACCGAGTTTTGGGTTTTTTTTTCTTTTCCCATTCTTTTTTTCACCACGACCGCACACAGATATCGATACACTTTAACGCACGTTCCTCCCTGGCAACGTCTCTCCTCTCACTGTTCCGTAATTGATTTCGTCGCTCGCACAAAACACGTCGAATCACAACAATCCGTCACGCCGGGCGGGAAAAAAATACCGAGTCGAACCGACGATCGATCGGGGCCCGACACATCCGAAACCCGGAATGTCAACGTTCCGTCGATGCTCTCCCGCGATTTCAGCGATCGTGCTTGGTCAGCTCCAGGGGTTGCTGATCCGTCCACGGGTCCCTCCAGGAGACCGCGGGCGACGAAGGAACGTCCTGATCCGAGTCCTGAACCTCGATCTCCTCGTCCTCGTCCTCGTCCTCGGTTCTCTCGAACTCTCTCTTGTTCGTCGATTCGGTGCCAACCGCCGTTCCAACGTTGGACTCGTGCCTCTGCTCGTACGTCGGACTGGAGGGCTTCGGTCTACTCGGCGTGTCCTCGCCAACGAGCTGGCTGATCATCCTAAACGCGCTCGGCTTTCTCTCCGGTTGCTTGGCGATCGTGTCGATCCTGTCGATCCTCTCGTTTCGTTCCCCAGTGTCTCTGGACGAGGAATTCGTAACGACGGCCCGGAACGCGCTACTTTCTCCTCCCATTCCGGCGATTGAGCAGCCTGACGTGCGGCTTATTTCCATACCGGATGCGGAATGCGGCTGCTGCGGCTGCGGCTGCTGCTGCGGCAGCTGTGGAGGCGGCGGAGGCGGCGGAGGTGGCGGTGGCGAACGCTTTAAGAGGTTCATACGCTGATGACGACGCCACTTTGCCCGTCTGTTGGAAAACCAAACCTAAGAGTCACGAGTTAGGTCGTTAGATAGCTCGTGAACAAATTTCTATGCGTCCGGGGAAGGGCTACGCACGCAGGGAGACGCAGGGCATATTCCGTCCTCGCTGCCGATGCTTTTCCGAATCGTGTTCCGTTCGCCGACGATTCAGCTTCGTCCCGTTCGAACGGGAGCGCGGAGGAACGAGAAATAGACGAGCGGGGGTCAGAATGCGATCGGGGAACACGCCCTGCGAAATCCAACGTGCCAACCCTCCGACAAAGATATCGTGGATGGAATTGATCCTCACCTGTACACGAGCTTCCGACAGAGAGGTCTTCGAGGCTAGCCGTTCGCGCGTAGACACGCAAGGATAGTGGGATCGTTCGAACTCCTTTTCCAGCTCCTCGAGCTGTTCGGGGCTGAAGGTCGTACGATTCCTTCGGAATTTCGGTTGCTCCGATCCGTCCAGGCTTCCGTCGTCCCCGTCACCATCTGCATAGAGAAACGACCATCTTCCTCTACTATCGTTCCCTATCTCATTAACTTCAAACATTCGTCGATACGTTTCACTGTTCGTTCTTTCCATCGGTTATCATTCGCCAATCAACCCTTTGCACTTCGAGAGTTCCTTAATACTAACCGACCAGCAAGTCCGGCCGGTCTTTAGCCAACGGATGAAACACCGCGACAGGTGACCCCGCGGAGGAGTCAACGGCGTGCAAAGGGTCAAGAGAGCTACGTTTAGAAATACATTTTAAACGAACCTTGCAAGTATCCTCTGGCGAGGGCGTCCGCGTGCAGAGAATGATCCGCTGTCCCTGCAACCGACGCGGAAGCGGCTGCCGCCGCCGCCGCGGCAGCTCCTGGACTCAACGATGGCGGAAGAAGAAGAGCGGAAGCTGCGCCAGAGATGCCAGTAGCCAACGGTGGCAGCATCCAAGGATGTCCTGCTGCCCCTGGCGCTGGCCAGCCAGCGGGCAAATGGTGGCTGGTCGTTGGGTGCTGATGGGCGCTGTTGAAATACGGATGGGGACCTGCGGCGTACAGTCCGTAGCCGGCAGCCCTCGCGAATTCCGCGGCTGCCCTTTCCGCGGCGCGATTTCGTAGGATTCGATTGATGCTGCTGACAGAGGGTGCTGTCGCGTTGCTGCACACGCCTGGAAAGAACAGAGGGTGCTTCTTCTGGAGCTGTTTGCTTGGATTTCGTTCTTTCTCGACGAGCGGAAAATTTGTATGGGAATCGTTGAAGGAGAGACATATCGAGCGGAGAAGGTTGAGCATAGTGGATACTGTTTAATTGAATTGAGCAAGGGTTGGTGATTTTTGCGATGGTCGACAGCGACTGGCAATAGTTCCTTCTTAGATAGCCCGTAGTCGAAAGAGTTATACAGCTTGCCAAAATTTAGTGACTCGACGTCTCGTTTATATCGCGCGCAACAATAGCTGTCCTCGTCTTGAATTAAAACCGGGGAAGCTGGAATCGTTTCGAGACAATGAACTGCGTGTCGAGTACGCCGCGACTTTTAGAAACACCTTCGTAGCCAATATCTTTCGTTCCGAGCGTCTCGTTCCAAGATTCCGTCCCATTCAAACCGCCTATGAACAACTAGCATCCGGTTCTTTCTTCGTTTCGGGACGCTCCCGATTTCCATGTCGATCACGCGCGACGACATTGTGTTTCACTTGGGACGAGAAAGTCTCCGACGAGCTGCGAACAACGGCCACGCGAATTTTGATAACCGATAGTCGAGGGAGAAGCGTTCACCGTTAAGAACGAGTACAATACGATGCGGAGTGCGGCGACGCCCGTTTTGTCAAGAATAAAGTGTGTCGGTGGACAAGGCCGTGGAAGAGTTCCATGATTCCAGTCGCAATTGCACGTTTACTCGTAGACACGTACTCACAACTATTATTACGGGCGATTTGCAGCGGCGCACGAAGCACGAGGCTCGCGCATTGTTAAATAAGAAGTTAGTCAGCTAGTTGTCGCTAATTGCTCGTGGACGAGCCGGTGGACTTTGACGCGAGTCGCGAACGACAAAAATCGAGCGCTGAACAAACTCGGAGAGCAGGAAGAGAGGCGGACAAAAGAACGAGGTCCGCAGGAGTGACGAAGCAAAATTCTCTACCATCGAATTTCAAGGAGGGTGCTTACCTTCAGAAATGAGTCTCTCCCGTATCTCCCAGGCGAAGATCGTAGGATTCTCCCTCTTGTACTGCTCGATCTTGGCGACGACGGCCGGGGTCGCGACTTTTGGCTTGCTGCCACCGATTAAGCCAGGTGGACGTAGCGTACCTGGAACACGTTAGAGCGATCTTCAAGGACGCGTCGCTTCGCGTTAACGAGGTCTGGCCGCGAGACCAAGTGAACCCGCATAATTTTGGAAAATCACGCGACTATCCGACATCCCCGCGTACTAACAAGGCCGACGTTCGAGTTCAGACCGTCGGGGTGTCTTCGCAAGCGTGCTCGAAGCACACGAGCTTCGTCGTCGTATCAATTTTATCTCTCGCAATTCGCCCGGCGTATCGTAGGGTAATAGGTTGGCCGTGCCAAGAAGATGGAGGCGTAGAAGACTGCGGCGCTTCCCGCGTTGAAAAGCCGACGAGCACAGGCCCTCGACATTGGATACCAATCGTGTCGTGTCTGGGCGGATCCACGGGGCAGTCATTAGAAGCTTAGCGCGCGAAACGATACCGGCATGCGATAGCCCGCGATAATCAGAGATATCTAATAATATGAGCCGATCGGAGAACAGACGCCCGTGTAACGTTTCCGAGACGTGTTCGGGCTGCCATGTTGTTCTATCCTCGTTTCTCTCGGCGCGATTCGCCTCTTACAGTAGCGCTACAAGGTAGTCGAGATTAGCTAAACGACGCCGGAGTCCGTTAATTGAAATTCGACAGATCGCACACTCTTCCACCATCGCGATATCTCGTTTGGCGAAGTCGAGATTTCGACGCGCCCTATCATTTCTCGTTTCATGCCATCCTCTTGTTGCCGCGTCGTTTGTATAATGTTTGCTCGCGGTATAAACGCTTTACGATTATCATTGTTGTCGCGTTTTCGAACGGCGTTTATCGCCTGGTCTATTATTTGCAAGCCATCCGTACTTCCGTTTCGACGGTCGTTTCACGGTGATAGCTTTGAAATAATTTTCCTCGCCAATATTCAGCGCGGGGCTTAGCCAGGCAACCGCTTCGATTAACCATTGATTTTCCTGTTTCTCCTTTCTCGTCGTTCCCCAGGGAAAGCTGACGGCGCACCGCTAGCTGCATAATGTACGCGGCGAAGGCGCAGCCAGGCTCGAGTAATTATGCAACGTTTCATGCTATCATTAACGACAATGGCCACGGTAAAGCTGACAGGCTGTGCGTCGAAGAGACACAGGTGTTACGTGAATACGTAAGTACAAAGGCCAACAAACGGCTAGATAGTATGCCTCGCGGGCGATCCGCTGCGTGCCTCGGTAAAATCCGCGGAGCTTAATTGCAGCGACACGGCGTTCTGGAAAAACAATGCGTATCGACAGAAATAGAGGCGAGCGGCGGTTGCGTCTCATTATCTAAATATAATTCGCGAGAATTCGTCGAGAGATCCGTCTGCCCCGTAGAATTTCATTCAGCCCGATTTACTGCAGTAGTATATCCCTGCGTACATGAATCTAGGCGATACCACTGCGCGTCTCGACAAAGTGGTGGCGCGAAGGATCGACGTTCTCTCTGACATCCGTCGACGCGGATTCAGAAGCGAGGGAAATCGCTTTTTTCCCCCGGAAAGAGGGAGGAAAGGGGCGACGGCATGTCCGACGCAACGCACCGATGTAGATACGTCACGAAGCTGGCTTGTCACAAACGTGGACGTTGGACTTGCGGCTCGAAACGCGCGCTGTCCTCGGTACGAAGAACGCGGGCAAGGTAATGGAAAGCAGAGGCGCAGGCAGACCTGAGCAATTATCGGTGGTTACGTCCTATTATTAATAACAATAATGACGGCCGAAGCAGGCAGGATATCGCGTGCGCTCCCACGGGTGAAGTGCGTGCCTGGTATAAACGATGTACCCACCTAATAGGCATCCATGCCTCGAGCAAATTCCTTGCTCCGATCCGATGTCTCTTTCTTCCAGCCGGTCCCTCTCGTTCCCTGCCTCTCATCTTTCCACTTTGTTCCGCGTGCGCGTGTGCACGCCGCCCCGCGTGTATATAAAATTTTCGAGAACGGGGGCCGCGTTTAATGAAAGAAACCGCACGAACCCGCGATTCCTCTCTGCCTACTGGCTACCCGCTTCACCATCAACCGGATCGACGCTCTATGGACGCGTGTGGACATCGTCGTTTTTATTCGAATCGGGTATCGTGATGGCTACCAGCTACACATCCCTTGTCGGTCGTCACGAGCTCGCCATTACGGATACATCGGATACAGTATAATCGAGGAGCGTACGAACTGGTTGCTCTAGTTGGCAAGCGGTCATTATATAAGCTGTCTAAAGTCGGCAAAAGTGTACCGCCGCGTTCGACTGGCCGTTCGTTGCCGAGCGTTCCGGGCGTTCCCCCGATGTTTTCCACCGTGCCTGTTCCCGGGGCGTTTCCATCGGCGACGATCGCGACGATCGATCTTGTTGCCCGCGGATAAGACGAGCGATAGCGGAACGGCTGGATTAATTGTCGCGGGGCGGCGCTGGTGAAATTAGACGATATCGGTCGACCCGCTGTGTACATTCTTCTCGTCGCCTTTGAGAAATTTATTGTAGCCACGGATCTGTTCGCCGGTATCGCGGCAGGATGCCAACACTGCCACGGATACATGTTCACCGCGGACAGATCTATCTTCGCGAATTCGTCGATCCTCGGTGTTGCCGCCCGTTGCAAGATGGATGTGCCTGAATACGGGAGTCAACGGAACGGTAACGCTCGGGCGGTACACGGTAAACATCGCTGGAAGGAACGGAGGGAGGCTTCGGTAAGTCTGGGCCCGGGGATCGTACGCGGTGTGCTCCCGATCGAGGGAAAAGATTGCGGGAGCCTGAAGAGGAATCGGTGGTCCTCGCGGAGCCGGCGACTACGGCGCGGCCAGAGGATTAATTGTTTTGCCGCTGTTAAGTAATTGGCCGGTCGATTATGGTACATTATATTCACCTCGGGACGCCTAAGGAGTCCGTATCCAGTGGAGATGAAGACATTACCGGCGAGCCGAGAGAGAGCAGGTCGAACGGTATTTTTACGAGCGGCTCGTAAAGTTAACGAGGACCAAGGTAGCAGTCAGCCGAGAAGGAGAGGAGCCAGCGTTCCACCGATGCTCGGTGGCTCGCCTCCATTTTTATTACTCGACCACGTTCTACGTCCTCTTCCTCTTCTTCCAACGACCAGTCCTCTTCTGTCCGCGTCGTCGCCGGTGCGCCCGTTTCATTCCGCGCTTTCCGTGATTCGTTTCGCACCTGCTTACCACGCTCCGCCGGAAAATCACCTTCGGATCGCCCGGATGATTTTTGGGTGCCAAGTTTTCACGGAGCAAAAGTTCCCCAACCCGAGTGCAGACCATCGACAATGTACGAGCTACCGGAGAACCATCCTGCGTATTCTAAATTCCGCTAAAAGATTCCTCGAATCGAGAACACGGAAGGTGGAAACGAGCAAAGATCGGGGCAATTATTGACAAATTATTCGAGACCGCTCGGGTGCCGGGCGAACGGATGTTTTATGCGCAAAAGAAACAGCTGTTACGAGTTAATCTTAGCCGACTAACGAGCTCGAAAGAGAGCCGCTTCTTCGTAACGCTCGTTACGACTTATTTGCCTGCGCCGATACGGGATGATTCTTCTTATTTCCCCGGCAACTTGCCTGGAAAATGCCCGGCGTGCCGATCGGTTTAGTTTACGCCACTTTATCGCGTCGAACGTCAACGAGCGGTGATTAACGTCAACCTCTTTCGACTCTGTTGCACAAAGCGAACCGAAGATCGTACTAAAAACCGCCCGGGAACAAGTATCTCGCTGAGCTGTCGAGAGGTCCCTGATAATTGACAGTCCTGGCAAATTGATATACCGAAAACTTTGGTCCGTCGCAACTTTCCCCTCGCAATTATTCAAATTATCAAACTATGTTCGTTCCACAATAATCGTGCCGCACGCCTCTCTATTCCATCCGATTCTCCAACGGTTACCTACGTGCGCCGTTCTTGGCGCATCATTTACCTAGTCCCCGCGGCGCGGCAGGAACGCTAAATCGTCGCGCGTACGTCGTCCGATGCTACATTTTTGCGTATGCAGACATGCGAGCACGCTATTATTATCATTACTGTTTACACGGAAGAGCCAGCTTCCCTCGACAACGTCTAATTAAACTCGCGACATGTCGATCGCGAGCGTGCACCAGTAAATAATTTCACACGATCGCAATTAAATCTGTGCGCGTCGGCTCGCGGCTTTATAGCCGGCCATACCTGCGCGGCGGAAGCGCGAGGAATTTCTGGACAATTTCAAGGAACTCGTGCAATCACCTGCCTTTAGCAGATACTCAGGGGCATCGCGGCCAGGCCGCTTCCGTGTTACAGGGCATTAGCCAAGGATTACAACGGTATTCTTAGATTCGTCGTGATGGTTTAACGAACGGCCGCGGACGCCATTAGCAGCGAGTAATGGCGCGTCGTCCATGGAAATAATAGCGGGCAGATAGCCGCGAGACTCGGTCCGTTCCGCCGATTCCAACGGCTGCTCTCCGCTCGCGATGCCCAGCGTTTTTCTGTCGCTTCGAGCGGAGAGCACGCGCGGCGAGGCGGCCGATTTCGCACGAGCCGCTTAGATCAGACACGGTCTCGCTCGGTTGAACGATCGTCGTGCCGATTTTCAGCGCGTGTCATCGCCCACGGCCGGGCTTTCTTGGATTTTATCTAGGAGGATGCGAGCATCTCGCGAGACGACCGGTCACGCGTTGCTTGCGCGCACCGAAACGTTTATCTCGCGGTGATACCACGCCGAGGGGAACGCTGTTGTTTGCAGCACGATCTATGGTATTCTATTACGCGAATGCAAACTGCTCCGCTGAGCTGGCTCGTCTGCCTTCGTCGTTCTTTAATGGACGGCAGAAATCATTGGTGGATTAGGACGATTTTGCTGCGAGATCAATGCAGCATAGACAAAGCGTACATTTCTATGCTGCAGCTAAAGTCCCAATGGTGTTACGCGCCCGTCAACCAGATTCGCCAACCAGCAGAAATTATTTGACTTCGTACCGGTTTATTGTACGGGTGGACTGGGTGGCAAAGCTGGCATTAATTGCGAACACCTTGAAGGCAACTGAACTTCGCATTCCGTGCAATGAAAATGCCAAGCGTTCAGTGGCTTACGGACCACGGTCCTCGTCGAGCTAGTTTTTAAACTGCTTATACATTCAGTGAGACGGATACTGTCTGGGCACAAAGTTTTTCAGGCAGTTCGAAAATTGCTCGGGCCTTTGGCAAATACTTCCCGAGCCCTCTTCGAACGCGGCGCGCTTACGATGGTACGCGTATGACACTCGCAAAACTTACCCAAGAGTTTAGTGACGACCGCGCCCTGTTGATTCAGCGAGAGTACATGATTGGCCAGGTCGTTGTAATGCCTGAGGGCTCCTAATCCGTGCGATAGCTCGAGCAATCGTTGCCGACTGGCTCCACCGCCGTTGCCGCTTGCGAATGGTCCCGCGGTGCAATTCTGCAAGCTCACGCCTGAAAGTGTAACGACGTAACCAATTACCATCGTGGATAACATGATGCGTCCTCGTCCTTGGCGCCTAACAAGATCGACTCGCGGCAATAACGTTAAAAGTTTTCCCCGCGTCGCGAAATAGCAGACGTTCCCGAGCGGGGCTCGTTTCGCTAAATGATACCAGATCGAAATCTTCGTTTTTCCTTTACCAACCGCAGAAAAATCCGGCTAAAAACGACGCCGGACCGTTCGTTTTCATTAACAATAAAGCCGTAACGAGCGCGTGGAAACGGCACGATCGTGCCGGTGTAATCGAGCGAATTAATTTAAATTACTCGAAGGAGCGTCGCGATCTCGCCGATCCGATCTTCGCCAAAGCCAAGTGGCGCCGCTCAGGAAGAAGGAGAGATGGCGAGAGGGCACACGAGAACCATCTGCCCGTTGAAATCGCGCCGATTAATCACCGGAGGTGCGAGGACCCTCGTAATTCCTCGAAGGACACGCCGGACCGGTGGTTCGCGACTTCCTCGTGATTTTATAGGCGGCTAATCTCGGCGACGCGACGTTCCGTTTCGTGCCACTCTCGCGCGCTCACGTAGAAAGAGGCGAACGATTTACGATCGAACGGGCCACGGTATTGAGAGCGATCCATTTTTCGCCCGGCGAACCTTACTTTAAACCTCGAACACCGATCGTATCTTCCCGCGATGGGGTGGGGTTCGCGATAGGGGGATGCGTGAGAGAGAGAGGCAACGGGTAGGGAGGTCATCAGGGGAGGAGACACGGAGGTGGAAGATAGCGGAGGGCAACGAAGTGGGGAAATGAGAGTGGAGAAGATGAGGCGATCGAATAGGGTGTCGGCCGGCAGTTTGCGAAACGATCGATTTCTTTCCTCTCGCCTTCTGCACCTTTCCATGGCGGCTCGCGAATCGGCAACTGCGAGAAACAATCGCGCGAACTCGTCGGCTCGCTCGCCGTACAGGCAGATCCTCGAATCAATTTCCAGGAGGAATCACGGCCAGAAAGAATAATTGTAATTAGTGTCGAGTTCACGCGGACAGACACCGTGATTTTATGGGCGGATAATCTTAACGACGCTTCGTACGACCCGGCGATGAGGATAATTTACGATCGAACGACGATATTAAAGAACCGTACGGGTAAAGGGAACGGGGAGAACGCGAGATCGCCGCGGCCAGCACGCGGTGACGATCGTGAAACGGGAAATTAAATTCCGCAGGCAGATAGAAACGGCCCGGACCGGGGCTCATTTGTAACGCGGTGTTTCGACCGGTTACGAGCGGGCAGAACGCGCGTACGCGTCCGCTCGTTTACATAGCGGTCGTTTAATTAATTAGTTTTTTATGGGCCGACCGAATTGCCAATCGTCGATCCGGATGGATTTTAACGGGGCTCGTTGGCGATCTTATCCCGTCTGTCGCTCGTTTCTCGCACCGATACATCGCCCTGATACTTGATAAAACGCCGGACAACCGACGTTACGCGTTTCTCGTTACTCGCCCGGACGAACGGGTTAAAGTGTACCTCCTTTCGCGGGCACGATTCGCACGACGAATCGACGGTGGTGCGATTTTATATCGGCCGCGATGGGAATTCGTTTAGTATCTTATCGTGCGGTACGGTGCCGCGTTCCGTTGCACGGTGCGCAAAGTGTTTGGAAATTTCCTTGGAAGATCTCGTTTACCGTGGAACGTTTCGTCAGTAATTGAGAGGAAGAATAACGACGGGAGATCGTTCCATTTCGAAAGCCGTGTACACGGTTAGCGAATACCACTGTCTCGGGCAATTTGGTCGAACAAAAAGGGGTATACACCGAGGACGAGAGGCAGTTTACAGAGACGGGAGGCATCCGTTGGATCGTTTCGCGAGTGCTGCGAAACCTACGCGTTCTGCCCGTTCTGGAAGGCCCACGGACGGGGCGTTCAGCGCTCGTTTCGTGTCAAAGCTATCGGGGATGCCGTGAAAACGAAAGTAGCCGATGCACAGAAAGAAATGCGCCGTGTCGCTGCATCGACGCGAGGCTAGAACCGGTTCTGAACGAGTTCTGCCATCGTGTCCTCTATATTCTTTCGTATATACGAAATTGCCCCGTGGAAAAGACCGATCGTTTCGCGCGGGGCAATAGACAATCGATATAAAAGTCGGCGAGCGCGATTCCCTTTTTGGCGAGCGAGCGAAGCGAGATCGATGAATGAAAATCGTTCGATCCAAGCCGACCGACCGCAGAAAAAGATCGTCCGCGACGATAAACGATCGGTCGCCTCGAATCGTGCGTAATCGACGCCCCGGTTCCTCGTTCGTGGTGTATTTTGGATCGGTCTTGGGTCGAATTATACACGCGATTCGGCCTCGGCCAGCCGAGGGGCATCGACAGTGTCAACCGAAAATCCACCGAGACGCAGAAAGGGAGCAGCGGACGGGCCTGACTCGGTACCTGTCCCGAAACGCGCCGGGTGTGGCTATAAATTTAGCCGGATAGGAACGAGATACTTAGGTTATCCAGCAGTAACGGAGAATAAATCGTGCGGTCGGACGACGAGCGGACACGAAATCCAATTAGCTGCGCATACTTCGATTAAATATTGCCCCCGTTTAATTACTCTAAACGGTTCGCGGCGGTGTCGCGCAATGTCTACGCGCTCGTATATCTGTGCGTTGCGACAATCCCGTAACGGCCCGGCGACGCGACGTCCCGGCCTTTGGACTAGCTGCTAGAAGATTTTAATTAGCGACCAACAATCGACGACGACGAGGACCGACGACGCGTCGACCAGAACGATCGTTCGTTACGCTGCGATGGGGGATAGGTGGATAGGGACGGGGATCCCCCGAACGAGACACACCGACAACTGAACAAGACAACAAAGTGGCCGACACCGGACAGATGAAGATACCTGCCAACTACCGGCGTCCGCGACGCGATACCTGCTGCCTCGAAATACCTGCCGAGGCCGCGATACCGGGACACAGAAGTCGCGAGCGTACCGATCACCACGGACGGACATTGAAGGTTCAACGAGAGCAGCAGCACCTCGCGAAAAGACGTACTGTTGGCGACGGATTGAAACCGGTTCTGGACGAGTATGGCTGGTAGCTGACGTGTCGTTCCATCTGGCAAGTGTAAACCACGGGAAGGATCTCGCGTATGCACCGGCAGTTGTCCGCGCCTCTGTCACCAACCCGATGGCCATTCTTTGCGGGCTGATTGCCCACCACCAGGTCCCGGCGTATCTGCGAACGCTCTCGCCCTCCCCGCGAGGATCGACGGTTCGTTCGTTTGAATGCCTGCCTGCTCTTTCGACGAGACACGTCTCCTTCCTCTCGCATCGTCGAATGTACGACCCCGTGGGCGTCTGCGGGGCACGTTATGACAAGTGTCGGACGTTTCAGAACCGCTCTCTGCACCTCGACCGGTCAATTAGCATTCGCCAGGCGAGAACGAGATCTCGCCGCATATCCACGATAATGTACGACGAACGGGCGAGCTCGTCGCGTACCCCGCGTGAACGCCGCGCCGTCCTCCAAAAATTATATTCCCTTAGTTTATCGCACGGCTCGACTCCGCGTGGCCGTCGTTCTACGCGTTTCGTATCGTTGAAACAAGAAATATAACCCGGCGCTGGGTAATTTGCGTCGCCTCGCGACACTCCAGAATTCGATCATTTGACTGTCGCGCCGATAAACATCGCAGGTAGACGAGCTCCGCGGCGATGTTTATCTCGTGGAACGTACCCGGGCCGGTCCCACGATCGCCAAAGACCTTGCCTTCGTTCGCAGATAATTTAATCGACGTATTTGACGCGCGTGAACGTAGGCAGCGAAATCGCCAGTGATTTCAGACGCGTGATTCTCTCGCGCGTTAAACACCCGAAGGGTCTCGAGCAAAAGACCAGGAGAAAGATACGATCGTGGACAGGGGAAGATCGTATCATCCCTTAGGAATCGGCCTACCTACCGGGCCCGATTTCGACACCTGGAGCACCGTGAAACGACGTTGTTACGCACGGTTAACGCGATTCAGATACCGTCTACCTGTCTTCTCTTCCTCGCGCGACTGGAAGGAGGGAAACAGCGCCCCCGGTTGCAAGTACGGAGGAATCGTGGCTCCGCGAGGAACGAGCGTTGGCAGGAAAAAAGTGTCGTCCGGTTAAATAACGGTTTTGCGCGTTACCATCGAACGAATAGAAAAGCTCGAGCGGTTGTCCGCGAGGAAGAGGCCGCGGACAACGGGCAATTAGTTCTCCCGGTTTTTGCCAACGTCTCGTGCCCCGGGAGACAGTTTACAATGCAGGCGATACGAGTTACGGGGGCGAGCAAAAACGCGAAACACCTTAACGATTTCTGATTGTGCCACGGGACCCCGGCGACAGACGGTTGTCCAATTAAATTTAATTGTCGCGGTTTTGCCCCGGCGAAAAAGAAGTGTCCGCGCCGGGGCCGGCGTGTCTCGGTTTGTTTGCTCTCCATGGAAATTTTCAAACCGCGTCGAACCGAAGCGTGACGCGGTATCTTTCATCGATTACCCCGACGTTTCGATTGCAGCGACACGGTGTACTCAAGTGTTCGGGCCGAATCGATCGAACGGCGAAGTAGAATCGACGCGCAATTTGATAATGGAACCGTCGAGCAATTCGCGTGCTTCTTATCGCCGCGCCAGAAGCAATTAATCGGCAGCTCCGTTTCCTCGTCTGCTTTATCGCGATTTCGCCCGATCGTACTTGGCTACTTTGGGCCCGCATTGTTACCCCGCAATGGCGACGGCGACGGTCGCACGGGAGGGTCGCGGATGCTTATCGCGAACGAGGGGGAGGAAAAGGACGCTCCGCTGAGCCCCGAGGAAAGCGTGGTACAGTAGAAGAGATTGTCCGCGACTGGTACAAGGAAAGGCAAAGATAAGAAAGGGACGAGTGTCGTGGCAAACTGACCGTCGATCAAAGACACCGGCGGCACGGTCATCTGCTGATGGTGGTGCGCAGCTGGAAGCGGATGATGATGCGACGGATGCACCTGAAGGAGATGCGGTCTCGTCTGCGAGAAGGTCGGCGAGGGTGGTTCCCAGGGGCGGGTGACGCCGGCGCTGACGGGCGCGTCGTCGTCGTGGCAGCAGAATTTTTCTGTGGCCGCCGCTGGCCCGCTGGCGCAGTTAACCACCCCGTGGCCATCGTTATTGTTATTGTTATTGTTCGCAACGTCTCCGTTGTTGTTGTTGTTGTTAGCGTTGCCAGCGGCGTTACCGCTGTTGGTCAAGCGCGTAGTAGTCGCGCCTGTCGCAGGGCTACCACTGCCACTAGCACTGCCACTGACACTACCACTGCCAATGCCGTCGACCTGCACCATTTCGCTGTCGATCGCAGCCGCCGACTTGGCAGTACCAGGAGGGGTCGCGACGCCGCCACCGATCATCATCACCAGACGATCACCTCCACCCCCTCCACACAGGGCAGCAGCTCCTCCTCCTCTTCCCTCTCTGTCTCCACTTCTATAGCTGCACACCTTCCTTCTGCCGGAATCGTTTCTCTTCCTGCTTTCGTATCCGACGGATGTCCGCCGCCTCCGCCTTGCCAGGTGTTCGCCGATCTTCGATTCACCCCTGTCTCCTGAGCGATAGGGGGTTGCTCCCCTTCGTTCGCCACTTCTCGATATCACAGACACGGAACAGAGGTCGCGGTGGTTCGGCGCATCCTTCGCAAGACCACCGGCAGTTAGCGTTTTCTTCTCGAAGTGGTGAGTCTCGGGGCTTTCTCGGCCGGCCTCTACCTTCGCAACGCGCTCCTCCGGCAGCTCCTCCGGCAGCTCCTCCGCGCAGGCGAACGAAAACTGGACTGCAAGGCCACAGGTAGGAGGTTCCCAGACACCTTTCGATTCGGCAGTTTCACAAGGGTAACGAGTTCAATCCGCGTGCACGCACGGTCCCCGCACAGTGTCACAAGAGCGATCGGTGTGTGTGCCGCGCTGGCGCGGAAGCGCGCGGGCGCAATCGACGCCACGGTCCGGCGTGACTTCCTGCTTCCGATTAACGAAGCAGAATGACATCCTGCCCGACGGTCCGTCGGCGAGCGCGGTTCATCGCGGCGCGAGCTTTCGCGTCGGCTCTCGCGTCTACGTGGACGAGCGTACTCGATGCGAAGAGTGCTCGCGAGCGCAGGCGCTTCGCCGAAGCTCGTGACTACCTATAGACGTCCGTCTCTCCCGCCCTTGCTCGCAGCTCTCCTTTCTTCTCCCACGCCCCGCTCGTCTTTCTCCACGATTCTCCGCTTCTTTCTCCCGGCTTCGACGTTCGTCCCCTTGCGCCTTTCTCTCGGTCCGTCCGCTCCCTTCACCGATATCGGCCGACGAGGAACGCGCTACCACGGGATAACCTGCTCGCGCTCCGCCGGATTCGAGCAGATTGCCTTCCGTTCGGACCTTCGAAGCGCGCCAACGACTAGCCTTACCCCCACCTTCAAGAGCCTCGCGGGAGCAAACGACTACTCGCATCCAGCTGACATCCCGATTTCTGCCAACGACAGTCTCCTCGTCAGCGTTGCGTGTATATCTTGTTAACTGTACGAACGCTTCAACGTTCCCGGAGGACCATCCACTTCTTCCCCCGAGTCGTTCCTGCTTTCACCCTTCACCTATTCCCTTCCAGCAAGCGATCACCCGAACCTGTCGCCATCGAAGTCTATTATCTCGTATCCAGAAGTAGACGCGGGCACCGCAGCGATACCGGTACCATCGACCGCGCACCTCCGTTGACAGTTCCGCGCACGTGACTCTCTCCAAGGTTTCTCAAACTCGTCTGCACGCCTCGCGATATCGGTATCTTCGGCCGCGTCGGCACACCGAAGCCGGTACGGAATAACAGAGGAGGAAGGTTGAGAAGAAGAAGAAGAAGATGAAGAAGAAGAAGAAGAAGAAGAAGAGGAACGATGTAACGCGAGTACACGGGGTAACCTGCTCGCGGTCCGCCGGATTCGAGCAGATTGCCTTCCGTTCGGTGGCTCGAAGCGCGCCCAGACTAGCCTTACCCCCACCTTCCCGGCTGAGCAACCGAGGTGAGATCAAGATTTAAGGCGCCGCGGCGCGGTGCGGCGGTGGCGGTGGCGGTGGTGGTCGCGGCGGCGACGGTAACGCCGACGAAGACGAGCAAGAGGACGCAAGGGTGACGTCGATGGGAAGGAGGAGGAGGAGGAGGATGAGAAACGCGAGTTCGCGGTGCAGCGAGGAGGACAAACCCGAAGACGAGGCAACGGCAGCAGGGCTCGCACGATTACGATCGCGAGTACAGGTCGGATCGTCGAACGAAGGAAGAGAGGAGGCGACGAGGGACAGGGAGAGGTGGACAGAAAGGCTTTGGCGAAGCGGTGGCAAGCCGAAGGGGGAAACCGGGAGCCGCTTCGTGGATGCATGGAGCGAGTCGTCGGCTAAAGGTAGCCAAGTGCGCACTCCGCGCCGCGCACCTGAGCTTACCTGACGCCCACCGACCATTACCGGCTCGATCGACCAATTGGGCGAACCGGTGGACGCCCACCGATCTGTCCGACCTAGCGTTCGTCGTCGCCCACGCCGACCCGGGGCACCCTTCCGTCTTCCGTCTTCGGTCTTCCACCGGCTATCGAGCTCTTTGTCCCTTCCACGGACGGGATCGATTAATTCCCGAATCGGATGTCGATGTCGGATGCCAGCCACGCTCCGGAATCGCCGATTCCAACGATTATCTCGGCATGGGTATACTGCGAGTTGTGCTTCGTTGTCTCGTGTAGTTGCCGGGGGTTGCTTCCCTCCTTCCACCGTGGATTCCGCTATTTTTCTTTCGCTCGCGGCTGGGCTCTCGGGGCAAGCTTTGAAGAGTTACGCGTGGTATCGAACCGAGGGGAGCTGCTTCGATTCTTGCTTTTTCATTCATTTTCATGCGTGCACGTACCTACTTGCCCACCACGAGCTACCATTTTCTTTCCCCGGGCACGAATTGTCCTGTCGTCCCTGCCAACTGCTCGGAGTTCGACGTGCCCGTTCTTTTTAGCGAGCAAGTGGGTACCGTTGCTTCCACGCACCTTCTGTTAACAACGTTTCCTATTCTCGTTCCGCAAACGGCCCAAGCATTGCAACCTGGTGCAACGACCTCGCTTTAAATGCGTCTTACTTTTCGCTGCCTCTAGATAATTGACGATTGGAAAAAAGGCACGCTCGTCGTTCATGGGAAAATCGTGCCGCAGCAGATACGCAGGAAACGCAGGACGTTCGCGTGGCGAACGCCGTTTCCTGTTCACCGCACTTTTCATTCTCGACTCTTGCTCGATTTGGTGAAACGCAAATACCGTCCAACCAGTTTTTCCCCGCGGCAATTATGCGAGGTGTCGGTAATCGAATGGCACCGCAAAGAGCTTCGATAATGAGACGAGCGTTCCGTGTTTGGCCTATCGTTTCGAAAACCATTCCAGGAACGCCCTGCATCCTGCAGGCGAGACTAGGCGTAATGATCCGTATAAACCGGAGAGAAACAATTTGCTTGGCTGTTCCTTGTTCGCCGCTGAGATTCTCACGCGAACACTTCTCGGGGCAGTGTCCCCCGTCGAGCGTGGATCATCGATTTCATTTTGGTTGCGTGTACGCTCCCTGCCGCGGCTTGTATTCCCTTCGACTATGCCAGAGAGGCGGAAACAGTCCGCCATATTATCGTACGATGCTGCCGATGCAGACGTCGTGGTAAATATTTCCTCCGCGCCTCTTTTGGAAGACGACTCTTCGAAGACGGTCAAAGATCGCGACGAAACGTTCCGGAAGCGTTGGAGGACGCAGGCGTAAGCCAGATTCGCAGGCAGGGCGCAATGGGCGGTAGTCGGATCGTGCATACCTGGCCGCGGTAAAATAAAGGGGGAAGAATCACCCTCGAGGTTCCCTCGCGAACGCGAGTCACGCGCGCAAATCGAACCTCAGCGATGGACGAAGGACGGCAACCAGCTCGATGCAAATTCTTTCTTGCCAAGGAGGCTCCTCGCGTGCTGGTCTCTTCGGCACATGCCAGCAGATCGATGCCCACCTACCCGTTTGGAAGAGGCCCTGGTGTATCGATCTCGAGACGCCAGGCTTTTCTGCTTCGAAAGCGACGCGATGTTGCAAATGCAAATAATAGTTGGTCGCGTACGGTGAACGGGTCCGACGACGTTGCTCTCGACGAAGTAACCGTAACACGGGTTAACGAATTTCGCGGGAGGTTTCGCAAAGCGGCCGAACACGGGGCGGATGAAATATGCAATCGCGAACGTTGATAACGCGAAACTGTTGACTGGGTCGAGTATATTATCCCGGGTATAGGATGCATTTCTCCTTCGATATTCTCTTTACGAATCGAGCCGGCAATTATTTAACGCGTGTGCCGCGTTCGAATCGATTCGCAAGGTGTACAGATGAAATGTTGAACTTATGTAGAGCACAAGCCCTGGCGCGTTTCAACAACGCGAATGTAGAAACGATATGGCACTATAGTCTCTCATCGGGTATCGTCGTTAGCACTTGGACATCTCGTCTTGCAAAATGCAAAACGTTTCCGTGTTGACGTCGTTCGATCTTGAGCGAGACTCGAGCTCCTTATCATCCCCGAAATCGTCTCAGGTTCCTACGCCGACACCCGAAACATGTGTTTCTTCGCCGCTCGACAGATTTTGTGACCTCGCTATATCGTTTCCACCAAGTATAAGTTTACTTCAAGGAGGCGGGCAGGCTGTTCAATGTTCGATGGAGCCGGTTTTGTTCCTGAGCATGGCGTTCGAATAAGATGCGCCTCGCAAGGCGTTCGTTCTGTCAGCGAATTCCTGTTAAGATTCAATTGTCGTGGCCCACCTGCTTTTGGCCCCACTCGCCGGCACCCTCCCGAATCTGCTAAACGATGCGGTCACAGTAATTTACCCATCGACCGCTAAACCGCCTCCTCCCTCGGGGGCTCGAAGTCGAATGACCCTTTCAAACTCGACGAAAGAATGGTACCCGTTCGAATGCTTCCGAATTCTTTCCCCTGTAGGAACAGGTATCTCCATTAAAAACGTCCTACCGGTGTACGTCTGTAACCTCGAACGGCCCGAGACATTTTATTATCCAGCTACAATCCGACCAACTTTAGTTCCCGCGGGACGCTGTCAAATTTATTCAGCGAGCTTCGAATCACCCGCACGACAATAGACACCACCGAACCTGGAAATACGGCAGCAGCGGTGGTCACCTTGTCGCTAACGACATTACGCTCCTCGTTTATTTGAACAGCTGAGTAAAGCAATTAACGAGGTCGTTGACCCGGCCCGACCAACCAGTTTCCGGCGCATTTCCCGCCCCGCGTCTGTTTGAAAAAAAGAACCTCGACATCTAATGATCTGCGATCAGACTGCCAACAGAAGCGAGCAACTTGCCACCCCAGAAGCGAGCGTATCCTTTGGCCGACCTCTGAACTCGAGTCTCACCTACATCGATTAAACCGATGCAGCTGTCTCCAGCGGCACCTATCAGCTCCGCAGAAAATCCCGCGGCAATCCAGGCACGAGGAGCTCGTGACTAATTCAATTAAGAGCGCGTTCCTTTTTCACGCAATGCGCCACGCGACCTGCGCGTCGTGTCCTTCGAGAGGCATGAACGCTCACGGACGGAGGGCCGTGCCCGCGGCCAAAGGCGTTATCCGCGAAGGTGAGAGCTAGAAACGGGCTGGCAGGGAACAGAGGAGGAAGAAAAAAGGTGAACGAGGTCCACGTGTATGTATATATTGCAACGATTACCCCAGCCACGAAGAGCCGAGCACCGCCACGCATCGCACGAACGAAGATTTATCGTGAACACTTTGCATGGCCGTGGAGCAGCGGCTCGCCAACACCGGCAGAAACTCCGTACACGGGCACCACTGTTATTACCATTACCATTACTAGGCGCTGGCTGTACACGCTGGAAAAGGGTGACGGTGATAAATCATGCGACAGGAATGATTCGGCTAAATTGCTGCTCGCACGTATCCGCGCTCGAAACTGCCCCTCGCTCGTTCCCGTTCGCTGTCGCGATTGTTCCGCGGGGTCGAGGGGCTGATTTCTTCCGCGCAGACCCCCTGCGCCCTCCCTCCGACGCGACCCGACGGGAGGAACCGCCGTCCGGGTAGGAGGCAATGTCCGTCATCCGCGTTGACTACGCACGCGTCCAGGTAGCCATTGGTCTATTGATTTTACCTGTGCCCCGCGGAGTCTCCTCGCGGCAATTGCGTTACCTATTGCCGGGGCACCTTTGTCGGGGGCAGCTTGGAGGGAAAGGCGTGTTGCCGGGGGCGGAGATCCATTTGCACACAGAGTGGGGCAGGCATCGAAACGATTGGCCTCCGACAGAGGGACGCGGCAACCAGCCACGAAGACCAAGTTACCGGCCTGCGACCAACTCCCGCACCTTGTCCTCGCAGCCTCTTCGCTCGGCTCTCTGTTCGTGATCCCTTTCGTCGGGTCGCCGGGGCTGCAACGTCGGCGCCCTCCACGGGACGCGGAACGACAGGGACACCCGCGGCCACCGTTTGCCGTATGCAGGTTGCTTCGTTTTCGCAGCGTTTCGTTGCCTCGACCGGACGTTGCTTATGGTACCGGAGGTCAAGGTGTCACCGGGTTGCCGCCGCCATCGGTTGAACGTCCCTTTTCGGCGACAAGCTTACTGGAACATGATTGACGTGGGGATTGATGCGCGACACTTTGCTCGTTTGATTCGCGTTTCGTATCGCGATACGGTACTCGCGTTCGACGTGGGTTCTTGTTGCAGCGGGTCTAACAGGATCGTATTTTTGCGGCTCTATGTCCTGCAAATTCCAGCGATTCGATTACAATTGTTTTCAGCACAACTCTACTCGCAGGAACAATGTTGAACGTTTCTAGCCGATGGGAGGATAGGATCGTCGGTGTCCTAAGTGGAATTATGCGATCGGCAGACCGATAGTTCTACCCGGTGGCTTTATTCTAAGTAATTTTGCGACGAGGGCGGAGGGGCGGTGGGGGGCAGCCGGGCTAATTGTGGCCCTCGCATAAGTTGGCCGTACATTGTGTAGCAAATAGGTGCGTCGTTGCTGGTAGCAGTTAAGAGAGCGTGAACCACGCGTATTTGCATGGTACACACGATATTCGGTGCTTAATTGTCCTGTCGCGGTGCTTCGCGGCTCTTTGTTTCTATCCGCCTTGCGAGAAACATTATGATCGAGGTAAAGAGCGTGTAACCGGTGCCGCGCTAAGATACGCCTCTTCCAGGAAGTGTATGGTTCTTTTATCGTTCACTCGAACTTTCCCTACGCGAAATCCTGTTCCTTTTCGGAACGGGAATCATGATCTTTTTGAAGCGTCATTTTCGTCATATCCGCCCCGAACAGAATTCGCTGGTCGTCTTGGAAATTTCTCGACGCAGGAAATGCATCGTCGCGCCACGGAACTAAACGATCGGAATTATTTTTTGAAATGTGGACCAATTTTGATTCACAACGAGCCGCCACCGTAACCCAGGTTCGCGCGAGACCATCTGGACAAGTGTTGCGCCAACAAAAGCGACTTTCGACGAGTGTCAAGAGTTCCGTTTTCGGCGGGTTCTCAGGGACGACGCAAAGATTGAAGGTTACGGAACCACAGGCACAAAAGGGCCACCGCGGACGCTTTCGTTTCTACTTGCTGGGGCAGAAAGGCGCACGAAAAGGCCAGTGGCCCGCCCTTCCGCTGCGAGCCGCTTTCCCTCGAGCGTTCGCGAGCATGAAAACGGGCGAGCCTCGAAAGTTGTCCCGCGCGAGTCGATTCCGCACGTCTGCGACCGGATGGACACATGGTCGATGCCGATTTCTCAACTCGAGAAACGGTCGAACGCGAAACGCAACCGTTTGTATCGCTGGCCGGTTGCAATCGCGAGTTTCCCACTTCGACCATTTTTTTCTTTGCTGCGGTAGCATTATGTGCAACAATACTCTGCTGCTCATTCGGCGGCCACGCGATGGCAGTGAATTAACTCTTTTGTTGGAGAATTATTCCACGATCAAACTTCCACGTTCCATAGATTAGTATACTGTTCTTCGACACGGATCGTCTAGCGAAGCAGGTGTTTCGTTTAATTGATTAAACTGTAGCATCCCGGGGAGAACAAAAAGGACGTCCTATTTAAATTGCCAACCGCGAAAGAGTAGACAGGCAATCTATCTAGTTAGCCCTTCTAGAGCGGAGAAAAGAAAGAACGAAGAAAGAAAATGATTCGTGAATAGCCAGCCCGATGCTCTAAATTAGAGGCTCTTCGTGAACGTTCCTTGACAAGCATATCAACCTTCCCCCAGACGCCACCGACTAACAGTTCGATTAACAAGCTGCGACGGCTGCTCGTAATCCTTTCGAACACACGGCTATTGTCAGGCTGACGCGCGTCTAAATAATTCGAAGGCAACGCTGTCGGCTAATAATGACGCACGAGCGGCTCAGCCGTCCCGTTCTCCGTAAACAGAAGCAGAAGAAGCAGCCGCAGCTTCGCATACTTAGGTGTTACATATTGAACGAGAGAGACTGTGTATCCTAGGTAGTCGAGGCAACCACCTGTGCGCATAGCTAATGCCATATAATAAGGGCTCATGCATATGAATTCGGTGGGCCAGCGGAGCGGCGCTTATCGCGACGTATCTATCGGTGCCTGTGCCGCGACCGTGCAACCCTTCTTCTTTCGATAGACCAATGCGGAGCAAGGCGATAATAGCTCTCACGGGGCCCATCGTGCGTGCCGCGAACGTTACGCCCTTTCCTTCTCCTTTCTTTTATCAAGAATTTGCACCTACGTAAACGGTCTTGCGCCGATTCCAGGAGCGCCAGAGGAAAACGCTCGTCAGCTGGGACGTTCAATCGTGGAAATGGAATACGCACGTTTCTAGGTTCGTTATCTGCGCTGGATAATAGTGTGCAATGTTTATGGAAATTGCCGGGGAAGCGTGATTGTAGGAATCGCGAGAGCGGGCCGTTCGCTGATCCGAGCGGCGTAAGTAGATTCGGTCGTTCATAGCTAGACGCGCCAGTGAAATGCGAACGCTACGGTGTCTGGCGTCAACAGCGTGGCGCGCTTGAATTTCGCAGCCCACTTGTTCCCCTGTACACCGAGCTTGCAGCACACGAGTGGCAGTAGTACCAGAGGCATTGCAAGACCGTTGCCCTTTTTTGCGTGCCCACGCGCTCCGTCAAGAAGAGATACGGTCGAGCTAATATCCGTGGAGAGATTTCTTGTGTTCCTACGATGCAATAAAGACTGGCTAAAGGGGGACAGATGCGTTCGCGTGGCAGACGCGGCGATAAATTCTTCCCGCGGTCGATTCTTCTTCTGATCGGTGCGGCTGCGAGGCAGACCCGCGGCGGTCGGACGATCTCGGGGAAGAAATCGTTCTGCTTGGAAGAACGGGTGGCGGAGAGGGACGCGAAGTAGATTCTACTCGATGCTCCGTACGATTTTTTCGACGTTCAATCGATTGCTTAGCCCGAGCAGCGCAATTACGCGTGCATCGAGGCGTCTCGCGCACAATTAATTCGCGCGACGCCGTTCGCCGTAAGAAATTGGGCTGTTTTAAGAATCGTTTAAAGCCGTGCGGCGGCGTATCCGGCCGCACAGGCCCGTGAATTAATAATCGCCCGTTACTTATATACTTTTCGAAGTAACGTCTTTGTCCACGATGCACCGAGGCGTCCAGACAGATGCTCCGCTGGCAGGCGGCCTCTTTATTCGCGACTCGCGCGTACATACGCGATCGTCCATCTGTTTCTCCTTGCTCGCGCCCAGAGACGTTCGTGGCCAGTCGATGAAAAACCGGGGACCCTAATGAATTCCACCGGCTCAGTTTTGCATACGTGTGCGTGCCGCGTTTTAACGCGCGATTCGCAGATAAACAATACGACGGTGTAAGCGGGAGTAACGCGGCGGATCTACTTATGAATTAATTCCCTCTAATAGCCGGGCTTGATAACGAAGTCCGCTTCCCGTGAACCACTTAACAAATATTTCCACCCCTTCGCGAAGACATACTTATGCATACATCGATCTCTCCATCGATCCCCAGTCCCCCCGCGCCCCGTTCTAGGCACACGAACACGTGCACACGCGGCGACGGAGGAAGCTAGCTTATCCGTCCATCCGTTCGAGCCTGTCACTTCATAACTCCTTCACGATCCGTCATTTTCACCGTGCTCCGTCCTTTTCCCGCCTTGCCCCGTGGAAGTTACGGTGGGCTCACTCTCGGCTCCGGTGGCGCTTCGTAATGACCAGGGGACGCGAGGTGAACGCGATCGGCGGGACGGAGAAAGGGCTTGAAACAAAAAGACCGACGGCAGAGATGAGGCGAGATAGCGGGGTGGAGAGAATGAAAGAGAGAGAGAGGGAACGGAGACGAGTCAAGGGAACACCTGTACCAACTGGGGCGCAACCGGGCCAGAGACGGATGGACGAGCGAACGGGTGGACAAAACAGGTGGGCCGACACGCCGGGATTCTTCGCTCGCGACTCGACGTCCCGTGGGCTTCGGTTTGCCTCGACGAGCCTTTAATTCATCGGTTCTCGGCGCCACGGTTCCTCACCCGGTGCCGCTACCTCGCGCGTGAGCGACTTCCTTCGTCGTCGGTTCGTGCCGTCGAACGTCTCGCCCCCGGCGCTCTGCCTGGGAAGCTGCGAGCACGTTTGCAATTTTCTGGAAACAATTTGCGCCGCGACTTTGCGCCCGCTCCGCACCTAAGAGGCCGTGACGGGGATTTGATTAGCGGTATTAGAAATCGCCGTACCGCCTTGGTTGCGAAGTACTTTTTCTAAGCAGCTACGCGGATCTTTGTTGCTGGAATGAGACGGGATATCGGGCTTTCTTTTATTGCGACACAAGGCAGCCTCGCGTATAATTAACCAATTGCCCTCGGTTTCGCGGACTTTGTTTCCTACTTGGTGGATCTCCTTGTAGATCTTTAGCGTTCGCGTACCGTACTGTCGTCTTACGGGACTCGTGCGATCTAAAGCAAAACGTAATCGGTGCTCGACGAAATCCGCCATTGCGGGTCAGGGATCGATTCTCTGTCGCGTTTCCATGGTGTCGCGGTCGTCCCTGACTTTTCCGAACGAATTTTAATTCGCGTGCGCTGTCGTCGTTATTTATGCGAGTGTGCGGCTCGCGTGCAGCTCGCGGTAAACACGGTAATCAGCGGGCGCGGAGCGGGACGGGTTGAAACCTCGCGGGCACCGTGAACGCGGATAAAAATTTAATCGAGTGAGTTGCGACTCGGTTAACGCGTGTCCCGGTGAACGGTGTACGCAACGCCGTTCTACGAACACGCGGCAAGCGAAGCGAAGATGGAACGGGGGTGGGAAAGAAATTCTTTCTCGTTCCTAGCCGACGCGCGTGTCGAGCTAATTCGCTCGATCGATGGCCCACTTATTCGTTTCGCGGCCTATACGAGCGAGTGCTTCTTGCCTCTTAACTAATAGGAGCTTTCGTTCATTTACGCCGCCATTTGATACGACCGCGCGGATTATGGCTACGGGATAATCCCAGGAAACGGCAACCGTATTGTTCCCTCCGGTTAATCCTAAGCCGCTCGACTTCCTTCTCATCGCTCGCGCTAATTATAAAACACACGAACCGGTCCGTACCCGCAACAACCATCCGGAAGTTGTTCGTCTCTGTTCATCCCCCGATCGATCGGCGATAATACGTTTTTACAAATGATACCGCAAACCCGGCTGGAAAAAAGGTAGAGAAAAAAGAGATGAATCGCTCGAGGAACCGTTTAGAGAAGGGTAAACGTCGAAGACGAGGAGCCGGCCCACCGAAAGGTGGCTCGACGCGAACGGATCGAAGGCCGTTTTTAGCGTGCTCCAAGGGGAACCGGTGCTCCCGGTTCATATAAATCATAACATCGATGATGTATCGGCGTGTCCAGAATCTCTCCACCTTCGCTTCCGGGCCGCGGGCAGGTAGGCGATATCACCTGCCGAATTGGCTGGCCACCGGCGCACGCGGCCACCAAATACTTGCGGTTGTCGGTCGGTAAGCGGCGAAACCGCGGCCAGATGTTACCACGAGCGGCGAAGAAGGTGGCGAAGATCGCGATCGTACATTACGAGTCCTCTTATCGTGTCGGGGGACCGCAGGCGACCAGCTGCGTATCCTCGGCCCTCGAAGCCGAATTTATCGCCCCGATCTTCCGTATAATAACCTAATCGGACGTTGTATCGTTGTTGCCGACTTTTTTTCGCCACGATCTCTCGTCACGCTGCAGGATTTCGCGAACCAAAGGGCCTAAAAGGACAGTTCCGCGTATCGAATTAGCGCATCGGAATCCCCATCCCCGATTAATAGACCCTGTCCTTCGTTAGCCGACTATTCCCCGCCGATCCATCCCGACGTTTCTACTTTTTCAAACGAAATGGAATCCATCCCACCAGATGCAGCCGGTCGATCGAAGAAACGTTTCGTCGAACGCACGGCTATCTATTTAACGATGACGCTTTCCGTCTTCCTAAATGGTATCTCTAATCTTTGCCTACACGCAACGCTGGCAGCGGATATCTCGGCGGGTCGAGTCAACGTAGCGGCAAAAATCGCGTAAAATAATCGCGCGTACTCGGCCCAGATCCGGCGCGTCGAATTTATCGATCTGTCGATCTCCGTATAATGAGCTAATCGGATGGTATATTGTTGCCGGCAGCTACGTTCGGAAAGTACACGGCCAACTTGAGAGTGCCGGGCGAATTAAATCGAGTCGTGAAAGCCTCGTGCTAGGTGGTGCGATAGAGAGGTGCGCAGAAAGGGGTGAGAAGGAGCGCGGGCAGGAGTGGGGCGAAACAATGAAAGGAAGTGAAGGTCCAACGAGTGCGGCTTCTTTCCATTCTCGATTTCCATGGAACTTAACCGAAGATATCATCCGTCCCTCCATTCTCTCATCAACGTGGCCGTTAGGTGTACATCCAACAAAGATATATCTGCCGTGCGATGCCCCTCGCGTCGGCCATTATCTCGATCGGCTTGACCTAGCCTATGAATCCCGGTGCCATTCTAAATTGCGCTCCTATTTTCCTGGAGAACTCTCGCCCCCGCCCGCGTTTCCTTCCTTCTCTTCTTTATCCCTTCCTCCTTGCTGCCGGTTTACCGATACGGAAGATCCTCGGTGCATCGGGGTGCGTTTATCCTTGGAGAACGTGTACTCATAGACAATACAGGGTTCAAACTCGTTGTATATATTCTTTTTATTTGTTGCAAACCGGCGTTTGCTTGGAACTCCCGATATATTTCTTCGTATCGAGCAGACCGAGCAGCGCAATAAGCTCGCGCGTATCTGCTTTCCCGGATGCAGGATACGGCAGGTTGAATCAGCGTCGGACCGCTCGGTTACGCGTGTCCGCGATTATTATTCAAGCCACGTTTGACAGCTACCTCGTTATCCGCCAATAGAGGGAAATTCCGGGGCTAGGGCGACGCTGCAAATTGCATTTCTGACGTAATTGCTCAGCGAGGCAATTGTTCCGGTGATAAGCTGGACGCAGGTAATTCTTGTAATTCTTGTAATTCTATGGGAAACGCGTGGTATACCCTAGCTGCCTCTCTGCGCTAGCCACTTATGCAATATAATACGCCACTTTCGTGTCGATCACACGAATTCTACCTGCCGCCCGAAAACAATCATCGTTCGCTAGGCAAGTTCAATCCTCGATACTCGGGTGTCCGAATTCGCCGGGCGATTGAAAGCGGCATTCACGATTGGCCGTCAATTATGACGACGCGAGTTTTCCAGAAAAGTCATTCCCCGTTGATCGTTCTACGAAGCAACCGCGGTCACGAAGCGCGAGGTGCATCCGGCGAATCGGTCGACGTGCCTGCGTTTTCCTGCGCGAACGGCTCGAACGATGCAAGGTATAATCAATTTTTTCTCTCGAGACAATCCAGCTTTCTCCCGGCGAGCCGGTGTTTCGATTTTACGAGGGGCCCGCGTGAAATCGGGTGAGTTGAAGTTTCGCCGGAGATATATGGACGAGCAGTTAGCCCGTGGATCCGCGACGCGGCTGTGCCCGTCTGGTCCCACTGTTAACCCATTCACCGCCACCTACGAGATATCTCGCGGCGCCCCGATTTATTCCTTCGAATCATTTTCACACGCCACTCGATGGACCATGTCTGCAGTCGACTTGAATAAATCTCCTCGCTCTCTTGGAAACGAACTTTTCCCACCCAGGGTAGGGTGTGCTTAATTTTCTTGGCAGCGAATGGGTTAATAGCCACGTTACTGTCCAGTTCGCGCACGTTGCACATTGCTATGCGTGCGTGGCTGCCCGTATGCGTGATGCTCGCGTCCACGTGTGTGAATCTTACTGGCGGGAGTGAGCCAATTTCTTTGCGGACAATTTTCAAGTCGACGAGCCAAGGTTTGCTCGAAGGTATAGAAAAATATTGCACGGTGGCTTCCTATAGAAATTCCAAGCGGCGTTGCTCAAATCTCTTGCGCTAGCAGCCATAGGTTCGTGGTATCGTAGATTTCTGGCGGTTCTTCATTTTTCGGTTCCGTTTCAAGCGGCGCCTGCATTGAGAAGCAACCAGCAGTCGCGCACACGTATGCATGTAGTTCGAATGTCGCGTGAAAAAGTGCTCGGAACAATTCCCAAGGCGACCCGGAGGGTAACATATGCTCGAGAGTAGCGGCCAGCGTGCGGAAAGTCGGGAAACAAAGCGATCAGAGGCGAGTTGAAGCGAGTTGAAGCGAGTTGGAGCGTCGCGGCGGTACGGCGCGTAAGTGTGCGTAAACGCTTGTAATAGACGGGGAGGGGCACAGCAGCTGGCGTCAGAGTGACAAGATCTAAAATTAGAGTTCTTGTTGCGTGTCGATCGTCGCATACGCTTATCGTACGCCCCCCTTCGGTTTCACCTTATTTTCATAACTGTTTTTTTTTTTTCACGATTCTTCGCTCTATCTTTCATCGCGCGTCTCATTGTCGGCCTTCTTCCACCATCGTTCATCTCTTTGCGCCACCATCGCCACCTTCTCCCTTCCTCCCTCGTCCACATATTGCCCTCTCACGGTCTCCCTTTCTCTCTTTCTCTCCTCGAACTCTCCAGGTCGAGCCTCTCTCCCGTTCGTTTCCTCCTCTCGTTTATTTCCTTCGAGTACACGGCATGTACCTGTATCCGAGGAGAAACCGTGAGAAGGAGATCGATGATGCACGGAACTCCATGGCAGACCGCGAGCTCGTCGGCGCTGAATTGTTCGCGGTGGCGCGCGAAACCGAAGAATTTCGCCGGGCTGAAAGGAACGCAAGACGTATGGATCTCGTCGGACGAGGGTTGCACAAGGTGGTCAGGTGTTACAAGTCGAGTAATCGAACCGCGATGCACTTGCACGCGTATACACTGGAGGATGCAGTCACGAGAGCGCGGACAGCACGAGTATTATTTGCGGATTCGTCGCGAAAGTTTGCTTAAACGCGGTCTTCCCGTACGAAATTGCCCCTGGCTCTCTCTTTCGTGTTTTCATTGTTCGGGTAACAGAGAGCAGGCACTCGATTCTCGTTCGGGTATATTACCGTTCGATTTCCAAATGGCTTCTGCCTTCTGAAAGATTGAAAGCATTCGGAACGGGAGACGTCTAAATCGATGCCTGTTCTTCGATTTGCGTGCCCCTCTTCATTATTCTCACCCCCCCCCCCTCCCCCAACCCCCTCTATATCTCTTATGACATATCCGCGGTCGGACGAAGCTAGACTGGCAGGGACTAAGCGTGCATAGCGGAGAAACTAATGGCAGCGGCGCGTGTGTCCACCTGTAATTTAACATAAGTACGAGCTCGTGGATCGTTACAACCTCGGCCGTTTGTGCGCGCTGTGTAGATAAGTGCAGACCATCTACTTTATGCAACCGCCCACGTCGTTTCGTGCGGCGGGCAAAAAATCCCTCGGGGATTTAGGAGCGTCGCTGCTGGACGACACGATAACGTTTCCCCCTACGAATTAGCTCGTGAAAATGCGCCGGAAAGCACGCGGTCGTCGTTGGCCCGCGTCATTTCAGGCCGCCGTTGGTTCGATCGTGCTCGCGTAAATGCTTTTCCGCGTAATTCACGATTTCGAGGGCAAAACTCGGGCGCAACGTACTCGAACCTCTGACGAACGGGGTTCTTCCGCGAATGTGGCGCGCCTTTTCCCGAAGAGACCCGTTTCCTTGGCAAAGTGCGCAATCCGGGGGCAATTCAGAGATGTCCCGATAGAGCGTAATTGCTATTCCTTGGAAGCGAAAGAAACGGTGAAATTATAGCCGTGTCTAGCACCGCGGCGACGGGCAATTCGGCTCGAGCGTGCATACACGCCGGAGACCGTACATCTTCACGCGCCGATGAGATCCAAATACCAACGACCGGCACGAAGGAAGAAAAAGGGGACGAAAGAAACGAAGAAACTGGCCGTAGACAAGCACGAAGGAAATAGATGCACGGCGTCCAGCTATTATGCTTTTATCGGCAGATCCGCGGGCTAATTAAGGATGCACTTATTCCGCCCCTGACGGAAGCTCTTCCCACTTTCCAAAGGAGCGCAAACAAGAGTAGAAGTTGGTTATCGCGTGCCGATCGCCCTCTCCACGCTCCATATCGTTTTATTCGATTGCCATCGCCATCGGTTCATTGTCTCGCTGCTTTCCGCGTTGCCCCTGCGACAAGGTGAAACGTTTAACGGAAAGAGGAGCAGGAGGTGGCGGTTGTATCGGCGATCGTTGTCTTCGCGAAGACAAACGCCGAACGGCGGCCGCTGTCCTCGATTTCACGTTACGCAAGAAAGTTCGTCCGGCGCGCGCTCGGGCCTGCGATGTCCCGCTTCCTGCCGGGCGCAGCTGTCGTGAAATCGCGGATCACAGCCGCGCCGCGGTGTGAAATCGCGGCCGTCTCCCCTTCAGCTTGCTCCCGTTTCGTGCGGATTTCAGCCGGCGTCTCGAGCCGAGATTCGCGTGCCCGATTTTTATGCGCGCGTAAGACTCTTTGTTTAACACGAGAAAGAAACAGACGGCCTCCCGTTTAACTCTATTGGCGTTGCGTCGTCGCTAATTCGCCCCTCGTCGCCACCCCCCGAACCATTCGTACAGCGAGCTGCGTATCGCAGTGCTATGAAAGGGGAGAGGAAACAGCGATCCCTTCCGGTGCAGAAGAGCGCAATAGTCCCCCGCAAGTACAGCTTGCCTCGAAAAGCTCGGGCACCTGTGACACGACGCGCCAAACAGGATTTATTTGCGCCCCGCGCGAACCCGCAAGCGACAGGACATCGAGCGGGGGAATCGTATCTTTTCGCAGCCGATCGACGCAATCTCCACGAGCGGAGACCTCGGAGGAATGCAAGCAGTGCAAAGGGGCGGCACATCTGCGCCGGCCAGCGAAAAGACGGGCGCGTGTATTTAGCGGCGCGGCGTGCAGGTTGGTCGTGCACCGGGTTAAAAGGAGGGTGCATATCGCGAGATAGGATCGGACGCGGTAGCCGCGTACGACCGGCTGGCCGAGATAAGGATCGAGGCGAACGAAGGAGGCAACCCCTTTCGGCCGACTTCTCAGCCACCTTGCAACGATTCGGATATCGCGGCTGATCTATCTCTCCCTCGCATTTCGCCCCACATTATATCGTGCCCTGTGCACCGTCTACGTAGACACGGGGCAACGATATATCGCCATCTGTGGCTGGTTAACTTAAGCGGTACAAACCGAATGGCGTGGTCCCCCGATTCGCATCGCTGCGTCTTGACGCACGGGACCTCTCGAGTCCGCTCAACTCCGCCCGACTCTACTCACCTATCACCGGCCGTTTGACGGTCATTATACGGATTATTACCCTGCTTCTCGTGTGGAAAACCGCCAACTAACGCTCTCGTGAATCCGGGAACGGACGGGGAAGAAAGTTTTTACGTAGTTTTGGCTCTGGTTAGACCGCCCTTGGATCCTCCATGGTTAACTGTTGTACCACCCATGCCTTCTGCCGAGTCGACCAGCCCCTCGTTAACATTAACATTGCGTGCGCCGCACCCAATTGGCCGCGGTGGCATCTCCGAATTGTATCGATGTCGCGCCGTCGTGCTAACTCGCAAATCGAACGAGGTGCCCCCGCACGTGTGCACGTCCATCCAAGTTTTAAGCCGCGGCGGTATGTATTCGCTGCGCGGATTAGAAACGGATGACGAGGCGCTGACGCAAACGGCGACCGCGAGCTGCACGCGCTTGGAATGACAAAAATTGAACACACCACGCGACGCAGTAATAGCCTGCGAACGTAATGCGTCCGCGAGACGACCGACGCTGGCCTGGCAATCTTATTAGCGACGTGCGCGCATCTTAATCGGGATCGCGATGTCAGCGGCGCGAGTGCAGCAGGTCCCGTGGCCGGGTCGCGACCCGAGCCTTCCTCGAGGAAGAAACCCCCGACGATGAAATTATCTCTCACGACCGCAACGTTTCCAAAGAAGTCTTCTCAACTTAATTTTGTCTCCGCCCTCGAACGATTCCGGTTCGAAATTTCTCCGCGTCTAATGACAATGCTAGCCGAGTCAATAGAGCCCGTTCGTGTCAGTCGAAAGCACGGTATCTTGAGAAATTTGCTTCGAAGCCAACTGCTGTGCACAGCCGCCACCCACGCCGGCAGGAACACGAACGGACAGGTAGGTAATACACGGTGTACGGTGGCACGACAATGGTTCGCTCCGTTGTCACAATGACAAGAAGGGAGCCAGTATTGAAAGGCAAATGAGAGGCAGCGCCGCTCTTCCTTGCCTTTTAGTTCGTCATCTCCTTTCTGTCGCGCACCCACATCCGCTGCCTTTCAGGTAGCAGCCCAAAACACACCTTACGCAAATTAATGTCGCATGCCAGCATAGTCCCGGCTCGGATGACCGGGACGGCCAAGCGCTTAAGGACAGTCGGCTCGTCACCGTCTTTAATAATGATTCATCGCCATACGGCGCGACTAATTGTTTACCGGTCGTTCACAACCAGCTTCTTCACCGTGAACGCTTCTTCTGTCGTCGATACGACCACGGGCGCATGCATATATACATAAGATACGTATGCATGCGTATTCTCGCATGGTTTTCTCCTTTGTTTTCTTTCTGTTCGGCTGCTACTTCGCGGCTCGTTTTCCCGTTCGGTCCGGTGTTCCCAGTTTCCTGTTTGGCATTCGTTACCTTTTTGTTCGTGGCGCTCGGCAATGCCCGCCCCGATTACGGACGCTATAGATCACGTGGATCGATCCAGGGGAACTTCGTCGAGCTTTCACAGCCACGTCTTCCTGACCACTTTGTGCAGCCCGTATATAATGTTTTGTAACCTGCACGCGTTAATGGTTCGGTGAGGTTCGTGCACAGTCCAAGGGACGTGCGCTAGATCATCATGGGACTCCTCGGTGGCAATTCGACACGGTGGTTTCCGGATCTCCTACTAAGGGTGCAAAGCAACTGCCCGTTCGGTGGTCTCGTTTCGCCATCTGTCGTTGGACGCTCGACTTAGCCTTGTCGGTTATTATATTAATAAGAATTGTTTAAACATAAGCTGGGCGGAATTTTTAATAGTATATATTAAGTAGATCTCGCGTTAGGCTGCTTGAAGCTAAGTAGAACCCTTCCCGCTTTTCGATTCGCGACGCTTACCCTTTACAGGGCTCTACAGTGTTCTCGTACCTTCACCTGGCGGAGTTTATCCACGGTAGTTAGCCAGGTGAGCTGGCGCGTTCGCGCGCCGCACCTTATCATCAGTTGAAACTCGTTTCTCTTTCTCTGCGATATTATTATTCTTATTGCGAGCCGCGCATTGCCTTCGAGCGTTACGCAGAATTTGTACCTCGGCCACGCGTACAATAATTTCCAGCTGAAAAGCAATAATGCCGCAAAGCAAATGGGCAACCGCAATTTACGATGCACGAGCAAAACAATCGGACAACAGGGAACCAAGGCAGCGTTACATCTAGATAACTTTTATTAACCAATATAATCGTATATCGTTACAAATGTCGGCGGCGCAGTGTCGCGCCGCCCCAACGGATTACAATGAAACGGCGTGTTAACGTTATACAATCAAAATGGGAATCGATGAATGAGCGAATTTTACGAGTAGTTTACGGTCGTATCGTCGCTACTCGACTTCAAAGAACTGCATACACGACAACATGTAATTTGTAGAGTTTGATCCTTGTGTTCTGCGTGTTTCGAACGTTATCCTAATCCCCATTGTTCGCGTGAAACCTTCCGATCGGCCACCTCCTCAATTATCGTGTCTCTGATAGAGTTGGTGAGTATGTCGGTTGTGCGCGCGTATTGTGTATGTGGACAAACTGTAATTATGCTCGAAGACATCGAAAACTCACTACGTAATGTTAAATGACGACGCGTCGCGGATTTGCTTTCGACTCGCCGAACCCCGCGGTACCACGTTCTCCTTATCACCGATATTAATTGCGTCAATCCGTCCGTCATCCTTCGATTATCTCCCCGAACCACCCCCCAACCCACGTCTGAAGATCTCTCGTTTCTCGCGAGCGCAATATTTTCTTTATTCCAGCTTTCGTTGCCGCGAGTTTCGACAAGCGTCCAGCAAATCCGCGGCTTACTGGTTAGGCTTACGGCTACTATCGAGATACTGATGTACATATACAAGAACCATGATTCTCCTGTTCTCTAGAACACGGGCAGAGTTATACAAAGACGTTGTATGCCGAATAAAAACGTATTACACGCGCTCCGTTTCGCAATCGTTCGCGCATTCATACATCACACGCACACGTACGCGCATTCTCGTCTAACGTTGAAATGGTATTGGTATTCTCACATGATTTTCTTCGCTTGCTCTTTCTTTTCTTTCGGTTTTTTTATTGATCTCTTTCTTCTTGTTGCTTGAAAATCTTGCGGGGTGAAATTTTGCTTCCCTCTTTGTATTCGCGCATGCTTTGTCCTCTCCTCCTCGCTTCCTTCTCGTCCCCTTTCCCTCCTCCCTCCTTTCTTCTTCTCTACTGTCGGCTTCCTCGACTTGTTTGTTGGTCCTGTGTGGCAGTGCCTCGTTAACTATGGTATCCTTTCATCGTCGCAGTGATTTTACCTTGCATTATCCTCCCCATGGTCTCGTATCCCCTCCCTTCTTCCTTTCTATGTGCTCTCAACAACGTTGGCGAGAAGTGTCGGGATTCGAGCGGAGGAAAGAGCAAACGAGCGCTTGCATCTCTCGCATTTCGATTCTCGCGAAATCAATGGACACGGGTTGAACGGTTACGGTTTTTCTGTTTCGCGGATTAGCGATTGAAACGAGGGAATCGAATGGGAGGGGGTGCGAATATACCCTCCACCTGCCGACCACAGATCGACATTGCTGCCCTTTGAACTTGCAAATGAAACAGTCACACCCCCCCGCAATCGTAAACGCCTCGTGAATTCGCGAAATAATTGCTCCTCGTTTCACAGACACTCTGCTGAACAATAACTCACTGTGCATTGTTATTTATGTACATATTCGAATGCAGCATTCCGCTCGCAGTCGCGCACATCGAAGTCAATAAAAGATCTCCATAATCGTATTTATATAATATATATATCTATCTATATATATATATAATATATTTTGTAATTCTTTTTTTTAATATTTATATCCTGTTACTTTTTAATAATGTCGTCTCGGATTACAATTATGTATAATTAGTTTCACAACATCGTCCCTCTCGCATCTCGTCCCATGTCCCCTCTATCTTTCACATTCTCACCCTTCAGCTATACATACCCCTAAGAATGAAAATATTTAAACTCGGTTGCCTACGTTCTTCGACCGGGGGCGACTTCCGTCGGGGAGGGGGTGGATTCCTTTTCCTTCTGGGTTTCACGGGATCCGTGGAGGGATTCTCAATGTGTATAATCACTATGTAAACACATGCTTTCTCTTTGCTTTGCCTGTTCAACGATCTACGATGTACGATATCCATAGCGAAGTAAATGCGAAACGCCGACGTGACCCGTTCAATCTCCGTCGTTCTTCGAGACAGAATTAAACGCTAATCGACAATGGTAATTAATAATAATCATCTGTGAATTGTATGCGTGGTTGCATGTGTGTATGCATGTACGTGTGAGATTCACTACCGGTGTACCGACTATAATTTCGTCATCTTATAATCTTGCCTTACACGTCCATCTCAGAACGTCGTCTACGATATTTTCGTAACTCTTAACCTCTTAGCCCCGCGATAAAATCTACATCCGTGGTTCGTCGTTATCTCCTCTACGCCATACCGCGAACATCCTCGAACCTGTCTCGGATGCCCTCGTCTCCCCTCGAGAACGTAAAAGAAGAAAAATAATACGTTCTACTCTTTATACACAGTTACGATCATCCCCGTTCCTTTTCTCTCGTCATCGTCGTCGCCTTTCACCGTTTCTTTCCCTCTGTACTTCGCTGTCTTTCGCGTCGAAACGCCTTCCGGGGCGTGGGCGTCGAAAGGGTGTGTCGATAAAAGATTCTAAAAGTTAGAAAGAATTTTGTACTCTGCAGCACGCAACGAGAAAGAACGTCGGAATCGTTTTTGCCGTGTCTCCCCCTATCGGTGCTTCGATTTCTCATCGTCGATTGGTCAGCAAACGAGCGGACAGGTTTCGCCCTTTCCCGAGGGAACGACGGGGCCCTGTACTCGCGTGAAATTAAAGAGAACGTTCGCGCGCACCCAAAAAGTGTCGTGTCGACATGCTAGAACGTGACGCAACGAAATATTACCCTGTCCCTGCATCGAGCCTCTTATTTCTTTCCTCTGGCTTCCGCCAATCGTTTGGTTCTTTTTCATTTCTCGTGAGAAAGAGATCGCAGAGCTAGTCACCTAAAACTATCACGGGCCGCGTTAACGAAGAACATGTTTGCTATATTGAGGTGACTTCTTTAGGGAAGATCGTTCGCTCCTCGCTTCCGCTTTACCATAGTCGAGATTAGTTTTCTACGGAAAGATTCAACAGATTTGTCACACGTTGGCTCAACAGTTTAACTATCGTCGGCTGGGCGGGATCGCGTTTGAAGTTTCTGACGCGCGAAACCGATCGCCGAAGAGCGAACAGACCTTTAAGATGTTCTCGATACACGATGGGGCGAAGGTACGTATGTATATAATATATAAAAGTAGAAAATTTGACGGCAGTATATAGAGATCGCAGATGGTGTGAAACGCGGTGAAAGGAAATGGGCCCTATTTCGTGAAATGGCAATTGCATTATACACCGTGTTCTTCTTCTCCCTATGGTTTTTCTTTTTGTGCTTTAGTCGTGGCGAATAATCGTTTAACATTTTTCGTCCTCCCTTATGCGAATTTCCATTTCTCTCGGCGATCATCGATCCGCCTGTTCCATCCGATCTATGCTCTCTCGCCTAATTTCCCGATCAAGGAAGCAACGTTCAAGCTACTCGAAGCTAAGCGAACCGAGGACAAAACATATAACTCGCGCAGAAATCAAATAAAACGACGCACGGCGATCCTCTGCTTGCGACTCCGCGATTTCCCTTCGCGTCAGTCTCGATACCGAGGACGCGGCATCGACACTTTGCGCCTCTCGCATCGACCCTCGACCTTTGGTACCCTCGATCTAGTTCCCCGTTCTTCCCACGATGTGGACCATAAAAACAAAGTCTTCGTTGTCGCTCCCGTCGTCCAAGCTCGGCGCAGAACCGTGCGCCCGCCGAGCTTTTGAAATGAGACTTCTCCGAGCTGCCCCCGATTTTTCCAACGATCCACGAACGCCTCAAGATATGTCCAATACCGATCAGCTTCGATTATCCCGACTTGTTGAAACCTCGAAGCCTCTCTCTTACCCGCTGGTATCCATCTCTACTTCCGAGCCTTCCACAGAGACTCGGGAACAATTCGGCTGACGAAGCTCGACCGAAACCTCGAGATCGACCGTGCAGCCAGGAATGTTCGAGTCGTCGAGAGGCTTCAGCCTTCGTTCAGCCTCGTCATTCTTAATTCTCCGATTTCTCTCGATTCTGCCTGCGAACGACGATCATTCCGGGCCATTGATCCCGACGATCGGCCTCACCGTCTTACTCCAGGCGTGCCTTGTAGCTGGTCTTCCATATCTCCGCGAACGTGACCGCGCTGTGGAACCTGTGGAAGATGCATAGCGGCAGGGTGACCCTCTGCACGATGGCCCAGGCGAGGAACCCGTAGAAATCGAGCTGCACGGGATTCGCCATCACTTTCTGCGACTCGAACGTGTAGATCACCCACATGGTCAGATTGCAGATCAACAGGAAAGTGACGACCTGCCGTCCGGGCTTGCTACGGTCGTGCTCGGGCAGGTGAACCCTTCTGCGCGAGACGTCCGCGATGAACAGCATCTGGAGGATCACCTGGGTGACCGACAGAAGGCCGGTGAGCATCACCAGAAGATTTGGCTCGTGGGTGAACGCAGCCAAAGATCCCGCGATCACGCTGAACACCGCGTAGACGAAAAATCCAAAGGCGGACACGCGAAGGAGTATGTCGTTCAGGTCGCTCTGCTCCTCGGCTTTGAATTTCAAGCTCTGCACGCGTATGAAGCCGACGATTATGGCGATGATCGAGAGGATCATTAGCACGCAATGGGACACGTCCGCCAGGTAGATGGCGATGAGACCGAAGTCTGGATGATGGATCAGCACGAAGAAGAGGATCAGGCAGATGAGTGAGCCAACCAGCAGCAGCAGCCCGAAGAAGAGTCCTTTGCTCGCTCCCACACAGTCCACCCTTGTGTGACCTATTTTTGCGTTGAGAGATGCTTTTAGTCTCGCTTCGAGCGCTACTTTAAACAGTCTTATGGAGTCCCGTTACCACGTTAAACATTTAATCAATTTCACTTTTAGAAATTACTTGTTTGACCAAGATTATGCAAAGATCGAATCTTCGACGGCAGTCGTATATATCTGTTCCTTTGCTACTGAAGTTGACTCGTATTGACCATAAAAAAAAAAAATTGCTATGTACACGAAAAGAAATTACCTGCATGAGCCAAGGCCACAGCTCTCCGAGACAGCATAGCTTCCAGACGACGCTCCAGATCAGCCTCCACCTGATGCGGCCAACGCGGATGTCGTCCGATGTGCTTCCACATCACGTAAATCACCGCCGCTCCGATCAAGCTGTACTCGATGATAAATGGGAACAGGTACGGTTCGGCGTCCTGCACGATGGTCCCCATAATGTTGACACGTCCGCAGGAATTGGATGCGATTTCCTCGTCCGTTAAAGCCTCCGCGTAGATTCCAAAATTTGGGCTCCAGTAGTCGCTGCTGTTGGTCTGGTTGTTCACGTCGAATATTTGATGTATCTATGTTTAAACGAGTCAGCCAATTATATAAGTTACTCGAGCATTCAATTCGATGCCGTCTGATATCGCCCGAACAGTCTGAGTATCGTTACCTCCTCCTTGGTGTCCGCTTGAGGCGCGTCAAAGAGTTCCATGAAGAAAGACGAGAACGTGGTCGAGGGTGTGGTGGTGGTGGTAGTCGTGGTCGACGTAGTTGTCGTGGTAATCGGGCTGGTCCTCTCCTCGGTGGTAGTTTTCGGCGCCAGCGTAGTTAAAAGAGTGGACAGAGTGTTGGCAGTGGCGGTAGTCAAATTAGGCAGGGGTGCGGAGGTGGAGGTGGTCGTTGAGGTTGGAGGATTCCAGCCAGCGGTGGTGGTAGTTGTTGTCGGGGTCGTGACAGCCCTTGCTATTGCTCTTGCTGTCGTTCTCATCATTCTGCCCAACGACGCGGCCGTCGTTCTGATGACCGACGACGTGACGGTCGACGACCTCGTGGCGGTTAACGGCGCCTCGCGCAAAAGCTCCACCTCTCGGGGCGCTGTACCCAGTATAGTGCCCGCGTTTCGCATCGAATGCTGTTTGATACTCTCTGGACATATTTATTTAGAGATGAGACGGGTGTGCAACGTTTTTTTAAGGAAAAGTTTTAGGAGGGTTTACCAAGAATGCCAGCCTCGAATTGACCCATTTTCTGATGATGCTTCGTGATCTCCTTGATGCTCTCCAATACCAGAGTTCGGATCCAGACGCAGAGATTGGTGGCAACCACGTGCATCAAGCCGAAACGAGCGATCACTTTGAAGCGATGGATGTTCAGCTAGAGAGTAGACGAATAATTAATCTCTCGGTTCGAAACCATTTAGAGTGGCGATACCAGAGTCTGAGTCTGCGATGCTCACCCTCGAGTTCATGAAGATGAAGTACATCTGCATGAACGTGAATATCATTTGCAGAACTGGGTTCACTCCCTGGAGAATCTGGTAACAGGGCGACGTGGGCGGCACCTCGAAGAACGTGCCAAACTCCAAGCCATTATAAACCATCGTGCCCAAGCCAAAAGCTGAAAGATATTGAAAGGTGGGGAAGAACTTGCTTATGTAACCATGGATTGTTTTTTTTTTAGGCCACAACGTCGACTTCCTCACCAATTGCTCCGATTCTAAGGAAGAAGCTTCCATGACTCTGGTCGTTTTGCGAGGTCTTTCGTTTCCGTAGAGCCCGAGTAGCAACACCGGCCTCGACGTCAGCAGCATCCTAAATAATTGTTTTCATTCTCTGAGAAATGCACTCGTGCAATTTAGATTGCCATGAAACCACCGTCGAAAGGAATCGATTCAAACTGATCGCATAATCGCCATCTCGACATCGAAAAGGACAGCAGACTTTAATGAGGGCGATAGTGCTGAGTTTCAGTTTAGAAGTGGATTCACGTGATAATGAATGGGGGGAACCGTAGCACGTGCCTTCTAGTATATGGTCGATGACGATGGGTAGCCCACTTACGTCAGCACCGAGAGCGTCACTTCGAAAATCGCGCTATCGACTCGATAGTATCGAGTCGATACTGGCTCAACGAAACCGAAATATACTTCATGGACAATGTGGTTTCGCTGTGGCGAATTTAATAACGGTGGATGACTCATTTTAGCGTTTCTCGTTTGGACGATTCGCGGTTGCACTTTATCGGTACCAACCAGCTAAAGGAACTATACACCTACATTAAGATAAAGTTGAAAGGCTTTGAGATCTAACCTGGTATTCTTTCTTGCTTTTCGAAGACTTCTGTTCCTTGTCCTTCTTTTCTTTCTTCTTGTTCTTATCCTTGGGCTCCTTCGGCGGCTTTGGCGGTCTCGGGGGCGGCGGCGGTGTGTCGCTGCCCCTCGAACAGCACGCGCTTTCTTGTAGCAGGAAGCAGAACACGTACAACAGGAAAAAGATGCTAACGCCGTACAGATACGTGAAGAAGCCCTCGTAATAATATAGAGGCAGTTTGTGCGTGACAACTTCGCTTATCACGTAAGCGATGCACACAACGACCAGTAGCTTAGCGTAGATGAAACTCATGATAATGAACAGCGATGTCCTGGAAGGAAAAGAACGAGACCTGATGCTTGTAAGTGAATCAAATGAAGGTAATACCAATTTCACTGGTTACATATGTGTATGTGTATCCTCGAAAGTCGGGATTATTTTTCCCCGATGTCTCACCGTGTCTTTCGAATTATCTGTACTCTACTACCCTGCCTTGGCGCGACCCCGCTTCTGTTCACGTTGTTGTTCTCCATACAAGGCACGGTTTCCACCTCCATATCGAATTTCTCGAGAACCAACTTCGCGCTCGTTACACTTGTTCTCCAATAAATCTTTCCTACTTCATGCCCACCAATATCCGGGACGGATCAACGTCGAACTGTTTACACGCACGCATCAGCCCGCGTGAAGCACGGATTATTTGCAAGCGTCGACTGCCGTGCCGGACACCGACGTCGATTCACTGGCATGCTATTTTCGATGTCGAACAGCGTTCGACCGTGAGCCCCCCGTAGTCCCCGATTTTTCACAATCCTCCAGCGCTCTTCTCCACCCCTTAATTCGTCGGCCCGCTAATTTTCATTGCACGCACTCACGGGGATGGCGTCCGTCGTTCCATCCCCCTTGGATCAACGCAGCGGGCTTTCACGCACGGTCGTCGACGAAACCTCTGAAGCACGGTCTTCCAAATGTTTCCGTGCGTCGAGGCGACGTTCACCGACGCGACGCTTTGCTGCGTCTCGAGCTCGCACCCACGCACCGCTCGCCGGCTACAGCCTTCTTTTTTCTCGTTAATGGTTAGGTCGCGAAATCGATATTTTGCGTACGCGAAGGGGAGCGCGTTGCTGGTTGATCTCGTTGGAAATTAATCGCGCGAGAAACCGGTTCCCCTTCTCAGTCGGTCGAAGTGAAACGTCGCCTGGACGAAATCGCGGCGATGAAAATGACTAATTAAAACGATGAGAATGGATGAAAAAAAAGGGTGAAATATTTTGAAACCGACGGAGCGTCTGCGATGCGATCGCACCGCGTCGCGGCGTCTGCCCGGGAATATCAGGGGCTCGGCGACGTATGGTGCATCTTCGTCAAGAAGGGCTTAACCACCCTTTGTCACGCTGGCATTTCAGGGGTTGGGGCGCAGACTTCATTGTGTTCTGCACGAGCCTGTACACTCGTGTCAGGCATTTTTTTTTTCTTCTCGATGATTATCGCGGTGGCGGGTAAAGGATCGTGATATTTAGCGAGACACTAGAAAAGTCGATTTTCATCCCGCTTTTATTTACTCTTTAAACCATACCCCGTTGTTATTTCCGCTACAACGCACAGTGTATCCGTGGGCCCTTTTTATAACAAACAGTATCGAGATAACTCTCGTACCCCCACCAGAGTAATAGTACCACAGAATTTGCGACAATGGAATGTACTTTGAAATATACCAAATAAAAAAATTACTTCCTAGACAACGGACAGTAGTGGTTCAAATATGTTCGTGACAACGTTTCCCGCTTTCAGCGTCGCCCCGAACAGTCGCGGAAATTGGGCAAAACTTTTCTCAGAGGGGCGTATTTTTGTTTCACTCCGCCTGCAACGTGGCGACGCGGGATGAAAGCAGGTGGCGCCCGAGGGGGCGAAAGGTGATGAAAGCTTCGCATAGTTTTCCGCGGCGATACGAAAATGGAAAGGTGTGCATCGTGTCCCGCGGTATGGCCTTTTCTCCACCTCTGAAGGAGAAAAACGGCGAAAAGTGGAAACACCTACGGATAGAACAGACTCCGAGGGAACCAGGCTGCCTCGCGGTCGATATTTCGAAGTACCTACTTTCAGCCTCTGGTCTTTCGCTATACCTCGCCCTCTCGACTCACCCTTGCCTCATCTGTGTCCTCTCGACGAATTTCTCTCTCCCCTTCGCGTTCAATCACGCCAGCATTCTTCCCGGCGATCTTTTATATTCACACCTAGATCGTTTTCGCGTGTCCTAGCCGAGCCGATTATTCGGAAATTAAGCTTGCCGATCAGATTTAGTACTGGTCGATTTCAAATTCCTTTTCATTTCATTATGTCGGCACTATTTTAAGGACGGACAAGTTTAGACGCGCCGTATCCTACTGTCGTCGACGTACGCGAACGTATTAGCGTTATTTTAGGTAGCCAGTTACGCGGATTGTTGTGCGAGCGTTTCGTGTTTGTCGTGTCGCTGGCACGACGGTATGTGCAATCACGTTCGCGGGGCCCGTAACACTGTCTTGCCTCCGAGCCTAGACCGACGGAGCTTCGCTTTCAAACCGTGTTAATGCAATTGCGACTGCGACTGTGTAATTCGAGAAGGTATTGCTCGGCCGTGCTGCGTGCATGCACGGCCGTATCACCCGTCATACTTTACCACTCGATCGATATTAATAAATTATAAATTCTAGCGAAACTAGTTCGTCCCATTATCGCGTGATCGATATTCACTCTCCGGTTGATTTCTTCTACATTTCTGTCACCCCCGCGTTGTCCCCTATGTATTATCGTCTATTATGCAAACTTTCCCTACTTATTTTCCTTCGGAACGTTCTCATTCTCTCAGATCGTACATATTATACTCGTTAAGCAGTTCCTTCTTTCACGTCGAACACGCAGTACACATTTATATTTCTCCCTCTATATCTCGCTTCTCGCGAACGTCTGATCTCACAGCCAAAAGAGAGCGTGCAATTGCTCGGTCACAGAGACTCGAAAGGGGAACGGTTGACAGTTCCTCGCCTCGTGTTTCACGCTCGACACGCGTTCATCAATTTCCATGGGGAAAAAAGGTGTCGTCTCGTCCCAGGGTTAATGCTCCACGGCCTGTCCCACCTCAACCCCGGGTTCGCTCGATATATCGAAGATAAACCACACACACACACACACACAGGCACGCATTCAACGTCCCTCCTCGAAATACGTTCGCGCTCCACTTCCTCGATTCTTTCTCCAGAATGATTTCCATTCGTTCGTAGCCGCAGCCTCGGTCGGTTAGTTATTTCTTTCAGCCTGGGGTAGTAGGCGGTGTACGTGCGCGAGTGCATAACTCGGGGCCGTGTATAATGCAAACTAGACGCAAGACGTATCATAGTCGGCGACGCGTCAGCTAACGAAGTGCATCGTAAATAGACACACAGACGAAAGCTTCCAACTCTTGCCGCCATTTCGAGTCGAACCTGCAGGAATGCCTTGGAACGAACGGCACGACCGGCGGGGGTGTTTCCGCGCCTTGCGAAGTATAATCGGAGGCTTGGAATAATAATAGTTCATTCAATGGGCTCTTCGCTGCGGGGGAGAGAATGTATTCGATCCATATGCATTTCGGGATATGATCCGTTTCGGAAAATGATACTTGTTCGAAAAATAAGTGAAACTTATCTCGTTCGCATTGTGCGATACGAGGCTCTGTATTCTTCGCCCATCGCGCCCATTCATTCGATCTGTCCTCGTGTCTGGTCTCTCCCCTGCCATTCGTGGGCGTACACTTTGAGAAGCGTCACCGGAGGGATAAACGTGATCCATTTCACAGGGAGACCAGCGACAGATCGGGCTGACTGGAAATCGTTACGCGCGTCTGCTTAGGCGGTCCCGAGCGGAAGCTGCTGAACGGTGAATCGCGTATCCAGGCACGAGTGCATGCGTTGGACGTTCGCGTTTCCGGACGCTGCTTCCCGTCACGGAGCAGAACTCGACGTCGCGCGACGTTCGGCCCAGTATTTCGCCCGGTGCATTATCGGAATTCCAGGAACGGATATCTAGTCGAACGTACCTTCCATTAAAACGGAGGTTTTTCCCCCCATCCATGTTTCCCCGATGAACAGCGAGCACGGAGTATCGAGAAATTTCTTCCCGCAGGTGGAATTTCTAATAAAACGACGACCTAATTAATCCACAGGCCGATAGTTTATTGTTTCGCTTTGAGAACTTTCCACGCGCAAAGGGCAATTAAACCGTCGCGATAATAACGAACCGGCTGAAAAGTCGAAAGGTCAAGACTTCCAGAGAGGCGGAGCTGCCGCTTCTAAATAATTGCCATTCGTTAGCGTTCCCGATTACGTAGTTCCGGTCAAGTGGATTCTCGACCCAGTTCCGTTCCGCCGGCGTAATTGCGCCGCGGAAAACCGTAACGTTCAACTAATCACTCGTTAAAACGGGCGTCTTTGTGCGCTCGCTCTCGGGCCTGTCCCCAGTTGCGCGAATCGCACGGCGATTAAGCGTATGAAAAGGCGCGATGCGAGCAAGGACTATGCTTGTCCCGTTGCAATCGCCGCGACGGAGGATCGGTTAGTCGATGAGACGCAAGAAATAGTGGGAACGGAAGGGGATGGGGGCGAGATACGGCCCACGTTTCCCAACGATTTTCTGTAAGGCTACTGCCGATCTTACTTTTTCGCTGGAGTGGAGCGCACGTTCTTCAGCTCCATCTCTTTGTTCGCCGCGTTGTTCTTCTCGGCGTTGTCCTGCGCGTTCGGCGACGTGTTTTGCGGATTCAGCGGCCTGGTCACCGGAAGCGTCGCCGTGTTGTCCGCCGCGGCCGCCTCCACTTCCACAGTGGCGACCTTGCAATCACCGCCGCCCACCATCTCGGATTCCTTCTCACCTCGCAACGGGCCCTAACGATCGGCAAAAGTCACGGCTGGATCTCACCGAGAGCACGAAGGGTTCTCTGTCGAAAATCGAACACCACGCTCCCACTGCGACTGATCCCCGACTACGCCACGGTCGCCATTTTGGCGAACGCCCCGGGGCAATTTTGATCGAGATGTTCGATCTTTGCGAACGAAATTATATCACACTGGCCCCCTGCACGGCCGGAAGGTAACGAGAAGAAGACTCGGAGCAATAGCACCGCGGGGATACCGACAAGAACGTGTCGCGCGAGAGACTCGACGCGGAATACGGGTTCGGGGACACCATTTCCGAAAAGGAGGGCAGCAGGCGGGAGAAAAAAGAAAACTCTCTCCCCGAATTGTTGCTGTCTGTTTATTCGATTCCACGGATCACGCCTGCGCGTTGATTCCGTGGATTTTTTTGCTGGCGAAGTCCAGGATCGGGGCGCACCATCTCTTGCGCTTCGTCGCGCCACCGAGGGACGATTAGATGAATGATAGTGGGATTTTCAATGGAATGCGCGTAGAAGAGTATTGACTAAAAGAAAGGCGACCCTCGCGACTCTGCTTCCGCAGGGATTCAGCGATATTCAGAGAGAAATTACTTATTCGAACAGGGCGATGAACTTCGTGCCGCGCTCCTTCCACTTGTCTCCGCTCGAAAGGAAGATGAGGAAGCTTCCACTCGGAGAGCGACGAAGGTCGAACGAGATTTTTCGGCTCGAATTCGTGCGGCCACAACGTGGCCGCGATCGAACGCGAGGAAACAAAGGTATACAGAGAGAGAGGGGGGTGTGCACAGGAACAGACAAAGGGAGGAAAGACCGCGGCACAGGGGCGAGAAAAGGGAACGCGAGCAGAGTTAGGAAAGAATGACTCCGGGAGGAACGATGCTGGTCCACCCCAAAGGTTTTCCCTCTCTCTGATCCCGCGCACTTGGTCGAACGAGCTAATGGAAAATCCTGTGCACACGACCGAACTTGAGTCCGGGAGGATCGGGCACTCTCGCTCCGATGACTGATGACGATCACAACGACAGCCGACAGGCGACAGACGACGCGCGGCTTACGATCACCAACCGAGTGCAATGCACACACCTCGACGAACGTCGACGTAGCAACGAACGAACCAACGAACTCTATCCAGCCACCGAGTGCGCTGCCAAGAAAGCTCACCTGCTGGAGAGGTGGTTGGCTGAAGGTTCTCGCGGTGACTGCACCCAGGGTTCGGCGGAAAAGGGTGTGAAGCGGAGAGGCGGAGAAGGGATGGAGGACGGATGGTCGGCGAGAGAAAGAGGAAGGTGGTACCCAAGGGGGGTCGGAGAGGGATCGAGAGATCGAGGGTTAGGTAGATACGGAGAACGGTGGTTGGAGAGAGCGGGAGAGCAAGAGGAGGACAGGCAGATGCAGAGAACGCGTGAGCAGCGTGAAACGTAGAATCGAAGAGGAAGACAGAGGGGTAGATAGAAAGGGAGAGAAAGGTAGACCCCGAAAGGCAGTCTACCTTACGGCAGCGGGAGCAGGCAGAGACACCGAGGGTTAATTCGAGAGGAACAGGAGCGGAGCGAGAGATGGACGGACGGACAGCGACCGAGCGAGACGGACTGTGTTATCGGAGCACGATGAAATGGGGGTAGAATCACGATCACCGCCCCCAGCATCCCGGAGACTGAGGCTGGCCGGGGAGGTCTCTTCCCGGGCAGCGGCTGCTTCTTGCACAAGCGCACTGGGATCCGTGGGCTTTCACTCTATATCGCTCTTTTCGCCTATCCCTTTCTCGCTTCCGGCCTCCCTTTTTCTCTCCAATATCTGGCATCTCCTTCTCGACGATCTTTCCCCCGCAGCGTCGCGTCTGCTTCACCCTTTACCATCGTTGCGCCCTTCTTCGAAGCGCTCTCCACACTCTCCACACTCTCCACCCTCGGTTTGTGGTTTCCTACGCCGAGGTCCAACGAGAATCCACCACCATGATTCCTCTCGACTGCCGGGGCTACCTCGGCTGGGACTCCCTTTGTTCAACTGGAATCTCGCGTCGAGTCATGAATTTTTTCTCCCAGTGCTTTCCACGTCCCCGTTTTCCTTTCCGTTCCTTCTTCTCCCCTCTGTCTTTTCCTCCACCTGCTTGCCGATCCGCGGGGAACTCGGGTGGCTCGACTTCGACGGCGCGCTCTCGATCCTCCCGTCGATTACGGAACACGGGCGGCTCCCCGATTCGATCTGTCCTTTCCTTTTCAAGTTTTCCGCGAACCACTCGGCTCTCCTCGGCGGTCCTCGCGATCGCGGTCACTGGGTCTACGGAGTACCGTGCGCGAACCAGCGACATTTCCATCGACGAGGCTCGACTCTTTTCTCCACAAGTAGCGTCGTTGCTCGCGTTTTCAAGTCGCGTACGAAATGACGACAATTTCTCCGGCACAGATTTTCAGATTCCCGAATCGCTCCTCGAGACCCATTGTACACTCGATCCATGCGTTTCGCGGGACCGGGAGAGCTGAAATTTTCCTCGCCGTATTTCCCCCGTTTTCCACGACTATTCATAAACATCGAGGCAACGTCCTCTTTTCCCATTTATAAACCACGATCACGGGTTATTTAAATATCCTTTCGCAACTATTTTCAGCCTCCCGGACACGGTGGTTGCTAAAGCACGCCGCATCGATACGTTTACCTTTGCGCGGCGTCTCCTCTCGAGTACAGTCGCTGTCTACGGTTGGCGAGAATCGGTGAAGCACACTTTGCCGTAACTTCTCCTGTATCGTCGTCAGGGGAACGCGGCCTTTTGTCTGAAACGCGAATTTCTTTACGGCAAACGCGCGCTATCGCGAATTCTCTCCGCGGCTGTTTCGCGATCGATTCCCTGGGAAACGTTCGACCCACCGTCGACGTCTATAGTTTGCATTCGGTTGGAACGGTGCGTCTAAACCCTTTCTTTACGCCCGGGCGATTGCGTTCAATCTATTCATTCGTCTCGAATCGCAGTGCCACTAGGTGCTTCATCGATATCTCAGGATCACTTTCGAAGCATCCCGTATCTTGTATTTCAAAACCGCCTCTATTCACTGAGATATGCTCCCTTGTTCGCAAGCGAGACCGCAAGATCGTGTCTCACCGGCGATAAGTTTTTAATTCCATCAAAGGGAGCCAGGTCTTTCTCGCGAGAGCGTTCTACGGGAGGTCGAAAGCGTCTATCGCGCACATTCGGCTGCGTTCCCACGGGAGGATCCGGAACGGTGGCGAGAGGTAGGAGACCTGGACGTGGACGGGAGGACGTCCGGGGGAAAGGGTGATGTGCTCTGTGGTTCTGCGACCCACTGACCCGCTCGATAACGCTAGCACCGAGGTCAGTAACCTTATGCCCTGCCACAAAATTTTCCCCCGCGCGACCCTTTTCGAAGCGGCTTGATTGGAATCGACCCTAGATTACGATTACGATCGGCGATTATCTTTCGCCTGGTCGAAGATTGCCAGACCTTTGTGCTCACCGAGCGCTCCCTTTCTCCTTCGCAAAGGAAGCATCGCCAAGGAGCTATCAGTCTAGCTTCTTCTCTCGACGTTTCGCAAACAGACGTCTCTGCGATTTCCCCCTTTTGTTTTAGCTGCTTTGGATCGACGATAGCGGAAGACGGAATCACCTGGCGCTCACGTCAGAATACATGTATACGTGACCGTCATCGGGGTTGTTTTTCCGATTCCGTCGGTCGGTGACCGGCTGGCAGCTCGATGATCGAAATGCTTGGCAAGAATCCACCGAATCTATGAACGCCAAGCTCGATTGTATATTTTCCCGGTTGTTTTTTCTCTCTCGGCTCGTTGGACAGGTTTTTCACCCGGCGCAGCGAACCTCTGTCGGTCGCGTGTTCGTTCCCGAGGAATCTCGTGTCGCGCGATCGTCATCGACTATTGAGAAGCAAGTAATCGGTGCAATAGTGGCGCGTGAATTTTCACGGTTCAGCCGTGTCGTGGTGATAGCGAAGGACGGTTGTTCCGTTTTTATTCTCTAACACTCCATGTTCTCCGGCGAATCGACAGCCCCGTTAAGGGTGGAAGACCGCAGAAGCTCGACCGGGACGTGAAGCAACGCGCAGCGATCGCGTATCCCAGCGACGATCTGAATCGGGTCACCGATACGGCGCAATACCGGTGTCCCTAGCGTTTTTCTGCGTGCTGTAATATCGCGTTGCAACGATTGCGACAGGCCAGACTCACGCACAGCGAGTATTGATTTCGAGTCTCGCTGGCAGTGCTGCCACGATTCCGCATCTCTAGAACTAAACCCTGGATGAGAGCTTGGGAAAAGATCAGTACAATAGCGTCCACCTACGAATTTTCAACATTTCCCTTCAATTTCGAGGCTCGCGTCACCTTTGCAATCATACGCTTTGAACATCTTCGAAGTTCAGGAACATTTATTTATATCCGTCGAAGCACGATTATTTTCGTAGTTAGAGTTTAGAGATTCGTCTTACAATCATGTTTGGCATTTTCTTTGTTAATTTTAAATGTCACGCCTTATTCAGATTTCAATTGTTTTACATAGGGGAATAGGTGTGTCGTTGCTCTAAATTGCAGTATCGTTCGTGGATCTTTTCACTTCTCCGCCGTGCTAGGCCCTTTTAAAGAAATTCGAGCAAGTTCGCCCGGTTTTTGTCCGCAGATTGGACACGGTGAACCTCGAGGTCGTCGACGCAGCTTACCTTCTTCGGATGCAGCCCAGCACCGCCGGAGGGCTGCTTCAAGATGGCGTTCCTCTTTAACCGCGCATATTAACGAGAATAAAAAATCTTCATACAAACGAGGTTCCCCTTGTGTATATGTATAATGACACGCTCGACGAGCCTAATAACGAAACTCCTTTCCTTCGTCAGTTTTCCCTTGGAGCGCACGTGTTTCAAAACGAGCCCCCGATGAATTAACCGTACCGTCGATTTTAATTTGAACCAGCTAACGCAGTACATATCGATTCGTGTTCACCCCCCACAAAAAAATCGCAGCGACCTGCATTGCCAATGGAACGTTTGCCCGCGATGTCTTTCAAAGACTCCGTGCATCGTTTCCGTTCGCAAGCGTCAGTAAAGCGTCCCAAAGCGACCCCGGTTTCTGTGTAACTAAGCTCAGACACGACCCATGGAACTCTGGTTGCCGAAAGTTTATCGGTGTCCGGCATGTAACGCGTCGTAAAACTCGAAAGCAAGTCGGGTCGGCCGGTTATTTTTGGCCGAGCAAAGGGTACCGGGGATAGCTTCGCGATAGCGGAACCGCTGGAGATTTAAACGTGCCTTCACGTGGCTCCACTGTTTCTCCTCTTATGACACGAATCGCGTGCGAATTATACGTTTAACCTTCGCGAGCCACTTCATATTCTTCTTCCCACATTCCTATTCGTAACGGTCTATTTTTAACGACACGTGGCCGTCCGCGAGAAACGACAAAACAACGAGAACGAGGAGGCCGGCGTGCATGCACGCGTTTATGCAAATCGTTTGCGGTGATTGCGGGCGCGCAGAAGCAATTAGACGACGGCATCGCGAAACGGCGTCATGTCTCGAGGAAAACGTGGAGGGAAAAAGGCCAGCCCGCGAAGGTCTTTCGTCGTTCCAAGGATCTCAAGAATGTACTCACTTTGCGTTCTTTGGCGGCGTGCCAGTGGTCGGGCCGGTGTGCGTAGGGGTGAGGCAGAGGGGCGGATTGTTCGTGTTTTGAGGCACCAGGGGTTGCCTCGCGTGCGCCGGCGACGTATGCGAACCGTAACCGTCGGAGTTTAGCTGGAAACGGTAGATTAATGACCTCAGATTGGTGATCTGCTGCGTGGACCGGCAGGCAGCAGCCTGCGATCGCACGGTGTATTTGATTTATACATAGAGGAGAAAAGTATCGCGATACATCCTTGTCGAGGTAACTCGATTAATTATGAAACAGTTAAAAACAACTTGGAGAAGAGGTCGCCAAGTGGCGGGAAATATATTCGATTGCCTGGTGGTCGAGGTTTAGAAGGAACGACTTAAACGGTTCTGTGCTATAAATATTCGACGGTAAATTATTGCAATTTTTTGTAACAGCATCGTATGAAGAGTGTTCCGATGTTCAAGTTATTTTAATCGAGCGAAAAGAAGAAAGGATAAAAGCAGAATGTGAATCGTAGAAATTTTCTGCTACCAATAATAGTGGCAGTCAAGTAAGATCGAATAGAATCTATGTTAGATATTAGCATAATACTAGGTATTTAAATTTAGCAGAAAATATTTCTGCGACACGGTTGACCCACTTCTGATCCTTCTTCGATTGCGCGTACCCCGGCACAAAGAAAGTGAAAGCATCCTCGAAAGTCGAGCACCTCGGCTTGGCCAGGTAATTCGAGGGAAGCCCTTGAACCGAACGTACCTTGACGACCGTGCCGATGAGTGAATCGGGTGGCATTTCCGGGGGATCTGGTATCACTCCAGGGTTCGTGTGGGCAGGGTAATCGTTGTGCAGATTGGCTTCCTTGACAGGAGTGCCGTCGAGCCGTTCCATGTCCAAGCTGTCTGTCGGTGTCGGCTGCGAGAGCAGGCGCTCCTTCATCTCGTGTAGATACGGACACCGCTGCATCTCTTCAGATTTGTTGTTCCCCGGTCGATCTGCAAAACAGCGAGGCAATCGTTCGGTTAAGAGCTGGCAAGTGGCTCGTTACTTCCATCGAGCTTCGTCCCAGTCGATAACCTCCTCTAGCCCCTCGCAAACGATAACTTTAATTACACGTCTCTTGAATAATGCATCGAAGCTATTAATCAACCGGTCGTCGTGTCCCCGTTTCCCGCTCTCGACAGGGAATAGCGATTCGATCGATGCACTCCAGATTGCCCAAGTTATCGGCTACTTGGTCATCGTGTACGGGACAATCGAATCAAGCAGCAGAGCAAAGGCTTCGACGAACACCGCCTCTGCCGACCCATCCTTCGGGGATTAGAATCGTTTCACCCCGTTAAGTTTCATCGAGCGCGGAATTTGCCAGACGACAAATCTGCGCCAACGGGGGTCACCTATTTCCGCGAACAGTGGCACTCCTCGAATGGAACCTTCTTCGCGGGGATTCATCAAAACGGGTCTACCTTTCGTCCGTCTTCTCTCCATGCTCTCGACGACCAGTCGTCTAACGGTGAACACGGAACACATATGCTTCGGCGAACCCGAGGAAATCGATGGGCCTCGCGTCATAGGAACGACGGTTTACAGTTCACCGATCGCCCCCGTGTCAGCCTTCGACGTTGAACTTACTCGACGTTACGGTGTCCATCGCGTGGCCCTAGGTCGAGTGTCGATCGACGAAAAATGTCTACGCGAGCGAAGCGTCAGCTTTCCGTTTGGCGCGAAACCGTGAGCCGAGCGGATCTATCGCGGGACGATCGAGGTCTGCGAAACGATAGCGTTAACGCGATCGGATCGACACTGGATCAAGGGGACGTCTCATCCTCGACATCAGCCGCAGCTCGCTCTCTCCCCATAGCGGAGATCGCCAAACATGGCACTGCGATCGGCCAGCGAACGGACCGCTAGTCACGTGCAATCATCTTTCCGCGCGGACACGCTTCTGAGAACTGGACGAGCACGAGATGGGAAAGCGAATGAGAGTACGAGAGCCATCGAGCATTCATCGAAGTCTGCTCGAGTTCTTTTTAACGTCCTCTTCGAGCGGTGCTTGACGGAGTGACCACGACGGGCGGGACCTCGCAGCAACGTACTCGTTTTGTCGTTTGTGCGAAGCGAACTTCGAAGTGGAGATCGTGTATAAATATAAAATGGATGTTTACCTTTGATAGACCGATTGCTGCACGGGCAGTGCTTAACGGTGGCAAACAAGTAAGATAAATAGAAGGGCGGATGTACTCGTCGGTGATGAATTTTTACATTATCGTTCGAATTATCGCCCGCTGGAAGTGGCCCCGGTTTTCCCGGCGAAAAGCTATCGATTCCCGTGCACACCGATAAATGGGTCATTCGACGCGGCGCGGGTAATTAGCGGGAGTAGCGGGTTTACGTAAGAACAGGTAACCGTGCGTTTCGCGAAACGCGGCGAATCAGATTTCTCGGTAATCTCGTTTTCGCGGAAAGGCGCCGATCGATCTGGGATTAAGTGGGTCACACCGTTCGATCGCTGTTCAATTTTTGTTAAACGACGCAAACGGCGAAGTCAACACGCTGTGAATTCTCCCTTATCCTATATTTACTGTACGCCACGCTGTAGACCACATTCTTCAAAGGGAGAAATTATTGATTATCGAACGTTTTGCGCGCGTGAAGTTAACGGAAGCTGTTATTTATAATGCCTGGGGTACCGATGACACCGGCGCGAATAAAACGATTTTGCGTAACACTTTAGCAGAGTTATCTGTTACAAACAAGGAGGAAAGCGAATAAAAAATAGAACACAAGTGCTTCCACGTAACCTGATTTTCCAAAGTGCCGGTTTCGAGAGGCCACTTGACGGCACTTTTATTTTTACTCGGCCGTTGACGAGACCAGCAGCCGGTCTCTGTGGTTCAATTCTCGTATTCACATGGACAGAGCCCAGTTGAGGGAATGAAGCGGAGGAAAAGAAGAAAATTGCGTCGCTAATGCATATGCATTTCATTGACAACGCCACCTGCAAATGTTTGCTAGCTGACGCGAGCCGAGAATACATTATGAGCCTGGTAAATTGTTGCCCGACACGATTATTCAATATTGTTGTCTCAAAGATGACCGCGTCGCGAGCAGTTCTCCAGCCCCCGAGAAATTGATATTCCAGCATTAAACAATTGACGCCAATCGAAATTGTGGCAAAATAGAAACTAAATGGCACGCCGATGACGAAATATCAAAGTAGCTCGGGACGCAATGAAATTGCAGTCGACTGAATGAAGCTAGAAGCAGTAGGTGGTGTGGTGGATTAAAGGGTGGTGGAGGGTTTAGACGGTGCGAACGTAGTTACTGACCTACCTCGAGTCACGATTGCGAGCTACTTCCGCGAAGGGGCGAGCGACAACACGAAAGTAGTAGTAGTAGTAGTAGTAGTAGTAAGAGGAGCAGTATTAGCAGTAGTGTAGTGACAACGACCGACCGCAACGTAAATACACAGGAGCGTCTTTAGAATGGAACAAAAGAGGATTTGAAGGTACGAAGTTGGCAAGGAAAGGCTTGAATCAGATGGAATGCTCTATTCCAGTCTTTTCTTCTTCCCTACCATAGCTCGAGCAATTGAACGTGTGCGCAGGTAAGACCGACGGTGTGAACCAAATAATGAAACAATGAAATCGTTCGACGACGATCGGTGCGTTTTGTTGAAAAGTTGAAAGGGGGTGGCGTGACGAGAATCGCCAGCACGAACCGCTACGAACGCGGCGTTGAATCGGGCAAAGAGAATTCAACAAGTGCAGGAACTGTTAAACGGTATAAGGTTAGAGGTTGGCGAGGTAGGGGTGAAACGGCGCGAGAAAATGCCGGCTGGGTCACAGGACATTCACATCTGATTGCACATTAATGAATCAACAGGGAGGATTGCCAAGGCGGAGAAAGCAAAAGTTGACACCGATAAACACAGAAAGAGGAGCACGTGTACACAGAAGAAGAAATGTAATCGGAAAATCCATGGTTACCTGTGTGCGAGAAAGGCTGATACAGGATTCTAACGCGAACCCGCCGGCAGCTAGTTTGTTCCCCGATAACTGACCTATCCGAACGCGGGTCCGGATGACGCCGCGGCGTCGCGGTGCCCACTGCGAGCTCACGTTCCATTCGTTCTCGCTCGAGACGCGGTCGCGAGTCGTGCTGCTTGCCTCCTATTCTTGCACATCGCCAGATATATATATATTTAGAAATTCGCGATTCGTCGGCGTCGCAGGCTTTAATCACGATCCTTGAAGTCGGCTATCACTGTTTCTCCACCTCCTACCCCTTCCTATTTTCTCCTCCCCCCTTTATTTGCCGCGCACCATCCTGTTCCCCCTTTTCCACCGAGCTCTTCCGGTTCCCGTTTCTCGCCGTTTCTTCGCGGTCGTTCCCGTTCCGACCGGCCGTGCCTCTATCTATTCACGTGTCGCGAAATATAAACGAAGGGGGGCACGTGTGCGCACGTGTACGGGCCCCAGGCGTGTGACACGTGCGAGCCAGCACGGCAAATGTGGAATTATTTCTGCCTTTTGCCACGTACCCCCTACCTGTCTCTTCCCACGCTACCTTGCTTCCCCCTTCCTACGTACCTGCCTTCGAACGACGCTTGCTCGCTCGTGTGCCCGACGACGGCGTCGACGCCGATACCGGCCGCCGCGCCGGAACGTTGGCCATTCCGCCATTCCGCGCGATTCACCGATCGCTACTACAGATCTCGTCTTGTCGGCGTACGCGTGCACCATCCCCGTTGTACACCATCGATCCACCGCTAATGGAACATCGGAATGGGGAACTTAATTTACTCCCACGTCGCTGTTCACCTATACGTACGATTCGCGTGCGCGATAGATATATCACTTTTTCTGCCGTCTCTCCTTTTCTCTCTGGCCTCCACCACTCCGTTACCTACGCTGCTCCGAATCGGCAAGTTCCTTGGGCGCGTAGCTTCGCCGGGGCACGAGGGATCGATGAAATTCTCGTTCCCCCAAATTCTCCATCCTCCCTTTCTCTCCCTCTCGCGTGTCCCCCGCTCGATATTTTCACTCGCTCGCGTTATCGAATACCGGCAGCGCTCCCAGTAGCATTTCAGGGATTAACGAGCATCCCCGATATCCGCGCGTGGGTGACGCCGTCATTCCCGCGATTCTACAATCCCCGCGGGCCACGTGAACGCTTTAATTGTGTGGCTGGCGCATCGGGCTCGAATAAAAAATCCTGCATGCATCCCGGAATAGAGTTGCTTCCAGAGCCCGGCTTTCGTGCTATTTCCGTCGCGAGCCGTGCGTTTTCTCCGGATCTTTCGCGACGCACGGCAGGAACCTGTAATAGACTAAACTCGGTACGAGCTCGAAGCTCTTCAGACCGAAAGGAACCTGGGCGATATCGATCGATCGATGCAGTTCACTGGCTAAGAGATTTTCGTCTCGCGAAGCCGACACCGGGAGAGCATTGTCGTCCGCATCGATTGACGTTATTGTGCTCGTCTGTGGAATTCTAGAAACGTCGTTAATTACCGTATTCCCGATCGGCTAAAGAATTCCACGGAGATCGCTAAAATTCCTGCCCGATGCCTAATTAATTGCTTCTTTCTCCGATACTGCCCGGCCAATCGCGCTCGGTCCGTCGTAGAATTAGCATTTGAAATGTTCGCCGCCGAGCCTCGAGACTCCCTTTTTCTCTCTCTCTCGTTCTCTTTCCGTTTTCCATTTATTAATATTCCCTCCGCGTTCCCGTTTCGCAGCGATTTCTTTGAATGTTTTCCTCCGAACTCGAGAGACCCTTCCACCCCCGCGTCTCCCCGATTCAATTTCTCGCATTTATTTGAACCTTCGCCCCTGCGATCTCGCCTTCCCTTTGTTGCCACCCTCGTTTCGAGCATCTCGCGTGGATATCGCGAATGGGAAACGTATCGATGATCGGTGACCTGGAGCAAGCCGTCCGTCGCGTTTCAAAGTGGGCGATAAAACGAGCTTCCTTCGCGTGCAGCTCCTCAAAGGTCAAAATCTGGCGAAAGTTGCCAGGTTTCCCTGCCGCCGAGCTTCGCGGCGGCACACTTTCGCAGAGTAATAGTTATCAGTGCACGTGATTGTGGCATCGCACGTTAATTATTCGATCGTCTATAGTCTATAGTCTCTGCACGGTGACGCGAAGCGATAATGCCGCGTGGATTGTTGCAGGCGGCTAATAATTATGAAAATGTACTTCTCTCCGTCGAAGCAGAGGCGAGGGGAGTTGTGAGAACGCAGAACGCAATTAGGAACACCTTTCTCCCGTGCGAACAATTATCCCCTTGCTCTCGTCCCAAGAAATAGTCTTTCTACATGTTTCGCGCAAAAACGTTGCACCCCTCGCGCAATGAAACAGGCTTCCGTATAAACGGGCGTCGCTGTACAGAGAAACGGAGCTCGATTCCAGCCAGCGGCTGACCCAGTTTCATCGGCGCATTTAATTTAGTCTCTGGGATCGCTGAGGCGCGCCAGCTGTGTTCATCCGTCGCGCGTTTTCGCGACCGCGTCTTTTTAATCTCCGCGTTAACGAATCGCCGGTGAAAGTTCGCTGTTCAATCTCGCTCGCTTGTTCGCGGCTACGGAACTCCGCAGCGTGCAACGAGGGGAACAAAGTGGGCATGTAATTAAAAACGAAGCACCTCCTTGTGTGGAATCGCGCCACGCTTTGGGATCTCTGCCCCTTATGCTTCTGTGCCGCTCTTTCCTTTCGCGTTAATTCAGCTCCCACCTTCTTCGGTCGATTGCACCTCGGAAGCGTGACAGGATATGAGAAATTATGATCGCTGCGATAATTGCAGGGCGCCCGTGAACAATTCGTGGAGGAATGAACGGCGAGCCGGAGAAAATCTGGATTCTCGAAGAACGGAATTGCTCGCGCAGGGTAGCCAACGTGTGCACGTACGAGGTTTCGCACGGTGTCAACGGAGCAACACGTATCGGGCTGGAACGCAGCAATAGTTCTCAATGAGCAATCCACGCGAGGACGCCGGGTCAGAGATAGTACGATGAGGCCTCGGGGAAGCGAAATCCCCGCGAGGGTATCGCGCCGGCTCCGCCCGTACACGCGCCCCTCGAACCTAATCGATATACTCGCTCGCCCGGCATTCTGCGTCGAATATAGTGCTGTGCATTTCACGCTCACGGGATGCTGCTCTCGGCGGTGCTCTAACCGGGTTCTTTATTCCTGTCGACTATTTTCGACATGGTTTAAAATTCATTGAAAGTGACTCGATGGAAACATTGCGCGTAGTATTTTTATCAGCACGGTTCAACCTCCATTCACCCGACTAGCTCAGTCAGAGCCACGAAATAATACGTTAAAAATATCCGCCCATTATTTTATCTCGGTGCAAACCTCCGTTTTGCTCGCTTAACAAGATTCGAACAAACACCGGTCGATGTTTCCAGGTTAGAGGCGATGCAGGTTGGGGTGCACCCAGCCTTCCCAGCATCCCTCCGGCCTACGTAACACCTCGCGACATGCCCGCCTGTATATCGTCCTCGGAAAAACCTTTGCTCGTGGAAAGCACGACGTAAACCCAATTACTACGAACAACCTACCCTTACCACCCTCTAGAAACCATCTCTCTATCCCGATTCCGCCAGATCTAATCTTTGGATACAATTTCCTATCCAGCTCCGTTCCCTTATCGAATTTGCCCTCTCGATAATGTACCACCCCACATCGATGCCTCTTCAAGCGTGCGACCATAAAAACCGTAGAAGGAAGGGCAACGTGGGGGAGCGTTGTCTAAGGTCGAAACACGAATACGGAGGCTTACGTTGGTCCTGTACGTGGTGGTCGTCGAGGACCAAGGATGCCTGGAAGCCGGCAGTGGCTTCGTTCTCGTCGTCGCACGCGGCGTCACAACAACGAGCGGAAACCGGAAGCGACGACGGTGGATCGATTCGTCGGTCGGTCGTGAACCTCGAAAAAGCGGCACGCAGAGCTGCTGCCGCGGCACCCGACACGAAACACGGCCAGACTGCATGGCGACCACCTGTGAGCTTCGTGCCGGCGCCGGCGTCGCGACGCCCACGTACCGTCCATCGACCCAGCCGCGCCACCAACGAGATACCGCGACCTCGCTCGAACGAAACTCTGGTCCCGGGATCGATCGCAGATTCGCGCTACCCCCGCGGGTAAACCCGGTCCGTTTGGATTTTAGGGGTGGCTTTAGATTACGAAGGAGCGGAGTGTTCGCGGCGGCTGGATGCTGATGGATTTTTTGGGGGTTGGATGCGTTCCTTTTTCCAATTTTTCTTCTTTTTTTTTGTGCCCTCGAGCGAGATTGCAATTGCCCGAGTTGGAAGTTTATGGCCGGCGGAGATAACGGGAGATGGATGGCCAGTTTCATGGTGGAGGAGGACGCGTCACCGTGGCTATGTTTAAAAGAATTACGGCGAAGTTATTAGGAGGCAACTTTGTTTTCGCCTCGTGGAAACTGTCGTGAAGTAATGGCCATTGAAGGAACGAAACACGGGTCGAGGAACGTCTATTGTTCCTCTGCTGTGCTCGATCCGAAACATTAGACTTTTGTTGCAAACGAGTCTTGCTCCACTCTCGATACAAAAAGGACGACGCGTTTTCTTTTACGATCGATAGTTCCTTCCGCGTAACGGAAAATTATTCCTGCATTCGCCGCAAAGTTTCGCGCCGACGATACGAAATTTCACCGCACGCTATTTTCCTTCTATTCGCTGGCGGCATTAACCGTCGTAAATTCAGGCCCAGATGTTGCGCGCCTTTGAGAGGCCGATATGGTAACGGCGGTATCGCGCTTGCCAGATAATAATCGCAGCAATTACAATGATTACAACCGCCATTGTTCTCCCCGTCCGATATTATCCGCTTTCCGCGCTCCCAGGTATTTTCTGCCGGCTCCGCGAAGCGCTGAATACGCGGTGATAAAAAAAACGGGGAAAAACTACGAGGCGGAGAGGGAAGTTTGAAGGAAAAAACTGGGTCGTCGGGATGGTTGGGTTTGTCGGAAACGGGCACACAGCATAGAATTCCTGTGCATCGGCTCGCACGCTCGATATTCCAACAATTGCATGTTTAAGACAAGTAAAACAGAACGTCGCGGAAAATCGACCCGCCCGGCCAGATGCAACGCGATCCTTCGAAAAAATTCTGCCGACGACGGATCGGTGTACCCGATCCTATTATGTGAACAATATCGTGGCGAAGAGACCGGCGCAGTAATCGACGCTTTCACCGGGCCGCGGAAAGCGTCGCGATCGAAGAACAATGAAAGAGAAACCGTGGCTCGATTAAAAGTCGAGGCTACTTATATTTCCAATGAAAAGTGATTTATTCAACCGCTCGAGATAGAATATCGAGTTTCCCGTCTTTCGGAGTAATATCTTTCAATCAAATCGCTGCGTATGATTTCATTTGTTCTTACCTCCATAACGAATGTCATCCTCGTGCACAGTAAACGGAATAAAGAGAACGAAAAAATTCACCGACCGGGCACGTTTTGCAATCGGTTATACGATTATTATAATACGATTCGACTCGTATCGCCGACAGTTCGGACGATTCTGTTGAGAAAAGTCTCGTGAAACCTCGAAGTAACGCCCGATTGATGCTCGTCGGAGTACGAAAAACTGTCTGTCTGGCTTCGTCGACGTCCACCCTCTCGAAACGCGAATCTCGTAATCGTCAGCCGCGTGGCGAGGCACTCGCGTCGCGATTGGAGGCTCGCACACGAATAATCGTGGCTTTATGATGGGCGCCCGATACCTCGTTCCTTTCTCTTCGCGAATCGTTTGCTTCCCCTCGGCCCTCGTCGCTTTCCACCGCGCGCGCCCACGAAATTTTACACCGCCGAGCCCTTCCGTGTCTCACAAATTTGTGTTTCGAATTACCCGCGCGTTCGTATAAACTTTAGAAAGCGAATCGAACGACACCTCATCTATTGTCCGAGATCGATGTCCACGTTTAGCCACGTCAAATTCATTCGATTCGCGCCGTAACGCGAGATGCGAGACATTTTTCCAACTTCGCCCCCCTTTCGCTCTTTTTCGGTCCGTGTCGTTTCGCGGCTCGAATTACAGGCAGCGACGTTTTCAGACAGCGGATCCGCGTTGTCAAAGGCTGCGCGCGTGACGGTTTCCCAGGAGACGCTCCAGAAATTCTTCGCTTTCCGTGGCTTTTAATCTCGAACGCCGCGAAGCGCCCTTCTGTGCGAGGTAATTCTTTGACGCGTGCCCGGTAGCATTGCCATGCATGCTTCTGTTTGCCGCGGCAAACATTGCGCTGGTATTTCTGTACTAGACACTGTGCACCCTAAACTATTCTGTTAAAGGTGTTTCTATAATTGGCAACCGAACCTCTGTGTAAAGGCGCTATTTATAGAGGAATGTCATTTACAATTCATACGACCGAACCGTGCATCGACAGGCATTGTTCTATTATTTAACAGCTTTCGCGAGAATTTTTCCAAATGGTTCCCCGACAGAGGGGGACGGCTAACGCAATTCGTAAGGATTTCTACCCCCGTTCCGTACGAGGATATTTTACGGCCACTCTAAAGAGAACGCGGTGCGTGTTCGCGGAGGTCGCCCACCCCGACCACTTTCCCATTTTCAACCCCCTCGTCCAACTTCTCCCTCGACCTCGGTGTTGTTCAATGCCACGGCCTGGTGAACCTAGACACCCGGTATACACGAGCGTACATCCACAATCGTCGCATAGGTATTGGAACGGGTCTGTGATTTTTATTTGCCAGACCTTGACTCGATTTTTGGCTCCGGCTCCGTTGTAAACACCGGCTGGCCGAGAAATTCGAGATCCACGGTGGTATTGTACCACCGTGTGGGCTTTTAATTGCGGCAACACGTCAACTGGTCGTTATCGATTAGTTTCGACGAAGGCTGTGGGCTACGAGAAACGAATCGCAATGGTTTCTTTTTCAAAACGGTACGATTCTCCTCGTTTTTGCCCCTTCCTTTTTGAATCGATTTTTATTTTAAATTGCCGGGGGGGCAGCGTGAACTGGAATCGATAAAAATTGAACAACAGAGAGAGGTGACAAGCAACAGCCATCGAGGATTGAACGAGTGCTCGCACGACAGACAGTTAATTAACGTCGATCCGTCTGTCACATTCGCTTATCGATTAGCGGAACGTTGTCGAGTAATCGAACGATGTGGCGCAAGTAAATAGCTCGACCTCCGACGCTATTATCCCGGCTGTTATCTATACCTGTACCTGATGCGTTTGTTACACGCGACCGGCTCGGTAATCGATAAAGCTCGCGTGGAAATTGTTTTGCTGAAAAGTCGTTGACCGCGAAAGCATCGCGCGCCGGAAATCCGCATAGTTTTCGCGCCTTCCGCGGCCGATACCACGGCCAAACCATGAATTCTTTAATTGGCCATGGTCGAGACTGGCAAGCGAATTAATTCAGCTCGGTATTAATTATCATTTTAATAGATCCGAGATCGTTTCGACGAATGTCAACTGGTCGACTAATCTTTTTCAAACGTCCATACATGTGCATGTAATTGTACGAAACGTACATATATATATAGAACCGTCGCGACGCGTCGGTGCAGCATGGCGAGCGTTTCATTGGACACCTTACAGGGTGCGTAGCATTAGATGGCTGGAGCGCGGGAAAAATTTGCGGTCACGTTTCAACTGTCTTACCATTCTGCTGGCCGATGATTTTCTGTCACTCGCGAAGCTCCGACAGAAAGGTGTACGGAAAAATTCGTCAGAATTTTCAGGCTTCGAATAAACTTCAGCGAATGTGATTCTCGGGTAGTCCACGATTGACGGGACCTGCGACGCGCGCAGTCACCGCGAAAGCAAAGGGGAAAAATCGCGAACGAAGGAAAAGCCACTCAACGTGCATTTACACGAAGTACCTGTACTCACCCGCCCATTAAGCAACGACGATGCGCCCGTAGAACGCCATAGGTCGCGGATGGTCGCCTCTCAGATTTCACCCCGCAACACACCCCGGATCTCCAGCTTCAAGGGCGCTCCCGTCTTCCTCCTCGATGTCCTTCAGATTCAATCCGCACGAATACTCCCGTCCAGCGTCGCGACGCCACGTCCCCGAGTCCGTTCGATTATTTTCCTCGAAGCAACGTGCTTCCTCTGCGACGTCCGACGAATGTAAACAAGGTGCTCGGAGCTTGCGCCCTGCCCGGAAGCTCCGCCGCGAACCACGCAGACCTTTCTGCCCGTGCACGCGACTTCTACGCTACCTCTTTCTCTATCTTCCTCGAACGAACCTTGCTTCTCTCCCCTTTTCTCTCTCATTCACCCCTCGCCCCCCTGTCCACCCGGGCTTAGGGTCGGCGCCGGTCTTCGTCGCACCCGCGCGCACCCGTCTTTCTCTCGTCAAAAGGAAAATGCTCCCTTCAGAGCCCCCGTTACGGTCCGTGGCTCGAGAAGTTCGGTCGCTTTTACTGTCGCCACCGCCGTCGCCTCGTCCCTGCACGATCCATGGCGCTGTAATGGCGACGCAACTGTTATGGGGGTTGCCGCGTGCGAAGCCACCCCCATGCACGATGGGGAAGAACGATCAATACCTTAACCCCCCGCGATACGCTTTTCCACTCCGTGACGCTCGCCTGTCCCTCGGCGATGCACCGTTTCCTGGCCCCGCTTCGCCCACCTCTATGATTCTGTATCGAGTCGAATCGGTCTACCTCTCGCCTTTGTCGTCGACGATTCACCGCCTGCGTGCCTCGTCTGGTACAGCGAAACGTTTCGCGTCGAATATAACCGTGGTCTTGGTTGAAATCTGCTCGCGATGTTCTGGAATGGGGCACCCCGTAGGATATGAATGCGACCGCTACTCCTGGCGCCTCTTTATCTTCTTCGATGCAACTGCAAGGGAGGGTGGCCTCGAGAGGCTCGAGTGACGGCTTAATCGGAACACTGGGGAGGATTTTGAGGATGCTCGTCGCGTATCTCGATATTCTGGTGCGTCCGGAACTTATTTCTTTCGCGACAGACAGAGGATTGCTGACTTGTTGCAGGCGAACAATTGTAATTTCGCAGAATTTACGTCACTCAATGGGCATTACTTAAAGACGTAGAATATTGGTAACGAAACGGTATGTTTGCGTGGTGCACGGTTACGAGTTCCGAGTAAATCGATTCTGCGCGCAACGATGAAAATTGAAACGGCGATTTCTCACCCCATAGATCTCTTCCCGATTTGCGCCGCACAGATTTCTGTCGCAAACACCGTCGACAGATGACTCCTTTCGTGGTTATTGATTTTTTCCATTACGATTTAAATGGGCCCCAGTAACGATGGATACGAGGGCGTATTGCCGAGAGTTTCACTGCTAGAGTACACCCTCGTTGAAACGCCGGGAGCTCGACAACGCCCAGGAGGGTTGAATTTAGCCCTTAATTACGGGGACTGGCTCACGAACGATCAGCCATTAGAATGTTTGGCCTGCCGAAGGTTTCCCTTATCGTACCCCGCCAGGCGTTCCGTGCTTGTCGCCAGAAATCATTGTTCCGATTTAAGTTTAACAAAACTTCGTCTCTAATAAGGACAATTTCTTCCCATTCTATGGCCCGCCAAAGAGAACGAGAAATCCTCGAATTTCAAATAAATTTCCAGCGTTTCCAATTAAAGGACTACCGGCAAACAGAGAGTGGAGTGAAGGGGCAAGACGCACACCCATCGAACCACCTGCGAGTGAACATTATTGCGGCAGTGTAAAAGGGTCGTTCCGTTCGCACGCTCTCTTCTGCAACGTTCTCTTATCCTCCTCTCACGGGGACTACCATAAAAATGAACTGCGTGCATGCTGCGCATCGAGACGGATCCCCCGATTTCATCGAACGCTCGACCGCCTTCCCTACGATCCTACTCGATCGCCCGTGCTAATCCTCCCGCGTGCTGATCAACTTGCAAATTCGCTGGATCATTTGGGTTATGTTGCGTGCGACTTCTAGCGAGGGGAGCATGGTTGGATCAGTGTGGAAAGTACGTGATTGATAAGTGTTTCGATTTTAGGGTAGCGTATAAATTGATATCTTCGATCTTCTTGCGATCGCGCTCTTATAAAATATACAGGTACACGTTTGCATAATGAACGACAGATATTTGATTGCCTCGATGTGCGTAATAGTATTAGAGATTTTTCCGATAATATCGCGCACCATTGCAGAGGGGAATTTTAATAATCATAATAATACCCGTACTGCGTAAAACTTAATGCACACTCAGCGATTGGATCTATGCGACAAATGGAACTGTAATTAATTTATCATTGTAGACGCAAATTGATCAGCGCGAATACGTAGGTAAGTATGCACGCGTGTACGTATGCGTGCGCGTCTGTTCCGAGTACCGGTAACGTTACATCAGCGCGTGTATAATATTCTCTACACGATCAAGTTCGATTCGAACCACATAATACATAATACGGCGTAACACGGTTCTCGTTTATATTGCACGACAAGGCTGCGTCACGAGACTTTGATGCAAGCATGCACGCGGTCTCGGACGACGTACAAGTTTGCTTTCCATTAATCGTGCAATTAAGACAAATTGGAGAACAGAGGAGCGCTAAGTGCCCCGTCTCGTGATCCTTGAAACAGCTTGAAACGATGATTGGAGCATCATCTGGAGTTCGAGGACACGAAGGTTGAGGGCGTGGTATGACGGAACTAAAGTTACTCACCTTACACGCAATTAAGGCGACTTCCTGATCGCGAGACCGTGCACGTAACACGGAAATCGGTTGCGCACGAAGGATGCACCGGCGCGTGCACGGTTGACGAGTACGACGACGATCGGCGAGGAATTAATTGAGGACTTCGACGGCTACGACACTTATTTTCTTTTTCTGAGCGTAGCTTCAACGCGCAGACCGAAGATCGTCTCCGCGTGAAATCGTGCTCGACAAAAGGTCGGCTTAGACTCATTCCACTCGGAGAAAGTAGCGACCGCTACTCGATTTTCTTCTCCCTGGATTCAGTTTCAGCCGCGCTCGTCGAATGACCGTGGATCCGACCTACCTCAACCCAGAGAGATCACAGACTGCGAAATCGAGACCGGAATCGGTGGTATTTGGGTCAGTGCTTGGCCTCGTAGCGGCACGTATCTGCGATGCATTATATTCACGTTGGTAAACTACGAAACGCGGATGAAATTGCTTTCGTCGCCGATGGAATCGTCGTGCGAGAGATCGAGGTCTCCGTAATCCATTTGTAACGGTGCTGTGCATTTTCCTTATTGCTCTCCGGGTGCACAGCGGATACACGTGTACAGAAAACGGTGAATTTAGGTCCCCTGGATTCCTCAATCGGAGTAATGGTTGCACGGAGATGGATGTTTGATTGCAATGAACGAAGACAGATTATTATTGCGGACGAGTGTATTGAAATTCGTAAGGTACAAATAGTATAAAGGGTATAAGAGTACAAACATTGCGTAGGAACTAGAGTATGCGGACATAGAAGAAGTACAGTCTACAGACGTGACATAGAAGGGTATCTTCCCCCCCCCGCCCCCCAACGTTCACCCTTGCTCGAACTTCGAACTGCGCGAATCGTGATTTACCTCCGATCTTCATCTCGTGTTTCGCCTCGACTTCGGTTAAGACCCGTGCCGAGATCGCGTCCGATGGAACGTCGATCGAGGATTAGCGCGTGGAAATTGAACGGAAATTGAAAGTTTCTTTTAACGTCTGCAACGGTAAGGCTGTGGGGAATAGAGAAGTGGAATGGCAGGGAGGCGATGTTGTAAGAAAAGGCAGAAGCTTGGATCTCGACACGAGCCCCGATCAATAAACGTAACGTGTCGCGCGTAAATCTTATATCTGATAATACAATAAATATTATAATAGAACAACGCAATAATAAATATATTTATATTTGTATATATATGTGTATATATTATATATAATATAGGAAGAAACATGTCGACACAGCTAGCTCTAAACACCGAGAGGATCCATTCCTTATCGTTTTCCTACGCTTATACATCCTATGCTCTTTACTTCTTATTTACAGCCGCCCACGCAGTCGAATTTACATCTTACAAAAGAATCAACCGGATCAACTATGCAGTTCGGATCGTCAGTATTGCTGAATGTGATCGTTAACGACGAAAGAAGCGTCTATTGCACGAAACGCGCGTTAACTAGAAAAAAGTGTCCCTAACGAACGGTTTACGGTTTCGACGTTTTCCAATTTCCTTCCCCCCCTATTCTTTTTCCCATTTTCGCCGGGGGTTGTTCCCAAAGGACGCGCCGCACATCAGTGATGCAGCCATCGTACACAACACGCGCAAAACAAGCACACACACGCACCCTTACAGAATCGTACCGATCGATTCGGTTTCGATTTACACTCTGGTCGGATCGGTTAAGAGTCTCATTCAATCTCTCCCAAGCGACTGTCTGTTGAGCAGAAAACGCACGGAAACGCCATCGGATAGGTCGTCCCGACCTCGCCTCTCGATTCTTTGATCCCCCTTGGTATCCCTTTTGTTCTTCCTTCTAATTATTTGGAGCTTGGACAGCACGCTCGACGGAATAAGGCTTAATGATATGATTCGCCATTGTACTCTGTTCCCCTTTCGAACCTTATCTTCCCATCAACATTTTCTTTCTCTTTTTCAATTTCCTCTATGACTCCTGTGCTCTATGCGATCTCGAATCTACACGGAGGTCTACGAGATGATGCTTCTATTTTATTTTATTTTTTTGGTAAATAGCCGGTCTTTGGTTTACAAAAACGGTTCGAAGCAATCGGTGATATCTTTAACACTGATCCTTCCCAACTCTCTCGTTCTTCCTCGTTTTTTCTCCCTCGCTTGTAACCGATATTTTTAATTTAGCTTCGTGACTAACGTGCATCGTCGTGCGAGTAGCGGTTAAAAAATGTATAATTTTTGGTCTCGTGCGGAACAACTGTTAGGCGGTTGCGTGCACAACAATCGAGGCATCGTTTTCCACGAAACGCGAACAATCGATCGATCGCCCGACGTAGCCGCGTGAAATCAAATGCAGCAGGCCATAATTTACGACTATCGTGACGTACCCGTGTACATACAACTGCGCGCGTCTTTACCCTCGAACGTGCGAAACGATTTCGATGGAAAGGTGCACGCGCGAACTGTATAGGAACGCAATCGAGACGTTGCTAGTGAAAGAACTTTACAGTCGATCAGCCGTTTTTTTCGGATCAATGGCTTCCCCCTTTTACCTTTCTTTCTCCTTTTCGAATTATCTACTTGGACGCGAGAGACGCTACGTTAAGTTGCAGTTTTGTACTACGTGGAAGACGGATGTCCGTGAGAGTATTCGTGTAGCATCGAAGGACAGACCGATCTATGGTTCTCCTGGTTAACGTGGTCTCGAGTCGACTTGCGTCAGAAACGGAATCGTTCGTCCATCGCCCGAACCATCGTCGTAAGGTTGCTGGGATTTTCAATCTTACAAACGTTTATGACCAAAAAGTCTCTCATACGCACACACACACACACACACACACGCACTCTTTCTCTCTCCCGGTCGCTACTTCGATGAGTAGAAAATTGTCTTATCGCTTACGTATCGAACAGAAATCTTATTGTTCCCGAGGAAATCGACGGAACAGCAACGGGCTGTCGTTGCTTCGACGATTCTAAGCGACTAATCGTCTACGCTTAAATTTCGATAAATATTGTGCGTCGTTAATTGTGCATCCTCCGTTCCTTTTAAACCGATTAAAACGCCTCGAACTAAATTATCTTCGCGTCCTGGACGAACTATGCATATACATGTATATGTACATCTATGCATTGAGCTCGTGGATGATTTTATAAAAAAAAGCCCACGATAATCTAAACTCGGCCCCACCACGTTCGAGAACAAATGCATACAACCGCGTACCTTTTCCCCGCCGTTTATCGTCTATCGAGTACTGTTCTCGCGTTACTCGCGTCGAATCAATTTCTATCCTACCTAGAACCGTATTTGATACGTGCGAACGCATACACACGTCTAAAATAGCGTTCCCCGTATTGCTTGGAAAGTTTCGCGTGGACGCAAAGCTGTCGCATCGGCAAATCTTGGAACAAATATCTGAAGGAGGGACGACTCTCCGCGATTACATCAAGTAAATTGGTTCGTGCTCCGAAATGACGTCCAGCCTAGCCGGCAGGGTTTTGGGTCGTTGAGGAGCCGCGGTTTTGTACACGACTTCGCGGGACCCCATGCGTCACATGTAGGTAGGTTTCACTTTGTAAGCTCTCTTCCAAACCTCGCAGAGGCACACGGTGCTGTGGAACCTGTAGAATATGGCGAGTGGCATGGAGACGTGCGTTATTATCGTCCATGCCCACAGGCCATAGAAATGTAACTGGACCGGATGCGATTCCGCCCGGGACTTTTCCAACGTGTTGATCGCCCACATGGCCAGATTCGTCACCAGAAGGAACGTCACGATCTCTCTGCCCGGCTTCCTTCTGATCTGCTTCGCCGTCGCGACCGTTCGCCTGGACGCGTCCAGGATGAAGATCGTTTGGAACGTTGTCTGGACAACGCTGGCGAGCGCGGTTACCAGTACCAGAAGCGTGTGCTTGGCCAAGGTGAACTGAGCGCCGATAATCGTGAACGTGGAATAAATGAACATCCCGGTTTGTGCCGCCACCAGAAGGATATTGTCCAGCTCTAAGTTCCTGGTGCCGTCGTATCGGAGCTTTCGCATTTGAAACATCCCTATCAACGTGGCCATCGTCGACATCCCGTATAACGTCAGCTCGCAGACGTTCACTTCGGTGACAGCGAAGCTGACCAACTCTGGCCGGGATATCAGTACGAAGAACAGGATTAGAGAGATGATTGTCAGCACCAGTATTAGAATGCCGACGAATAGGCCTTTGTGGGCGCGGGCACAGTCTACGCTGTAGTGATGCGGCGATCTTCTGGGGAATGAAAGTACGGTTTGAAATTGACGTTCGAACGAACGTTCGTATTGTATTATTAATAATTTACCTGTAAGCGTGCGCGTGATGCCTGGAGCCGGGTAGCGTTTTGGGCTGAGAGAACGCGGCCTTCGATATATTCTTCCACATTACGTACAAAATAGCTGCACAGATCAGGCTGTATTCTATGGTGCAGGGGAATAGAAATGGGCTGGCGTCCTGGACTAACGACCCCATTATGTTCGTTCGTCGGCACTCGTACATGTGATGCGGTCCCTTTAAACCCCTCGGGAGCCTCAGGTGTTCTCCGTGGTGGTAGTGGCTGTGTCCCCCGAGATTAAGATTGCTCTTCGTACCTAATTAGTAATTGCATTGCACTTTCAATCTCTGTTCGATACAGTTCGTTGTGCACGAATAACGGAGGAATTATCGTGGACACGTGCGCGCGTGTCAAGCCCTACCTAATCTGTGCGAGATTCTCAGCGAGTTGTTCTCCGGATTGTAGAACGTCAGTATCTCGTGTTTCGTTTCCTGTACAAGAACGTTCAACCACACCGACAGATTCGTGCCAATCATGTGCATGAGTCCGAAACGCGCGACCACCCGGTGGCGATAGACTTTCATTTGCTGTCGAAGAGAATAGAAATTAACATCCATCGCGAACCAACGAAACGGGGGAAATTCGATTTGCCAGGAGCGCCGAGGAGAATGATCCTCGAGGCGCGACCTCGGGAGAGACGTGCAGCGATCGATCGGCCGTCCGACGACAGTAGCTCGATAACGGACCGAACGAATCTCTATCGAGGCATCGAGGTCGTCGTTGGGAAACGTTAAGGTGGAGGACGATCGGAAAACCCGAACGGTGAATTTTAATCGAAAGCTTTCAAGTGCGTCGAGAGATATTCATCTGTCGCGGGGCAAAGGAAAGAGCAAAGCGGAGTGTACGCCGGGGTAGGTCGACGGACGACTTCGTGTTCCACTATTACTTTCAGGGTTGTTCACCCTTCCGTTTCATTAAACTTTCTAGCCGGGCTTCTCGTTTCGCACCGACGCTTTCGCTCTTTCATTATATGCCGCCCACCGATTTCTGCAGCATCGATGCGCCGCCGTTATTTTTAGCCCCTTCACCTACTAAACAACGACTCCCCCTCGTGATTTTCAGTTAACCGTCCCCTTTTTACGCAACACCGTTGCGCGAAGACCGGCGAACCGGGTCGCTGCGACTCCCTTGTCGAAACCCTCTTAAAATAAAAAATAGAAAAATAAAAGAAATCCACTGAATCTGTGACTGCGGTAGAAGACCATTTATCTCGGCACATTGGAGTACTCAATTATTCTGACAGAAACAGTTAAGTATTAAACACCCCGACTTACCCCATACCACCTGTCAGTACTATATATTTTCGCTTGAAGGAAATATACAATGTACTTAAAATATCGATAATCATATGTGCAAAAGGCCAGTGCTAAATAAGTGTTCTGAGTAAAAAGAAAAATTCCCAAAGACGGCCCAAAACCATTAAATTATGCCTCGACGAATCATTTAGCAAATTGTTTGTTAAGAAAAAAAAAAGTAACTTCAATGAAAGCAGCAGGAACGCGTCTAGTACTATTGTATCTCCCTCCTCGCAATATCCTCAAACGTACCCACCTCGTTGTTCAGAAATATAAAGTACATCTGTATGAAGATGAACGCCATCCTGGTCGCCGGTGTCAGCGCTAGCATGATATTGTGACACTTGGTGTTCCGTTCCAGCTCGAAATACTGCCCGAATTCCAGGCCGGAATAGATCATCGAGCCGATTCCGAACGCCACTGCGCCCATTCGAAGATAGAAGCTGCCATAATGTTGCGCTGGTCGAACGGCGGACACGTGTGGACACGTGGTGTCCGCTGTGTCGCTGTCGCCCCCGGTGCCGCTAGATGATCGCGACGAGTCCAGGTCGCACACATCCTTTCGTTTCTCTTCTCATGCAAATTTATGGTAATCGGCCGGTTAAGATTAATGCGATTTTAACGGGGACGAGCTCACAGCTTCCCGTCATCAGGCGCGGATTGAGCGCGATCGCGCGTGTCGCGACGAAACGATACTTTAACCCTTTGCCGCGGGGGATACGGTTTTAGTACGCCGTTACGGGGGTTAATTCGAGTGACTGCGTGAATTATAATCCATTCGCGGCGCAACGAAATTGTGAAAGCTGTTTAAAATATTTCAATCTTGCGTCATCGAATAGAGAAATCTGCAATTTCAACTAAGTATATCTGCAAAAATTTGAAAGGCGTGTTTCTTTTATTCGTCGTGCGCGGGACGAGCTAAATGATTGAGGGACGTTTACGGGAGCACAATGTATAATACCGACAGACGCCGAAATTAGTATTGTCGTGTTTAGAGTGGTTTGTGCAGAAAGGAATGTACCTACTCGTAAAACAACACGCGGCAGACCTTCCTGAAACGTCAAGTTACACGTGTTCAATCGAAATTCGTTCATCATCGTGAGGTTCAAATACGAAAAGACAAAAGAAAAAGGAAGAAAAGAGAAACGAAATGAGTGGGGGAGAACATTTTCTCGCCGTCATTTCGATCTTCGACTTACTTGACTTCGGCTTGGTATCGCGAAGCAACGTGGCGTACGTGTAGACTAGGAAGATCATGCTGCCGAAGTAGAGGTAAAGGTAGAACCCTTCGTAGAACGATGGCGGTATGTACGTGGATATTACTTCCGCCATGGGGAAAGCGATTCCCATGACGACCAGCAGCTTTCCGTACAGCGCGCTGAAAGTCGTCGCCAGGGCGTCGCTGTGCAACAGAACGGAAATTGCGCTTGAACGAGTGTGCTCGCGTGCGCGTGTATCGACGCGCACGATTCTCTCTCCACCAGGGAAATTGGACTATTTCCGGCGGTACCTGTTGTCGCGATTATCCTCTTCGATTCCGCGTGACCCGCCGATACCGTCGATATCGGCGATCATCTTTGAGAACGCGCGACTGCTACTAGATAGAACGAAACGATCTACCGAGGCGAAACGTGGCATTTATTTTCGAAGACCGGTTGTTGCAAGCGAAACGAACATTTGCCGGATGAAAAAGAAACAGAGCGGGGCCCGGAATAAAGCGTTTGGAAGCATCATAGGCACCATTGGCCGCAAATACATCCACCCCCGTAAGAATTGGCTCAATTACTGGCAATCGTGTGCACGACCGTGCTCGTGTGTGCGTGTGTTTGATTTATAAAGTACCGGTAATTGCGGCGCAGACGTCGGTCAGGATAACCCGGAGGATCACGTGAAATTTCCGTGGCGACCGACGTGTAATTCCCCTCGTCGCGTTAACGCACTCGGAATGGAAATCAGTTAAAATGGAAGCTATCAGCCGATCGTATAGGTGTGACACGCTTACACGTTGAGCTACTAATTTGACCCGATTTAGTCGAGCTTTTCTCTATCGTTTCACGACATTGCCACGTGGGACAGGTTCGAATAGGGGAGCAACTAACGCAGAATCGTTCTCCTGTTTCATCTGCGCCCAAGATTTGCGAAACGACCTGCACAACTGATGGAGAGAAGAATGAACAGCGTCGATGAAAAGACTCACCATCCAAGCTGCTTCCACTTTCGGTCCTCCGCGACATCGAGGAAGGCAGGCGCCGGATAGCAGACCGCGGAAATCGGTTGCGAAGAGCATGGTAGAGCCAGGGCGAACTGGGTTGCCCGGTGTGCGCGGGAGGGTGAGCTGCTGCTGTGTCTAGACAGCGTTTCCGGCGAAACGATTACCGCGGACGGCGATGCTGGTGACGGCAGCGCAGCCGACAATCCTGGCCAGCTGAACAAGACCGTGTATCCTCATTATTTCTATCCTGTCCTTGGCCGATCGATTCATCGGTATCGACGGCTCAATTACGAGGACAATTACGAGCCCGGGGTACCAGAAACTACGCCAATAAAAACGACTCATCCGTTTCTATCCATGTCCCCCCGTATCTGTCGCGACTCTGGCAATTTCTTTGTTGCATTTCAGCGACAGACACTTCGACCCCCGGTTACACCGCGAATCGTGTACCAGCGCGTTTAATGCTTCAATTATCCTTCCCCATCGATAACGCCGATACGATTCCACGATCAGACGTATTCGTATATAAAAATGACATTTCCCCGATCGGCCACGCCGCGCAATTCCGTCTGCGCGATTCAGATTCATCCGCTCTTTTCATTCCCATCGTAACTCCGGCCGCCGTTCCAATTTTCATTCGTTCCGCGCGGAATCCGCCCGGTCAAAAGCAATTTATCCGGGGCGCATTCGGCGCCAGAGCTTATCGCTTTTGAGCGGGCTTTCGTTACCGCCCCGCCTCCGTCACCGTAATTCGTTTAAGCGAGTTTCCCGAGAGCTGGCAGGCCGCCTGCTCTCGTCTGAGACGGGCTCCTCTCTGCCCCCCGAGCCACGCTGCCGTGAAACTGGCTGTCGTTACTCGCCGCCAATCGGAACTCGTTAAACTGCGGCGACAAATGGCCAGGAAAACTTTGCCGGGGAAGCACCGCACCCCGTCGGCCGTTTCACCCATGAATTTCCACGCGATCCCTCGCGCGGCGCAGACGGGCGTCGTTACGCGGGTCAAAGGTGTCCACCAGGATCGGGAAGGAGCAATTAAGCGCGTCGCGGGGCAAGAAAATATTTTGCGACCCGTTTTCGCGACTCGCTTAATGAAACCGAGATCCGGCGAGTTTGCGACACTCCAGTTCGCGTATTTCCCTTCTTTTCTTTTTTCCTGCTCTACGCCGCGGAGTAATTAGAGAGGGCGTCACTCTTCGCGTATTCTGGACCGCGTTTCCCGTTACCCACCTGCCACCGTGACGTCCGCTCGCCCGTCGTTTTCCCTCGTTATTCGTTAAAGAAATAAAAATAGAAGAGGCAAAAGGGAGAACGTGAACAATTAACGCGTGTTCGATGTTGAATATCGCGCGTCGGCTCGGCTCGGTTCGCCGGCAGCGCAACAATTTGCTGCCGGCTGAAAGTTTCGGGGAATTGAAAGGGGAGCTCGACCGTAGCAGACTCGCGTGTCTAATTTAAGGTCAACGCGATGCTGTAACGATTGATACACGTCACATTGACACTGGCTGCAGGAAGGGACCTACTATAGAGCACGGATGGTCCCGCGAGCGCCGTTAATGCGACGATTTTCGACCCGGTCGCCGTTTATCTAATGATAATCCCCCCGGGCGACAGCCCGACGGCCAACGAAACACGATCGTCGTTTTCTCACACACCTGCCGTTTCGAGACTCACCCCCCCGTCCACCCCGTGGAACCGGTGGAACGCGGCACCCGTTGCCATGGAATTCACCGGCGACAACTTGTCCGCGCCATGGACCAACGGAAGCGGAACGTAAATTATGTTCACCGTCGGCAATTTTCCGTCGACGTGTCGGGCCGAGATATCAATGTACCGAGAACCAGGCCGATCCCCCGCGCGAAACGAAAAGCAGCTTCGAAAATTCGACGAAAACGCGGATGGCGAATTTAGAACGCCGCGAAGAAGCGACGAATATTCTCGCACAGGTTGCAAGCCCGTTTCGGTATTCACCGCTGTGATTGATAGAACTAGAGTAACTCGATTAATTCCCGTCAACCAACCCGGGTACAGGTCAGCCCTTGCTATTCTCGTGCTCAGGATTCACCCCGATATTTATTATTCCCGTTCCTGTCGTTTCGCGTATCATACACGAATTACATTTCCAATATCCAGCCGTGTCTCGGTAATAAATGCATGAAAGCTGAATACATCTATCCGCGAAGCTCCGTCCAGCGCCGCTCTAAATATGAATACATATATACGAGAACGGGAGATCGTTGTTCCACGCGTTTAAGAAGGTAAACGAGACGCCGCGTAAAACGACCTACCCCTACGAGGCCGATAGTGTGCAGGGAGAGGGACGCGGATAAGTGTCGAGAAGATACGAGGGTGGATCGTTGAGCGTGGTTCTACGCATCGTGAAAGGGAAACGAGGGAGAGAGATGGACAGATATGTAGATGGGAAAACGTGCGAGATAGAGAGAGAGAGTGAGAGAAAGGGTAGTCGAGCGACGTTGAGATGGACGGAGGGGATGACTCGTCTCTTGGCTTCAAGTTTTTTGAAATAATCACGTAGTGTTGGAGAAGCAGAGGAGCGCGAGAGGGTGTTGCCGGTCGAGAGGGCGGCCGTGGAGGGGAGCAAGAGGGCACTGAGAGGTTGATTCAGTGGCTGAGTGGCGTTCCTTCATTGTGCCACGAGTGTATCCGTGGCTGAAGGACTCCGAGGCCTCGCTCACCCTTGTTTCGGTGGCTCTGCCACTCCGCCACCCCTTTGGGGCATCCCCGGGGATTCTATTCCGCGTCTTCCTTCGTTCGTCCTCTCCTTACGTTCCTCGGACTCGTATCGCGGGAGGAACATTCTTTCGATCGTTCCTCTGGCTAACCACCACCCCGTAAATACACGCTAAACGTTTTCCCCGCCCCCGTTTTCCTGAATGCCCTCGCTCGGATGCAAGTGAATGCCCTCGAATGCAGTCCGCCTTGAGTCTGTACGCTTCGACGATTGTTTTACGCGTCTGTCTACGTTGCAATGATTTCTGTGCGACAAAGTCGTTTTGAACTGTAGCTAATGAACTCCCCGGCGCAATCATCGTCGAACGATCCCGTCTGCATAGACCGAATCCGAATGGATTGATCGAGATTCCAGGCCCGCACGCGAAACGTCTCGAACACGAACGTTTCCACGGGTTTCGAGTTCCAACGGACGATCGAGGCCCCTCTTGGAATAGCACTCGGTGCACGCTGAAGCAACGACGAAGACGTCGTCGTGCCGTGCTGTCGGAACTCACGGACGAACGTGTGTTCCGGTGTGCGTCGCGAAAATTCCAGGATTCCCAAACAGTCGTCTGGAGCAACCGGATCGATCCGCGGTCTCGGCAGAACGGGATCGCAGTACCTGAGGGAGGTCTCCTTGATGAGCATATCCGTGACCTTGGCTGACGTTTCCCCACGACCGTCTCGACGGCAAGTTGGCTGCTGAACTCACCAGCTGTACGCACAGTCACGGCCCTCCGGCTCGTGTCACGACACTCTCGGACCCCGCATCGCAAACTGAGGCCCTGCTCTCTCGCGAGTCCGTGGCTCTCTCTCCGTACGTCTTGCTCCTTCTCTCGTCGTCCCTCTTCTTCTATCCATCCCACTCGACAGCGGTCGTCCAGCGTCTCTGGACACGCGGCGGTTTGATAGGGAGCTCGTTATCCGAACGAGATTCGCAGTGGCGTAACGCCCGCGGAAGTATGGAATCCTCGAGGTCTTGTCCGCGCGATCCACGTTTGGGTAGTGTTCGTTGTAGAGACTTAGGGGGTAGTTTCGATGGACGCGACGACGGTAGGCGGACGATCGTACAAGACGACGCGTTGAGAAGAAACGAAGGACAGACTCGATGGACGATTCAAATTTGCAAAGCTTCTTCTTCCATGCTCTCTATCTCGGCTTGTCTACTTGTTTGTTCCTAAGAAGGGTAGAAGGATGATCGGGCCCGCGAGCTTGCGCGAATCTCATCTTCGAGGGAGTGGAAAAATAGGGAAAGGTAAGGGTTCGTTTCTTGTACGCCTCTCGGGTTTGTTGGCTTTAAAGGATTTTCGCCGGAGTGCGCGTGCACCCCGATCGAATCTGCATGCAAATCGACGGTATAGATCGGGCTCCCTGCTCTCGGACGGGCCGAAGGAGAGGACGGTTCGCCGAGGGTGAAACGGGAAAGGAAGAGACAGCGTGCAGCGGCGGGCGGGGAGGGAAAAAGTGACACGCGTTGCCGCGGAGGACGAGGGGGCGGGGGCGGAGAGGTGAGAGGGTCAAGAGAAGGCACGATCGGAAGAGGGACAAACGTGACCCGAAGGTCGTCCGTTGGCCGTAACGAAGTGACAGGTCAATATTAACTTCGACGCCGTTGGCCACGCGTGCGTTCACGAATTCGCGTTCGATATCCGGCGGAAGTAATCGGGTTCGGAACGGAATGGAAGCGGCGGTCCGTTCGCGGATCGTCCGCCGCAGATCGATGGAAATTGCCGTGCGAACGCGTCCCGAAACGAGCAAATAATCAGTTCACGCGCGACGTCGGCCACGCGTCTCGATAATCCGAGGACGCGGGTGATCGCGAATCAATTTCAATTAGCCGCGATCAATCCTCACGGAAGAGGAGCAGCGTGCTCGTCGGCGGCTGCGATACGCCTTTGACGTCGCATTTCTTGGCGACTGGCAGATTAAATCCGGTAGGAGCGGCAATTTCGCAGATTGGGGTCAGTGTTTCGCTTTGATCAAAAGCTCGCCCCGTTTCGTCCCGAACTCGTCCCTTTTCGTCCCGTCGACCACTCGTGAACGGCTTTGCTCGTTTATAGAAGCTAGCGGATCCGATGCGGCCACCTTTCGACGATGATTTCGTCCGGCATGGAGGCCCGAGTGGAAATTGGCGGACCGACGTGCCGAGACGCCCGCGGCACGTTTTTTTCACGATCAAGTTCAATCGTCGACGATGGGCAAACCGTCGGTGTTTCCCCGCTGGATACACGGGGGCGGTCGAGGGATGTGCGTTAATCGTGGACAGTGAGTAATGTGCCACGGCTGTGAACAGCGACGGTGGTCATTCGAATGAAGAGACGAGGAGGAGCGCGGCCGTTTAGGGGGAACGATAATTTGTGCCGTGACACCGCGAACGTGTGCACGAAACGAGAAATAATTGACGCGAACGCAGAAGAACGTAGAGAAAGCTCGTCTCTCTGTGAAAAATATTGGCCGTGTCGTGTCGTACACTATCGAACGCGGACACGGTTTTATCAGAGGCGCAAGGTGAATGTCAATTTGGACCGGAAACGATTAAAAACTATTTAAGAAATCACTGATTTCCCTCGCGCCCGACGAACCGTCGAAAACGTAATTCAGACTTCCTGCTGCGAGGTCGACGCGTTAATATTTTCATCGGTAATCGCATCGGTGGTCGTAGCTCGATGCTGCGCGCGAGATTTCAGACGCGTTAGAATTATTGTTCTCCCTCCGTGTTCTCCCCGACTTTATTTACCTACTTAGGCGAGCACTCTTTTTACCCGGGTTTCCTGCGTAATGTGTAGAGAAGTCGACTGAACGAGACGGGCGAGGATTTGTTAATGGTCGCGAGAATTACTGCGCGAGTACCGCGGGGTTGGGGGGGACAGGCTAGACTGCATTAATCGCCGCCAGATCGTTCCTTGCGACTTCTCTGCCAAGATATATCGGGGGAAAATGTTTCCACGGCTTCCCTCCTCGCGTCTCGCGTTGAACAAGGTTTGTAGGATCCTCGATTTCCAAGCATCGAACTTTACGCTTTTTAAAAAAGATAAACGCCCTCGAGATAATCTGCAGGCGTCTTCGCCACCGTATTCCGCGTTGCAGCGAAGCGGAAAATCTTTCTATCAGTTGCAGAATAATATTTACCTCAATACCGCCCCCGTCCCTTTCCGCTTGGGTCACGAAACCGAACCTTATCCGACCCCCAACCGCAAATACTCTCGAGCTACGACCGAACTCTCGTTTCCGGACAGCCAAAACAGCCGGGCTCTCTGCGAAGCAGCAAGGCTTTCGCGGCGGCTCGAAAGAAAAACAGGGAATTCCAATTAAAACGGAGACCTGTGAGGCGCGGATTAAATTACCCCCGCAAGGAGACGCACGCAATTTCATCCCGAAGGATTTCTACCGCGTACTCACTCTTGCGGGGCGAGCGTGGAGAGCTGTGGCGTGGGTTTCTCCGCTTCCGTGTTAATTATGGGGCCCTCGGGTGTTCGCAGCGCGGCCTCCATCGCAGCCGCTTCCTCTTCCTCTCGTAGTTCCTCGGAAGCCTCCTCCGGAATCGTGGTGATGTCCTCGATCAGAGGCAGCTGGTTCTCGGTCTCCTCCAGGTGGTTGTCCATCATGGGGTCAGAATTGTCCCCCGGTCGCGTCAGCTCCTCGATGTCCGAGTCGATGCCCTGGTTACGCAAACTTTGATTCGCTTAAATCGCCCTCGATAGAGTCACAATTATATTATTGTTATATTACTTTCGCACTGTTACTCGTCTAACACGAAACACAGAGCAACGTAAAATTTAGTTATTATTGAATAAAAAGCTCGATAAGAACGCTACAATTAGCGACGATTCGAATTTTATTTATAACTCATGCAAACCTGCTCGTTTATTCGATTCCGCTACGTCCGCGTAATTGTTAATCGAACCGTACCCCGGACAGAAAGATATGGAAAGAATGTTTTATGCAACGAACAGCCTACATGTACATTTATTACGCGTCTGCCTTTGAGAGCCTCCTTACGTCGATAAGAAAGCAAGCTCGTTAAAGCTTCATCTCCCTCCTCGCTCACATCATTTATCCTTCGTCTTGCAGGCTATCAGCCAATCCCGAGTATCGAGCTAACGAAAAAACTTTCTACACAAGAGGCTCGTCCACGAGGAGGCGCGGTACTCTTAGTAATATCAATTTTCCGATTTCTCTATCGCGAGGCAGCAGTTATCTATCAAGGATTATCGATGTATCGTCGTCGGGTTGATACCTGAGCAAAGTCCATGTAGAAGGAGTCTCTGGAATCGGAGCTGCCCCGGCGGAGCCGGAGGCTGAAATCCGGCGAGCTCTCTCCCATCTTTCTTATCTCCTTTGCTCGCTCCTTCTAGTCCCTTCCTGTCTCCCTTCCGTTCCTCCCCTATGCCTCCCTTGCGATTCGCCTTCTCTCCAACCCCGATGCTACCAACCCCCTTTGTCTTTTACGAGCTTCTTGCTCCACGGACGGGGAATTCTAAAGAGGGTGGCCCTGCACACACAATCCAGCGAGTTTGCAGCCTGAAAGAATCGTCCTTGAATGACAGATCGTCGTCTCGTCCTATCATCTCCCGCGTTTTTTCTTTCTTTTTCATTCTTTTTTTCACATACTCTCCCTACGCTCCTTCTCCAACCCCCCTGTTCTCCGTTACTCGTCCGTTCCGCGAACGAGCACGCGCGCGAACAAGAGTTTGCTCGTCGTTGGCGCGAAACAAAAATCCTCCGATGAAAGGAAGAACCACCGAGATAGGTGGCACGCGAGGCCGTGAATGTCGACTCTGAATCTCTGAATATCAGACAACCCTTTCGAATTCAAATTTCACCCCCTCCCGGACCCATTATTCGACCGTGCTACTTTCTCCAGGAAGGGTTTAAGGGACAACGGTGCGCGTTCGACTGAAAAGGGAGTCGCTCCGTTATTTAAGAGCAAACGAACAGAACCGCGTCGATGCTTCGCGTGCTCGTTCACTTTCCTCGAGCGGGTTGTCGCACAAATTCCATGCTCGTCGCGGGGGCAATTTTTTAACCCAGCTTTCGTTTCCTCAAGGGTGGAAACGTTCCCCCGTTCAGCCTTCCCGTGCCTATCCGCACCGATTGACTCCGCAGGGGTGGCTTTAAAGAATCGAGAGAAACTTGGAAGGCGGGCGTGAGGCTCGGAAGCCGATGAATTCTGCTACGTCGAAATTAATTACGACAGCCGGGAAATTCAATCGGCCCTCCCGTTTGTCTTGCAGTTAATTTCCTTAGTCCCGACTCCGGCCCGGCTTGACTTTAATTGAAACTAGGAAATGTCGGTCTCGCGGCTCCGCCACGGGATCGTGGATCGATGAAAAATCCCGTCGGCGCGGTTACGTTTCATCCTGCGCTTAATGAACTTCCGTTAAATCGGCTCCGTTCGCGAGGAGACGTCGCGAGACTCCAACTTGCCCGAAACTCGTATTGTATATTCAAACAGCTTAGCCCTGTTGTTTCGAAGTCTTAGAATAGGTTTAACGCGACGCTTCTTATTGACGGAGTAACCAGATACTCCACGGAGAAGCTTCTTGCGTCGAATACGTTAGCTTGGACCCACGTCTCGCCAGCGAGTCGCTTACCCGTACGTCGCGCACCTTCCAAGTGCGTTTCACAACCGAAACCGTACACCCCTTTCGTCTGAACTTGATTCCTTCAAGACCCCAAGCTTGTATTGCACTTTGGCTATCGTATTCGGTGCAATTGCCTCTCCGTTAGCCGAGCGATGTAGCAAAATATGTCTCGCTGAAATATCACGAGGGGAAGCAGACCTTCCCCGCGAAGGGGGAACTACTTTGCATGTAAAATGTAAATGGGGATGGAAATGGTTGGACGGTGGGTACCTTTGGAGTACATTTGTCTTTACGTACGCGATCCAGTCGCGGGTCACTGAGACACCATTTGGCCAGGATCTCGTAAGCCTGAACGTCAATGAACATTCTTCCTGTTCGGGATCAGGATGGGAACGTCATGCAGCGTTGGACCCCCTGCTTCCTCGATACGTTTTATGGCCGACGTTCGTGGCGTGGAATATTTCTCCATCAAACTCCCCGTGCACGTTGCGGCATTACTACGAGGCGTAGGACAGATATCGTGGGGTAAGACCGTGCTGTATTTTTGATAGGGGGGATAAGTTGGAGTCTGCTGCGTGTTCGTGCTATTCCCATTTTCCTTTCCTCAATTTTTCGACGATGAACAATAGTAATTTTTATTTCAGTCAAAGATCAACTGGGAATTGTAAAAGTCGATTGCTTTGAACACGTTCACATTACAGCGTCGCGTTAAGCAAAACGATTCCGAGAAAGCTGAACGTTTGGGAATCGATAGGGGGATTCGGTGAGCAGCGGTGCAATTTCTGAAGCATGCAACTATACGCTTGCTGATTTCCAAGCGATTTACAGCCACGATTTTCCGTCACCGATATCGAGTACACAGGGAAAGCCGAGTGTTTCCAGTTGGTGTTCATGCATGCCGGTAGGCCATTGGCTTTCTGCGTCGATAGTACGCTTGGATGCTTTATCTAATGCGTAACACGACAAACCTACGAGGGGTGCACGCGACCGGTACGATTCGCCACTTCCCGGCGACCTTTATTCACTAGCCAATAGGAACTATTCCGGGGATGACGGTGCTCTGAAATAAATTCGACTAGGACCAGAGAGAATAAAACGCCGTTTTTTCTGCGTAAACGCAAATGTAATCTCTCTATTCCCATTGGTTCCTTTAATATAAATACCCTTCGCTGAAACGAATGTAGCGACCGACCGAGTAACTTTCCACAGCCGGATTAACATGGGAACAAATAGAAAAGGGGGAAAATACACAGGTAATCCACTTACGGGGTCTGTGTCTCACACGATCGGGCGAACTCCATGCAGCGTATCCTCGACTCATCCCCCCCGTATCGTGGTCCGATTCGTTTTCACTTTCATCCAGCGCAGCGGTTCGTAGTACCACCTACCCACCCACGCGGACATCCGATCGCGCCAGCGAATCCGTCACCTAGCCCCCGGTATCCGGAACCATCGCGGTCCCATGGCCGGCCGCGAAGCAATTGTCGAACCACACGAAACCACCCACACCACTGACACACGCAGCGGAACACCTACGCCGCCGATGAATCGTCGCGCAAAGAAGATTTCGCGCGGTCAATTCGGACGTGAATGAAACGTCGGAACGCGGATATCGCCACGCGTTCGATTATCGTCGCGAATGCAAACACGGCGAAGGGGTTGTTTTCCTTCCGATATTAATGTGTCAAGGGTTGATCGACCACGGAGATGACCACGGCGGCGAACAAGGCCGGAACTTGTTGAGCGACCTTGTGCGGATGATCGAAAGTGTTTTCGAAGCGCGGGTTCAGGGACGACGTACGATCAATCGTGGCGCCGAGACCAACCACCGAGACGACACTCTTTGGCACCCCCGCGAAGGGCGCGCCACGCGAGCCATCGACATCCTGCTGCCAGAGCTGCCGGGCTGCTGCGATGGCCCGGGCGTCGCGACCACAGCGCCTGCGACGCCGCCACCCGTCCCACGCCGGCGACGTCGTTGCAGCCACGCCAGGACCGTATCTACCCTTAACGATTTCGTACGGAATTGTACGGATAGGGTAGCTGTACGTCGAATCTGTGTCAGTCAATTTATTTTAATTCGTTTTTTACGACGGATGATATTGGGATATATGTTAAGGGAAGTAGTTTGTGGAATTAAATGCGTTTCTTTGTCATTTTATTGGAACAATAAGGGTAACGCGAAATAGGGAACAATTTTTGTAATGCAAATTGGCGAAACAAAAAATGTATACAGAGGGAATATAGAAATGTACGTTTTGAACAAGGATTGCATTGGGTCTCGGGGTGGCTAGTCACAGGGTATTGAGGAATATGAAATGCATGGGAGCATGCGCTCGAGTATGTAGCGGAAAAACAGGCTGCCGTTTACCCCGTTCGAAGGCTTTCGGGTGGAAAAAAAGCGCAAAGCATTCAGTGGCCCGGAAGCGACTAAATACTCGATAAATTTCTGCCACCAGTTTTATCTAGATTGCAAGTCGGACACCCCGCTACGATGATACAAAATTTAATTTAATGACATCGTCCAGCGAAGGGATGAAATACGTGCGATGCCTGTGACCTTTCACTTGTTGCACGCGAGAGCGTTATCACGGATGTATCACGGGTGTACGAACGATGCACGAATGAATCACGAATTATATGTACTAGAATCATTTTATTTTCTTTCCACAGGATGTATGTAAGGTGTTGTACAATATACATGAGTAACGTTAAAATTATGCGCATCGTTTGAGACATACAAACGATACCGGTATTTTTGGTAATATAATAAAAATAATATAAGCATTATATATATTTATATCTATACACCTCCTAACAATATTCCTCTCATTTCTACATGTTTTTTGTGTCGGTAAAAGCACGGGATTGATCGTGTGATTCCTCGGTTCGTCACTCGTGTAACGAGCCGAACAATCAAATCTGCATCGCAGCGATATCCTCGATCGCTTAAAATATTTTTCGGTGCATTCGTCGGGATTAAACTTGTATCACATTTTAGAGACACGATACGCCCGTGTCTCAGTGTTAATAATTTGGATTAATTTCCGACGCATTTTGGCCAGGCCAAGCCCCCGCAAGATATTGATACGATAACGTACATCACAACCTGCGAGATTCGTAAAATTGTACTTACTATAACGTGATAGATTAAATCCTATCTGATAGCGATATACTTACAACAAGGACGACGCCAGCAATAACGTATATCTTTACGTTCTTCCAGAATAACGAGCGTGCCAAGTTTCTGCTGGTTTTCCTAAACGTAACCGACTGAAAACATCACGTTAAAATTATTATTTCCGGCCGATCATTCTGGGAATTCGATGGAGGACGATATAATCGCACTTACGTTAGCAGATAAGTTTTCAGTCTTGTTCACGAGGAGTTCTAATCGTTCGCCACGCATCACGACATTATCAATATTTTTCCCCATTATGTCTTTCAGTTCGTCTAGATCGCCGAGGACGCTAGCTAGCACATCGATTTCTTGATCGGACTCGCTGTAGTGTTTCTAAGTGAAGAAAGAGTGTCGAAATTTGTACCCTTACGGAAAATATCAGTAGTATCTTCTCATGTTCCCATTTTTACCATTGCGCTTGCTAATGCCGTCGCGAAGTCTGTGTTCATCGCGTATGGAATCGCAGTTTGTGCGTCCTGTCCATAAGCAGCCAAGAATCTTCTTTTAATTTCTGCAAGATACAAAAATGCTTTGGATCTTTGAAAGTCCTATAAAATAAAACAACCAATTACTATTAAGTCGGACTTCAATTGTTTCTCAGCTTATCGTGCATGCTTTATTACTCACATCGTCTGTGATGCACATGTAAATGATGCTGTCCTCGCAGATATAATGAAAGAGGTATTTTCCTTGCGAATAAGTGAGCTTGTCATTTTGGAGTGGAATCTTGGCTAGAATATTTTCTGTCACCTCGTCAAAGTTGCCAGTGCAGGAGGCATATTCTGCTAGCGTGGTTGTTCCTCGAGCCACCACGCTATATAAAATTGGCATGGTGAATACTGAAACGATAATCCAACAATTAGGTCGTATTTATGGCTTCTCTGGTTTAAGAACTAATAAATACGATGTCTTCAACCCACATGAATCTACACGGCAAATGATAAAATTTTGTTTGCAACTGGTTCCTCTTATCTGTTATCATGCTGAGTAATATCGAAAACAATGAAGCGCGTAGAAAACGTTACTTTATCGGCGCGTAAAAGTGTGGAAAAAAAATTGAGCACAAAATTGTCGGGAAGATAGTTACAATTGTAAAAACAAAATAAGAAAACAACGTCGCACAACGCGTAAAGTAAAACGTCATAAAATTCTAACCTCCAAGAAGCAACAGGAAACTTTCGCAGAACTATCGTTTACATTGCGAAAGGGTTGTTTCAAGAAACAAAAAAACGAAAGTATTTCGGGCTTGGGCAGCGGTATTCAAAATTTGGCATTACTACAATCGTCTATTTCCACGACCTACCTCAAACACTCGGGTGGCGCGAATGAAGAAATAATCGTGCACGCCTTTGGATATTAACCTTAACGCTATTATTTTCCTCTCCAAATCGTACTTTATGGGCGACGCGATCGATCAACGAACTGTCACTTTACGAAATGCAATTGCACGGAATTGAAGCAGAACTCATCGACGATCCATTTATGTACATTACACGACTTCTACGACTATCACTGACATATGACAGTAGAACACTGCCAACGGCGTGATCCATGTCCAGCAACGCGCGGGCTTGCGCACAACTCGTGGCGCGCACTTCAAAATAGCACCACAGCTTTTTATTCGGCGGGAAAATCTACTGAAAGAGTGCCGCCCAAAAAAGTAAAGGAATAATAATCCTGCATGTCCCGAAAATATCACTCGCAGCTCTGGGCGAAATGTAGAATCTTATATAACAAACGACATCCTTAATAAAATTAGAAAAAGAAATCGGAGCAATAGAGTAAACAGAATTCCCTTACAATTTCGCACATTATTTCCCGACCGGATTATCCAACTGTTATCGACACCAGCGATCGATTAAAACACAGATATCTGTATAGGAATTTCTGCACACTCGTATTATCCACTCGGAATCACCAACAGCACCGAGCGCTCGTACCCAACACGTGGTTGGTCCAAGCCGCGCATGCCAGCAGCCGTAGAATGCCTTGCGGGTCAGTATTCTTGGTTTCTCAGTAGCGCGCAGCTCTATGGGACCTCACACGTGGCCGCGTGCCGAACAGTACATCGACGCCGCTTACTACAATGGGGAAGGGAGGCAGCAGAACGTAAAGCGTTGATAGATAACGGTGTCTTCGTCCCGAGGAAGAGACGAGGTCGCGTGCTCGCAGAGTCCATCAAGTCAGTTCATCGTCGACCGGCCGACGTGCGACCGGTCTCAAGTTTTTGGCTAACCACAGTCGACCTTGGTCTGTTGTTCGTCCGTGGTTCCCACGAGCCTGGCAATGATACTGGGTAAATATAGCCTATTATCGGTGTACTGTTACTGCGTTACATTTCCACTGTGTACCAGTAGCTTGGGCCACGTACCATGGACCATGGGACAATTGTCTGGTATTGATCTCGTCGCGGAGGATTGACAGGTTTTTACGTGTTCGACCTTGTTAGTCGTCTGGTTTCCTAGGAAAAAGCGCGGGATCGCGACAGGTGCGAGGTGAAACGGGTCGGTTGAATTATGTCTGGAATTTTTCTGCGCAACTCTTAAATTGTTTTTTTGTGTGCCCGTCTGGCGCGGGTTATCGCAACGCGACCCTGTACGATACTGCCTGTCGCTTGGTAATTTAATTGCACAGGCAGGCCGGTGTTTTGAACGACGTTTCTGACACCGTTTGTTCCGCACAGCATCTGCAGCAATTGCGTAACCCGTTCGGGAAGCGTTATTGATGCTCATGGTTCGCAAGTTGGAGCGTCCGAGGTATTTTCACGGTATTCCGTGGCTCAAAGAGCAACGCCCTCGCTATTGATTTCAGCAGAAGGGACCGTTGTCTCCCCCGGTGCGACTTCTCTTCTTTCCACTACGTGGCCGTAAAAAGTAAATCGATAACGTCCAATGAAACACCGCACGTTATGTTTGTTTCCGGCGAATGGAAGAAATCGGCAGATTATCAGAGCGAGCGGGAGCGAAGAAAATTAGCAGTAACTGTATTTGATAGGTTCGTAATTTTATCATTTGAGGGCGATACGAGCACCTTAGCGAACTGATAGTATTGGCAATCGAATTCGGTCATGGGAGAACACTCTACAGCCTACTTTCTCGGGCCGGTATCAACGACGCGGGACATTTTAGCGCAAACAAATTGTGCAATCCGTTTAATGTACGCGTCATGTCGCGGTGTTCCGTTACGTCCGTTCCAATTCTTGCATATCGAAAGGATGTCATTTGAAATTTCAGCGGTCTATAAATCGCATTATTTTATCATCGTCTGGGTGACCGACAGGAATGCCAGCATCTTTTTGTCATGGTACCGTTAATCAATTTGCATGGCCGTGCATTCTATTGTACACTTTTGCCCGAGCATTACGTCTAGAAAAGCGTTCTGGCCAGACGAACGCGTCGATTCAACTCGCAGTCATAAAGTACATTCTAATTGGTACATCCGCGCGATTGGGAACAGATCGGAGGAACACAGACGGAAAGAAGTTCTCGCTCTACTTAATACGATTTTAGGTAGCGGCGGAAACTGTGTTCGTCGTTCAAGAAAAAGCGTTTACGCAGAGATTACTCGTTGCCTCTGTTTCTCATCAAAGTCCTTCCGTATCGAATTTGCATTGCAAATCGCTCGACCTCTGGTTCAGTCCAAAGTTTCCCCCCGATCTCCTCTGCAAAAAAAGGCATATCGTTAAGCAGTCCGAAGATGAAGGTGACAGAAGAAAAGAATGCACAAGTCCTTCGTGGTGTCGCGCGATTCTTACGCAAATAATCCAGGTAATGGATTCACGGTAGCTCCCGTGAAAATTGCAGGACTTACTATGCACGCGTTATCGGTGCTTTATCTCGCCGGTGGTACGCGGCCGCGAGTCGACGATTTTGTAACGGACCGTTTTGCATGGTCACTTAACCGTTGATAATTAATCGCCGGACGTTTCTTGAACAGACAAAACGCGGCTGACGTACGTGTCGGCGGTGGCGGTCGGCGCCGGGACGGTGGTCGTCTTCCTTTGGTGGTGGTGGTCCAAACGGCAGAAGGAACGTCCACCCTCGCAATGGCGAAAGGTCGGCGAGTTGAGCGACTTGGTGGCGTATCCGATCAAATCGCTTGGGCCCGTTCGAATGAACAGCATGGAGTGTGCGCAACTGGGATTGAAATCTGGATGGATGAGGGACCGAACTTTGATGGTCATTGACTTGAACGGGCACTTCGTTACCGCCCGTCAGTGGCCAAAGATGGTTCAGGTGAGAAACATAGCATTGTAAATCGTAATCGTGGCAGGTACGGTCCATTGGTTAGAAGATATCCGAGAGGGCACAGGGGTTAGGCGATATTTGGATAGCATCGCCTAATGAGTGCTTCCAAGTCCCTACTCTCGCGAGAATCTCCCACTTTTACGCTCGGGCACGAGTTGGCATCGTTGAATGATCTGCATGGAATCGCTGTGCTTGGATCAATCAGGCGTCCGTAGGAAAAGTATCAGGAAACGCTTCGAGCCACTTTCGTTGGTTTTCCTCGTCACGTGGTGCTATATTAGTAGCGGAGGAAAACCTTTTCGCCGATTAGAGACACGCATTTTCCCCGCTTGTTACGTTCGGGTTGAAGAAGGTGGGAATTTAGGAATACACTCAATCGGATCTGCATTCCTTCCAGGTGCAATCTTCCGAGCCGGCGTTAGAATTTATTTGGCCGGAAAAAATTAAGCATCGTTGCCCTTTTGTAAATCAAACCAAAGTAATACATTAGAGTGCACGAATAAAAATGTCTTACTAGTAATATGAATTTGAATTGCGTAAATAAAAATATCTTGGTATAAAACTTCGAACGAGAGATTTAATTATGTTCGGTACAACAATTATCGCTTGTTCATGTGGCAGTATCTTTTGTCCTTTCAAGTGTGATGTTTGTTCCAAGATAGTGCCACAGATATTTCACGAGATAGGGTCCAGAAAAAATTGCTTGCCCCTGAAAGATGACTTCTACGCGCGCTGCACGCGATCGCGGTCCGATAACGCAAGGAGTATGTAATTAATTCTACGGGAACTTCATCACACGCGGTGAAGATGCTCGATAAAGTTACGATCGTTTGGTAGATTAATTAACTTGATCATGCTATCTGCCAGAACAAGAAGCGTTTCGCTGTTGCATTTAACATAATAACACACGAGGAATACTCCCGCGAGATGAATCTCCGTGAAAGCTGGCAGACGAATTAGAAACGGATCGAAGCACGATAATCTTCACCATTTTATCCATCTCTTCCTATTCTTCGTCCTCTTCATGCATCGTTCAGTGGCATTTCTCGCGGTCCTGGGTTCACTCAGGAAATGCAAAACTTTTATAATCGGAATTAACGAACCGTTTTATCGTCGTGCAAACTTGAAAATTAACTGGCGGAATCGGGCATGAGTAATTAATTCACTCTGTAGCGGTATTTTTCCGTTCAGCCGAGTCACTTATTCGTAGCTGTTCCGCTCTGATTGGGCCGAGTTTATTTATAATTTCGAGAGACACGTTTCGATCATTGACATCTTTGCAAGGTATCGCCCAGTGTATCTGGATCGGTCCTCACCCTCTCCGCCCCGGGGATGATGTCTGTGTCCATTGATCTGTCGCGAATACAAGGAAAAGGATTTCGCGTAGCAGTTTGGGGACAACCCGTAGCAGCATGCGATTGCGGCGAAGAGCTGGCCAGATGGTTGTCCCGGTTCCTTCTTCAAGAAGACACTGGATTCAGGGTGGTTTACTACCCCCTGGATTATCCGTCGCGAGAAATGAGGAAGAGACATCAGCCGTTCCTGCTGACATCTGAGGATACTGTACGTTCAGTGTGCGGCAGGTTTTTCAATTAAACGAGAAACGTTTAGGTGTCTCGAACAATGACTTCTCACGCGATCTGTTTGTTGGTAGGGCGCCTATCCGGACTCGTCCAGCTACTGCCTGATAAACGAGGCTTCTATAGCCGATTTGAACACTCGACTGGAGGAGCCAGTTACTTCGGATCAGTTTCGACCGAACTTCGTGATAAAAGGCGCCATTCCGTACGAGGAGGACAGCTGGGGCTGGGTGAAGATCGGAGACGTCCTCTTTAAAAGTGTCATGCCTTGCACCAGATGCATTTTCACTACCATTAATCCAGAAACTGGTACCAAAAGTCCAAAGGCCGAGCCTCTGAAAACTTTGAAAAGGTTCGCCTCGATGTCACTTAATTTCTTTCATGCACGTTGCTCTTCTTTAATAAACTCCAGTAGTGCATTATTGTACAGTTCATTGCATACTACTTTCTTTCGTTCATTGTGTCCGCCGCGTTCACAATTCTAGGAGAAATCAGAAATTTCAATAGCTGCGCTACAGTTACAGGCAAATAATGGATCCAGCTCTACGTCCCATCACCGGTGAGAGTCCAGTGATGGGCATTCATCTAGGCCTGAGGGGTTCCAATGGCACTGTACGCTTGGGGGACCCAGTTTACGTCAGCGTACCTGACGAGCAACCACCTTTAATATCGCCTCCATAGCTACACCGATGGGCTTCCTGCGAAGACGAGGTTTTCGTATACGAGGAAGCCGCGGGATCGTCGAAAGATGATTCTTTGACAAAGGATTCCACAAGCAACGAGAACTCGTAGCGACCAGCTTGAAATCATGTGAATAAATGTGGCCTAAAAAAAGAAATCGCAACTCGCGAAAGACAATTATTCGCGAGCACTATACTATTCGGACAATTAGAACATACCTGGAAAATACGCGCTAGTCGTGTGGTGTGGACAGTTCGAAATCTTTTGCCAAGTGTAGTCTGCTTTCAAGGAGACACGTTTATCGTAATTCTCGGGTATCGTATTTTTGCTAAATGTTGATCGCGGGTCAGCGTCACTGGGGGCAATATTGTAATTGATACGGGGCGCATTTGCTGTTCGTTGATATTTGTACCGAGCAAATATAATATATTATCGTGAGAAATAAACGAGTCGCAGGGAAACGTGTTGCAAATTCGTTGGCGAAAATGAATGCTCGTTTTATGACAATAATATTTATTTATTTACACTACAAAACAACAGGGACGATTTACATAAAAAGAGATAATAAAACCGATACACATCGACGATTTTCCACCACTGATAGTCATTCTTTTGTCGCGCCCATTTTCGAGTATCGACAGGAGAATGATATTGTCCTGTTATTTTGCACGACGAGTGAACAGTCGAATTTATCGGCATCGAGGGCCAAGGTGTGCGAAATAATCTCGAATTCTATTCACTTCTGCATCGTGCAAATGTCATGGAATTTTCGTGGTTTGCTCGTTGGTCACCGCTGCAATGGCCGCAATTGCTTGACAGCCCTTGGAGAGGCAACGAACAAGGAAACACCGGCTGCGCAATAAGAGGATGCTTATTTTACGTGTTAATCGATCGAGGAAAGAGAAGAATGAATGCTTGGCACTGCTGCATTCGGAGAACAGCTATGTACATACAAGTTCACGCGAGATTCTGCTCAACTATAAATTGGCGAGGCTAGTCGAAAAGATATCCGTTACTCGTAAGTGCTCAACACCGCATCGTATATTTCAAATTCACAATGTCGAACAAAATTTCCAAACTTCATACATGTAGGCACTGCTGTACTTCGACGAGGTTTAGCAAAACGAATCTCGGCAGTGGGAACTTCCTAATCGCTAAGCGGATAAACTAATTGTAAAGGGAATGGATAAACTACGGACAGATTAAAGAGGGGGAATAGTACAAAGAAGTGAAAACGTTGGAGGACGTGAGACAGGAAACGGGGAGAGAGAAAGGAGAAGCGAAGCAGGGGAACTGGCGGAGTTAGAGACAGAAAGAGAGAACAAGCTGTCGCGGCGAAAGGACTCTCGTAATCGCGAGGTTACACTTATCAGTTTCACGAGGACGATACGTTAGCATCGGCGAGACACTTCGGACCTCGGGGACAAGGGGGCAACGCTGCGATTAGTCGCGTTGCCAACGTCGTACCCGTATTCCTGTTCGACGATCACGGCTCGGCAATGGCTCCCACGTGGCTCCCGAACGTTTCAGGACCAGCGAATCTTCCCTTGTACTTCCACACCCAATCGCTGTCGCGCGCAGCCGACCTCTAGATGATGGAAGTGATCAATCTCGCCTTGAAGTTAACGATGCGCTCGCTCGTCGCAGCCAGGCGCTGAAATGCAAAATGGTTTCACGTTGCATATAGTTTGCATTTTTCCACGGGCAAAAGGATAGCACGGTTTGTTGGACTTTTGCTGCAAGAAGTTTCAGCGGACGCGAGGCGGGTACGGGTCGGTGAAAGGAAACAGGAAAGGAAGTTTCCTTGCAATCTCGGCAAGCTTCCCGATCTTATCGCTTCATATAAATACTCTCTAGGCAGTCGGTTGGAACGTTGGATTTTTGGAATAGATGCTGATCGTTTCCAACGTCTCTCTTCCTACACAGGACAATCCAACGATCCCTGCCCCCCTTTAAGAACGGAGAAACGTTTGCAACGCTTTCGAGGAGACGCGTTTCAGTGCCGCTTTCGACACTTCTTTTCTACGCGACCGCGGTTTCACCGTGACGAACTAAAGAAACGATCATCGATCGGCTCGCGAACGTTCGATCCTGATCCTCCGGTAATCTATAAATGGGGATCCGATTCTCAGGGGTAACAGAATTCCGCGGGATGTACCAAGCGTGAACGCTTTCCAGCTGATGCTCTTCTGGCACGAAGATCGCGAATAACAAACTTCGACGACTTCGCACCTGCTCTTTTTCCCGTTTGCTCCTACACGTTGCTTTCTCTGGTTTCCCGCCCGACGTTCGTTCTATCTACGCGGCAACAAAGTCGTACTTGCTTAATTGTACGCGACGCGAGCGGGGAAAAACACGAAACGACGTTACAACCAGAGAGCGATTCCGTTTTCGCGCGAATTCGACGCGCGTTCTTCTCTTCGCCGCTTTCTTACCCGCTCGAATCCCGAACGAAAGTCGCAGAAAAATCCTGTTACCGCTCGCCACGTTTTCCCCTGACAACGTTCAGGCCAATCAATTAGGCGAGCGTCGCGAGCATTTTTGCGCGCGGCTCGCTGCGCACGTTTGAAAACCGCCGGCTTTTTTCGCGGAAGCTGTATCGTGGGAGAATCAACAGGGCGTTGTTGAAGTTCCGTAGGCGCGATCAATGGCCTCTAACAAGGTAGTTCTCGTCCCGGCGCGGCGTTTCTTTCGTAGATCGGTTTCGCTTTCGTCGAGAATTTACGAGAGCGAAGCGTGACTCGCGAGCGGAACGCTTGAATCTGTTTATCTAGATCGCCACACTGTCACGACGTATTATGGTATCGGTAAATCGAGCTGCGTTGTTGCTTGATTTATGACAGAATCTTTTTTTTCAATTGTGCGATCTTTGGTACTTTAAGAAGTCGGATATTCAGCATTTGTCGCAACTATGTCAGTCGCGTGTATGATGCACCGATGACATATCAGAGAGAAGGCTGGTTTGATCGATCAGTCGATCGAGATTTGATACTTAAAAGAATGAAGGAGCCAGATAGCCGTGCCCATGGCAATATTGCGTGCCAGGAGCCACGTACCAGCTGCTTGCATAAGTCAGCCGGCAAATGGACGAGCTATTTCATAGAGAAAGTCGCTTACATTTTTGCTTTCCATCGATTCTGACGTGGGCACTTGCGTAATCGCTCGGCTTTACATCTGGAACGACAACGACCACGCTCCCGCGATTTTGGGCAAATGTTTCACACGAAATTTCGGTCCGAGTTGACGTTGAAAATTACTGGCGTCGGTCGCTGGAGAAATTACGAAATTCTACTCCCGTTGTAGCGTCACGGATTTCTCCTCATAGGGCACCCTTTTCTCTGAATGAAGCGGTCGCTTTGTTTCGCGTGACAAGTGAAAAATTGTGGCATATTAAGCAAGAACGACAGGATTGACTAATTAGTTGCCACGTAACCGGATTGTCGCGGTATTTCTGTCATGCCGTCTCAACCTGTTCCGTACCAGACTTTGAATTGTAACACACATTCTAATCCTGCCTGTGGATTCGACGAAAACCACCCGAGGCGTTTGATATTTCTATCTCGATCCAGGTAATTTATACAATATTAGCAGACCGCGATATATTCGTCCGCGACGATGCGAACGGAGTTAAGCGAATAAAATAGAACATTGATACGAACAATTCGAGCACGGGGAATGGAAAATCCACGACGATAGCGTAGTTTCACTTTCGCATAAACCGGTTATATAAAAGATAGCCAGATTACGAAGAGGAATCCGTGTTCGTTCTGTAAATGGATTACGAATAATCTGTCAGGTTAATGACGCTTTGTTCCAGACCCGTTACGCCAGGTATGCAGTCGGAAAATTTCAAGGAAAGTCGCGTTCGCTCGTTTGGCCGATGTGTCGTAATGCGTTTCGATTAACCCTTTTTCATACACGCACACGCCGCGTCTTCCCTGCTTCGTTAAGCATAATCGATTTCTAGCCGCACAATTCCAACGAAATTGCTGCAGGACGATCGAGCCGCGGCGAGTTTCATTCGTGTCATTCGTTTGTGGAGAAACGGTTGTCTTTGTGAATTATTCTTTTACGATTGTTGGGCAAGAGGTCTCGTAGAAATTTATGGATTTATGGCGCAAAAAATTTCAGCACGACTTTCGCGATCGGTCGAGAGGCAAGGGGTTCACCGGGAACGGTGCCTTATATATTTTCTCCCGATGCGCCTACGAATACTCATCGACCGAGGTAAACTGTCCTTTGACGATATTTATTATCCGTCCAGTAACGGCAGGAGATACTGCCGAGGTAATTGTTCAAAAATAGAATGCTACTCACAAGAATGAGATCCTGTATAAGGTTCGATATTCCTCTGTTGGCGATTACGAACAGCCTGGTTACTGGTCCTGGAACCGCCTCTGGCACATCCAAAGCTTTTCCAACCACACCACCGGCACTCGCTTGACCACCGCTTCCGGCCACCAGCTGTAAATAATCGCACCACCGGTTAGCGTAATCCGTTTTTCACGACGGGCAATTCAATCTCGAGAAGAGACACGGGAGCAGGTGGACGACAGACATTGCGTGGATCGTTGATCGACATCGATCGTCGCGTGAATCGTGGTCGTTTTGTTTGAAATTGGGGAGATAGTTGCGGTGTGTAGCAGCTCCACGTCCAGCTTCACCGCTCCCGACACTACGGTGCTTTTAAATCCTGTATCCTACTTGCGGCTACGATCCATCGATCTTGCTGCTACGATCCTTACGTGCGCCCCTTCGGCTCGTGACATTGTTTCGGGCATCGTTGCAGGCTGTCCGTACGCTTCAGATGTCTTCTGATTTTTAGTTTCACTACGTTACGCGATATTATTATTTGCTTTTTTCTGCTTTCCACTTTCTCAGAGACACCGCTATTGTGCGGACAACCTGCAGGTGCGCCGAAACTAGAAACATATTTACCAGGACCCAAAAGACAAGTAACATTGCTGTGATAATTACAGGCGGCGTGACGCACTCTCGATAAAATACTTACTCTTCTAATCAGTCGCGGAGGAACACGTACGTCACGCACTTGTGCTATGAATTTTCTACTAGAAAAGTTCGTGATCGAGGCCAGGCAATTCGGTTTCGATGAAGCTCTCCTACAATTTTATATTCGACTCGATATTAATTGAAATGTAACGTCAGCTCTTCAATGACGAAGAGGAAAATCGGGAGGAGCAAATCCGAGTTGCCTGGCGACATGTTGCCCTCGGTGCGATCCAGCAGCAACGAACGAGTTACATCTACTCCGCTAACGATATACAATGTGTGTGCAAATGGACGAAGTACGAGATCACAACAACGAGAGAATCGGCAATCGATCAATGGCTGCCCTGAGATTCCGAGTCGAACCGGCCGGGATGTCCATCGGCCAGTTGCTTCGCCGATAGTCTTATTCGCTGGTTGCAGGTGTTGCGTCGGGACCGTTGGCCGGGTGGAACGATTTGGACAGAGAGGTGTTTTGGATGTAACAGAACGGGGATATTCACAGGGCCACTCGATACTTGTCTCGAATCGGAGAGGAGGATGACTGATAAATGACGATGTCGTTGTTAGTGGGAAGATGCGACGATGATTCGAATTAAATGGTTCTCGAGAAACTAAATGAAGTTCAATCCGATTAGATTCTTCGAAATATACAATTCCTTTAGTCTCTCGGGCGGGAACACGAGCTAAATGCAAATGACTGGGAATGGTTAGTAACACCGATGACTGATTGCGTCTAAGGTAATGAGGGTTCGATGCAGCCCGCAGAAGTTCCGCGCCAGTTCTTGGTCGATGCCGCGACGATTTAAACACATTACAAAGATTCTGGCGCGAATTCCGCGGACGCGCGATGCGGGGCTAAATGAAGAAACAGAGGTGGACGCAAGCTCGCAAACAGAAAGAAGAGGTGACAGATAGACCGCGTGGCAGAATCATCGAGTGCTCAGCTGTCTACATCCAACTTTAAAGGCGGTGAACAAACAGGTGGACACGCGATACGAGCAACGAGTGATTGTTAGCCAAGTGCGAGGAATACATCGTGCGGATGAAACAACGACGGCAAGGTGTGTTGCGCGAGCATGCATAGGACTGGGTGCTGTCAAACAAAACACTTCTTTCAACCTGAATACTCCTTCAGACATTGTCCCGTCGACACAGAAGGAGCAAACTTCTTCGTCGAAAGAAGTGCCCCTTGAAACGGGTGCGTAACCGCAGATCTCCCAAACAAAAAAGAACTAACGCGTGACGGTGAAGGGAGATGTCCAACCACCAAGCATCGTTACCAAAACACCGTAGACAGTGAATAAAAGCCGTGGCAAACGGACACCGTTGAAGTTCCAGTCTTCAAGAAGTCTGCAGAACGTCGCTCTGAAACCCACGGTATCCGTTCACCGGGTGGACGAGTGAGAAACAGAGAGATAGCGTGAGATACAGAGATAGAGAGAGAGTGTGTGAGAGAGAGAGAGAAAAGACAGATAAACAAAGAGCAAGAGAGACAGAGAGAAGTGCAGTGGCAGTGTCTGTTCGGCTCTGCTCGGAAGGATTGGCGTACCGGTGGTAGGTTGCCGGCTCCTGACGCGGCCGGTGCACTGGTCGAGGATCCCGCCGTGGTCGAGGAACCAGCTGGAGCGGCAGCAGGGGCGGCACCTTGGGGAATCGGGCCCAAGTCCCGAGAGGCGCTTAAACCGAGCCCTAGGCTCTGCGTACCTGCCACCACGCGGTACACCGTGCCCGCCGCTCTTGCCGCCCCGTCGGCCGCTTGCTAAACGAGAACAGAGACGAGAACTTTCGTTTACTGATCCGCTTGTCTCTTTTTCATTTTCATTCACGTTCGTTCCGTGCGCGTCTACAACGAGCGACACTATCCTCGTTTCCGCTAGATGATTAGCGAATCGTCGATGGACCCGATGGGCGACCTGTAATTGCGGCTGAAATTCTTTTTAACATCTGGCTGGAGTAGGAGATTCATATTCCATAGAGTGTGTCCCGGGTTGGACGGTGGTTCTGCGCTTCGGTTTTCGTTAGTTATCGGTTCGAGCGCTTCTGTCCTTTCGGGGGTGGTGGTTTCGTTGCTTCGTTCGGCGGGTGAATAGTGGAGGATGCTATCGCTCTCAAGTTCGCGTCGGAGACGAGAGGGAAATTTCTCCACGCCGTGCAAGGAGGTCGTTATGCCGACCAGTTTTAAATGGCCGCAGAGTTGGCCACGACTGCTTAGGCTGCCCAGTCGACACACGCGAACAATTAATGAACGACAGACTCGACAGGGCAGGGAATAGTTATTACTTTCTTGCCGGCGATCCACCGTTAGTGTGGAATTCGTTTCGCCGGGCCCAATTTTAATTGACTAGAAAGAAATGGAGAAGCAAGGGATAACCGTGTCTCTTTCGGGCGCGACAAAATGTCCCGGTACCCGGACGTGAAAATTAATAAGCAGTTTCGTAATCCCGAGCTCGAGGTGATTTTGCAACGGCACCTCGAGTTCGAAAGAAAAGGTGATAATCAAAGGTTGGCGTTTCCCCGCACGTTCCCTTTGATATAACGAAATGTCGAATTTTCTGTTCATCGGCAAGCCACGGGGACGTTCCAGCGCGATTTCGATTAATCGCCCGCGAGGTCGTGTCGTGCCTAGGTCAGGAACCTTGGAATAGTAAGCAAACGGCACAGTCGAGCACCTCGGTCGAAGACTTTCACCGGAGTGTCGCGAGTAGGCGCCCTTGCCGTAATCGCGGTACTCGCCTCTTACTTGAATGCTAAACAATATTCCGGTTTTTGCCGCGTTATTATCGACATTTGCGTTAATGACGCAAAGCCATGCCTTTCCTTGCGCTTACTTTACTTTTTTTTCCCCTTCGTCTCCTTGCTCAATTCCTAACAACAAATTACCGATAATTGCGCGACGATTGAAAGAAACGTCGATGCGCGTCAGTTGTACCCTGCCTAACGAAGGATTCAACGTTCAAATATCCGTGTTAAAATAATCATCCACTGTTCACCCGATCTTGAAGTAACATCGCTACACAATGAAACGCTTCCGAGGGTCGCGGTGAACTCACCCTGATTATGTCGAAGAGGAAGTTGCCGGATCCAGCGCCGCTCCCGGAAGCCCCGGTAGTACCGAAGCCAAAGTTAAGGAACCTCTTGTTTCTATTCTCATCGTCCTCGGTCTCTACCTCGTCCAATGGTGCCAGGGGTGCCCCGTCGCTGCCGTCCTGCTCGTCCGCGAATTGCACTTTGACCGCGTTGTTCTGCGACTCCGCTGCCACTTCGTTCACCCTGTTCTCCGCTTCCGGGTTCACGTCCTACGAAACAGAAGGTACACGGTCGACCTCTTCGAGCGGGCTTGATTTTGAGTCGTCGTTCGTTCGTTTAAGCATCGGGAAACAATGTCGCATGGACTAGAACCAAGGACTCCAAAGTATGTTTAGGTCGTTGGTTAATCGGTACTTCGCCGTGAATTATTCATCGTTTCTCCGAGATCGAGTTCGATGGCGATTAAGCCACGCTCGTGAAATAAATAAATAGAGAAAAGATGGAATCACGGCGTACTTAAGTCGAAGGAAACATTCAGTACGACGCGTGTTCTCGCGATGTCTCGTGATCGGGACGCGCGTCGCTCGTCAACCATTGTTTGCTGAATGGCGACGATGCAGGACAGGTGAGGCAGAGAAACGTAATATAAATGGAGCCGCTACCGTGAGTCGTGAATATTTGAATATTAGAAATTAGTCACGATCCCTAGATGCAATCAGGAATCGTTTATTAGCCCTGGAAACCAAACCAAGCCAGTGTTCTTTATGGTGCAGACACTTCAACCCCGTTGAAACGATCTTGATCGATGTCGTTTTGGCCCATCCGAAATACGTTCCAGTCAACGACGCACGCACAAGTCCTCGGCTGGCGTCCGTGTACGAGAACTCACCTGACAATCATTGCCGATTGACAGATGCCATAGAGAGTGACGCAACGGTGATGCATAGGCGATTGACGGTGCATCGAGAGATGGAGAAGTTAAGCGGCTCGATCGAAAGTGTCGCGAGAAGATGATGCGACGATGGTAGAGAGAAAAAGCTTCGATGTCAAAAGTCACTGATATGCCTCGCGTTAGAGAGCGAGGTACGATGAACCGTGACGCACGAATGTAGGCGAATCGTTTCGATGATCGACTAGAAGAGAATGGCGAAGATATAGAAAAGACGGTCGATACCAAGTACCTTGATTGGCTGCAAACGAGCACAAAGAGTGATGATGTTCGGAAGAAAGTAGAAAATGGACAAACACAACGTAGAGACAGACAGAGAAACGATTAGCGGACGAGACCGATGACGTACACACAGACAAAGAGAAAGATGTAAAGTTAGCAGACAATAAAGAAGGTGTTTTGTAGGTAGAGATTGTCTCCCGCAGCAGTCCCAATTGCGCGGTGATCGTCCTTGCCAGGTCAATCGGTTACTCCTGAATCTGGATCATTGACCTCCAACGTTACCAATCCGCCCTTGATTGCACTATCACGCGACCATTGTTGTAGCATCAGTCGCCCTGTCCTGGCTGCTACTGGTCGTTTCAGAGATCGCCTCTTGCGAGGTGGACGTGATAGTCGATGATTCCGTGATCTCGTCTTCGTCTGGCGGGAAGGTCGGCAACGATATCGATACCCTCGAACCGCCCGAGCTCCTCGAACGGAAGTCGTTGTTGTCGTCGTCGTCGTCGTCGTCGTACTTGGCCGTGGCCGTCGATCCGTCACTAGACGGGCTTGCGGGTTGTCCACCGGCATTATTCCCAACGAAATTGCGTATCAAGCCCGGCCCGAGCACTCGGATGAATTGCGCGACAATCGCGTTCACCTTTTGTTCGATCATCTAGAAAACAACAGCCCTTAGCTGGCCTATTTAAGCGCGTGCTCGATCCTCCCTCGCTTGAGCTCCGCGAAAGAATTTGGAATTTTGGTATCTCGACTGGAGCGACTGAACGTTTGCAGTTTTGTGGCTCCTGATCGTTGGGATTGTCGTTTCGTTCGGTTCGTTGTGAATGAGAATGCTCGAACGCTGATTAATGCTTTCCGATTAAACCTAGCTAGACGTCTGTCCACGGAATAGTTATTGAGCAATTTACCGAGGTTCCAGGATTCGTCCATCGAGCACGATGGTTAGGATGATCGTCGTTAACCTTCGACGTAGCTGAGAAGGTTACGTGGAAGAATGTCAAGGTGTTGCTGTACGAAATGGCGATGGAATGTATGCATTGCCGAACCAGTGGCCGATTGCGATGAACGTCGTAAATGGAAATGCCAGGCGGATGCGACGAACGATTTCTACTGGGAAATTTCGATGGAAACTCGGTAGGGTGTACGCGGGTCGAATCGTTACGAAGCGGGATCTCAATATCGTGCGAAAGAAGATCGTATCTTAATTCACGAGGGTAATCGAATAAGCAAACGCGTAGTTGCGCAACCGATGGACAGAGCGCGCGGGAAACGAGGAAATTCTGCGTGGATCGTGAATCGAAATGCGACTTTCGTGACAGGAATGCCGATTCACTGCGAACAATTTCTCCGTCGCCTTAAATCGATTGGAGGATTGCTAATGAAACTTCTTAATTGTCAGGCGCAAGATCGACGGACTAAAAAAAAAAAGAAGGACGTCCAAGGTCCCGTTTCAATTGAACAAATCGAAGTGAAAATGGTCTCACGAGTGACGAACGCCTACGGGAATAGGGGAGACTTGGTTTTAAGTTTGGTCCTGGTCCTCTACAGGATTTTGCTGCGTTCTGTTCTGCAGCGGCTCACCTGAGAAATCTCGGGGAACAGTTCTCGCAGAATACCGATCGTCCGTTTGCTCCTTAGGGCGGTCTCGTTGTCGGCTTCGATCATCACCAGCCGATCGAGTGCCTGAAAAAAGTTTCCCTGGTGTCCCTACAAAGCGTTCTCTTTCAATGCCCGGTATTTACCGACCGACCATTCATTTCTTCCTCATCGCTGATCCCCCGAAATCTCGGTATCTGCTCCAAATCGTTATTCGTTAAAAATATTTCTAAGCGTTGTCGCACTGCTTCTTCGAACGACCATGTGCGTATTAACTGGAATTCGTCAACATTCCACGGTCTTGCTAATCGCCGAGGGTACCAAAAAGAAATATCGCTGAACACGATCGAATTATTTGGCCGAGAAGTTTGTCGAAAGTGTCGGGAAGTGTTAAGGCAATGTTGTTGCGCAATGTACACAACGAACGTTTAGAAAGAGGCGTTAACTCGGAAGGATTCTGACCAGCGCGTTCAACGATCGCTGCACGCCTGAACGGCAATTTTCAAATTACGCAAAATTGGCGGAGTACGAGTGACGATTGTTTAACAAGTGGGAAACAACGTTAGTTTAGTCCCGAGGAAACGGCGGAACTGTAACGTTACGCACACCAAATGGAACTGCATCGTTTAACTACGTGATTGCGTATTATTACGAGGGCTGCATTAGTGTCGCTACAATTTTCTGTTACGACGCGAAGCTTTTATGTATTCTGCTCGGTCGCCCTGATTGTAAACGACCGTTGTTGTTTGCACAGAGCAGGACGATAAGCTGGACGAACGAATTTATTTCTTAGAACGCCACTGTACGGAATTTGCGGTAATTATTTAGAAAAGGGGGGGTCTCACCGATTTCAATGATTTTCGAGTATGTTATAGAAATCAACATTTTGAACAACTTTTTCCTATACATATAAGCGCCGCTCGGCCTTAGTTTCCGAGATTTTTCCCAAAAAAGATCGGTACTATACCATTGAATTCTGCCTATACGCACGCGTCCGTGAAAGCGTATTCGTAGCGTTTGATCGGCAATTGTCCATTGTTTCTATATATAACAGCGTAGCGTCCAGCGACGAACATTATACAATGTGTAAAGCAAATTTGGTAAATCTAGGGAAGAGGCCAGACCTCACCGATTTCGATGATTTTTGAATATTCTGTAGACCTCAGTATTCTGAACAACTTTTTCCTATGCATATAACCGCCGCTCGGCCTTAGTTTTCGAGATATTTGCAAAAAACTATAGCTACTACTACATTGAATTTTATGTATACGTGAAAAAAAAGAAAAATCTAACCCAAACCTAACCCAAAACTCATATCTAATTAAATAAAAATTAGATTTGGGTTAGGTTTGGTTAGAAATTTACGGGGAGGGGTGCAGGGGAGGGGCAGAGCCCCCCCCCCCGCGAATACCAAATCTGATATGGTATATCTTGTTCTAGAGATACAATTTTGATGAGTCCACCCGGTATACAGATTCTTCGCCGGCTGCCAGAAAAGCAGCGGTCACACACGTTGCCCCGAGCGTGCACGTATAGACAAAATTCAATGTAGTAGTAGCTATAGTTTTTTGCAAATATCTCGAAAACTAAGTCCGAGCGGCGGTTATATGCATAGGAAAAAGTTGTTCAGAATACTGAGTTCTACAACATATTCAAAAATCATCGAAATCGGTGAGACCCCCCCTTTTCTAAATAATTACCGAATTTGCAATAATTCAAAGTATTCGACAAATTAATCGCGCAGTCCTGGCACTTGGCCGGCAGTCGGACTTAAAAGTTGCTCAACCTGGCTACCATGGTTCACTTTCCCTCGGATCACGCTCACATTCGAGCAGCTGTTACGATATTTGTCCCCGCGTGTATTAATCTACATTCGCGAGCTTCTTTCCCCCTGCCGCTAGCACCGTTGCAACAAATTCGCCTTTGTATTTTACATTTCCTCCAGGGGAAATCGAGGCGAATTAATCGATGGTATATTTGCAACCCCTTCCACTAAACAGTGACGACGAGAAAGAAAGGAGTCAATGATTCCTCCGAACAAATGTTCCGTAGAAGCAAAAGATGTACTTGTGCGGGCGTTGATGTCTCCAAATTAAGAGTCTCCGCTAAGAGATGCAGTTCAATTCCTGCAACTATTCGTTCGTATATTTCAATGCACTTTTTTTCGTGGCACAGCGGCCAATAGACGGGTTCAAGCAAGGTATTTTAAACAAACAATTGCGGAACGTTAGAACATATACGCTTGGGAACCACTGTTGAACAGCCGCCAGGCAGAGGTTGGAAGCCGCGTACACGTGAACGCGTGTACGCTTACACACGCGCTTTCCATTGGGCATCGATCGAGCGAAGAAAGTGTCCGGTGTAACTCTGTAAGTGTTCGCGGCCAGTGAAAGTGTCGGGCCAAAGAAGAGAGCCGAGCGGTTGTCCCGGCTTTTGGTCGTTTCGTATACTTTATTGCTCGTGGAACAACACTTGCCTAATTTTTTCTCCTTCAAGCACCGGTCCCTAAAATTCACGGAACTACTTTCGAGGATGACTCACGAAACTGGAGTGTGTTAATTTCTCATGCGCAGTATCGTTTCCTACTGTACAACTATTATTGTTGCTATTATCGCACGGGCTTTAATGCAGAGGATAACGACGAGATGAATCTATCAATTCGATGGGACTAGGCAAACTTCAGAGCCGTAGATTGTGACAAAAAAAATACGGAGATATTAACGCGCTCCGGCAGTATTGAATTTTGCTAGAACAATGTCGTCGCCGGCAGTCGATTCTAATATTTGCCAAACTACCGCGTTATCCAATCGAAGGTCGGTATCCCAAGTACAGCAGTAATAGATTCAACGATGAATCCGGTCATCGATCAAACGCGACGTTGAGAGCAAACACAAATTCCCGCTGAGGCTTCTCGATAGGCGGTTAAATGAAAATTAAACAAATCGTCTCGAGATCCAAGGACGCCTCGTGGCGTCGAAGAGCCGAACAGATTCCGGTAGCATTCTTTCGTCAGTTTGCCCCGGGTATAATCGAGGCACTCGATTCGAGTGAAAGAGGACCGTCGAAAGTGAAACATCGTACCCGATCACCGAATCGGATCGACTCGGTCCAACGATCGACCGGCCATTTAAGCCAAACGTCGAAATCCAGGCGAAAAGTTTCGCAACGAAAGACAGTGAAGGTTTCCAACGTCGATTACCTCTGCAAATAGCCTGTCGGTGCTTGTCGCAGTGTCGCGATTTGGCGAACTTTGCCCACCGGAAGCCGAGCTTTCACCGTTCCTGCCGTTCCTATCGGATAACAGAAATCGCTGGCCGGATAGAAAGACAGCGCTCATCTCGCTGGCCCAGTGACACAGAGAAAGTGGCCGTAACATCTGTTACGCAAGCTGCAGATCGAAGACAACCTGCTGCGAACCCTTTTGGGAACGGGAACAAGTTTCGTAAAACGCGACCACGCGGTTGCATAAATTTTCAGCAACGGAGATATAACCAGTTTCGTGTGTCAAAAAGTTGGATTCCTTTTTCTTTTGTTTTTCGCCCGTTTCCTTTCAACGAATACAGGATTCGCGTTGAATGTATTCAAGATGCAATCTTAAAAGGTTATACGGCGCTTTCGATGGGAACACGCCCGTATGCGTGCCTGTAATATCAAGGTAATTTCGCACGTTTGGCAAGGTAAATTGCAAAAAAAAAGCTTGAGCAAAGGCCGAGTCAAGAAAGGATGTTCGGTAAGCGAATTTTTCTTCGACAAACTTACCTCGGACTGAAGGTGTTCTCCTTCTGAGAGCGGATAGGAGTTGACCAAAGCCACGCACAGCGTTGTTGCCAAAACTACGATGAACTTCATGTTTATTTTGGTGATTTTTATATATCTGCAAAAAGAAGTAGGATAGTTTCGATCAAAATATTCTTCGGGTTTTTTGGAGCCTCTCGTCGAGTAACTGGTTTATTGAGCGAAGAAACGTTTGGTAGCTTCGATCGTGTTTCAACCTTTGACTTTTCGCAACGATTTGCCAGTTTCCTTCGCGATCTATCAGCGTGGGCCGGAAACGTTTCGAAGGGATACAGAGGAAAAAGGCGAGAAGGTGATCTTCGCAGTGAGTAGGGGGCAATGGCTCCCCTTTCTCGAGCACGGTTACGTTCCAAACTATCACTTTCGACCGAATGAAAGTGGAGAAGGCCACTGGCATCCTCAACGCGGAGATTCTACAGGAAAAATTGTCTAACACGAATTATCGCCCAGTCTAGTGAAGATGAACCGTTGCGAAATTCTATCAAACTGGAAAACCATTAAACAAACATTTTAGTACTTATCACTTTAATGACATCCAGATTGTTTAGAAAGGAGATTCTGTCGAGAGATATCTTTCACCTTCGTTCACGCTTTTGTTCAAGCATTATTTATGTCTAAGTCAAAGTTAGAAATACAAATACAACTGCTGCTCGATTCAGCAACCGAACGAGACTATCATTGTAATAACGAAACAGGTGGAATACAATAGTGGCCTCACATCCAGGCAATATAGATTCAATAGGCATAGCTTCTTTAGCTGATGGTGCAAGAGTGCGTGTACGAGGCCATATATTAGCAAATTGCATTAATTATTAACCATTGCTACCAAGACTGGGATTAATGTATCGCTGCGGCGAGTAACAGAGATTATCAGGAACGTGATACAATTGAAATTGAACGATAGCTACCAAATTTTGCTTCGGCCACGCAAAGCGAATGATAACGCGGAGCGACGAGCAAAGACACGTGCTTATCGCGAGTACGTCCAGTGTCACAGTTCTATAGAAATCGTGCTTTCCTCCGGTAGAATCGCGAACTGGACGTGGCTCGCGAGTTTCGATTTTCTCCTCGAGCGAGTCGTTCCGGCGAGAACCACTTCACGAAGATTTTCACTCCGGTAATACTTGCGCCTGTCCGCGTGATCCTCTGCTTGGTTGCTCACATTATCGAACTGAGGGAAAACTCGAGGAGGAAGCTCGAAAACGGAAATATTCTGGGTCTGGGAAACCGTCGAGCGTGCTTTGTTATTGCGCTGAACGTAAAACGTTCAGCGCATACAGACGGGCGTGTTTTTTCCAGGACGCGTGCAACGAATACGCGAGCAAAGTTCGCCGAATTTTTCCGCGACAATGTTCCAAAATGCTCGACAGTTTCCACATTGATCACAGAGACCGTCACGTGGATCGTTTCTCGTCACTGAACGTTTAGAATGAGATTCCCGAATTCTGTACGAAAGTGTGTCCGAAAACTATGGGGCTCACCACACAACGTTTCGTTATTCTGTCACACGGTAGAACTTTTTTAACTGGCCGCTATTCAGGAGAACTTAAAAAGAGCTCTCCGTGGCTCCTGCTCTCTTCGACTTTTCTGTGACTGTCTGTGTAACGGAGCTTAGTGAGCGGCTTTTATTAGAAGGAGGGGCCTGGCGCCACCTCCACGCTACACTTACACCTCTGGCATCCCTGTTGCTCTTTCTCTGCTCGCTGTCTCGCCGCGATCCTGAAGAAGGGATCACCGTTCAGTGCGGTTACGACGAACGGGAGATCCTCGATACGACCGTGAAGATGAAGGGGACGGAAACACGGATTCTGCCGAAATACAATTATTTTGTACACCGGGGGACCATCGGGGATATCGAAATTAACAGGTACATGACTCCTCGTCGAGATTTATGGGTCTGTTCTGTGAAATTTGACTGCTGCTTAATCTCTTTTTTGGAGTATTCGACTATTTTTAATTGCCCAACATTGAAACCTGAAAAATTGTCAGATGCATGAGTCAAGTTAACGTTAACGCGAAACATTCTGGGAAGCTTGTCACGAGCGACAAAGATGGGATAAGGCGTTGAAAAATCGATTGCGCTACGGACAACTCATGTTTCTAATTAATTTTTCGAATAATCTTTGCACAAAGGAGATTGGAATGTCCGCGTTCGATCGCGAAGAATCCGATGCTTACGTACGTTTTTACAGGAAGCGCTTGCCAATCATTATATCACGAGAAACGCGAGACACGTTTTATTTTGCAAATTAATGCAGATGTGTTGCACTCAAAAGAGCCGTTTTTGTTTTCACTCTTATGTCCTATTACGAAACTGGTTTTTCTTCACTCCCCCCCTAACCAAGATTTCAACGTGAACCTATATAAAGGCTGGACACAATTCGCCCCACTTGGTCATTCTTTTCGCAAATATCGCCCAGCTCGTTTGTTCTCTCCCTGTATCCACACATTCTACTTTCTAAACTCATCCATATGAATAAAAATACGAAAAGAAGCACTCTTTAATTCGAAAGAGGAGCACCCCGATCCAGCGGAAGAGATTTCCAGCAGAACTCACTTTGCCCGCGACCAGTCACGAATCCTGAGAAATTTTAATCGAAACAATAGTTTCGTCGCCTCTAATTGGATGCCGTTGAAAAAAATTCTCAACAATAATTCGCAGACAAAAGCACCAGACGAATTTCACAGGCAAATCGGATTTATCGCGATAGCCTGACAAGCGTGCTTTCTCCGCGAGAAGTTTCCAGTTTCGATCTCTGCTTCGCCGGCCTTGTTCTGTGTCGCATCCAGTGAAAATCCCATCAAGATCTCGAACAGATCTCGTCGATCTGCATCGTGGAGCCGCGAAACTTTCGTTCCAGATTATTGCCCAATTGTTCGCCCGCAGGCGGTCGCAGTCTGAATTCACGGGAACCGTGAAATCATTCCAACGATCCCCAGCCGCAAATTCTGCATCGATCGACGCCGAATGAATCCGATCAATTTCATCTGCCCACGCTTTGATTCCTTGACGTTGGATGCTCTAAAACTGCGCGCCGATCGATCGATCCTGTTTTTTCTTTCGTTGCTTTTTCATTGCGAAATGGCGAGCGAAAACAGCGCGTGAGACACGCGTCGATAATTTTCAACGAAGAAATCGTTACGATCGATCGAACTAGAGAAACGATATTTTTCGCCGTATGCTCGTCGGTCGATTGTCAAAAATTTGGTAACCGATGTCGAAAGTTCCTCTTGCGCCAGCGTCGTTGAATTCGCTGATCATTCATTAACAAATATCGGGGCAATTTAATTTATTCGCCGCTGCGCGATTGTTGTGCACGCGTTTCAATGCTTGCACAAGAAAATCAGGTGGACCGTTTATGGGTTTCGATCCACAGACGTGTGGACCACTTTTGGAATTCTTTTCGACGGTGGTTGCTCGGCGTTTCGCCAGTTTTCGGTAATGGTCTCGACGTGACTAATTGGATGATATCAAACGCGAGGTCAATGAGGAAATTGGAAGCAGACACCTTGGACTCTTTCGTAAATGAACCTTTAATTTCTTGCTGTTCCTTGGTGACGAGTCTAATGTCATAGGCGTAATTAATTTTGCTCGTGCCTCACCTGCCAAAGACAAACGATAACGCGTCCAACGATGATATTTGCATTTAAGAAGCAGAGCTAAAGACGACGCAGGCATGTTTCCTTTGAGTTCGCATTTCTAACTCGTGTTTTACAGAAAAGAGGCACGCATACGTGATCGGGGTAATCCGCGATCATTAGCATCGTAAACATCGTCGACGTCGTACGTTCTCGGGAATTATAAACGTCGTCGCTGAAGTTTGCCGTGTTACGACGTTTCCGCTTGTTACCTGTCAGCGGCCCGAACTACAGAAACGAGGGGAAGAACGATTATTATTCAATGACGAAATTGGAAATTTTCAAGAAATTGATTTAAACACCAGGCGGGGTAACCGCGTCCCTCTTTTTGTTGTGAAAAAAGGAAAGGAAAAATTCGCCGCAAAAAGGTGCAATCGATTCGCCTTTAATGACACATCGCTCGTAAAATATTGGCCCCGATTGGAATATGAAACTCTCGTTCTAGATACATCTCTGATAGATTCTGTACAGATCACGATTTATAGTCCGATAAAATGTCGCTTCAATGGCGCGGCAGTAAACTTTTTATTTCGCTCTTATAAAAAAAAAAATTATCTCCGGAGGGAACTTTCGACGTTATGCAACTTTGACTTTCGTACGAGAGCTGATACCACTTTCGTCGATCTTTCAGTGGTATAATTATTCCCGTCATCCGGCTGCATTGATCGCAAGGTAAACCATCTTCTTGCGAACGATTTCCCTTCGCTTTTTTTCTGTCCATGTATGATCGCAAAGATAGTACGACGTTGAGCACATTTTCTTCTAAGAGTTTTAATCGAATGTGTTCCGCGAACATTTAATTTGCAGCTAATTGCGAAACGGTAACAAAATCATTGGAAATTCTCCTTGAAACGGATGGGAATAAAGAAAAGTGTCCCTCGAATGAACGAAGGATCCCGCCGATTGATTTATTCCCGACCGCGCCTTGAGCTTTGTATCGATTAATCATTCGATTTATGTAATTCGGTGGCAGGGAAAACGCCGATACGGTTATTTATTTTCAATCGAGTATTATAACGCAGACTGCGTTTGCCCGCGTAACGATCTCCCGGGTCCAAGCTGGAGTAGCATAACTTCTGTACGACGGTGGTTCCGGTGCCGGTTATCCGAGGAAACCGCCATTGAAATAAATGAAACGCGAACTCAAGTGCTGGATACGATTCCATAAGAAACAACAGCTTCGTTTCCGCTTTACCGTATCGTGCGTGTTAGATAAATTGAGCAACGCGAATAATAAAGTTTACTATTACGGTGGCATGCAAGCTCTGTAAGGAAATGCGTTCACCTGCCATAATATAATATATGATATTGTCGCAAATTCACCGGCATCCATTATGCGGTCTTCGGGCGTTCGTTATTCCCATCACGATGATTATTCCAAGAGTCTGGTCGATCCCAGTGAGCACGCGTAACCTTGCTAAGAGGCAACGGACTCATTTCTAATGAATTTCTCAGGGTCGTGCGGCTGATCGTGCGATAGGAAACGCGTATCGACGATAGCGATTCTTCATAAATGAAATAGCAACGTTCTATCGAAGATAAGGAGGCACGATTTGAGCACCGCGAAGGTGCAATAGCAACGAAACAGAAGAGTACCTCGTTATGGGGGTATGCGAACGGGCCAAGGACGTCGATATTCTTACAAAACGAGGTTGAGTCATTTTTTTTTTTTTTCATATTTATGTGCATCGGGGCCGCTTTCGACAGTGACGCTAGATCCAGCCCGATGTTGCTAAATCTCGTACGTTCGCGATTGTATGGTAATCTAGGATATGTTACCGATGACTCGGCTGAAAGTGTGTAATACGACAGTGTGTGGTATTATAGTGAACGAATTTTTTGCATCAATGATTATTCTGGTTCATGGTAATTAAATGTCGCAAATTACCGTGAAAACCAGTTCCAACCCGGCGTTGCCGGGTTGCTTGTTTAGAAATTAATGAGGAACGCTGCAACTTTGTTGGCGTAAGTACCGTTTGGTGCCAGAGGTAAAAAAAATATAACTTTTCTGTGCAAAATCTTGTACTCGTTTCTCGATTATCATAAACTATCGATCAGTATTCTTGACGAAGCGAGTCTCAGGCGTGGTCATTTAACTGTAACATCGAAACCTTCTGACAATAATCACTAGCTACCGGTAAACGTAGTTGACGATACTTATTACTTTCCATACCACCTGATCGCTATCGGGAAATTTATGAAGACTTTATGATCGTCATTACTATGCTGCTTTAATGACAGCCAGTATCATCGATTTCACGGCACACGCGAAGACATTGCAACGCTCTAGGCACTTCAGAACACCGTCGTTATGCAAACTTAATATTTAAAGCTTTCGGGTGTAAGCGTCACATATATATAACAAAGTTTTTTCCCGATTCTCGTCAAACTGGCATGGAAATAAAAAAATTCGAAGTCCGCTGGTCTCCATTCTATCGGTCAGAGTATAGTCCCAATAGATTTCCGTAGGGCAGTATAATTTCTGAGAACCAAGATTGATCTCTGAAATAGTGAGTTGCCTTTGCATTGCAAATAATATTCGAATTAGTTTCAATATTAATGAACGCCAGCAGGAATTCCTTGACCTATTTTCGTAAGGATTTTTGAGGTTCAAAATATCTGTGTCGCCGAAATGTCCAAGAACAGTTCTTTAATATTTAAGAAATTTGCAACAGTATTTCGCCATGAGGCCAACTCAAGCCCCATCGATTGCATGACAGGCTTAATGGTGAAAGTGTCACGTGATACGTTTCCATCCCTGCAACCGGTCCTGTCGAAAACGAGAACATTCCAACGGAGAACGTTCGCCAATGATTATCCATCCTCTCTGTTAAATGCAGAACGGCGCATAGTGGAATTTATATAAAGTCGAAGCTGCGAAAAGAATTGACAAAGGGGAACGGGATGCGGTCGTTTTGCTCATGCGGTACTTGAAAGAAAGTCATGACGAAGTCACGATTACGTGGATGTATTAGAAAAGAGATTTCCGTTGGGTGTTCTTGTCGTGTAAAATCTGCAATTCCAGCGTGGCGCCTATATCGCATGTCTTCCTGGTTCAGACGAGTAACTTCGTTCGTCTCGTTCGTTTTGGTTCGGAAAGTACTTGCTCTCTATTGGACAATTACTCGAGAATCAATAGCCTGTAATTTGAAACAGCCATGTAATAGCGTCTGCAGGTGCCGAGATGTCTATAATATTAAAGATGGCTGAGAAATATTTCTTTCCGACCCACCTGTGCACATACACCCAAGTCCTGGTGTAATTTTCCAAGACGTCAAAACTAAACGCCGCGAAGGCAGCGATTTTTCTTTGCGTTACCAACGACCTCCCTGATCGTCAGACAATTATTCTGCACTAGGAACTCGGCACGTCGACGAGATGTACATGTATAGAAGTGTACACCACTTTTGACCAACGTCTCCACGTCGTTCGACGCCAATTACTGGTTTCGCAACACGCGTCAGGCCAAACATCCAGAGCCTTACACCTATACGTATCCCGTTCGAACTGGTCGCACCGCGAATGTAGTTAACCTTGCAGGAAAAGCGGGCCGGCGAACTCGGAACCGATTTCGATCTAAATCTAAAACGGGGGTCGCCGGCGCGAACACGATTATTACACGATGCTTGCGTTTTTATTCGGTCGCGTAATATCGAAAGGTGAAACCGAATGCAGCCCCTGGCGCTGCACACGCGTGTCCAATGTGCAGATTTTACTTTCTACGGGGAGCAGTTTTTATTTATTTCCCCGTTCAATGTATTGATTGACATCATTAGGCACGACTAATCATGCTCGTTCCAGGAAGCGTAAAAGGTATCTCTCTTGAAAGAAGAACGCGTTACGTGGTGTTATTGGAACGATCCTATGAAATTGCCGATGGAACAAAGTCAACCCCTGTTGTGATTAAATAGAGTGGTCGGAATTAGAGATTGGATTTTTCTACGTACCGCAGCATTGCACGCCGATTTGAAATGATTTCTCGATCCTCGACGATGATCGATCGCGATTTTACCGACAGTAAGAGGCAACGAATGGATCGCTCGCTCGAGTCCTCGATTATTCTGGCTTTTGTGCACGATCGCTAGACGGAGGCACCTCTGTTAACCCCTGTATTCGTAACAACCCCGAACTGATGGTCCTCTAATTATATCGTCACCCTTTGCTTAAGTAATTGGGCAAATTGACGAGCAGATAACGTACCGGTTACTATGAATAAATTTTGATCGCTAGGTAGCCAGAACGATAGTATTATTGTTATTATTATTGTTATTTTAATATAAATAGCGAGGCAACATTTATGCACCGACAATTTTTTCCTGATCATGCTGGAATTACTTTTTAATTTATTCAATAACTAAGTGTCGGTTAAATCGCGAACGACAGGTATGCGACTATGGACGGAGCAGCCAATGGTTCAGATCTCCTGTAAATTCCAATGGAAACTACTTTTTACTTTCGTCAGGGCATGGCTCGGATAAATTTCCATGGGGCGTGGTGCAAAATATTTTTGATTAACTTGTACCGATCACTGTGCAGCCTGTAAAATAAAAATGACAGTCGTAATTGATGTTTCTTCTCTATCCTTGTTCCTGCACGTTTTAATTAGATAATCATATCCGAACGATACGTCATTCAGATCACCGTTTCCTTTACTCACTCTTCTTAGTTTCCTTTTGCATGTCGAAAGCTGATTGCGCACGTGAATTATTATTACGCCGTATTCTCCGGCGGTGGTCAATGGATGTGAGATGTTCTGCACGTCGAGAGTGAACGCGTTCAAGATATTATCAGATAGCACACTCGGTGCGTTAAAAAGAGTCGACTGAAACATTACGTAACGCTACACGATCACAGTGGGCCACTTGACGCGTTGAATTTGTTCCTGTTCTCACCTCTGTTCTTGCACCTATTTATCACGGTGCACGGGGGAACACAGGTATTCGTAGTGAAAAAAGCCCCTAATTTCTTGCTCGTGTAGATCGGACATAGTGTTACATATCAGTCGTGTTAATGGCGAGGCGAGAAAAAACTTTGGTGAACCGATGTTCACAGGCGAACGTTTCGATAAAGTATAACTTGGACGGCCGATTCGAACAGTAGAAAGTAATGTCGCGCGTTACAGTATTCTCTTTCGTTTCTGTGGTGTGCTCGCTGAAGCGGCTCAGCAGAGTTTAAAAATATATTTATTAGTCGCTAACAGGATGATTCTCCGATCGTGAAAGTTACGGGTAATTGCGATCGTCATTACGCCGTTGCGACGTCGTTTTCTCGAGTGCAATCGAAACCCGGAAGTTAACGTTGCTAATTTTCGGCAATTATTCGCGAAACGGTCGCTTCGCTCGTTGAATTTCATTTTCACTCCTTCCCATCTCTCGCGTGAAATTAATTCGACTCTCACGGAAAAGTGTTGCGAATCGAGTGCCATCGCCTGTCGCTTCTTAAGAGGAAGTATAATTAATCACGCCTCTCCGTGAGATTTCGTGAAATTTCATAACGTCGCAGAAGGGAAAAAAGTGAAAGGCATTCGGCCCACTGGTGCCCTGTCCGAATGACACGACAGGGACACGTGAAATTCGAGAACGAAAGCACGAAATGCAGACGATCTTCTTTGGAAGGAGAGAAGGAACGAGCGACGTATTTTATACGCTACTGATTGCTGGCTAGCTATACCAGGTGAAACTGTTTTCCATGCGTTCTATTGTTTGATCGATAAGGGCGCACAAGTTGCAACATTTGCTCACACGCAACCGTATGAAAACAGAAAAGAGAATCGTTTAAGCACGTTCGTAGTAAGCGTAACGGAGATTATATATATTATAGAGAAGTTATGCAGAACGAGCACAAAATAAACGATGCGGAACACGCAATACAATTCTAGCAGAATTTGATTGCCAAAGAATTATTATTTCGATTTCACCAGAATCCCAATGAGAATCACAATGATGGCACGGCGGGGTCGAGACATCGGTGAAATTTTCATAAAAAAAAAAATAACTGCGAATCGTCGACGCCTGACGAAGATTGATAAAAACGACACACGCTATCCTTGTAACAGGGGATTGAATCTGTTGTGCAAGGGACCTAGATTCGCGAGAATCCAATAACCTTTCGAATTGACTCCTACGTTCGCATATATTCGCCAGATAACGTGCCATTGACAGGCAAATAGAATTCTACAGAGATCTGTTAATGTTAATACTGATGGTAGGTTCCAAAACTGGTAGCTGCATAGAGAAGTCTGCTAAACTTTCCAATCGTTGTAGACGATGATTGAATAGCAAGATTTGTTTTCCAAATCTTTCCCATTAGATCTGTCAGGAGCGTTTACAAAACCGTATCGAGATCCATGGTAAAATTGCTTCGGACTAAATATTTCAATATCGACCCTACAAACGTGAATGCAGTGTCAATGTTCTCTAGAATAGCGTAACCTAATCGATGCATAAACGAAAATGAAGTTGCATTTGATTCCTTGCATGGCACGCCCGAATCTTTCTAGGAATTGTGATTCAATGGGGCAAGACCGTCAAAGGACCTGCGCTATAAACGGTGTTCAGTCGACAGCTGGCACGATCGTTATGCTACGATAGTACCGCTTGAGGCTGGTTAGTAAAGTGATCTAACGGTGCTCGTTGTAGAACAGCTTGATACGTTTCAGAACCTGTTCGGCCCAAGGATCATCCATGTAATATCACAATCATATTCAGGGTCAATTCATGCAGTTGACCGTCAGCCGACTGCCAAATTGGGCGCACGCTTAACGATTTCGAAAGTATATTACTTGTTCTATTATTATTATTATCATCACTATATTATGGTTTTTGTGCAAATCCTTTCTGACGTAGGTAATTGAATTTTTTTTAGAGATCATACTGCGATACGATTTCATGGATCTTTTTATGAAGATGTTAACCTGTTGCACGTATAACGATCTCTTATAGCTTCCAGCGAAATTGAGTGAAGTTAATAGGAGTACATAAAAAATACGTCGACGGTAATTATTCTATGATTAGCTCCGTAAGCGCCAGAGAGTTAGCGAGGAAACTTTTATTAGCGTGAGATCGCATTAAAGTTGTCCTTGCTTTGTTTCCACCTCCAGGCGGCTAACGATCGTAACGGAGGATCGTTCACCTACCTTATTGTTAGTACTACTTGAGGCTACAATATCGAGATCACGGTCATGATCAACGGAACATCGCCGATATTGAACCCGTCCTATATAAAATCCGACGACCCTTTCGTCTGCCCACATCGCACCGGAAAAGCGAATGATTCCTGCCAACGAAAACCTCCAAGCATATTACGCTTCTTACGGTAACGATTTTCGAGTGGCCGAAAATAAAAGAACCGACCCACCATCCGTAAAGCGAAGATTCCTAGGTTTCTCTAAACGTCTGTTAGCAACCAAATTATTGCACAGCCTCGAATGCCGATTAGTAAATCGACGCGGTGACTGCGTCGTCGATTCCTCGTACGGTTTGCGCGCGTTTTCCAAATTAGTCGGCAGCGATTCATTGCGAAAGCCTGTCGTCAGCAGCGTTTCGCCCGCGACTCGCCTCCTACGAGAAAACGCACCCCCGTAATTGCAAATTGCAACGACGGAAGTGAATGCATTCGGCGCTGCGCTGTGCACTGTGATTACTAGGAATGCTAATATCACGATCGGTGCACGGAAAAAGTGCACGCTTCTACGATCAGGAAGGAAAGGGGCGATCGATGGTGCACCCACTATAAAGTAACAATTTTTCGATGCGATCTATTCAGTTTTCACGTCGCGACCGCAGCACCGATTTTCCTTTTCCTCGGCGTCGTTCGTTCGCGACACGTGGAGCATACTGTGAACATTGAAAGTATACTCCTTAACAATTTCGTGATCGACGAAAAGTGCGCCAGTTCGGCGGAAATGACGTCACGTTCGCGAATTTTGTCGCACAAATTCGCGTGCGATTGCTGTTCCTCTACATTCCTACGTCATCGTTGAAAATACTTAAGAAATCCTTAGGGGACGTTCGACACTCTAAAATGTTGTTCCTGCTATCGAGAAGACTGCCAAGCTCTTATCCGGTACTTGCGCTAATTGCGACGAATCTCGTTATTTCGATGCCAGCACCGCCGTCGAAGCGGTCGCCAGTGGAATCGTACGACGCGAGGAACGGTTTCTCTAGCGTGCCAAAAATTCTGGAGATTCAATTGCCACTTAAGATCGCGAGCAAGGACGATCTTGTCGCCTGGGCTAAGTACGTTATGGGTCTGATGGCCTCCAAGATAAACATCACTTTAACGACAGTGAAGGAACCGCCGCCGAAAAGTTCTGGTAATACCAGAGCGCCGGACACAATTAGGGACTTCGATGATGCGAAGCAGGCGCAGTATCCTAGAAATCCCGCGTTGAAAATTTTCGAGGATGTCAGGCCTCGAGTGAATGGCATTCGACAATTCGCGAACGTAAACAGTTTCGAGAACGCAAGATACGCGGAGAACGTTAGAAACCTTGGACATCGGATGAACATCGATTCCACGAAGGTCCCGGCGACAGTGAGAATTCTGGAGAATGCCAGACACCTTGAGAACGTTAGGGGTCCACTGAGAAGCGGAAACATCCAAATGCCCACGGACAAGCAATACGCCGTTCCTCATTTACCAACTATAGCGATCAGCGGAGTGACCACGAGGAATGTGTTCAATAATCATCAGCTTCAGCCGATCTTCAGCAGCTTAGGCATCACCGACGCCACGCTTCCCAACCCTTTAGAAATCACGGCGAATATTAATGTGCCGAGGGCGAGAATTAATGAGCCAATTTTCAAGGGTCCGTTCGATGCAACCAGTTCCCTGAAGGTTGGCGATCAACAGCTGTTCGTGCCTCACTTGCCAGACATCGGGCCAGTGATTGACCTGAAGATCAATGATATTTTTCGCAACACCAACGTTGCCTCACCTCCCACGAGGACGTATCTACCTGTGACTACGACCACAGATAATATCAGGTTCCCAACCGATCCCTTCGTTACCAGATATTTTTTTGACGGAGTCGAGAGGAACATATCTAGCAATTTCGGCGTCCATGCTACAGATGTTACGCAAACCACGATGAATCCTCTGATTTTCAGCGACGAAATTCCCCTGCCCGTGAAGAGCACGGAACTTTTATCGCAACAAAGGAACGGGAGTTCCATGAGGCCCATATTCAACGTCCCCTTCGAGGCGGTGATCACGTTTAATCACGGGGGATCCGTGGAGACGACAACGCTTAGGAACGATAAAAATCAATACGTCGCGTCGGCAAGCAGGGACCAGTTTCCGGAGCAATTTCCACCCTACTTCGATTCCAACTACACACAGACAAACGAGTCTGGCCAAATTAATGTAGTTTTCGACGACAACGAGGGCGCCGCGCCAAGGAACAGTACAAAAAAGGAGGAACGAAAGAAGCAAGAGAAGAAGAAAGAGAGCTCGAAGAAACAGAAGTCGAAGAAGCAAAAGACGAGCACCCGGCTGCAATCGCCGATCACTCAGTTCTTGAAGACTTTCATGGGACTTAGAAGGAATAACACCCCATCCGTGGATCTCTCTCCGCCCCCGTTGAACCAGGAATTCACCACGCAACGGGTTCCACCGCGACAGGGAATTCCACAGGCGCAGAGAGCTCCGCAAGTGCAGCGAGTTCCGCCACCTCAGAGGCAACAGCAGTACTATCCCCCGAGAAACCCACCTGTAAGTTCATTGCGGCGAATGAAAATCAGATTATGTATGCGTGGCGCGGAAAATTGCGGCGAGACAAAAAAGGGCGTTGGAAATAATTTAAGTAACTGAAAGCAATTAGAACGGTGAAGGTGTCTTCTGCGTTAAACAGATTTTTATAGGTTCAGCCTCGATATATCCATCGATATCCATTTTTCTTTTTCTGCACACTTGCTCAATGCCTGGCGAATAGGACAAAGCTATTAAAAAGTGGCGTTGATATTTAACGGCACCCCGGGTCAATGGGTATGGCAATAAAATCGAAAGCCACTATTGCGAAAAAGATCCTGCTAAGCGGCACAGTTGCAATCGTAGCCAAGCGAACTACAAAAATGAATGTATCGTGCTCGGCGAGAGAAGGAGCACTGCAACAGGTTTCGAAAACTATGCACGGGACATCTTCCAATCCGTGAATTTGATTAACGATCGTTTGCACAACCCGTCTACAGACCCGTTCCTCGTTCCCTGGTCACATCTGTTTTTGGAATTCGGGTCGTTGCGTGATCGCGCGAACGACGCGACGATTTTCGCGAATCTCTTTAGGATCGCGTACTCGTTCGAGTTCCGCGTTCATTTGGAAAACAACACTCAACAAGTGAACCGTATTGAAGTTGATTCGTTTATTTCAGTCTGCTCTCAGACAGGGAAGACGTAATCAGACGTCTCTGGCGCAGGCGCTCGAGGTATGTCCGATAATGTTTTACGAATCACAACGATAGATAGGTATGCTACTCATCGTGGTCGTTTATAATTCGAAGAAATTCAAATCGATAGGACGACGACGACAGCGGTAGCAAGGAGAACAATAGTAGCGGCGAAGACAGCGGGGGTAGGGAGGATAGCGGTAGCAAGGAAAATAGCAACGGCAACGAGAAGAGCAACAGCGACGAGGGCGAGGGCGGCGGTGACAGCAACGGCGACGCCGAAACCGAGGGGGAAAGCAACGGCGGTGGATCCAGCGAAAGTTCTTCCAGCGAAAGTGAAGAGGATTCCGAGGAAGAGGGGGGTTCAATCAAGGCTGTGATCGACTTACTTCAGCTCGCTGGACCGATTTTGGAAGATCTCAGCGACGTAAGATCGTTGATGTCGATTCTGTAAACCGTGAACAGGGCATTTAGCGCGTGAGTATTATTTATGCGGAAGTGTACAACTGTTTGCCATTTTAGCCTGAGTCAGACACGACTATTGGTGAAGTCCTTGAAACGGCGATTCCGCTTCTTCAAGACCTGTCAGAGGTAAGGCTTTTGTACAACGATAGAATAGATGAACGGAGGACACGCTTAATTGGTCGATTGATTAGGGAGACGACGAAACGGAGGGACTCGACATCCCCAAATTACTGGTGCCGGTTTTGTTGCAAATTAGCGGAGTGAGTTGCCAAGATTCTGTAAACATGTTCGTCCTAGGGGCATAGGAGAAATTGCCAAAGATTTCGGAACGCAGGTAAGGTCAAGTTAAGACCGTAATGAGATTTGTTTCAGGGAATGGACGGAATGGGAGATTCGGCGGCAATTCTGACACCGCTTATTCAGTTAATCGCGCCGTTAAGTGGCCCCCTTAGTGGCCCGCTGCTCGTGCCACTGAGCCGTCAAAGTAGTAACGTAATTATAATAGACCTGTAAAAAAATAAAAGAAGCATTGATTTCGTAATATTAGAAGGGCAACGTTGGATTTTAGCGTCCCGGTCAAGGAGGGTCCTCGTCGGGTGATATATTGAAGGCCTCGCTGGATCCACTGCTTCAGGTGATTAATATCGTTACAGCAATGCTAATATCGCGTTACTATTCAGGTACATAGAATTCTATAAAAAAGCTGTTTATTTTCAGCCGGTCGGGCCTGGGATGATGACAGCTCTATCGAACCTGGTCGCCGGAGTTATCTCTAGTCTTAGCAAAGTACGCATTGATCTTTCTGTTAACGAGCATTTGTTCTTCTTTAATAAACCAATCGTTTCACCACTAAACCAGTGGCATGTATACCATCGTGTACCGCCTTTCGATGATTTCTTCTTTCCATTACAATCATTGCAAACTGTATACGAGAGATTCGCGTGAGAACATTCGTAATTATAGCAATAATTGCAAGACAATTTTCTCAACAGCCGAAAATCATTTCCACGCGAATCTTTCCAATGCTGAAACATTATAAATAACATTAGCTGATGGTTTCCCGTTGCTCTGGTGTTTTTCAGTCTTCTGGCGGCAAGTCGGACATAACGTCCCTCGTCAAAGCGATAGTGGCTGGATCTGTAGCGGGCACCAGCGCTGGATCCAGCAATAACAGGGACTCCTATGGTGCTCCAACCAGCAACGGCGGAGACTACGGCTATGGGCCCCCGCCTCCTCCGCCTCATCGCTATGGTCAAGTAAGTTTTCTTTCCACGGAAATCCCGATTCAATCGGCACATGAATTGTAAGCTTACCCCTTTGTGTACTTACCAAGAGGCCTGGATGCCTTTTAATCGTTGGAGATTTGTTGCCACCTGTGATATTGTGCTTGTAAACTTTTCAGCGTAGCACACCACCGGCGAATCAAAACCCACTTGCCGTGCTTGGCACTTCGGTCAATGACATCCTTAACGCGATAGTAAAGGTGGTTGCCTCACTAGTGAGCGCCATCACGGGTATTCTGGGCGCCTCGTCGAACAGCGCCAATGAACCACAACCCACCTATGGTCCATCGCGACCCACCTATGGTCCACCGCGATCTCCCTATGGCCCACCGCGATCCACTTCCGGCCCACCGCGATCCACCTCTGGCCCACCGCGCCAGTCCTTTACGGTTCCCTCTAGCGATTCCATTAGTATAACCACTAGCAAGCCAGAGCGTTTATCGAGATTCTAAGCTTGTCCCGTTGATCATTTTTTATCGCCCTTTCGATTGCGATTGCGTCGAAGTCATAAGAGAGTCCTGGCATTGACATAAGTGATATTGAAAGATTGTTCAGGAATATTCATTTGTTTTCTCTGAAACGCCTTGTTCCTTCTAGAGTGTCCCCCTTTCTTTTTGTTAACAAATATTGATGAAACAAGGATGAGACATTCTATACTCTTGTGCCTCGATGTAACGAATATCGTAAAGCTTTAAGGATGCGCCATCTATTTAGAACATGCTGATCGAATGTTTATCGCGGATGGAAGAAATGAATTAAGAGCGCTAGGCGACCCAAGGATGCAAGATGCGTTGTTATATAGCCACACCTTCGATATGGCCTGATTCGATATTCCTATCGATCGAGGCCACCTGCGTTTCTTTTCGTCATTGTGGTATAGCGTAATATTTTATCGATGCAGAATGTAAACCTGTCCTTTACGATCCGTGCTCAGACGCTTAAACCCTTTAAAAAAGGAAAACGATCGCGTGTAGTACCTCCCATCGCGCCGGTCATTTCGTTTATCCTCGATGATTGCTTCCGGGTCAGGCGAGTGACTTACATAAGCTCGATTCGGCTGTGACCAATTTTCTTAACCAATTCCGTGTTCTTACGTGTCCATGTTCGTCACGTCGTTACGCAGAAAAATTGGATTGTCGCGGAATGGCGGCGTTCGGCAAAGGATCGCGTAACGATACTTTCATGTCTCGAGTGCAATAATTGTAGAAGGACTCAGAAGGGACTTTACGTAATAAAAAATACGCAGAACAAAAGTTTGCTCCGCCAGGAGTTCCGATGCTTTCCAACACTTTAACGCCATTCACTACCGGCACCCTATGAAAGAAGAGGACATAAAAATTTGTATTAAAACAAAAAATTTATAACACGTTTACAGAGGAATTTCACGGAATCGTTTTGACGATTAAACGACGATACGTGTTCAAGAGCACATGCAAATGGGCGACGAGTAACGAGATAAGTAGTGAGTTACGTGATTCGGGAAGAGGTTCAAGCGAAGTTGAACGTTACGCTTTCGAACGGAACGGATGCAATTTCACACGTGACGTAACGATTGTTCCTTACCCCGAAAAGGAGACAGTTGCATATTAACCCACTCTCGCTGCCTACGATACGCATTTAAGCAAATTTATTCGCCCCATCCTCGGGCTATGTGACACGCCGAGCGCAAAATTTAAAACGATGGTTTATATGGCTCGAATTAGACTCTTGTGTCATTTTTACGGAAGCACGTGTTGGGCAATCGTATAACCGAATAACGTAAACGTTGCTATACAAACATAGCTTTCATCTCGGTCCATTGCATTAAACATTAAACGGATTCTGTATTCAAATTCGAAGCCATCGAAGCAAAATTTCAACATGCTATTCACGTATGATAAATGTAATCGAGCCATCAATTTCTGTCCGATGTTTCAAAGAAATGAGACATCGCGTGAGCATTCATGCATGAATTCAAGAGATTACCACGTATTTCGTAAGGCTCTTCTTCTTTAGATAAAACCATTATACACCGCGGAATGGTACAATTAATCGGTACATTATTCCAACGTTCACGCCCGACTTACTTCGAATATAGTACGATGATATGAATTAACAGTAATTGATTTCGATTTCTTAGAAGTCGCCAGCGCAACTAATCGATGCAACTATGTAGCAGAACAAGAAAATGAGCTGTACAAGTTAACGTTTTTCCGTTGAATGCAATTTTCCTGGGGGACAAGAACGGTTTCGTGACAGGCATCACAGTTGTTCTTGAGCTGTCTCGTAACTATTACACGTGGAAAACATAACAGTCATTAATTCCGTCTGTTCCATTGGAAATTATCGACGGACCATCGCAAGTTGTTCATTGCGCAGAAAAGAAAGTTATTTATTAAGAAAACTTTGACGTCGCTCATTATCGGACCAGCCGGCGATGCTTTTCACCGGATCATTCGACGTGAAATGTTACTGTTAATTACGTGTCAGGGAACACCTCGTGTCGCTGTTCTTTGTTGCAACGTGTCGCATCGAAATGCTTCGGCGAAGCACTTTAGAAAATTTCTTTAAAAGGATACAGAAGATGCGGGCTTCGCCAAGAGTCATCGATTGCGATCAAAAGTCCTGTTCACATTCGACGCTGACTTCTGAATCAGAAGGTGAAAGCACATTTCACCATTTGACCTATGCATGTGCACGGAAGATCTCGTTCTTCCGCCCATTCGCAGCACCACCCACATGAAACTCGCGTTACCGGCTCGTACACTTGGCAATATCGTTATCGGACCGTGAAAGTCACGGTGGTACCGGTGAATTACAGGTAGCACAGTTAACGGACAATTTGCAGGATTAAGTAACACGATATATCGATCATCAAGCTTCCTTGACATCGTTTCTATCCTTTTCCGCAAACGGATTTACGGACCGTGCGAAATTATCGCGGAAGACAATTCGATGGGCGTCTATGGTCTGTGGGGAAATCTATGGGCAACGATAATTGCCGGAAAATTCACGTACTTACTAATAATTGTGTATTATGTCTTGCGCCCCTTCCGAACAACGAAATCTGAAAACCACTGAATTCGCACGAAAATCGGGTGAAGCGTAGTTGCATGGTGTAATAAAATTATTCTATTTCAAGCCAGTCAACCGGTCGGTTTCCTCGTTTTTTTGCATAATAATGTAACACGAAGATCGGACGTCGACTCCGAAGGCCATTCACTTTCCATTCTGAAAAGAAAGCCGAAGTTTTAGCCGTCGCGTCGGTCGCATGGCGTTTAACCCTTGGACTCAGTTTGCGAAATTTGTACACCCATCACGCTTGTATCCTGCCCGTCGTACTATTTGATAAACACACGCTTCTATTTTTTTTTTTTCAATTTTTCTTTCATATGGAAAATGACGAATTACAGTGTCCCAGGCAGATTGGCTGCAAGAGAACGCAGCTGACATTTGTTCTATCCGTCAAGCGTTTCCGATTTCGTGACTGCCTCGTGCCGATGAATATTTATACTCGTCGTTTTTCAACATTTTGGTATGCGTGCCGCATTATCTCGCAAGAATGGGAGAAAAAGATTCGAGCATTGGCAATTAATCCTAAGCAGACAGAAATTGCGTTTACGACAAGGTTGGAATATCGTACTCTTCCTTCATAAGTAAAATCGCGAGGCAAAACGTAAGAAATCGTAATGGGTTTATGTATATGTAACATGCATTATATCAAAGCACAGCGATTAGCTTTCTACTGGGAATAATAAGATCATCGTGCTCCGACTGCGTTCCGAAATGTTTTATTCAAGAATTCCTGCAATAAACATGCTATTCTTTCTTCCCTTTTCTTCTCTGCATCCGGTATTCTCAATTCCGCCTCGCGCGTTGAAAAAAAAAATGGGCTGCGTGGACCAGATCTTGCGATGCAACGCGTATCGTATCAAAGTAATCCATTACGCTTGCGTAACGTCGCTGGGTGAAATTGCACGATTAAATACCGGAACAAAGATCGATTAGTCAGATAGTGCAAGTTACATTTCGCAACGTCAAACCGGCTTCTGCGACGAAGCGCCGAAACTATATATGAGACGTTTACACGTCAATTTTATGTACGCAATGATAGAAAAATGCGACGCAGATCATTTTTTCCGTGGCAACCTATTGGCAATTCAGTGAAAAATTCGTAGGAATTGGAACGGTAACCCCGTTGCAATTTATTATTCTTTGTAATGAGTCCTTTATTGAATAATACATAACGAATCATTCAGATCTGAATCAAGAGACATCTGGATTTCTATTGCACCGCCGATCTTCTATATTTTTCTGAATCGTTACTTTTTAATACATGGTTAATAAAGATCTTCTCTAACTGAATGGATCTTTTTTCAGGCTAATTGCCGTTATCCCGGAGGCAGGTGCTAAAGAAAAACCTTCGTCACAACGGAGTCAGCTGCATAGCTAATCAAACGGCAGATCTAATGGAAGCAAAAACGCGAATCTCCGACTGCAATCACGCGCATGTAACTAGACCACAAAGTTTACGACCTCAATTACATTGTCACCGTATCGAAGAACATTGATTCTCTAATGAATGCTAGAACTCTGTTTGCAAGGTGTATTGCACGGTCATAATGGTAATATACATGTACGTATGTGAGAGTGAAAATTAAGGACGAAAGTTACATTAATTTGAAATAAATAAAAGCCGTGGCGCATTTTTTTTTTTCAATTCGTTTTCCGTTGCTTGCAATCCCTCGAGGATATTTATTTTCAAATGAGATTACATTGTTGCGCGTAAATAAGGGTAATTGCAATCGGTCGATCAGTAGCAACGTTTTAATATTGAGCGCAGACGTATTTAATGTGAATGCTTGCGACAGGAAAACGGATAAAAAAAATCTAGAAAAAGACGAAGGATTTTGTTGCAAAGATTGCGACTTAATGTCTATTATATTACACATTAATCGGTATATCTGTGTTCTATCCTAACACTTTGGATTAATTATTCAGACAGGTGTTTTGCAAAATCGCAGGTATAATGCAACTTTGATAAATATGTGTACATATAACGTAAGCGAAACAAATTTGCAATTCACAGCTACATAATCACAGTGAATAATCGCGGAGAAAGTAAATGATACAGGTGTCTTAATCTGTTGCGTGAAATACGTTGATATTTTATTTAACAACTTGTTCGGTTAATTTATTTATAAATTGCGTAAAATACCGGTGTTCCTATCCATTTTTAATGACTAATTAAGCAGAGTAATTCGAATCGTTTAATCCGTTATCTTTTATTGGCGCGCGATTCGATGTAATTGTGCGCAGTGTTTCCAAGGAATGCCTAATTGGATATCTCCTAGTTCCAGACTTTCCAGCGTTGAACACGTTTTAATTACTTCAGAGACATACAATCGTCTTCGATTAATACATTCAAAAGAGCGCATTGATAAGCATTAAAAAAAAGAGGCTGAGCTTACTCACAATGACGTTTCGTTCGCATAATAAACACTTCCGCATAATAAAGCGGCGATTGCGCCCTACCTGATGATCTTGTTTTTTTCCTCGGGAAGGAGAAACGTAAATAGCAGCTGCAAAGTTTAAGGTCTTGGACTGCGTACCTTTTCATCCGGAAATTTCACAAGTTCGCGCGTTATGCAACAGCCCGATCCGATGGACTTTTACTCTCCGTTCCGATCGCCAGTGGGCCAAACTTTCTATTTTATGCATTGTTACGTGTCGCCCGATTAATTCGCGACGAGACAATAAAAATGGTCCCCGTATAGTTCGCGCGCGAGCCATAAAAGTCTCACCTTCCAGTCTTTCATATCAAATGGATCAGACTTTTAATCAAAGGAACGGGATTTTGTGGTTCGAAACTTTTACTTTCCAGCCGGAGAAATGCTTTTACTTCGTGGAAGAGGCTGGCCCGATCCACTTCTGCGCGCTGCCTGTATAATAATTACATAAACGGATCGTACGGAGCTTTGCGTAACAGCGTCATAAAATTCTTATGGTGACACATGACGGCTACTTGTCACGGTATATAACGAGGGTCAAAGTTTTTGTTTAAATATTTTTTAATAGCGTGGAACTTGTTCCGATGTGTTACACTGAAAGTTCTAGATTATCCCATTCCACGTATCTGGTACATTTACAGCCGCTTGCTCGAAAGGATCAATCGTGGTTGATCACGACGGTACACGAGAGTTATTAGTAAAGAGAATAAAAATAAAAATAAACAGGAATTCAGTACACCTAACAAACATGTACATGTGTAACAACGTACCCATAAATATATAATTACAACCACTTAAATGTTTTTCCCTGCAATCGATATCCCATCATTTAACCTACCAGGTTATTTTCCAGAGCTGCCTAATTAATATCGAAACTGTATCATGAAAACTCTATTCGTGGAGAGCAATTCCCAGTGCGAGGCACTGGTGGCTGAACCGGCGCGTTTAATTTGCAACTTACGAAACGGAAGCATAGAAACAAGTTCACTCTGTTCACGTGACGCACGCGGCGCCGAGGAATCGTGCAATTACACGCAATCTCGACGTGTGAAATTGGCTTATTGCTGCGACCAGCGACACCGTCTTTGGCAATGAGAAAAATATATACGGCTCTGTACCTCTCCATTAGTGTTCCCGACTTCTGGATATTTTTCGTTTCGCGAGAAATGAGAAATTAAAGGTCAGAACCGGCAGAGGCCCAGTAGGTATAACCCTAGGGTCGTAAGTTCAGCTCGAAGTTGGTCAGAAGTCCATGAGTCGGGCCTAGTGGACTTCTACGTTTTCTGACCAACTTTTACCAACTATTATAACATGTGATTTATAATAATTTTCTTAAACTTAAGTTCCTCGAGACACATTGTAATTTCACGAGAATTGAGAAATAAGCAATTACAAAGTTTCTCGAGAAATTCTGGCGAAGGAACACTATGTACTCTCCATTTAGAGATTATTGCAAAGCGTACTGCGGCGGCGTCTTAATCGTGTCAATTAACGGTGCTGATTTCATTTCATTCGTCGACGCGATCTCAATCAACGATGCATGTTGTTTCTGTTATTGTTTGCCAACGTTTCAACACTCGACACAATCAAGGAAACATTTTCCATACTCTCATGTATGAGCAGGCTTTCTTGATGTTCGATAATACCCGCTGATAAGAATTTGAAACTTTCACCGATCGGAAAAATACTCGAGCTGGTGTCGTAACGAGATTATTGCCTTGCGAAAATAAAACATGGGATCAATGCAATTCTTGGACATGTGCTGTAATGGCGTGGTGTTTATAATCACGCGGCCGATTCGCAAAGAGAGCGAAATGATAGGAAGTTTCTTAGACGAGTAGTGTGGAGAAAGTAAGGACGATATATTTATTCGACCGACAGGCTAACATGCATACATGTACACGTAGCGCTGGCTTCGAGGCTCGTCAAACTTCCGGTTGAACAGTAAGACACTTTCAGCTAGAACAATATTTGTTTCAATTGATAATTGAAATAATTTGTATCCAGTCTCGTCTGAATACCCAATAGTAAAAAAAATATTTGAGTTAAAAAAGAAATGTTATTATGAAAAAGAATGTTTTTCCTCAAAAAAAAAAGTACCCACCAACAGTCAAAGTTACAAAAATGGTCAGCTCCAAAATTATATTCCTAACGACTTTAACTTTAGATCTCCAGGGGAAATCGAGTGAAAATGTTAAATAATGATTTCTAAAAAATTCCTATCGACTTTCAAATATCGTCTATACATTGCTCAAACGTTCTTTCGTTCGAGCAGCAGTGAGTACCCATCACTATTAATACGAACACCCAAGGTAAGTGAAGAAGATACATGTGATACGCAGGCACGAGTCGTTACGTAAAAGTATTCGACCAGATCGGCGAGGAAGAAACTCGTCGGCTTTTCTAGGATGGGCCCGGTCGCGGTCTCTGTCGTGACCGTGCAAGCTCGCGAAAGCGAAAGTGTCATTGTCGTTTGGTCTGATCGAGTGCGATCCATCGATTTATCTGGCGATTCGGGATCGGACGCGCGTGGACCAATCGTCAGAAAGTTTCATCGGACGGGCTCGAGAAAGTGCAAGCGAAAATTGGTATTACGCGAATGAAGAAGCGCCTCGCCCGAAATTTCGAGAAAGTGTATTGAAACCCATCGCGCAATTAACAGAATCGTTACACGGCCGGCCCGTAATCTTGCATTGCAAGATTCAAGATCATTATGCTGCCCATTGTCTCTCGCAACCACGCATCTGTGGTTTCGGACAATGGAATATGCGCGCAATGAATTCAAAACTCTTTCTGAAAATACCTCCGAGCAGTGTAATAAAATTGCAAAAAAGCATTGCACGCGGACGGAGATAATGAACAGGTTCCTGGGTTAATAATAAAAATACAAGCGGCAAGCAGTAAGAATAGCTGTTAAGCGCGCCAGAGGGACCGTTCTGTGTAACGTAGTCTAGTTTCCCTTAAAAATAGGAATGCCAAAGTGATCCAATCTAGAAAGCATCATAACACGGCATACACGTAAGTTCCTTAATTGTGAGGCACGTCATTTTGCGTGAAATCAGGAAATGCTAATGAAAAGGAAAAAGTGTTAGAACGGCTTGAGTTACGCGGCGTTGGAATTACGCCATAAATTTCGCCCACCTTCGGCGCCAGTTGGAGAACAGCGTACGTTTCGTTCGACCAATTTCCCCGTGACGACTTTCCTTCGCGGGCAGCGTGTCTCTTCGCCTCTATTCCTCCGTAGAGGCGTCGCGTTTCGAGTTTCGACGTATCGACACCGGTCCGCTGGTTCAAAGCGACCGAAACGCGTCGCGATCCCTCGATCAAACGGATTTCGAATTTCCCAGTGAATTATAAACGGTGTGACGGATGCAACCGTGCGGTGTCAACTGTCGCAGTGAATTTTGTGGCGATTATTGGCAGAGAAAGTTCCGGATCTCTGTTAACATTGTAGCGGGTATGAAAAAACCAGTTCTACCACGGTTTTAAACAGTCCGTACCTTTTTTTCTAGTGGAATTTTTTCATTATAATTCGATTTCGTCTAATCGTGAAATCGCGTCGATGTTTTGCACCACCGGTTTTTTGCGACGATTTTGTGGCAATAACTGCGGGACAGCGTGTGCAACTTTGTTCGATCGAGAAACTGGTAAAGCCGGATCTTGATCTGTACCGGTCGTATGCTTTGTACGATGAAAAGATTGTCGACTTCGAGTGGCCACGTGCGTGAATTGCTACGATAGTGATAGTGAACTCTTGCGATCATTCAACGAGCCACAGAGGTAATCCGGACAGGTGAGTGAACGTCAGTATCCCCTTAACAGGGCGTGTGACGCATTTCAAATTGAATTTGTTAGTGTAGATGCAAGGGAAGCATTAATGTTTGCGTTTATCCTTTAATGGGCAGACCATAAAACTTTCTTTTCGCTTTCCCACGGCGTGCATCGGGCGCAATTGATTCAAAAACCCCGTACAATTTCGTGGTTACCGTTATTTAATTACCGTTTGACGTAACACCATTGGATGGGGTACATTATCGAAAGCGGACACGATCGTGATCGAGTGCTCGGCGTGGAATGAGAGGAACCGGAGCATCCGCTTTCTTTTTGAACACGGTAGTTGCGTAAGCGTCTCTGCCTCTGGGTCCAGGTGTGCATTTCATCCCGTCCGGGGTTACATTTCTTCGAAGCCAGGCAAAAACGGCCCCTTTGTACTCGAAAACCATGATGTACGTTACTTTCATGGAGGCAATCGACTTTCGTATTGGCCGGCCGAATGCCCACCCAGAGTTTTACATAACTGCATATCTTCCGGATTCTGTTCTCCTCGTTTTATTATTCATTTTGCACGGCGGGATTACCAAAAACCCTTTCTCTTCCCCCCCATTCATACTTTTATCTTCGTCACTGCGTACCGTTCTCTGTTCTCACCGCTGACCTCTCTGTCCCTCCGGTTGGAAAGTTACACGATCTATTCGCGAGTAAAATACCTCGTGCGTTTACGCATCCGGACGCTGTGTGGCACCACGCTACCAGAGAGCGAAGATGAACGGCCTGTCTGACCACATAACGATTGTACTACTTAAGCGGCAGTTCCAAGTATGCGTTGCTTCGAGGACGATGGTTGGGTCGTCCCCTTCCCCTATCCCCAAGGATTATTGCATCGCGTCGCGACTGCCGGCAGGATAATGTATTTCTGTTTTATCCTTTACATTTCGCCTGCGAAACGGGGTCTTCCAATGGCGAAACGCCTAGTTCCTTTCTAAACAACGCTCACCGTTTTTGGGTTACCGATATTTATCTGAAACACTTGCCAACCGATGCAACAGTCCAAAGAATATTAACATATTTAGTAGAGTCACGAAACGAATGGTGAGGCAACTACGAATGATCATCGCACGTTCGAAACTGCAACCAGGTTACTTTCTATTTAGAACAGAGATGCATTCGCGGCGCAACGATAGCGAAATAGAAATATCCGAGCGTGCACGCTGATTACGTGCGCGACTTCAAATTTCATTCCGTTCTTATCGAAAGTGGCGCCCATAAAGGCGATCGTTGTTCACCGTCGTAAGAAAAGAGCGCTTTCATAACGCGCACCTGAGGAATCGTCTGCCTCTTCGATACGTGATAAGGATTAATGAGGGCGTAGTTTATGGCCGCGAAATGGACGACAGTTGCGTAATTTCCGTTAAGAAAGGAAAGAAGCAACCAACGTCCTACAATTTGCATAATTCCCTCGTGCCTCCAGCATCGACCCTATTATTTTTCTACGAAATTCTAGAGTTACCTTGGCCGATAAATTGGAGCGGATCCTCGCTGGTAATTCGCCGCGTTTAGGTTTTCGCAATGTATGCTGATCGAGGGCTACGATGCCCAGCGAATTGAGTGGATTTTGCAACGCGTCCGACGAAAGAACGGAAAAAGAATGCCCAATAAAATATAGTTGGCACGTAGGGTTCACTGTCGCAGTTCTACATTGGCGACTGTAAACGCCGGGGCAAATGCATTCTAACGCGAACTTAGGAAGTATGTACGTCCTTGGTCCTTTCTATCGACGACTTCGTGGGTCGCATTTCGAATTGCGCTTTCGAATTTCACGACAACGTCGTTTGGTTGCAAGTGGCCACTAATTGGATCCTCGGTTGGTACTGTGGATCGTGGAAAATAAATTCAATCACATTGAGACGCTTTTGTCGTTGTTGTTGCTTTTAACCTGTTGAAAAGTTATTAAAAACGTGTACCTGAATTAAATGAATATATATAATAGGGAAACCCTGCGGTAAGTCTGTTTTTAATCGTGATAAAATTCCGAGAGATGTATGCATTTGGAAAAAAAGGAACAAAATGAAATGTAGATAAAACCTCAGGTTTAAGTGTCTATAAATGAAGGTAGGAATATGTGTTATTTTTTAATTTGTTTATATTTAACTTATTTTGTTTCGCAATGAGCAAAGGGGTTTTCCTGTAACATCCTTTTCCTTTGAACATATCTTTTTCCTCCTTGATGCAAGGTGACCCGAAAATTCTTGGTACCTTCAAGACTATGGTCAAGGTGAAAGTACACTTCGTCTCGATTAGCTTCCACGACCTGTCGAAGCGATTGACGTAATTGTACGTGAAATCAATTCACCTGAACTTGTAAACAATAGACGGAAGAACCATACAGCACCTTAAAGACACTCGAGCAACAATTTCAGAGGCACATTGATAGGACCGGGAGAAGAAAGTCGGATAAAAGTTGATTTAACGTCAAGGAAACTTTCCAACGAATGGAATATTTCGAGAGGAAAGTAAACAGCAACACTTTAACCTCTCTCGTGATTGCGATATTACATCTCGACCTAAAGTTTGTCACTGTTTTAATTAAACTAATTACACCGCGGTGCTACATGTCACAACTGGCTGGTTCCAGTGTAACACAAGGGAGCCCGAATGGTCCAATTTGGAGAAACTGGCCGTTGTGTAATTCGCATTACGATGCTTCGACGTCGTGTGAGATAATGTCGCGAGAAAGTGCCGCCCGCTGCACTTTCTTAATACGCGTTCAGATAAAAATTGCATTTCACCGGACATACGTTTGCTAATGCGTGTAACGATAATCGAAGCTTATCGTAATCGTCCACTGAACGAACCAACGTGTGTACATAGTTGACCATTTTTGTAGAAGGCCTAGAGGAACCCGACCTTTTTGCGTATAAAACATCCAATTATATAACTACAAATAACCGTTCCCGCTTTCCTTATATGTTGCATTATTATGTAAATACACCGAGGGAACGATCGTGGGATTCAACGCGCGATTGGAAAATCAAAATCGGGAGACTTGGAACAATCGGCAAGATTCGCGCCAGTATCAATGTTATCCTATCCACCGTCTGAGTCTAACGTAATATGTGACACAACGGGATTACCTCCGACACTGTCTTCACGCTACCACTGTCATGGACACCACATACGAAAATTTCATCGCGCGATGACACGTTACGATTCATTTCCTCCACTTTCACGCTCGAACATTTTTGACCTTTCTAGTATCCCACCACGCCGACGCCCCACTACTCACTGTTCCAATAAACGCACGCTATTTTGACACACATCCCCGGTGTTTCCCATCGTACCACCTAACAGCATCTTCCCCTTTGTACGGTGTTGCGTAAACTCGCGTACCACTCAACGCGAATCCCCGCCGGGTGCACGCGGGGACAGATCCTACGATTTCGAGTGCCAGGAGAACGAGGCTGCGTGGGATTTGCGGAGCAAATCGAACGTGCCCCACCTGGGAGGCGAGGCCTGCGATTCTCGAAGCTCGATTCTCGATTCTCGAAGGGGCACACATGCTCGCCTTCGTTCCCCTTCGGCCTGTTAAGACATCGGGATCTCCTTCACCGTGGTCCTCAAACGAGCTTCGCGCGCCGTCAGGTACACATCTCATCTCACGCACTCGTGTCGCAGCTCGCACGCTCGCTTGTAAGTTGACCACACTGGAGATTCTTCTTGACGCGTATCTTTATTTCTCGGACGGTGTCGCCACGTGGATTCATCGATACTCTTGGATCTTTTTCGTTGACAGGCCAGCAGGCTTTGTAGATTATTTTCATTTTTTTTTTTTCCCGGCACTTTGCTCTTCACATTTTCATTGCTGTTCGGTGTTTGGAAGTAGCACTCTGCCTATAGATTCTCTATTACATCTTTTATATTTGTACTTGCCGTGTCGTTAAGGTATCGTAGAGTGACGCTTTGTGCCGACCTGTCATCGTGGGTCGTACCCCAGTTCTTTTCAATTATCCATGGTGGGTTTTATATTCTCGCGCCTCGGTTAACGTTCAATTCAATTCCCGTACGAATATCCGTGAGTTTCGTCGGTTTGTGGACACATTTGGCCCTCTACCATCCTTTCACTTGACATTTCGTGTGCGGTTGTCCACTTGTCGGTTTATTCTAACGCGACGAACGCCGGCCGGATTCTATTCACTGACAAAACCGCGATTTTCCCCAGAGTAAATAGACATCAGCACAGGAAACGAAACAGAAGGAAGCAAAATGAAGACAACTTGCGTGCTCTTTGGCCTGTCGTTGCTCGCTACCTACGCGGTAGCCAGTCCTATCGTCAAGAGGGAAGCAGAATCCGAGGATCTCAGCCCGCTGAACGAAGTAAGTATATTTCTCAATAACTTTCGCGGTGTAAACGATTCAGACGTCTGTTCGACGAGCACGCGGAGTAGGGGGCGATCGTTAGGCGCCGTGTTGGAAATCGCGCGAAAACGGCCGCGCGTCAACGGAATCAAAATGCGGCTCGGGAAACGCGAAAGTGAAAGCGCCTATTTCGAAGTTTTATTATCCATGTCCCCCCTCGTGTGACGGCCGCGCAGAAGCTCGGATCGGGAACGTTGCTCGTTTAATTTTACAAACGTGGTCGAATCTCGATTCTCTCCTTTCCTCGACGAACGGTGCATCCGGCAAACTGTCTCGACGAGCAAATCGGACAGCGCGGAAAGGGGAACAGAGGGACAAAGCGATGGACAGAACGAGAAAAGAGAGAATCACGACCGCGAGGAACGAGCGGATAGTGAAAGTGGTCGACTAACTTCACGAACGCGGGCCTGCGAAGCCGGATACTCGCGTAACTAAATTTCTGACGCGCACACGTGGTCATACGCAACATTACCGCCAGTCACGGACCTCGTTCCCACTCGATTCACAATCGTGCTGCGAAAATTCACGTTTCTTCCTCCAACCTAACCGAACCTCGCCGGTTAAGGGTCCTAGAAACTTCACGGTCGATCACGCAATCCTGTAGAATCCTTTTCGACGATGATGCCGAAATACATGTTAAATATATACGGCAGAGCACCGGCATGCTACGTCGATTATTCTATTATGCCGCTAGGGCAGCATTTCTCGCCCGGATAAATAACCAACACTCTTTACGCATTAATCAGGTGTACGTCGTTGAAGCTGAGAACATGCCGGCAGCCGATGGGGACGATAGAACCGACAGAGACAAGAGGAAGATCGGCGTAGTGAAGCTAGGCGTATCTAACGGGATCATCAACTTTGTCTTCGGCGTAAGATCTTAACCCTTCCTAGCGGCGACCCGACCCGCCGTAAACATTTCCGTTCACGTCGAAATCATGTTGCAGAAGCTGGACACCTTCCTCGACGCGAAGACCCACGCCCTGGGCGCGTTGGACGATGCGAACAGGGTGAAGAACGCAGCGTTCGGCATCGACAACACGCACTCGGCCACCAGCAAGTTCATCAACGATTTCGTCGCATCGAAGATTCAGGCGGCAACCGGAAGCATCGGGCCGGTGATCAACGGAGCTCAGGCGTTCTTCGCGACCGCTAAGAACGGTCTGACGGGGGCTGTCGCTTCGAAATTGGCGTCGCTCAGCTCCCTTTCGAGCGGCCTGTCTGCCGGGGTTGCTGGAAAGGCCGACGTCTTGTCTGCCGGGCACGGCGTAGGTAAGATGAATCGAGACGGGACCGAGTATGAAAGGTTCGATGAATTTCTGTTCGAATCCTTGCAACTGGTCTACGATTGACAATAGTTCGTAGATTGTATTGCACGCCGCTGATGTACGACACGTATATGCAGAAGCGTGGATGGAAATTGAATGATTTGAGAGTTCCAACAGGTGGAGGGATCGGAGGAAGTACCGCTGGGATCTTAGGGAATCTCCTTAGCTCGAAGATCAGCAGTCTGTCGTCGTTGAGCCAAGGCAGTGGAATTGCCCCGTCCGGTTCACCGAGCGAGGAAGGCGCCGGAGTTAGCGTCGGAGCGTTTGCGAATCTAGGCGGAGGGGTAGGATCACAATAACTGTCTTTTTATTCTTCTCCTATCGTATATCGTTCTCTATCCGCGACCCTCTTTTCTTGTTTAATCTTTTGCAACGTGTTCCACTTCAATCGACGATGGTTCGTCGTGGAAGGTATATCGGTGTTCGACGTTTCGTGACCCATTAACAGCAACCAGTCGCGAGTCTCCTCGTTCTATTTTGCTTGCTTTTTCTTCGTTGTTGAAAGTTGTTCGGAATGAAAGTAGGTATTAACAAGAGGGGTGTATCAGTAAGGGGACTTTCATTAAACAAATCTTTCTCTTTCTTGCTGTCACGTTGTTAGTTTCTGCATGCGACGTACAGGTCTCGTTTCTACGTAAGAGATCGCGATCACTGGCATGGTCTGTTTTAACCTTGCGCCCTGCGAGTATTTCTCGCGGATTTAAGTGTAGATATAATTTACTGACTGCAACCAGTAACCGTGACGGAATTCTTCATGGAAGTCTGCTCTTCGTATAACAGCTTGTGCTCGTAAGTAAAGAACTAAACCGCCTGCGAATGCCACGAGCCGAATGTCCCTTGGGTTGATATGCCTGTAAATTCTACGGTGATTAAGCTAAGCTCGCTAATTAAAATGACTGTTGTGCATAAACAGTACGAATACGCACCACCGCAAGAGGCGTATTATACGGCTTAAAATGCGGACGCGGTGCAAGCGACGACGTTGGACCTTGGACTTTGGACACGTCCAAAGGGACCATCGAGCAGCAACGCTTGACAGAGGATCATTGACGCAACTAAACATCCATCTAAACGCAATAAAGATCAAAGCAAACAAAAAATAGAATGAGAAGAGTGCGCCGTACACGCGATTATAATTCGTTTGCAGCGATAGAATTGTACGACAATGGACTTTTTCTTTCTAGCTCGGCCGATAAAATGCCAGGATCTTCTCCCTCCATTGTGTGCCAAACCCTCCCCGTCACAGTAATCTATGTTTAGAAAGATACGCAAGAGAATTCTCTATCCCCTGTTTCGTCGCTTCCGGGCTAAAGCCATCGAGAAGTTCCCGTGATTCGATTCACCGCTGTGCGAGCTGTAAATAATTATTTAGAAGTAGCTTCGTATGGGACAATCATGTCCCGCGTACCTCAATGCTATGCAAACCAATGTAAATAGAGTATCTCTAACCGATCTAAGTATAAACCGCAACGATGATTATGTGGACGGTAATGTCGATAATGATGATATTGATGTCAAATAAAATCACGATCACGTTTTTTTTTGTGTACGACCCGTGTACTGAAGCCTTCTGGGAACACCATCGACAGTCCTTTCCTGTCCCCTCCGAAGATGTACGGGATCAATTATTCGCCCTTAATATTAGTGCGATCGTATATAGTCAAACTGATGCAAGTAAAATAACATTCCTCGTCGTATTCTTAAAATTCGCGAGAATCGACCAATATGTTGAATAAAAAAAAACAAAAACCAGAGACTGGTACAACTATAGAACTGTTATCGAATTCAATTATCTCAAATCGCTAGCTAGTTAAACGCATGGAAACAGTTCACGCGTATGGCAGTACGATTTGCGTCAATGCACAAACCTTATTGCACGACCATTCGCGCACAGACGGCGCCACGTACGTACACCACTGTCGTAGAAACGAGGCCTATTCGCATAAAAGAAACGTCCCCATTTTTTTCTTAAGATATCGATAACGCAGCAGTGCAATCATAGAGAAATATACAGTGAAAGGCAAAGATTTATCATTGGCTGTTTTTTGTGTGTCCAGGAAACGGTCTCGACAACGACGGAGGATATCCCCGAGTTCGATAGGACCAGGGTGTCCTTGGATATACCGGGCCCCGCGTTCGGTACCGGTTTCACCCTAGTTACCAATGTCAGCAAAATCCTCAGTAGCCTGATACTCGTAAGTGAATAGCTACGTTCGACTGAACAAACGCGATTCAAGCTGATAGTGTCGCATCGAAGCTGTATCTACTCTTAGATATAATCGCCGACAATCAGACGCAATGAGTTTCGCGTAGTTTTTACATCAGGTCAACTGATTACGGAACACGTATCGCCCTTCACTCGACATTATTGCAAAATGTCCGTTCTTTTTCACGCATATTAATCGTGCGACCGAAGTCGAAACATTCTCGGTTGAATCGGCACGGCTGTTTACACGCCCGTTGACACTTTGACGGGGAATGATTCTTTTTCACGATTTACAGAACTCAGCCCGTAGAACACAGACAGTTCTAGAAGTGTTCAAACCATTCTTCCGCGGAGCATTCGCCATCAAGGGTCTGCCTTCGGATGATCCTCAATAACGGACGCTGCTTAGAAAGAAGATGAAATACAGTCACAGCTCAACTATCACTTCAGGGATCCTCGCAACGTTTTTGGTTGACATCCACTCCCGTTTTACAGTAGCGAATTAGAGTGGCTGTTTCCAGAGACCTGTACATATAGTGTGAATTGTCGAAATAGAACCAGAATTTATAGAACCAAAATCTTCTCAGGTAGACTAGATATACCTTCGGGTACTTTGTTTAAGGGTAATTAATTTCCATAGAAGGGTATCCAAGTAGAGGGCCCTGTATACACAAATTTGGCGATAAAACAATACAATATTGATCTGTGCAACGAAGGACAAATGAGTAGGCTTCAGGTGGCGACCGCGATCACGATGATCGTTCGCAAACTATTGCTCGGTTCCCTAACTAAAGCGTTGCCATAAAATTACACGTTTAACTGAGCAATAGGTCAGTGGTCGCGAGCCTGCAGCCGAGAAAGTGCAACGGTCTAATATTGCAGCTAACGCACGGTTATTCCTCTATCCACTGAAACGATGGGCGTGCGAGATATGCTCGAGAACGAAACGTTACGAGCAAGTGCGTTGATTTAGAACTTAATTTTGTATCTCGTCAAATAATGAAGGGAATGTCTTTTGAAATAAAATTGGTATACGATTTTGCAGTTTCTCGGATAACAGTGTAACAGTGCCGCGTAGTTTGTTAATCGGCTAGCAATTTATAAAGCCTGCGTCTCGATAATATATGGCATTAAGAGAAACCTAATTGAGTAATCCTGAATGAAGTCGCATCTTATATATTTCCTTGCGACATTATACTGGAATTAACATTGTCGGCATAGTAATTAATGTATAAACATCCATTATAATTTTATATAAAAAATAAAGAGAGCGTGCAATACAGACCACTCCCGTCAATAACCATTTCATTTTTCATTATGTCCAGCTGGAAATAACTTTGATCATTGTTCGCACTTTCACAGAGCCATTAATATACCGGCCATGTCATGTTCAAGTGTTATCTCGCGACACCAAAAAAATGTTAGGCGTTCCTGTCAGACTTCCGTGTTTGATAAAAGAAAAGCACTATTCCAACATTCAATCAAACAGGGAACGAAAAAAAGGCGCAGCGCAGACGTTTTTCTATCCACGCGCTTTTCTATCGATCTCCTATCAACCTCCTATCGATTCTTTTCTTTGCGCAATCGTTATGACACATGCTGCCTTAGATTTCATCTAATAAGTGCGATAATAAAAAAACAAACTGTATACCGTAGGAACGTGAGTAATGTAAGAGCGTATAAAAGAAATAGGAACGCAGTCCGGCCTTTCTCGATATGTAGGTTTAAAAATTGATCGAACTTTGCATCGTTCAACTTACTCGAAGGAGATACATCCGATTGCGCCACTTGAGTGCCACCTCTCGCGTGAAAAGATGCAGCAGGTAGCCTAGTTGCAAATGTCCTAAGGCATCGGCGTGCTGTATCCATTACTCGCGGTTAATTACGAAGCGACGTATGTTCCAGTTTTATTTTTTTTATACTTGTCGACCATGTACTTTCGATCACCGGTCAAAGTGCGAAATATTATTTCTATTGCAGAGGAGTCGAACTCTTCGCAAGCGGAGAGAAACTACGAGTCTATTGCCCGTTGCTATAGAACGGACCATTGTGCGTTAAATATTTACTCAGGAATAACCAGCAAACCTGTTTTATTCGCAGCTCTACGCACCAGAGTTAAACGGTTTGCCTCTATCCAGGCGTCGTCTGCAGTTCTCCAGACGTCGCTGTTGACTCCTCTGAAACGAGTTTCACGAAACGTGAATAATCTCTTGGAACGTTCATAGAGGCTTCTCACGTTTCAATTGCCGGCCAAATTCCAAACACATAATTATTCGATAGCTGGTAACGTATAACGCAATCGTTACTCGTTATCCAAATTTGACGCAAGAAGGATATCGACCGGATATGCTAATAAAGAGCACCTGTCGCACGTCACTGCAGGAGAATTTTCCTGCACGACCAACGCGCGAGGCTCGAAAAAGAGTGGTGGTACGGTGGGCTATCCGTACAATTTCGTAAATTTGCTCCGCTGCTGGGATACGCAAGATCTTTCGTAAAAACGCCGTCGACCTTCGAGACTGATTCGAGGCATCGAAAGTAGGAGAGTCTCATCTCGTTAGTGTCGGTTCTACCGTCCAACAAGATGCACTTGTTCTTAAACGTTTGCTCGCCACGTGCCGTTTCTCGCTGCGTTACGAAGAAAGGATCCGGTACGCAAAAGTTGACAGAAGTGCGCTCCGGATGAACCAGACATAAAGAATCACGAGGGCTCTGTATCAATTTGCGCAGGTAGGATTGACGACAACCTGTCGGCGAAGAAGTAATTTCTTCCGTTCTTAATCATTTTCAATTGTGCGTATATTGATGCCGTTCATAAATATTCGTGCCGTAATCCATAGCTGGTATATCTAAACATTTTCCCATTGTTATTGTTTAACTTCTATCTATAAATAGCAAGTTTGTTTCCACGTTAGCCGTCACGCCTTATCTTATTAATAATTCAGGCAACGAATAATTAAGTTACGCTTTCAATGAGAATACATGAATGAGAATGAGTTTTCCCAGTTTCCTTGTCCGGCTTTTCAGCACTGTTTGTCACAGGAGATAGTGGCACAATTCGTAAACTAATATCGAGGCCGAAGGATCCACGGTGACCATTTCGTAATCTATTACGGGGTTCTTACATAAGAATAAATGCGACGACGTATTATTATGCAATAGCAGCCGAAATTCCTAGCGGGTGAAATTTATGCGAAGAATTCGAATTCGGTCCCAAAATAAACTCGATGTTTCTCAATGAATGGTTTACGTGCCATAAGACTAATGTCACGCCAGATGGAGGAAATCCGTGTAATTTTGTCGGGACACGAGCAACACTGCAATTGCTACATCATGTTCGTTTTCCTTTTCTTTTTTTTTTTCCATACTTTCATGCTGCTGTGTTCCGCTGTCATGAACGAATATTAGAGTTCAGTTTGTAACCAGTGTCGCGAAGCCGTCGCGTCGCCGTTGTACCGAATTCGAATTCTGTAACAGCGTCTCTGCGTTTGTAATATAATTCCTCAGGCTTCGTTGTTCGCAGGTTGTATTCTTTTATATATGCATATTTTTCTGTTAAATTTGTGAAAAAACTCACGCGAGTTTTCCCTCGAATATTCATTGTTTCGTGCAGGTATTCAGGCTTGATCTCAAGCGACGGGATAACGGGGAATTGCATAAGGACCAGTGGACAAAACGGCCAGGATTGTGCAATACATATTTGTGCGGTGCAAACAAAAGTGAGTAGACGGCGAAACATGCAGTAAAAACGGGCAGTAAAAATAGAAAGTAAAATTCGCGACGGAACATTAAGTCGATTCGATGAGTAACAGTTATAATATAATTTCTTGTCGCGCTCTAGTAAAGGGAAGGGTGCTGGTGGTTTCATCTTTTCGAGGTCAATGCACTTCGGAATAGGGGTCAAAGAATTCAGGGTTGCTTTCTACGATCGTAGTTAGGGAAAACGATATAGTTCAGTGACTATCTTTCGCTCCGTTTGCGCAACTTTTGTTTAAAAATATTTTTCCATCTGTATAAACTCTACTGTTCAGTTGAGTACAATTGCAAATGTGCAGATAGATAGGAAACAAAATTAACCTGCGTTCCACTTTTCATGATTTATTACAACTTTTTTTAATAAATTACAATAGTACCTTGGTCACGAAGCGAAACCTATATCCTCGTTGTCCGACCAATAGTAAATACATCGAGTAAAACGATAACGATGGTTCGTGGAGCAATATTTTCTGTAATAGCTGACAATAAGTCCATTTACATATTACGCGATGAGAATCACTCAACGACCAGATCGACGACACATGGACCCCTGAATTGCGTAAGCTTTTCGTGTAGGCTACTCAGATCACTCGTACGAAAGTGATCCTAGATAATAAAGAAAGCGTCAGATCATCCAAAGATACAGACCATCGGATGCACGATACATGTCGACATGACATGCCACTTCGTTATTTTTGGAGACCACTTTCCTGGAATATATCCCACACTAATCATGGCGGCGATAGTTTCCGAACCTGGTACCTATTAAATGTAATTATAAATTTCGAAATCACGGACTTAAATGAATTTCATTTGACCGTTCCATTACGAACTATGAGAAAGGCAAGTAACAATCGTAACAATGCACCCAATCAATTTTCCAGCAATCGCATCACTACCACCTATTTAATTTATATATTTTCTCTCTTGGTTGCAATCAAGATTCTTCCATCTTCAATGCCCCTTAAATCATCATCATTTAAACGAAGTACAATCGTGCACGGTGCACGGTGTCATCTGAAATAAATTTCATACGCACGGAAGCGCACGTTCTGCGATAAGTTATGTCTGCGTTCATTTCCGCCGTCGACCGCATGGAAATGCATCGCAATTGTAATCCATGTGCAGCAACCCGGGGTGAGCGAGCCTTTTATCATCGATTTACCTTCGAGGAAACACGTGGTCGTGCGGTACAACCGCGGGAGTGAAAGTGAAAGATGTCTGGTGCGGCGATCCACGTGGTTCCGACGTTCCAACTGTTAAGTATCGAGAGTACCGATCTCAGGGCAGCACGTTCGTGATTCAGCTCTTCGATCGAAAAACACCTCGTGGAAAAAGTTTCGCGACCGTTGTCGAAAATTGCGGGCAATCCTTCGTGCGTGGTACCAGTGTCCTCGGGTGTCAATGAACTCTTGAACTCTTGAAAAATCGAACTTGAAATCGGCACAGAGATGCCCTTGTTAACTAGTACTCGGTTCGTTTCCGAGAACAAAGTGGCCCAGATTATTTCATTAAGATATCGTGGATCATATTCTCGACGATTGTTAAGAGGATATCCAGAAATGGTTGCGCCGACTCGAGTCCTTTCACACGATCGCGTAATCCACAGAAATCCCGGTGAGATAACACGCTGAACTTCCGTAGAAAGTCGCGCCCGTTTGGTTACCGGTTTGATCGCGTTCGCGCCAAAAATCAAGTAAAGAAAATGAACAAACTTACTCGGGGATTGTAAACACCTATACATAGGTGTCCCGTTCGTGCAACGTGGCTGAACTTTATTCGTGGGACTTTTCGATTGACGCTCGCATACGTGAATTGTTTATTTTCTTAAAGCTTTGATTGTTAGCCAGACGAAAGGAAATCGCCCATTTCACTGTAACGAACGAAGCAATCGCGGTCGAAAGTTTCCGCGTGCAAGTGAACGACGCGCACAAGCCAGCGTGTAATTGTATAGCGGAAATGGTGCATCGATGTCGTTTCATAAGCGTTATAATAGAACAATAACGATCACCAGGTTGATCGCCGAGCGTATTAATACTTTGCTTCGTACAGCGGGTAGGGCATTGATTTCACTTTGGCTGCCTGCGTACGGCACGCAATGAACGTCGATTGTGTAATGAATGTCGGAATCTTAATCGTTCGAGATAGGGTTAATGAATAAAAGTAATCGATCGCAGACGCGACGAACGTTCGTTGTACATTTGAAAAAGTAGGCGGCCTCGCGTTCGGTTAGAACAAAATGTAACATTCACCTGTCAGTTACACCGTGCGCCGATGAGGGAACGATCTTTAATACAAAGAAAGTGTGCTCGTTCCTGGTAAAACTCTTTTTGTAACACCGAACGACCGTCGACGACGTCCATTGCGTCAGATACGAAATTCATCGACCGATTGGTCCTTACGAAACCGGCCAAATATCGCCGCTAGTGAATTCCATGCACGCGCAGTCTCTCGAGGGCACGTACACGAGTCGAAATTGAGCACCAGGGGAAATGCTTGTCCAGAGGCTACCGAAAAGCCGAATTTCAAACGTGGACGGACAGTCGCGGTCGATCTGGCTGGAAGGTTACCACCGGTTGATCGTCCCGATCGATCATCCTCCGCGCTCAGTTGACCGAAGGAACAGTTTAATCGTTGTACGTAATTGTTTCGATCGATGTACCAAAAAGTGGCAGAGAGCTGCGCGAAGTGAAAGCGCGAACGGAGGTGCGCGAACGGTCGGTGTCTATGAAATTTCCCGCTGTTCAGTTCCAGAAGCAGAAATCCGTGTTCGTGGTTCTCGCGTGACTGCAACGCGATGCACGCGTGACTCACGGACAATGATCCTGTAATCGCGTCGCGTAGGACTTTCCGTGTTCCCTTATAGACGTAAGTTTGCCGTTGGCTAATCAACAGGCACCTTTTAAATCGGATCCAAGCCTCGCCACGAATGCGAATCGCCTTGTTAGTCACATTTTTCCCCATTTTCCTGGCGGCTATACTCGCCGCGCTTACGTGATGAGAATGTATGCACAGGGGGCACGGAGATTTTAGTTTAAACGCTCGTGCAAATAGCGAACCGCTTCTGGGGATCGCGCTTTCCTCGCTATTCCCACTCCTTTATTGCTGCACGATCGTATCTTATTAGGTGTCTTCGTTATCCGTCGAATCGAATTCCCTCCTACACGATTCGGCGACGAATTCTTCCCGAGGAAAGTATTGGAGCTCCGTCAACAGCTACGAGACTGGCCTCTGTGCTTAATTTAACGCGAGTTCCGTGATCGATCAGCAGCGTTTGATTGCAGATGCGGGCATCATCGATCTATTTATTGGCGACCGGCATGACGATTCTGTGTCTCGTTCGTCCCCTCTACAGTGACCCCCAGCGATCCTATTTGACGAATTATGAGACCCCCACCCCTGTGGATTTTCGAACGTACCCCGTGCACCAGGTGTTTTCTGAACGGCCCAGTTCTCCGAGTATCGAGAGGGGTTCTGTACAGGTGAATCGTGACATGCACCAAATAAATCATTTTCAAAGCACTTCTGGGCTCATGAGCTATCCCGAAAGTGTACCAGAAGAAAGTATTACGCGTGCCGGAGGGTATCGACGGTACGGCGACTTTGCGCCAAGCAATCGCGAAGAATCGAGACAAGATCGAGGAAACTATGACAAAGAGGATAAAGAAGGTGATTTGCAAAACGAAGATGTTATAGAAAAAATGAAGATCCTCGAAAAATTGTTGTCCGACGATTTCAACGAAAAAGACTTCGATAGGAACAGGATCGAAGATAAGATCATCCCCGAGGAATCGAGGAGAGTTATCAGGCAAGTTCAAAAGCAGAAGCCCGGGTTCTTCTGGACCCTGGCTAGAGTTACGTTCGAGGTAAGGCATTCGCCGCACAGTATCTTTAATCAGCTTCCAATATCGTCTAGAGTAATTGCGCAATAAAATTTACACGTTCCAGACGTTCAATGACACGAAATCGGCGATCAAGCAAATCAGCGAGATCATCGGCAACAACATTGCACCGGATTCGGCCACTCAGAGCACAAAGACGACTGCTTCGCTAACTGTTCCCGACTCGGCGAGCGCCGGAACAAACACGACCGCCGTCAACGCGACGGAAACAACGACGTCGTCGCCCACGAGCACAACGAGAGCACCCTACGTTCTAACGAGGTCCACGCTTCAGACCATTATCAGACGTAACGTTCTAGGACTCGTCAGACTCTTCAATATCGAATGGAAAGACGCATTGAACGTAAGATCATTCGATTATTACCCAGCGTCGCTCGTGATTATCAAAATTGCTTCGTTTCGATTTTTCAGCAATCAGATAGATCAGTGATGGAGTTCCAGAAGAGTCTAGGGAATCAGGTGGGGGTTTACCTTCGGGACGATCCGAACGCATACTGAGGGGCTGCATTAAAACAATCTCGATTTCGGATAGCTATTTGACCAGTGTACCTCTTCGTAGCATGTAGCCAAAGACTGAAGCACGCGATTGCTACTTGTAATATAATATTAAATTGCGTAGGAAGTTTAATAAAATAATTTTTACCACCGCAATTAAATCAGACTTGAAAGCGAATTGACCGACGCGAAACCGTCGTAGAATCAAAACAAATTACATACCGTTTGTATAATGTTTGCCGTGGCAAGTTTGGTAAATGACCCAAGGACAGCCAGGGCTATTACAAAACGCACAAAAAACCAAAGGCGGTTGTTATGCTGGCTCGAGTTACTTCACGTTCTCAGATCATCGTCCGATATTTATGTAACACCGTTCCGTGCGTCCTACGCGTTTGTATTAATTCGCGTACGTGAAGATAATCAGTGAAAGAGGACAGCAAGGATCAGACGCGAATTCGAGATGCGGGACTGTGGTAAGTAGAAAGCGTCCTCGGGTGGATTCGATTGGTCGATACACAGCGTGGGATATTTGGAGTCGCACTTATATGTGGATCAGGGTGTTCGACCATGGATGAAACGATCAGTGATGTTCCATGCATCGTGAAGATCAGTTTCGTTTCTATTAAACAAGCCTGTTCGATCCTTTGCGTCTTGTATTTCAGTTTATTGTATCTGACAGAACTCTTGTCCCGGTGAGTATTTTTCCGACTTTCGCCTACGTCATTGTATGCGGTTTAGATTTACTTCCAGTGTTTCATACCACCTACGCCTTTGCAAGTGCGTGAGGCGGGTTCGGTGAAAGAGGGCAAAGGAGCGGCTGCATCTCGTGCACAAAAATTGCAAGGAATAGAAAGGATCATCGGTGTTTGATTGGTGGACGCTGTGCGTGGGATCCTGCGAGCATCCTTAAAGATCGAAGGATCGACGATTTGGCTTACAGTCTGCGCCAAAACATCGCACGAGAGTCAACGGGAGAAAACAGAATGTTCGGAAGCAAGTACGCTGTTCTCAGCGTAGTGATTTGCGCGGTAACTTCGGAAGGTGTAAGTATTTTTCACACGTAGGCGATATCTGTTCGAGTGTTAATTTAAATTCGATGGTTGGACATTTTTTATTTCAATTCGAAGGATCGGCAAATTTTAAGTTATATTTTAATTTCTGAAGTGACGAAATGCGAGTCCTTTAATTAGCGCGAACTCGATACATAAAAGCTGTTGAACAACAATGACACGAAAGATCTGTGGCACCTGTTTAAAAGGCATGGTAACCTTTCCCTTTCAAGTCGCCGCGCAGAAAATCGTTGGACGTTCTTTATATATGTACACATATATATAGAATGGTGAAAGTTGTTTGGAACTGTAGGCACAATAACTCTTCAAAAGCAATTCTACGCATCGCCCCGTAATGACTTTACCCGTAGTTACTAATTGACAACCATATTTCTTTCACGCGCGACAAGTTTATCACCAACTCTTTCACGCTGTTAAAACAGCTCTCTACATTGTATCGCAATTTTAGACAATCCTTCAACGGACAAAGCGCCAGGGTGTTCTAGAAGAGGGTTCTCACATAATAGATCGTATCTTCAACGTGAGTGCCAAACACCACATCCGTTTTCCCGACGCAAAATTAAAATTCACTTTCATTATTTAGATTCCAATCACGGCGATCAAGCAAACTGGATCTGCGGTGCAAAGCTTCAGGCCAGAAAATTCTGGACCGATCGACAGTGTCTTGAATGTATGAAAATATCAATATTTTCTATCAAACCTTTGTTTACCGCTCTAACGAAAGCTCTCATCCGACAGATACCTGTTTCGACTCTCGAAGCTGTTGGCAGTCTCGTGAAGGCGACTTCTGGACGGCGGCGAAACGCTGAAGAGCTGCAACGGATACGACAAGACAGAAGGGAGAAGATGCTGGTCCAAAGGGAACGGCAGAGAGTTCGAAGGGAACAACTGCAACAAGAACATTTAAAACAGCAGGAAATGAAGAGGACCATCAAATTGAACAACAAAGATCCATTCGGTGTAAACGCTTTGTCTTTTCTGGTTGGTAACCATGGCATTTTGGGTAGTATTCAAGGGGTGTTTGGAGGCCACGGAGGTCATGGCGGATTAGGTGGTCATGGTGGACTTGGTGGAGTAGGTGGTCACGGAAGTCATGGTAGCCATGGTGGTCTCGGTGGTCTCGGTGGTCTCGGTGGTCTCGGTGGCCATGGTGGTCATGGTGGTCATGGTACATATCTTACACCTTATTAATTAAAAAGAATACATTATTTGCATTACCATTAGACAAAGGAGGAACGTACATAAAAATGTCATAAATGTTTCGCATGAAATTCATTACAGGACAAGGAAGTATTAATAACCAACACACCTACGAAGTTCACGAAAACGTGGAGGAAGATACGAATTTTATGTGGCACGGATTCACCGGTGGAATTGGTACATTCTCCGGTTCACGACCAACAAGCACGCACATCTCAATACAAAATAAAGTTGCGCCGAAGGATGAACGGCCGAACAGATATCTCTACGATGCCTCACGACCGCAAAACAAAATTATGCCGAACGCAAATAAATTAGAATACGATGACGAACTGCCGCTTGAAAACAAAATAGCGCCCAAAAGCAGCAGGATAATATTTCAACAGTAATTACCCAACAGGTGGACAAATGGACTCCCCTTGACGCATACCGATTTCATGTAATGCATTATGTTTCTCACCTGCGCTCGAATAGGGGGACATTGAATACCCCGTCAACAAACGTGCATGGTCATTATGTACTGATAATGGGATGAGTCACATTGTACTACTTATATCGATAACGAAAAAAAGGAATGTTACACTTTAAAGAAAGAAAGTCATTAACGAAATCGTAGTTGTATCGTTGGTACGATACCCAAGTGAGCAGCACCAATGACTCATTGAATTTTCACCTACTTCCTTGACACATAGCATCCGAAGTCACGTTTGCGCAGAGAAAAATTCCGTGGTTCTGGGATGGATCATTAAAATGCGCATCGAGCGGATTCGGCGACACGGAAAACATTGAAATTTCGCAAATGTAACGTCTTGGATAAATAACGCAAGGTAGCAAGCAGGTGCATGTGTACGAATTTAGTATTGAAATAAACTACACTCTTCTTTTTTTATACAACAATTTTATTCAATTATTTTCCTTGCACAAAAAAGAAACCCAACATCTATACTATTAATATTAAGGGGACAAGGGTGATTGTTAATACGAAATGGTAGTTTTTTCAGGAATTAACAGTCTTGTTTTCTTTTTACACATTCGAAACGTCAGGGATGGAAAAGTGTCACGGGAAATGGTAATTAGACTGCACCGGAATATTAATCTATTTCGTGGTTATCACGTACCGAAATGTATTATGAAACTCTCGAGTCATCCACAAATAGAGATCGACCGAGTGGACTCTGACCGCTTATATGCTGATATTTGAATAACTAGTATTTTCTAGAAGTTCGACCGAGAGAAAAGCAATAAATAATTGCGCGCAGTATTGCTCATGAGACACATTTCCGTCCGATTGAATATTGTACCAAGAAATCCATTTATTCCGCGTCTTAATTATATCATTCCAGTTGCGATCACGTTGGCGTCATCGATCCACCTCGAAAAAAAGTCACTGTTTACTGCACAATTACTCCACCGCACTTCCTTCACTAAAGTTCCGCAGTATTCAGCGACCTTCGACACCTCCTTTCATTTGCGAGAACCATGTATTATCCTGCCGATTATGTTTTGGAACAGCACGATTGCACCGATATCTGTAAATCCGACGACTCTTACGGCAGCGTACCAACGACTATTCTGTACTCGCATTGCAGACGGAAATGGGTGACTACCTGTTATTACCAAGCGTGCAAACGCCCTTGACCCCGCAATCGTAGTACGTATATTGCGTAGACAATGATCGTGTAGACCGACAATAAGGTTGCAGTCACGAAATGTACAGCGGCCGGCTCGGCAACTTCTTCTCAAACCTACGTCAGACCTCATCCCTTCCCGGGGAGAAGGTAAGCCTGAGATGTCTTCGAGGTCTTTTTAGAGACCACTAGTAAATGCGCCGACAGTCGATGGCGATGTCAGTTGAACGAAAGATGCTGTGCCGCAAAGTTGCAGCAGTGTTCTCCCTTTGCTTCCTTGTTCTCGTGAACGGGATGCCTCAGGAAAGCCAGAACGGACAGGAAACGGGTGGCGTAAGTTTTGCGAATGATTTGATTAATACAAATATTTGCCGACTATCCTCGTCTGTCGACGGGTGCAATTGTTTTCCATTTTCGTATTCGTGCCGCGAACGAACGTGAGACAGCGATTTATTACAATCTACCTGTCACTGAGCAGCAGACTTCCGTAGAACGGAAGCGGAGTTTCCATTGACGCAGTTAATATACTTGGGTGTTGTTTTGTTCGTTTGCTTCGCAAAACTAGATGGGTGTTAATTCTTTCTTTGTTTTAAAAAAATGGTTACACAGATTGCGTACGCGGTGTAATAACAGTTCCCTCCGATTTCTAGCGAGCAACTTTCTATTTTTCCAAGTATGTATAACGCAATCGTCAATCGAGAGACATCTACTGAATTCTATTATTAAGCTCGTTGCGGTAAAAGAAAAACAAAACGAGAGGCGATGTGTTGCATTTGTTTGTAATTTTATGGAAGAATGGAAAATGAAGTATATGTACGATACTGGTGTACGATTATGTAGGCAACGAACGTAACTGTGTCCAGAGAAAGGATTGCGGAAGCGTTTGGCCAACAGCTAGCTCTCGGTAGTTATTATACAGTCGGTCGAAAGCAATACGATCGGGCCAAAGAAAGTTCTGTTCATTAACGAAATACTAATTTCGCGAAGCGAACGAACAACAACGAGCAGCCGGCGAACTTGAAACTAAATTACGAACAATAAGCGAAATATTTTTAATAATCATGGTACTCCAAAAAAACATCCTCCGCAACCACATTTCAACCATTCACTCAAATACGATTCCCCGTGAAGCGATCAATATATTTTACCTACAAAACCATGAAATGCGTGCAATACATACTGTTCGTTTTCCAAATTAAATTATAGAATCGTCGTTAAAAGTATCTTAACAACTGGGTGATGTCATTTCGAGTTATCAAGATCATTTAACTTTCTAATTACACCTGTATCTCTACGAACTTGGTTTCCCCATTAGTAACTTCGTTAGGGAATGAGTATCGGCGACAATGACATGCACACGTTCGTCGGAAAGTAAATTACGTTATTACAAACTCAATTGAATCATTGAATTCTTTGTTTTAACGTTAACGTCTCCACAGCTTCCCTTGATTCAGTTCACCAACGGTGGCATTAGATTCAATTTCGCGGGCTACCACGCACAAGCTGGTCTGGGTGGTCTTCTGGGTGGATCGAAAGCAGGTGGTGGACTCCATGCCAGTGCTGGAACACCTTGGGGTGCCAATGCCGCTGCTGGTTTAGGTGGTCTGCTTGGCGGCGACAATGCGAATGCTGGTTAGTACAATTCCACTTGCGACTCCACGTTCAGCTCTCCGCTGTAAGATATCGCGACTACGTTTTTCCTTGTTAATCAATTGACGTTTCCCTCCATTAGTCACGCCTTGTTAGACTGTTCTAGAAGTCTCATGCTTTATTTACATATGTATGCAAAAAAAGTACATTGCAGAAACTTGATGCAAAGATTGATGAATAGGTGGAGGCCTGTACGCCAGGGCTGGCCTCGGAAACGGAAGACCGGAAGCCTCGGCTGGATTGGGCGGTACCCTGGACGGAAGCGGAAGGCCCAGTGCCAGAGGGGGGCTCTTCGCTGGGGCTACTACAGGACTTCACGGAGTGGCGACTGGAATTGGCAGCGTTGGTCCAAATGTAATCGGCGAACAAAGCGGTACAGATAACAAGGACAATGAAGGCAGAAAGGCTGACGGAAAAACAGACGCCAGTAGAGCGAATATTCAAATCATCGCGAAGAAACCTGGAAAAGTAAAGAAGGTCTGCTGAATTATTCCGCATACTCGACTTGAACGTCACTGTGGCATGCGTAGATAGCGCGGCGCAACTTACAAGGATGAACGTTTTTAGGTGGTGACCGTAGTTGAAGGATCAACGGAGGTGCCCAGGCAAGCCGATCCACCTGCGCATAAATACGTAAGCGATCGACGAATCGATGACATCAACCTTATAGGGGGACTTTGATCCCGACATCATTTAATGATTGGCAAATATAACGATTTTAGAGTCGTGATATACAGCCCTCTCAATCGGTACCTGCCGCGAGTGCTGGAACTTTCGACGCTGCTTCCTTGAGTGCTGCCCCTCCGGCGACGGTAACACGCACGGTGCAAAAAATAAAGATAATCGGTGGGGGCATCGAACAGGCTCCACATGTACAGGCTTTGCCCAATGATGTCAACGAACTCGTAAACGGTGATAATAAGATATTCTGAAATAATTAGCAATTCATTTCCACACTTCGCCATTCTTATTTCGATGTTTGAATTCATTTTCAAGACAATCGTCCTCAACGTGTCAGAATCGTTTATCCAAAGAGGGTCGTTAGGAAAAGATTCTGGGGGCCGAGAAAGCAGGTCGTTTACGAGTCGTCTGTGGAAGCTCAGGACGCATCCAGTTCGAACATTCAAAAACGTCAAGCATACTATAATCCAGCCAACGCACCAGCGCCGCGAGATGATATGCAAACGAGACCGAATAGCAACAATGGTTTCTACGACGACATTTTTCAGGTAGAAGAGAATTAAGTTTAATTGGCCTGATTTCACTGCAGGTGTAGATGCATGCAAACTTATGCACATGCATTATTTCTTTCCCATTTGTTCCTGTAGAAATGCTTTTTAATTTTCATTCATATAATCGTTTGCCTTTCCCAGATACCGATATCAACTCTGAGCGCCGTAAATCAACTGTTAAATAACAATTCTGGATGACGTTACACGTACACGTAACGTTTCGCTTTTAACGCGTAATTTTCTTTTTTTACTAGTGAGTTAGAGGTAATGGAAGTTATTAATCTTCAAGGAGAATACGTATATATATACATATACATATATGTATGTAATGTAAAAGTTTTCAAGTTTTTTTAAATAAATTGTTACAAATACCATGTCCCTATGTTTTAACTCTGACGTTGAACCCATCTAAAATCATCTATATTATTATGAAAATTCACAATCGATTGGGTAACTAGATCTTTCTCGATTGAAACCAAGATACCTATACCGAAATTTACGTTTTTACGATGCACGCACCTACAACGTACTATACGACGAAAGTGTACACTTAAGTTATTTAACACACGGCACAGAAAGTCGGTACCACTTTTGCAAAGTGCAGTGGACGAATTAGCTGCACACAAACGTTCGGTAGAAGCCAAGGACAATGCATTGCATACTGATGTTAAATACTGGAACACGTCAAACCAATTATTACTAAATATTTATTATCAATGGCCGAACAGTTTAACATATCTTGGCTGATAGGTATATAAATACGAGCGAACTGTTGGCAAAAGAAATAGTAGTGTAAGTTGCGGAGGGCGAGACGGCATCAGGAGTTCGAGTTCGCATTTCTGCATAAAAAATAAGAGCGAAAAAAGTTGAACAAACATGAAATTGGCCGCGATTTTGTTGTTGTTCCTGTTGGTGGGAGCGATGGCCAGGCCGGAAGCTAGTGAACTCGTAAGCAACAAAAATTTATTTAACATGAAAATAGGACATGTTACGTAGATGGCATTCGAAGAAACTAATAATCCACTGTGTTTCAACAGAGTTCCTTGCAAGAACGCAGAGTCGACAGTCCTTTGCACGGTAATAATAATATTCATTGTAATTAAGCTTTAAAAAAAATAATTAATTCATAGACGAGTGGAATCTAAGAACGAAAACTCCTACGAAACAAACAATTATTATTTGCCCCTAGTACTAATTAATTATTATTCTTTTACTAGCACCCACGGCCGTAAAACTTTCAGGTAATTAAAATACTATTTACTATTTACGTTTTTCTAGCAAAAAATATAAATTTAAAACATGCATGCACAGTATAAAAATATAATTTTGATTAATCCAGTCGTGCATAGGAGAAGCACCAGCGGGGGCAACAGTGAGAATAGAGGACAAAATTCTTTATCTTTAAGTGAGTTGAATGTCTAGTTATATACAAATTATGGAATCGTAATCAATACTGAACGAGCTTTTTACGAACAAATGTGATTCGTAAAGAAGTTCAATTAATGGCTGTTCTTTATTTCGCGAATAATTTTAACAATATTATAACATATACTGCACAACATTACACTAGAAAAGCTGCAGTATCTTGAATCATTTTCTTCTCAATGTGTAATTTTAGTAGATGCATTCCTCGGACCTGAATTAGGCGGAAACGTGAGACAACTTCTAGGCATATTAGGTGTGCACGACATCCGCGATATGCCGCGCCTAATCTCCCGATTCTCTGATGGTACTGCGCTCAGGCCATTAATAAAATTACTTAATTCCGTATCACCTACAGATATCAGAAATTATTTGGAAGCCAGTGACCCTTTACAAAGTGTCATAAAAGGAATACCGATAATTGGTACGATGGCATCGTACGCAGGACACTTATCAAATGTAAGTTTTTCCTCGTAGAATATTTTCATATACCGTTCACGGCAACGTTAACGTATCCGTTATTCTAACCAACGAAAACGACTTTTCTCTATATTAAATATCTCTTTCCCCGTATTTCAGCTACCTAGTTCCATTATCGATAGTATAGTGAATCTAGTCATGCATATGATTCGGAACATGACGAACGTACTATCGGGAATGTTCTTATAAAATTGAATTACAAATACAAATAATGAATTATATATGCTATCAGAATATATGTAATTTAACAAAAAATAAATCTCTACTGCACGGACCAACGTACATTTTCGTTTCTTTTTTATTGTCTCCCCTTCGTGTTCTCCGCTATTTCAATGACTGCCACTCGATTAACCGAGTGATAGAGCTTCCGAAGAAGCGCGTGTACTTTCCAAGTGAATCTTGGCGAAAAGTGTGCGTGGACACTCATATTGTGAAGCAAATCGAAAGAGAAAGTGAACGGCGTGTCGTAAGAACGTCAGCCAACTTTATATGGAAGCACAACGAAAAGTCTTAGTCGCCGTTTGGCTACGATACAAAGAACACCATTGCACGACAGTATTCCGTTTCCGTTCCGTACACGGCGCAACGATATCTTAACAAAAAAGTGCAAGAGAAACCGTGACGTGAGTACGTTACACCCGCGAACAACCGAGGATTTGATTTAGGAAAGCCGAGTTATTACGTTGGTAAACAAATTTCGCTCCAGCGGGACAATGTGGGCGGTGCTCGAAAGAGAGAAGCTTTTAAGCTTGTGCATTCTATTTCTTATGTATCGATTCGATTTCTCAAACGGTCTACCTGTAGAGCAGCCAACCAGATTCCTATTGAACACTGCGGACGCAAACGCGAATAACGTTGCTCCAGAGTCGGTGTCTGGATTTAATCAAGGCCGTGTGAGTGATTTTTTGAATTAATTCAATTACGAACAAATACATATTAAGGGGATATTTGTGTTTTTTTCGGAAGTTTCTTTTTTTATCAGAACACTGCTTTGTATTGCCTCTTGCGTATATGGTTACTAGTATTTTGACTGCATTATATATTTTCTTTCAAGTGGAAATGCATAAACTTGTAGCAGGTACGCATCATTGAAGAAGGTAATCTTATATAAACATAGTTCTGGTCTTTAAAACAAATGGTGACACTTTTCAACTTGATTTTCGAGGATTTTTCTTTACTCTTATATAAAAAAAATTAGACAAAATTCAGACTGCTTAAAGATTTTAGTACCGGCTATAGCGGCAGGTTTGCTGAACGACCTCCCCAAATTTCAAGTGAAGCGGATAACTAGATCTTGAGATATCGTGTCGGACGTGTCAGAAAACATGACTTCGAGAGAAACGCGGTGGAAGTTTCTCTGTCGCTTGTATGAAACGAAAAGAAATGTGTGGGATGCATTTAATATCTGCAACTGCGTTATGCTTACGATTTCCCGCATATCCTTTGACACAGATATTTTCAACGACACGTACTTTAAGAAAATGCAGAAAAAAAGAAATCGAGTTTTTCAAAGTTCAAAACGCGAATAGCCCCATAAGAACATGCCCATCTCCTGTGAATTTGCGAAGACGACTCCGCGATTGTAGCAACGACGCACGTGGCACAGTACACGAAAGTGGTTGAACTGAAATTTCTGAATTCTGCTGAAAGAGAGGAGCCGGTCAAAATTGTGTTTCGGTTTTTATAGGAATTGTTAGGCCGTTTCGCGGACGCGATAAGAATTGGCACAGGGAGGTTCGTGAATTCCGTCACGTTGGCCAGAAACATCATAGCCGACCGGACGGAGGTAAATTGGCGTACAGAATTCATTTAACATTTGCCTTCGATCTTTGCCCCCAAACGCTAAACGATTTCTAAAATGAAATGAACGAAACCCACTGATAGATGAATAGAAAACGCTTGACAAATATCTATTCATCTCCTCGCTTATATTTCGTCACTATCTCGCGCAAGGCTGTCTCCTTTTTCAATCACGTGTGGCAATAATGAATAGCGAACGAGTCTGACTCGACAAAAACTTACACACTTGTAATAGATCTCGAGGTCAGATCTCGCGCGAAACTCGTGTAATTATCTCAGGCTACGATAATCCATGAACCTAACACTCGCATAGCTACAGTCGATCACTGGATAATTGCAATAAAATCGTAAGAAATTTTGAATATTAAAATCGTAAGCCGTGAACATTATCGTTTATCATTCGTGCAGACTCTGGCCAGTGAATCGCAGAACAACGTGGCCACAGTGATCGCCACCGGGTCGGGGGACCTGTACCAAGGGCAGAGTTTTCCACAAACGACTCAGTATCCACCGGTGACTAACACACGACCGAATGCCCGGGAAACGGTAAGGTTGGAGAACGAAACGGCGCAAAGTTTGCTGGAAAAGCCGCTTCCCAATCCCGCCATGGGTGTTCTCGAGTCGTTCTTACATCCGACGCCGATTCTCGATGGTATAAAGGAGGAGGACAAGTATGGAAACACGGGAGATAAATTCATTGGAATCGGAAGGGCTCTGGTCAATGGCTTCGAAGGTTTCAGTAATTTCTTGAACGGCATAGTCGATGTAAGTAGAGCAACGCGTGGATTATTTTAATTCGGATAAAGTTCTATATTTGTGGGCAATGGATATATTATTATTTTCAGTTTCCACGCAACGCACTCAAAAACACATCTCGAGGTATTACAGAGGCGCTGAATCACGTGGGTGCACGTTTCGTTGGACTGGAATGACGCGTGTGAATGTTATAGTTTAGGGGGCCACTTTGTTCTTTTAATAAACCAATTGTTTTCTATTAAATTAATTCGCTTTCCATTGAACCTAATTACAGTTGTTGAAATTGTGGAGCTTCGCTAATTGTAAGTGAAAATCAAAGCATTGCGATATTATTGTCACATAAATATATATTATTTATTAATCGAACAATATGTAACATTACGAACTTCGCGTCGAACAATTTGCAGCGCGATGCAACGCAATCGTTTTTCGCGATCTCGCAGCAAGCTGCGCTCGAAACCACGCTTCCTTAAACAAATAATAGGCGTCACGTGCTGCTAAATTACCAACTACACGATGGTGTACACGATAAAATAAATATACGATAAAAACGTTGGGTCGGCATGCCGGGGGGATTTAAAGCTAGGGGAAAGAAAGATCTTGGATAATCGCGGTTCCCACAGGTATGCCGGTTCGATCTTAATCTATGTATAACGAGTAAAAATACTTGTGCTTGCGTTTGTACAACCAAGCACATCTAACAAGTGCAACGTAAAATCATTAGGAGAATGTCTTGCGTGAAGTTGACTAAATAATACTTTGTTGTACGAAACACAATTTTGGTATGCGCCGTGTGCGATAACGTTATCTCTAGTTAATAAACAGATTCGCATGCAGGTTAACATAGATATTCGCGTCCCACGATATTCTTTCCAAAAACTTGTGACTCAAGGATGCTCGATCGTCAAAAGTAACAACGCGACGACAGCCACTTCCGCGTCTCTACTCGGGAGTGGGCAATTGTTACTGCCACGAATCCAACTTTAGTTGTTGCGTATAAAGCTCGCGAGATTAAACATAGGAGACGTCATTTATCAAAGCCAACGACTCATCGGAGTAATAGCTTGTCTCGCGTATCTCTGAAGCTGTTCTCGTTAATCATCTTGCTCCACTTTCTCGCCCGCCGATAAGCAGAAATTTTATTTAACGGTGTATATTTCGCGACGATCCGCGAGGTATTCAGAGTCTACCACGCGGATGAAATCTTTTGCCCTTTCACTTGGAACGACCGCGTATTCTCAACGAAGGCAACGAGAAAAATTGACACGAAAATTCCGATCCGAAAATTGCCGCGCAACAATCGAGATCTTCTTCAAACGCGACAAAGAAGATCCCGATCATCGCGAGGCTGTCGCGTAACATTATGCTTGGTTCGATGGATCTTAGACACTCGTCTCATCTAAGATCCATCTGAAATTCTAGGTGTTCGATGTATCGTAACTCTTGTACGTGTGGGAGGACCTCTTGTGCCTGACGGTGCAGAACAATATCATGCTGGCCACCTGCCCGAACAATTGAAGGAAGGCCACTACGAGGCCGACTGTTCCGACCACGTGCAACCTGGTAACCAGCCACATCTGAATAGCCGTTGAGCAGCCTTCCTTGTACCAGAGCTCCTTGTTCCGTCCTTCGGGGTCGAGACGGCCGCAGTATCGTTCCCGCTGTATGCAACAGGAGTCCGGTACACGATCCTCCGTTGGCCATGCGTCGATTTGGAACCAGTCTGTGTAGTCCCGCACACCGCAACAGTGGAACTGAAATTGTTATTGAAAAATGGTACCACGGGAATGACGGGGTGAGAAATGTTCATTTAATTCTGGAGGCGACGGCGGTTCCTCTAGCCTTCTTAAATATAATGCGGTTTTGATTAATTAATAAAACTGTACCGTTGCCCCGCATGTGTTCTTACCTCTGTGTGTATATGGTCCCATATAGCAGGAAGGGTTCCAGGCTCCCTGGTCATGTTGTAGTGTTTCTCAATGCCGAAGAGTAGCTCGTCTTTCAGACTTTTCGCTAGGTGCTCCCTGAAGATGAAGGCCAAAGTGCCCAGCATGAATTCAGCCAGGAACATCAGTATCACCAAGCCAAAGTACTACAGACGCATTAAAGTTATTGTAGACATTGCGCGATGGAAATGTAGAACCTGCGTGAAGGCTGTGAAACTCGAGGAGCAGGGCGCTACCAACCGTAATCAGCATGCATCTCGATTGAAACCATGCACCGCAGCATCCAAAGAAGGCGATGACGAAGGTCACACATCCGGCAGCCAGCAGCAGGGAATCAGCTGACGCAAAACTGTAATGCGGTACCAAGGTCGTGTATCCAGAGTAAGCCAGTCGCAGCCAGAGGCCTGCACCCAAAATTCCACAAGCGCATAACTGCAAATAGAAATATTTGAGTCGTAACTGCAGTCCGGCTTGGACGCATTAATGAGTACATTTGTGGGCTCGAATGGAAAGGAACATAAATAATCATGTATCGTGATTAATCATCACTCTTACTGATTTGTAGAATGCACCTGTTGAAATAGATTTAGCAACGGAACAACGCGGTTTCGCTTATTTCAACATTTCTACTATGCCAACACTTTCACCCCTATTGTGTGCACGCGACACGATCGTCAATGCGCACTTCCGTGTAAGCATGGCGGCCCCGTTGCAGAGTCTAGCGAAGTACATACGAACTTCCACCCATCCACGCTCTCTTGACCTCCGGCCCCGATGCAACTTTCAATTCCATTGTTCCAAATAGTTCGATTCCGCATTGTCGGTGTGCTTTTACTCGTCGCGATTGCGCGTCGACGAATCCCGGGAACGATAGTTGACGGAATGTGCATGTCAATGATTTCCACAGTTGGCGAGATTCTCGATTATCTGGCGTCTACACAATAATCGACAGAAAAAAGTGGGCCGGCCACGAGAGTCGGCCTACTATTGAAACGTTAATGGAACTTGGACGCAGCCAGACGATTCGACGACGTTTCTTTTCACTGTCGCAGCGTCGGTGCATGGCGTTCAGAACTTGAGACGCAGCAGCTCGATTTACAAAAGTTCCTTCCTAGTCCGGTGACCGCCAAGTGGTCACCGTTTCGAAGGGAAAATTGTCGTCTCGGCCAATAGAAACAGAGTCTCTGGGTAAAGTGGTCCCCGGTATATCGGTGACAGCGGGATTACAAGGTGTATCGACCTTCCACCATAGGAAGGGAGTACTATTGCGGTTTAGTAATTTACCGTCCTCCTGCTACGCTCGGATCCTAGTCAAGATTAAACCCATCGTCGTACGAAGAACGGCCACCCATCATTTACGATTTCTACCGTTCCTTTGTTCAACTACTTCTATCTTAGCTCGTCGTCTTCCAACCTGCTCATTATATCTGCCAGCATTGTTCGGTCGAGTCGCACAACAGCTTTATTGCTCCACATTTCAAGAGCAATATTGAACTAAAAGGAATGAATCCCGCATTTTCTATCGCTCTCGCAGTCTGGGCTTTACTGTGGTTCCTACTCGACTTACATCGAATAGATACCAAACACTGTGTATTTTCCAATGAAAAAAAAATCAAGTAAAGCTTATTCTTTGGCCGGGGGGTTTCTTTTAATATACAGGTGCGGCTTTGTTACGAAATTGTGAAGTTACTAAGCAGCAGGTCAGATCGAGACTATGAACAACGCAAGGGGTAATCTGCCAGCATAGAAGCCACTGTCGACAGAATATTGACCCTCGCAGCGATACATCGAAGCAGCGTGAATTAGCATCGGCGTGGTAACGACAGGCCGCGTTATCCAATCCGGTCAAACTAGTTCGAATGAAGTAATTTAAGCGTCGGAACATAGGAAGGAGGCGGAATCGGCTGGTGCTCGACCCAAGATGCGTACAACTGTTCCAGCCGTATCGGCGAGCAGCATCGCGGCCCCAAGGAATGAATGAACGAACGGTCTATTTTGATCGAACGTTTAAACCCCGCTCGATTTACGTTGCTGGTGAAACGGGTACCGCTATGTATCTCTATGGATGTTGCTGATCAGCTCCATGACCGAGTTGAACATTGGCTATCGCTGATTAACGAACCGACTGTGCTCTGTGTGCTCCAGCGAAACTGCAGACGCAATTTCAGAAGACGATCGACCGTGGCGATTCCCTGGTTGGACGATCGTGCTCGTTGCGAAATTGCGTTGATACCTTCGTGTACGCGTTCCTCGTGTCACCGATTTTTACCGCTATTTCGGCGAATTTGTCGTCGACGATGCAGGAATTTGTATACTTTTTAGCGTTTCGAATTTGCGTTCAAGTTATCGGAACTGCGCAGTATGCAACGTACAATGGACGTAAGTTAAATTGATTTAAATAATTGATAGCCCGATTGAATTATACAGGATGCTGTGACACGGATATCTACAGGCGACAGTACTCGCTTCACGAAACGTGTCAAACGTGCCTCTGAATTTTCAAGGCTACTCCGAACAAGTAGTATAATATTTTCCACCCGATGTCCTTGAAGCATTGACTATGAAACGAGCAGCTACCGGTGTACATCTGTTGAATGATTTACAAGAAAAAGAGTGGCCGGACGAGCTTCGGTCAGCGTCTTCTCCCGGTACCGTAAGTAAGTTCATAGCTCATAGAGCACGGTTCAACGTCCTATTTAAGAGAGGCGCGAGACGGGGACAAGCGATATCAAGTGGCACAATAAATTCGAGAGGACAGACAGAGCACGCTGGTATGCAACAGGAATGACAATGTGCATCGATGTAATCGCATGCGTGGGTCGTTTCTGCCCGCCTCTCCTGATGTGCAGCGTCGGCCAGAACGATGAAAATTAACTCGTCGATCGTGTTTCGTGGTTCACATGCGTGACACGTTTACGGACACGTCCGACGCTTGTTCCCGATTCGCGCGTGGTCGCGTCCGCAAAACCACGGACAATATTTATATTTAACCGCTCAGCGAGGCGCACCGCGATGCGTTTTATGAACGATGATGAAACGAACGGAACAGAATATGCCGTACGCGGTAGGTAATTACGGTACACCGAGGTCTGAATAAATTGTCAATGACGAAGAAACTGTAAACGGTATTTATAACCGCAGCAGTACAAACACACGTGGCTACCTACAATCTAGCGGAATCGCTGGAAAAGTGTTACGTACCCAAATGAGAACGTTGAGGGAGCAGAAGACGTGCCTGATGCACGTGTATCCGGTGCGGCCCATGGCTCGATCCCCCTGAAGATCCTCCCGAGAAAGAGGCTGACAGTGTTTCCTAGAAATACGAGGAATGACGATGAGTCTCCGCTGTGAACCGCCGTGAGCAAACTTTTATCGCCGGTCACACCTGTCCCGCTGTCATCCGTACGCAAAGCCGTAAAACCACCGCCGAAATCAACGCGCGTGACCGTTCGCTGGTGCATCGTCCATCGTCGCGGAATTTTAATTAGCGCGCGGGCAAGTGAGCACCTCGTTAGAATTCGTACCCCGACGGTCGTTAACTGCGCTACGGGAACTTTCGCTGTTTAGTCTCGCGTGAGTCACGATCCGTGGACACCGCGAGGCGAAAAGCACACGCGCGATTCAGACCGCGTGGTCGTCCCTGACAAGCGACGCTATAAAAGAAATGGAAAAAACAGCGTACTAACGTGGCGAAACAAACTGCGCACGACTGCGGAATGCCAAGAGGGGTTACGACCACCAATGAAACAACGACGAGAACGAGTGGACGCCGAGAAAGCGGAAGATGAAGATAAAGCTTCTTCGCAGGCACAGGTGACGGATACGTATTTCACGCGGCGAACAGTAAAGGCCCACCCAGTGGATCTGTCTATTTTCAGAATACGTTCGCCGATTTCGAACAGCGATTCGAAAACGTGCAACGGATAGAAGAGACTTACAGTTAATTATCAGACATCAAAGTGGTCATCGTCCTTGCCGCACGGTAACTTCAACTTCTCCCCGAACAAGAGGGCGGATATTTCAGGGGAATATCCAGAAAAATGGACGAAACGGCGAACTTTGATCGATGGAAAAAGTAAATTGTACCGGTTGACTGAGCAGCCTGGCTGGTTGACAGCCGATCCTCATCGGACGAGGATCCGTTCCGGTGTGTTCGGAACCAGGTTGATACGATTGGCTTGTGGCCCCTTCTGGGCCTTCTAGGTCCCCTAACGGGACACCGTGCCGACAACGAAGCCTCTCACCTATACGCGATCCCGATCACGAACCGCGTGGGTCCGCTTCACGGCAGAAACAACAACGTCTATGAGAAGGTGTGCTCGCGCGGAGACGTCACTTTCCTATGAGCGCATGCCGAGAGACGAGCGAGGCGGCAAGGTCGCCGGAAATCTGCGATCGCGTTTTCCTCTCGATCTTCGACCCTGGTTTCCCGCGCGTTTCTTGTTTCTCGATGATTCCGAACTGGTCGAACAAAGTCGAAGCTACACACTTGCAAATAATTGATCCAATGATTCTCTGCCACGCGTCTCAATTGATATCCCGCCGGAGAAGATTAGAATTGCAAAGGCTGCACCGGGGATTCCACGGCGCACGGTGCACTGTGTCGGGAAGTCATGATCTGTGGAAACAGCGGTCATGTGTTGGACAGATTTTTCGCATGCATTAAACATGCCGGATCGCGTATGCGCGTAAATAATGGATCCAGTGGCGCGCGTCGAGCCGCTGAATAAAAGATCCCCCATGCATCTTCCCTGGTAATTAGGATGGCCGATTTCACCGAGGTTACGCTGCTGGTTTTTCGTTTCGTACGGAACACGGCACCGGTGCATTCAATCGGTGACAGCAACTCGGATTATCCGACTCTCGAATCTCGTGGACGCAATGGTGCATTTGTCTGTTACGCGTGGCTCTAAGCTACTTCGCCGAAAGAGCGAGGCGACGCGAATTTCCCACCTGAACGCGTCCGACTGTGCCGCGAGTTTCTTTGCACAGGTGAGGCGCGAAAAGAAAGGGGACCGTCCCACGGCTTATCAGCAACTGTCAAGCGTGACATTCGTTTCCTTCGGTCCACCGTTTCTGCGCGGTCGACCGGCACGGGTCGACGCGGCAAAATGAAATTCTTATGCGCGGTGGAATCGTTGTGTTTTGTTCGTCAAGCAGTTCCAAGCAAGTCGGAGAAGAAGCTTGTGATTTATGCCTGCTGCGCGAATGAAATTTACGATCGTTGATTCGATTTGTTTTTCTGCCGTCCGTGAACGCGAGTCTTTCAACGTACGCCGAGACTCATTCCTCTTTTGGAGGATAGAAGTTTGCGTTGCTGAAGGGCTGCGCTTCCAATTATTCGCGGTCAGAGGGTCAACGAGGAACGTCCTTCTGCGTCAACGCGAACAGAATGTCCTTATCAAAATTCGACAATATTGATTCGCCTTATCGCCCAACTGAATACGGTAACGCGGCGTATCACTTGTTGCAAATGGAGTACGTTCCCCTGGTCGCTTCGAGGCAAACGCATGGAGAACCTGCTAACCGATAAATAAATGTAGCCGCGGACCCTTTTCCAAAATACCGCACAACGCGTTACGATTCTCACCACGAGTAAATAGACTCCTCACGTTCTCCAGCTTCCGTTCGTCCCGCAATTTCGATCAGCTGCAGCTGTCACCTTTGCGGATGGGATTCTGATGTCCGACACGAGAATCTACCATCCGAAGCCACTGCTGCGAGCGTCGGAATCAACGCGCCACGAAGGCTCCAAAGTTCCTCGAGATCTGTCGAGACTTTTCCTTCGGCGAGGAAGACGTCGTGCAAGATCCAACGGGATCGTCGCGAACAGAGTTAATCGTACTTGAAATCAATTCGTAGGAGCGAAATGGAACCGCAAACACGGCGGCTAATGAACGGCGTAGAGAGTGCGAGGGGGCGTAGGAACGGTCCCCCTTGCCACGACTTCCTGCCAATTGCGGACAATTTGCGATCATCTATGATCTCCCCACACGTCTCCTCGTCGACGTACGGTGTGGACGGTGCTTAAGCGCGAGAGTTAACGCGGCACAATTCTTTTCCTCTCTTTCCCTCTTTTCGCCGCTCTTTCGCGCTTTACATGATACGTGACATCGCGTCGTCGGCGGCCTACGCGCCTCACTTTCCACGTGACGTAACCGTGGAAAGGAACGACAATAATGAGGCATCGCACTCGGTGCACTTGGTGCACTACAATCGGATCGATCCAACCGGCGTGCACGATTTCTCCGCGACAATGTAGCGTCGATCGCGGTCGATACTCCGTTCGCGTGGAGGAGGTGCAGGCTTTTCCGTGGTTTCCGTTCGACCGCAGGAATTCGCATCGAACTCCTGTCCGCCGCGCGAAATTTCTCTCGTCTGACGTCTGACGAGTAATCGCAATCGAAACGTGTGCATTTCTCAGTCCAGTTCCGCAGAAATCGATCGATCGTTAAACGCGGTCGTCGGGTTGCTCGTACAGCTGGATGGTCGTTAACAGAAAAAAAGGGAACGCGTCGCAGCAATCGCGCGAGACGAAAGGATGATCCGAGGGCCGAGGGACCAGCGTCATAATTCCTAATTTATCACAATGTGCTCGTTAATCGTGAGACGATATGCGAGAGAGTACGCGCTCCACCTCCACGTGACGTAACGGAGGGTCGAACAAAGGGTGGCGTATACGTGTACGCGTTTATAAACGCCGTCGACGATTCACGTCCCTTAATCCCCCGCGAGGTATACGTGATTCGTTTCTGAAACGCGGGATTATGCATGGGAACGCGATACGAATAATTCTCTTCCCGTTCGTGGGCAGTGAAGGGGTGTATGTAACGCGATGATGCGTGCTTGTTAATCTATTTGTCGCGACTTACTACATACTTACCGCGCACTGTTCAGAAGACAAACCCGGGCGTACACGGTATCCGACCAGAAAGTAATAACGATAGATGCAGATTGTTAATAGTGAAATAATTGTCACCGGGGCAACTACCAGACACAATTCTACCCCCGGACAGAATGTACAACTTAAATATTTCCTATTAGCACAAATAATGAATAGACTCTCGGAGGAAAGCGTTCGCTTGTTGTTTTTCGCGACTGATCGACGAGTGAAAAGCTTGGGGCGGATCGAATAGGAAGAGCGCATTTCCCACGGGCGTGAAAGAAAGTAGAAGATAACAAACGAGCAACGTACGTGTAGAAAAGAGTCTCCTGACGATTGTTCCGCGAAAAGGAACATGGGAAGAGAAACCGACGTGCAGACGGTTCGCACGATCGATTTCCTCGATCCAGCGATCGCACCGTGCCGATTATCGACCCGCTGCGACATTTAATTAACGTCTCTAATCCCTGTGCGCGGGGAGGATTACGGTCCACGATCTACAAACCCGTCCTAATCGGGGATCATTAAAAACGATAGCTCTCGAGCGTGTAGCCGCAACACGGGGACGCGTGTATCTTCGGGGCAATCTCTTTCTGGAATAATCGGTAAACGTCTGTCGATCGTTGGCCGTCTTATGAAATAAAATAAAATCTGAAGATCTAGCCGAAATCAAACCTGAGGGCACCGCGTGGACGACAGATATACGCAGAATGAGGTCGCGTTGAAATAATCTGAAACGGCGCGGCGATCCATAAATACAAGATCGCTCTACGATTTAGGCCGTGATCGTAATCGGCGATGCTAGAGGCGATTGTTTCTCACGTGGCCACGGGGGAAGCTTGGGGAACACGGCTGCAACGAGACTGGTGTCATTGGACAATTCGCATTAGCTTCATTATGTGATTCGTTCATAATCATTATTATGTAATGCATGGGATAGATTGGCTTACGTAACCGGTGCCATGTACCAAACTAGGTGACGCACGGGACTGACGCGACGAAAGCCTTTCTTCTGAAGCGCATTGTCGTTAAACGAGAGATGTTGAAAGTTGAAAGGAAATAGGTCTTCGTGGTATGCAGTGCACGGTATAACGTGGATGCTGTGTAAATTGTTTTAACGATTTAATCTACTAAGATACGCGAGATCGTAGGTGACAAATGAATTCTTCCTGTCGTGGGTTTAGAGACGTTTCTTATCTAGACCTTGGGACGAAAACAGCTTCCAGCTATGCTAAATTTCTGCGCGAAACGAGGCGACGAGAAATTCATGAACGAGTTTTCACGAGTTTGGAAATTCGCGTACGACCGCTTCGCTTCAAGCTTAGAGGAAATGGTAAATTGTATTCCGCATAAATAGGATTCATTAATACGACGCGAACAATAGAGTGTCTATAGGCGTGGAAATTTATTCGACACGATTGCGCAATTTTATCTGCAGATGTTTTCCGCATAGACATCGTAAATGCAAATGCAGTGTCCGCGCAGTGGCGCGGATTATGTTTTTTTTTAAATGCATCGCGCACGGAGAGCGGCTTCTGCGCGTGTACAACGCGCCAATGAGACTCGTTAAAAAGCGTATAGTACAAAAGTGGACCACGGTAATAACGCGTCACATTAATCATCGGTTGGCGTCTCCATTAATTTATGCTTGCCCCGCGAAATTCCTTGTAAACGATACAAACGCTCGCGCTGCACGATACAATGCTGATACTTACAAATGCACCACGTACTATCACTTATATCACGATGAAACGATAAACTCGACAGTGGTCTCGCGATTTCCCTGATAATACGCGTTCTCCTTTCATTTCTACTCGATGTCGGGTAGAACGGGTAGAACGACAAGTGTCCGCGGAACTGCGCGAAAAATTTGAATGGACGGAAGTATCGAATGCACGAGGGCGATATTTGAAATTCACCGATGGCACTTACAGGTACGATGAAAGTGAGAACGACCTGGCGCAGCGTTGCTGACAGGAGCTGTCACGAGCTCTTCGACACTGAACGGATCACGAAAGTTCATGGAAAGCGGAGTCAAAGGTCGTCTTGCGATCGCGGCAGCTTTCGAGTTCCCGGATCGACTGCACGCCAGAAGCGCGCACGACTCTCGCACATCCGTTCTCCATCGCGCACCCTGAAACGATGGTCGCCATCTGACGGGAGCCGTAAAAATCTAACGGCGCGAAGAAACACGGTGTGATAGAAAGATTTCGTACCGGGAGGAAGAAGGTTTCTTCTATCAGTTACTATAATTATTATCATTCGCTCGTATTAATATTTTCCTTCTAATTCATTTATAAAAATTCTCTTATTTATTTTTGAGCGATAAACGTTTACCTGTTTCCTTAATTTATTGAACAGAATGCGGCGATTGCCATTTGTAAGGTTCAGCTACAAATTTAGGGGGTTCCATGTCCACTAGAATTGTACACCACTTTGTGTGACTAAAGACAATGAGGTTTAAATTCAGGTTTATTTAAAATAGGCGCTTGGGAAAGTTTGTATTAATTTACTTTTAATTCGTTAAAATGCGCTCGTCATTAGATGGCATACAGTGCACAACTCGGGCCGCATTGATAAACAGCGTAAACAACGACAAAGGAGAGTTCTCAAGCCACACGTTGTTGCTAATTTTCTTCGGCACACCTTCGTTCTCAACACACAGACAATATACATGAAATAAGTTTGCAGTACAAAAAAATAAAATTGAGCAAAGTGAAAAAGGTTTCGGCGCAACACCGACATCATCTTTAACTTTGTTTCCTATATTTCTGAGAGGATTCCTCCATGGAGCTGAGCCACAATTGTAGATCTTTCGACATTTCTGGTAGCTGTGCGTTTGGCTCGACTTCTGCCATGATTTCTGATACAGAAACCTTTAATCCAGTGGTTGTTTGCCTGCTCAGAATGACCGCACGTACGAAGTTGTCGGTCAAGCTGATGAACTCGTGCTCCAAATAGAAATGCTTGTCTTCCCAATAAATTAACTATGGAAACGAAGAACATTTGTATTCGTTTATAGAACAGCGAAATAAAAAACGAAACTGATGCACGACGGGACTTGTCTCACCTTTGTGTTCACTTTGTACGGGGTAAAAATAGGGATAGCTCGACGGTACCGAGTCGACGATGCACCTTGCACCGCGCCTCCTCCTCTTTTTGCTATCGCAGCGTAAATTCCAGATCGATCGTAATAATGGAAGCGGGCGAAATCCAATTCACGAAGATATCTCGCATTGTTCATGTGCTTCAAGAACAGATCGATGTCTTGTGTGGTACATATTCCTGAAACAAATATTATTTCAACTTATTCTGTTGTTTAGTAAAACTATTGAGTATGCTCCTACGTATGGGTCTTTGGTCAAGATAAAAGCAACAAATACGAGATCATTATTAAAAACACCGAAGAGGATCACGGAAAACTTTCATTTCTCTGCTATCGACAACGACACACTCGCACATTTATCCTTGCGTAGGTATACAAATCTGTCCTGCGTATGGAGCATGGTACCTATAATGTTTGGTATTCTTGAATAAATGGAGATCGCAGCATAAATTGTATAAAATCATCGTCACATGATATTCCTGGAATTAGTTTCACGTCCGGCTGTTAAATGATATATTATTCTTGTAATATCTACTAATAATTCGACGATCGCAGGTTTTCTATGTTACGCCAAACACGTTTCTTTGGCATTTCCACGCGACGTACCATCGCATATTCTAATCCAGCCAAACTGCGATTTTTACATTTCGCATTAATATTCAGTGTGCGCGTAGGGCAAAGAATGATAAATGTATCTGAAATTCTGCTGGTCATGCCGACCAAAAGGCAGTCTCAGAATATTAGTGCTTTCGAATTCTTTTGATATACAGCCGAAGGTTCTGGACTTTATGCGTTCGTTTGCTGACGGTTCTTTGTTGGCGTCAATACCGTCTCGAATGCACGGTGCGTGCAAAGCTACGTGACCGGAACGTTGCAACGCGATGGGTCAAACTTTTTGGCGCGCTTTATTCACATGTTAACTAACTTTAATTACCAATGCGGCAAGGTAAAATGTGTGCTCCCGTTTCTTCAAACGAGATACGGTTTATATCTTCTGTATTACGATAAACGATTGATTGCCAACATTGTGACTCATTAATGTTGCGATAAAAAGACACTGGTCCGATAAATGAAAAATCACCGAAACTCAAAGATACGTTTGTTTAAAACAATTATAGAAATGTTATAGCAACATAAATATTGCAACTCTACAAATAAACGTCGGAAACAAGGAAAAACTTAAAAAAAAGAATGCAAGTTTCAATAAAAACTCTGAACAATTGTTACCATAAACAGTGGTGGTATCCATAATCTTCTTCCTCTTCTGGAACAATCTGCCCGTGGTAATCGTGAATATGATCCTGAGAAAGTAATTAACATCGAAAAGTATGTAAAGAACAAGGAGGATCGTGACGAGGCAGGCGCACACCATTTTCCTTTTAGCTGTCCCGGAATATAAGAGGAGAAACAAGAACTAACGGCACTCGACGTTCACGAAGTCACAGTCTAGGGAAGACTGCGTGCAGTTACTGTGAAATTCCGAGCCTCGGGGCCGCTTCTTACAGTGCACGAAGATGTAACCGGTTCCCCATCCGATATCATTCCACCGGCATAGTTCAGCGGTGCCCCCACGTCGCGTGTACATGTAGAAGTGTTCCATATGGCCGAAGCACGATAGCTAACGTCACACGCTGTATACGTGATCGTTCAATATATTTTCTATTACGATTTTCACAGTGACAAGCCAAAACTGTTACGGTTCATGTGAGGGGGGATTTGAACGATTGCAGGATTACTTGCATCTTATGTCGAGTCATGGGTGAATTATTCAATGATAATATGATTTAACAGTATGCGCGAGTCAATAATTGTCACATGAAATAGATACGAACCGGGCTAAAATTCGTAAGGAGAGATGGACCTTCATCGGCAATGATAAACTTAATTCGTGTTACGTTCTATTTAAAGTGAAAGTAGATAAGATATATAATAATGCATGTTAATCGGGCAATTATATCACTGCTTGGAAGTATTTGTGGTGTGCGATTCCGTTGTGTGCGTATATTTATACTGAATATTTACACATTAAAGTGCACACCTCCACGTGGTGTCGTGAACTTTTCGTAAAATATTCAACAGCGATTACGCATGCAGTACTTGACCTCGCGTTCGAAATATCAATGTTGCATTCGTTCTCGAATTATGCATCGGCCCCCCCCGTGTCCCTAACAACGCGCCCTATGTTTAATTCCACGGTGAATCGATCGAAATCATTAAAAGCATTTGTATTTCGAGTAAAACGCATTAGCCATCTAAGGAAGATTTATTCTTTCTCCTGGACAATGGTACTTTTAACGACATGCTCAACACAGCATTATCAGACGAAAGTAGCATTACAACCTAGAAGTGCAGTAACGTCGCGTAATTGGGTGTACAATGTTATGCAGCCGTTCGAAATTCGCTACGTCGTTGGTTAATTACTTAATGGCCAAACTACTGGTACCGACACATTGTAAAATCCAAATGAAACTGATTCGTCCGTGCAAATGAGATCGGTAACGAAGGCCGAACAGGTTGACATATAAAACCAGAAACGTAATAATATTAATGGGATGTAAAGTCGAAGTAAATGGACACGTGGTAAATACGATAGCCATTACTTTTACGAATGTGATGGTTCGAACGCCCATTAATAAACGGAACTTTAATAGTAACTGTGACTTAATATGAGAAGGCATTTGTAGCACGTTATAGTATTAGTACAAACACTCGCGTCTCGTCGCCTCTGTTTTCGCAGAAATCGTTACCGCGCCATTCGCTAATTTATATATTTATATAATATATACGATGATTAAAAAGAAAAGGAAAATGGCGCATGGCGTGTCGCGATTATTTTACACGGAGAATATTGAACAGACGCGTGTCCCATAGCTTTGGAAGCTCTTTTGACGAAGAACCAACGGTCCTGAATGCCTATCCTCATTCAAAAAGTCTCTCTAAGTACATACTCCGTTGCTCGGCAGGTTTCCCGCAGAATACATTCGTGAAGGATCCGCGGACAAGTTTCTCCTCAGGCACGAGGAGGACCGTATACGATACGCGTACACTGTCACCTAATAAAATAGTTTCTGTACTTTTGTACTCTTATCGATCCAAAGATACTTTCTTTCGCACAGTGTACATTATACGTTCGCGCTTTCGAGCCACGTTTAAATCAATTTTCAGGCGGGCGAACATAAACGTTCAAACAGCTCGATCGTTCACCCCAATCGTTGGCCCGATCGTTTAATTTGCAATCCATAAAAGCTTGAAACTTAACGACCACCCGTAATTTGTTCACCTACAAAATTGATTCGAAGCTATCTCGTGAGTCACTCGTGGAAGAAACGACGGGAAGATTCTATTAACGTTTTCACGGCCAATTGCGATCCACGGCCGATCGTGTCTTCGACCTTAAACGGCGGTGGTCGCGTAGACGGAAGTTGAGACGGCGCCATTTGCAGTGGAAGCCGTATCCTCCTTTTGTCAGCAGTTTGTCGTCACCGCAGGACTTTGACGAAGGAGCGCCGAAGAGATTTCGTTGCTCTCCAGCCACCTGGCTACTTCCGGTGGCATCTGTGGCCTCACGTGAGGTGCCTGTAACGAGTTTAAATTGATAATGTAAAGAAAACTACTTGCTGTGCGAATATTGTGTATGTATGGAGATTTTTTAAAGAAACATCTATTTACCTGAGTTACACCTGCTTCAACGCTACCATTTTGTTTCACACCTCGTTCCATGAGGGAACCGATGACGGCCTCGGCGCTGCAATCCAAAAGCCTTTGTCTGCATATCGCGATGGCCCTCACGAATCCATCATTTGGGGTAATGAACCGGTGTTCCATGAACACTGACTTCTCGTCCCAATATATAATCTGCAAGGTTACGTTATGCTAAAATATAGAACTCTCTGAAGGTATCATTTACAGCGATGACGCGATCGGTTTAATTAAGTATTGCTCTGCATAACAGACAACGAAATTTGAATTACTTTTTATAATATGCATCGCATTCGCACTTGCACTTTCACTGGCAAAGAAGTGATTAAGAATCGAATACATATTCGATACAATGCGTCACACGACGACCGACGTGCGTACTTAATTACGATCGCCAATACTTGACCGTCGTCTTTGAAAAGTTCACCAGAACGAGAAACGATCGCTTCTCCAAATTAGCAAGATCAATATCAGCAGGTTCATTTCCGTTTCTTATCGCTTTTTCTAGGAAGTTATCAGGAACAAATGTTGATAATCGGCCGAGTGCCGTGGTTTCTTTGCAGAAGAATCGTAAAATGCCTCTAAGGATTTCCAAGGCGATCGGTCAAAGTACAACGAACGTGACTGAATAATACGATTTCACCGATCGTATACCTTAGAAGTTATTTTGAAGATGGACAAGGGCTTCACGAAACGACGGTAACGAATTGTCGCCGCTCCTTGCACCACGCCCGATCCTTGCGAGCAAATTTCCCGATACAGGCTGGTCCTTTCGTAAAAATCGGCCCTGGCGAAGTCCAGCTCGCGAAGATAACGCGCATTGTTCATGTGATACAGCAGCGTGTCTACGTCCGTGGTGGTGCAGATACCTGTGAAAGACAAACAGTAGGACGACCGTGAGCACGTATAGAATTAGACAAATGACGGTGTCTCGAGATTCTATTATCGTGGCTGTTTAGAGGATAAAAGATTGTAAATTAGAAAGGAATCCGCGAAGGCCGTTAATTCTTCCGATTACTTTCCTCTTTCTATATAATAACGCTTTCGTTGACTGAGCAGTCACTGTCGCGGATTAGACATGCAACCTTAATGTATCGCATATAATTATAAATAGCACGCCTTTTTGGGAAACCGACTTATCACGTAACCGTTTGTACCCTTCTGTACTCTGATTATGTAGATCGATGTTATTAAATGTAGTTCACGGAATGTAGTCAACGAATCGAATAGAAATACAAGAGATCATGCCATATTGAGTCATACAGATACCTACATATGAATATGTATATGATTTCCCGCAGAATCTCGAGAAGCAACCGAGTGTTAGAAAATAAGTATGCTAATGAAACGCGGAAGCCGCGAACAAACACTGGATTGCAAACAAAATTTTCTTTGTTTACATTTCAGTCCGTTGGTCCAGTTTCGCAGTATTTCTCTGCACCGTGTCGTACAATCAATACTTGCACGGATTTGCGACACGGGCAACACGAGCCGGCCAAATGATTCGCGCATGCTAGGTCAAGGTTTACGGGAATGAGTCCGAGATAAGTCGGCAAGTTGTAAGGATTCTGGACTTACGTAGCTGGCAGTGGTGTATGAAATGCATTTGAATGGAATCTCGCTGGTTTTGAATAATGTTTCAATCACTCGCCATCGTTAATTCCACCGTCAACGCGGTAAGATACCAGGCAGTACGATGATTCTTATTGTCCCATTGCTAATCAATATCGCCTCCACCGTTCCCTTAGGAATTAACGAAACAAACGTACCGTGCACGCTAGTCTCGTCCAGGATGTGAGCCCTTTTCTTGCAGAACCGCGCGAAAAACACTGTGAAGCACATGCGCAGGAAATAGTGAACCTCTAGTAGGCCGTAGAGCAGCACGATGGCCCCAAAGACACCGGTTAATACCCAACAAGTAAACATTCTAATAAGCTCAATTTTCCGGTAACCCTCGAATACAAATTAGAGGGAAATCCCCGCGTGGTCAGGCTTTGGAAGTTCTCCACCGTATGAAAGCCACACTCCACTTTATCGATTCGTCGGCGAGACTGGCGACGTTTCCTGGCTCGCACCTAGCCGATGAAAAGCCTCGTTGCTCGTCTAGCATGACAAAGGATCGTGGATGAACCGGTGACACACGGCCAGCAGTCTCATTTTGAAAGGCATCGGGTCATGTCTGGCGATCGTCGAGCGTGTCAAGAGACAAGCCAGCTTCCTTTTGACGGTCTTTTATAGAGGAAACACGACGGGCCTGAAACGTGAGAAGCAAAGACGTTTGAACACTCGTGGCAAATATCGTTAAAAGCCGTGCGTTTAGAGTATGTCAACGTTTTTCATTAATATGGTGCACACGGAAAGTTCCACTCGACCAACGAGAACCAACTCTTGTCATCGCGAAGCGAACGTTCGATGATAAAAAATCGCGCGATAACAATCTATCGCGGGCGAGATTTCCATTATCAAAGAACGCTTCGTCCACCCCGACAGAAAAATGAGGACCCGCGGCACCGCGAAGCTGAACGATACGACGAACCTCCGGCAACTTCACTAACTAATTATACGTATAAATAAATCCTGATCTGGAGTGCAAGTTGGGGAGAATCGCGCGGGCTGTTCCTACCAGCTGGCAGAGGGTTGTCGACGACCGAGCGGAACGTCAGAAAATAGGCATCGATGAATCGCGCGTGTCCCGCGACGCCGGTGTTCGTTGCGTTACGTCGATGGAGAAACGATGCGACGAGGATTCGCGATTAAGTAATCCCGGGATCCCGTACAAATACACGTATACACGGAGACGAGGGTGAATGAAGGTAATGCTACGAGTGTGTAGCTTTAACGGAGACCGGTAGTATTAAGAAGAATTGAAAATTTCCGGCGAAAGCTACCGTAGTTACTTTCGCTCCTGTAAATTTACACGATTCTCAGGCAAAGCACGTTCCCGGTTGGTCGCGTCCCTCCAAATAATCGTTTCAAAACTGCTGTGCTCTTATTGTTACTTCAAGTTCGCAATGCGCCACTATGCCTGTGCTTCTTCCCGTCCCGGAACGAAGTGAACGACAAACCGCTGGTGTCTGCCACTTGTTTCGTATTCCACTCGTCGCTGGTTAAGCTCCCGACAAAAAGAACTTCTCACTAGATGCTCGCGCCTACCTGACGGCAGTGTGCCAGCTGGAAATGCCGAGGACGCGTTGCGATATGCCTGTGTCTGACTGTTCACGGCAGTACGCATCTGCACATGCTTGGAAACACGCGCACGCACACGGGAGCACAGGTGGACCAACAGGGTAAGACTAAGTGGTATCCCTTCGTGTCGACGACATAGCACGGACTGCTGATCGACCTGCTCCGGGATTTGACGTCGACGTCGCCGTCGCGGGCGCCGAAACGTCCCTTTCCAAGAGTCGCATCTGCGCCGAGGACGTCAAACCATGAAGCTCGCACCTAGTGGGAGGCGAAGCCTTGCCACGCGTTGACGTCGAAAACCTTGGAGTCCTGTTCTTAATGGGAAACCGAACTTCAATTGCAGACAGTGCCTGAACGGTGTCTTCCTCGCTTGTTCGGTAACGCTCGTTCACGGAACGAAGTTGCGGCAAGAAGAATGGCGGCGGGGGAAAATGTTGTCGAATTACTTTAACGATTTACTCTAGTTCTGAATCGCTGAATAGTTTGGTGCACGATGTCGAACGCGGTGAACGGAAGTTGAAAGCGTGCGCGAGTGAATTTGTCGAGGCGGTTCGCCGGACGGCGAGAAAATGGGCTGAAAATTTTGGAATCCTTGACATTTTGCAGCTTTTTTCTGCGCGCTGATCCATACAAAGTGCGAGGTCTACTTTTATATTCATTGCTGGATTATGTAGATTATTTTTATGAAAAGGAAAAAATACAGCATCATCCGGTCCGATATTTATTAATAAAGCTTCGCCTTTATGTACAACAGTGAGGTACTGAAGAGTTAATCGTGGCACGACGCCAATCTTCATCGATATCCTGTTCCCCACAATGTCTTTGCATCATCACATTATCATAATGTTAAATTTTTACACTTCAATTTATTCACATTATTAGTCAATTATTACTGGGTAGTGGAATTTGAATCATTGTTCCTTTTTATAGAAGCAGCATTAATCTGTAAGGACGTAAAATTGACTTGTACTCGTTGTAAACGACATATCGATTTTGTAAACGAGACGTTCAAGCTTACAATTATGTACGTGGCATAAAAAAGTTTTGCATTTTTGCATTCTTCTTCGCCCGATAGAAACCACGTAATTGCTATAGTTTTTGAAAAAATACGCACAAATAAATGACATCGGCGAAAAGAAATTACACGGAATTTCACTTTACTACATGCATGTAGTAAACCTCCCCCTTTCCCCTAAAAGAAAATGCTGCGTTTTCTTTGCCAGTTTAATATCCATGAATTGCCCATCATTCTTTTTCTTTCGTTTTAAGAATTTCGGGAATATAACAAAAAATCGTAATCTTATTTGCCGGTGACTCGCCTTAAGACATACTTAAGTACACTATGTGTAATTGTTGCGGAAGAAACGAGCAAACGCAGCTTCGTTAAACGTTGTTTAAAGGCGCGGCATGCACAAGCGGTACGATGCCACGTTCGAAAGACGCTGATCAGGAAGCGCTTTCGTGCTGATGTTTTATGGAAAACGCGTGATCTGCGTTAAAGCAACCACGAAATCAGCACGAATCATAGGTGAATCAACAAATGAGTCACGTCCATTGTAAGAATTTCAGACGTCGTAAAATTTCTATTAGTCTATCGGTTGTATCGCACTGTCTGTTGATGGAAGGGGGAAGGATCCATGTATACAAAATGACACGTGCAAGAATCAATCCAGAATACGCAACGTGCCCTTTCTTGGAATGACGAGTCGAGAAACGTGTTCGAGGCAAGCGATATTGTGTTTTATTACAAAAAGGAGAGACTTGTACATTGCACAATATTTAACATGCTACTTTCCAAAAATAAATACTTTAAACAAAATTTCACATACTACTAGGTGCGGAAAAATTCAGTGACAAATGGTTCATCTTCGGCCTCGTACCGAGTTAAAGGTAGGTCGTACGGAATAGGAAAAACCGGGACGCCCACTTCTTCGTCCTGAATAGGAAATGTTGTCGATCCGTTCTTAAAGCAAAAAAGTAAAAAAAAAATAATATATATTATATATGAATCATGGCTGTACCGTATGGTAAGGGTAAATTGTAGTACTTTAACGTACGATAAATTTTGGAATAAATACAACTCCCGCTTCATAGTTCATGATATAATGTGAGTCTTTCCCCACCGTTCCCCACGCGGCTTTGCTTAAATTGGCACTGGTCAGGACAAACCAAGGAATTTTCTTGAAATCTGGCGAAAATCGTGTATAAGATTTTATATGCGGCATTGCTCTATCTCTGGCAGTGCGCGTAGCCTTCCATTGGCTAAAAGAAAATCAAATAATAATCAAATGTCTGATATTTATTAGGTATTAAAAACAGGTATACATATAATTAAATAACTAACCACATGTAGGATTCTATCCATTCCTGTCTGGAATGTGTTTGCTTGCTGTAAGGTAAACAGCAAGATCCGACCCGGCAGTCGAAACTTTGTTTATAATTGTTCAAAGATGGATAGATGAATTGGAAGTTCGGATGACTCTTTAAACCCGTCGGGTTTTCCTTTGACATCGACGCTGTTATTTCTTTTTGAAGCCAACTCTCATAGTTTGGGCCCAGGCTGCCAATGCTGGAACTTTGAGCAACCAAGGTCCATCGTGGCGCGTCTGGCGGTAACTTGGCATGCTTAGAAAGAACGGAACCCAATTTTCTATGTCCCCAAAAATCGTATTCGACGCCCTTATGTTTTCCCGGGACAGAAGCTAGAAAGAATACATTGACCGAGGAGAAGTCTGCCCTTCTCACGCTAGAAATCCATTCGGTTAAAACTGGCTGCCTGTATTTATTCAGATAACGCTCCAGGTCCTTCTTGAAATTCGTTGGCGATTCTCCATCGCTGGGATTCGCAGATTCTGGCAGCGGAGGAAGGTGCGGCGATATCCAAATTCTGATCAAACAAAATTGAACCAACCATTTACCCATTCGGACTTTCTCTTTAAAAGAATGACAATATGATCTCTAAAATTATGTGACAGACCCTTGTGTTCTATTCTCCCAATCGTCCGAGTACAAGTTCGCGGTAGAGACCACGACCCGTATTCCATCGTCTTTGTACTTTAAAATCATGACTTTAGTGTGATGGCAGCCAAACTTGGTCGGCATCTGTACGGGCACCATGGTAATATGTATCCCCAGCTTTTCTTCGTCTACCCTTTCTCCGAATAAAATTGTCATGTCTGTGCGTTGCCCAGCCAATAAATATTGCAGGCACAACCATCCAACGTCGACCATAAAATTGATTTGCAAACTGCAGACGATTTCTCCTAGACTAGTGTCCAAAATTTCCGGAAGCGTTATAGAACGTTCTTGCTCGTACGTTGCCTTCGATTTCTCAACCCTTGAGAAAAATACGTGATACGGCGCCGACAGTGCATATTTCATCGCAAAATTTCCCGGCTCGACTACTGATACATCGAACCCCTGTTGCCTCAACATTTTAATTGCCTTTTCTCTAACTGCGCTTCTAGACTTCGAGGAATTACTTGCTTCGAAAACCTCGATGATAGATTCTCCTTTCAAGGAACTAGGACCTTGATTATTTTCCACACTTTTATTCGTGCTTTGGGTACATTCTTGGACCCCCTCTTCAGACTTGCCGTAGCTTGATCTGGATTTCTTAAACTCTCTACTACAATCATCAAAATCGCTATTGTTTCTCTTTTTCTCTTGCGAGGAACAACTCCTTTCTATGCTCTCCTCGATTATTTTCAGATTGTTCAACTCTTCCTTCATTTCATTAACGTTACTCTTGTCGATCTTAGTCTTCTCATTAGAAGATTTGAACAACGCTTCTGCTTGCTCGTCCATTTCTTTCAGCTTATTTTCCCTCTTTTGAGACATTGCCTCTTTATGCGTCTCTACCTTGTCCTTCAAAGTACGACCAGCCATGGCACTTTCATTCTTTGTCGGCGTACCAACGCTTCTTAGTTGGGAACCTTGCGCTTTGTTGGCCAAGCAACCGGCACTGTTATTCTTTTGTCTCCTCAGTACCATTTGTAAGATCTTCAATTGGTCCATCAAGAGAGATCGATCGGAGCATTCGAAATCCAGTTTGTCGGGTATTTGTATTTCTCCTTCCAACTGGTTCATCATAATGTTCTCCACTGCAACGGTCACAATATTGTTCGTGTATCGCGAAAGAACGTTTGAAACTACGCGACAGAATATAATTTCATTTGTACTCACGATGCGGGTGCGACATCTCGTTGAAATGGATTGGATTCTTGCGATAACATTTTTCCATGTAAGGGCACCTTTTCTTGACTGGAACTTGCACGCAAAAGTGCAAATTTTTCAATTGCACGAAATTAAGCCTTAACTTTAATATCAAGCGAAGCTCACTTACCATTATTGGGATAAATACTTGTTGCCATTCCGTATTAATGATTACTTTACCACGACGACAACGAATGCAGCGTAATTCTTCAGGTAATCGCATAAAACAATTACGCGAGAAACTGTCAACATATGCAGAAACCTGGCCAGCTGTTATTTCAAATTATCGATGACAGCAGATAGGTGGCGCGGCAATGCATATACAGCGCCAGGGTCGTGCAAATCGTAACTAGTTACGATTCGAACTTCTTAAGAATCGCGCGTGATAAAAAGTTTTTGGATAATAAAACGTGTAAAACGTGTGAAAGGGTGGCAGATTTTCTTGTTAAAATTATCTACAAGTAATCTTCTTTATAATTAAGTGAAAACCGATGAGATTCCTCGGTATTCGGTAATTTGTTACCGAAAGAAAGATAACATAAATTCGTGTCTTGGAGCCACCGAATTTCTGAACCAAAATGGCGGATACTGGCTACCAGCAAAACATACAAAGTATGAAGACTCTATTAATCAACGTTCGTCGAAAGGCAAAAAACAGCGCATGGTAATTTAGTCGATTTTCATATATTAATATACACCGGAAAAGGAATGTCCTGTAAAGCGTTGCTCCGAGGACGTTATTAGCAACTTTTCAAAGAGACCATCTACAAACGAAATGTAAACGCTATATGGTAGCTTAAGTAACACGTTCCAATAAACCGGTCGAAGGTAGCCGGGTCATTAGAAAGAAACGTCAGACAAAGTCGACGGGGAAACATTACATTACATAAGAGCGTCTCGACGCGTAACAGCGCTTAACCGATCCAACGTCGAGTGCTAAGGTTAAGTTTCAACGAGAAAACTTAACGGCCGCATCCCGGCGTACTCAACGCTTCGCAAGCACCTCTTGGGAAGAAACTGTACCGGTGCATTTCCATTTTTCTAAGAACAATTAGTCACCGCGTTAAGGGTTGAAAAACGGTCTTGAAAGTCGTCCCGTTTAATATGCATGCGCATAATTTACAAACTGCCACCGGTATCGGACTAATTAAATTAAAGCTGCGGAGGGGTGGAAGGTTTCTCAAACGAATGGCTTCTCGTTTGGAAAAGTGCTTGGACTCGAGGGGACGGTTCCATTCGTAATTGTAGCTTTTAATGGCAGACTTCTTTGACAGACGACTGTGATAGAGTAATCGTGCAGAAACTAATTCGTCGATGATATGTACATGTTCAGAGAAGCCTCCCTTCTGGAAGGGTGGTTTTCTTAACAGATTGTTTGCGGGAGATTTCCCGCGCAGCCTTGGACATAGCGCGGGCGATATTTTACCCGCCGTGTAAGAAATTAGACGTTTTTAGAAATCGCTGCAACTTTTAGATTAACCAATATAATCTCTTGAAATTATGAGTTTCAACACATCCGAAATGTGAATGTGTTGTGGAACTGTCACAAAGACGATGGTAACATAATTGGTCGTTAAAAGTCCCGCATAAATACGGGACCCGACTTCCACCAGCAGACAATGAAAACGGATTTATCCGTGCGCCGACAACAATGTGTTAATATCGATATCTTAAGTGAATGCGTCTGTTTGCCCGCGGTTGGCTTGTATCTGTGGATATTAGAAAGTAGCGTGCTTGATTATCATTATTATTATTGCTATCATTTTCATTCCGAACGGATTGTTGTACACGTTGAATAATTTGTGTACTCTGTTCGTGTCGTTGAACGAAACCAGTCGAATAGAAAATGTATCTATGGAAAATACTCTTGCAGCCGTAATTCTTTCTGGAAATGCGTGTTCCCTGCACTATGATTTGCTCCAACAACGCTCTTCGGTCTTCTGGAACGTTCAGAGGTCACGAGCAAGTTGGCACACTCGTTGAATCCTTTCCTTGTGGCGTTTTCCATTTTCATCGAAACAGTGCACTATTTTCAGCAAGTGTCTGTGCTACATATGCTCCGAAACATACGTACACGTATTTCACGAAATTTCATTCCCCCCTACTCGATGGTTAAGCCGCGAGCCACCCGAACAGAATTAACAAACGAAACGGAGCAGATAAGTAATAAGGAGATCCGACGTCTGTCGATTTCTTCCACACAAAAAGGTAGAAACAGAGAAAGAGAACGAGAGAAAGATGTGGCAGATGAGATGAAGGGTGGATTACTGTCGAGTTCAATATCTGGAACTTTTTGTAATATCTGCAAGTTTCTAACTCCCCGGCACTCGAGTATAACCATCGCAATCCGCTTTCAGAATTCGTCGCCCCCGAACATTGATATATTAACCCACAATTTGTCTACCCTCCAGTCTATCGTAATTCACTCAACTGATAACGCGTACATTGCCCCGCAAAAGTTATCCCATGTCCTCTAAGAATGTGAAAACACGATTGGTAACAAGTCAACACCAGCAACCCCTATTACCTGGCATCCCGTTCTTGGCGCCAATTCGTTTCTTCGAGCGTCGCGTTGAAGGAAGTAATGCACTTCCTTCAAATTGCCAAATTTGCTCATCGAGACGCCAGTACCTACATCTCGCTCACTGCTGTTGGTCGCGTCTCCTACCAGTGAATAACAACGGCGTTAAACGCCACGCGGGAAAGCCGGGGCGACCAAAAAGTGGTATCTGTCAGGCTTGCAGGATGTAGAGAGAGAGAGTGAGAGAGAGAGAGAGGGGTGGGAGAGATGCCGTGCGTCGGGACGCCTCGGTCCGCTCAGTCACCGCCCAGGCCGCGCCGCGAGCGATTCATACGTTGGAGCTTTCAAGTGTTTCGACTGGATCTCGTGTCGGTGTCGTTTGTTCTATTTCCCAGTCCCTCGGATACGAATCCTGTGTCTCTCGAATGCATCGTGATTACCGGTATCACTGTGCGACACAATCGGCGCACGTGGCCACGTTTCCCGTCCGCTGTTCATTCAGAATATCTGTCGGTCGGTGCCTCTGCTGAGGGCCGCGTTGATCCCAGGAGCTCCGAGATCGTGCGATCCTTGAGCGTCGAACGGTGATATTCTTGCGTCGATCATGTGAACCACAGTGTGAGGTAAAAGTGGTGTCGTGGTGGATTCGGCTGGCACGCATCCTGTGGAATTCGGTTTTCTCTGGAGACACTCAGAAAGCAATCACGATTCATCGCCAATCGGAAATGTCACAAAATCAAGGTCGTTTTATTTACACCGCCGTAGTAACGTTAACGCAGCAAGCTACGCACATGGAGATACTTGTGCGGCAACTTTTATTTTGGAGCTCACTATTGGGCGGTTGAATTATTGTATGCGCGGCCCTTCCGACGGTGCGTTGGAAAGTTTCGAAATATATAATCGTTCGGGCGGAGGTTAAAAGTGAAGCGCAGTTGCCGAAGATCGTTTTTCTTTTATATCCGAAGCAGGGAAGGGAGCGAAAATGCGGAGTCGTAACTTTGAAAACTTCGCCGAGGGCAGAGAAGCTTGGGTCACGCGGCACGGTAGAACTCGAGGCGATGGGGGGACAAAAACTGTATAATATCTGACGCGTCTAGCGCATAACGAGACGCAGAGGAAATTACCCCTTTGAACCCTGTCGTTGGTTGGCACTTTTACTCCAATCGATTGGCCTGCGTGTTGTAAAAATCGTAGAAGTCATTCGCAGTGGAAAGATTGTCGACTGAATTCCTATGAATCGCAGGGGCTCGAACGCTGTACCGGTACCAGGGATGAACAAAGGAAATGAAAGTTCTTTGAACGGGATAAGAGCTTCCGGTTCGTTGCCGCGACAACAGTTGCGTTACAAGAAATAGTGCCCGGGCTTTCGTAACTGATTTCGCAACCCCGTCCAGTTTCACCCTCGAAAACGTTCGTCTGGTTGCTGGTAAACTTTGTTGGCCGATCGATCGTCAATCACGAGGGTAATTTACAGACAAGTGGTCTGTCAGGATGATTCACCAAACTTTTCTTTGGTGAACGGAGATTCGGTATTCCCAAAGTCTTATGGATATCCCGGAACTTTTATCTTGCATTTCTGTGTCTTTTCTTTCTTTTTTTTCTCTCTGTTCCAATTTCACCTGCCTCGGGAGGGAATGTTTGAAGCGAGAAAAATTTTAGACCCAAAGCAGAATGTATCACGTTAATTGAACTGTCACGGTTAGCACAGTGGTAGGGGACTGTGTGAGAGTAAAGTAGCCGAATAACTTTAATTAATTTCGAACGGTTAGCAGTTGAGGATTCGCCGTGTTGCTCGCGTCGTAGAAACTGCAACGAAGTTGATAAACCGTGGATCGGTTAATCATGGCGAATGAAAGAAAGAGATGTACGCATCGAAAATCGATGGGGCGTAATTTCCGCTGGGCCGTGCAATTACGAAAAGTGTTGATCGTAAACTTTCATTTGGGGATTAATAGCTTTCCTCGTGCACTCTCCTTTATTTGTCGTATATATCGAAATTTTATATCAAACAGGGCGGAAAGAAAATCGCATTATAACAGACGACTGCGAACAAAAATGATGGTTTCGTGCAAACGTCCACTCGACGTTCTATTCGATTGAACGATACTCGATGGTCGTGGATTAAAAATATTTGTTTTCTGCCGCTGTGCAAATCGTTGCCCCGCAACTGTATCATAATTTAATTCGAGGTCGACGTTTACTGGCTCTCCGAGATTTAAAATGGCTCAGAGTATCGGCGCAACTATTAATGTAGATTAAGCAGCATTAGCCGGTCGTCTCGTAAACCGTTGGCTACTCGATAAATCGTAAATCGAGTATCTGGTTCCCCCGTGTTCTCTAATCCAAATCGACAAATATAGGGTTCTATCTTTCCATCATAAATTACTTTTCCATCCTGCCATAAAAAACAACTACGATTAAAAAGACACAATCTTCGCGTACTCGTTTGCGCACGATTTATTCAGTGGTTTTTGTGTACAGCACCTATCAATATATTAGCCATAAAAACAAGTAACTTTGCATAGGTGCGTGCTATCGGCATATTCTATCTGAACATTAAGTTCCTTTCAACATCGTTGTATAGAGAGACAAATTCGTTAACCGATATCGCAAGAAAGTCTTTATAGTGGTTTGTTAAATGTGAGCTGCTCCCTTATTTCAATAGTTTGACCTCGAAAGTGGCTGTTGTAAGCGTTGCTTCATAGAGCGGCGAGTGGAAAACCAGTTCGAGAGAGACACTTGAATGTTCATTCAGTACCTTAAAAGACCGTGGTTCGTTCGATGATTCTGTGAATAATCGACTAGAACTGCGGCTAACTGTTGTACGGACTGTCGATAATTCTCCAGACAGCCAGGCAATATCGGCATTGAACCAGGAAGACCTTACAGATAATACTCGTGAAGTACCTCTTTCCCCAGACGCAAAGTATCAACATGCTTCTATCTTCGATACTTGTGTTCAAACAGAAGTTCACTATAAACATTAGTATAAAAAGCTGACTATAGTCATGGACGAAGCCGCAAGGTCCAAGAAAATTAATTGCCTCGCAGAGTCGCCGAGCACTCTGTCTCTCTCGATATATTTTGGTCGACCTTTTCCTTACTTCCGTCGACTCTTTCCTTCCATTTGTCAACAAGGGTCTCGCTATTTATTAGAAACCCTCGGCAAATGAAATAACGCGACACCGAGCTAATATCTCAAAATCACAGGGAGAACGTGAACCCTGCAACTTTTACCCCCGTACTTTTGTTACTCGTTTTCACGAGTTATAAGTTGTATGGACGGGACCGTGTATGATATCAGAATCAATGTTACAAAAGACAAATATTTTTACACGGTGTAATTTAGCAACGCAAATTATTTAATCTTTAGACAGCATACGATATTATTGTGCTGCGAAAAGCTCCATCCAAAATTTAATTGAACATTGAAAATAAGGTTTTCAATTATACATGTATTATATGTACTTTCTTTTCGAGTGGATCGAGATTATTTTCACCTCGTTAAGCAGTTCCTAGCAAGACCTAGGTTACCGTCGGTTCTCGTGTGAACTTCTCAATCTGTCTGCACGATCTCGAGTTTAACCGGTGGGATTTCTCATCCATTGTCTGATAAACCGCCCTGAAGACGGCACGCAATGAATAAATTCATCGTAGTAATCACCGTCATTGTTACTCGCTACGATGCGAACAAATCGAATGAGCCACTGTTCATCAACCCCCCCGGGTCGGACAATTAATCGTGTTTACTTCGAGAGTACCCCTTTCTCGTGGATTGCGACCTAAATGCACCGAAAATGTTAAAGTGACACAAGTTTGCGGCGCGCCGGAATGGGAAATGCCGGTTGAAAGTTTTCCACGGGAGTCGTGGAAACGTTAAGAGCGGCTATGACATTTTCAAAATTGAAATCGTCGCAGGGGGTGACGCGCGAAAAGCGAAATCCCTTTGGGCATGAACGAGATGTATTTTAGTACCATCTTGGAGGAAAATGGCCGTTTGCCATTTATATTACAAACGTATAAAATAACACGATTACCCTCATTGTTCCGGTGGATAATTTCTCGGTCCCCGTATATCGATAACGCGGAAGCAATCTATCGGAACCCGATGTTTCAACGTATGCATTTCTCTCAGCTGAGTTTTTGCACTTTTAGGTCACTCGATGTGTTACGACGCGAGTGCGAATTTTTCACATTTCGTTCGAACGCACGCCCGTCGATTTATACACAAACTTCAATTCCAAGATGGGCGTTCGCTCTGATCGGCTTGGGCATGTTTACATAAATTCACTGACGTTTCCCTGGGACGTCTGAACATGCTGCGCACATTTCTCTCTCTCGATTCAGTATTCGAGTTTGCGAAACTTGGTTCCTTTGAACTCGATATTTGCACTTTTGCACGTTTAATCCCTCGCAACTTTAGTTAATCGAGAAACTAACGGCCTGTTTACAGTCTCTCTCGTTTCCCTTCTATTCCACGAAAGAATTCCTTAGCGGATTCGTAGCAATCATTTCTCTTTAAACGGAGCGTATCACCCGGCGAACGCAAATCGCGGCCCGATCATTTGGCAGAACCTCATCGCGCAATTTTTCCTTCTCCAAGCAGCACGAACAGGTATAGCTCGGGACTACCCTCTCACCACAGCGGCGTGCACAAAAGTTCTCGTTAAAAAGCCACGCCGCGACGAGGGGTGAATAGAGAAAGGGGAAGGATACTCCGAGGAACTTTAACTGCAACGCCCTTTTTCACCACCATCTTCTTACCTTATCCCTCGGTCGAAGTCTTATTATCCTATTTTCATGCTTCTTCATCGGCTGAATCGAGGTTATCGGAGCACTCAATTATTTGGGTCATCCGAGGCTAGATACCGTTTCGTGCCTTTGCACGGAATATTTTGATAGCTATACATATTTCCTGCACGATAAAACAATGTTGAAACATATTTGGCCGGGAAGAATTTGCGAAACAATTATCGCGATTATCCGCGCTCCGAGGATCTCAGGTGTCTGAGTGCAACGCGGTGAATAATGTTTCGACACCCTCAGCGTTGTCGATCACCAACGCGGATTGAATCATTGGAGAGCGTTGTGCTTGGCACGTTTTTCTATATTTGGACGTGGGGTACAATTAGCGTAATGGCGCAATTTGGATATTACTCCAAGACGTTTTAAAAGACGAAACGACCATCGCACAATTTAGATAGTGCCTCGAGAGGGAAAAACGTGATATAACTGATTAGCCTCCGAAAATAACTACATTTCACGGAACACCCATACCCAGTCGCGGAAGACCGTATCGTTTATTACGAGTAGCTTAAAACTCGCGGGACATAACTTAACGCGCCCGTCTGTATACTCGACTTTAAAACGCCGTAAGACCTCGACTGGGTAGATAAAGAAGTGGCGGCTTTCAAAACTACTCTAAAATTACCGCGACACATGTTGCTCGGAAGAATTTTCACCGACAGATATCAACATCGAATGCGGAGCATGTTTTCCTTTCGTTTCATTAGTGTATCCTGCAGTTTCGTATGAAGTCGCGATGCGCCTTCTAAAGCGTGCATCGTACTCACACGGACACAGGCACTCACGCTCGTTTTCCTTTTTCACCGGCAATTCAAGGAAGCCGAATCACGATTCCTAATCGTCCGTTCGATCTTTCGAAACCAGCTACCTACCAGTTTTACCAGAATCGCAATGGAGTCTATCGTGATCCCGGAAATTAAGTGCCACGTACAGGCCAGACGAAGAGGCTCACTTCTTCCGCCGCACGACGTGCACACGTACATACCTTTTTTACCGATCTACGAAATTAGGAGACGCGCAATCCACCGTCCGGATGCGACGATCAGATTGAAACAATTTCGTCGACCGGTTACAGTTGTAATAGGTGATCCGAGAATATGTACTGTGAGCACATGTGTACAGTACCCTACCGCGTGTACACACATGTAGTACACGTACTCACGCGTGTAGCGTTTACTATATCGACACGCGCCAGCTTCGATACACTTCGGCATTCAATGTCACGGTGCTCGCACGTGCGCCTATCGCGTTGCTATTTGCATGCGTGTAATTTGTATGCACCAGTCGATGCGTATGCAGATTAGCGAGCGGGGATTGCTCCAGCAGGAATATAAGCTTGTCTGCCGTTAGTACGTTAGCACGGAAAATATCGTCGATCCGTGGTGTAAAATTTGCAAATGGACGGGGCTGGTTAGTTCGGCCACCGAAACGGGCCTCTCGTGGTTCCCCGCCGTTTTTCTCGATGCTCGATCACAGACAACACCGATATACACCATCCGGTATCAAGTATTTCGATGATACGTATATATACATATAATTCACACGCAACTGGACAGCCATAGCACGCCGTATTTAAATATCGGATAAAATTTATCGCGTCCACTGACATCCACCGGGCGCGGAGTCTGAACTTGTTGAAACGCGAATACATTGCGGTATTACGTAAATCCTCGCACGACAAGGAGAACGATTCCACGACGACAAAAGCCATTCACCCGCTCTTCCTGCCGTGACAGTCGTAAACAATAGAAGATTGAATGGTTCCCAATGAAATCGTACGCGTGATTAAGGGCGAAGCTCTCGACGCAATGTCGCGCGTACAAATCGTTCCATTCGAGTGGCGCGAAACTTTCCGTGGAATCTATTAAGCGGCTTCGAGTGGAGGATGAAATTACGTTTGCCCGTAGAGCAACCCCTAAGAGCAACCACGCCAATTTCATTTAATCAACATCGCCGCGCGTATGCGCCTCGCGAATTCGCCACCCTTAATCCATATTTAACGACTGCGACGGTGATTCCGAGGCTCGAAGTACTGTCGCTATGGGCTTCGAGATAGGAAAGTTCTTTTCGACGCGTTGAAGGTATCCAGATGAGCGATTTGAGAATTTGTGAAAGAAATTTTGACTGCAGGTACGCCAGAAATTTCCTTCCAACGTTTTGCTTCACGCAGCGCGCACCGCGAGCGAAATTTAGTGAAAACGAATTCAATAAATATCTTCTTCCAACGATCGATTTTATTCGACAGGCTACGATAACTTCGCGTCGAACACAAACAGCAATCCAGTTGACGAACCGACAATAATGTAATCGTGGTAATCGAGCGAATTCCCCCTCTGTTTATCTTCTCTCTGGTCAATGTTTGAGGAGGCTCAGTGATCTCGCGAGGAGTCGGCGGGCGTCGCGACGCTTAGCTAAACGTCGACACCCCAGAGAGACGCTGCCCTCATTGATCCCCTCCAGCCATTCACAACACTCTTCGCCGCTCTTTCGCGCTCACCCCCCTTCTTAACTGGCCTCGTTCACGAGCGATCATTTCGATGGACAGGAGAATAATCCCTTAAGATTGTTGTAACGGGTTTCGAACGGGAGCCACGGGCGTGGGAAGTTTTCTCGGACGTCGCCGAAAGTTTCTCAATTTTCGCAAAATTCTGCCGCCATAGGTTCCATATTTCTCCGGGGGAACGCAAAGTCAACGATTAAGAAACTTTCCAGCAGGGACGCGCTTCTAGCCTCGATGCTAAAACCTGAACGTTCATTTCGATCCGCCGTTTAAACATTTTCGTGCGACCGTTGATCAATAGGAGGGGCAATCTATCCTTTGTTCCTCGTGAAATGATAGACCACCACTGTGACACGACACGACGATCGTTTTTCTTTGAAATCGTTCTACGGCAGCTCGTTCCTTCGTGCCTCCCTCGCATTCTTTCATTCTGGTCACGCGCGGCCGCATACGGATGAAATTGCAGGGGGACAATTGTCATCGACATTACGACCCCTCAGCCACAGGGTGGACGACTTCGGGAGCATCTCGAATTTCCAGGGGATGAATAATAAACGAGCAGGCGGGGACTAGCGGTGTAGTTCTCAGACGATTCGTGAATTAAAAGGCCGGCAGGATTAGCATTTCAATGTTCGGGTAACCGCTAGTACCTTTGACTCTCTCAGCCACAGATTTTCACGGGAAACAGAGGATTAATGACGTCGAATCGGGGAATGAAAATTATATCCAACCTGGTGCTCGAGACATATTACAGTGAAATCGTGACGCTGCGCCAGATGCCGTGGACAGCGGAATTGAAATAAGACATTGCACGGCTTTAATTCGATTCAAATACTGCAGAATCTTGCTATCGATGCTACAAATAACCACTTCGCCCCCTGAAATTGCACGGCATTGCGTTTCACATTCGTCGCTGGGCGCGGAATGTATGCGACGCATATCGCACTTATCTAATAATCGGAGATAAATGGGTGTCCCGGCACATTTGGCGCGATATCGATTTTGTAAATGAGAATCAGGATTTGTGGCACCCATTAACGTGGCCCACGGTACGCAGTGACGTGACCTAAACCTTGACGTCCACGCAATCACTCGCATCGTCGACTTCGTTTTATACACTTGGATAAAAGTATTGTTCGACGGACTGTAAAAAATTCGAGAGCTTGAACTATTTCATCCGACGTTCGTCGAACGAAAAGAAATATCGCCGTGAATGAAATTTCAGTCACGCGGCAATATGTTAATTGCTACCAGATTCCGGAATTTTTTGCCGTCATCCGGCAATTTCGTGGCACGCAACGTAACTTGTTGCTCTGGAATCTGTCCAACCGGGCATACCGCAATTACTCTTCCAATCGATCAGGCGTTTCGTTCGCTGACAGGTCCGATCAAATTCGTCGTTCAACGATCGATGATTTCCACGCTAACCACAGGCCCTCGAAATTTAAACGAACGTGCAATAAAATCCGGTACACGGGTCACCGATCTTCGAAAAAAAAAAAAAATGAGCGCTCGATTGCGCCCAGCGATGGATGAAAAATTAATAGCTCGTCGAATCTTCCGGGGTCAAGGTTTTCGCGATGCTCGTTCCCTGAAACCTGGTGCCGCATGGAAGTAATGAATGTGCAACTCTTCTTCTTACTCCGAAACCACATAATTTGTCCGAAATTAGTAATGCCGAATATCAAACACATTTGTATCCTATTCCATTTACATTTCTCACTTCGATATTCTGATCAACGAACCCCCCGATTCCGATTTAAACAGCACGAATCGCAATTCACGCCGTTTATTTCTCGCCATCGCGACGCACAAAGCTCGCATCCGTTTCCGGTAGCACGGGTCAACCGTTTGTTAGGCACGTAGCCCGCTGTGACACGGAATTCGCGAATATCTTTCTCACCTTCTTCCTTCATCCTGCGATAGGTACGAAACCCGTTCAACTACTCCTGTTTCCGCCAAGAAAAACAATATTCCAAACTCTATTCCCCGTGTTGGTTAAAGTTTTTCCATGTTCGACATTTCAAAGGGCCCGTGTGAACAGGTAGGAAACGAGAATTTGCCTCCATGTCTGTCCTCGTTGCAGCTTCTTCTACTTGCGCACACAGGAAGGCACGTGCACGTGTACGTGCGTGTATTTATGGATGCGTTTCAATGGCGCCGGGGGGTCCTACGAGCGTCGAATAAAAGTACGAGGGATTCGAGGAAGCGGCAGATTCGAGTCTCGTTTGCAGAAGTTCGAGAACAAACCCGTGGTGTTCTCCCATGCCATCGTGACAGCGCAAGGAGAACATTCTACGATAGCGTGGCGTAGAAAACACTGAAACCTATTCGCGGAATTTTCGTGAATGAGCAAGCGCCGCAGTTTCTTCTCTGGATCCTCGATTTTATAACGGACAGATTAGAATCGTAGCCTGATCAATGCGGCAGCCTCGATTTTACCCAGTATTTATTTTACTCGTATTTATTGTAGAAAAGTTCAGGCGGAATTCCCGCGAAACTTATTTTCATTTCACGGTATCAATTACCGTAATCGTGGCCATGAATTACACGAAGTTGAAACAAATAGGTCGGAGAGTTTTAGTGGCAAAGTTCCCAGCCACTCTCGTGAAACCATCTCGCACTATCAGATCGCAGAGCGTGCGTCTTAATCTAGCCACTATCCCCCCAGTCCCTCGTGCTTTTATGAAAATAGAATTTAATATCGGTGTTCGTGTAAACATTGCCGGCCCTCCCGACGTGGCACGGAACGCTCTGGTAATAATCCTTATACGGGACCCCCTGCCGCATCCTCCTTGTCTGCCACATTGTAATCACTCATTTAATATCGTGCCAGGGAGAACCTAATTTCTGCGAGTCGAGATGAAAAAGCCTGTGGCGCGACGAGCTGATTGGTACCAGTCGAGCGACGTTCTCCATTCGGTCTGTCAGATTAAACGAAAATTTTCCCCTCCTGGCGAAGTTGTTTTCTTTTTCAACGAGTAAAACGAAGAGCGGAATATTCGAAACGTTGCGCTGGATTGTCGGATGCTTAGCGAAGAAGATCGTCATAATTACGTAAAGAGGTTCGCGTCGATAGATGTTTTAATTGCAGCCCTCGCATTTGTCGGGATAATTTAATGTTTACGACCCGGAAGTGGAAAAGCTCGTTTCTACCGGGCACTCGGATGCCTCCTTCCGTCGATTCGCTTCGAGTAATATTCAGCGTTGAATTGCGCAGCAGACATTCATGTTTTCGATTCGTCCTTTCCATTTTCTGAGAATGTGCAAATATATGATGGCAACGTGCAGGGTGCGTTACGCTGGCATGAGTTAATTAAACGTCTCCGTGTAATTGCACAATTATCGGCAGCGGTCGAATCCAACTAGCGAATGAGTCGCCTCGAAGGCCGAATTCGCATTGCATCTGCCAACGCAATTTATTTTACGCCGCCACATGGAACGGTATTTCAATACAGATGTAATGGACACAGAGAAAACATAAACCTCCAACTTCGGTTTTTAAGAGATTTTATTAACATTTAGACTTGGACTATGATGATTGACTTTTCTTGTATGAAGTGATGTGATAAGGTTCCATGACGAGTATTTGTGATGTCGGAACTTAAAAATATTTGTATGTATGAATCCTTAAGTGACTACTAGATAATGAGTAATACAGAAATATATATCATAAGACTAATATAGATATTTGGGGGTGAATACATTACACAGAATTGCACTGCGAAACAGAAATTGAATTTAAGAAAATAATTCCGACAGGTCGGTCGATTCGTTTCATCTATTATCAGATTCATCCCCTCGATCTTTCCTTGCCTCTTCGACCCTATTGCTCTTTTCTCGCCGGACAAAGTTCTCATTGTTACTGACAGACAAGAAATATTAGCGCAGACGGTCGATTTGTTTCACCTTTCTCATTTTCTACGAACTAAAAGTTACCTGTTTACGAGAAACAAACCCTTGGCACCGCTGGCAGCTAACCATCACGCACGCTGCTTTTTACGATTGTTACCTTTACACAAGAGAGCCAAGGGATTAGCACATTCCATCCGACTTTATCACGTCCCTCTTCTAGGCACTTCGCAAACAGTGATACAGGTTCACGATGCTATTTCTTCGAGCAAGTTGCCTGGGTACACACGACGATTGAGCGGCCTCGTTGAAACCACGTGTCGCATTCATTTAACTCTGTCCGAAATTGTCCCGCGTGTCTATGCTATTATCTTTTATTTTGTGCGGAATTAAATGCCCCCACAGCGACGAGTACAATTTCTAAACGCCCGGATAACTTAGGGTGGCCAATGTGAAATAATTTCAGTAGAATAGTCCCTTAGAAATTTGCTTTGAATTCTGATGCGCACGGATTTGATATAATTTGAATGCAGGTGCACTGGCACGTGCAACGATAAGCTGTATCGTACAAGGGAAGTCGCCAGTCGAACGGAATCGAACGTTTGCTAAGATTATAAGCTCGATGTATTTCCCCGATACGTATAGGCACTTTGAGGTTTCAATTTTACAGAGAAATAAATTCAAATGAAGCTATACGACATAATCGGTTTCCAATGGATTCTAGAAGTGCCACGACGATTCGCGGAGAAAGTTGATTTCTATTGGAACATTGATGAACACCTCGCCTGGGAGATCAATAAACGAACGCGACGTTGCGTAAACTGTGTACAAAAATGATATCGCGTAAGTTCCCCGTCGTTTTATCCTGTCGTATTGTTCGGAATATTTGTTATACTTCGTATACTTCTTGAGATTCGTTCGGGCATCTACTCCAAGTTATTGGCACGGCCGGACGTTCACTGTGCACGAGCTAACAAAGCTTATATCCTTCCAATAACACTCGCACACACCAGTGCGTCTTATTGTCGCAAATGTTTGTCCAGGCGTGAAAAGCTTCTCTCGTATACAGATGACAATTTTTCGCCGCAGTATCTCAAACGTAATTTATGGGAAAAGTCTTTTAATGTCACCGCGTCGCGACGCGCTGCGGCGTAGCACAATTTCAAAAATAATAACCGGCGCGAAGAAAACAAAAATTGTAGCACCTATGTAATTGCGATACAAATTAAGGCGCGTACAATTTTCCATCCCCTTTGATGAACACTCCGGTTCAAATGGCCTTAAATGGCAGACGCCTCAGCGGAACCGTGTTTTCCAAGCGAGTACTCCCCCGTTTTTCACGCCCATCATACCTCCGACAATGCATCTTATGAGCCCTGCGTAACGACAGTGCTTCGAACGTTTCGCAAATGCGGGGCTTGATTGCCCGAAGCAGTCGGTTCCGCGTGAACGTCGAGCTCTCGTTCTTTTCTAACCTTCCTTTGCATTGCATTCTGTTTCATTGTTCACAATAATATACCTCTGCAGCCGCAATTTCCATGAACCGGGGAGCCGAGTTATCGTAACGTCGTCATTTCACGTACATACACACGCGCATATTGTGCCTGTGAAATTTTGAGGATAGTTTAACGTTTGATGCTGCGGATGAATTTCGTTGTTTAATTGAACGAAATGTAAATTCGTTATGCACGGCAAATTCTACCAACGTACCAATTTAGCCCCCCGAAAGTTAGAATTACCTTTCGGAGATTGCCTGCTGCAATAATTGCATCGAGCTCAATTTTTCCACGACAATGGGGCACTTTCAGATTTTCCGTCTGAGCACTCGCAGCGACGAACTCGGAGGCGTGAAAATCGACATTGAATCGAACCCGTTAATTTCGCAGAAGCCGCGGAACCGCGATGGCCGATTTGACGAGGCTCGTAAATGTATTGAGGAGAGTCAGTGAATGAAACACGAGAGCTTCACGTGGGTGATCTCGAGTTCAACAACAGCTGCAGACCATCCGAGAACATGTATACATACACCGTTGATCCTCCCTGGCTGAAATCGTTCAGAAGGAAATTGCCGGGCACCGTTTCGTCGCTGCGACTATCCTGTTGCGGCGTTTCGTTGCTATTTCCACTGATTTTCGTTCGCCACCCCGCAAAAGTCGCGGGAATCTCGTCACGTTTTCAACGCGGCATTCCACTTTTCATCGTGGCGGTGGTATTCGTCTTCCTTTGTTACACTTGTAAACGAAACGCGGTTTCGACGCCCGCTGTTTCCAACATTTATGGACGATCTGGAAAATCGCGCAACACGAGGTCGAAATTCAATGGCTATTCCAGACAGTTCAGATTATCCGATTAAGCGTACGGTGGTATATAGCTCGGTTACAGAGGTCGAACCTCTGAGTTCATTAGTTCGTGATCCGGGAATACAAGCTGCTCGTAAAGTTCGTTTATACCCCGCTGGCTGTTTCGGTAAGCTTCGGTAAGTTTCGGTTACCATTTCGGCTGCTAGGTAATTGTAAAGTACCGAGCAAAGGGTAAGATATTATTATGGGAGATTCGACGCGAGGAAATTCATCTCGCTTCATTTTTTCTCCGTTGCCCTCTCTGGCGCGTTTGTTATTAGCATCGTTTCGATGGGTGTCAGAATATCCTCGAATATTTTATAGGTAGCACAACAGCAGCAACAAAATAAAGAAGAGAAAAGCCTCTTGGTAGGAAGAAGAGTCGAGTGAAAAGGGGCTCAGGTACTTCTTGCAGCGATGTTCTTAGCTTGTCTCCGCAATAACGACTCCTTAAAGAGAGGGCGAGGATGGAAAAAAGGAGTGTACAATACGGCGTAGCGGGGACTTTATTGTGTCAGTTACTTTAATTCCGTAGCTGGACGGGGGGTTGGTTTAAAGAGCGTAGAGATAATGCCGGCTTCGAAATTGGATATCGTGCAACGCGCGACACGCTGCACTTCCTATCTCCTCAACTGCATTCTCTTAATTACTCGCACGGACGGTGTACTAATTAACAGAAACGCCGTTGTCCGTTCTAGGGGTGCCGAGGACACGAGGGTTGATCCGATGAATGGGGTTCAGCTCTGGCACAGGTATTGTCTAGAAATAATTTAGAAGCATCGTGGCTTTCGCTCGAATTCCGTATTCGAATATCCGATGTCTCGACTGATATTCTTTCTTGGAAACATTATTCCAACGTGGTCCGGAGAGTTTGCGCAATTAGGCTAGAATTTATGTCGGACGAGTTTTGAAGCATCTGTCGCATCTCCATTCGTTCAATTCGTCTACCTCGAAAAAGATAATCCTCTTTTTGGCGTCCTCGGATTCCGTTACCTTGGTTAATCGCTAGGGCTTTTGTTATCGAGCACGGTTTCATAATCGATCGTATTTGTTGGAGTTATTGCGGTCAGGAAGAGAATCGAACTAATCCTCGTGGAATTCTCCCGAAGATTCGCAAACTGTCGAACAGTTGGAGACGGTGGACGCGGAATTCAAAGAGACATTGGAGTCTGCAATGGAGGCACACATATATGTATACGTATCGAGCTTCAGTCTATAAACTAAAGAATGCAGCCAGGGTTATTCCTTTTCTCGCTTGAGTTACCATCGACGGAAAAACAAGGGTGAGAGCACCCTGGACGTTTGGAGCAATATCAGATTACAAATGCGTGTAGCTTGTGGCAAGTAGAGGCGGAATCAAATTCATTGAATCGATCAAATACGCGACCGGCAATCTTTTTAATATTATTTTACTCGATTGTAATTGCGAGAAAAATCTGTATGTCCGATTGGTCTGATTCATATAGTACTTTGTGCATATTTCGTAATCCATGAATCAGACCGAATTCTCGATTCCTTTTGTTGAAGCGTGCTGCATGGATAGGAAACAAATAGACGGCAATAGAAACGCTCTGTTTTCTTTGCTCGTGGATAAGAAGAGTTGAAGAAGTAAAGATCGGATTCGCGATGATAAATCACAGCGAACATTTCGGGCGTAAAATGCCGAACAAAGCACAGGGAAAGCGATATTTAAATCTAATTCTCGAAATACGGTTCGCAATAATCCATGTCGTATAAAACACGGCACCCCATTATTTCCTCCGAAACGGGGAACAAGAACTGTACCTTTGTTTCTCATGAATATGCAAACAACTGTGGGGACCATTATTATAAGACCAGACCTCATCAAACATCCCCAAATTCACAAAAGAAAAAGATCAACCAGCCCTTCGTAAATATTTGACCCCGACTCCTCGATGAACAAAGTATGCTTTGCTCCGGGAATACTACAGTTAAGTATGCACTTTCAGAAATTAAAAGGTTGAAAGCCGCGGTTGTAACAGTAACAAAGCCTTCCGAATGAATTGGATCCGAGGTTCTGATACTAGTCGAACACTTCGCTGCATTTATAACGCCGCCCTTTCATTCCTCGCTACGAGAGCTTCACGTTTATAATAATTGGTAAAAGTTGCTCAGAAAACGTAGAAGTCCGATAGGTCTGACCCAAGGATCGTAGGTCCAGCTAAAAGTTGGTCAGGAGCGGTATAAGCCGAATAGGCCATTTCTCATTTCTCGAGAAACGAAAAATATCGGGAAATCGGGAACGCTAGTCACACCTCGCCAATTGTCTCTAGAAATAAAAGACTAGGGGTCGAATCTCTTTGCCCGCACCCTTACCTTTTCCTTGCGCACGCCTTCTGTTTTCCTCGCAGCTTTACCATCCCTTTGGCTCCTTTTCATTCGTCGCGAAGGAAAGCAGCGACGCGCAACCCTCGAACGGACCAAGGGAGTGAAAGTCGGACGAAAGAAAAAGGGAAGGGCGAGGGTGGAGTGGCGAAGGGACGGGGTTACGTGGCTTATCTCCGACTCGACACGCTGAAAGCTTTTTCTGCTGCTTTTACCGAGTCCCTAGACAAAGTTGAGTGGCAGTGGCGTAGTATTATGGCCTGTGTATCTACCTGTGTTTCCTGCCCGGCTTCCGGAAAAACGCGCGATTGGAACTCGTCGCTGAATACGAGTCTAATTGGAACTGAAAGCCCCGACTGTGATCCCGTTTTGTAATAGCATAGATAACGAGCATTCTTTTCGATTGCAGTTTTACACTGGACGATGCTCGCGCAATGAATCTCTCGTCTGTCTATTCGGAAGAATTAAAGGGTAGATAGACGTCAGTTTTCTGGATCACGTCGTTGTGTCATAGCTTTCTGTATCTGCTGCTGTACTATTGCATAAGTATACAGTATGCAGAGTATAAATTAATTAATGAAGTGAAATATTGTGGGAATTGACGCGTCACGTCAATTTCAATTACTACTCTAACTCTCATGCTATCTTCCATCTCGTTTGGCTGGGACCAACCAGAATCTGCAGGGAAAATAGCAGACAAGGGGCAGGGCTGATTCGTCGAGCGCTATGCGCTGCGGAAAATCGAAGTCGATTTTCGAATAAACAATCATCGGCCTCTGGTACACGTTTGCGGTTGATTGCAGCTATTGTGTATTCGCGAATCGCGTGCTTCCATCTTGTTGAACGCTATTTAACCGAAAGGCAGTCATTGCCACTGCTCGAAGGGGAATCGAATCGGAAACCGTGTATGTACGTTCTGTTCGAATGTTTATTTTTTTGGCAGAGTCGAACGTGTGCCTTCCGGCTCGAGCAGAACTCGAAACGAGAGCCGTGAATCCGAGCAGCGGATCGTTTCTTCCTTCTGGTTTTATTGTAATCGTTCGTTTGGCAGGGAACGCCGGCGGAACTTCGCCAAGCTTGAAGGGATAAAAACAGCTATCCCTGCTCCACGAAAATACTTGTTTAATCTACGTCAAGTCTATCGAGTTTTTGTATAAAGCAATTACGAAATTGTTTAATCATCGCCTAGCGGACGAACGGTCCCCTAGAGCAGGTGGTTGTAAAGCTTGCACGGGGAATTCTTTCGGGCCGCGATTCGAATAATTGCGAACGAGTCAATGTTGCTCGCGGGAAAATTTAACGCGCGCGGAAATTCGAGGTAACAAGACTCCGGGGGGGAAACGCAAAGATTATAATAGAAACGCAAACTGCGTTATCGCCCCTCGTTTCTGACCCCGATAACGATATTCCACCCGCTTTAGTCGCATCGGACTTGTTCCAACGGACGTCGAAACCTTTCAACGTTTCCCCGCAAAACGGCGGATAATACCCTTCGCGAAAGTCGATAATAATGCGACGGCTCGGTTGGGACTGTTTCGTAGAATATTGCGGTCGAACTCGGAGTTGTCAAAAAGGGGAGAGGAGTTCGTGCGCGATTTATTAAAGCCGCTCCGTAGATTTCCGCGATGTTAACTTTCCGCGTCTTCGTTTCTATCAGACAGAAACGGCGTGCCGTTTCAGATAGTTTCGTTTGGAAGTTCGACGACAAAGTTCCGAGCGTTTACCAGCCGCGGATGCAGCTGCGACTTTTGTGAAGGATCTCTCGAGTGATTTTTATATTCCCCATAACCATCGTGCATGCGAGATTCCCTTCTGCACTGCTCACGTTGACGGTCGAACATCGACCAATACAAATAGTTATCGAAGATCTATCGATTCGCTTTCCCTTCGTTATATCCATCCACGTGTTCACAAATTTCTTTGCTTCTGCACGTAAATTTTATCGCTTGGAAAGTGATACACGATGGGATTTGTCGGGATGTCGAATTATTGACGGCGAATTTAGCGTTGCGCAATAAAGAGAAATTCCAAAAGGAACAGACCCGAAGGACACCTGAACGAGTGTCTTGCATTTGGCTGATCGTTGGATGTTTAAGGATGGATCGGTAGGTCCGTTTGCGGATGACAGTTCCGGTGATAATTTACAAAGTAGGCGTCGCCAGACTGGAATAATTATGGGTTGACGATGGCGTAGCGCCGACCGCGCAATTGGACGCATCTGCGAGCACTTTCGGTTAGACGTTAAAATGATAGCCGCCTTTCTGGATTTGATATGCAAGGATTTGTAAGATTAGGGCATAGTCCGCAGCGTTGCAAAGGAGTTTCATTGACTCGGGACGATTTTTATCGAAAATATTTTCCTTCGAGAAAGGGAACGACGAATGAACTAGGAATCATTGACTGACTGCCAAGGCAGTTCGAATTCCGTTTCGTTCGTATCGGGATATGGTTAATTCCGATTCTCCATACATTATATAACACCTGTTATCATCGTATTAGAGCTAAATGACGAATCGAGGGTATAATTGGATAAAGTGTGATTACACGTAATTCACTCTCTTTCTCTAAAACGGGGTTAGTCGATTTATCATGTTTGACTAATAATCGCAATTATCGCCGCGGGAGCTCCTTTCATTCTGACAATTGCGCTTTTATTGAGAAACCGGTTCATTCTGCTGTCGGGAATGAATACACGTGGAAGCGATACGTGATCGAAATACGTTTGCGTCGTAGTGTATCTCGTTGGCCATTTCACCCTACCTTTCTCACAGAGTTCGCGTTTCAGAAAAACTCGTCGAAGAGAAACCTCTTGCGCGAATGGTATTTTAAAAGTCTGACGATAATACCAAATAGAAAGGCATATTTATTCGTGCCGAGGCAACATGTCCGCGGTTGCACAACGGAACTTACAAGATCGTAAAGCGTTTCGACTTTACGTTCCGTTCGATTAATACCTGGTAAACTTGAATTTCGCATGGCTGACACGATCAATCGTACGAGATGATTTACTGGCCACAGGCAAATTGCCTCATTCGTTCGATTTACGCGGTTCGAATATTTCTACTTCTATAAACTGAATCATGGATTCCGTTCCCTCAAACGGCCGAACGCATTTACATAAATTGGTATTTCTTTCTCCAACATTATCGGTGCGAGCATGGTCTACATAGAGAAAATAAACGTAAGATTGTTGCGAGCAGCAAACAAGTTTACTGTAGTATCAGGCATTCGTTGATGCCGGTAGGAAGCCGGATATGGAATTTATGTGTAAGAACCTCGAGCGTTTCCTGTGTTCAGCGTCCCATATTTTTTACGAATCTCCACCGGAGATTTCCTGAGGATGCAGTTCTGCAAGGGAGAAGGAACGGAAACGGGCAGAAAGTCTTTGCGTTCCTCCCTTAACGGACGAAAAGACCGTCCACGGTTCGTGAATGATCCGTAGAGTGGAAGCACTCGTTTATTCCTCCCTCGTATGCATCCCGTACGACTGTCTTTTAGAATGTCTATTAATTTATGAATATTTCCCCTTAAGATACTGCAGAAATGCAGTAGAAATGCAGCAATAGATAATCAAATATTTCTCCACTTTATTCCCCCTTGCAACGTTCCGGGCACTTGGAACGCGGGCAATTTCCTCAAATTTATAGCTGTTTCTACCGACTCATTGGCTATCTATAATTTCGAATCTTTTCCGGCTTGATCCGCTAATTTTAACGTATGACCGACTGCTGGATTCCGATCGCACCTCGTGCCGTAGTTTTTCCGCGAAATTCGAGGCCCGCGCGTAACAGGGATATACAAAACGGTCGTGTCAAATTAATATTCAGAACGAGGTCGACTGGCCTTGGTTTCAAGTGGGGATACCTTAACTAGCCCGGGCGGCGTCCGAAATGCGTTCGAATGCCGAAGGTGTGCCTGAATTCACGTTTCACTTATTTAATCCTCGTGATTCGATTCCGCCGTCGGGTTTGATGATGATTGCTCCTACATAGAGAATCTAGTTATTCTTAGACCGGCAGTCTCAGTCGGATAGTGGAAAGAACTTTTACTGCGAAGTAATAATGAAAAGCAAACTTCTGCCTAGTAATTTTGGCCGCGTCCACTTTTCCACATATTTTTCTTTCCCGGTTAAAGGGTTCAGTATTTTAGCGCGGCCGTCGTGCCATTGTCCACCTGCTCGACGAAACATTGTCCCGATGAAAGCAGCTAATACCGATAATTCTGTGGCGGACGCGTAAATCGCGAAAAGAACTTCCTCCGTTATTGCTGCCTCGAATTTCCTCGAGTTCCATTACGCACACGCGTTCATCGAGCAGTTACACGTACGAGCCGTGGCAATTTCCCTCCCGCGCGATAAAGCTTCCAAGCGTCAGCTCTGAATGCCGACAGAAACTTGAGGCAAAGATGTCGGATGTTCAGTATGGGGTTTACGACGCCCGGGCTAAATAAACCTGTCGCATCCCGAGGAAGAGAGTCACGTTCTCCTTGTTAAGCCTCTTTCTTTCCCCCTGTATCGTTCAACCATCATACATAAAACCCTCTTATTGCCCCCTTTAATGCGCAATTAAAACGTGGCCTGGCTTCATTTCGAATAAAAATTGTCAATCCCGGGGGTAACAGGGGGGACAGAAATCGATTCGTCGTTACGATTCTCTACGCTCCTCTTTAACGCCTGCCCACAGTTGGTTTCCTTCCAAACAACGCGAAAAGCTTCCTTCTGTTCGAGCGACACGCTGAATACTCCATCTTCTGAGTGAGTCGGCCGATACGAAGGCACTCGACGTTCCTTTGAAATGCAATCGCACACCTGGTATCAACCTGGATTCGAGATGCGGAACTCCGTTCGTTCGAGTGGCGATAAACGCGCTCGGCCAGTCGGCGATTCACGATCCCGATTGATGTATTATGATATCTGCGGGAAGTGTTCAATGGAGTAGCTCCATTGAAACTTGCCCGGTCACGTAAGGATGGGCGAAAAAAATTCGTACGAATCGATTTCGAGGTACCTGCACGCTTCTCTGGCTGGCATTTTTATAGAAACCGACGGACGATCGTCCCGGTAATGGATGATTTATGGCAGCGAACTAGCAACTACAACCAGTATCCCGGAATCGGACTGAATTTTTCTATTATCACGGTCATGCTTGCATCAATGATACCACTTCGTCAAATGCTTCCTCGAGTCACCATCGTTATCATTTTTTCGCATTATCTTGATTCAACAAACGGACTCCACTTTCTATAAATCCACGCTGAATCCAGCGTCTCGTTTATTTCGACGCGAAGAAAGAAACACCGGGAGATACAAAGGAAGACCCGGTACACAGGCATCATAGAACGGTACTCGTCGTTTTTAGTTTCCTGATCGTCGTGTGCTTCCGGGTTGTTTTTATCCCCGCGTTCACAGTCGGGACTCGTTTTCTCTTCGTTTTCGCGACTGTTTTAAAAGTATCCCCCGCCGTGTTCATTTTCCACCCGTATTTTTCCCGGCCCGGAACGTATTTCACGTGTCAACGGGAGGAGAATGAGAAATGTACGTTGTCAACTGCAGAGAATCAAGCATCGGAAAATCTAGACAATTTCCACGGGCGAGCTATAGGGATAGGGTTCGAATCTCGGGAGATCCAATAAGCGAACGTTTGTAAACCGTCTGACACTGCGCCATGCTGAAATGGTTTCCGTCATATCTCGTCCTGGGAGAGAAAGATAACGAGGACCATTGAAAACCGCGTTTGGAATGTTGTTATTGTGCTACGCGACCAACTGCGTACGGAATAATGGTCGTGTATACGTGGACACAGCGAGAGAATTACGTGGACAAATGGTGGAGGTAGTTATTATCCAATTTCGAAGCAAAACTAGACTATTTGCGTTACATTTAACTATATTTATTACGCAATTCGTGCCGTATAAATTACTGTTATGCTCAATTATCAGTCGCTCTATATTCCTTGCTTTTCTCTGATCTTTCTTCTCCTACGTGTACGGCCAACAATTTTCATTGAACTGTACGAAATAGAATTGGCTAACACTAATAATTATAACTGCTCGTGAAGGAATTGAAAAATGGTACCGTTATTACCGTTCGCCAACTTCATTTCATCGCAGACTATATACGCATTTATTCAAACGAATAATTACATCGTCGCTAGCGGAGGGCCAATTATCCAGCATAATTACACCGGATCGTTTGTTGGAACGGTCAGAAACGAAACGGCGTGTCTCGACGTGGACATTTCCCCCCCCGCTGAAATTTCCCAGCGAATTCGCAAGCAAATGAATTTACCTGGAGGATCAAGCTTAGGGGTTCCTCCTTCGATTTCGAAACGATCGAAATTCGAACGGCATTTTAATTGCGGTGGCACAATGGCCAGACGATTACGCGAGCATGGTGGAACATTTAGGATCTTGGTGAAAAGCTGGACCAGCAATAAACCGCATTTCTGACAGTCCTCGGCGACGTTATCCGTTATCATATATAACAATACCCGGTAACAAACGTTGCAGGGAAGAACAAAAGGATGGGGTCGAGCGAAGGACATAACGATCATATTCGTTCTGTAACAATTGCACCCTGGCAGACAACGTGTCCCAATTAAGAAGGAACTTTCATCGCAATAGTAAAATCTTTCGAGCACCCGGATAAACGAATGATGCTATAGCGCAGAGGGGTGTAAATGTGTATCGTGTTCGGAGCACAGGGAAACACAGTATCGACTTTAAACAGACCTTCAGCCTTTAAACAACAGGGAACAGGTATCCGTGTTAATGTCGAAGAAATCGTAACAAACGAATCCCGACGGGGATTCACTCGATTTCAGTAGCGTGCATAAATTTCGGTAGCTCGACAGCCAGCAAGTTCGCAAATAGTCGGGGGGGTTTGAACGTAATAAATCCCTTGAACGTTCGATGGTTATCGGTTCCTCGTTTTTTGCCGACTTTCTGCCACAGTTCTCGATGTATTCTTTCCCGGATAAGAGATTGCCGGATCGTAAATGATAAAAAGCGGAAGGAAGGTCACGCGTTGTTAGCTATCGGAAAACGCGGCGAAAGAGATCGTGCTTGTCCTCCTTCCATAGAATGATCAAAAATTGACACTGCCGTCGAGTGTTCGCGAGACACGCGCGAACGCCATTATCAATTTTGCTCGGGGGTGTTTTATCGCAATTCGATCTTCTTTACCCCCGATTTTCACGATCCGCAATTACCAATTAATGATAATCGATCGTTGAACTGGTTTGCAGCTCGTTCGTCGCGAGGTCCGTGTTTGAACTGTTTGAACTGGGAAAGAGGTTGAACATAGAAGCTGTATCGAGGGTGTATCGAGGATGCATCGGTGTTTAATTAATCATCGAACCGAGGCGGGTAAAGTCTGTTTGGAAATCGTTAATTCGCGCGGCGATAAATCTTTGATCGGTGGGTTCTTAATATTTCATTTAACGGTCGACTAATTAGTCAGCGATGCTCGTGCAATATCGTGAGCTACTCATTACGATTGCAGGATATAAAATAATAGAATGGAAGAACGTAATTCTCCTTTCCTGTTCAACGTAATAAAGATCTCTGGTGATTAATTGTTCAACCACGTAATAGCATCTTGAACCGGGAAATTCTCTTTTCGGGCTAGAGGCAGGACTAATACATAAGAAATGAAAGTGAAACAAATTGTCGAATCCCCACGAACGGGATCATTCATTGTCCTAAGCACACCTAAGCAAATTCGATGTCGAGGGAAACATGTCGACGTGACAAATGACGTGAAATTCGAAGCATCATGCCGGATTAGCTTGTTCCTTGCTTTTGTGAACGTTTGCGGAAACGAAAGGCGAAGGCTCTAATCCGAGAAAACGACTACTAGACGCTCCGGTTAACGGGCACGGAAACGGTTTCTTGTAGACGAGACCAGTAGAAGAGTCACACGGAATTGTTCTCGCATAACGTTCCGCCGAGGTAGAGCAATGCTCAACGTTATCGTCGATGTTTCTCGGAGGAAGGCACGATTACGGCTACTTCGTTGCCAGGTGAAACGTAAAAACTAAGGTGGTAACACGATCGTACTGCCGGGCGTAATTCTCGGCAGATACGACGAACAATTTTGCGGTGTAAATTATTTCAAACGGCAGACAATTATCTTTCAACGTGCAAGAATTCATTCTCTCTGTTTCCGAAACGGATTTCGAAGTAGCATGTTTATTTCACGCACTACTATTTCAATAATTTTCGCGTCGAATATCGTACACTTCGAACTCACAATTTACTACTCACTTTTCTCCACAGGACAATAAAAGCATCGCTATTTTCAAGGACGATTCATTTTGCATCTAGATGGCGAGATTTCCACGATCACACGAACGTTTCCCGAATTCTGTTTTACTCCGTATCCTATTGGTATCGCAGCCGATTTTGTCGAGCCGCCCTCACCAACGAATCTTTCCCGTATCGATTCGTGAGAAGATACTCTCCACGAAATCTCGAGACACGTCCACGGCGTGTAAAAGCCTACCATCCATGTACAGTAGAAATTGCCACCTCACCCTCGCGAAGGGAGATCTTTCGTTCAATCGACTCGGAGGACCCTCGTCCTCTTCATCCTTCAGTCATTTATAAGAAACAAAATATGCACCCATATAAATTCCTCCTACTGTACCATCAATGATAAGTGTTATTAATAACAGTCCAATATCAGAAGAGACCTCACCATTTGCTTCGATAAGGGAAGCTAATATATCTACCGAACGTTCGACGAACGATACGAATCTCTATTATGTACGATTTAATCGAAATCTCAAACTGATCGACGCCTCGAGTAGATAAAGTGTTCGTGAATCGAAGGAGACGAAGGATAAAGGGGCTTGTATCGATTCTCTGAGGTGACGGTGGCTTTCTTCGGCCCGCGGAACAGGAAGCTCGCTTTTGAATGGCGACGTTCGTTCACCTTGCGGGGACAGCGAGGAGTTTCACGCAGCGCGCTGCTCCGAAATTCCTTTTCGTTGCCTCCTATTTTCCGCCCGACGTTGGCTTCGAATAAACCTGGTTTACCTTGGGAGCCGAGAGGATCCGCTTTCTTTAACAAAAAGGTTTGCAACGGAAAGGCAAAGAGTAGCCGTCTGCCGAGGGGTTCATTCTCTCCGCGTTTCTTGGTGCTAATGAGCGATGGTGCAACGTGATTTGGTTGGAAAATAAACGAAGTATTTTTCTGTGACTGTGTCTGTATTTCCCCCGTTCGACGGACATTTAGAATTTAACAGGGCGAATTATATTTTATTATTTGGGGCTCGATGCCGGCATCGGGAAATAAATTTTCTTCTCCTATCGGAAGCCTGTCCCGCGTTAAAAGCGCCCCTCGCCTATCAATTTGGTTCCCAGTCTACAGGGTGTTCCAACGGGCACGGTCGATTAGCAGGGAAATATAAAAAAGTTGTTACGAGATTTCCATCGCGACGCACGTAGATAGAGTTTGCCAGTGGAGGTCGTCAACGTTCAATCTACTCTTCTTTCTGTTTTAGTTTTCCACCGAGGGAAATCATGACAGGAACATACCGGAGATCGGTGAGTACATCTACAACGCCAGTCGTTTTTCCTTTTTTCCCTTTTCCTCGTTCCCTAGTTGGCATGCACGCTCTCGCATCGCGGATCTTGAATCCAGAGCCTCTTCTCCTTTGAACTTCTTTGGCCTTAGGTTGCGTGTTCGGTGGCCACGCTGCATTGATTTTCCCCTTGGTTCGTAGACCCTGAACGATCCCTAGTAAATTCGCACGATGCACTCCGGGGAACGCCCATTGCTGTAACGTGCGTACTCGCACATAACCTGCCGTCCCGACGAACGCTTTATCGTCGAAGAGGCCAGAAAGCACACGTATGCACGGACCTTCTCGAATGTTGGCCCGCTGGTTATTCGTGTCGGTCGATTCGCATAAATTTCCGCGGCCGACCGTGGCAGCGAGGGCAAAAAATCGTGCCGCGATGCCTCCTGTTTCCGGTTCCCGCTTTATTTTCGTATCTGTACATCCCCCGGCTGTTCGCGTGGCCCCTCGATGGAAATTGGCTCCGCGAACGATCGCGTTAAGAGCTCCTTGCAAATTACCTGTCAACGCGAACCTGCACGGAAGCAAATATTTTCAGTGCATTCCGATTCCATTGTTGTTCCTCCAATCGAATTTCTTCGTTCGGCTGGCAATCTCGATCGACTTGGATGGGACGTCGACGACGAAGAACGAACGAAATGATTAATGCGATCCGTGCAGCTTTTCGACTGCATCGTTGCAACGCCACGAAAACATTCTCGCGAACTCTACTTTATCTCGGGTAGTCGGGTCGTTGACTAGGGTCACGTAGACTTCGGCTTTTTAGCAGAGGAATCGCGACACGTGGACAATTTCGTCCCGCTATCCAACGATCCCATTAATTTACTTGAGACAGCAAGCTGAACCCAGTTACGTTTGAACCCAGCTTCCGAATTCGCGACAATGAATTTTAATTTCATTTCAGGTCCAGATTATAAAGTCGATGGATACTACGAGGGTGGGACTTGGGCGGAAGGGACATGAATATTTGAAAGGTTCTGCGAGGATTCGTCCGTCGTGGGGTCGTATGAATTTGCAGCAGTGAAAAACGTTGCATATTCGATTGAATACAGCCGGGTCGATACATTTGCACGGTATCACGGTCGCTGCCTCGTGTCTAGTACACGTCGTTGATCACAATGAGCGATCGTTTCGGCAAGGCAAATGGCCGTGGCGTCTTACGATAATATTTACGGCACGATATCGAACACTCAAATCATTCCTCTTTCTGTTTCACCCCCGCGGTCTAAAGTTTCAAGAATGTCGGCTTGGAAATATTTCAATAGCGATCCTCCCGTTTGGAAATATTTCAGCGGCGATTCCCCGTGATTCCGGCAACGAAAACAATCGAGAATTTTCTTCGTAAACGAACCGCACCGTTCGTCTGTCTATTATTAAACGTTACTTATTATCACCGAGGATGCAGAACGCTCGTCCTAGACGAGACGTCGTTTCAATTGTTTTCCCGTTCTATACAGGGTTGCCAAATGATCTCCAAAGTGCACGATTATTAATTCGTGGCGTGAAGTGAACACTTTCAATTTAAAAGTACCATCGTGCACGAAAGATTGAACATCAACGAGCATCGTGGACACACCCTCGCCATTCTCGCGTCATTTGTTTTCTATTTTCGTGGAGCTCCAGGCGCCGATACGATATTCTCAGCGCCGTCGATAAGAAAAACCCCGGATACGAAGGATCCAAGCCTAGGGAAAACATTCGACGGAAGTTCGAGGGCGCAGAACGAGCACGAAGTGCCGCACCAAAAATCTTTAGGGATGACAAGATATTAGGGAGGAATCCCTGGACGAAACTTTCGTCCGTGATTTAATTGGGCCGCGGCGGAACGCCAGAACCTGAAATGCAAGGGGAAGGAAGAAGAACGTAATCCACTTGATTGCCGGGGAATTTCGTTGCCCACTTAGTAGCCAATACGAAACTACTTTCTCGCAGACTTCGATCAGCTAGGGGTGGTTGGCGCTACCATGGACGGGGATCAAGGGTGTTGAACTTGCTAGACTGCAGAATATATACCGGGTCGAGGGATGTCGCGGACGATAGGGACGTTATTCGAAGAACATCGGCACCGGAGATTGAAATTTATGAAAGAAACGTCGTGCAACTTTGTGCCGGGCAGCTGCTTGTTTATACATTCGCCACTTGCGAGAATCACGCCTGCCAAGAATAATCGATCGGCAGATGGTCGACGTTGCTTTCGGGCGATTTCGCTTACACGACTCGCGTGGAATTTTCGTCTATTTTCCTCTGAAAGTCAAATCTCCGCGAATTAAATGCGAGCAGTGTAATGGACACAGAAGAAATTTGAACTTCCAACTGCGGTTTTTAAGAGATTTTATTAACACTTGGACTTAGAGTATGATAATGTACTTTTTTGTATGAAGTGAGCTTGGACTTGTAAGAATGATAATTGTAATAATGAATGCGCTTGGACTTGTATGATAATAATGAGCGCGCTTGGACTTGTATGATAATAATGAGTGAGGAGTCGGGGAACCTTGGGTTTTTAAAGGGTGTTGGAAAGGATGTAGTAGGGATGGTGAGGGCGAATTCCAAAGGGTTGCGTATGGGTAGGGATTGTAGGTAGTATGACTAGTTGTTTTGGAAGCGGTGATGTGATAAGGTTCCATGATGAGTATTTGTGATGTCGGAACTTAAAAATATTTGTACGTATGAATCCTTAAGCGACTAGTAGATAATAAGTAATACAGAAGTAAAGAGATAAAGAATAATACAGAAGTAAAGAGATAAAGAATAATGCAGAAGTAAAGAGATAAAGAATAATACAGAAATATATATCGTAAGACTAATATAGATATTTGGGGGCGAATACATTACAGCAGTCTCGCGAAATCAATTAGAAGATTCTACTACTAGGAACATACTTTTATTCGGTTGCTCGATGGCACTTCGTGCCTCGTCGTATTTCCACGATTCTATATACAGATATATCGCGAGAGCTTCGCTTTGCTGTGCAACCAATCTTAAAGGAAATGATATGAAAACAGAACGCACGTGGCAACTGGGACACACGCATGCACAGTCAGTTCGCCAGTGAATCAATCTTCCGCAAACCGGGCCCAAAGCTTCTTGCGTCTCGCTTAATTTCCGAGAGGTCGGCTTTCAATTTGCCGGGCCATCGCGGGGCAGGTTTAACGTATCGATAGATAACGCGTCAGTGAATATATCTGTTCAGTTGCAGTCTCGCGTAAACCGTCACTCCGTACACTTGGCGTTCCATTTGGTAAATCACTGGCGCACAATGTACAGAACTGTACAGGTGGTACAGTGTCGGTTGAACGAAACGGCAGGCTAGCGTGCGGCCCAATCATTTGCGGCTAACGAACGCGATCAATTCTGTTAAACTACCGTTTCGGGGTCGGCAAACTGTAATTTGGAACGGTTTAGAGGGTCTTTTTTTCATTTTGGAATTGCATACCCAACGAGCAAGTCGATAAACCTACCCGTAACGTCATCATTCGCGGATCGTTCGACAGATCGGCCTGCAACACCAAGAGAGACCTGTAATCGTAAGCCCCACAACAGCTGGAAACCTGCCCATAGGCTTATTAGTTAATTGCCGAGTGATTATCACCTCGCCTACGTAATAGCATCCCCGCCCAATTAATCCCAATTAACGGTAACAGCTTGCGTGGGACAGTCTGACCATGGTCCTCTACTTTCGCGTGAAGTACGCCCAAGGTTTTAATTGCACGCGAAGCGATTCGCCCGCGGCGAAAACACTCCTCCGATGAATTGTGCGCCTTTCAATTTCTCCACCGCAGTGTATTCACCGCTCGTCGCTGGTGTTTACGATCCCGTTTACGAGACCGGCATGCAGATTTTTAACTCGGCACCGCGATACGCCAGGGCGAATTTACCGATGGACGCGACGAAACTTTCAACCGAACTGGGCAAAAAGCGCGGGTGTTAGTGCCCGCGCTCAGTGTGCACGCAAATTGTTAATACGAGTAAGTTTCGATGTTCGAGGAGCGACGCGATCGATCGTCGAAGTAGGCGCCTAATACCTATCAACGGAAGTCAAAGCGTGCAAGAACGAGACGACGAGGTGCGAATCTAATTAAAGGCGTCACTTTGCGGACCTTCGTTAGCGAGAAGTCGATGCTGAAAGTACTCGGGCGTTTCTTTGACCAGAGTGCCTTGCCGTCGCGCCGAAATGCGATCGCACCCGCGTCTTGGTAAACACGGGGACGTTTTCACGGGAACGCTGCGAAGTCCGTATTTTAATTTGAACTTTTCGTAGCGAGCTTTTAAATAGTTCCGTACTGGAATGTCTTTTCAATGCGCAGGCATCGCAGCTTTTTCCTCGAGGGAAGTTAAGTTGTTGTTTTTTCTTTTCGTCGAGAATTGAATCGCGACCGGCCCCGTCGGAGTTGGAAGGAGCCTGACGTTCCTCGAACGTCAGAAATCAGTTTATGGCGACAGCTCGACGAATTGTTTCGTCTTCCTCGCGGTAATGGGTTTTCTTATCGATCCCGTCGAAGCACGGATTATTAAAGTCATATTCGATCATCGAGGATGAAATCAATTTTACAAGTTGCAATATGATGCATAGGTTCAGTCATCGGCTAGACTGTAAACGCCCGTATTGCCCCGAGACAGGGGCGGCTGGAATTTCACGAAGGAATTTCCGTGGTCTTCCACTTCCGTCTTTTTCCCAGGCCATTCGTGGTTCCATTGGAAGGCAAACAGGCGCGTAAAAGTTCTTGTCTCTCTATAATCTCTGGGCGGGCAGCGCACGTCGCGTCGCGAGCAATTTACGAGCGGAGGTCCCAGGAATTTCTGTAATTTAAACTAGCAGCTGTAATTTTTTACTGCATTATGCACGCTTGGCCGACCCCTGCGATATATAACGTCGGTATATTGGCGAACTGATAAACGCCGGATCACTTTCTGGGACGTTGCACGGGAGAAATGGAAACGTCGACGTCGAACGATTTGCCGCCCGAATGGGAAATAATAACGATTAACAGAGGTCGTTCTCGAGACAGGTGAAATATGTTGGTTACGGACAGCCGCTACAGCTGTTGTTACGGAATATACCACTCGGGAATTACGCCCCAGGAACATCTGCAATCACCGTGCCGCTGGAGACGTCGTCGTACTGGAAAGTGGAGTCGGGAAATTCGTCGTGCGGTCGGAGTTCAAATACGTTTTAACCTGTCGTTTTAGGGACGAAAGGCGGGGCTAAAATTTCGTTACATTAAGTAAGGATCCGCCGGGGAACATGCTTGGTCGAATATGTGCCGCTGCATTTCACAGATTTAGTCGAACCTTAGTACAAGAGAAAAAGGTGTATGAAATTAAATTCGAAATTTTCATGACTTTGGAGCTTTTGCGTAGACGCAGTATGTGTATATCCTCGTTGCGTGTATACATGCCGCGTTCTAATATTTTAATATAAAGTCTATAAAAGCGCAAAGGTCGTAAAGTCGAACAAAACTCTAGCGGTCCGTTTTATTATCACCCTCCCTTCGGTCGCGACAATCACGGCCAGGGATGGAAACGACCGTACAGATCGAAGATACGGCATGAAAACATTTTTGCCCGGTTCGTTTTCGCCGCGAGTCGATAAGCCGTCTGATAGATTGGACCGTAAATTAAACGCAAAACGGGAGGAGCCGCGTGAAAGGAAATTAACGTGACGATGACTGACCCAACCTATTGTTTGCCTCGTGCACTCGCACATTTAATTAGAAAAGTTTTCCCGCCGTGGAAGATTATTTCCGTGAATCATGGGCGTGATTAAAAATCCAGGTCGGAATGCGTTCCATAGCACGATCAGCGTGTAAAGCTATCTTCGCGACAACGGCCATCGTTTTATTAAATTTGCGACGGAGCCGTCAAGCTATTGGTCGGCCGTCGATACCACGAGAAATAAACTTTTATTCGCCAGGCAAATGATCGATTTATTCGACCGAGGTAGCGTGGACCCAGTGAACCGCGAGTCGTCGCGTATTTCTGGTCTAATGAAATTTTACGATAGGCTATAATTGATCGCCATTGCTTGCCAGAAACTCGACACAGGATGAATTCGCTTTTAATTGTACATTCACGACTGGGAAAGGGGGGGGGGGGTGCAAACACTCGCCAGATCATGCTATTCTCTTTAATGGCCTATCGGCGTTTATGACATTATAATTATAACGCCAACATGACGGGGCTTTTCCAATTGAATTGCGGCACTCGTCGATTTCAGAGGTAATTAATTTTCGTACTCGTTAAATATCTCAATGGCGCGCAATGTTCGTCGTTCGACACGTCCTCGCTCGAAAACGGAACCGGGAAAACCGCGAGGAAAGCAAATACCAGGAGAGGACGCGGCGAGTGAAAGTATTCTTCATTCTAGGAAGATATTTCCCAGCCCCGCGTGATTTATAGCGCCAGCGTAATTGCACTAATAAGGCCAGCACTGATGTACGACTCGTTCGTGAAACACGATTCGTCCATTACGCGAGACGAGTATACGTTCTAGAAGCAGGTAACGCGAAAAGAATAACTATCTGTAATCGTCGTGTGATTCCTGAACGCAAACCATGATCAACCGAACGGCCCAATAACTCGACAAAGTTTGGATGCGCGCAGTCAGGCATAAGGGGAAACGGACCGTACCTTGTCAGACAGAAGTAGCGCGAAGCAAGGCAGAGGAGGGTAACGAATTTTTAAAAGTTCGGTTGCGCTTACAGTGGGTCGGTGTTTCCCTGGTTCGCAGCGGTGTTGCTTGTGAATGAAAATTAAATAAGCTCCACTGGAAGAGGGAAACTTTGCGGTAGCGGGTGTATACGATGAACAGAAAACAGCGCACGGTCTAAATGAATGGTCCGTGGTCAGACTGGTTTAGCCAGTGCAGCGTCCAGAAATAAGAAACCGCGTGGCAAAGTGTTCGACCGGAAGGTTTTAAAATATCAAACGCCGCCCTCCTGTATTTTCAGGAAAGCCGCCGTAAGTCGCGGGATAATTTATACGAACTCTCCGAGGAAAGTTTTGCATGTTGATGCCGATCGACTTTGTCAATGCAGGCGACCCATCCCCTGTCGAGCTTGAATCTTACTCGCGTTGCTTTTTTTTTGATTCTCTTCCTTTTCCTCGTCGAAAAGGGGGCAAAAAAATTGAAAAGCATAGGGTATATCTCCGGGGACGACTGGGTTCACACGGAATGACGCCTCCGTTGTGTTAAGCTTGATAGATACCTTTAGCTCGTCGCCGGAGTAACTTACAAAGGGCGTTTCACTGGTTCTGGCTCTTTGCCAACGCACAATCACACGTTCCCGAGCATCAACACGCGGGTGCTCCGGTGAACCCTCCGATGCCGTGTGTACATTCTCCGCATTGTACGTTTGTTTGAGTCGTGGTGCACGTACCCGCGAACTCCCGTGGCCTGGTGAATACGCATAACTGGACAGTCGGAAGGAAGGGAATTGCGGTGTGACAGGATGCAAGGGACTAATCGATGCGAGGACACATTTCCTGGGCGGCTAACTGCGTTAATGTATTGGTGAGCCTGTGCGAGCTTCAGGTGTGTTCCCGCATCAATCGTCTCGATGATAAGCGGCATCGAAATTCCTGGCGCTATAGCCTACTCGTGTTCAATGCACGATTCATTGAATGCCATCGAGACTGATATTGTCCGTCGAATACTGGCACGATAAAGGATTTTTTCAAGGGAACATAAAAGTGTCGCTTAGAAGGGGATATAATGGAAAAGTACTGAACACTTTTCTCATCTTTAGTTCTTTTTTTATTTTCGTTCCATTGGTAATACGATCGAACTATTGCTTTGCAGGATTGCGGAGCAACAACTTTGAATCGTCATCGTAAATATACACACGGTACATTAAATTATTTTATATAAGGAGTTTTAAATGGACTGCTATTACGTGCGAAGCACCACTGTATTTAACTTCGGACTCCTTACTCACTTATTATCTATCGAAGATGTCTTTTTTGCAGGCAATTTTCAATTTAATCCTAGAACTTCAGAAAACGACCGGAACAAAAATGTACCACCGCTCATTCGAACATTCGATCTCCTAACAAAAGGTAACATCTTGCGCTAATCCGATTAGCGTAGGTGTAATCGGAGTCTTTTGTCTCGTCCAGCTACGTTTATCCCAAAGGTGTAACCGGCGTCGCATTTCAGCAGATATGATACGCGGTTTCCTCGGGACACGTCTTTATTCGCGTCCGGCCCGTAAACGATGGCAGCCTGTGTGGATATTCAAGCGCGACGGGAACGCGTAGCAGTTTCCCTTCGAGGCATGCCTGTTTCGCTAATTTCCAGGACGAATCCTTTACGGTTGTCGAGTCGTGTTGGCGCTAGACGTGCAAGCGAAACGGGTGGACGGATCGTCTAACATACGAGTCGAAGATTAGAGAGAGGAACTCAAATGCTCGTCAGAACGAGGTCGGCTATGGTAATGTCGACGAATCTGGGTCAATCGGTTGATCGCCTTTAGTTAAGGGGATACGAAATAGCGCAATTAAGTTTACCTCCCTTGCAATTAGGCTTATGTCGTGCGGATGTCGAATCACCCCGCGCGACAAGATTGTCCAGGCACCCTTTTCAAGGGAGAAATTAATTGTTTCCTGTAAACAAAACAGAACGTTGCACCTCGCTTTCTTCTGCTCGTAAAAATAAATGGAGGGGAAATTTTATTAGGGTTGCGCGGTTTAATTTGTTGGTATACTTAATTGCCTTCGCGAAAGCACGCAGATGTAATTCACAGAAGAGCATTCGGGCGTGCAGTTGTTCCTCAGTTTTTGGTAACGTAAGATATTCTAGAATTCCGAGGAAACGATGAATTTCTGCTCCATAAAATTTCGCCCCTTTCTTCTCTTTCCATCTAAATGCCCGTTTAACTATCGCAACGGTATCGACCGACAGGGTGATATACGCCGCAGTCAATTCCTATTTTCGAAAAGAACTGCTCGCTCCTCCGCCCTTGACGTTTCATTTTTACAGATAAAACGAATTTCCGACGAATCGCCGGCCGCGAAATTTATTGTTCCGGACGTAAATCATCATTGGCCGAGAAACATCCTCAAATAGAAATCAAACCGTCGCGTCGGTATTCCTCCCCCGCAGCTTGCGAATCGAGGTATGTTTCCTTTCTGCGGCTGGCAGCCGGGAAAATGCGAAAAAATTACCTTCCACTGCGCCGTCCTGGTTTCCCGGCACAGTTTATCTCCGTGGCTGCATCGATCACTCTTAACCGTTTTAAATCAGATCTCAATGCCCCGAACAACGCTCGACACGCCGTGAAATTGTTCGCAACAGTAAGCTGTTGCAAGGCGATAAGTCGCAGGATACCGGCTCACAAAGCAATAGGCTTTCGCTTATCTCTATAAAAACAGTCCGATGCGAAGGATGGGCTATGTACATATTTCCGAAGAGAATTCAATCAGAGATTTAAACTCAGCTTTTACGTCACGTTGTTGCACTGTAGCTTCACGGAAGTCCAATGGTTATATCGCTCGTAACAACGAGGTAGATTCGTTGGTGGGCAAACCTTGCGGATCTTGGTTCGTCGATTCGGCAAACTTATATCGATCCTCTGATAAACGAAGCATTAAGCCGTCGTCTACCTCGCACTCTCGCCCTCTCCGTCTCGCTTAGACTGGTGCAGAAGTTGGCTAAGTTTTACCGAGATAATGGAAGCAGCTGGTCCCGCTCGTATTTCAGACGTCTATCTACGTCCAGTCATCTGAACGTACCTACGTTCGACAAATATAAATTGTAGATTTTAAAGAGGCCGTTCGCCTGGTGCGCGGCTCCGTCTTGCCCGAAGGGCCAGCAATAAAGTAATGGACGAGGGTGAAGTACAGGGAAATAAACAAAGGACGATCCAGTCGAGAGAGCCGCAAAGAGGAGAAGCAAGCTTGGCTGCAAAGCTCGTCTGAACTCGCTCGATCGAAGCTATAAAATTTAACGGGCAGCGTCCTTAGCGACAACACCTTTTCTCTAACCAATCTTTTAACCCTCGAACGGTTCAGGTGGTTGGAATTGTGCTCGCAGAAATTCTTTTCATTTCAACGGCGTCATTTCTCTCGCATCGCACCCCGAGCAGCTTTCGATCGTGGCCGAGTCACGCCCACGAAGAACTGCTGTCGATTCGAGTTACGAGAAAATAATTCATCCCTCCATAACGATTGTCGTGGAAATCTACCAGCGCGAGGAAACTGTAATTGGTCGTCGACGGCGCGATAACGAGGTCTTGGATACTATCGATACACGGCGTTTCCTCTAATTAATTACCTTGATCGCGCAGAATGGCAACAAACACACTCGATACATCAGCTCTGGTGTGCTCGGAAAAATTCACACGGATTCACAATCTGAGCGTGTAACGCAGTACGTTGGAAGGAGTTTCGATGAGGACGCTGCGCCACGTTGGAGACTCTCGTTGAGCAGTTTGAAGAGAGGCTGGGAACGAAATGGTCCTCGAAGTAATAACGAGGCTTCGTCACGATCGCAATGTTCCGCGGCTGGATCGACGCAATTAAGCGCAGGGAACCATTGTAAAAATAATCGGAAAATTGCACTGGCTGTGTAGAATCTATGAAACGGTAAGTACGAATTAATTCGCGCAGCAATTCTACATACGATCAACGCGCGGCGAAAGGCCTGGCTTCGTTAATAATTGACCCATGCCACTGGCGTATCTAACCCTTTCTACTGCAACTTCCACTTTACTTAAGCAATCATTAATTAACAACCCTCGGTGTACAAGTTTTTTGCGAAGAATTCTCCTCGAGCACAGCGTGTATCCTCGATTCCTTTCCGTTTCACAAAGGCCTGTTGGATTCAAAGCGACGCGCGAGTCACGTGACTCTTGCACGAGATAACACGACTTCACAAAGGAATGCCTGATTATCAAGCGCAATTGCCTTGAATTCGTAAAGAGGGACGAAATTCCACGATTAACAACCGCGTTCAACGCGAATAGTGTTCTGTTTCCTCAAGAGGAGAGAAAGGATCCACATGATTGATCCACATCCGGACAGATAGGATTACCTTACGAGGGAAAGCTTTTAGAAAGTGAAAGGACCTCCATCGACGGTGCCAATATTGAGACGCTCTCGAAATGCCAGATACCGGAAACACGGTGAATGTTACGCGTAGGATTTCGACAACGGCTTTTAACGTTTCGCGTTAACCCCGGAAAATACATACGTCTGATTTACTCGTCATCTTACAGACGAGCACTATCGACGCTGACAAATCCAGGAATGAATCCCCGGTTTTTTCCTGGTGATTTAATTACTCCAAGCAAATGTAGAAGAGTTAGTTTGATGAACTCTTTTTGAACAATTATCCAAGGAGAATTCGGTAACACTTAAAGGAACAAGGCCAGGCTTCGAGGATAATTATACGGAAATTTCTACCATTTTACCCGGCCGAGGCCACCGTGCAGCTTGAAATCCTGGCGAAATGAAGAGGACAAGCCGACCGGAGATTCGAGTAATCCCTACGAGGTTTCGTGGCCAGAGAATTCTAATTTCGAATGTGAAATGAATTTTCTGAAACTGGCCAAACAGCGATGGCCAGCGTTGCTCCTTTTTGCACCATGCACACTTCTTGATATTTGTTGATTGAATCACAAGTGACGCTGTACAAACATTGCACAAATTTTAAGCAACAATAAACTGTCGTCTACCGATCCACGGTTTCCTCGTTTCATAATTTATTTATATCGCGCTCGTTGTTTCTGTGCACGAGAACGCTCGATGTTTTTTTTCCCGCCGATCACGCTGGATAAATAAGCAAACAGTCGAACGAGACTGTCCGTTCCGATGCATCGAGCTTCGAAACTTTTTGCCGCGGCGCTCGTTTTTCTTTGCATCCTCTTGTTGTAGACGCGCCTGGGCGTCGCGGGAGGCAAAGAATCGCTGGAAGAAAATGGTAAGAGCCGTCCTATCTCGCTGCGACTTCCTCCCTGTAAATCGAAACCCGCTATAGGAATAATGCGTGGCGGGTTGCGGGACGAATTTGCACGCGTGTCACCCCGAAAGGGTCGACGAACCGATGCGGAGGGAAAAAAGAAAAAATGAGAAGCGCAATCGGTGACACTCTTGTTCCGTGAGAATTATTAAGGACAGATCGAAATTTATTCCTGTGCCAAGGGGATAGAAATTTTACCTCCACAAGTCGGTGAAGATAAAAAAAAAATAGACTAGACAGAAATCGAAACGAAAGTGTACTTCTTTTTTATTGTAATATCGTGGATGCTAGTGCACGTGCATCTACCGTCTAAGGAGTATTGGTTGACTGAAATTTTACCGCAGGTGTAAGCAGCCATACTCTTCTGCTGTGCCTTAATTGCACTTACGCCCTGTTTCCCTCGAACTGCGACCCATTTTCGGCCAACGAGGCAAAAGCGACGAACACTGTCAACCACTGGTACAAAAAAAAAATGCGAGGCAAAAGCCACGCTGAACCAGTAACGAGTGACCAAATTAAATTAGCCTCCGCGCGTGATACAAGCGTGTTCCGTGTAAGCCGCGTAACAACACAGAGGAATTATAATGCGCCTACGATATTTGGAAATGAGCGTCCTTAATTGAAATGAAATTTTCGAGATAAAAGATCGTCGCGTGAGGTGGAAATTGTTTGTCACGGTACAAGGGGCAAAAGTTATGTTGCATTGGAATAAACGTCAGACCGTGGCGGTTCGGACGAGAAAAAATTGCTCAAGATAAAAGCGTGCCATGAGTCACAAACAAAATTTCGCGGCGCTTCTTCTGCCGCGATAACTTGGCCCTTTATTCCACCCCGCAACGGATCGGCGATCTTTCTGCTGGCCAGCATTTTCTACAATTTTGCGCTTTCGTGCATCCAATTGCAGTAAACGAAATAAATGCACACGATCAATTTCACCCTGTTTAATTGAAGTATGCAAAAGGAATTTCAGTTTACCGTTTGGACAACTTATTCGTTGCCCCAATTTCGTCTCTGATTTCACTCGGTTTAGACCACCGATTCTTTCGTTTCATTAATAATTCGTTTAGTGAAGCTGCAATGAAATGCTTATGGAACTTCTTCGACAAGGAAACGATCGAGTCCTTCTTCTTTGTATCGCTTGTTCGTCTAGAACTGGCGCTTGAAAATTTAGAAGGACTGTGCCGGGGCTAATAATTCTCCGTTTTTATTCCAGCAAGAATCAGGTTGCTCGTTCGGTGACACTCGCAACGCTTCCCAAACATGATTTATCCGCGAGCTATCGATTCTTCATTTGCGAGGCAGATGAACTGTTTCGCGCTTTAATTTCTCGTCGCTCATTATCGTGTCGTCGAATTTACATATGTTTCTCTTGTGAAACCGCTCGTTGTAAAGCTCGTATTATCCATTGGATATACTTAAGTTAAAATAACAGGGTGGTGATTAACATTCCTATAGAATATATCTATAATTCGTCTAAAAAATATATCTACAGATTCTCGTTTCACGCGTACGAAAATCTGTTTCCAATTATAAATCGTGCAAGGTGTATTTCAAGGGAGATTTTCGGAAAGAGGACTTTTGATTAACATGGTCCGACGAGCAGGAACAGATCCTCGCGAAACGAGGGCAGCAGGTAAAAAAAAGGGGGGAAAGATAGCGTGCGTCGTCCCAAAGGTTCGAAACTGGTGGAATTTCAATCCCAGCCGGACATTTATTGACTACTGACGAACACGAACACGTCCTGCGAATTTAGTGATCACCGTGCCCGTGACAACGGATGCATTCCTGGAAAAGGATGAGAGATATCACGTCCGCGGCATCTCCGCGCGGAAAACTGTACTCCATTTGCCGCACGTAAGTCACTTTTATCGTGTTTCGTTTTCGTGGGAATTTCGAAATAAATCTATTGTAACCGTTTCGCCTCGGCAAAAACGAACAGCCAGCGAAATTCTATTCTGTCGACGAATAATAAATGCGGATTCGAAAAATTCGCGCAAATAGCGAACGACCATTTCCCGGCGCGAACTACGCTCTAGCTTCTCCTATTTCTATGCGACACAACAAAACCCGGAGACGCGAATTCTCATCCGCAAGGCTGATCGTTTCTTTTTCTTGTTCGAACGAAACTATGAGTATAATTTTCTCCGTCCCGCCGGACCAGGATTCCCACGCGATCCATCATCATGCGATTATTGCTGTCTCAGATAGCAAAGCACCCCGTTGACGGTCGCAAGTTGCAGTTCGTATAAATACAGCGCCTTTGCACGCGCTGATACACGCAAAGTTCGACACGAAAATCGTCGAGAACCGAGAGGGACGATGCGCGTTAATTTTTTGCACAGCTGACGACCATTTTATTTTCCCACCGGATGGGCGAAAAAAAAGTCCTGGATGTTTGAACGCCGCGTACGAACGTCCGTCTCCTGGGAATTTCATTTCCATGCAGATATCAGTGGAATTAAATATTCTTCTTTATCGCAGGGGTGAGAATATGTCCAACACTTTCGAGCGACGACATCGCGTTTCGCTGAACAATTGTTCTAAAGGATTAATCTTGGATTTATAAATTGGAATATCAGTATCCAGGACGGATGACTCCACTGCTATGGCATCGTTTCAATCCCAAACCGGTAAACCGGTAATTGGCTAGTTCTTACTCCACTCCGAGCACCGTGAAATTCGAAGCCAATTCGTGAAACGACACTGATTAACCGAGTTTGAAAGCCGACAAATTCAAAGATCGCCGGCGAAATTTATCGGACGAATTTTATTCATCCACGTGTTTCGAAATCAATTGTATAAACGACGGAAGCGTAATTTCAAGCGAAGTAATAACGAAGCTGCGTCCGTCGATCCTTTTTTCCAGCTTCTTCCGCGCGAATCTTTCTCTTTCGAGAGTTGAAACATGGCGTAGTAAATCTTTCAGTCAACGGAAAAGAGCGGTGCCCGGGCAAAACTTGATTCTTTCGTACGTTTTCCCAGCGATATTCTCCGAGCCTCTCCCTTGTTGCAGCGCATCTAGTTACGATGCGTTTGGCGGAGATGCGAGGCCTGTTTGACAGGCCTGCATTGATTTACGCAAGTGTGTACAGACTTTCGGTTTAGCGCGAACATACGAGGCACAGATTTTGTTTCAAGGGGGCCGTAAAACGGGACCACCGAGGTTAACTACTTCGCCGTTTTATCCATTGCCTTTGATGGCGAAACTGTTATTCTGTTGTTCCTCCCATGACGGGTAAACCGCTGGCTGCAGTAGACATTTACGAGTGGCCAAAGATTATGAACCGCGGAAGGTCGGCGGAGAGATTCTTTTTTTCCCTGTTTGATTCCATTCGAGCCTTGCTGCTGACGGATTTATGAAGCTTGAAAGTTTTTTCCAGTACACTACTGTGCACGTCGCGCATTCAAGCGTTATTTTTTTCATTTTTGTTACTCCTATCATCCTTACCGTTATCATTATGCAAATATTTTCATTAAAAAAACACTTCGGCCAAAAATGTCACGGTAACGCTTAGTGGTATTTGCAATGTGAACGACACCCACAATTAAATTCTATAATACCCGATCAATGACGTCCGGCTATCAGAAGACGTCACACGACGCCTCCGGTCAGCAATGTTCGGTTATCAAAAGACGTCGTGTAACGTCTCCGGTCAATAATGCGTTAATATCGGATTAATCCCCGCGTCATTCATGCAATTTGCAGCGCAGGTAGGCAGTTTTGCTCACTTGGCGGCGGTAACTCACCGTTACGAAGCGAAGCGACGTGTAGCACAAAATTGACATGGATTAGAGAGGAATAATTAGCATCGCCCCTTACGAATCGAAATCGCAGTCTGTTCGCTATCGTGCCAATTATTCGCTCGCATGCACTCTCACCTCCTATTTTCTCTACACAGTTGCACCCACACAATCGGATAATCGCGCGCGAATTCAACCATAGAAACGTGTACGAATGAATATCCTCGATCGTTCGCAGGGCCGCCATGGCCCGTGCCAGACCAATTTTCCCTCGGCTGCAGGCTCGCGTGCGAAAACATCCACCAGAATAACTTTTTACACCTCTCAGGATAATATTGCGAGCTGCTTGTTTCCGCAATTTTCCGATCATAAAACTCCACGATACTACCAGGAACCGGGGAAACTAGAATTCCCTTCGTCGTGATGATGGTATCTTTCTAGCAACAAGCTTGGATGCTGTTGCCGCGTTTCTTCTTAATGCTGCTCTGCTCGGCTAACTCAGTCTCTGGGAAACATTCGCCGCGTAATTCCACTTTACGGTACACGGATCTGGTATCTTCGTTAGGGGATGATCCGACGGTGTTGCATAGGGGGCCATGCATTCCCGGTGCAAACGGTAGCATTCGAGTCGCTCGGCTGACAAATACGATCGACTGAGCCGTGGCAAAATCTTGCCTCCAGTCTGTGACGTTTCTGAGAAGGTACGTCAACGCGTGTATTTACGCCAGCACAGATTCTGCGAAACGACTCGTTGCACCTACTGAACGTGCAACAGGTGTAGAACACGTAGGCTGAGTTGCCGCATAGGCCAACCTGCAGTTCCGTCCTGCCTCCGATCGCTGATTAAGTGGCAGATTTCGAAACTTCGACGACACGGTTCCATTTAACCACTTAGCCATGAATTCTGATGGTCGTGTCGCACGCTCGCGCTCTGATATCGAGCAACCGTATCGTGCATTGTCTCCACAGCCAATCATAGTCTGTTTATACACGTAGATCGAAATTCCCTTAATTATTGTTTCGAGTTCATCGCGCCAAATGTATCGCGCATTAAAAAGGGGATAGAAAGGTATCCGAGCTGAAAGGGAAATTGGCGCGAACGGAACTTAACGCGATACGATTAACAGGCACAGAACGATTAAGCACATCCGGGTGAATCGTAACAAATATTCCACCCTCCAATTAGAATTGCAAACAGTAGAAATTAGATTTCCGAGTTCCCTCGGTACGACCGGCCACTCTTCCGGCAAGAGAAGAACCGGTGACCGGAAAAATTACCACCGCGAGAGGAAGTATAATGGAGGGACTTGAACCACAGGAGTCGTGAATCGTGTAAAAAACGAGCTCGTACATAATCTCGTGTCTTCTTGGCTCAATTCGCGTGCGGTTACATCGAGTGCATATACCGCGGCGAGATTTCTGTGTATAAAACCGGTGGGATAATAGCGCAGCGGCCTCGAATGGAAGCGATGAAAAATGCCGTTCCACGTAATACAGGATGCCGGGGGCGATTATCGATCATTGTTTTAAAAAATAGCCCGCCGACTAGTTCACCGAAAGTTCTTGCTATTCTTACCAAGGGGGCTGCAGTATCGTCGCGCTGCCACTTATTTTTGATCCCACACACACACACAGGCTCGCGCAAAAATACAAATGCTATACAGAGATACGTTCGCGAAACTCTCCTATCCATTACGGTCCTGTGCATGTTCGCACACACAGGTCTATCGATCTAGGTTCTGCTGGAAACACGCGATTCGCAGGGTAAGCTCAACGACCCGTGCGAGGTCGAGGTTCCAACGACTGTGAGACCCCTAACAGATAACCACCCCTTGAATCATTTGCCTCTGTGTTTCGGTATCCCTTAATGTCCATCTTTTAAACGAGAAGCAGTGGAAAGTAGTTATAAGTTTGGAATCTTAAGAGTCTAATACAGTTGCAGAAGTTTCTTAATACACCACGCGGCCGAGTTTCTTTTATTTGCGAATCTGATCTGCACGCCTTCAGAATCCCTTCCGACGAATTGAACGCTTTAGTAATGTTTTTAAAAAGTCGCCGTTCCCACGAACTTTTCTGCTTACTCGAGATAGCCGGTGCCGAGGACTGTTGCTAGAGGCGTGCTTTGTTTGGATATTAAGAAAGTGCCCGAAAGTTCTGGCTATTTAAGGAGTCTGTCTTTCGTCGGTAGAAAGTACACAAACGTGTCGGCCGATTAAAAGTCTGGAGAGTGTAGCGTATCTTCTTTTTCCTCGGAAAGTGGAGACTCTTCAATCTTGAAGGCTCGCGATTCGTACGAATTCGAAAGCTGCTTACTGCGACGGTTCTCCCCAGCTTGGATGGTAGTGCAAACAGAATTTCCTATTTTCAGCGGAATTTTCTTCACCGTATCGTCAATAATATTGCAATCCCGCTGCATCTCCATCCTTGATTCTTTCGGCATACATCTCCTCAAAATCGAGACAATGGAATTAGTCAAAAAAATTAAGAACAGACGAGCATGCACATACGGATCACTGTAAATCTTTAGTACAAAGTTATCGATCGCGCACAGTGGCCGGCGATAAAATTCGTTCGACTGTGCGAATGAACGTTGAATGGAGAATTCGTTCTTGAGTTAACAATTTTCCCTGACGAAGCAAATCGAACGTTATCGAACGCGTACGAAGGAAACGTCGGTTAAATAAAATTCCAGCTTAAAATAACGACGCGCTTCATATTCCTGTGCAGGGCGTGCGATTCAGAAAGGATTTCGCTCGGCATAAATAATGCACTCGTGACATTCTGCTGCCCGGAAAAATTTCGACCTTCCTCTCCACCGATTTATTGGGAGTATCTATTTTTTCATTCCTGAAATTACTTGGATGGCGCTCGATGTTGTGGTATGCTGAGCTCGCGTACGCGCACAAAGTTTCGTCGTCAAATAACGAGAATTTTCGGATTATCGATGCGAACGTTGCGCCGGACAGAAATGTTCATTCGCCTCGGTTGTAGCGTGCAGAATTAATTCCCAAGCTGCAGTAAACCATTAAACGAAATTCCACGCAGATGAATGGCGGCGCAAGATGAAACGGGCGAGGGACATTCTAAAGTGGGTCGTGGCTCTTTTACTTCAATTCGCTTCGCTATGCACGCACGTCTGGAGATTCGTTCGTGCGAACTACGATTCACGCACGCACCGTGCCATGTGCAAATTATCAGTCTGCAACGATCTCGTTGCGCTGCCACGCCACAAAGGTGCGACGTTCAATAAACTAATGACGAGACATCCCTTTATATTCATCCTTGTAATTAAAAGGCCCAGAAGAAAATGGTCGAGATCACTTCCTGACGGTTAACATTTCTCTCTGTGAAATGACTCTAATATTCCCTTTTTCTTACGCGTCCAACTCTTCAGAAACGATTGGAGATTAAAATGGGTTGAAGCGTTACACGCGATAGCGGTTATTACAGCTCTTTGAACGCGGGGATACGAAAGCCAGGGGCAAGAAGCGGGTGCGGCGATATTATTGGCTTTCGTTTTTTAGAGGAGCACATGTCGGACAATCGCGGCGAAATGAACTGGAAGAATTAGAAAATGGTGTAACAATAATACCGTAACGATAGCGCGGTATTTGATGGCGAAAATTTGTTTCGCTCCTGCGCGCAATCGATAAGAAACTAACGTAGAGACACTTGTTTCCCGAACAATGCGTTTGTTGCACGCTGTCCCAAAGCCTCGGAACGATCTTCGATTGCTCTTCCCGATACATTGTCCGCGCTGCGATTGAACAATCGATGCTCCGTTCTTTTAAAAAAGCGTATATATCAAACTGGAAACAGCTGACCGAGGTGGAGGTATCCAGCGATTCATCATTTCTCATACATGATAACGTGAAAAGCTTTCTGCGTTTCGTTATTGCGCCATAATCGATGTCGTGGAACGAGAAACGCAAAAGCCCCGAAAATTGCGTCGCGAAGGGTCGCAGTCAACCGACAACGGTACATGTGTTCTGTTTGCGTAAGGCCAATAAGGGAGAGTGTATCGCGTGATCCATCATACGTTTGGATTACGAACAGTGTGTATCCAGTTCCGTCAGTCCTTTTGTCGTTCAGCCACAGTCGCGCGATTTCCTCCACGCTTTTTATTTCCTATTTCACGGCCATTTGTATTATCGAGTACAGTATAAACGACGAATGCCAAGAATGAAAGCATATATTGCCATCTTTAACAACTTTCAGGTCACGAGGAAATATTTGAAACATAATTTTAAGATACGCAAACGAACAACGAATGAATTGCTACTGTCTGTTCCAGAAAGCCCGTACGAAGATGAGGAGCAAGGCGCCAGGGGCGCGAAATCCCCTGGTGAAAACGACGTCGGCGAAGAAGTTGCTGCACCCGAAGAGGGTCTTGCGCAGTCTTCCTTGAGGATGGATAGCAATATGAGCAGGGGTTGGAACTCGGGCGTGGGGGGCGGCTTCCTGCGGGCCGCTGGGCAACGCGTGACCTTCGACCCCGAGGCGCCGCCACTGCCGTCCCACATGCAGCAGTTCCCCAGAAAGATCGGCGAAAAGGTCAAGGTAGGTTCCCAAAGCTGGACAGAAAGTTGGTTGGAGCTCTTCGACATCGGCCGAATGCTTAGAGGCGTGGTTTTTCTGTTCAGCTTGTCGAGGCTTATTTATAGTCCCTCTTCGGAAATTATTCCGTTCCCGTGTGCAAGCACGGGGTTGATCGACGAAGGGTGGGAAAAGATAGAAATTGGCCGAAGGGTAACGCCGTTACTACTTCGATCCAATTTACGGAAGTTACCGTTGCGCATCGAAGGTCCCTCCTTCCGCCGTGACCCGCCCTTTTATATTTCCTACTCGAAAGTTCTCTCCAGACAGCCGATCATCCCGCGATCCCGTAGATCATCGGCGGTGGAACGAGTCTCGTAATTAGCCCTTGGCAGGCGAACCTTAATGCTATCTCGATAATCGTGGATAATCGGATTCCACCGGTCGACGATGGTGATTGCGCTTTAAGGAGAGACGCACATAATTCCCAACCCCTTCGAACCAGATTTCTTCGAATTGTGCATCACCGATATTGCCTACTTGCGTTTCGATCGGCTACAGACGAGCGAGTAAGAGAAAAAAAACTATTTTGCCGAGGCAATAGGCAACCGAAGATAACGCGTACGGTTATACGCGTGCTTTTACGAGACGACGGTGAACCTTTTATCTTTAGTGTCCCGTAAAGCTTCGATCCAGTTGATTTCACAGATGCAGGCGAAACGATAAGCACGTTGAACAGCGAGACAACTTGTATCTTGTTCAATCGAACGTATCTTAAAGAGCATTCGCCCGGTCGCCCTGCGACGTTTGTTCCGAACCATTATTCAGACCCTCAAGAATTACTTTTCCGCGTTACGACACACGATTAGCCCCGCCTATAGTAGCAATCTAGAACCCGCAATCTTTCCATCCTTTACCACCTCGTAAACGTCCTGGGCGAAAGGCTACCCGTCAAGCCCGCATAGGACTCCACTCCGGTCAAAACTAGCTTCCATCTCATCTACATCCTAACCGGATCACCGGTAACCAATCTGTCACTCTCGACAGCGTTTGATACACGACGTCTGGCGCATTAAAATCTGCACCCGCGCTAAAAGCTGGTGGGAAGCAGCGTTAAATCACCAACCACCCCTGCGCCCGATCGACTGACTCCAGAATAGGGCACCGAGAGTTTGAATAGAGATCAAGCGGGTCTCCTGTAACGACCCCAGCCATCCATTATACGAAGGTGCCGAAGTAGATCTTGAAGACTTTGCGGCGGGCGCTGAGAAATAATAAGGCCGACAGGTAGCGGGAGGGGAACTCGCGGAGAACGCTCGGCACCGCGATTACCCCTCTCAGCTTCAAGAAGACGACGTACTGCGCCAAGGGCCAACACTGACAACGAACGAGTGTTTGCCTGGGCGCACCCTAATTGTCGAGCCGCCGCACCCTCGGCAAACGCTGTCCGTCAACCCCCTCCTTCCAGCCTCCTCCTCTCTATCAACCCCTGCGAACCGACATTTTTCCACTGGGATCAGATATATGTATGTAATACGTTCGTATGTGCGCGGTATAGAGCGTCCTTGCGGCCAAAGGATGCGGACATTTCTATGATTAGAATCGAAGGGTCGCTTAATTGCTCGAGACGCCAGCGTTAGCCGCGGGATCCCGTCTCGCGTTACCCCGGCAATTTCATTTCCGCGTCGAACGACCACGTATTTGCGGATCGTTGTCCCTCCGCCGTTGTCTTACGTCCAGCACATACGCGCGCTTGGCTTAATGCCTTCGACAAAGTTCCTCGTTGTTTATGGCTTGCCTCGATTCTTCCCTCGAATCGGATAATCGAAAGGGCGGCAATTTGACGCGAAGGACAGGTTAAAAGTTGCGCCGCTATTGCGACGCATTCTCTCGGGGTTCTATGTCAAAGATTCTGAGAGATGGAGCTTTTGAACATATTAGAAACAACGGCTTCTCGTTTCAGTGGGTGCCAGCAAGAATAAGGGTTAATGCCGCCTTTCAATAGACTCCTGGCCGGAGTTGGTATTGTTTTCGTTCACGCTTGATCTTTACACGTTGTGCCGGGGTTGCATCGGTAACCATTCCTGGTCCGCAATCCAATGGCAGGCGTAACAAGAGGTTGCCCCGTAATGAGAGGTTTCCCTACCGAACAATGGACGGCTATCCGAGTCGTTAATTGCTCCCCTCGTTCCTCCTACGATCGTTCCAATTTCGTGCAGACCTTCGATCAACCCTTTCCCTTCTCGCCCACGAGCTCTGAACATCTCCGAAACAGACGCGGCCTACGCCTGTTTATTCGCATTTTCTCATGTTCGATAGCGTGTTACCGATCGATGTTGCGATGCTGGGATCTCGTGCGCTATTTGCTGGGCGTGCAATCGCGTGGAAGTTATCGCACTGTACGTTAATAGGGGCGAAAATGTGAAGCTATTTCGAGACCACAGTCGTTAAGCGTCGCGAAGATCACCATGGTTCAACTTTTCCGTTGCTACCTATGGCGGCAACTTTCGCACACTGTCGTCGACGAATATTCTTCAACGTACTCGACGCGACCGAGAAAGCGAACAGTAATCCGTGAAAAGTGTCTCACATTGAGACGTTGAAAATTGCTGGATAAGTCTCATCCCTTTGAACCTCTTCGTGAACAAAATTCACTCCATGAGAGCAGAACTTCGGGATTAAATTGGAGAAGTTGTCAAAATTACTGGTGCATTGTATCCTCGATAGCATCGTGCTTTCTGATCAAACTCGTACGTTATCATCGCGGCATCCGAGAAGTTCACAACGTCGCGAGGCTTTAAATCGAAAGACCCACGATGCTACGCTTCAACTTCGGTATATACGAACGCTCTCGATTTTCGTATCCTTCGTCGCTGCTTAAGCTATTGCATCGAGAGGCACGGTGAATTTATCATCCTAATTTCATCCGTCCTTCGGCGAGGCTTCATCGTCGATCAATAACCCTCGCGGCCGATATCCCGGAGTATCTAGAAAATTCGACCATTTTTGTCGGGGAAATGGTAAGGAAAATGGCACGCTGATTTCTAAGACAAAAGGACAAGTAATAATTGCACCGCGCACTGCGTTTCATGTTGTCAAGGTTGCGATTAAAAAAAAGAAATATACGCGGTCCGAATATTTTAAATACTCCTCGAAATGTGAACGTAATCCCAAGGAAGCCGGATCGTTGGGAACGAGCACGAAAGTGATCGCGTTCACGACCAGCGGCGTACTTCGATTAATCCTGTCACGACGATGAATAGCACGGGGATGAAACAAAGCGTGGGAAGGTTCATTTTTTGAAACGTGACGGTGCCGCGGTAACAGGGTTATAATAAAAAGTTACGATGGTTTCAGAGGCACAGTATCCACGGTATGATAGAAGAGGAGAACATGGTTAGACCGCACCAAGAAATGGCCAATCTGTCCTACCAGGAGAAGAAATACCTTCTCGCGGTGGAACGTGGGGACGTTGCCTCTGTCAGAAGGTAAGACTTTGGAGAATCAAAGCGTACGTGATGTGGCGACGTGGAAGAGATATACAGCGGGTAATCCAGGTGGAAATTTAAGAAGCACGTAACACGTGAATTACGGAACTAGGATAACGAAGGATGTTATCCTTAATATCACGAGTATCTCCCCAAAAAAAACCTCCTCGCACTTTCCTTCGGTATTTTTAAAAGAAAATTCGGGAAGCTCTCGTGGTTGCTCGTTATTTCATCCATCCTTTAACTATTTCTAACTATTTTAACTTCCATTCGATTATTTTATACACGCGTGACTAAAACAGAGGAAACAAAATGACAGCCAAACAGGAGCGCATTCATACATATTTATTATACAACAGGACGGTCCCGTATCCTTCCTGAATACACGTAGCACGTGAACGTGCGTCAAACGAAAATTAACGCGTAGTAACGTACATATTGTTCGGATGGCATTCAACGGGACTGCGACGGGGTCTACAATGGCTAATGTGAAAGGCGAGAGCTAACGGCGCGTGCGAGGAACGCGATCATAGCTTTCATGTAAACGAGCGTACACACGGTTCGCCAGAAGTCGGTATGAATCTCCTAGATTCATACTGTACGGTTAAAAAGGATCTCTCGAGGGAAGGTCGAAGGTGCGGTGGATATACCATATATTTCACTGCACCAACAAAAGATCTAATTATCCTGTAGAACAATCGACCTGCGATCTCGAACCACCACGGAATTCTTCCATAGTTGCTGGTACCGAGCAATTAATGCCGGTCGCGATGTGCGAGAAAATTTTAGCGTCCGTGGAATTCTCATTTGGCTCGATCCCGGGTAACAGGACAATGAAATACGTTTGCCAAGTCGAGAACGTCGCGGTGAACGTAATGTGGAAACGGTCCTGGTTGCGATAAAATCAAAGGGAACAAGAGAATGGGCGCAAAATGAAGGGAATTCGTAGTAGCAGGGAAACGACCGTTACCAGACGGAGGGGCATCTCTGACGGATGTTGTTACAGGATGTTGCAGGGTGCAGAAGTTACCGAAATGAACGTCAATTGCGTGGATCCGTTGGGACGGTCGGCACTTCTGATGGCGATCGATAACGAAAACCTGGAAATGGTGGAGCTTCTGATCGAACACAAGGTCGACACGAAGGATGCTCTTCTCCACGCCATCTCCGAGGAATTCGTCGAGGCGGTCGAGGTGCTTCTGGAACACGAGGAGAATCTTCACCGATACGGGGAACAATACGTGAGTCGCTTTGGTGCTTCAGTAGATGTGACTGTATCGATTCAATCTTCTATCGCCTCCCTATATAGAGTGTCCCAGTAATTTGTTTCATTACTAGAACAGCTTGTACGCAAAGTTATTACAAAATGCACGCGTAAAAAAATTCTTCGCAAATTCAACGATTCTCTCTCTCTCTATCCTTCTGTTCGTCGAGTTTCCCTTTCCATCCTCGGCGACACCGATTTCGCAGCGACAAGCTTCGCCAGGCAATTAAGCAGTGATTGCATTTTTCCGACCAGACAATTTCGTTTCAGTTATCGAAATTCCCCCTTAAGTTTCGCCACAGCCTCGCTCGTTCCGCGCTCCAGCGACGACGAAGGTGGCACGACGAGGACGGTTAAGTAGATTCGGTCGACGGATAGGTCGACCCACATTTTAATCAGACAGCACGGAGAGTTTTTCGTCGACAGGCTTGGCGGACGCTCGCAACGAAAGCGCGTCTCGATGAAACTCGGCTGACCGTATCCCATTTCCGGCAAAGCTTGAAAATGCCGTGTACCGGCTGAAATCGCGTCCAGTGAGCGCCGAGGGAGAAGGGAAAATAAAGGTGCATAGGGACCGGGAATTGCTTCCAGAGAGTTTAATCGGCTTTTCCTCGCCACCGCCTAGAAAGAAATCGGCTTAGACGAAAGGTTTCGGAATAATTGTTCAGAGTCCCTCTAATGTACGATTGAAATATTTATCGCGATGCCACATGATTGTGAGTGGCACTGAATTTGCGAAAAATGGAAATTCGTTACGCGGGGTTTACCAATTGCGAAATTTTCGCGTAAGATCAATTGCAGGATGAGTATATGATTTCGTATCGAGAAGCAATTTGTCTTCGTTCACTGTGCCACGCAGAAATGTGGAAGTTTATGTGTCATTGTTTCAGAGCTGGGAAGCCCTGCCATCCGAAACTGCTACGTTCACGCCAGACATCACACCACTGATCCTAGCTGCTCACAGAGACAATTACGAGATCATTAAGATCCTTCTAGATCGTGGATCCACGTTACCCATGCCTCACGATGTTCGCTGCGGGTTAGCCTTTTTTCTTTTCCTTAACCCACAGCAAGTGTTCGTGTAATCGCGGGTACAAACGGAATCAAATTTGGTTCGCAGAACTTTGAACTCGTAAAATTATATCTGTCAGAAGTAATAATTTGAAACAACTCTGGAGTTCGGTGGTTAAAAGTAATATAATCATGTCGATGACCGGTTGTATTGGAGCTCTTTCATGAACAGGTGCGACGAATGTGTGACATCCCGAAGGGAGGATTCTCTGAGGCATTCCAGGAGTCGAATAAATGCGTACAGAGCCCTGGCCTCGCCGTCCTTAATCGCTCTGTCCTCAAAGGATCCTATTCTAACTGCGTTCGAACTCTCCTGGGAACTTCGGCGGCTTTCGTTTCTCGAGCACGAATTTAAATGTGAATACCAGGTGAGACAATGAGCCACGGCACGTATTATTATTTTCATCCGTTGTTGCATGCTCCGCGTAATCAATGGTAGTGTCTAATATAAATGAATAACAAACGTGAAAGACACAGTGGAACTTAGAATAAAATAAAACGAAGATACAACGAGTGTTGTATGAAATATAATGCAAAGAATGTCGCATTTAATTCTGTCTCGTCCCGAATGGCAGACGTTGAACAGCCCGGTGAAATAAAGTAAGCTTTACTCCCACTTAAAGCGAAACGAATTCGGTTCTCGCTTCGGAAGGTTTTTATTATCCGATAACGAGACGGTGACGCTATTCTGTCCTGCATCTCGTTATCCTGTACCGCAATTGCATTTGTCCGCTTTAAAGGTCCCTTAAAGATCTCGATTACGTCGGGTAATGAAGTCCAGCGTTTAATTTAGCCGTAGTGGAAACGCGATTGTCGCGGCAAAGACAACCTGTCCACAAAACCTCGAGTGGAAGGGCACATAAAACAACCATAGAACTTCCGAGTTTGCCCGCTCCTCGCCCTTTGGCCCACTTTTCTCTTCGCTCAATCACTTATTTCGTTGGCTCTTCGCGAAACGAAATTTACACTGCCCCCCCCCCCCACCGTGTGTCTCCGACTCCCTTACAAATGGCTCTTTTTCGTCGAGTCAAAAACAAGCTGCACAAACGCTCTACCTGAAATAAAACTGCCAAATATTTCTCGAAATTGCACGGGAGAATTTCCCAAGGAAGATGTGCCAGATTATCAGAATACGGTCTACGGAACTTCTTGACAAAGAATGTGCCGACACACATACACGTATAGGCTTTTCACTGGTCCCGTCATATATTATTCTCGTCATTTATTTCGCTTATTCGTGCGGAAGGGATGCTCTTTCTTCGCGGAGATATACCAGATACCGGGGCGGGTGGAAATTCCACCAAATCCTGGAATTCAAGGCCGGAAAAAGCGGTAATATAAATCAATATAATGCAAATCGAAATTTCGCAGGAGGGCAGGAAACACGCCGGTCGAACGCTGAATATCAAAGAACGAAATCGTGGAACGCGCCAAAAGGAATTAGCATGAAGAAACATTTCTTGCGTTTTCCGTCCCGCCTCGATCTCTGCTTATTTCTTCCGGCCATCTTTGTTGACTCAAGACGTCGTCTTCCTCGCTTTGCAAATGCTGGTATTGTTAACTCGCGTAAACACCCGGTACACACGTGGTCCGCATTCGAGAACGACTCGAAATACGCCGGATTGATCTCCGTCGAAACGAAACGTTTTGACAGCGGGAGTCAATAGAATTATGCGAGACAATCGCGGTGTGGCAGTTGATCACCGATATTATTGCCCAGCTTGGCGTTCGTGAAATAGGAGGCCCACTCGTAGATGTTGGTGAACGTTTGCACCGTTTGGTATCGCGCTTTGATGTCGGAAATGTTTGCATTGGCACGAGGCCGCGTGGATGAACGGAATTTCTGTCCGTTCGCTAGTACGTATCTTCCAAGGGATACAAATCTTTTTTAAGCCCGAGACAATGAGAGGCCTGTGAGATAATGGGCTCGGAAGGAGCGGAATTTTCGGACGCTTTTAACGTTTCCTTCATTTCGAGGAGGCCGCGGTAAAACCTTGATTCGTGGCTGATTCTAATGAAGATCCGCCAGGGATAAAGAGATAAATCGTCGCTGATAGCAAATTGATCAAAGCTGGTAAGGTATCCGCAAACGATTAACGAGAATAGATTATACGAAGTCGACCCTTGTCATTGTTCTTGCGACAAGATGAAGACCCTCTGCCGACCCTTGGCAACCGCGGTTCGTCGCACGGAACGACAGGCTATTGCCTTTTCGACCATCCTGCAGCCCTCTCTTCGAAATCGACATTTAAAGGGAAACTTCGCGTTAGAGAACCTTTTCTTTCAACAAGTCGTCGCAACTGACATGCGCTCCTTCACTGTCCAACGTATTGGACATTTTTTTTCCCTCAATATGTGAGCCGTGGGACGAATCCTCCCTTCATCCCCATCAATTTAAACGCAATAACGTCTAACCAAATTGCTGGAAATGATGGCTTAAATCTTCCAAACGATCGGCGGACGTAAAAGGGAATAAATTATCGTCGTCGTTCCATCCCCGCGGGGTTTGAACGAGTCTTGCCACACGTTTTTTTCGCGAGTCTCCAACCGCATCGAGTGGTTCATTGTCCCTCGACGTGGATTGATAAACGATCCGGCCGTCTTTCTCATCTTTTTTTTTGAGCACCCTCGACCATGCTTCTCCTCATATTTTCTCCATCGAAACACCTTTAAATTTCGGCACAGACTCGCGCGATTGAGCTCCATGGAAAAGGGTTTTCCCCTGATCCAAGGAGTTTCGCAACCTGGTCGCAGCTTGCGTTTAAGTTCCCCGGCAAAGAAACTTGCGTCAATGAAAGTTGTAACACGCTTGCAGGGGAAAGATGCTATCCAGCAGCTTTGTTTCTCGCGTCGTTCACGAAACTTTGTTCGAGGCGTGCGTTCTCTTGTTAGAAACAGCAGTGTTGCGATTCCAGGAGCTTAGAAGACAATGCCAGGACTTCGCTACCGCTTTGCTGGATCACACTAGAAGTTCCTACGAGCTAGAGGTGCTCTTGAATCATGATCCCACTGGACCAGCGTTCGAGCACGGCGAGAGGATGCATCTGAACAGGCTGAAACTGGCCATTAAACTTCGACAAAAAAGGGTAACCCTTTTGCGATAATATTGTAATGCGTAGTAGAATGATTGTGGTTACTGCTACATTCTTATTAAGCATAAATGCATGTATTACATAATGAAAAAATTAGAGAAGCAAGTATTTGATCAGTATGTCCGAATTGTTTACATCGACCGAGCAAATTGTTTATCTGCAACTTAATTCCACGTCCCAAGTTCGAATCTCGACGAAGGATTCAATCGAATCGCCTCTAATTGTAAGAGATAGCCGTCGGGCTGAGTATCGACGTAACCTTGTTAAATCACAGAGGGATGACCCGCGACGAGTCCTAACTCCGAAATTAGGCCGCAATAAGTACAATTTCCTAGTGACATGACCGGAAACTGTCGACCAATATTGGATTATCTCGGAATTTCCAGTTCGTGGCGCATCCTAACGTGCAGCAGCTACTCGCATCGATTTGGTACGAGGGTCTTCCGGGCTTCCGGAGGAAAAACATGTTCCTCCAGGCGCTGGAGATCGTACGGATCGGTGTACTCTTCCCTTTCTTCAGCGTTGCCTACATTTTGGCGCCGCGCAGCGTGGTTGGACAGACCATGAGGAAACCGTTCATCAAATTCATCTGTCACTCGGCTTCGTACTTCACTTTCCTCTGTGAGTATATTTTCTATCGCCGAATTTAGATACCTCCCTTATTATTCTCGATGCTAACACAATGTAATGGTTCGAATAATTTACGAGTCGCCTTTTTGAGAACTGTGCGTTCGATTTCGATAAGATGATGACACAAAGGAGGCTCGTTTCGAAGTCCCAAAGGTTTATCGAATCTGTTCGGCCTCGTTTCTCAACGATATATTTTACCTTTCGGCACGTCAGCGAATTAAACTTCAGAAGTTCGCTTCTAAACAGTTTACAAATACCTCTCACGGCAACCGCGCCTCGCGAATACCTCTCACTACCAATAATAGCAGAGTGCGGTAATGCTCTAAATTTGAGACATCAACTACCATTACTGGGGAGCGATAAACATTTCAAACGTACACCGAATGGGAACACCCTGGAACCGATTTCCATCACCAATTGCGCGACCGAACTCCACCGCGAAATTCCATCGCGAAACTTGAACACGGATTCGCGAATATTCCTGCCGCTGTTGCTTCGACATTTTCGCCCTTTCGCTTTGCGCGGAATTTTTATTCGCCATGCGTGGACGCGTGGACGTTTACGCGAATTTTTATCGCGACACGTTTCGAGGGAAACGGCCGAGGATTTGAATACGACGGCACTTGGAGACACGGATGCGGGTTCGTAGAACGAGCACTCAAAGGAGCATGGTAAAGGAAGGGGTTCGTGGTTCAAAGCTGGATTCCAGGCATCCGCGAAAAGCGTAATTGAGCTCGAAGTTAGACTAACGATATTTTGAATCGTACAGCGAACGTGGCGAGATAATGTACCACTCGAGAAGACGGGCAAGGAGCAAGGAATTTCGGCAGATTATTTAGGGGCAAGCCAGGTTAATCCTGACGACTCCAGTGTGCGGTTTTCCTCGCGCGTAGACAGCTAGGGTGATGTTCTCTAATGGTTTCAACTGTGGAGATGAGTTCGAACGGTGACAGCTAAATGGTGGCCAAAGTTCTGAATCGATATACCCGGCAAAGCCAATTGTAATAAAATTAAACTCCGACGATACTGCTGATACGATATTGCTACGCGTTTCGTATTAATTTCGCGGGCAGCGATAATTTCGCACGGTATTCAAAGGAAGCGATTTTGGTTTTGGAAAGTGGACTTTAGTTTTGCTACAAAGTCGACCGAAGTCGGGCAAAGTTTCACGAGCACGCGGCTTTGAACTTTACAGCAACGTTGCAAGAACTTACTAGCCAGACGGGGAGATCACGAGCCGAGCAACAATGCTGCAACAAAGTTTCGGAGCGCCTCAATCTGGCGTTGAAATCAGAACAATCTTGACAAGTAGCCCCTAATAAGTTTCGTCTTTGGAACGATGAAAAATATTTTAATCATTCCGCTGGCGCTATTCGTTGTTCGAAAACATTTTCTAAGCAAGAAAATGTTCACATTTGTCCACAGTCATGTTGATTCTGGCTAGTCAAAGGATAGAGAGCGTGATTGGCAACTGGATGGGCCACGACGTTGTGGAATACAAGCCTGCACCGACGAAAAGAGGCGCCGCTCCAACGATCGTTGAGTGGTAAGGAAGTACACAACATTTAACTACTGCTTCTTTTCATTCGAACGCGAGTAAGCAACCGTCGAACGACGGAAAAATGGAACAGACACCTTCCCTGAGTTTTCCAACCAAATATTTCCCAGTACATCAGAAACTATCCATCTCGCGAAACTTTAGATCATCCTTTTGCCCCTTGCTCTTCTACTGAAACCAAGTGTATACGTATCCCGATCCAAATAAAACGGTCTGCTCGAAAATAAATGTTCTCGCAGACGCCTCTCCGTTCGAGCTACAGTTCCGAACGATTTATCTGGGAGCCAACACGTGAAAGGGAATAAGGACGTTGGAAATCGAATGTCTTGTTCGCTTTAAAGATTCCAACAGAGTTCCCAGGGGGTACACGGTCTCGCGAAAATTGACGTAACTCCGTCAAGTGTAAACACCACGTATCGTAGGTTCATCCTGGCTTGGGTATCCGGGCTCATTTGGTCCGAGGTAAAGCAACTATGGGACGTCGGCCTCGAGGAATACGCAAACGACATGTGGAACGTGATCGACTTCGTTACGAACTCCTTGTACGTCGCGACAGCGGCGCTGAGGGTGGTCGCTTACTACAGGGTGCTAAAGGAGAGCCAGGAGCCTGATTCTGTCGAGCTTCAACGGGAACAATGGGACACGTGGGACCCGATGCTCATATCCGAGGGCCTCTTCTCTGCTGCCAATATATTCAGGTTATTATTTAATTTGTTTTATTTCCATTCTACACGCAACGAGAAGGAGTAATAACTATTTTACATTTTGTTATTACTTCATTGGTATTTTAAATCTGTATTAAAATGCCCTTTAAACGCGCGATGAAATTCAACACTGTGGTTTCACGATCTGTTTACAGCTCTCTGAAACTCGTCTACATTTTTTCTGTAAATCCTCACCTCGGTCCCCTACAAGTCTCTCTGTCCAGAATGGTTATGGACATCATGAAGTTTTTCTTCCTCTACGTGCTGGTGCTTTTCGCGTTCTCCTGCGGTAAATCTACGCGCTGATTCGACTTAAACGTTCCATCGAAGTGTCTGCGCCATGTAAATGTAAGGACCAAACGATGCTATTCGTTCGTTTAGGGCTCAACCAGCTGCTCTGGTACTACGCGGATATGGAGAAGAAACGTTGCCCCACTGCGATGTCTTATTCTTCCAACGCCAACGTCACGACGGACTCGAACGCCTGCATCGTTTGGCGCCGATTCGCCAAGTACGTGACGTTGTTCGATTTAAAGATTTTAATTTGCAAAAATCCAAAGTTCAAAATACGTTACGATTTGTTTAATATTAACGTTACACAGGTCACCGTTAAATCCGCTAACATAATTCCATTTATCGTCACCAGTTTATTCGAAACCGCGCAAACGCTCTTTTGGGCCGTTTTCGGTCTGGTGGACCTCGAAAGTTTCGAACTGGACGGAATTAAAGCGTTCACCAGGTTCTGGGGTATGCTAATGTTCGGCACGTACTCGGTGATCAATATCGTCGTTTTACTGAACCTGTTGATAGCCATGATGAATCATTCCTATCAGTTGATCTCCGTGAGTGAACAGATCTCTATCCGTGCTGATTGCCGCCGGGTAACAATCGAACGAGTTTTCTTTCTAATCCTAATCAGGAACGTGCCGACATCGAATGGAAGTTCGCCAGAAGCAAGCTCTGGATCAGCTATTTCGAGGAAGGAGGGACGGCACCGCCGCCGTTCAACATCATCCCGACGCCCAAGAGCGTCTGGTACATGGGCCAGTGGTTGTACCGGAAACTCTGCGGGCATAGCAGAGCAGCCAAGAAGGAGCACATGCGAACGATCAGAGTGAGATTAATTCTAGATCAGCCTGCTTGATTAATTAAATTGTCGAAAATTCCAGAGGGATATTAAGAGAGATTTTATTTCTTTAAATTATTTATTCACTGATTTTCCTTTGTGTAATAGAGAAAGGTTAAACAGGCTTCCGAGAGGGACTTCCGGTACCAGAGTATCATGAGAAACCTGGTGAGGCGGTACGTCACGGTGGAGCAGAGGAAGGCAGAGAGCGAAGGTGTGACGGAGGACGACGTGAACGAGATTAAACAAGATATTAGTGCCCTTCGATGCGAGCTGATCGAGATATTGAAGAACTATGGCATGAATACGTCCACGGCAAGCGGAACGGGAACTGGTGAGCCAACATGCACTTTGCTCGAAGTAGATCAGAAGTTGGTCGTGCGGTTGTTGCCGCGACACAGGCGCGATATTAAGAAAGGCTCGAGCGTTTCATCCTTAGCGGACGAAAGTTTCGAAGTTCATTAAGGACACGCTATCAATCATCCAGCGAGAGATGGTAGATTAATTAATGCGATCGAAGATCGGTCGCCGTGAATACTGTGTCACAGGTGGCTTATTCGGCTCACCTTAATGTGAATACTTGCCAAATTTATAGTTGCGAACAGCACTTATCGTAATTCCGATTTTTACCTCGATTAATCGTTCACACGCGCACGGAAATAGGCGGTCGTTTAAGTTCCTTTCAGTTTTTTAGTAGATGCTTCAGCGTAGTCCTTGGTTTTCTGTCTGTCCCATAGACGGTAGCCTTAAAGAGCTGTCCATAGGTGCGGGGGGTAAGAAGAATCGTCAAAAGGAGCGGCGTCTGATGAAGGGCTTCAATATCGCCCTACAGCCAGGCGGAAGTGGCACTCTACCTCCGGTCGACGAATTTTCAGCATCGCCGCAGCAAATGCCGCATGAGAACTCTCACGAATTATTCGGTTCCACGTTCAGCGGTATATTCGGACCAGGCACCACGCCTAAAAGGAGTCCCCATCATACGAGCACTAATAGCGTACCTGGGCTTGGTTCGAGTAGACAGGGACGAAGAATCAGGGGGAGCTCGAAGAAGAAAAAATGGGAGCATCTGATCGAGGCAGCTAAGGTTCGAGGAGTCTCCAGACTGATGGGTAAGTTAAACTTCCAAACGTTAAATAATTCCCCCAAAAAAGGGAAGAAAGGAATAATTGAGGATCTTGGTGCTAAAACCGTGCAGGCCCACTTTTTAATAAAATTGTACTAGTTGAAGTTTCATATATTTTTACACACTGTCGATTGATTGGTGAAAAAACCGGACAAGTTTCAAAATTCGGACTTACCCGGGTTTCGCAGCAAGGTCTATGCAAGGTCTAATTATATTCATAGAAAGTATTCGAGAATATATGTTTTTTTTCCATATCTCTACCGAAAGTGAAGCAAGAATGTTTATTTTTATTATTTTTAAAACTTCTGTCACATTTTCAGGTAGATCTCGTTCGGAAGATTCCGTCTACTCTCCCGGATCAGAGGACGGTGGCTCGCGATCAGAGGGATCCACTGACTCGAAATCCTCTCTGGAAACGCCTGGTCACGAAGTCCAGCCAACTCATCATTCACATCACTCGCATCATTCGCATCATCACGACGGACATCACGTGTTTCCTCACGGTCTAAGCATGCTTGAGGCGTTCCGGATAAAGCGCAAGGCTTTCTCGGACTCTAGATCGTCGTCATCGGCTATGAGAAGTAGCAGTGGAACGAACCCTATGCACCCCATTCCATCCCTTATCTCGAAAGTGTCGAAGAAGCAGCAGCTGCAAAGAGCTAGCAGTGTACCAACTAGGGGCCCGGAATTGGGCCCACAGGCGGTACCACCGAGGCGACACGAGGTGACGCAGAGCCAGCAGCCAAGTATCGATACACCGGAGACCACCACCACTCGCGAGCAAACTGGTAAGTTAATTCGGATAAATAATAAATGAAACTTCAATAGCAGCTTTTACAGCAATTCAATTCATTCCTTAATCACCTTTGGTGTCTTTAATGGAACGCTCGCTGATCTTTAAATTACATTGGATGTTTTTCACTCAGCTCGAAATAATTTTACGCAAATTCAGAGAATATCCCAGGGAAGTGCATAGCATGTCGCCTAGGATATTTATATAAACAATCGACGAACGTAAGCAAATTCTAGCACCTGCTGGCTAGACAGTCCCGTTTGTTTCTCTGTTTACAGTTGTCCCTGCAACACCGCTAACACCGTCGACCACTGAAGAGAGCATGGTCGCAAGCAGCTCCCTTCCAGCGACCATAAAAAGAAACGGTTCAGCGACGCAATTGCAGCGATTGTCGGGTATCGAACCAATATCTGGACACGACGTATCCGGAGGATGGCTCTGAGAGAACCCATCGGTCGCCACGCGGCGACTGGTCAACTATTAAATCGAAATTCGAGCATGCACGAAGTTGCCAGCGGCTAGTCTGGACGATTATATCGATCATAATGGGATCACGTAATATCGCGTGGTCGTCGGCACACGCACAATGATGCCTTCTCGCGACGACGTACATCGCCGGGACAAACAAACTATAGATATGTATATGTTTACTATTATTAAGAACGTCGACTGTGAATCTCGAACAACATCAGCCAGTCGACTCACCGGAACCCCGTTCCCTTCAAAGTCTAGATGAAAAATGTGCGAAGAAGACAGGGAGAGTTTCACTTTGATACAAGCTACATATATATCCCCCTTCGTTTATCTTGCAATCGCACTTTGAGTCAAGCCTCCTCGAAAGAAACGTAATGGAAGTTTCATCGCGTCGATTGCAAGGATCTATCGTGTTCCTAGCGTCACCCATTCTCTCGCATTGCTGGAGATAATGCTTTCCCGCGCCATATTCGGCATATTCGATTTTGTACCACAGGGGGAACGATCGGAACGGGCAAACGCGTCTCGACGCAATCGAACTTCGTCCGCGTGATGAAGGATTTCGGTCCGTTTCGATATCGGTGCCCAAGATCTATTACTATACTACTGTTACTATTACTGCTAATACTGCCAGAACGGAAGGGGCAAGTGGGTCGACGACAACTATCCTAGTCAGCACTAGTCCAGTCGATCTCTCACGAAACGAGAGAATCGCGACGATGAACCGTGTTGTTGCGTTAACGTTTAAGTGACGTTTATAATTATATTATCGATGGAGAAGTATCGTTATCGTCGTTCATGGTTGTGGACTGGCGAGCACGTCGAATTTATCCTAGCCACTTCAGAAAGCTGGTCTACTGAAGATCGGACCTTTTTTTCTAACTTCCCTCGTCCCCCTTTATGTACGTACAACTAACACTTTCGTATCTTCTTATTTTACCATTCAACGAAGTCTAGTCAGTAATTTAATCAAACCGCTGTTCTTCCTTTTGCCTTAACGGACAAACAGATATCGTGTCGGGAGGAAAGGAGGGGAATGGTCGCGCACGTAAATTGGGATAATGTTCCCCCGAGTCGTCAGGTCGGTATCCATTTCCGGAAAGAGTCGACGAATAACTATAGAATTGCTAACAGTAACGATAAGCGAATCGATCGGGGAAAGAGTTGTCCTTAGCTTCCAAGACATTTGAAACGCGACAGAATATACTCCTCGAATATCCGATTTGTTCCATTCTCCGCAACGAGAAGGAGTCGTATTCTAATTGGATTCCATTTGTCACGTTCGCGAAATTCCTACCCCTTTCATTATAGTGGATCATGAAACAGGGAGGACGAGATAAATGTGTCACGACCAAAAAAAAAAAGAACGAATCGTAGCATAGTTGTGTAGAGGCCTAACAGAGATTAAGATCCGTACTACTTCCTAGATATTACGTGTACGTATGATAATAATAATTATAATTAATGTAAACGCGCTGTCAGGAGCGTGAAAAGGGGTATCACGATCGGCTATCGCGTTCTGATCACGTTCACGATCCCGACAAACCGTACGTAACACTAACTATACCGCCTACGTGTACTATTTATGAGATTATTATTGTAAATGTAAAGTTAGATGTCCATTTGGCAAACGTTGTAGTGAATGTTATCTTGCGAGCGGTTACTACCGCAAAGGGTGAAACGAAGGATACAAATATTATGGAGAATCGAGTGGAATGGCACGCACAGTGAAACGAGAGTACACGCAAAACGGAACCAACCAAGTTTTATTAACAATCTAAGCCGCTTGAAACAATAGATCGTAATGGAATAATATACCTTGAAGACGAATCATAGAAATCAGCAGAATTTTTTAATGATCGAAATTAATATCGTTTCCGACAGCGCACCATCCATCACGACAATTCAGATATTTTATAGTGAATACGTGATCAATCGGAGCCAAGAAGGGATTAAAGTGGGAGATTATATGAGATTTAGGCGTTTAGTAACTCACGTTATTGTTTCGTGAATTTGTTAAAGCTTGAGAAAATTTTGAAAGTATTGCAAAGCTATTATACTTATGAGTTCGATGAACCTGGTGGAATTTTGTATAATTTGTAGGATATTTTTTCAGTTGTCGATGTTTAAAAAGAAAGTTTTCATTGAAAAGAGCTTCCGCGCTTGTCTCCGTGACAACTTCATTAATTGCTACGGTCGGGAAACTTTCACGTAGCGCAGTTTGCGGAAAAATAATTATTTCAACGCAATACTGACACTATTTCCAATTTCCAATTACGCTCGCTTGAGATCGTATCCCAGCGTATTTGAGTAACTTAACGGAGAGCAGAAAGATCACGAATGACCATTAATAAAATACCATTTATTCTGATACATCGGTTTATTTCATCCCCCTCATTTCGATAAAATTGTAACGCTGCGAATGTAAAAACAGACCACTTTATCGTAAAATATTCCGTATAAACAGATCATTCAGATTGTATTCGTTATGTCACTTCGATTAATTATAAATTAAGTCTGTTTGAATCGTTACTCGCAAGGAGCCAGCTGGCATCTGGAACGTCGTTGAAGTTTTGCTGGGCATGAACGTCCTCCATTCTGTGCCTCTTGCTGCACAACCGAAATTTATACCGTTATTCGCAAAGAGAGTGTCTCTCTTTTATTTCATTAGGGTGATTAATATCCACTCACCTTAATCATACGATAACTGGTAACACGACCGGTGCCACACGAGACGCTACAGGGTGACCAAGATGTCCAACTGCTCACCACACAATCTACCGGTGATAAAGAAGGTAGTGGTGGGGCATCTGGAGCACCAGTTCCGTTCAAGGGTTGCCCACTCAGAATTGCTCTCACCTGAGACCCAACAAAAATTCACTACTGTTAATAACTATGCTTTAAACGTTTCTACAAACGCTGTACTTACAATACCGCAGGTATTGCTGCACTCTTCGGCAGTCAGAAAGTTGTTCCTATTACCACGACAGCCACCGTATGCAAAGGGCACGCACATCAATTTCTGAGGAACGAATGCCCATCTCTGGAAGTACCCCCTGCAGGGCCCAGCATCGGCTTCCTCCATACAGACCACTAAAGTCGCAGAAAATAAACAAATATTTAGGTCTCTGAATACAATGATTGATCACAGCAATTCATACGAAAATACTCTTCAAATCGTGCACAAAATATTACCCAAGCCTGGATAATTAATTAAATATTTGTTACTACACTTTGCAATTCTTCGAAATTCTACCTTTCGCAGTCGCCATGTCGAAGGTACAGTCGGCCTGTTCCAAGCAAGGACGTTGCTGAAGCAACTCCATTTTAGAGGAACATTCCTCTTGCTGAGCTGGGTCAACCATCAGCAACCTGGTCCTCAGTTTCACCCCTTTCCCACAGCTAGCACTGCACGGCGACCAATCAGACCACTCAGTCACCTTGAACGGGTTAAACATTCACAGTAAAGAATACGGAAGTGGCTGAAATCTGTGACAGCGGTGTGGATACCTTGCACGTAGGATCGATTGTCTCCTGCAAGCCAGGCGAACAGGCTGGTTCCATACATTTGACTTTCTCAACGAGGGAAACGTGAGGACACCGTTTACGACCCATTCGATCCTTGAACCGCCTAGTCCTCAGCTTCGTGCCTGGACCACACGTGGAAGAGCACTCGGACCACTCACCCCATTCAGTGGTTTCGCAAGCGGCATTGTTACCAGGGAACAGACCACCATCGTCCGTTTCAGCCTCGCCTCTGAAGTCAGATTCGAGTAATATACTCTTTGAATATCTTTCAACAAATATACATAAATATATCATATTATAAGCGGCACCAGAATGCAAAGCAGCGAGGGTTTACCGTTTCGCGAATACTTGGATCGCATTTCTAGGGTACTTACGGGCACTCCGGGATCGAAGCAACACACATCTCCTTGGAAACCAATTGCCTGTTGCACCCGAGCATCGCTGCCTTCTCTGGCATCAGGTACGATCTAGTTCTCATTCTCAACCCCTTTCCACAGCTTACCGAGCAACTCGACCACGCTGTGTACTCCGTAGTCTGACATTCGGCTGAACACAGAAGAAGTTATATCGAATTAAAAGGAGGTCCCAGTAATTTTCGTTCGACTGAAAAACTTTTCGTACGCCTGGAAGTGTCCTCGGTGTTCTCGGCAACCTCGAGCTGCGTGACCTGCTGCTGAAGAATCTCTTCGTCGCATCCTCGGGGGACAATGTTTTCTCTGTTTAGATACAGCCTGGCTAGCGGCAGCATGGGTCTTCCGGTTGGATCGTAGAACGGTGACCGAGGATCCTCAGGATACAAAGTGGTGATCGGTCTCATCTTTTCGCGCGGCTTGGTCTCGGAATTGGGGGACATGTAGGAGATTCCATTATCCGTGCCTGCGTCCCACGGGTACAGATCGATTATCTCGCTCTTCGTCCACGAGCAATCTTTCCTGCACAGGTTCAATTTGCTGACGCCGACTACCCAATCCGGGGACGGCCCTAACATGGAAGCCACTGATAGCATGGGGTGTTTTCTGTCCACCCTGCAAATCAGATTTTTCAATATTATAGTAATAATACTGGTATTTGTTTTTTATTATGAAAGTCTATACAAATCGTATATTTTTCGTTTCGAGATTTCCACGTTGTTGCAATGTACATCGATGGAACACAAAATGAATTTTTCTTCTTACTTTTCACTGAAACCACTTACTTAATCACCGACACATGTTCAAATTGATATAAACTTTGCAGTAAATGGGAATAAATGGTAGCATGTTCGAACATGGGGGTTTATTTTGGGGGAAGGTAAATACCTGAAACTAGTGCTAGTGTTGCTGTTTACATTCGGATACCAAAGTCCAGCGGCCTTAATGAGCGTTCTTAATTGATTCGAGTTAGCTCTGAGTTCTGCTTCCACCCCGGAAGCTGAGCCCCACTCAGCTAATTGCCGGAAGCCGTCGGTGGCAGTGTGATCTTTGCCCCAAAAGGAAAAGCTCGGCACGTGAGACCCGCCGATCACGTCGCTGAAGTGGGTCAGCCAAGCCGAGAAGGGAAAGTCCTTCGGATGAGTCTTATTCGACCAGATTCCTTCCATTGTCAGCTGCGAAAGGAAAGACAGTCAAACTTACCGATACTGGTTACTTGCGAAAATTTAATTTTGTTGTTGTAGCGATGAATTTTTGAATTTTTTTTCACTCCCAACAAAGATACCAAATTTTATTCTCCCTTGTTTCGGAAAAAATTATCTAATGCGTAAAGAACAACCATTCGCTGTTGGATGGAAATTAATAATAACTTTTCACTTGATAAATTTAAAAAGTAAAAGTTTCTCCATTATGATTTAGCCGATAAATATATGGCTTTACAATTAATGAATGAAATATTCCTTCTCCAATATTTTTCTACCTTTCCGCCTGTATTAAAAGCTTCAACATTTAAACATTTAGCCAGCTCACCGAGTACTTTGCCTCGTCGCAGGCGCAGCATTTGCCAACGTCGAAGGTCCCGACCTCGGTGGGGCCCATTTCACAGAAGGTCTTGGTTAGTCCGCCGTCCTCGGCGTACCAGCGCACATTATTCTCCAGAACCATGGCGGTAAAGATAACGCATCCTGATCCTGGCGGCGGTGCCCTCCACATCACTTGGACCTGTGCCAAGGTAAAAACGCCTTTACCGTCTCGTTGCGGAAGTTCGCGGACTCTGACCACGATAACGCGGAGAAATCAAAAACATCGCCGACACTTGGCCGGCAGCCAGTCACCAGAAATTTATCTCCAATTCACCTCTGTACATTTTCAAGATAGACATCCACGCGTGCACCACTATCACAGACCTAGATACCGATGGCCCAGCTGACGATTAGCTAATTTTGCAAAATAATGTACCTCGGTTTTTGGATAATCGGACGCTTCTGAGATCGTATTGACGCAGTCCTCGTTGAAAGTTGTCAGAGCATCCGGGAATATTTGAAAGTACCCAACTCTAGTAGCAGGATTGCTCGGTGCGTGTTGCGAATGCACGGAGAGCGTGAAACGCGTGAACTGTTGCAACCGCTCGTGTGTTCGCGAGCCTGAAATCGATTTATCTTTCTGAGACACATCGGAAGATTGTTTACCGCTGGAGGGAAAAGTAGGATGCATGAAATGGATGAATGGAAATCCTTGGTCTCGAGATCTGGTCAGGTGATGTTGAAAAGCGCCACGCTCTAAATATCGCGATCTTTGAAAGTGGAGTAAATATCGTTACCTTGCAAACTAATGGTGTAAACAGCGTTGGGAATATATTTATCGGCCTCTCCGCTAACCAGAACCCTGTAACCACCATCGCCTGTGGTCCTCGAAGCGGAAGTTTGTTCCGCGGTTGGTCTCATAGGGCATCCGGCCTGGACCGCGATCACCAGACACGCTGTCACCGTCAGGAACAACATGGTGCAGCCTGAAATAATCGAAGCATTTGGTATCGATTCCGTTTAAACTAAAGTGTGGTCCTTAATCTTATTGCAAAGTAATTATCCGATGATTGTGTCCATCAATGTTACGCAAGCATGGATTCAATTGTTTATGCATTTAATAGATGTCGACAAGAGAAGCAACAGGAAATTGATCGTTGTGCATACAAGGTTCTCGACCCGATTACGTTGTCGGTAAAAAAATTATACGAATTATCAGCCTCAAAAGCGAACAACAGGCTGTTGCACTTTAAACGATTACATTTCCTATACTCGATCGGGGATTTAACTGAGAAATCAAACGTCCCCAATCTCATTCGTTTCCAAGTCGCGTTCTTTACTATTCCTGAACAAACAGAGATCCTGTTCTCCGCTCGAGCAAACGTTTTCTCCGGTGATTGATCCTATCGCCGTCCGATCCGTTTGCAGCACGCGTCTCTTCTTGCGCGTGCTTCTGCAACGTGACGTAAGGGGCAACGTTACGAGGCATGCAGCGAATTAATTGGCCGTGACGAGAAATTTGTACGTGCGGTACGATCGACCGGGGCGTGCAAGGATCCTCCACGATAAAGGTACTGAAGAGTGTCAATTTCAATATACCTGACACAGGATCAAATTAGCTACAACTGGGAAGAAACGCTTTTAATTCGGAAATTCCCGAAGAAGAGTTCGGTTCTCCTTACTCTTCTCGCTTGCAGAACTATCAACCATTCTATTCACGGGAACACCAGAACAATAGCAATATACCTCAACCTTCGGAACTGCAAGCGAGATACAACGATACATTCGCAGAAACTTTACCCTACTACGCGTTGATATATCTACCACGTAGAACATTCACCAAACGCTGACTACGTTCTTCGGGTATCATCTGACCAATTCCGGACCATGAAGATAACAGAATGAAGGATACGCGCTCGTTCGAGGGAACTAGATTATTACAATGAGGGGGCAACTATTAAGACAGTAGAGAGCTGGAGACTCGTGTGTTCGATGTGGGTCGGGAGGTCGAACCAACTCTCGAGATCTCTACTCTCGGCATGTAGGTGTAGGTTTCTAGAACGCTGGACTCGCCATGGATCACAGAAACAGGGACACTGTATTTGGCGAGCGGAAATCACGCCGCACTTCCGCCGTCGAACGAACTTTGACCGCCGTCCTTTGTGGACACGTTGCCAAATATGTGCATACGCGGAACGGAAAAGGAAACGGCCGAGAAAAGTAAAAGTGGACGGGACTAAAGAAGAGAATTGTGTCTATCATCGTAAATGGGTGGAATGTTTGAACTTCGTGTATAATTTAGATCGAATTAGCCGCAGCCGGGGAAAATGTGCCGCGATAATGAGTCATTCAACGAACGAGGTTGATTTATTGCTGCTTCGTCCGTGTAATCGTCTGCGATGCATTTTATCTTTTAAGCCGGGAACGTGAAGTTTCCGTTCATTTGCGTTTCGAGTATACACTATCGGTTCGGCGGCGTAAAATTTCACGACACCCGGGCGAGCCTGACAAACGTTTTGCTAGCACCATTCCACCGGGAACTTCGAGGCAAACCGATGGTAAATCCCAGTACAGCGATCGGTTTTGATTTATTAGTTTTGATTTCGCGTTGCTCTGCGGCCGTACGAACCGTGAATAAAAAATTGACGCGTAGCAGCGTCAAACTTTCGTAGAACATCGCGAGTACACGGTTTCGGGCACCAGACTGGTTTCGCGTGAGTCATGAGCACAGTTTGCAACTGAAAATTGTAATATTCGCTCGCGACGCGTAGCAGTGTGTAAACGCTGCTAGGCAAGGCGACAATTTGTTGAACTTCGAGGAATCCTTCAACCGATTGTGGAACGTTTAGTTATCGAAAAGGAAATTGACGATAACGCGAACGGTCGTCAATATTAGCTGCCCGAGCTCACAAGCTCGCTACGAAAATGTTGAACAATAGAGGAAGTGCAAAATAATTAAATCCCTGGGACGCGCAAGATATAAAATAGTTTAATTGTAAACTGTTCACTGATTACACGAGCCAGCACCGAAATTCGTCAGACACGATTTATCACACTGAACATCCTCCGGTCGCTTCTTCTTCGCAACTTTGCGCCCACTGAAAGGAAATCGCTTCTATTGGCAAACTCACAATCAGTCACACAGTTTCACCAGCTGAAGACCGCCATGCGAATTACAGCAGCTGGACTCTGTACGTCGCAGTGTATTAGAACGACCGAAGTGTCTGAACGAAACGAGATGCAGCTTCTTTTATGAGGCTCGCCCTTTCACGCGCGATCACGATTCCATCGCTTCGGGGTGTTTCGCTTACGGCCAAATTCGAAGTGGTTTACATTTCACCCAGAGACTATTACTTAACGGTGCTCCCGTAAAAATCGACGCATATGTTTCTTTTAGAAAATATCTCTCGCGGTCGTTTCGTAAGAGAGTTGCACGCAGGACTCTTCATCCCCGTCGAACTCCAATAATGTATTTCAGACAGAAATTCGTGGAAGTTCCAAATGATGAAAAGTAAATACTTCCTACAAACGTAGTCCAGAATCGAGTAAAATTTTCAAGATCGATTGCAACACCCGAGTAAAATAGTTGAATTTATTGTTGCTGGATTCACCGAAACAAAATAAAGGTGCACACCTGCTACGCCACTGCACGCGAAACTCGTCGACACGGATTATGCGGATTTCTTTGGTTCACAACAGAGCAACCGGGATGTTAAGTAAGACGGGGGAACGATCGTTCACGACTAAACGAGATGACGAACCGGACGGCCGATATCGCGGATCAGAAAAGCCAGCGGCGGCGATTAGAAAAATGCCCCCTCCGGAAGCTCTTACGCGTCTCTGATATTTTTTCCACGGATCCCCAATCGCTCCATTTTCATTTGAATTCGTCGAATACAATTATTAAAACGTTGCGCACTTTGGCTATCGATTGGACAGAACGTAGATGTAAAAATATAATGTTTAAATAAAAATACTTCCATCTTAATCAAAACGAAAGGGGCTGAATGGAGGACATGTATGTACTATATAAAAAAAAATATTATTCTTTTAAATGAGCATCTCACACTAATTACATGAATGTCTCACAATATCGGCATTAAATATTCCTGAAATTAAAAACGCCGTAAAAGGCCAAGACCCTGAATTTTATTCTCCTTAGTTAGTACAGCCACGCACGCAGCGCGGCAAGCCAGCAGGCGCAAGTCGACAGCCATTATCTAGTGTCACGAGGTCAGTTTCGGGTCGTCGTATCTTCCCTGGAAGTAGCGTCGTATTTCAGATAACGCCAGCCAGATAAACACCCCCGTTTGCATTCTCCAATGTGTTCGTCCTCGGACCAATTAATCATCCACTCAAAATCCTGCTCACCCCCAATTCGTATTATATTATTTCATTTCTCCCGCCCCGGCGTCAATGAACTCTCCTATTCTCAACCGATCGGGCAGTTTTTACGTCGCTCGCGTTACCTAAAACGAAATAACAAAAATCAAAATTCGATCAATAGCCAAACTTTCGAATTTTGCTTCGAATGCTGTCCCCGTGCTACCACCAAAATAAACTCCGTTCGAAAGCAGCGCATCGTTGGCGCGGGTAGCACAAAAGCCTGCCTCGCATGCGCGGAATTATCGAGCCGTTCACAGCCGAGACGAGTCATCGAGTCTCCAACCTATCATCCGTCGTAGAAGCGCGAACTCGAGCGCCCAGTGAACCAGCGTCGTTCAGCCAGCACGCGAATCGTCGTTCACGTCCGATAAATCGCACCAGGAGACGGAATTGCAGCGAAATGGCATTCTGGAGAACAGTTCGATAAGATTCACCTTGCTCGAAGGTCAGCTGAAGCAGCGCGTCTCCGAGAAGCGGGAAAGATGACGCTCCCAGCCGGTTCGCGATGACCATTCACGGCTCGTTCGGTTCCATCGTGACCGGCTTCCTTGACCGGTCGTAATTCGACGCGCGTCGATGTGCTGTGCGTGTGTGTTTGTGGAGTAATCATTGGAACCGACCAGGAAACGTGGACCACGAGGACCGATCGTGAGGAAGGGCATGGCTACTCTGGCGGGCAGCTCGTCGTCGGGCCTGGCCAGGCAGCCGACCATGCTGGAGCAGCTTCTCGAAGAGATCAACTTCCAGAGGACCAAGGAGCTTCGCCAGATGCTGAAGGACGGTTGGTATCGTGCTGAAGTAGTCGTCGGGCTTTAAACGGCAGAGGTTTAGTCGATTTCGTGCTGGAAGGGTGCACACAGCGACGAGGGTGTGTTCCTGGAGGGACCGGTCCCTTTGTTTGGTAGACCCTGCCAGACGAGGGTGATTGCACGATCGATGAATATGTAAGGGGTAAACGGGCAGGACTGCAGCTTTCTGGATTGCTTATGGTTGTTGGGTTTTACTTGGGTGGTTGTACGTTCGATTCTAGGCGAGTTGATTTTATATTATGCTCTCCTGGTGGGTGGTGTATGTATATAGAATTATTGACTGGGCCAAGGATAATATCTGGAACAGCTGCATTCGACTTACTGGGCAAAGACGATTGCGGATAGTATATTTGCATGTATTAGTATTAATTAGCGACGCGATGCTGGAGACATTGACGTGGGAGGTGCTTCAAAATAGGAGCCCTGCGCTATTAGTTATTGCATGACCTCGGGGCATGTTCTGTTTTATGCCAGCAATCGTTCTCCGGTTCGACGAATTTCTTTCAATCCCTCGTGGTATATTTTTTGCTTCTTTCATCTCCTTTTCTTCTTTATATTTTTTAACGTTCATTGTAACTGTTGACGAATTCACGCAAAGGATAAATATTCCGCAGGAACGGTAAACAGGTCTCGCAAACTCGTTCGTTCTATAAACGCAACGTGACGCAACACGATGTCGACAAGCAATTAGGCACACGCTACGCATATGACTCAATGCTAATAACACTTTCGTTGAGCGAACATTGTACATACATATTTCTCGTGCCTCCAAAGGGAACTCCCGTCTGTGTGACGCTTAAGAAATGAAGTATGTTACCACGTGTCATCCAAGATTTCGTTAACGAATTATTTATGTATGTAGGACAACGAACTGATTCCGTTTCAATTAACGAACGACAGAACTCAACTTTCGTCTAGCTTTTTAAAAACCGTCCGGACGGTTCAGCGAAGGAGATGGAGGATCAGGCGAGACGTCAGGCTGCCAAGGGAGGCTGCAATTAAGTCCTCGCAGAACATTCTTATCGATTATCGATTGGCTTCGCTGACATTCAGTTGCAGTCAATTCCTGCCCCCTCGAGCACCGCTCTGTTTTCCTGCTCTTTCTCGGATAATGTCGAATCAGCCCCACTGTCCTTCCTGAACTCAAAATATCAACCCTATCGCATATCGACCAATATGCTTATTCTCCGCACCCTTTAGCCTTATGTTGCACCCCCTTGTTTCATTCCTGCTGCCTTTGCAATTGGTCTAACAATGTCTCTACTATTATTGCAGATTCCGGTTTCGTGATGCTGCAAGGTACAACCTACTGGACGGACCTGTTCGTCAGGCACTTCCTCTTCCAGGCTGAGCACACGATCGACGGTGACGATCTATTGTTCTTCGTGCGCAAGAAACACGTCAAAACGTCGTCCAGATACTTGCCAAAGTTCGAGACAGAGGTGGACGTCTTTCGTAAGGACAGCAAGAAACTGCCGATCGGCGATCCCGATATAGATTGGGAGGAAACCGTGTACCTGAACTTGGTCGTACATCAGTTCGACTACACCCTCACATTAGCAATTTGCACAAGGACGAGTCCCAAGGAATTGCAAGTGAGTCACTTCGTTTCCTCCTTTCCTGTATACATTTTGTAACGAATACACGTTTCAGGTATTACGGAGGCACTCGCAGAAGGTATACGCAAGTCCGAGTCGCAGACGAATGGACGCTAAGGGAGATCTCGAGGAGATGACGTACCCGCACATATGCTTCATGGTGGACAATTTCGACGAAGTTTTCTGTGATATTTTAGTCAGGGACGGAGAGATGGTGTGCGTGGAGCTGGTCGCCTCCGACAGAGATGGCGCCATTCAGGGTGTCATTTTCCTCGGCTCCATCAGATACGACGCGTTGAAGAAAGTTTACGATGCGAGGGTATGTTTTGCCCGTGAACTATTACTTAATACTTACTACCAATATTTATATATCTCACTTAATCCCGTTTCATTAATTTTCAGTCCAGCCTGAGCACCAAAATGGCGCAACGAATGACCTTCGGTCTGTTCTCCGGTGCAGCCTCGCAACGAATAGAGTTCGTTCGAATGAAGGGACCCCGCGGTACGATTGTCACCAAGAAACCTTTGTCCTCATAGGAACCAGCGGATTTTTACTCTCCCCTTTTCAGGCAAAGGACACGCAGAAATGGCTGTGACAAAGCCGAAGGGTTCAGGAGCGGAAACGCCAACCTCGGAACCCGGATACTGCGCCACTGATTCTCTCTGGGACGCCGACTGGGACGATGCCGAGGAATTGTTCATGTATCGGCATCAACGTAGGCTGTCCGATCCAAGTGCGAACTTGAACAATTTTGTTCGCGGTGGCTGGAGAACGAAGCCAGACTCAGTAGCCACGAAGGCTAGATCGGAGAACGAGGGCCTCGACTCCATGGCGAACGGATTGAATGAAATTGAGGCCGGGGACGTTCGAGACGGTAACTAGAAACACTTATCCTCCCGTGGCGATTCGTCGGAACACGACGAAAGCGGGAAGGAAGTTGACGACACATTGTACTACTTACCTTCTCCTTGTTTCTTCTGTGCCTGCGTCCTTCAAGGAAGTTCGTGCATGCGATGTGCCACGTATCTGTATATTCTGCACAGTTCTCTCTCTCGATAGCTAGTTGACACCCCTTGGAGTCGGCCTCGACGTTCGATTTAACAATCGCTATTTTATTATTCGACGCATTTTTGTTTCAATACCGCGTTCGACTTGTTATGCGAGCTTCGTAATCGTGTGAGAGCTGCATGTTTTCTAGGGAAATGTTTCTTTAATCTGTGCGAACCGAATGCTGCAATTACGTTACTAATAACGGAAGGCTCGTTTGACAATTGTATACATAGTCGCAGAGCTTTCGCTCGTCGAGGTTCGTTTTGGTTCTTCATTGTCGAGTCGCGATGCTCGAGATCGGTCGTAATGGACCAAGTTGATCCGTGCTCTTGTATTCCTTCAGACCTGTCCATGCCATGAGACGCAGAATCTTACGTTCTCAGATATGCGTTCGACAAACCCGCAGACAAACGAACAGTGATAAAGTACGTCGAGAAGAAACGACTGTATAGCACCACCACCAACGCACAGCTACACGCGAATATCGTATCGCGGTGTGACGGAATGGACGAACGTGTGAAAAGCAAATCGAATAAAATAAATTAGAGAAAGATTAACAAAACTAAGCAGGAGAAACGAATCCGGAAAGATACGAAAACGAGAAAGAAATAATAATAATGCCCAGTCTGTAATCTGTGTCACGTGAAACGGCGACTCTTTCCTTTGTAGCCGACTCACATGATAGCAGCTGGGGCGGCCGGGGCTCACCAGGAAATCACAAGAGTCCTCACGCCAGACGCCGAAGATCCCCTCATCATCCTGGCGGGCAGCAACGACCGAAGCAAAAGCAACGTAACTCGTGGGAACGTGCTGGAAACGAAAATTCACCGAACAGAAAGGAGGCTTATCACGAGAACCACGGTGAGCGTGCTCCTGTGTGTTTCATACGATCGTTCCTCGTCTCTTGTAATATTTCCCCGATAAAGAAAAGATCGAGTCCCACGATAATAATACGTCGATTAGCAATCAGATCCACAGAGACGATGCAACGGTAATGTTTTAAAACACGCAACACAAGCATGAGCACAGTGGCGAACAAATTATCTCGTGGCAGGCCTCCAGAACGACCAGATCGACGAGAACAACCATATCGAAGTTGGTAGCGAGATACTCGTGCCAGCTGCGGCGTGTCTGACCGACGACAACGTCAGACAGAAGTTGGACGCGGGCGCCATTTTGGTGCACGGCAAGGAAGAACTACCCCTAGGCTACGAGGAGCCGGACAATAGCAGGAAACGAAGGCCGTACAGCACCGGGCAGATCAATCACGAGGGGATGAACAATCTGGGGAACGACGAGGAACATCAACGGCTCAGCGACGACGAATTGGCCAGGGCGCGTCGGGCGGATGGACGTCGACGTCTACGATCCGCCGGCTCTGATCAGGAGGAATACTACACCGGCCGGAACGCGAACAAAAACGACGAGCAGATGAAAGATAAGAACGCCAATGCACGTATCACGCGGGGAAACCTGGCCACGCACAGACAAAGCGCCACCCTGCCGAGAAGGAGGCGAAGACGAGCGTTATCCGGAAGCTTCGCGGGCAACCCACTTCCGCCGCACCGAGTCACACCCGACGGCACAGCCATCTACTATTGGTGCGAGCTCCCGCGCCGCCCCGGCTCACAGGGTAAATTCTTCTTCCCCCTGCCTGACACACCTCTACACTACCCCATATATATATTATAGAACCGATCACGCGGCCACGAGTACAATCATTGCCGGATTATCCCGTGAACGACCGATTTCACGCGCGATTACTGCGGAGGAATTAAAGATAAATAGATGTCAAATAGTCTTTCTCCCTAGATGAAAAGTTGCAGCTCCTGTGCGGCGAATTTCGTGCATGAATTTTCGAGTTGTAGGAAACGTCTTCGGACTCTCGTTAGGGGGATCTTTTGGTGTATCTTTAACGTCGAGAAGTCAAGTTTGTACGCCACGTACTGTAGCAACGTTTATTCTAGAAATATCTTAGTTTTATTTAGAACCGACACGTGTAGAGGAAAGCGGTCGTTCATGGAGTTAACCGGGCAACATCGAGAAGCAGTCATGTTGTCCATTGTATTCAATCCGTACCGTTCATTTCTCCTTAGAATGGTAAACTTGCACGATCATGCTCAGCCAATGACTGTGTTTATGAGAATGGTGAAATTACAATGGCAGCGGGGGTGCGATTTGGGACTAATTGAACGGCGAGTGTCGATACGAGTATCGCGACGATGTTCCGTAGTGCTGGTGGTGGTTTTCTTGCAGAAACGATCCGTTGCAAGGAGTAGCCTCGTAGCGCGCGATTTCAAACACCTTCGTAATAACGCCTGTTTTGTTTTTTACCTCGCGAGTTTCACCATCGGTATAAACATAGTCATCCACGATGGGAAACGATTATTCGATGACACCGATAGAATCGAGAAAAAAAGAAACAGAAATAGACGGAATCGTAAAATTGCGAACTATTCGTGTAGTGACCACAATGTTCGATCATTCCAACAAACAAACAAAATATCTACTAAACACCTTTCCATTCGACAAAAAGAAAAGAATAATTAATGCATCCCTGTTCGTATTTATTTGTTCTGCGCACCAGTAGCTGATTTGTATCATAGTATCACCTTTACACATTTCATGTTGAACCCGTTCGATCTTGCCCATCATCATTTCGACCATCCATTATCGACATTACAATGTCCTTGTCCTAATCAACATCGGCCCGTTATTAAACGATAATTGTCGCCCGCAATTATTCCCATCTAATTGCTTGACACGAATCATTCCAGGATCTTAGGCATAGGTCGAGCTTCTTATCGACGCTTGGAATGATTAATAACCGTTAGTAATAATCAGCTGTTTTGTTTTTTTTGGCGTGCCTGTAGAGCTGGACGACGGTGCTTACAATCCGTTATGGACAATGCGAGGTTTCACGCAAACCTTCCATTTCTGGAAGGAGACCCGGCGGGCCCAATCCGTTCCACTGAATGCATTTCTCACGTACATCACGTTACCCTGGTGGTCCATTGCCAAAGGTACGAGGCCCACCGAACAGAATTCAGATCTACAAGGTGTCGAAGCCTGGTTCGTTATATAGAAAATTGCTTTGTTAATTTTTACAGATATTCTTGACCATCGAGAAGGACCCATCCTGACGTTCTAGCCACGAAGATAAGGACGTTCCATTTCAATTTCCAAACGCGTTTTCCTTTTCTATTTCGTTTATCACTTTGTACGCACTTGGATAGAACTGTGGCCCAACAAGATCGAAGTGTATAGATTAAGAAATAAAGCAAGATACTATTTATAATCCTGTCCGAGTTCCTCCGTTGGTCAACTACTTCAGGATAAACGAAGGCGAATCGTGAAAGATCCTCGCGTTTAATGAGAACGTTCCTCTGGATCGATTCGATCTATGACATCGTATAAAAATATGCATACGGTAACACTTTGGCGAACTTTATTCCTTCTCCCCTCCTTGTCCCCCTCTCGTGCGCTCTCAACTGACGTTGTTCGCAAAAACGTTCAGGTAGTCTCCGAAATTAGTCCACGTGTGATCCCAGAAATCTGGATTCGCTCGCTTGTCCCATGGAAGATTTCCAGCTGGTATTGCTGTTGCGTTCAGTTTGTTCAACTCGTCCCTTAGTTGCTTCACGATTGCGGGATACCTTAACAGCGAGAGGAAAAGTTTTTGTCCAATATTGTTTTCTACCTTCACCCATGCCTCGGACGTTTCACCACTTACTGATTTATGATATTATTATCCTCGCAAGGGTCCCTCTGAATATTGAACAAACAAGGCGCCACCAGTGGTTTACATAATGGCAGACTGTCGTTCCTCGGAGGACACTTGATCATGGCGTCCCATTGAAGCCTGCGAATACTTTCTGCAGACAGACTCAAGCCTGCAGTAGCCACTGCTCTTCCGGCTGTGCTACCGATCACTCCACCGACATCGTAAACCCATTCCCTTCCGGATGGACCGTACCATCCGTCCCATTGGCCATTATACGTAGATCCTTTGTAAATTGTTCGACGTTAAACGTAAGAAAAAAAAGTAAAGAAATAAAACGCAAGTCGCAGTGGAATTAAATCTTAAATGCAACAGAAGAATTTACTTAGACTATCCGGATTACTTTTTACCTTGAATATACTTCCAATCTCCAATGGTAATTCCAGCTACGCCAGAAATATCGTCGATGTTGTGGAGAACCGACTTTCTAGGCGATTGTGTGTCCTCCCTCAAAGCTTGCCACAGATCCACACCGTCGATACTTAAACCTGATGGATCTCCACCAGCGGCGGTTATAAGCGTCGGCAACCAGTCACTTATATGCATCAGCTGTCTGCTGATCCTCCCGGGACGCGGTAATTTGGGCGACCACAGCAAGCCTGCCCCTCTAACGCCGCCTAATTGCAGTTAAATTTTTCTCACGTTCGTAGGATATTGCATTGGGAAAAGTGCATCGGCATATTAATTGAAAACTTGTTGATTTGGCACCTTCTCCTTTGTGGTGATAAAAGAGCCAAGGGGTGGTTAGTTGTGCTCATTGTAAAGGATGTAAGAATTCTTTTATCAAGTACCTTCCCAGAGAGTGTTTTTCGTGCCCCTCAAGGGCCAATTGGAGGCGGCGTTTTGGTTGAAACCGGCAGGTGGCCCACCGTTATCAGTGGAGAACACGAGTACACTGTCCTTCAGCATGTTCTTTTTACGCAGCGCCTCGACCACCTGGCCAACCGATTCGTCCAGCTTACTCAGCATGGCTAAAATTAAATTATGATCGAACGTCTAGGATCGCAGAGTGCTATGAAATCGTATATGGAAATGTTGTACATCTTAATGAATAATCGTGTTGTAATTACCAGCAAACTGTCTACGATTGTATTCAAAGATATTGGTAAACTTTGCGATGTCTTGGTCTGGCGCCGGAAGTGGGTTGTAAGGATTTCCTGAGTGCACTGCTGCGTGAGCTAAATACAGAAACATTGGACGACTGCTGTTGTGATTGCCGATCAGTTTCACTGCCTCTTTTGTAAATATGTCCGTAGAATATTTTCCGTGAAGATCCCAGGCTGGATTTAATCCATTTCTCATGTCCAGGCCCCAGTACGGCTGCGCCAAAATTCACTCAAACTTTCGAACATTCTACTAGAATCTCTGAGAAAATATCTTACACTTTCCACGGCGCTATGATCGAAATAATCATGGTGGCCGCTCCAGAAACCAAGGTGCGACTCAAAGCCCCTGTACGTTGGGGTGTATTCTTTCGTATAGAAGCCCAGGTGCCATTTCCCCACAATGTGGTTGTTATAACCCAGTTCGCGAAGGTATTCCGGCAGGAGCTTTTCTTGAAGGGGCAATCCTCTTGGTTCGGCACATTTTAGAACCTGATTGCAGGATCGTTTAATTATTATTTGGGGATCTTCCCCCTTTCCAAAAAAGGAACAAAAAGAAAAGGTCGAAATGGTGCTTCGATCCACCGAAAACGATAAAAAATGCGGAACAACGAAGATGCGCTATCTATTGGCATTGCAATTAAAAGGAGAACGTGTCTTGTCCATCTCCGACGCAATAAAGACTATAACCGCAAGAATATTAAAATGCATGCTCGCAATTATCGCGAAACGATTTTTGCAACTTTTGTTTGCCATAATGCAACATAGTTTAAGTACAACGAACCACAGTAGCGGCACAAAGCGGAGGCGCTTTATTTACAAGTCGTTTGCGCAGTTAAATAGTTAATGACGTACCCCGTGCTGCATTCCTGTATGAATAGGATGCTTGCCGGTCATCAGGGCACTCCGTGACGGTGTGCAGATCGGTGTGACATAATATCGATCCAATAACAGACCAGAGTACGCCAAGGCGTCGATATTTGGCGTCGGGATTTGACCTGATCCGTGAAACCCAACGTCGTTCCATCCCTGTTAGATCATTTACATTCATGACTTCAGTTAGTCGAATTGAACGCAAACTGTGCATGCTCGGCGTCATACACGCTTCGACTGATTGGAATTATCGTAAGGTTCATCGGTAGCAAAACATCCGACGCTTGTCAAAATTATAATTAGCCAGGAAGCTATAATAATATTTAAATATAACTTAATAACATTCATGTTGCACCGAATGTAACATTGGGCTGAAAAAGGTAACAAGTGAACCGTCTATGCAAAAGTTACCGTGACATAAAAGAAACGTTGATGCAATAAAAGTGGCACAACAAGGAAATGTTTGTTAGCTCACCAAATCGTCGGCCAAAATGAACACAATGTGTGGTTGCTTTGCCACAGCCACCTGACCCACCACAAAAGCTGTCACAAAAAACCACCGTAATATTCCTCGTTCCCCTAACATCCTGCGGTGTCTTCACCCACGGAACAAAACTCGTCTTCCGTGCAACTGTAAACCGGTTTCCACGAGGAGTACTATTCTTCCTGTGCGTCGAAGCTATTCCAAGAATCGTTGCCCGTTTAATTTGATTGCCGGGATCGATTTGTAAATACAATCAAAATTCTAACATGCACTCGAACAAAACGCCCCGTGGTTCTCTATGAAGGCAGTTTCGTCGTCAGACAAAACGGTGCCGTCGAGACGGTAATAGCGATGTTGCGTTACAAAAAACCGTAAATTCACATGCGTAAATTAAAGATGAGCAACTTCCTCTCTGTTTTACTGGAGGCTAGCTAAAAGTACGAGCTCTTCAGACGGTGACCGGTGTTAAACTGTCTTAAACTCGTCCTCTTCCCTACACCAATAGTGGGGCGAGCCTCCCACTTTGAAGGACCGTTTTCCTGGTGGCTTATCGTTTGTGGAAGGACGTGCCTTTATGAGATTAGGTCTTTCACACGTCCAAGTTGCAGTTGTTGGAATGATAAGAATGATCCAGAAACAGATAGGATTTCAGTTATGAGGAAACTTTGAAATATATAAATCAGAAGAGTTTTCTTAATTGTCTCATCACGGTGACGTTACAAATTATTTCACTTCGTTTAATCCGAAAATGCTATACGCATTACAGGTAGAGGTACCATCGCACGGAATTAATTAGTGGGGGCCATTATCAAACAGACGAGATGAAAGAAAGTCAGATACTTATCTCGATCGAACAATTATCGTGAAAGTAACAATTGGACGTGAAGGTTCAACGAAACTGGATATGCTATCTAGTTTTAATGATCAGTTGTATTTTCGCTGTTACTATAAATACCAGATTATGAAAGACAAGTTCGATCGATTCCATTAGTGTAGATCCATTCGTTATCATCTAATAGAACGTATGCAAAGGTTTTGAATGAACAACGAAGCTCCACTCTCTTCTGGCTAGAATTGAAGCTCATTACCATCACTTGACCTACGCTGCAAGGGGCAACGACGACATTGTTTGTTCCCTTGACTTCAAGATGATTTTGTAGGAAAAGTGGCTGCGACTAACTGTGCATATTAATTCTTGAATACTTAAACAATTAAAATTGTTATTACGGCAAATAGCATATAATTACAGCAACGGGATATTTTTTCCGTATAGCTTATTCTCTTTCCTTTAATTTGACACCTTATTTATTGAAAAATAATCACCAGTGCTGAGATATCAAATTTAGAATTAACATCGCTTTTTGTAAGGTGTCGGTAACGTTGCCAGGGACATGGAAATGATAGCACAGTATCACTGACGAGATATAGGAACTCGTCGGTGCTTTAGCTATCCTTTAGTTATAGTAAATTGGTTTATAAAAATCGTTTGTAACTGTTATTAGCGCATTCGATTAATTTATAACAATTGTGCAATCAACTGTTATGTATATCTATTATATGTTCTATTTTATATTCAGTGCATTAGGTCTTGTATAAAATGTAATGGACACAGAGAAAATTTTAACTTCCAACTTCGGTTTTTAAGAGATTTTATTAACACTTAGACTTGTAAGAATGATAATGAGTGCGCTTGGACTTGTATGATAATAATGAGCGAACTTGGACTAGTAGTATGGTAATAATTGAATATAATGATCTTGAGGAGGAATGGTCAAGGGTTTATAAGGGATCTGAAATATAGGAGTAGGGGTGATAGGAGAGGTCGAAAGTAGGAATGGAAAATAGTTAGGGACATAGGTCAGGAGTTGGAAACATTGGACGGGTGACTAAACGGGGTGACTCACAGGGTAAGGGCAAGGATGAGGAAGGTTTGGCAAGATGTAATAATATTTGTACGTATGAATCCTTAAGCGACAGAAGTAAAGAGATAAAGAATAATACAGAAGTAAAAGATAAAGAATAATACAGAAATTTGGGGGCGAATACATTACAAAAATTTAATATCGCTTTTACTACAAGTTCTACTGAATATCCTAAATATAAAAGGAAAGATATAATAAACAATTTACATATGCACAAGTTACACAATTGTTGTAATTTAAAATAAGCTTTAGCATATAAAGTACGTAAATTTTAGTATAAGTTTTATCTGTAAGATATATTGTATATTAACTTCAAAGAATAGCTTATAAGTATTAGATTATTTATGTTTATACATACTATTTTTAGTGTTACATAAATATTAGTTTAGAATTGATACAAGTTGTTCGAAGTTTAGTTGTTCGATGTATTTTAAATAGATATAACAGAATAGTTCATAATTTGTAATTTGTATCTCCATTGATTAGTTTAAATAAACGTTCATTGAAAAGAATTCCACCGCTCTTTTTATTTTCACACCTCAAAAATCCTTGAGAGAACCTAAATCCAATTCCTTACACAAGAAGTACCGTGGACGAACTTTAAATGCAAAGTCCTGAAGCGAGAAACTTGTAAAAGTGGCCCTATACGTCATTAAAGAAAGCAGGTCAAAGACTTATAAAATTTGTTGGCAAAAGGCTACAAAATTAAGCGCCTGGAAATTCTTAGAAGATGACGTGTTTCCAAGAATTGCTGCTATCGAATACCTCCTTGCATATCATATTCTCCTAATACAAATCCACGATTTTCCAGCAGATATTTTTGACCGAAACTCGGAAAAGGCGCTCGGTAATTCCTGGAACGTGACGTCATTTCCAAGAATTGCTGCGATGAAAGACCTCCTCGCATATCATATTCTCCTGATACAAATCCACGATTTTAAGCACTAAAATTCCTGAGTTTCTGGCAAAAATATCTCGCCGAAAATCGTGGATTTGTATCAGGAGAATATGATATGTGAGGAGGTATGCGAACCTCAGCAGTTCTGGGAAATGACGTCACGTTCTAGGAATTTCCGAGCACAAAATTTCTGAGATTCTGGCAAAAATATCTCGCTGAAAATCGTGGATTTGTATTAGGATAATATGATATGCAAGGAGGTATTCGTTCTCAGAAATGACGTCACTTTCCAGGAATTTCCGAGCGCAAAATTTCTCAGTTTCTGCCAAAAATATCTCGCTGAAAATCGTGGTTTTGTATTAGGAGAATATGATATGCGAGGAGGTATTCGTTCTCAGAAATGACGTCACTTTCCAGGAATTTCCGAGCGCAAAGTTTCTCAGTTTCTGCCAAAAATATCTCGCTGAAAATCGTGGTTTTGTATTAGGAGAATATGATATGCGAGGAGGTATTCGTTCTCAGATATGACGTCACGTTCCAGGAATTTCTCAGCGCTTCTTTTAATAACGTATATGGCCATTTTGACAAGTTTCTCGCTTTAGGACTTTGCATTTAAAGTTCGTCCACGGTACTTCTTGTGTAAGGAATTGGATTTAGGTTCTATCAAGGATTTTTGAGGTGTGAAAATAAAAAGAGCAGTGGAATTCTTTTCAATGAACATTTATTTAAACTAATCAATGGAGATACAAATTACAAATTATGAACTATTCTGTTATATCTATTTACAATACATCGAACAACTAAACTTCGAACAACTTGTATCAATTCTAAACTAATATTTATGTAACACTAAAAATAGTATAAACATAAATAAGCTATTCTTTGAAGTTAATATACAATATATCTTACAGATAAAACTTATACTAAAATTTACGTACTTTATATGCTAAAGCTTATTTTAAATTACAACAATTGTGTAACTTGTGCATATGTAAATTGTTTATTATATCTTTCCTTTTATATTTAGGATATTCAGTAGAACTTGTAGTAAAAGCGATATTAAATTTTATACAAGATCTACCGAATGCACTGAATATAAAATAGAACATATAATAGATATACATAACAGTTGATTGCACAATTGTTCTAAATTAATCGAATGCGCTAATAACTGTTACAAACTATTTTTATAAACCAATTTACTATAACTAAAGGATAGCTAAAGCACCGACGAGATATCTCGTCGGTGTCACAGTATCTCGTCAGTGATGATAGAACCCCACAGCTGCACGAAATTGTACGTGATGCGATCTCGTGTTTGCGGCCTTTCGTGCAGTTTTCTGCACCTTCAAACCAATTTTCTGGATTACATCGTTAAATTAAGGAACTGCGCTTTTCAATTCCGCTTCACAGTTTAAAAATCGGCAAAAATGCACTCCGGGTCACTGCAATTATCTCGACTTTTGGGGGCGCTAGATTAATGACCGAGTGCTTAAAACGAAGGTAAAGGATGCCCCTACACGTCAATAAACGATTTACAAATGCTGCATCCGCTGTTTATTTTTTATAAACAATTTAAACATTTGTTTGAGAAATCCACCTAAACTATACACGAAGCCCTTTCGAAAAGTGAAGCAGTTTGTTCGTTGAACCGAGAACTTCAATTTGAGACGTCGCTGATCAAAATCGGCCCAGTAGAAGCCGAGATAATTGAATTTGTTTAAATAAATTATAAACAAATGCGATTAATTCGACTTGCCGGCGAGCTACATCAATGATCAGAGGACATCAATTAAAGCTACCAGTATAAGCTACGATCTCCAATAGGTGTGAACATTATTCCGTGTGCAATTCATTTGTTATAAACAATTAAATAATTAAAATTATTATTACGGTCAACTGCATATAGTTACAGCAACGGGGTATTTTTTATCGTGTAGCTCATTCGTTTTCCTTTCATTTGATACCCTATTTATTTAAAAAACAACCACCAGAGACGAGATAACAATTTTTAAAAAGTATGTCGGCAATTATATGTCGATAACCGGACATGTGGCGCCATCTCGCGTTTGCGGCCTTTTTCGCAGTTTTCCGCACCGCCAAAACCGAATTCCTGGATTACATCGTTAATTTAAACAATTACATTTTTCTCGGCTTCTAGTCCGTATTTTTTAACCGGACTTGTCTTAAATTAAAGCTACGGACCATAGCTATATTCTCCGATAGTTTCAACAGTATAGCATTTGTGGTCTAAAAGTTATTAACAATTCAAAAATCGGCGAAAATGCACTCCGGGTCACTGCAATTATCTTAACTCCTGGAGGTTATTTTTAAATAAATTAGGTGTCAAATGAAAGGGAAGCGAACAAGCTACACGAAAAAAAATTCCCCGTTGCTGTAACTATATCCAGTTGACCGTAATAACAATTTTAATTGTTTAATTGTTTATAACAAATGAACTGCACATGGAATAATGATCACACCTATTGGAGATGGTAGCTGATACTGCTAGCTTCAATTTATGTGCTCAGGTCATGGATGTACCTCGCCAGGAAGTGGCAGTAATCGCATTTGTTTATCATTTCTTTAAACAAATTCAATTATCTCGGCTTCTGCTGGACCGATTTTAATCAACGACCTCTCAAATTGAAGCTCTCGGTTCAAGGAACAATATATTTCGCTAGTACAATGGCCTTCGTGTCTAGTTTCGGTGGAATTTTCAAACGAATGTTGAAATTGTTTATAAAAAATAAACGGCTCATGTAGCATTTGTAAATCGTTTACTGACGTGTAGGGGCATCCTTTACCTTCGTTTTAAGCATCCGATCATTAATCTAGCGCCCCCAGAAGTCGAGATAATTGCAGTGACCCGGAGTGCATTTTAGCCGATTTTTAAATTGTTAATAACTTTGAAATCGCAAATGCCATACTGTTGCAACTGTTGGAGAATATAACTATGGTCCGTAGCTTTAATTTAAGACAAGTCCGGTTAAAAAATACGCACTAGGAGCCGAGAAAAATTGAATTGTTTAAATTAACGATGTAATCCAGGAATTCGGTTTTGGCGGTGCGGCAAACTGCGAAAAAGGCCGCAAACGCGAGATGGCGCCACATGTCCGGTTATCGACATATAATTGCCGACATAATTTTTAAAAATTGTTATCTCGTCTCCTGGTGGTTGTTTTTTAATAAATAGGGTATCAAATGAAAGGGAAACGAATAAGCTACACGATAAAAAATACCCCGTTGCTGTAACTATATGCAGTTGACCGTAATAACAATTTTAATTGTTTAATTGTTTATAACAAATGAACTGCACATGGAATAATGATCACACCTATTGGAGATGGTAGCTTATACTGCTAGCTTTAATTTATGTCCTCTGATCATTGATGTAGCTCGCCGGAAAGTCGAATTAATCGCATTTGTTTATAATTTATTTAAACAAATTCAATTATCTCGGCTTCTACTGGGCCGATTTTGATCAGCGACGTCTCAAATTGAAGTTCTCGGTTCAAGGAACAAGCTGCTTCACTTTTCGAAAGGGCTTCGTGTATAGTTTAGGTGGATTTCTCAAACAAATGCTTAAATTGTTTATAAAAAATAAACAGCGGATGCAGCATTTGTAAATCGTTTATTGACGTGTAGGGGCATCCTTTACCTTCGTTTTAAGCATCCGATCATTAATCTAGCGCCCCCAGAAGTCGAGATAATTGCAGTGACCCGGAGTGCATTTTAGCCGATTTTTAAATTGTTAATAACTTTGAAATCGCAAATGCCATACTGTTGCAACTGTTGGAGAATATAACTATGGTCCGTAGCTTTAATTTAAGACAAGTCCGGTTAAAAAATACGCACTAGGAGCCGAGAAAAATTGAATTGTTTAAATTAACGATGTAATCCAGGAATTCGGTTTTGGCGGTGCGGCAAACTGCGAAAAAGGCCGCAAACGCGAGATGGCGCCACATGTCCGGTTATCGACATATAATTGCCGACATAATTTTTAAAAATTGTTATCTCGTCTCCTGGTGGTTGTTTTTTAATAAATAGGGTATCAAATGAAAGGGAAACGAATAAGCTACACGATAAAAAATACCCCGTTGCTGTAACTATATGCAGTTGACCGTAATAACAATTTTAATTGTTTAATTGTTTATAACAAATGAACTGCACATGGAATAATGATCACACCTATTGGAGATGGTAGCTTATACTGCTAGCTTTAATTTATGTCCTCTGATCATTGATGTAGCTCGCCGGAAAGTCGAATTAATCGCATTTGTTTATAATTTATTTAAACAAATTCAATTATCTCGGCTTCTACTGGGCCGATTTTGATCAGCGACGTCTCAAATTGAAGTTCTCGGTTCAAGGAACAAGCTGCTTCACTTTTCGAAAGGGCTTCGTGTATAGTTTAGGTGGATTTCTCAAACAAATGCTTAAATTGTTTATAAAAAATAAACAGCGGATGCAGCATTTGTAAATCGTTTATTGACGTGTAGGGGCATCCTTTACCTTCGTTTTAAGCATCCGATCATTAATCTAGCGCCCCCAGAAGTCGAGATAATTGCAGTGACCCGGAGTGCATTTTAGCCGATTTTTAAATTGTTAATAACTTTGAAATCGCAAATGCCATACTGTTGCAACTGTTGGAGAATATAACTATGGTCCGTAGCTTTAATTTAAGACAAGTCCGGTTAAAAAATACGCACTAGGAGCCGAGAAAAATGAAATTGTTTAAATTAACGATGTAATCCAGGAATTCGGTTTTGGCGGTGCGGCAAACTGCGAAAAAGGCCGCAAACGCGAGATGGCGCCACACGTCCGGTTATCGACATATAATTGCCGACATAATTTTTAAAAATTGTTATCTCGTCTCTTGGTGGTTGTTTTTTAATAAATAGGGTATCAAATGAAAGGGAAACGAATAAGCTACAAGATAAAAAATACCCCATTGCTGTAACTATATGCAGTTGACCGTAATAACAATTTTAATTGTTTAATTGTTTATAACAAATGAACCTCACGTGGAAGAATGTTCACATCTACTGGAGATGGTAGCTTATAGGTCTAGCTTTAATTTATGTCCGTTGATCATTGATATAGCTCGCCGACAAAAATTTAAAAAAAACCTAATATTTAAAGAATCTGCTTGGACATTTAACTGTGTACAAATAATTTAAAAATAACTTACGAGACAGAATATTAGTATCTACATACAATTTCAAACAACCCTGTAATGCTTTACAAACTGTCTCCTATATCCAAGCACGAAATTCTCTACCTGGACAACTGATTATTATACGTTGCCGTGTTTGCGTCCTTTTCTGCTTTCCGACTAGCCCTTCTCGGATAATTTCGGTATTTACGGGATTAATGTTGGTACTATGAACAATATCTATAAAGAGATGGGTTTTCGATAGATCGACAGGGCAGCTGCCGTGGACGCACGCCGCTAAGCCGCTTACGTCAACTCATGAAAATTTTTGCGCTTTTTTGGAAAAATCGATCCCTAATCCGTCAGGCATGAGAATTATCGGTAATTTCGTATGAATGAAATGATAATCGATTTAAGGGGGGACGTATGTGGACGAACCCTTCATAGAATGTCGCTTACATAAATGTCGCCTGTTTGAACACGACGATCGTGAAGTTCCACCGAAAATAATTTTATATTAATTCACTCAAAATTCGCTTTAAAACATATATGTACCTATATAGATATATCGAATTCTGAACTTGCCGCAACAGTTGAGTGAATGATTAATTAAAAACGCGCTCATCGCTGGGTAAAACAAATTACGAGCATACTTCTCGTTAATTTGTACTTGCACGAACATTGTTTCAGCATTCCTGCGACCGAACCATAGTTCTGTTACGGCTCTGCCTCGAAACTTTATGCAGAGAAATAATGGAAGCCAAAAATACGAGCGCTGTTCTCTAACGGTCATACGATTCCATGTTTCTCGACCGTACGAGCTATGTAATATTCGTCGAGAGCAAGCCTAATTCTGAATTATGTTGAACGTATAGCTCGAGATTATAAGTTACAAATGAGCCTCATATATCGCCGGATTATATCCCATTTGATGCGGAATTGAAAGGAGAACCGCAGGCCTGAGCAAATAAGGCGAATGGTAATAGCTGGGCCCCTGCGCAAGTAGCCTGCCGACAGAGGTAACTTCAACATTGGCCTCTGTGTCGCAGCCAATACGTGTGACTTCGTGTAAACGGTAGCATATGCTTGTAGTGGAAATCGCATAATTCACGACATTTACCGAAAGAATTGGTCGATGATCGGTTTGGCGTTAAGCCGTTAAAATTGTTCCCGGCTGTCGACGATGCTGCGCTCGTTTTATTTGCAACAGGATATAAAAAGTTACCCGTTTACGTCTCGCAATCCGATTGCAAATTCGATGTAAACAGTGACAATAGAATATTCGATTTGCCAATCCGTATTTGCTTTCCGAAGTAACGGACGAGCGATTAAAAATTGTTTAGCACGGGTTACTGTTTAAATCGTTATTGAACATTCGACTCGTCGACGACGGATAATAACGTAACTTACCCGTGGTGCGATTGAAAACTAATACCGCAAAGACTTTTAATTAAGAAGTTGCAATTAATAGTTGGAAGAAAGGAACGCGGGGATTTACCTACTTACTGATTGTGCATTTTTATTGGTATTATTTCTTATTCGAGGACTTCGTCGTTCGATAGATGGACGAAGAGTAAATGCAGCCGGAAGGAATTAATTAGTGGAAGCTGCTGTGATGCCAAGCTTTTGATTATCTTGGTTCAATGAAGATTATTATCTGGGATCATTAGTAATTAGTCTCTAGCGTGCAGAGGTAGACGTTTATGTCTTCCACCTAATAATTGTGAAACCTAATTAAGGGACGACACACATAGGAAAAAATAATGAAAATCAAATGCCGTGTCTTTATTTAGCATGTCTTGCTGGCTTCAATCTACGTTTAATCCTCTTACACCCAATATTACGCAATATTTTCTACAGAATATGCTCGTTGCTATACAATATTTAAATTGCCATACCGTACGAGCCAATATTTCACACGAAATGCACTCGATACAATACACTTCCGAGCTGACTTGTCGACCAAAAAAAAACCCAATATTTCACTTCACTTTTTCACGGACGTGTTATTTTAGGCTCGCTTTGACGAATTTATCGACTCTGTACACAAGGACGCTTAAACGCTTCGTCGGTCGAATCGACAAACAGACAATCTGCAACGAACCCCTGTAAAAAAATTTGCACTAATTAAATATGGGCCCCGCATATGCTTATGCGCGTCTCACCAATATTCAACAAACTTCAATTTCGTTTCGACACGCCGAAGCAGAATTCGTTCGAACACGACCAACCAGAATTTTACACTAATGCAATCGTGAGAATAAATGTGCCCGACGAAACGCTCGCATAAAACGTTCTCGTACTCTCCAACAAAATGTAATTTATCGCGAAGTAAGCATTGCGTAACTAACGTGCCATAACTAAAGACGGGCCCCGCTAGCTCTCGACGCCACTCGAACACAATATCGAAATGCTTTTGCTGAAACGTTGTCTCTCGCCGTGCCGTTCGAGTTTACGTTAGCAAAAGGGGGCTCGAATACTGTCAACTTATACGAGCGATTCGATCCGCGTTTACGACACCGCACCGGGGAGATGCGTCAAGTATAGTTGTATTCCACTCTCTCTGCTTATGGGGATTGCCGTTTCTAGGCTTCGAAACGCCGTGAAGCTGGTCGGCGCGGGGAACATTAAAAGATACGACCATTATTCAAGAATGCTTCGACAGGGATTTCCACAAATTCATGGTCAGAAGACAGTTTCGCTTTATTTTAACGGCGAATCGAGAAAACCACGCTTCGACCACCGCGATTAATTCGAAGGCTTTCTTCCTGGGGTATCTTGCACGGAGGATCGTTAAACTCTACTTTTGTTAGCTGAACGTCTTTCTCGATAAGTGGACTACTTCATTACTTCCCTGCAGCGGACCACTCCAGATTAATTCTTGCGAATTGACATCGGTTACTGTTGGAAGAGTATTTCATAAATATTAAAAACATGGGAATGCATCGCACACCTGGCAAATAATCCTCCGTTCCGTGTACGGTAATTAAATGGTATTTAACCATTTCAGTCCGACGACCAGTCGAATGCGAATCGTGCTTGCCAACAGAATATGGAACGATATTTCGTTTCGAATTCGATGGTTTAAACTACACGGCTGTTCCCATTCGATATTTTTCTTTCAATGGTTGCAATGTTTGAGGGTGACGGGCAAAAAAATAAAGGGAAATTGTTTCGCACAAAATAATTGACTTCTAAGCTAAAGCTGGCAATATGTAGAGTGTATAGATGGGGACTGGCGTTTAAATTAAAATAGACGCAGCTATTTATTTCATTCTATTCTATTTTATTTTATTAAAGTCGTGACACAGAGACACGTTCTTTAGACGGACGTAAGAAAAGGCAAAACTAAAAGAAAAGTTAATCCCAGCCGTTGCAAACTTACCAGCCTTGGTTCTACTGCCCGGCAACCAGCCAAATTAAATATCCGTCTGCGTTTCAGAAACGGAAAACCATCCAAGATCCTTTTGTTATCGATTTTCTCGCCGCCTGGCGATATTCCTCTTCTTTTTTCGCAGCGAAGTCGGCCCAATATATCGCACGTCCATTCGATTTAGCCCTGCCTTCGATACTTTATCACTCGCTAAAAACAATACTCGAGAAATTTTACAGCATTAAATAAACACCTTGGTTGCAATGAGGAATGAATCACAAATAGAAAATGCCCGGACACGGTCACTCGCGTCTAAAAATTGTTCGACAAATAACAGGAATATTTGCGACAGCCTGGGGGACATAAATTCCCGATACAATTATCGATTATGCGTAAGCTTCATAACAGACCCATTTACCTATAGCGGAGAAAACACGAATGATTAATACCGTCTCGTAAATTACAAGCAACAGTCCTAATATTGGAAACCATTCGAGTGTGTCGTGCGCAGCGATTCAGATATGAATCACGAAATCATTCAATGCACGAACCACGCGATCAAACGTATCGTACGAGGCCAAAAATGTCCTTGCCTTTCGTTGAATACGATCACGGACCATTGGTCGTTCAATGGGACACACGTTTCTTTCATTGAAACCACCACGATCGTGCCGTACCTGTTTTTGTGGAAAACCCTCCGAGGAGACTGTCCATTGGCCGCCTGTTAATCGAGTGGCTGGTTAGCGTTGGTTAGAATGAACAAGGATGGGCACAAAAAAAATTACTGTCTCCTCTGAAAGGGAGGTGTGGAAGAGGCGGGGTGAAGGGACGGAGGGACGGATATTTCTCGACACCTGGTAGCACGTTAGCCTGTACGCGACGCGTTTTCACCGGGTCGGAAAATTGCCGTAAAATTGTCGCAAAAGCGATACTTTATTCCTTTCAGAGGCACGATTTACCAACCGCGTTGAGTAGATTCTTGGGGATGTTTATGGGATTTTATGGACTCGTGTCCCCTTTGTTCGCAGAGGGTGGAACGCACGAGGTGACGCGAACCATAGGCACCTGGCTGGTTCTAGGGAAATCTGGTGTTAAGGATGATAACAATTATTTCCATATGTCCCATGTATATGTGTACACATATAGAAATATTTCCTTTCATTATCCGTTGCTCCGACGGATCGTTTCGACGGTACTTTAATCCTTCGCGCTCCAGCTGAATTGCGAATATTTTTCACTCAGAACGGAGTCGTTCTCGGCGTATTTAATAAAGCGTATTATTTCGAGAACAATGCACTCGCAGCTGGAGTGACGCTGAAACGCGAACCCGTTCAAGAAAATACTTCTGCCCTTTGTATAAAAACATGAATAAGCATCGAATAAATTGCTATCCTATCGAACGTCATCCACGATATCGCCCTCGGTAAGTTCGACTTTCGTAGGGCAGGTAGGAGAGTTTAAGATAGAAAATCGCAAGGGTGAAAGATTCTCTTAGATACTCTGTTCCGTCTCGTTTTCTACGACGCTCCCTTATGTCCCTGTCGATGCAACGAGACAAGAGGTTTACGAGGGTTACGAGTGCTTCCCGTGATCTTGGTTCGTGAAATTGCACAGCGCACTACTTGTACAATCGCCCCTATTTTAACCAATAAATTGCATTTTACCGGACCTGCCATTTCACGATCGACGCTCCTCGTACTGAAATCAATTAGGACGGCAGAAAAATTACGAGCACCGGGTGCTTCAGAGTTTCCATTCAAACGCTCCAACTTTCCTCCATGCTGCGGCGTAATCCGATTTGCAGGTTCTTCGCGGGCAGCATCCAGTCAGTGATTTCGTGCCGCGTATTCCATTTGATAAACGTATATGTATATACACATTGGCTTCAGGTTTTTGTTCTGTGCCCGCTTGCGCGTTTCTCGAGACTCGCGTGCGACACCATAATGGGATTAATCATGGAATTGACGCAACTCCACAATGGGCCTGTTAGCGCGAGGACATTGCCTTCATCAGACGGTGTCTTCAGGAATTATTATCCCGGCACGCGCGTATTATGCGCCACGTGATCGGAAGCGTGCTCCCGCGGCACACATCTAAACGAAGTTACTTCGCAATCTATCGTTTATTGTGCGCCGCAGTGGCTACTGAACGTACGTAGTTTCCTGGATCATTTGGGAACAGTACAACTCACGGTGGTTCGAACTTCTTTTGTGTTCGGAAAGCACCATAGGGTGTGCATTCGAGGAAACCTTCGCGGCGTCCTAAAGTGCAGTGAAAAATGTAGATGAACGCCGGGCTGTTACGCGAATTTGAAGATAAATACTTATATGCTGGATGTACGATGCTAAATACGTCACTGCGGATCATTGTGTAAGGAGGGTAGAATTTCGATCACCCTTTCTACCGGCACCCTGATGATATTATAAAATGGTTCGCGACTAGGGGTATGAGAGGAAATTACGAGCGGGAAGAATGGCTCTCGTATACGCCTTGTCATCGAAAGTTCATTTTTCGCGGTTGTTACTTAAGGGCGAGGGAAAATGGCGAACTTGTGGGGCGCAAGGTCGGGGAGCGAAATGCAACTCCCTTTCCTTTGAATATCTCAGCCTTTCCCTCGGACCAGCTTCGTTCGCCTATTATCAAAGATGTTTCGGTTTTATCCTTCCGCTCAGAAAAAGCAAATGTGTAATTGCAACTTCTGCACGCGAAATTTGACACGCAACATCTACTCTACCGCAGACGCGTGCTTTCTCGCAGCCTTCGCTGGAAACTACGATACATCTTAATCCGTAATTTAACCGGAGCGCATACACGTACGTAGTTTCAACGTGGAATAACTGGGCTCCGATAGAGGTTCCCTGTTCGTGGTCGCCGTTAATGTCATCGTATACAGAGTGAAATCCGCTTTTGTCCGTGGAAATCTCTTTCCCGTTCGTAATCCCCCCGCCCCGTCCACGTCCGTGCTCGGGCAAAACACGGATAATTCGAAAGTTGTTCCGTCGCGTCGATATTCGAGTAACCTCCAGTCGTCTGTTTCCTTTTTCAATCTTTCTCAAACGACTCCGTTCATACTTCGTCGTTACTCTCCCGCCGCATAAATTCCACCATTAATTCAGCCGTGTCGTAAAACGTCCAAGTCTGCGTATCCGCCTTGGCAGAGAGTTCGCCAAAAACAACTCGGACGTAACGCGGCAATGCACGTCCGGCGGTAAAAAGATCCTGCCATAAATTGTTCACTCTCCCAGTTGTACGCGTTTGCCGTGGATCTAGGGGGAAATGCGCTTAGCGATCCTTTATCCAAGACGGGAAAGGTACAGTCTCTTTAACCTCTGACGGGGGTCCGGTCATTACGACTCATGATACTCTCACGGCCGTTGAAAAATGATGAAGCGTACAAGAAGATCGTGGCCGATTCACAGTGTGCAAGAGACCGTGCTGTATCCATGAACCGTTCGACAAATCCGAAGCTGACTGCGTTATTCGTGAAGGCTCCACGGCGCGTGTCAAAACACTGGTAGCAAGGCGGAAAGAACAGTGGAAACGGCGGCAGAAGAGGAGCCGGGCAACAGGAGCAAAAATGTGAATGGGTAAGGGAGAAAGAGGACGCGTAACCTAGCGAAATTATCGAATAATCCACGCTGGGATGATCATCGCGATTCAGAACTGCTCGTTGTTGCCGACAATGGCCGCGCGAAACAATGGGCGACGCCGACAAAAAGGTCATCGATGCAGGCTTACGGTGAATTCACCATAAACCTATGGATTTTCGCGTTACACCACGCCACCGTGCCTCTAATCTAATGGGTCCGCAGCGATCATTCGGATTTATCGACTTCTCGTTCATTCGCGAGGCCCCCCCTGTCATCCAGGTCGTTTCGAGTTATGAGTATTTTCAATCTTCTCTAAAAAACAATATTCCGCCCCGGCGAAGAAACTTTCTCGGCAGAAGGTCGCGAAAAAAGGAAGATGAACCGCATCGCGCGCACGACTCGTTCTTATCGGGACTCCGCGAACACTGAACATTAAGTACGTACTTCACCCTCTTATTTTTGTTGCCGGAGACGAGTTTACTCTCACTCGATTGTGGCCCGTGAACTTGGCTTATCGAGTTGCGGGCTGTTGAGTTCGACGGAAGTTCGGTATCGCTAAGTATATACATATATAATATACATATGTAGCAAGGTATGCATGCATGTATTTACTTTGGTCCTCCGGGCATGGTAGGTGGATACATCGATGCTAAAGGAGTTTCGCGGTCCGCTGGATACAATTTTTCTCTCTGCGAAGCTTCTGTAATTCCCTTTTGCCAGACAGTGCACTAAGAATAATCAAAATTTTATTTGAACGAGTCTACTTGATCGTTCGGATCTCCAATATCGGCAGCGAAATATTATTACAATATGGAGGACCAATAACTGAATCAACGAATGGACGTATTTAGATCGATGAGTTATCTCGGTGGATCGATCGCTTTTATTTAAATTCATCTGCCGTCGTCCCTGAAAGGGTTTCCAATGCAAGACCGTCTATCAATCTGTTAGATGGAAAACAAAAAGGAAATTGTTACGAGCGATGTATCCAGCAGATACGATTCTGCCGTTAGACGAAGGGGGTAAGGTAAAAGGTGAATAAAGAATTTCCGCGAAAACTTCTCCCTCACCTCTCTCTCTGTCGACTATGGTCGAATTATTTGCTTCAGATGGTAGCAAAAGGATAGATCCGAAATCGTATTTGCCATTCCCATGATTATTTGGCCGTGCCCGGCACCGTTTCATTCTTCGTTTCTTCCTCCCTTCTTCTTTTTCTTTTTTCGTTCATCAGGCCCTTTTATAGATGACCAATAGCGTGGGTTGAGTCGAGGCTGAATGGGATGCTCCTTTGGGATCTTGCATTCTGCCCTAAGAATGCACTTTTCCGCCGGGTGAAATGAGGCGAGCTAATTCGGATCCTTGCCTCGAGATCGAACGCAGAACGGTGGAACGAACCGGCCGGGGCGAATAATGGTTGGAAAAAAAGGAGTAAGTTTACCGAAGACGACATCGATCTCGCAATTCTCTTTCATCCACGCAGGAATCGGGAAACCAGATTGATTCACTACCTCAGTCGGACCAACTCGAATACACGTGCACCCCTTTTGCTTCGTGTATCTGTTTGGTCGGAGGCAGTGAAGCTTCGTCGAGCACGATGAAAGTTTGCTTAAGTTTTTCCCTTAGAATCGTACGAAGATCATTGTCTACCTGTCGTTATTACGTCACGCTTTATCGCGTTCATCTCGAAGGATTTTCGGTTCGACGTATGTACCATCGATCGAAGGATCAGCCTCGGTTGTTTGTGTGCTGGAACAACGTTGACGATTCAGTGTGGCATAGGTACTACGTGACTATGTTCCTTCGGCTGGTTCCGTTTTCTGTTGGGATTTCGTCGGGAATCTCGAGGAATCGAGTGACTGGACCGATCAGAAAACTACAATGCACAATGGTTTAAAGAGAAATCGCATCCATCGCGAGTTTTATTGCGCCGTCGGGGAGTTTAAGAAGTTGATATCAAATCTATCTTCGATGTCGATAGCGGAAATCCTTGGCATCATCCCAGTCAGCCTTTTATTCGATTATTCCCGTGAGAAAGGGGGTATCGAAATTTTATTGGAACTATTTGTTACATGTATATCTTTTATTACAAATTTGAAAGGGACAACTTCGAGACCAGTTCTAAAGCACTCCACTGCTCCCTGGAACACTACTTATTGTTTATCTCTCTTCCTCATTTCGTACGATATATACTAGAAGATATCTGCATAGGTAATTTTAACTAGTTAATATACCTGGGTTCGAAAAAGAATGGGTTTAAGTGCTGGAAATTTGGGGACATGAATCCCATTTACCGAGGTATTCACTGTAAAGGAATACTATTACTATTTTCGCTTGCTATTAGACTTAATACTTCCGACCGTCCGCAAAAACAACCAAAACCACGCCTCTCGCAAAGAACTGTTCTGTCCATATCGCATGGAACTAATAATAAAGTTCCAGCAGTTTAATATGAAAGTGAGTCGTGAAAAATTGAGGAAGGGGTTAAATCAAGGTTGAAGACCTGCTGCGCCTTGCATAGGGAAACTTTTTGGGTTTCAATTTATTCTTCTTCTGTGAACGTCGTTTAAGTTAGCCGTATCGCGATCCACCGCGAATAACCGAGAACCACTTCTTCGATACCCGTTCTCGACTAGTTTCAGAGTTTGCAGTCAATTTTCTTCTATGCGCACGAAATACGCGTGCCCGTTCGTCGTGGACCTCGGGGCGTTTTGTATTATGCGTCGACCAACTTAGATTTTGCAATCCTTAAATATCAAAGGCGAATTTATTAATCTCTAAGTCTCATACTTTTCGCCAAGTGTACAAGAGTAATGTTCTCATAATTGTGAAGGGAAAAGTCTACTGTGACTGTATAATGATTAGTTGTCGATGGGGAATAGTTTAAGATGTTCGTGTCCATAAGACACTTTAGTTTACAGCACTGGTGTTATCACAATGCTTTTATAGGTACGTATGTGTTAGGATCAAATCAAAATTCCCACATCCGATGTCAATGTCGCTACTTCAGAGGAAACTCCGATACCTCGACGAACTATACAACTGGTGTTGAAGCAAGTCAGCGTGGTCATAGCTTACGCTCAACTGCAGAATATTGAAAACTCGGCAGTCCGTAATACGTATATACATATTTTGAATACACGTGTGCAAAACATTGATGACGGAGAGTCACGAATAGCAGGAAAATAGAAACAGCTTTACGACTAACTTCTTTAAATAAGAAACAGTATTTGAATTGATATTTCCCTTTGAAGTTTCATCAAATTACATTTATTTCAAATTGTATTCACGCTTTTCACGAACTACGTCCATATACATTATTACCCCAACTAAAATATATATATATATATATATATATATATATATATATATATATACCTACTCTCTTAAATTTTCCTTGAATGGAACAGGAAGCCCAACCAAGTTGCCCTCGAATTTCTTCGACCTTAGACACGCCCCAAATAAAAAGGCCAGCCAATGGGCTGGTTCAAGGAGGGGTTGTACGAGAAATTAAAATATCCTTCGGTCGTAATGACGATAGGTACGATGGTAACAACGCACGTGAATGCTATGTACAGGCCAGGGTAACTTTGTTTACGATATTCGTTGTGCGTACGAAGGGTGGCGAGGTTCCAACCCCTCGCGGAGGGTGCGGCAACCCTTCAAATCAGCCGGATCCGCTGGACATATGCTGAAAGAGAGAGAGATGCGCATTGTATTATTCACGAGCCACTCGTGAGATAACGTTACCCCGATTTTTAATGTGAGTTCCAGGGCTTCGCACACGCTCCTCCTTGCGCTGCCTTGGTAACATTGTAATGGGATTAGTTGCGTTATTAGGGGTTTAAAATCACGGCTATGTTTTCTTTGAGATCGTACGTCGCGTGTATGTGGCATTATAGGGCGTTTAATTCCTCAGCGTTTCGAATGTTTGGATTGATGTACACACTTGTTCACGATGGAAACAAAATGGACCGTACAAAGAACTTTCGTTTAGAATCTTCGATATTTTACACCAGACCTCTTTGTCTGTTCTGGAAAATGAAACAACAAATTAATATATACCTACGTAGAGAGATCGGGGTTTTACAGTTGGTGTATATAAACCTTGACTATTTCTGCGAGTCTACAATCGTTTTCTATGAATCGTGGCAGGTGTCAGGGGTCCAGGCGATCGTACGGAAATGCGCTGCGAATGACTAGGTGGAAATCCTTTACGAAAGCAATATGTATCGGCGACACGAAACAACGTTCCAGCGTTAAATATTAATTTTCCGCCATGTGAACACCCTGGGCGTCTTGCAGGGTACGCTCGATAAAGCACCCACGAGTAATCACGAAATTAACTTGCCTCTAAGGTGCAACTATATACATACCTACACGCCCGTAACCATATTTCGGGTTGCGTAGAGCCGGTTAAAGCTTCCATTAGCGAAACACCGTCATTTCTATCCGACACGCCTCGTTGTTCGTTTCCTGGATTAATCAACGGTCGATTAAGGGTATCGGGTTGCCAATCAAGACAATGAAACTCGAATTCATTGGCAATTTTCGCATCGTTGCTGGAATTACGATAGGAACGTGAATTGCATTGGTGTAGGAAAGAATGTTGTGTCCATTGTGCCTCCAAAGAATCTAGTGGCGGAATTGTCAGTGTTAGAACCGAGCCTTTCTAGAACGACAGTCAAAAGGTCTCTGCTATAGTGTTTCCATTGATCGTATACTGTCGAGAGTTTGCATAAACCAGGTCGTTTTAAATTCTTACACACTTCAGACTGCGAAATGTACGCCGAATTTCGTTGGGCAACTTTCACTGATTGCTGGATAGTATTTTGCTATTTCTCAATCCAAACGCGGCGCCAGAATTGGGCTATTTGCACCGCAACAACCGGCACATGGAATAATATAGTACTATGCAGTTGCAGATAAAGGAGGTCGTTGAATTTCGCAAACGATTCAGGATTCGGAATTAACACTTGTACCTATATATCTTATTTACAACTATTCCTGAACGCTTATTTTATCTGACAAATCTATGAATAAACGTTACCGAATCACTTGGAATTAATATACCATAAAATTCTCCTAAAACACCATCGCCGTATTTGTATTCTTGGTAACCACTAATGATACTTTCCTCAACCGCGCCAGATACCTGTACTAACTGCAACGTCTCCTCCCTTCGAGCTTATCTTGATCGTCTGTAGAAATATCCAAGCGCGTTCCACAATTTAGGTGATAATCGCTGATGACAGAAACGAGTTACGGCGCGTCCCACTTTCTCTGCTCATTTCGGGAAAAATGCTTAGTTAAAAACCTTTTCTCCATCATTCCCCGCCCCTTCGCCCGAAACTTCAACTCTCAGAGTAATTCACTGTCGTACTAGACGAAAATTCGCCCGTTAACTGAATATGAAAGGAAGCCAGGAAGCACACCAGCGATCGCACCCAAATGGACGTGAGCAAACAAACAAACAGAATGTCCCATCGAAACCCTACCGTATCCGCCGGATCCGACGATCATTTCCGCCAATTTAAAATCGTACTTCAAATTCATCGCGAGGAACGAATGCGGCCGGGAATAATAAGGAGACGTCGCAGGGGTTAGCCTGTGCAGACTAATAATAGTGGAAAGATGGGTACGGGCGCAGTATAAAGTTTCCGGACATATTAGCCACCCGTCGAATTAGCGTTGCGAGAAAATGCCCTACTCAGTGTCGATCCCAGGGGAAGCGTGCCGCTTGGTCCTCGCTTGCGTTTAGGGTGAACTAAAAGGGGCACCCTCGAAAAAGGGCGGGGCCCGGTACGAAAAGGGCCCGAAGAAAACCAACCCCTGGGTGGAGTTAGCATCTCCTATATATGTTAGTGCAGTGGTCCTTTGGGGTGCAGATCACGGTGTCCTACCGTACCGTGAGGATCTTCTCGTCTCGCAAGTTCTTGTGTGTCATATTGCCAGCCCAGAGACATCTGAGTGCCAGAATTATCGGAGTGTCAAAGGGAGACGACCTTCGGAAATTCGTGACAGCCTCAGTGATAAGAGGCGCAGCGTTTAAGTAACCGAGTGAAACACGTGGATCGATGGAAAATTGTGCGCAACGAAGACCCAGTGGTTCAAGGATTTAGTGTGTCCAGCCGTGTGTTGTTCGAGGCGATTAATAAGAAGAACGTGAAAGCAGAATTTAAACCGCCAACATGTCGCGAAGTTTCCTGGTGGACTCGCTGATCGGTAACAACTCGCCGCCTGCGTACCCGTTACCATATTACGGGAACCAATTGCCCAGCTACATGTTCAATTTCTTCAATCTTGGGCTTGGCTATCAACCTATCAGGCCTGTACCAAGGCCACCAGCGATGCCTGTCCCGGTGCCAATTAGCCCGCCAGCTTTGGCAAGGTTACCTGTACCTGGACAGAGCCCTCCGTCACCTCTGAACACACCAACTAGCAGACTCTCCGGTAAATATTTTCCCATCTTTGTTATATAATAGAATTCGTTCCGAATATTCCCTGATGAGTTTGGTACTAATGTTCCCGTGTTTCTACAGATGTTTCAGCACATTGCGAATCACCTTCGCGAAACAGCACTCCAACACCTCCACCGAAGTCCCCGAATTCTATGAGCAGCAGCTCCAAGAGAATCCGTACCGCGTTCACCAGCACGCAACTGTTGGAACTGGAACGCGAATTCTCGTCGAACATGTACCTGTCGCGACTCAGGCGAATCGAGATCGCTACAAATCTGAGATTGTCCGAGAAGCAAGTGAAGATCTGGTTCCAGAATCGCAGAGTGAAGTACAAGAAAGAAGATCTTCCCACTGGACAGAATCAGAAATGCTGCTGCCTGAGGACCTGCGGGAAAAAGAAGGACGGTTGCGGCGATGATTCGATGAATCGAAAGTGCGATCAGGCTGAGGACAAATCTATGAAAAACGAGAAGGCGGAGGCGACTGACAAATCAAACGATGCAATCGGCCAGGAGGAATCGTCCAATTTCACGACGGATCGGGTCGAGCGATCGATTCAATCGCTATCACCGGCGGACAATTTGCAGCAGTTTCATCAGGAAACGGAGGAGAAATTAAATCTGTCGAGGGTCAGCGCAATGGTTGACCGTCCTGGTTACGAGGGGGACTCGTACAATTTTTCTCGTGGCTTGAAGAGGAGCATTGGCAACGCGACGGAGGAAATGGACGATAAAAGGAGACGGATCGATGAACTGTCGATTTATCAGAATACGATTCAGGACACTGTCGTGAGTCCTGCGTTCAAGCGTATGGGTTGCACGAAGCATACCGTGGAAAGAATCGTCAATTCGTAGAAAATAAAATACGAAAAGGATTTACGCTCGCTGCTGAGAATGATTACGCTTCGTACCCTTTCGTTTGCTGTTGCAGAAGCGCGATGACACGGTTGTAAATATTGTACATATTGCAGTAGCTTTAAGGAAAATAAAATGAACGATTAAAATTTATATCTATGTTCCTATTTTGAATACCTATTTCTGCGTTTGCTATTTATCTCCGAGGATCAATTTTCTCTCGCTGATACGAAACGTTCAAACACAATACAATACATTCTTATTGGCTGTTCATGCATTCACTAGGAGATGCGTCAGAAGCGGTAGAATTTTATCGGCATTTATTCTGTACATACGATAATTTCATAATTTATATATAAATAAAAGACTTGAATAGAAATAAAATAATTTATAAATAAAAGAGTATGAAGATCGTGTGCTAAGCAAGTATTGGAATTCATAAACATTTTATTAGTTAAAACACAGAAATCTTTGCACCAATATCGCTATGCATTTCACTGTTCGACTCCAACGATGTTGCTAGCGGATCACCGATACACAGCTTAGCTATCGATTCCTATGCAAGTTATTGCCGGTGTTCGTTCAAAGCTAGCATTACACCGTTCAGATTATTTATCCGTGAAAAAAATCGCGACAAAACACGGAGCTTTTACGTATCGCGACCAAAGCGGTCGGTGAATTTATTGGTGGATACAAATCGTTAAAGAGAAACGTCCCTCATTTCTCCCGATACAAAGTACATATCTCGCACTTTCTAACGGGGGCACGCAATTCACTTCCCGCAATTAATAAGAACCAAAACAAATTTCGAAGTCAACCCATAAAACAAAGCCAACAAACCATCCAGCAAACACGCTAATATATTCGCATGTATAAATAATAAAGCATCGTAACAGCGTACAGCGGCGTGGCGAGTAATTAATTCCTCCCACTGTTATTGCAAATGTAAAAAGGCGCCGCTCAAGTCACGCGAGTTATCGCGCCTCGTCCAGCATCCGTTGGAAACAATTTTCCGACTGCCAGGCCGCAATAAAACGGATTAAAGAGAACGAGGTGCGAGCGTATAGCGGAAGGAAGGAGAGAACGAAGGACAGAAGGTTGGAAAGGTCTTAAAAGCCAGAGTCGCGGTGACCGGAGCGCAGTCATTGTCGACGGGAAATCGGCCGTGATGCCGTAAATCCTGGAAATTTGTCAAGAGGGCCCCCACTTTGGGTTAAATTTAAGGTAAAACGTAGTTAATGGTGTTAAGGAGCGGCACGACAATGGTCGGAGGCACTCTCGCATCCTCGTCGATCGTACAATAGGACACTTGTGTCGCTTTCGTGCTCGCAGCGGGTGAGCGATCGTGAAAACCGGCTGCCTTTTTTTCGGTCCCCGACGTTCTGGGGCCCATTCACGGATCCTTCGTTGAACGTCTCGGTTCGTGCTGGTCTCATTCATCCGCGCGCCGAATGAATGGACGGCTCCGGGAAAAGTCCGAATCAAAAAATTGTCAACTTCGCACGTCGACTCTGCTTTCTTACCGTCCTACCTTCATTCTTCTTCGGGGAAGAGGTTTCGCGTGAAGCGGTAAGGGCAGTCGGTCCCATTGACGACCGTCTAGTCCACTGGCTTTAAAGGACGTTTAGCGGCGGTGGATGTAGCGCTAAGTTACTCCGAATTTCGCGGTCCTTTAACGCGCACGCCACTTCAACCTGGCTTTGCTGGAATTCGCTTCTCCTCGAGAAGGCCCATCCAATACGCTTCAAAGTATCGTTGCTATTGACTGACCGGATTTTCTTACCAGCCGAGAAATTTCAAATGTTCAACTTCCTTGCAACGCTGGAACCGTATTGAAAACTTTCGAGTGGAGTATCGGAACCTAATCTGAATTCCAACAAATGGAAAACGGTTTGTATTTTCCCGGCGAGCTAATGATACAATTTGGCCGGTTGCGTCTGATTTCTTTGACAAACTGATACGTATACAATAGGTGTACGTACACGTATGAAAGAAGTTGCCGTTTTTCTCCAACGAAATGAACTGATGAAACGGTGCAGTGTGACCTCGCTGTAATCATATTAGCGACCATGGCGTGCGGAGAATTTCCAGGTTTCTGTTCGTCTTGTTTCCGAAATACCATTTTCTCGGGACACGAGTAATCAGCTTGCTTAACGTACTTCCCACGTCGCGTCGTGCACCAAACTTTTCTCAATTATTCGAATCGACAAACTCGATCTCCAAATGCGACTTCCACGGCGGTCTAAGGTCTGAAGTATAACTTGCAAAGCTACCACACGCGACTTCTCTTTAATCATGGAACTTCCGTTCTGGTTATTTCACTCAGACGTCGTGCGGTCTAATTGCAGTTCGTAAATTCTCTATCGGTCTAAGTCATTCTCACACTCCATCGTCGTCGATGGACGATCTGCGATTCAATTTTCCGACCTCTTGCGTGCACGGCCACGCCGCGATTCAATGCAAGTGATATGCAGATACGAGAGACTAGCTCCTTTACAAATCTATTAATATGTGAACCGTCGCGTCGCGTCGGTTCTACAGAGAGAAAAGGAGAGAAAGCGAGAACAGCTTATTCAATGGATCCACGGGGACGTCGAAAATTAGAAGGATTTCGGCTAATGAGGAGCCACATAATTAGACACGTTTCGACGTTGTGTCACTGGAACTTTAGCCAAAGCGAATTAAACTGACCCTCGAAGCGACCATCCGACTTGCTTGCAGCATACTAGTGACAGATATTAGATCGGTATCCTTAGCCTAATCGATGGTGTAATCTCTTTCGACACGACGACCCGGCAGAGAGGTTGCGATATTTCATTGGTAGAAATGTAGTTGCGTAAACAATTATAGCCCGATAATTACTATTGGAATTGTAATTACGTGGCGATCCGGCGATTAACGTTACCACTACGATGTCCAGGAATTTATAACGGGAACGATGTTGGACTCGATCGAAATCCAATGCACCGAAATGCAGTCCAGACGATATTAAACAATAAAATAATTCGCCCGAAGAAAATACCTGCCCGTTACATTACCGCCTCAACAGAGCAACCGTGAAACCGTTTCAAATGTACCTAGGCGAAGTTAGAAAAAGCTTTCCACTCCGTGCTCCCGTAGAAAGTTGGAATTGTTCGTGGCGTTGTCGTTAATGAGTTCGAGGGAGCCGTGACTCGATGCAAGCCAGAAAAACGGCGGTAGCAAAACCTTTCGGGGAGGGAAACCGCAACGGTTCTCCCAGTCTGGAAACAAGCAAGGAAAGGGATCGGAACGGAACGGAAGAGTGGTCGAACGCGTCGGCCACGGTGGAAGAAGCAGGAGGGAGAACCAGAGGCTTTCCGGTTCCGGAGCGCTAATTCATTTGATCTTATGCGCACTGAAGTGGCGCTCGATCAAAGTTGAAAAGAGTCAGCGCGACAGCGCTCGAGAGGCTCGCAGAATGGCGGGGGTTGTCTTGGCCACTCCAGCACTCGCCGAAGGGGAACACTGTGACAAGACGAACAGAGAACCGACGGTGTGCGGGCACTCGAAAGTTGAAACCGTTTTTTCGTGTTTGCCGTGCAAGCGGACAATGGCGAGGCGCGGTTTCAACGTCAACGCTGAGAATCCTCTGCAGTGTGAAACGCGAGCGCTGAACGAGTGCCGTAACGAATTTCGTCTGCACAAAGGCGCGTTTCTTTTTGCAACACGTAAAGTATGTAGCGGAATATGGGTGTTCCGTTCGACGCCGCGCAGAGCATTTTATTCGACCCGATTCTGATCTAACAAAAGCGAACCGGGCAGACATATTTTAATCCGGTCGAAACAATTGTACGTACACGCGTGTCGCATTACGATTTTCTTTAACAATGATTCGAAGATTGCGGGGACTGTATCATTTTCGGATGCTAGTATGTTGACGCGGGATCAGGAGCTGTCCCTTTCGAATCTTGGAAACTGGGTCGGGAATCAAATATTTGTCCTTTGGATTATCTGTGAACTTGCTTAACGAACGTCGAGTTCGTGAGCTGTGTTAAATTCGTTGTCAATTTACTGGTTTGCAGCATGCTACTACCTATAGGTATTCACTAAGTATAATAATACGTAAACCTCTGCAATATATATACTAGATTCGTGTGCTCTTGTTACGCAGTGTCAAGGGTAGCCAACATTTATATAATTTAACGACGAACACCCGAGTAATATTCTTTTTCGTATTTTTCTATTTCCAATGAAAGAGTACTCTTAGTATTTAATAAATAGTTTCAACGTGCATCCTGTTTTCTTTTTTTGGAGGCCAAATTGTTACGCTTCGTGGGAGCGCTCGCGCGAACTCCATTTTCTCATCCCTTTTGGCGTCCCGACGTCTACCACCTCCCAATGACAGCGCAAAACCCAAACGTTTTCGAGAAATGCGACGGTAAACGACGGTGCAGCTTTCTCATTGTGAAGCAGTCTCATTGTACGATCTGCTTGTATTACGGCAACGTTAGCCACCGCAGCTACGCGCACTGTGCAAGTCCAATGACGTGAGAATAATTTCGTTGACCCGCCCACAAACACGGGTATCTTTTTACCTGGGCTGGTTTCGAAACGTACACACAGACTACGATGGGATTCACGAGTATGTAAGGTGAATTTGTATTGGGTTGGTCATTGATAACTTGCGAACACGAGAACTTGTCATCGAAGGACAGCTATTTATGAATCGAAAAGGACTCTTAACTGCAGAATTTCGCTGGGAATCGTATTGTATCTTTTAGATATTGGGAAAATAATCCATTCTAATATTGTAAAATACTGACACAAAAAGCAAGTTTGTCCTTTCGGGGACAGTGAAATATTGTAACGAAGAAAAAACTTTGAACCAGACTGTCCTCTTTTACTGTGGGAACTAATTCCATGATATTGCAAGTTAATTGTTCTTGAATAAGAAAGTCTTATCTACGAGCAGATTTTCTAAGCTTGGAAGAAACGAAATGGGTTTCAAATTGGCTGAAGGTAATTCCATTGAGTGCCACTATTTCCAAAAATGTGATAAAAGGGAATGAAGAATTTTAACAAGTTACGCTATTGTTTGACCATTATCTACACCTGACAGGTGCTCATCCTTATCGCTTTTTCTCTCACATGCCATTTCATTTTTAAATTACCCTCGTGTCCCACGCATCTGCGTTTGTTTAATTTTCGCTCGCAACTTGCAGGAAATTACTGTAGGCTCCATCGATTCGCTTTAAGCGAAAAACTTGGCCGACCGTGACGTTCCGATGCTTCGACGATCGGGGCTCAGAAGGGTTAATAATCAAGAACGAAGAAGTAGGCCTGCTGTAACGTCAGGTTTCATTCAGCTTTATAATTTCACCTGCTTCCCCGTCCATGAAATTAACCGGTCGTTTAATTTTATCTATTGCGTCTGAGTTTCCTTCTAAAACGAAACTCAATGAGTTCAAATATATGATAAATATAATAATGAATAAATAAATACGTACATGTCGGTAAGTGTTCCTTTTATTTTCATCGAGGAACTGTATACTTTATTAAAAAAAAATTCGCATGCATATTATACTGCGTGTGGCATATTCCTGCATATAAAATGACTATCTCAAAGCGTTGAAAAGCAGGGTGCAGTATACTGGGTTCAACGTAACAGCGCAATAATAAAATGCTGAAATGCAAATGAGCATCTGCTGCGTACGTGGCGGTGATTGATTTACGAGCTTGCTGCTCCTAACTGTTTAGCCACGTATGCTAGGTATACGATGATACGCGAGATCGTCGGCGCAGAATTTGTTACAAATAATAGACGCATGAAATTTTTATGCTTTATAAGCGTAAGGGGTGTACGAATCGCCATAGCTGCGCTAGTTTATATGGCCCCGTCAAAGTTAAACAGAGTTTAAAAAAAAATGAAACGAGTAATATTATGCTTTACGTTTCACAGAGTTACGACAAAATATAAACGTGGAAGTTCATGTATCTACTCTGAGATAACAAAAAGAATATTGCACTTCAAATTTATAGAAAATATTAAAATATTGATGCACGTCGGCGTTTCTGCATTGACTGGTGAAAGGAAAAAAAAATTGGGCTCAGCCGGGATTTGAACCCGGGACCTCTCGCACCCAAAGCGAGAATCATACCCCTAGACCACTGAGCCGCTTATGAAAAGTGTGAGTTAATACGGAATGTCACGGGTTATCGCAGCACACTTTTGTGATCACATGCTTAATTATTCCCCGCTCTCGCGAAGCGCCCGTGGGTTTGAAACAAATTATCTAAAGGTTGATCCTTCAATCATATTAATTAAAACGTGCACATAAATATGTAGCATCGTAACAGCTTCAAGAGGATATTCGGAAACGCACGTCAACTAAAGTAATCACAGTCCATTGAACTTTCTAGCAAAAATATTACAGACTCGTTTTATCTCGCGTGACGTAGGAAAGTGTCTGATAATATTTACGACATAGATTCATTTTAGAAATGAAAGAGATAAATTGGTCGCAAGTCGGTATATCGTCTGTTAAATTTCAGAACACAGCCAAATTCCCGTGCAATATGCAATCGAATACCTGGATCGCGAAGTGATCTCAAAGGATAATTATATAAGTGTATGAAACGCGGTTGGAAATTGTTCGCCGCTTCAATTTCTTAAGAAACTAGGTCAATCAGTCGAAATATTTGCCGAACATACAGATACATAGATACAGTTTCCGACCGACTTTTAGTTGAGCCTACGATCCTAGGGTTATGCCTGCTGGCCTGGATACGTTTTCTGCCCAACTTTTACCAATTATTAAAAGTGAGATTTGAAATAATTTTCTTAAACTTAAGTATCTCGAGAGATATTGTAATTTGTCGAGAAATGAGAAATAAGCAATTACAAAGTTTCCCGAGAAATTGTCGGAAAAGAATTTTCGCGAAGGAACAGTAGTCGAGATTGATAAAAAAAGGCTTGCCTCATCCCATTTGTCACAATTAGCACCGTGAAATAGCCACTTAATTTTAGTCTCCCCTTTGTTAAAGAATATTCTCCTTGCATTGCTCATGGCGGTGTCGCAAAAAAACGTTCATTGTATGTCGTCACCTCCTCGAACCAAAGCAAGAGTATGCCCTTTGTACGAGTTTCAAACCCGACATGCAGTTGGCCACGAAGGGTTGAAAGATTTGTCGTCGTCCAATGATTATATACTACCTTCGACAACGCACAATCTAGTCTACACACGACTCACTGAATTCGCACCCCTGATCCCAATAGGCTTCGAGTTTGCGATTTAGGGATCTGAACATGATCGAACGTGGACGCTTCGAATGCCACAAATGCCTACAATGATGTTCGATGATCAAGTGCAGGTTCGACTGCATACTTTGCTCGGCTCTCCTTGTTAACAGTAATAGAGGATATTTCCATGGCTCAAGATTGTTTCCCTACAGCCGCCCCGGTATTGATTTTCGCCAGGTCGCGAACCTACGTGAGATTCGGGTTAAACCACGGATCACTTTGCTTCAGAAACTCGTTCCCTCCTTATTCTCACGGGATGCGGTATACAAATTCTAAGAACAGGCAAGGAAACATTTCTATTCGACGATCTTCTCAGCGATCACGCGTTTCTACGCGCCTTTTAACGTCACTTTAACGGGTCGTGATACCGATCTACCGATGTTCCGTCGGCTGTAGGAGGACGTTTCCACGGCGATTCGTGAATCGTCCCGAGGAAACCGATCGTGTCCGCGATTGGCTGGCTCTTGGTCGACCAAGAAGAGAGAGAACGCGACGCGACACGACGGTGGCATGTATACGTCGATCGGGTCCGTTTTCGACGATCGGCCGGACCAACCTTAAATCTCGCCGAGTCACTGCGCTAATCCTTATTTAACCCCGGAGTTTATCGGCAGGATCGAACGACGGGATTAACTTATCCGTTTCGACAACAATGGGGCACACGAGAAGACACCACTTAGCTCGGACTACACCTTCGTCCGACGGTATCTTGATCGGGGTGCAGGCACCGGGATAGCCTGTAAAGTTGTCAGTCCTCGTGGAGATACGTGTCAGCGGAGGCCGTTCTGTAATGGAAATTGAGTAAGGAATGCAATTAGCGGGGACACCGGACCTACGAAAGTGACAATTAGTGGTGACACGATTGACAAGCCGCCGGTACTTAGACAATGCGATAATAATGATCGTTATCAGCGGGATATCGGAACGAAGATATCTTGAGCGCGTTGCGGCGCGTTAATTAATTGACGGCCGTTCTACTTACTAACTAGCGATTGACTGACTGAAATCGTTAAAACGTGATTTCCTTTTGCTCTGTGCTATTTGTAAATTCATCGCAACCTATAATTGCGGCGATATTCGTTCGTCAGGGGTTAACGGTACGATGTTTGTCCAGCACATAGACACCGTACATAATTATTCAACCCAGTGAAAATCGTTGACGTTTCAAAGTTGATTGCAAGGAGCTGACCGTAGGTATCGCTAGAATCAGCGAACGAAACCGACGAAGATTTACCGTGCTTGGAGTGTCGACCTGCTAATGAGAAATTTGCATAACATTGGCCACCCTTCGACGACGAATTAATGTCCCCTCGCGACGGCGACATAATAGCGGGACAATGAGCACCGGTCGAAGAACGATGCATTAACCGGCTATAAAAAATCGTGCCCACTTATGTCTATGCTAATTTTATCCGCTGGCGAGACGAATCGCGTCATTAAATCGACCCACCGCGGACGAACGTGCGATCTGCGGAACGACTGTTAATTGGCAGGGCCAGGTACGGCGTACGAAATGCCAATAATTTACTACACTTTTTGTTCTCTTACAATAATAGAGTTAAATAAACCGATTTGTAACGGAGGTGCAGTCCATGCAAACGTTTCATTCCCTTTTCATCCAACTTTAATTTCAGCATTTCTAACACTACTTATTATTTAGGAGAGAGGAAGTTGAATTTTTCCACGCCTTCTGCTTATCAGCTTTTACACTAATACGTTGAATACATAGACCTGAAGCATAATTCTCTCCGTTCTCGTTTATTTAGCCGCTTTCGTTTCCGCCCAGCGCGACGACCGGGCAATTTAATTAGCTTGAGGTTTTCCGTTGAATTCATCTTCCCCGTGATAAAACGGCAGGCCTCTTCAGCGTAACGACGGTCATACAATTACGGTTCGTCTTGCTCTCATTGGCGAATTCAAGATTACGACTCCGTTGTTGGACGATTCTCTTGGGCGCTGTTTGCTCGTTCCTTTTGAAGTGCTGCAAGTTCCAGAAATTTTGCCGAACATTTCCCGATATAGAACAAGCATCGCGGGACGCGAAATAAAATTGTTAACGCGAATACCGGCCGAATGTAAAACCGCGACCTGTTATCCACACATATGACGGACGGCTGCCTGGTTCAGAGATTTAATTAAACTTTAAAATGAAAATTCGCGTTTTATTCCCGCCGCACGTACTTCGTTTCTGCTTTGATGAATGTAATGTAAACGAGATCGTTTTGACACAGCACGCAGAGCACTTGAAAAAATTGTATAAGTATTTTATATTTTACTACTACATGATATACACCTGAACCGTGACACTTCTATTTGCCTCTCTCATTATTGAATTCACATTTGCGCTAACGAGTCTCTTCATCGAAATACCAGGTAAACACAAGCAACTAAAATGTCCAATCCATGATAGCAACACATTATTTAGTCTCTCTTTCCCCTGCCACTATGTCTTACGCGTTAATGGACCGCGGTGCAAGCGTCACCTGTACACGTTTATTAATCGAGCTCGGGACAGTATTATATCACAAGGCTATTCATTGTTCGACTGGGTAAACGTTTCGCAAAGTTGCTGGCGTCTATGATTTATGGCCCGATGGAACTTACGCCCGATTGTTTTGGCGCAAGTTTCAGCCGTCGACGATAATGATTAATAGATCCGCGATCAATCGATGGTGACTCCCTTGGAACTTCGTACTTCTACACGGGACCTCGTATACATGTATTGTAAAACTTTGTAATGTCCCCGGAGACGAAAGTGTGTGGCTTCTCAATTGTATTAGGTAAGGTCGAGAAGTATCCGGGGAACATTGAACAGCAAGGAAAACGAATATTATGACTCCCTTCGGTCTGTGCTCGAGAAAATTCTGGCCGTTGGACTATTAAATAATTCTATATCACAATTATAATTATATAAATGTTCTTTTATCTCAAACGAGAAAAGAAACGTGGGATGAAAACGGGAAACGTAAATTTTGAATGGCATGGGAAAGGGTCCTAGGATCCATCCAAGCACGAGTTTAGAATTTTATCGTGGGCACGAGCCACGAAACGATCCCCGGGAGTTCTAGAATCGTGTGATTAAAATGACCCCTGTAATTACGGACGAGTGGCACTTTGCGTCTTTAAGAGTTGTCGGAAGTTCAGGAACTTTTAAATGCCTCGTGTTTCTTAAACGAGAATACTTTCCTGCCGCTGGTGATCGTCGGTCCAGGGATCGATACCTCGAGATCCTTCATTCTCCGCCAACTTTCTAATTTCGTTTCGCAAGTTGACCTTTTGTAATCGTATCGGCCGAAGAATCGTGCGATTCTTCTCGTAAAAAGATTCGCCACTTCACCCATTCCCGTACCTTCGAAATTGATTCTTTCATCTCTTATAATGGGACATTTGGCACGGTATCGTGTACATACATGCTTCCCTTTCGTACCACCAGTGTCTATTGTAGATCGTATTGCCGCTGATAGCTTATCGCAACAGCTGAGGCGCAACCGAGTCTGCTGGTAAAGCGGAAAGCGGCGCTCGATCGACCTATTTTCCAGGCATCTAGGGTCAAAAGGTTGTCTCGCAAGGGCGTGCGATTCGACGGCCTCTGTACGCGAAGTTCAGCCAGAAATTGTTTCCCAGAGACGAAGAAGAAGCGGCGTGTGGCTTTGAAAAATACTCGCAGGCAACAGAGTCGGCTAAAAGTTTATTTTAATGCCAGGAAAAATCTCTCGCAGCGTCAGCGATATTGCACCAAAAATTCTTTTCCGATATTCGAAACAGGAATGCCATACAATTGTATATGTACTCAGCTACGTCTTTAATTTCCAGTCGCAACGACAGCTTGCGTACCTATATGCAATATAATGTCTCCTTCCATTTGGGTTACTCCGAAGAATTCTTAACCCGGACTCGATACCGGTCGTACAGTTCCCCGTTGAAGAATTGCAAGCCAAGCGGAATACGCGGAGTCGATATTCAAATCCAGCGAGATTCTTCCGCGCCGCGTGAGAGTGGCACTCGTAAATCATCATACATAAATGTCCACGATATATGATTTAGCCAGGTTCCTTCGAGCCGTACAGGGGTTGGCTTCTTTTCACTTTATAGTAGGTACTCGAGCGAACGAGAGCACTTAATTAATGGCCGCCCCGTTCTCTAGCCTCCCTCCGGTGCAATAGCATTGTTACGTCGCATGTGTTTATATATCGGGTTGCTTGAGGTTCAATTCGACGATTCGGCTTGATATATGAAGCGTAAAAGCCACGTCAAGTGGCCTTTTCCCTTTTTTCCCTCTTGCTCCTCGTTATGTAGATCAACCGAATGTGCATCGAAACAATGTCGAGTGTTCTCGGTTTTATTCGAGGGTGAAACGCTTGGGAAGGTGGCGGTAGAAAGTAATTGCATCCAACGCCTATGATAACGCAATTACTTATCCAAGCCGTTTCAACCTACTCGAGGAGCTCACTTTTGCTTCGCCCGCTTCATAATTTTGCTTCAAGCACGCTAAAGACTGTGCCGAGACGTTTGACGTTGAACTGCAGTATTCGCGAGCGAGACAGGTTTCAGGCGGCTGCAAGAAAAGTCTGCAACAAAATGCAGAAGAAACGGGAAAGCAAGGAGTCTACGGCGAAACTCGGAAAAGTAGCCCATCAAATTTATCTAACCTAACTGATTCTTTTTATATTAAGTCTCCATACATGGGTAATACCTAAAGTAGTCTCGTAAAAATGATACAGATATCGGCGTATATACAATAGAAGCAATACACAATACATATATAAAACAGGATACGAGCGCCGAATGCACGCAGTAAATCAAAGCAAACATATGAAATATGGAGGACTTCGGTGGAATAAATGGATTCAGCTACCGCGCAAGAAAAGAGAATTTAATTCAGTAAATTAAATACGAGTGTGTGCTATCGCGTGTATTCTGAAAGACGATTCTTCCCGATGGCTCGCCGTATATAATTGTGTCAACGACAAAATACACCGATATAGACTCAAGCCAATAAAATCCTTGCGAGAAGGGTCAACTTAAACATTCCCCTAAGCAGCCACGGATTCTCTTCAGGTTCACGCCCTGTAGATATTTGACGTCGACCCGGTACATCCTTTCTCGTATTTACATTTCTCTATTGTACGCAAGGTTTGCCGATTGGCAAAACGTTAAACGGATTAGGGAAGGGTGTACGACAAACCTTTCCGCGTTTTGACTCGTCCATTACGATAGTCTAAGCACATTTGCTCTGCGTGGCAGCAATGTGTGTCTATTGGTTTTCTGTGTCGCAGCGTTTAACCGCATTTCCTCGGGCGACGCGGAATCTTGCGACGGGCACACAAGATTAAGACCATCTTCTTATGGTGGAAACTTGAATCGATGAGTTTTACAGAAGGTATTAGGGATACGAAAGGCGAATATATACAGGTTACATTGTTAGACCATGGTGGTTGAATTGTATGGCTGATTCGTGGGTAGATATTTTGTAAATGTCTCGTACTATTCGAAGCGACACATTGTTTATTAAATGTACATTTGTCAAAGTCGCCTATACACTGGGTAATACCGTCTCGATACACGGTGCACAATGCCACCATCGAAGATCGTGCAACGTATTGAATCGACTGGCCAATTTCGGAGCTCAAGCACTGAACGAGACACATTTTCTCTTTTAGAAAGGGGACAGGGGGATTGGCAGTTGAGAAAATTGCACGCCCATGGGCAGATCTCGACAAGATTTATTTTCCCTTGCTCGAGGGATCGCGTGGATCCCTTTCAAATGCAGAATGTTCATAATTATTCAAATGATTTATTCAACATTAGTCGCGTCGATGGTGACGAAACCGCAGAATTTTTTCCATAAATTCACTCGTCACTTCTGTCCGATAATATGGAAGGTACAAATTCTACAACAGCGTCGAATTAAAAAATTCGATAGGAAGTAGTGGAACTGTCAGTGGAGAAAAATCGGGGAACAACACGCGAGCAATGTTCTACATCGAAGCATGTACACTGAAACGTTTACGTGCTCCAGTTCTTAATTGCCCGCGGGAATGATAAATCGACTGCTCCTCGGCGATGTACTGCCTTTAAAAAATGTTATACGCGAGTAAACCGCAAGGGGAGGGCGGGAAAATACATTAATCCATGAAACGATTGGAAAATTGGGAAATGAAGTTGATGCCGTGTTGGTAGTTCTGTCGCGTCTCGGCGGTTTTGTGCAGGCAGGTAGCTCTGAAACGTTGTGTGCCTTTCGAGAGGCCAGGGAACGATCGTTTAATGGCTCGTTAAACGTGCGAGCATTATGCGAACGGCTCATTCGCTTGGCAAACAAAGATGAAAGTTATGACGCGCGTCGCTTCAGGCCGTTGGTTATAATTTTGTCTTTATCCGTAAGGAGCGAAGCGATCCTAAGTGCACCGGACGAGCCTAAGTAAACGATTGAAGGGGTGTCTTGAAACGTTAGAATGTCCGTTGCGTTCTATTAGAGCGAAAGTTCCTTAAGGTCCACCTTTCACTATGCAGTATAAAGTGCATACCGTTTATATTGTCTATAAAAAAAGAAAATACAATTTGTCACAAACACTTTTATGCGACGATTGGACATAAAATCAGTAGACTGTACGCTCAAGTCAATGGAATCGTGATCGGTCACTTATAATTTTAACTGGGATACCTTGTCGAAAGTATCGAAAGACATCTTGCAATTCAATTATTTTCACTTACGACGCGTATGAAATTGCAATTCCTATTACGTTGTCACATGAAGATACGGGACGAGCATAGTAAAAGGAACGTATGCATATTAAAATCGATACATCTTGTGGCAATAGTCCAAGTACCGTTTAACGGCTTTTACAGTCCGATCTAATATTTCCAGTTGCCCCGTAGGGTTACTGTTATAATAAGTATCGATAAGCAAACAAACAACGCGGATGATTCGCGACCATAAAAACGTAAAGGGTCCCGTGTAAACTCGAAGCTGGTGAAAAGTAGCCGAATGGATTCGGTTACGTGTGTATCGCTGGCAAAAATGTTCAACGCGCGTTTGATCGAGGCACGATCCATTGTGCGTTGATAATGCACAGTAGGATGGTCGAACGGGTCGAATCCATGGGGCCCGTGGGTGCCTCCATTGTTGCCATCCACGATGCTACCCTTGGCTGTGTACAGAAGTGCTTAATGCAATAATGCACTATAAAGATACCATCGGGAACTCGATGGCCCGTGTACTTTGCTCGGTACACAGCCTGACCCGGTCCCAACGAGACTTCTTTCGAACGGGAACGTAAATTAATAAGCATCGGCCAAGCACCACCCCAGGACCAGTTCCTTTCCCGCGTAATTACCTAAATTAACACGTCAGGCTACTGTATCGATGGTACCGCGTACCTATGTGTGACACGAGACTCGGGAGTGGGGTTAACTTAGGGTTTGCGTGGCAGAATCGTTACACGTTCTGTGCAAAGGAATAACAATGAATAAAGCTAAGAAAATATTAAGTATATTCGATCAAGCAATAAGGTGGGTCCGTCGGGGCTCGTGTTCTTTATACTTGAAACGGTATAATGGCTTATCGGTTTTATGCTCGGTCAGATCACGCTTCGAAGAGCCGTTTCGTGACTGACGATCTGGCACGATAGGTATTCGCCACATCATGTTTAGGATCACGATTTTACAAGCATACGAATAATTAACTAGGTCAGGTCAACTGCACACATCGACTATGCAAGTCGTAAAAGCTAAGGAACCGGGTGAACATAATTCCCATTTTATGGGCCTGCACAGGTGCACCGACACCGAGCGTAATGAAATTTAGTCAGGCACAGATTCATAGAGCTACGTGACACTGATAATGATTATCATTACGGTAAATTGTTACGCAGATATCACGGTAGAGTATCGCTGCATAGAACTGCATGAATAATTCGGGCCATAAGTTAGTTTCGGGATTGAGAATCTCGTTTCTTCCCACAATAATTATCGATCATTACTCGAAATCTGTAAGTAATTGGTTTCCGACCTGTATAAAATAGAACAGGCACAAGATTTCCAGAAGAAAAAGTATTGAGTAGCGTTCCTGATATTTTTCAGTGTATACCTATGCTCTATGCTTTTTTTGCGAGGGATGTTATTAACCACGGCAATGAAAAAGAGGTAACAGTGAAGAGGGTTGGAGTGGCTGTAACGCATCGGCCAGGTCAATTACGTCACACCCCGCGGTGTCCAGGTATCCACCAGGTGTCACCAGACCCAACCAGCAGAACCATTAGCCATTTGAATTCTTCTCTGGCCCTCGAAAAACGTCTTTCACGCTGACACCCCCTCTCACACTGCGTTGGAGTTCCAGGCTATGTTTTGCCACAGTCCAAGAGCGAAGTCGTTCGTTTCTAACAGTTCTGTATTGTCGGTGGCACGGAATCTCGTTGGCTTTCTGACAAATTGAGGGAGACGAGGGTAGCCTGTAACAGAGTGAAAACAAATTTGTCTCTGCAGGGCTATTGATGGATCGAGCTTTATATGACCTATCCAATTTGCCACTAGAAATGTCGTGTTCGACTATTGAACAAGCTGATACCTTTCGATGGTCCCGTGAAACAATCATATGTGTATTCTGTTATCAGCGATTGCGCTGGACGATACATTTCCATTTTCTTTCCGCGCACAAAATATTTACACTTTATACGTTCTATATATGATTTCTATTGTATATTAGATTATACATACATACTTGTTGAATGAAAAAGCAACGTCGGCCAAGAATTGATTACCTTCAGAGGACTGCGCCATAGATGTTTTGTGCATACCAAAGATCCTCATATTTATACGGAACCGCGTCCTAACGTGAAAGAAAGCTCTCAAGAAACGACCAGTCAAAGAGATTCACGGCAGCTGCTGGATCTTGAGGCTCATTGCACGCCGATTTCCTGCGTCAGGGTCGAACGATTTGTCGAGAGCACACTGGGTACCCGTTTAGATTTGATACGGTGGATCTTGGAAAGATTCAGCGGCGGCCCTCGAAGGATTTCACGCCTCTCGAGGAATACATTGCGTCCAGACTGCCGTCGCTTCTCCGTTTGATCATCTACGTGGAATCAAGGGTGATGGAAGAAGAATGCACGCGTGCTTCTACGTGTTTGACACACTTCACGTGTGAAAAGAAGACGGCGAAGGAGGGTTGGAGTCGGCAAATGTACTCAAGAGACCCACGGCACTCCGTCAATTTTGCAGAGAACGCGTGAAACCGAGCGAAATTTACGACAGACCGCAGATGTAACTTACGTGCCTCTTCACTTCCTTTCCCGCAATTTCTCGCTTTATTTTCGCCCAGATATTGTGCGCGTCGAATCTTGATTTCAATTCCCAGCGCTCTTTAAATCCATGTCGATTACGACTCGTCCTGCTACAATATGACATTTCGATTTCACCGATAAGAAATCGATATCCTCCAGTGAAACTGTGATCCAGCAGTATCTAATATCCTTTTCCAAGGTAGCAGTAATTTCCTGTCCTGTTTATTCTCGGCCGTTTCATTTCGTTAATCCAACGAAATTTCCTGAATTTCCTCGTCCAGTCTTGCTCAACATCGCAAAATAATTTGACTAGAATTTCCAATTCTCTTTGCTTCACTTCATCCTTCCACTGAAATTGTTTCGATCCGGCCCGAAATCGTTGCGAGAATACTCTTCTCATTTAATACTCTGCCATTCGGGCTGCTGTATTTTATAAGAAGAATACCTACATTTCTGTCGGAATAGTGTTGCAAGAAGTTTCATACATATAATTTTAGCATAATAAACACTGAGATTTTCCAGATTATTTTCTATACAAATGTCATATCGTGGCATTTCGCCTTAAAATTATTTATTCATAGGAAAATTACAAATTCTGTGCTGGAAATAAACTGAACATTAGCTCGGGATATTCCATCCGGGGTTATTAGAAGTTTAATACGAGACGGTAGGTCATTGTTTCACAGTGATAATGATTCTGCTAGACTCACGGAGGGAATAATTACAGACAGAGTAGTTGTGAGGCGGCTCGTAGTAAAACTTTAATGATAACATAATGCCAGTAAATCCGAAACGAGCTTGACATAATCGCGGCTCATGAACCGAAATGTCGACGGGCGGGGAAAAGGTTAAAGACACGTTAAAGCGGGTAGCACACTTTTGCTCGTTCTATTTCCTCGGCCTCCGACTGCAATTTCCGCTTTATTGTGACCGGGCTGGAAATTCCTTATCAAAACACTGCCACTTTCTAAAATGATGCACGCCGAGATTCAAAGTACACCCTGTGTTCAGTGTATCCCATAAATCTTGCCAAAGTAAGCCCACGCTTAATTTAGTAAACCCAGCCTTTTCTTTCTACTGAACTCATAGGCAACCATTTTCGAATTTTCGCGATCTACCTTTGTTGCACGATTAATTTTTCCGTTTTCATAATTCGATAACACGGATATTCGTAAAAGTAAGTTTCCCTTCTGACGAACATTTTTATCAGTGCGCTGTAAAAATCGATGATGGCAGTTCTAGTGGCAGTTCTACCGTGAAGCATAATGCAAACTGCCCTGCATAAAGATAACTCAGTATCAACGACGTGGCAACCAATCACGATTCCACTGCGACTCAGGCTGACACAAAAGCATGGAAATCGTTCAGCTTTCGTCGCCAGTTGTCTCTTTCATTTTCTTCCGAAACACCGATACACCACCAGCGTTGGCTTGCTCGCGCAAAAGAGACTTCCTCCTTTTTCCACGGCTCAACGTCGAGCAAAATTGATTCGCGACACCTCTGGGGAAACGGCTGCTCGCGATGCTTTTCTCGAGAGCTAAAAAGTACACGAGAATTTGCATTTCCCCTCTAGCATCGACATTTTCGAAATATAGCGAACGAACACTTTTGCGAGCGTCGGCAAACAGTTTGTATTTACAAAACTCGAGGAAGATTGGCGGAATAGTTGAGTGTTAGTAAATTGTACGGGAAATGCCATCAAGTCAATCGTTTCGCTCCCAATTTGAATATCTAGGAGGGTTTCGAATCCGATTAGGAACTTTCGAGAGTCGAATATACACTGGACGCGAAATAAGTATAAATTATTTCGTCGTTTGTACGTCTCAATTTCCCGGTATCATATCTCGAATCGTAAATCGCTTAGCGCCCCTTTCTGGGTCCAAATGCCGATTGAATAAATTCAATTTATTCTTTATTCAACTATTAAGATCGTTTCGCGATCCGAATAATTGATTGCAAAAATCGCTGGCCGTCGTTAACCGTAGATCAACAGGATCGATCACTGTTTTCGATATAGAAACGGAAATGAACGAACGCTTTGAACCTCCAGGGAACTGGATACGAGGCACTGAGATGGAATTCGACAAAAATTGAAGCGAATCGAGGACAAGAATTGTTCCTGTACTATGGACAAGCGACCTTTCAGCGTGCATCAAAATATTCCACCGATGGCATACACTCGTATCATTGACTTCTCCCACTTTATCTCTATTTGCCGCGCATAAAGGGGGATGAACGAGTCTCTGGAGGCTCGCGGATCCAGATAAAGCTTCAGTTCAGCTCCGATAAAAGGTGATGGGTTTTTCATTGATATGAACAGGCGACAATGGTCGAACAACGGAATGCAAGGGTTCGCTGTGTGACGCAAGTACTTATGCACATTTTCTGGGAAATACCGACCTGCGCGGCGGCTAATATGAAATCGATAGCGTGACCAGTTCAAGTCGAGTACCAGCGGACACAGAAAGTGAGAAGAAAGAGGATAGAACCGTAGTCATAGATCCTCTCGAGTCGTAGTAGTCGCGATTTTCCATTGAATCCATGGAAACACGTGTCCTTAGCCGGGGTTCAGGTCAAGCGATACGGGGATCTTTCACAGAGTGCCATAAACCACCATAAAGAAGAAGAGAGCGATGCCCGGCCTCGGTCTTCGAGGCTCAATGATCCCCAAGAGGCCATTATTATACTCGTAGTAAGTCGGGATGACCAGATGTTAAGTTCGCCCGTTCTTCTCGGCTTCTTCTACGCTAGTATAGATTTCATTCACAAAATCTTCGGCTAGGCTTCTCGAGTCGACCCATTGTGACTTCGAGTACCTGTAACCTAGAAGATCTAGCGGGCCTCCTCTGTAGTATCCTCTGGCCTGGTATACATTGAGGGAAACGTAAAATTCAAATTTCTCGCACTGGAGGAGGCGGCCTGAAAGCGAGGTGCCTCTCATTGAGAAATACCGAGCGCAGGGTATATACAATGATAAAACAGGCAGGAAGGAAGGAATTGCAAGAGGAACGAGAAGAAAGGGAGTCATAGAGAAGAGAAGGGATAACCTTACACCAGCCATTCAGTAAAAACGCGATGGAAGCTTCTCTCGAGGGTGTTTTCTTCCTGGCAATCCTCGTGCAAAAGCCAAGTGCCTCTTCCAGCTTCATTCAGTGTCGCGACGATGAATGGAAACCGAACGGTTCACTCGTAGGCGTTGGATGGGGTAATGTCTTTGGTGAAGTGCTGTGCTCCGCGGGGTGTTTCGTTGGTAGCCGAAAAAGTCGATTCTGCATCGAAGGGGTGGAACAAACGGGGCGGACAGAAGGGAAGATGAGAAGGAGAGGAAGAGGGAGAACGAGAGAGAGAGAGACATAACGATGCTTTAAACTTTAAACCAATAACGACGCTTGGCAGCCGGTTCGAGGAAATTGGATCGCTTCTAGGAGTTTTTATTTGTACTAATTGAAAGAATCTTATCGCAGGGCCGAAGTAATTTTCACGTTCTGTTTCTTTCTCATCGCTAAAGGTAAACGACGAGTTGGTTCGTGAAACGGTAAAGTCGTGGTCACGTAAGAGGCAAACTAATATTTTCTAAGTGAAAGTAGCGACGGCAGTAAGGTAACGAAAATAAGGGAGGAAAATGGATTCTAAAGTAATTAATAACTCTGCTTTCCATCGACGAAAGGTCGTTTCTGCGACGCGAGCCCCGTACCGGTAAAAACTCGCCAGAGGGAGGAAATGAAAATGGTAAAGTTGAGCGATAACCTATATACGACGGTCGTCGCATTTACGTTCAGAATCATTTATTTCTTTCTAAAATAAAAAATGGCTTCCTTTTGTACCGTTTAGCTGTGAAACTGCGCCGCGGTACTCTTTCACTGCCCGTGCCTTGTGAAGAATTTTTCACGACTGTAGTATACACGAACGCGAACTCATTATGTTCCACCTGCAACGTTGTGTGTCCGCGTTTCTGCGTTTGCCGGGCTGAAAGGCAAGCGGCCATGTTTTCTCACCTTTTTACCGCGTGTATCGTGTTATGGCGAATAAACGACATGGTCGGGCTAAACATAGTCTCGGATAAAGAAAAAATTCCGCATTTAGATTCGATGAAAGTGAATTGGAGTCTCCGTTACCGATAATTCGAGAACACCTACGGCACGTGTAACCAGTCAACCGACTCTATCGATCCTACGTGCCGTGTTAAGTGAATTAAGCGCAAATCGAGCCGACAAATCCGGAAACGCTACTAGGGTTAAGTTTACTCTTACAGTTCACAGGTCACCAGGTCATAATTGAAATATCAGAATACCGGGAAATTCAGTCTGAATAGTTCGTGGTATATAGAACTTCATTCCGACTATCTTGTTCAGATGTCCGGTATTATCTGTAAAGGAGCAATCGAGTAGCTTTGTCTACCATTGCACGCAACCATTGGCGCTCATTGTGTAACGAATAGTAAAAGTCGTCAGGCTGTAAAAATCGTCCTCCACCAATGGATGTAATTGGTTATTAAATACTTGTTAGGAGTAAACAGTTTACGACGTTCTAATTTTATAAGCAATATAAGCTAAAGGGATCCTTAGCCCCACCGGCACGCTTTCTCAGTCATAAATTTTTATTTGTCACTCTTTCTTGAACCCCATGGACGACACCTTGCGCCCTTCGTATGCGGGCTTCTTCGCATTCTCTAAAGCGAAAGGGAACCGCTGGTCGCTCGTAACTTTTCGGCGAACCTTCAATGGGCCCACCAGGAATTTCTACGTAGAATTCGTTTCATTCTTCAGCCGTCATTTTATATTGGAATACGGTCCTGTTTGCTTGTGTTCGAGGGTAGTTTGGGTTACGCAAATTGTTTCTGAGGATTCATAAAAATGTGTGCACAAAATTGTACGTTATATTGGAATACTACATTTGTTATACTGTTAATTACTATTTATTAAGAACTATTAGTAAGAACTGATCTACACCGCAAATTACCGCTTTTCACATTTTCTCCAAGCTTGAATATTTTACCTTAGGAAATCGCAGACTAGATCTTTCCTCGGTGGGACGAAATCCTTGGACCTCGTCACGACGGTTTTCCTTCGCGGATATAACATTTTTTATTTATCAGGGTTCCGTTATCCCACTGGGTGGTCTTACGACAAAGCTTCACAAAGGTGGCAGTACGAAATCACGCTAAAGCTCCAGGGAAGCACCAATCTTAAAGCTGGACATCGACGCTGTTCTATTTCTCTGACGCAGGTACATTTTTATTTCTCTCTTTAGAAAAATAACTGTCCCCGCAAGGTTCATAAATTTTACGTTATTAAAAATTCTCATTAAACTCTCCCTGTGACATTTTCCTTTTCACGTCGCCGGCTAAATTACTAAATAAGAATGTTGCACAGCACTCGCCAGGTCGGCAGAATTGATTCACTTTGACATACGTGTAAGTGGCAAAATGACCTCTCCCACGAACCGCAACCCCAACGTTGCTTCCTCTCAGAAGACGTTTATTAAATCAAGAAGTAGGAGGGCTGGCAACACGGTAGCTTCAACTAGCACGAAATACAGCTAGGGCCAGAAGCATGTGGAATACGTGGCGAGGAATCTTTGCGCGGTATTTCGATTAGGCAGAACATTCACGAGTATGCTTGAAATTCGATGTATCGCAGCGGCCTACCGTGCTGTCTAACTGTACACAAAACGAACCGAATACTAAAAATGTTTCTGCTTGAACGAGAAGAAGGTAAGAGCACCAGCAAACTATTGGCATTAAATCATCGAAAATACCCTCAATGCGACAGTGCATATACATGAGTCGTCACTTAATGCCCTATTTGCAATGAACGTCAACGGATTTCGAGCACAACCCGTCACATTGCCTGCCAATTCGACGCATTAATATCGCATCATCGTTGATTCATTACGCCGAGAATCTGCAGATTCATCGAATGGCACCGGTGCCCTGCATATTCGTCGTCCCTCGAAAACTAATAATTTGACGATCGTTATGGGGTTACGTAGCCGTAGAAGGCTCGGCTGGTAGCCGCATTAATCTTCCGGCCGTACTCTGCAGGCTTAATAAACGCGTGATCTGACAGTTTCAACGTTGCCGGGTAATTGCGAGACTTTCTTCCGTGAAGCACGTCGTTACGTGCATGTGCACCTCGTCGAACGACGCGACGGAACGTCTGCCTCTGACTGCTGTAATTATGAATCTGCGGTGCAACGGTGTGCTCCTAAATGAATCCATTCGATTCGAAGCGTTCCTGAACGATCGCTCAATTGCTCGCCCGGCTTTCAGAAAAGCATTTAATTTTCGTTGAGGATGGATCGATGCAATAATAATTTCCATTTCGAACATCTAGATATTACGTATACCGGCAGATATTACGACGCATACAGACACCGTAAATGTATTCTAACGTCAGGGCATTCGTGCAAATTCCAGACTACATTTTCATACGGAAAAAGTTATGAATTCTCCAAACTCTTCACTCGGAAGCCTCGTCATCCTTCACTGTCACCGATCTTGCATGGTCGCGCTTTCATAAGTAAACACAGCACCGACAGAAAGAAACGCGTAATTTCGTTGCAGTTGCTCGCAGCTGAAGTCGATCGCTCGTGCAGGAAATCGGCCGTGTTCAAGTGTACGGCTGCATTGCTGCGGCCTGTTCGAGTGACACGCGATATATCATAATTTTGTAACTGGTCTGAAAAAAAAAGCAGCGAACACAGGGGCAAGTTTGGGAGGAGGGGGTTTAGCATTGAATATGTTTCGTGTATTCATAACCCGACAATGAACACTTGAACCTGCCTTGTTAGATGGGAGCAGTGAAGCGCGAAACTGGGTGGAGTCTGCAACCTATAGGTAGTTTCAGGATCCGTTGAACATTATTGATGGTCCTGCGAACGAGAGCAACTCGGCGGCTTGACCTGCGATGAAATTGTTTGGCGAATACGTTTCGATAACGAGCTGCGCGAGCCGCTCTACGAATTGGGCCGGACCAAACGTCAGACGATAAACTATTCATCGCTCAATTCGAAATGGAAACGAGTGTATAATTCCGGATGTTGAAATCGTTCTCACGAGGGAGATACCGTTCATTCGCGATGGATCAAGCGCGTTCGAAGCCTGCAGAAAATACATTGATTCTCGACTCTATAGAAGCCTGGCCCGTGCAATTCTGGGGCCTATCTATTCATTTCTGTTGCAGGTAATTTAATGGTTTTGATTTATTGCGAAAGGAATCAACAGATTTAATAGATCCCCATTGATTTAAGCGAGATCGGGGTGTCCATTATTACGATTGCATGAAATGATAAATAATGCGATGCGTTTCGTGTCATACAAATATCGAAGCTTCGCGGGATAAACAATAGCGAAATATCGTCGTCCATTCTATCGCGACAGTTGTTAGCGTTCGCAGCGTTTCCTTTTGTCATCGGCGCGTTGTCGATTCGCCCTTACGAGTTCCAACGTCCGTGGAACGCGAAGAATGTAATTATTTGGCTGTCGCAAACGCCCGCGAAGCCTCGGCAGATTTATCAGAAAGGGCGGTTTCGATCGAATTTGTTCCATCATCGGCCTGGACGGCGACAAATTAAACTCTGCCAGGCACAGCCAGAAATAACATCGTGAGAGCAGGCGGTACGGGGGCGAATTTAATTCTTAATTAAAGCACGGGACGAGCCGACCGATTTGCGACGCGTCATTCGACCACCCTCCGCGCTGCCCCAACGCACCTGCACGCCTGCACCGTTTTCGACACGCCACGTGGAATCCGTAGGACATTAAGCTTGTATAGCGTGCAAAAACAAATATATGTCAGGCAGGACATCGAGTCCTCGATGCGTAGGCAATAATATGTGTCCTCGACCCTAAACTGTCGAGCTGAAAAAGATGAGGCGGCGCGTACAATCTATGTATACCTCTTCAATGATGCAGTGGCGCAGCACTCGAAGGGGTGGCTTGTTGGAGGTAGCGAAGCCACCCCATTGAAATCGTTCTTTTCACCACGCAATTTATTTAAAGAGAGAAAAGAATGCCCCCTTTGGAAAGTTTTATGTAACAATGTGTATCCGAATTGAATTATTTCGCGCGAGTTGAAAGCGACAAAGTTGTTACTTTGCGTAAACTGTTATTCTAGTTCGAATCCCACGTCAGAGATAATTGACGAGTCAATCGATTATTATTTGTCGGTAACCTCGTGCGCAGATTTTAACGAGGTCAGTCAATTTAATTTTCCTTCTCCGGCAAGATAAAGGGCAAACGAATGCTTGATTGAGGTGTCGAACCGATATTTTTGTCGAATTTGTACGTTGCTGCGCTGTTGGAAGTGGAACATCGAAATACGGGGTTGTCCTCGCACCCTCTGCTCGCGATAGACGCTGCACGTGTGCAATCCAACAATTCGTCATGCTTCTGGATTACAATGCGACCTACAACCACGCGCGTTAATACGCGTTAATGTGCGTTACATATCCACGAAGTGTTTATATTGAACACCAGTTAGTAGATGCAGCGAGCACGCTCGTTTATAATGTTTCGCCGTCGATCGATTCGAAGCTCGCGGGCCATGGAAAATTCGTGCACGCGTGTTGCCATCGAATTCGACGTGAAAATTGGCCGAGCAGTGCGTGAATAACAGGAGAAAGTGTCAGCAGTTGTTGGTCATTTCTAGATTTCTATTGACAGTGTGAAAAAAAAGCTTTCGAAAAAATATGTTCACTCGTATTCATACATGAAACGCGGCTAGACGGAGCAAAGGGAATACAACGGAGAAAATTAATGATACCCGTTGATGTCGATGATTGGGTCGAAACTGTGCGACGGAAATGGAGTCGTCATCGATTTCATTCGAAGCAGCCTCTGCTACGACAAATTTCTATTAATGACCGGGCAACTTTCCTTTCGATTGATTGTTGCATACTCATCGCTGGCACAATATGCTACGTAACAGTTGGCGGCGGTCGATTCGATCGAATGTTGAGTTTCTTTTATTGTACGATTTCGATTTGCTCGGGGATCATATGGTGAAAAAGAAATCGGTGGGAGAGGAATCGCACGGTGTCTGTCATGTAGATCCGGTGGATGTTCCCTGATGGTGGGTGACTCTAAATGACAGTCAGTTGGATATAATTAATTTACCGCAGGGTTTACTGGCCGTTACGTCGACGAGAGGGACCGCAAATTTGCATTCTTCTCTGACGTCGATAAATTAAATAACATCGACAGTGGACGGTATTTGTCATCAAATAATGGTAATTGGCTGCGTTGAATCGTTGAGTGTTAGCTAAATTGATTGCACGATCTCATTGGTTAATCTGGTGTACTTTGTTCCTGGAAAGAAATGCCATTAATAAAGTGAATAACTGTTTCAAGGAGACCGTTAATTAATTTTCTTCAAATTCTAAATATTATTCTAAGTGGATATTCCCGGATATACAATTTAATCGACGAAAGTCAAAGTTTCGAGGGGCGCATTCGCCCTGGAATTAACTATCATTCATCAAGAAACATCCTCCGCTTTCTATTTAATCTTCCTTCTGCCATTACCTCCCTTAAATCTTCTCCAGCTACCGTGTTTGTTTGCTACTCGTTATCTCGCCAGTTCATAATATTCAGGATCGCAAGCTTGTGATCACGCGCCCCATCAAATACGCACGATTTCTGCTCGAAGTTTCCCGTGGGATGATATCCAAACATGCTCATCCACACGATACACGAACGCACACGCATTTAATTCGAAAGCCGGGACGAAGGAACAACACACAGTCGGTGCACGCGTCTTCAGCTTTGCTGCACAATGAAGTGTTCCTCATTATTGTTCGCGGTTATTTGTCTGGCGAAGTAGTCAATGAGATGTGATTTAGTAAACAAGTAGCATATTGTCGATGGCCGTTCACTCAGCCGTGTGATTTAATGTTTCGCTGGAATACAGCAGTCAGCAAATCGATTCGACCGACACGCTGCCGTTATATCTGCTTGCTGATGGGAAAGGGGGAAACCAGTGTTCCACTCGTGCTTTCCGATTTAAGTGGCCGCGATTCATTAACGTCCCCATGGTGGGTGGACACGCGTATGGGACAGTATTGCCAAACAGATATATGTAGATATGTAGTATCGGAAACCCACTAATTTCTGACGACTGTGATGAAACGATTGTTAAAAGCGAGAATCAACCAGGCTTTTTACATAACTTTATTTTCAATGGAAATGTAAGGTTACAAACTGCTATACAGCAGGATTCATGTACAAAGAACACAATTTTTGCCTTCTTGTTAAACTAGGCGTTATACATTCCAGCGTATTTATAAGTGCATTTAATATTCGATGCTTTCAACGCACTCCAGTTATTCGCTTATTAATGATCGATGAACACCAGTCGAATTAATAACGTCCCACAATGTCTGTATAAAATACGGCTATCCATTATTGAGAATTTAATTGATTAAACGCGAATGAGAGCAGCGACTGCAATAAATCGTCGCCTCCAGACACGTCTCACTAGAACCAGCAACGAGTACGCCGCCATTTACAAACCCTGACGTTACTTCCGAACGAACGCTGCCTCTTCTGACTCTGTGCAACTGCTACTGTAAAGCAGCACGGACAACTAACTCTGCACACGCATGCACGACCATTGTAAAAAGCTGACAGGCTGGATCGCGTGTCTGGCAAGTTAATGGGTGGACTTATAGCCAAGACTTTAACCAACGAAGAGGACATTAAGGAGGTGAAAGGGAACCGAGAGTTTAGAGAAGGAAGGATATAAGAAGCATGGACACTCGCCGAGGTTGCTGCTTCGCAGGTAATGTAAGTAATCTGACAATTTTCCGGAACGTTGCTTCTCGACAACGCGAACTTCGCAGAAGTCGCAGGAAGTCGGGTTAGTTTAACACCTATTTGCAAGAACGTACCCGCCCCGAAACCGGTACATCCTTCAACGCCATCGAATATTTTCCTGAAGTCTCGATCCTACGCCGCCAGCACGCTCCAAGAACATATGTCGGTCCTTTGTGCAGGGGCCTAAAGATTTTCCTTTTATTGCTCTCTGAAAAGTATTTTTTTTTTCCGTGTCGTTTCTTCACCCTGGACACCCTGGACGCGCTATTCGAGAGAATCATTGGCGCGTGGTCGATTGCGTTAATGACCCACGCCCGTGCCAAAGCATTTCCTTTCTACGTGAAAAAGGTAGACGCACAGTGGCGATGGCGACGTTCGGCCGATGTATCTTCGTTAAAAGTCTAAGAGCAATAGGAAACGATCTGTTGCGTCGCGTGACATTTGAGAATTGCTTTCATTGATTCTACATATTGTCCCTTAGAGGAAATTGCAGGTGGGCGCAGAATTGCGATGAGATTGATTCACGACGGTGGACACGGTAGAATTGCAGCAACTGAGGTGTCTATTATTGTAATAAAAAAATTCTTTGGATCATAGAGCCCTGAGCTCATGTTCGTCTATGATTTTTTTGCGGGTCAAATGTAGGTGGTGGCAAAATGAAGGTACTTTCTGTCGAAGTTTGCAAAAATTGAAACGTCCGCACGGGCCAAGAGAAATTTTTTCTCTGGTCTGAAATCACCGCAGACTATTTGTCATATTACAAGATTTTAAAAATCGGCAATTTCTCGGATACAATTTAGTGATCCTCCAGCTTTGTTGAGTAGAGTTCATATGTTTATGTGCTGCAGGTTTGTCGCAATCGCGTGAATTTCGAACGGCAGCGATATCGGACACGCGCGGCCCTCCGTAACTCCTTTTATTTGCGTCTATGCTTTCTGCATTCACGTCTGCTCGTGTCGGATGGCTCCTGCCAGTTTTATCAAACCGACAACCGACGAGGACCCGATTGTTTGCAGTCCTCCTTTTTCCTCCAAGTATCTCGCTCCTCTGTCGAGCATTTGTTGTATTATATATACCCTGTCCTTTTCCTCGAGTGCTTCGTGACACGAATTTTCACGCGAACAGTTCGAAAAGGTGACGTTGGATGGCGACGCACTCTTTCATTCGCACCCTAATCTGAAGTGCTCGATCCATTCGTACCCCCATCGCTCTGTACCAACCACTTCTCACCTACATTGAAATATCCACCATTCTCAGAACATTTGCGATTTAAGGAGAACTGTTTGTAACACTAAGCGGCCTCGTTGCTTTTAATTCAAAGGTTCTAGCTAATCGTGCCAGCTTTTGTCAGCACTTTCACTACGCTCATCATACTTCAAACGTAACGCAGTATGATCAAACAGCAAATCCCTAGTAAAAATTAATTAACCTTCTATTAAATAATACACGCAGCGGTCATTGGATTACTCTGGAGCAGCTAAGCCCTCGGGCACTGGAAAGTTCGCTTTTCCGAATGGCTGATCGCAATTAAACCGACCGCTTTTCGTGCGGGGCAAAAATCGCCGGTGAAATGATACGATCCTCGAGTAATCTAACGCGAAGAGCCGGTAAATTCTGTCCAAGCGGAATGTCACGGTACGGTTTCCACGATAGGGCCGGTAAATGGCAGAAGACTGGCAAGTGCAAGATAGTACGAATTTCTCTGGCCACGTGTGACGGGGCTTCTGCGTTGGGCAACGTTAATTGGACAAATAACCTCGGCCTGCATTAAGCGCACCGCGTGCTCCTTTCTAGAGGATTAGTTTGGAACATATTCAGGAGCAAATCTCCTTTGGTTGGTGCAGATTGCTCGCGTGGTTAATCTGCTTTGTGAAACGATAAGGCAAAGTTGCGACCACGACGAAAACGTAGGTATTGACGGTGTTCCCTGAATCCTCGAGCAGAACGAAACGATTGAGTCCGATTTTCAATTAAACGCCATGGAATGTGTCAGCAATATATTCTTCTTTGCGATACGATTATAACAGTCAGAATATAATGTTCGTTATCACTACCTTGTGGCGTTATTTCATATGCCTTTCAATATTAATGTCGACGTATATACACCCTATGGCTGGTATTATAAAGCGGCAGAGGCTAGATGAAATGTGCGGATAACTGTTGGAGGTCTGTGTTAATAACTCGCTGCTTTTGTTGTTGTTTCATGCGCCAGTGAATTTCACGTTGGAGCAACGAAATTTTGGATTCAATGGCTCGCTGATAGGTTGCCTCTATGAAACCTGAATTCGGGCACCGGGATTGCGACGCAAATTACGCTCGCGTATAATAAAAGTAAAACCAGGCATTCGGTTCGCTTCAAAGCATACAGTTTTTCATTAGTTATGCTTGCAGGAATGCCGAAATTCGTAATACGCGTAAAAACACGGAACGCTTGGTGAATTCTAGTAGCGCGGATAAATTCCATGGCAGTATTCTATTTGGAGGAGCAAGTTTAACGCGCGAGGAATAACGTGTTGCTCGGGTAGCTGAGGGCGGTGTACGAATTCGATTACAGTGTGCAGTGTTCTCGAGAACTTGCATTACCAGCCCGTTTTATTCCACTCAACGAAACAGACAATGATCCCCGAATGCGAAATAGCTGCGGCTTGCCTCGAAAAATCGATGAGAACCGGCTAGGGGCAGGGTAGTCGAAGAAATTACACGAGCAACGGAATACTTTAACGCGCGTAATGCGACTGCAGCGTGTGCCGTCGGAATGCAAATTAAATATGAAAGATTGTATTCCATCGAGAGAGGTTTCGGAGAGCACGATTCGATAAAAGGAATTCTCCATGCCCTGCGACGGTCAAAGAAACTATGGAAAATATATTTCTCTGTCGTGGTAGAGGCGAGTTTAAGAACAGCTCTCCTTTGCTGCCGAGGAAGCCGGCGGATATCGTAAAAATGGAATGGGCAGTTCTCAAGGAAGAAGGAGAAAAATATGCAAATACCCATCGTCAAGAAAGGGACCGTTTCCGCAGTCCTTTCCCTACGACGATTTGTAGCTAAAGTAAATTCAACTTATGCACCCTTCTCTTTATTATTCACTGCTCTTCCTAATAAAAAAACATGGTGCTACCCCCTTCAAGGGTATTAATAATAATAATAATAATAGCAGGGCGAAATGAAATATTCTATATTTTAGTTTCCACGCAAATAGCAATAATTTGCGCGTATTCAATCGAGTCTACAAAATATAATTAGTATGTCTCTGGCTTCCTTAATACCTGAGGATTCGAAGGGTCCTCCATTTCTACAGATGTGTTTCGGATAAACCATTCACACGAAAGTCTGTGTTTCACGATTCCCTCGTGCGAGAAACGATTATATCCTGCGAACTCGGAACAAAGTCTAAGTTGTTACCATGCTCAGATGCTCCGCGTGGCCATCGGGAGGAAACTCGCACGTAAACAGCCGAGCAAGGTGGCCAGGAAGTACGAGGGTGGTTTCCGTCTAGATCTGGAACGAGCTCGAGTGGCTGTTACGCGTGAGAAATTGCGGTTCGCCTGTCGAGGCCGAGATATCAGAAACCAGCTCGTTCTTTCGACAATCATCCATCGCCTCTTTCTCTTGCTACCCTACCCCTTTGGCCGGCGATACTCGCTCTAAGAAACAGTGGTTAAGTAGAAAGGGAATCAATGCCCAACGATAGCCACCCCCCGACTGTTGGGGAACGAAATCAATAAAGCCAGCTAAGTTTTGCCGCCGCTCTTATTCTCCCTCCTTGCGCCCCGCTACCGTTTTCTTGCTTCCTTATAATATACGTTATCTTTACCCCCTCTTGCATTTTCGCAACCTTTTCCAGTTTCATTCGGCAATGGAGAGCAAGGTAAATGAAAGAATAAATCAGCTTAACGAAAGCAATTAGACGCGATAATTTAACTTTCGCAGACAAGGTTGCTGCTATTTTTTCTTTCACGTTACAAGGTAAGCACTTTTAATTTCACTTCGTTCTTAAATTATTGTCACAACATTTCCCTGAAACGATCTTCATATCCCAGATATTTATAGCTACGATGCACCCTATATCATATCATAAAGGCCTGCTCATTCAAACATCAGGGATTCGAGCTAATACTCCAAACTACATTCAAACAATTCTACACCCCATGGTTCCACTTAATTGTCCCCAACATTGTGCAACTTTTCATAAGCAAACAGTACGGTAGGTCCCCTGATACACTCAAAAGCATGGCTGACTGTCGGCGCAATTCCATAGGGCACCGGTGGTGACAATAGAGGGGGTGGGGGGTTTGTTGCGGTCTGAAGGCAAAGGCTGCGTGAAAAGTTCCGGCTGTCTCGGGATCCGGTTTTACAGTCGCGTCGCGAATCGTCCGAATCTGTGTGCTGTACACGGTGGGCGTGACATACTTGGCAAATCGTCTTTCTATATATGCTTGAGCGATTTCGAATAGGAAAAAACAGAGTCGGAGCCGAGATCGTCGAGGAAGCAAAGGGGTTGGACCTATAAATATAGTTTTTTCTCTGACAGGCGTACGTTGGGTACCGTGTCAGCCCGTTAGTCGTTGCCTCGCCTTCGCGACAGGTTTCGTTAATAGGGGTCGGCGTGGAAAGATGGACTGGATACGGGCGAAGATGTGGGCTGGATAAACGACAAAGTGGCCACGAGTGAAGATATCCATGGTGCAAGGATGGGATAAAAATTTCGATAGATAATTTGTTGTCTCTGTTGGGATTAGGTGATTCGTATTATGTACATTCGATTTACGAATCACGTTATCGCGTGTTAAATGCCTCGCTGAATCTATAGTACTATAGCGGTCGCATCGAATTGTGATACACTCGCCTCCCGGTTTCTCTATCGGGTCAGTTTAGACTCTCGGGTCAGAGCGAGACGACATTGACGACTTGAAAAGTTCGTGGCGTGAAACATTGATTTCAAAGTGAATTACCGAGTTGGATGCTGCTTCGAGCTCGTGTTTTCGACAACTCTACGATTAGAGTAGTCGGGCGAGAAACTTCCAACCGGCCGGCAGCAAACATTCAAGGCGAGGCGATTATGAGTTTCCCGTGCACGTTGAACACATCTAGAGCTACGTACAAGCCGTCAAAGTACGCCACTCGCCACAAAACTTGTAACACGTTTGCACAAATATTTCTTACGCGTTCACCGCGTTCGCCATTTTTCCGCCCACACCAGAATTTCCCCAAACGAACTTCACTAATTTGGCCAGATCGATACGTTCAATTTTCGCCACACGATCTAAATTAAATTCCCCGCGTGAATGCGCTCGTCAACGAGCGGCCAGCTAATTGAAGCTGCAAGCTGCCCGAGCCATTTCAGGCAAACAGTAAACTTTCGAGGCCAATCGATCTCGATTCTCGCTTATCTCGGACGAAGACGCGTCGATTCGTCAACGGGCAAGTCTCATTGTCGTGAACAAAGGGAAACTCAGGCGGGTGCAACCAGCACGGATCACAATATCGTAGTAGGTACATAGCTGTACGTATTGCGGGGACCTTCAGGGTTTACCTGTTTCCTTACAATGCGTCCCTCCGGTGGCTCGATTCATCAAAGGTATTCCTCGAGGTATGCGTATGCTAACAGCCACCTCTCTCCTTTATCGATGCATCGAAGAGGTTAAACGGTAGATCAGGGAGCGCAATCGCGGCACCCCATCTGCGGAAAAGCTCGGATTCGAGGTTTCGGATGAAAGCGTCGGGGTCCGTAACATTCAGAGATCCATCTGAGAGGTTTAATTCGTTTTGACAACACCGTTTAACCCTCCGCGTTGCGTCAAACTGTCTCTGTTATTTAGTAGCTGAATTAGAGCGTTGTGCACTTCGACAGATGCCAGATTTCGCGATAAGCGGCGAACGCAACCGGTTCGTTTCGCCGCGCGGAGAACACGGAAACAATTTACCACGATAACTGGATTCAATTTCGTTTACAATTCGTCGAGCTACTTTCCCGCCCACAGTTCTCGGTGAACAGCCTCGCTGAAACGTTCGGTTTTCTTTACGGTAAAATCGCGAGAGATTCGGAACAGTCGCGGGTAAAATCGACGAATATCAATCACTATCGTATTTGCATACTTTCGTTTTGACAACAGAACGATTGGAGCGACGCTGGTATGCATATAACTGTGCGCCAGTATTCAAGTTTATTTTTCTAAAATGATCGGGGGAATACTTGCAAAGTGGAAATGCTGGTCGATTCGATAGATATTATAAAGTCGCAGTTGCCTCATTGTATAAAGCATCCGTTAATCCAGTTAATGGCCCAGTAAGTGTCGTATAATAGAAAAGCTTTTTGTCCAACCTTTATGCGGAGACACGTCGACAAAAGACTGCACCGGTTGTTACGCCCTGGACAATATGGTGGTAACACGACACCGGGCTGCATTGCCTCTTTAATCATAAGTTCGAACGTTTGTGTAGCCTGTGCCGAACAGGATATTTCACTTTTCGTGATAAGATCTCACCGGCTGCTGAGTGGTAAATTCTATCATTCGACGGTGATTACACCTTTCACCGTTCGAACGCGCTACTTCCATCGCGAATGGTTCTGTTTAAAACTCGATTGACGAGCCTCTTTCACTGGCAGCAAGTTTTGCGCGATTTGCTGAATAAATAATTAAGTAGAGGTAACTTAATAGTTACCATACGTCACTAACTAAGTAAGAAACGTCATTTCTCGGCCATAAAATCTCTCTCGATTTAAATACGAAGCCGCTCAGAATTGTCTATCGGAGAATGGCGATAGCTTCAATGCGTTCGAATAATAGTTTGTGCAACAGTGAATATAAACGCACCTATGTATACATTTGCGAACGTATCTAAAGCTAGAGAAGTTGTTATCATTGTTAGGCGAAGCTGTTCGAGCGGCTAAAGTTATTTGAAGTTGTGATTTCCAGTCTTTCACATTATGGATATATCGCGAAGCGAAACTCTCTAGACTTTTAACTAGTTATCAATGTTCCGCTTTGACGTAAATACGAATATCGTGGAATCTCGCACCGGCATGAAACTTCGTCGACTGGGATTCTGGAGGAAGTCTTCAGATCTTCCGGTAATTAGACACGAAACTCGAAGCTGGCATGCTGCTTCAGACATTTCTGTCCCTAATATATTCACTTTACAATGCAACGACATTACTTATGGTGTAAGGGCCGAGCTGCGAGGAGAATTCGCGGATCGTTTCGCGGAGAATCGTTTAAAACAGTGCTCGACTTTTGCCAGCCTTGACCCCGTTCGAAATGTCGGCGAATAAATTTCCATAATCCGTTCCATCGAGTTGGTTCGTAGTTTCCATAGAACATTAAAGTCCCATCGTTTTCGTACGCGCGGCAGTCATCGGTGCGATGCTGATTTCGTGGAAACAAGCGACCAAATAAATGCATTAAATAGTCCATCAGCTTTCGGACTTTTTTTTCGGATTTAGTTTGTGTTGGTAGGAAAAATTGAAATTCTTTGCGGAAAATAATATTGGGCGTCGCCATTGCTATGGCGAGAGGATAATTAATCTGTAGAGGGCGGGCAACCGATGCCATTTGGATGCACCCGCGGTAACAAATCGTTACAATATCCATAAACCCGTGGTCCGCAGGGCGATTACCGCAATATAATGGCGCCACGCAGCGTACAACAATTGCACCTCTAAATTACTCGATCCAACCATTTCCCACAATTTTAATTGACCGACCGCAACAACGTTAGCCCGGGCGATTAAACGGCTGTCAAGAGGAACGCGGCATTCACGAGCATATCGTGCGTAGAATTAATGCCACCTCTTTCATGCGAAATCCCGTCGTTCTCCTTTGTCGCGTTCCTTTCTTTTCTCTTTTTTTTGTAGTTCACGTGTCACGTGACGAGAGTAGAATTGCCGTGGCTCGAATATAATCGTCAAATGTCAACCCCGAAGTGCAGCCACTCGAGTTACTCGAAAGGGAAACACGAATCCAAAGGAACGGGCTGGCAAGATTTTCAATTCTAAGCTTCGATTGTTGTCACTTGCTTCCTAAGAGGAAAAGTCGCACGATCTGACTGAACATGCATATACATGTATATAGTTCAAACTGAATGTTCAAACATGCTAATCTGATTTTTCGATATTTCGCCGGAGAAAAATGGAAACGTAAAAAATACGCGAGAGCGCGTTATGGATTTTTTGAATCTGTCTGTCAGTGTTGGCGTGTATGTTTTGCGACGTAGCCTCAATTTTCGAGGCGGTTCGTGGTGCCCTCGGGGAAAGCCGGAAAACGTGAGCGGTGCGGTGATTTTTGTCGCAGGCTGGACGAATAAAAATTCAAATTGCACGGTAAAACTGGGGACCGAGAGTATGGACGAAAGTCGGTGCGGGTGTCGGGAACTGAAAGGCGTCCCGAGGGAATAAAACTTTTCACGAAATATTATCTTTCACAAAGAAAATAGACACAACCATCTGGATTCTAGAGGCGTGAATAACTTCGCACAGGACTGTTAATATTTGCGTAATAAAATTTTTTCCCACTCATCTCTCAATGAAACGTCACATAAAATCGCGCCAGTAATCCGCCACCTTCCCAGATCATGGAATCTAAACTTCCATGAGTATGTTCTACGAGTGAACCCCGTTCACTCTGGCAATCCTCTTACTCTCCACAGGAAAACCTTCGCCAATGGAATTGAACACTCTTCCTGGAGATCCGGGAGAAAATTCGCGAACATCCGTTCCAAAGAAACGTATTCCGCCGGCTATTAATACTTATATCCTCTCGTAATTTCCTCGCGACACGCTGCGACATCATCGGTTCCTCCATCTTTTCATCGATTACGTTTTCCCGGAAATCAGGCGACGCGACGCGACGTCCGGCGTCCCCTCGATTTACCGCAAAATCTATCGGAGGCAGTAGCTGTTCTAAGAGCTGAAAGCGACGAACGTCTCCTGAAAAAGAATCTCTTGAAAACGCTGGAAGAAGTTCCCTATTTTCTCGGTATTTTCCATTCCACGTTCTCTCGGAATATGTCCCACGTATATTTACATTTAGATTGAATTCCGTGTTTGTCGCGACAACTACGTAAAGCTACCGAATTACCCTGATTTTTGGCTGCCCTTTGGACGCATACTTTCGTTCCTTCAATTTCCTCTGCTTTCTAGCCATCCCATAATCTAAATAAACTTGGAAAGGTTTGCCCCCTAGCTAATCATTTTTAGCCCGTCATGGAAATTGGGTTAGCTTAATCATTCGACGGCGCCGATCGATCGGATGACGTTTCAATTAAGCAAATTTACCCGGAGTACAATTACGGCCCTCTAAGCGAAGTGCTTGATTGCTCGTTAAAATCGACAGCCGCTGATCCGATTAGCTTTTCCATGAATCGCCCAACCACGATCCTCCAGCTTTCTGTGTTCATTAATCACGCGTGAATTGGCTGGAAAATTCAAATTCGATGATCAGCCGTACATGTATATACATATTGACGATCCTATTGCACCTACATTTCACCACCGAGCCCCTTCCGTTGGTGCCATCAAGAAGCACCTTCCCTCGGGCGTTCTACCCTCGTCGTTCTACTGTTCCGTTCTTAATTTAATTCCCTACCTTCGAGACAGCATCAAAGAAAAATATTTCCGGCCGAGGGAGGCTCGCGTGCACCTTTGAAGATTCTCCATTCCTTCCATTTTTCACCTCCCTCTTGTCCTACCTCGAAATATGTAATAACGCGATACAATAACGGCGCACACAGAGTATGCTTGCCGGGTTGCCTGGGGAAAGGGGATGCGAAGTCCGAAAATGGATGATAATTCAGGTCAAAGGGGTGGATGTTCAGGGTGGTGGTAGTGGTTGCGGGTCTCAGAGATATTGTAATGGGTACAATAGAATGCAGACACATCTACCACGTAGACACTTTTTATTTCCAGTACTCGGCGGTTATGTTATTATAAATGGGTCACAATACGAGTCCGCTATTACCGCTTACAATCGTTTCGTTCACAAATGGGATGGCAATATCGGAAATGTACGCGTACGTTCGTTCTTGTTTCTATGTAATATTCCGTGCACGCGTGTGTATTATGCGTACGTATGCATACTCGCTGATTGAGTTTGGTTACGTGAGCCAGCACTGTTCGATTGTTTGGTTGCTCGTTTCTTTTTTACGGCGAAACGTGGAACGCGTTTCGATCTTACCTCAACGATCGCTTCTTTCCTTTCATCCGTACATCTTTCTCGATCACCCTCTTTACCTGCTCGGCCTCTACTATTCTGCACACGCGAATTAGTGGCGCGTGTCACGTAAATGGAATGCGCGCGGGAGATTCTATCGCGTTCACTTTTGACTAGCACCAGCTGCACAAAGGGCTTGGTTACGTTGCAGGCCATGGAAGAGGAACAGGCGGATTCACCGCTTCCGAGGGTAATTTAATTTAACGGAACACGTCGGGAGATAAGCTGCCGTATTGCAACAGTGTCGCGCGCAACTTCGACGCCTGCCCCGTGCAGATAATACGTCGCAACTGGACGTCGAATTTATTTTAAACGGCTCATGAAATGCCCAGCTTGATTGGCACTTGCAGTGAAAATGTTTTCGCGGCACAATTTACTTGGAATACTTTCAGCCCGGTCCTCTGATCATTTGGACGAAATGAATTAGTGGTTTGAGTAAGCTTGCGAGAGCACAGAGGGGTGCGCACCCTTTACGTGAGCCGCCCAAAAATCTGACCACGGAAGATGTACAGCAAATGTGCGACATCTGAGTCGCATTGCCCCGCTTCTGTTCTGCATAAGTACGTTACAATGATATGCACACGCGTGAAACCGTTATCGGCATACATATACATATATTTGTACATCTAAACATCGAAGCGATATGGCGAAACAATTAACGAGAGATCGTTAATCCAGTTGCCTGAAAATTCGACGAATTCTGTCCCTTTTTGATCAATTGTTACAATGATAACTTCAACCGCAGAGACTCTCTCGTTAGCCAGAAGCATCGTCGCCTCGAAGGCGTTGTTAAAAAATCCTCTAGCTTTCAATTGGTCACTGTTAAGGGTTCCCTTTAAAAAAATAATTCTCGATATGTTCTTGATCTGGACACCTCGGGTTTGGTTTCTGCGTTCGAAGCGACGATATCTGATCGTTAACCGATTCTTTTCCACAACCAGACTTGTTTGATTGAGAATTTTCGTTCGCCAGCTACAGCGTAGGTCTGGAGAAGCTATACAATCCGCCGCATGATAAGAAAAGTGTCGTCTGTGACGCGATCGACGGTAGTTCGAAAGCAGTGATTGGACCCTCGTCTTCATGGTACATGAAGATGTAACGTGCGCGATGCACATGAAAATGTGTTTCGGTCTTCTTGTAAGCACTGATTCTGAAAGAAGTCGAAATCTTTGTTGGGTCAACGATTTGTTTCTCCTCCGAGACAGTGTAGAAGTTCTGTTCCCCTTGCTTGCAGAGCTGTTCTAGAACGGCGCAAATCAATGACAAGACGCTATAATTTATTGGGTAAATGGGGGCACGTTGAGTAGCGTAATCAACGAGAATGAATGGCCATCCAAACGTGCTTGAAAAACTTTCAGGAATTGTCGCGCGAAGGAATATCAGGGGTGGAAACAAATACGTTAAACGAATTCAACGGATAACACTAATTTTCTTTCGCTATATTCACAGTATCAGTCTGCCTGTCTGTGGGCATCTTCATTTCCGTCAATATTACGTGATTAATTAAAGGTGGGCAAGATAAGGCATTCTCCCATCGTCTTCTACAGGTCATGGAAAATCAATAACAGCGTGGCGCTGTCTAGTAGGTAATCTCTGAGCATTTTCGCGGACGCGTTGCAACCTGGTCGGTCACCTATCGATATTTATTCTCCTTCTTTCGCGTTTCTTTCAACGCAGTTCGAGGCTCAGGTATCAATCGAATAGCCATATTAACAGTTTCGTTAGAACAATGTTGAACGAAGATACGCGTTTACAGTGCTCGGGTGAGAGAGGTACTATTTTCGATGTCGATTTCGCGTTACGATTAGGTATCATTTCGAGTCCCTATTTACGAATGATTATGATGTATAGAAACGACGCGAGTTGCAGTCACTCGTAGGAATAGTGCAAATGGTGTAGAAAAATGTAATCGATGTATGCGACAGTTCGATCGACGACGTAAATAGCACTGGGAACCTTTTCGTTTCTCCAACGAAACGTAATAATACCGACGACGATGCTCGCGGCAGTAAATTAGTTTAAAGAACGTGCAGTGGGATGCCCGCGCGGTCTGGGACAAGTGCAAACAGAAATTACAATGGTAGTCGAGCGTTGCTCGGGGCGAAAATTGGAGTTCGATCGATGGGGTTTCCATTGCTATTTCCGCGCCCAGGAAGGAAACACTTGAACGTGTTACGACGGTGAACTCTACGTTAAAGCCTGGACCACAGTTCCGCGACATAGTGCGTGCAAATAATTCTAATCAACTACTAAATAGTTACGACAAGGCTAAACGCACTTCACGCTCCTCTAAAATCTGACGGAAAAACGTCACAGCTGACGTGACTCTACGTTTGGAGACACACGCGTATAATTATGGATACGTATTATATGCATTATCAAGTAGCGAAAAGATATTTAGTTGTTCGTTTGATAACTGGTTAATTATCGATCAAATGAACGACAACTGATCAACGAGTCGCGTAATAAAATCTGAAACAAAAAGGAAACCTGGTGATCATAATAAATTGCTTCTTACCGCCGCTTACGCGCTGGTCAATTAAATGTTTCGGACGCTATCAAACCATTCAGTATAAAAATAAATAAGCTCTCTATTTTATATAAATCCATCGACACGTTCACATTAGATATAACAACACAATCGTTAATTCTTATATGCTAAGGATCAGTGGATGTCGTGAAAGGGAAATCGTGAATCCTACTAATAGCTCGATCGCTAAGAATTTAGCAAGATTTTCCTTTCTCGACACGCGTAGAGAGATATACATATATGCATAAATATATATTGATCTATGTTACATCGACTTTGCGGAGCATCGAGCCCCGTGGAAATGTTTAATCAAATCGAAAATGCGTTTGGTCGATTAATTTGATGTTTGTCTTCGGGCAACGTTTTAATTGAAACTTCAGAGACCCTTCCACCGAATATCGGCGTATCTGTCCCGGAGTTCACGAAAAATATTTCCGTGAATATTGTCACACTGAAGTGATATCGAGATAGCGGGCTTACTTTCGCCTGTCGATTTCACATGGCCATCGAAATGGAGTACTACCGTCCTTGATTAAAATCCTCGTCGCATCCGGTTCCAAGCTTTCGTTCCGATTCAACTTTAATCTCGCCACTTCGAGAATTTAGCTCGAGCAGGCTGGCTCTTTTTAACCCGCTGACCCGTATTTGTAACCATTGACTCGATTAACTCGTAAGTTTCAACAAAATAGAAATGTCAAATGGCACAGGGTAAAGTAATCGTGTTTACTGTTTCGGAATTAATTACGTTTCCACGGTGCCTCGATCTCTTCCTTCATAAAATTTTAATAAGTGTTACAACACACTCGCATGCACAATTTACACATCTACGCATCCTTACGTACTCGCGTGGCCATGAATGGCGATAACATCAATGTAATCCGAACGATTAATCGGCTACCGATACACGCAGCCCTGTCACACACGTGACGATCTATGTACCACGACTGAACCCATGATCCGTAGATTTCTGTGTGTTCCAATTAATTAATGCAATCACACTGTGATCACCGGATTTTTATGTTTCGTTGATTCCTTGGTATCTCTATGAATAAATTTATAATCATCGTATCAACGAGTACGAGCTTCCGCGAGAATACTGATTTCGAAAGCATCGATGACGGATGCACTTACGTGTGCAATTTTTTTTCATACCATGAACAATGATGTTGACATTAATTTAGTTAATTAATACGTGTGTTTAGAAAAATCATATAAGATACGTGATAAGTAATCGAAGCGAGAAACAAATTGTAGCGTGGAAAAAAGTCGGGCATCTTTACATGTCCCTTTGTCTATTAATTCATTGAGTAGACATTTCCCCCAGAAACGTTGACGAACGTTGGCAACAAATTTCAGACGCAACTACATATTTTCAGGTCCCTTTTTCGTTCGCGTCCCTTTAACTCTGAGCGCCCTCGAGTTGCTCTTATCGCGTACGCCATACGTGCATGTGTACTTCTTTCCCTGGTTGTACCTCCTGTTTCTTTGTACTTCGTCGAGCACACAGCTGGCATTGGGTGCCTGGCGCCTGCAGCGTACACTTGTTTGTTGACTTCGTCGCTTTAACAAGCTAGTTCATCGATCTTACGATGAACTCCGGTTACCAAAACGACATTTTACCAGGATGGACAAACTTATCTACCATTTCTCAGGCGAGTAAAAGTCGTGTATGTAGACGATGAAGAATTTTAGAACTCATAAATCACAGGACGACATATGTACGTATGCGCACATTCGACAGACTGGAAATGAAGCTTTCGGATGAAAGTCACTTTGTCAGACAGGAATTTCGCAACTTCCGCGTATAACCCGTTATACGATTTTCCACGCGATCTGTGTCTCGAATAAAATGTCACGAATTTGTCCTCCTCAATTCTGCAAACGGATCACCCGCCATCTCGTTCGCGAATCAGTACGCTCGCGGACGCGATTCTCCATGACAATTGTCTAACACAGACAGTTTACACGCATTTTCTTTTTATGTCTACATCGACAAAGTGTACACAATTATAGATTAGCAGGATTTATACGTACGGACGATTATAAGTATGGACCCGTTTTCGAATCGCAGCGCAATCATGGACGTCGAACGTAACTCGATGAGCATTATTCCACTCTACTATATTCATCTGGAATGACGCAGGAACCAAACGAGAATCGCGTTCCTCCCGAACGAGCACTCGTTACGTGCGCGCTTCTTAAAATATCTGTCCATCTTTCCTTCCTCTTACTTGGTCGGTCGATTCTTCGATAACGATTATGTAATAGCGCACGAGCATATGAGCGTGTGTATAATTATGTATGTACATATATAGAATATATACGTGTATGTAATCACATCAAAGTGTCATCGACCGTTCGCGTTCCACGGCGATGCAATGAAATCTCCGATGCGTTGATTTAATTGACACTTATTCATCTCCTCCCCTTTCCATGGATATCAGATTCTTCTTGTCGTTCGGGTGAAATTTTTTGTTTGTTAGTCGACGATCGGTAGGGCGCGTGAATAAATCGCAGCGAAACATGTGTTGGACATTTTCGGGGGCCTTTTTCAGTGGAAGTCGCGCTCTATGGGCGGCCATAGTGACGCAACCTTGTGAATGAAACGATGCAGGATTATGCCATCGATTCGTGTGGTTATTAAAAACACGGTGCCTTTAGTTGGTCTCGATTATTCTTCGGTTTTTACTGGTATGAATATAAAAAAAACGAGGAGCAACAAGGGTCATGAAGTTACAAGTGTACCAAGAAAAATGTATACCCATCTTCGTAGACGTTATTACAATTGGCCGCAATCACGCTTAAGATGATTGAAGCACCGTGAATGATTCATACGTGTTTCCATGCGCTTCGAAAGTATCGAAAAGGAACAAACAATGTGTGTCGCTTACCTTCAATGCAGCTGATAAGCATACTATCAAGCTCTCCTCCACGTCGACTATTTTCTCATTCACAAAATGCTTGAGTTTCCTCGTGAAGCGTTCACTATCAGATCTTCTACGTTGTGATCGTTGACACAAATAGAATCGGGAGACGAAAAAGATGCAGCAGCCTGATCGGATTTTCTATTGTGTTTCTTGTGCCACTTGTGCACGACCATTCTTACCCTCCCCCTGAAACGTGGATCCAAAATAACGTTGCATCGTAGAATTTGATTTGGTGAGGTGGATTGAGACGTTGGATCCAGTGGCAGGTTGATTCTAATACATGTACATCTCACGACAGTCAAGGCTTAATGTACTTGTTTATTCGGTCTTCAGAAACAGATCGAACCGCTCTGGTTCGTTTGACCTGTCTAAATTTTCTTTCCGAAAATTATCTTCTACCCTTCTTTTGATTTCGAGAGCTATTTGGCCAGGAGTTCCTTCATAAAATTAAGTCTCCTTCGAGATACCACGTTCTTCAGTGTACTCTTCAGCGAGATTCACAGACACGCGTGGCCTGAGACAGTTGTAGCACGTGCATCGCTATTATTCCAACGGAATTAACCAATTCCAGAGAACAATTTTTTTCTTCACCAACATCAAGAATCTTCCTTAACAGGTATTTTGTTTGGCAATCGATGCTTCGCCAGCACGATGCACGGCTGATACAATCATCCATCGTGATTCCAGCATTTTTCACGCAACTGTCGTCCTCTAGTGTTTGTTAAGTCACAAATTGTCGATTACTATTGTACACTCTAAGGTCACAAATGACATCGGCCTTTCGTTGCATAATTTCCGGATCGGCGTTGCAGTCCGTGCTTATTTTGAAATGCACCCCCTTCCCGTTGCAACCGGAGGAACCGAAATCCTGTTTCATGGGAGTCTCGAGAGCAATGTCGTCGCTGGGAACGTCCCTACGATTATCGAAATTCGTGCTGTCCTCGTTTCGTTCTATAACCGTCTTCAGATTGCGTGCTTGCACCGTGTTCTTGCTGCCATCGACTTGGACCTTCCATCGTTTCTCGCGGACCACTTCTTTTACGCGTGCTGATCGCCGTGGTTATCTGTACCTGGAAGCAGCAGGACAACACCGGTGCACGTTTAAAGACAAGATTTCTAATAGTTCCGTAAGATGCGACAGAAAATGAATAAGAATGCGGTAACGGAAAATGTTAATTCCATCGAGCCCGCTGCTCCAATTGTTTCACTCTAAACGAATGTGAATATGGTCGAGTCGTAATACAATAATTGTATGTATGCATTGCAAACGGTACGGCTTACGAAGCTTTGTCGAAGTTTATTTATAACATTCCCTACTGTTTGTAAGCCTCAGCTATTCTCGATTGATCTATCGTTGCGGTAGGTTAGCATCGTAAATGACAGTGTTACAGGTACCGTGGCACCGACCTTACTCAATGGCACACGGTGTCCAAAGGAGAAGGTACTCCAAGTGGCCTTGATCGAGCAATTATTCTTCGATCTGAGCTCTAAAGAAGCTTGCTGTTATGTACAATAGTATAGCATACTATTGCTCTACATCTTGCAACGTTTACTATACCCTCAACGTTTTGTCATATACTGCTACGTTTGAAGTTTTATGCATCTTACGCTACCAGAAAATTTACCCTCGAATTTGCCCCGAAATTCTGATATCAATATCTCGTCGATGCGAAGTTTCCTCCGCGTTCAACGCTTGCCGCGAATTGTAACAACTTCCCGCAAATGCAAATCAGCGCGTAAAGATCGATGGACGAAAAAAAAACACGTCGCAGGTATAATTCTTTCTACGGTTTTCCCGCGACACGCGAGCTCGCGGTTGACACGCAGACAAGGGAAACGAGAGGAGCAAAAATCGCCGGTTTTCCCAAGGCACGCGAAACGGGAAACGCTCGGTTCATCGACGCGCGTACAACGCTCGCTTCAGCTCGTGGCCTCCTCGGTATTTATGAGCCTCTCGCGTCGACACGCGACCAAATTCGTTGACCTACTATTTTGCACGTACATCCAGTTAGCGCCGGTGTGTACGTGCAGGTATACCTACAGAAGCGACGGCTGATTGCTCTCCGGGTATAGAATATTTGGCTTTCCCGTCGCATGCGAAATGCTCGCGCCGATGCACGCTGACCCAATATCCTAGAACGAGTATGAAATACTTTTGCGGTCAAGAAGTTCGTCGACGTCCGACTCGACTGGCTGGTGGGCAGTTTGAATTATTTCAATGGCGTCGACTGTCAAAAGTTTGAGAGCAAGGTTCGCCGAACTATGCGGTACTCCGTTCTTAAAAATTATTATAATAGCGTTGCCGATGTATAAGCGAGCCTGTGTACTAGCGCGAGAAAGATGCGACGATTGATTTATTTAGTCGGGTCAGATATAAGCGAGATCTACGACAATAAAGATAATACGTCACGGTCTAATTGGAAAGAAAAAAGATAGCCGAGTAAAGATGTACAGGGAAATGTTTTGTCACGAAATAGTTCGATTATCTCATAGTTTGTCTTTCTTCGGGGAAAATTAAATTTACTCATTCCGTTTATCACAGTCTGGAAGAAGCAATCACATTCAGAAACAGGGAGCCCAGTGAAGTATCAATATTGATGGAGCAGCGGAGCTTTATAACCCTTGAACTTTTTCCCTGAGGCCAGTTGAAAGCTCTCTGTCAGCCGTTCTCTATAGAAAAGAAATCGGAAAGAATGTCTCTGTCATCCATTCTACTCGATTACAATAGTCCTCCTTTCTTCTATACGAAGAATTATTTGCTACCCCGTAGTGTAACCGCATTTTTTAAATCACATTTCACAAAGCAACCCCCTTATGGTTTTCATGCGGGGAATCCGTATCGCATCGTAAACGCGTACGCACGAATTTGCTACTGCGAATATCGGATGCGTTGGTTTATCGTGTCGTTAACCATCGACCGAGTTTCGCAGTTTCGTGATTGGACGATTTTCGCGGTGTGTATCCGTCATTGTATCGCGGGTAGCGTTATAAACCAACGCAAATTCTATGGTACGTCAAATATCCACCGAAACAGGGATTTACATGGATCGTAATCGATCCACTTGTAGAAAGATGTAATCGCGGCTTACCTTTCCGGCAGTGGACAGGCCAGAATTCTGAAGGACGCCAGGACAGTCATCACGAGGAACGTGACGCCCAAAGTGATGTACACCACACCCAGGTGCACCAAGGAGAATAGGTACAGCTTTTTGTGACAATGTTCGTTTGGCGCGTGCAACGATGACGTGTACTGTGGCCACATGATGTGGAGTATCCAATAATTTCCTGCGACAGAAAAATATATTAATTCGCCGAGCGGGGATAAAGATTCTTGCTGAACGTTTGGAGAAATTGTGAGGGGATCGAAGCGTTGCAGCTCAGGCTCGTGGTTAAAATTAATCGAGTACGATACTTCGAGGGAATGCTCGTTCTACGTTTCGTGCCTGGCAAAAAACTCACGAACGTTAAAGAAAATGGTAACGAACAGGAAAACGCAGCTGCTCGTTGAAGCAGACGCGATGACGTCTAAAATGTACGACGAATGAATGAACACGAATGAAAATTAGGTTGCATCGGAGCAATTCACCACCAACATCGAGCAATTACCCAATCGTAGAACCCGATCGATCGCTTTTATTCGCATCGCTTCGCGGCCGTTTAGCCAGGTTCGTTGGAACAAGAATATGAACACCGCGTGCTTCTATATGTATTCAATCTGTTTACGATCCGAGGAATTAACTTAGAGAATGGAAGCTCCATTCCCCTGAAAATAATTTTATATACATTTTTCCCAAAGTACAAATAGTCCCCGTAAGTGCAAGAACTGTCAGGCTTAGGAATTATAAGCTGTTTCTATCGCGAATAAAAAATTACAATATACATGTAGAACACTCGTGACCCTTCCTTTTATTCCTTTAACACGCAGAGTATGCCATAAAAATATATTTCAAACTTTTGATTAAACGCTTCTCTATACAGTACTATCCAATGGACGTGATCGATCTGTTTTTCACGGCATAAACTCGAGCAAGATAAAAGCTATCCGAGTATCGCAGGTCGGTCGAAAGAACCTTCGTATTTCGCCCCTTGGTCGCATCACGTCGAGAACTTCCTTCCTACTTACCCATCACGAACCAGACCACGAGGAAGCACGATAAGATGATAACGATCAATTTCGTGAAAGAAATTTGGGGTCTGTTGGACGGGACCGTGATCATTTCTGGCCTCCTCGATCGTATCTGCGAATAGATTAGCAACGCCATGAGCATCGTGCCGAACGTTCCACCGATCACCATGTAAATCGGTATACTTGGCTCCCTTGGACACTCCTTGAAGAAGTTCCAACCTGAAACAAACAACGGCAGATCTTGCAGAACGTATATAATTAAGTTCGAATCGTTTTTGTTAATATTGTTAGACGCAAGAACGTGTTTAATCGTTCTCCTTTTTTATGGTTACCTGCAACCAAATGGACAATGCATCGCAGGGATCGATATTGAAAAGTTCTCACATGCGGACTGCGTTGAATAATGTAACCGTAATGTCGTTGCCTGACTTCCACTCACTGTGTCACGTCCTATTTCGATACTTAACTAAGGGTAACGTGGCATGCGAACCACCCTTGTTCCCTTTCCGACATAAGATTATTTATTAATTCTTGACGAACCCTCGTCTTATAAATTATAAAATAAACTCTGCTTCCATCGAATGTTTGGGAAGAAAAATGCACACAAATGCAGATGTTGTCAGCAGAACATAGTATGTACACGGCTAACGAATCGACGTAGTATTTCTGTATTTCCCAGAATTAAATGGACACCGTGATGAGTCTCTCAATTGCCAGACACGAGGAAGAGCTTTTTGAAGCTTATACATCAGAACGTTCGCCGACATGGTCATTTATATTCCTTCGAACTGGCCGAGTAGTTTTTATTGATTTACAAAACATTCTATAGTCTGGGAGGACGAGGTGAACGTATCGACGTCCAACGAGAATGTACGACTGGTCAGAAACGTACGCGAAATCGATGAAGACTCGATGAAGAATTGGCGAGATTCGCGTGCTGTAAGTAGCGCGTCGTTCGCGTCTAACAAAAGTCGAAGGGTTAATTATTTCGGAAGCCATGTTCGTATATGGCCGATCCTTCAATTCGGGATCTCTAGAGCGCGTCAGAATCGCGAAATGCAGTTTCGTGACGTCGCGATGACAGTCGTCGGTATCTGTATCCCTGCTTACATTTTGCTCCAGATTTCAATCAAGCCTGTCGAGCTTCTGTTAATCACCTTGCGAACCGGTATCTGGTATCCGTGTTCTCTTAACACCGTGAACTGGCACCGCATTTATTGTGCATTAATTCAGATAGTACAGATAGGTAGTTCGCTGTGCCCAAACGAACGTTTTTTTTGATTGAGTGAAACGAATTTAAATTATCAGCTTCTATACGAATCGTGGCCCTGTTAGAACTGCTAGAACTAGGAACAGTGCCAATTAGAAGTCGGTGGAAATTTCCTTGCTCCGTTCCTGATGCATCCGCGATTACGGAATGATATCAGAATGAACACACGTTGATCTACGGGCGGAATTAATGCGACAAAAGTTAATAAGCTGCTTGTGCATTGTCGAGCCACTTCCATCGCATTAACGTCGAACGTTATGCAAATTGCCGTTGCGTGAGTTTCATACATTGCACATTTTGTCGTGAAAATCGTGCATGAGTTAAATATTTGTGCGATAAAAGAAAATTCGTTTGACACGCCAACGTATCGTGTCGGTTTACTCTCGTTACGCGAGTCGTCGACATTCAACGATCAGAATGCATGATTACCACAATTACCACAAGACGATTGATAAAGAAACGCGGTAAGTGGCGTCAACTTTTGATATCTCTTCTGCGAGGCGTCCACAAAGAAATTACGACCCTCTCCTAATTATGAGGGCCTTCCTCGAAGTGGGCAAGTGGGAAACTCTCAGAGGATTTCTACTTCATTACAGCCACCTTAATCATTAAGTTCGTAGCCTCCTGGATTAATATAGGTGGGAGACAGGATACGTGATAACGTTACCAGTGACGACAGTTCACCGAGCTTCGCGACTAATTTTACTGTTAACTGTTTTCACGTTGAGTATCGATTCGACGTTTGCACTTATGTATAGAAACGTTCTACATCATTCGTCGCGTGCCTTTGTGCGAATGCACGCTTCTGATTGCAAGATTGTCAGGCTGATTGTATAACGTTTCCTCATATTTCGAGAATATTTTTTTTTTCAGCAAAAAATTGAACGCCATCTTACACCAGAGACATACGTATCGCGAATGTAACATAACTTAATATTCCCTGGAATATTTCGACATTCCGGGACGACTATAATTTGAAAGAATTTCAGAAAGATTCTGAAACAACATTTAGACACCGCGGTGCTTTACAATTGCAGATCACGCTCGAGAAGCCAGTGAAAATATCCCGTAAATTCCATGAACGTGTTCGTGGAATTCTTTTCACTCACCGTAAATCAACATCAGTACTGGAACCGTGGACAAGCACATCAAGCATACGGTTACCACCCTAGTCCTGCAGACCACTCTCAGTGCGCGAAACACGAAGTCGCAGATGTTGTCAGCCTCCAGATTCGCGTCCTTCAATTGAAACACCACCGACCCGTAAGTTATCACGCCGAGGTTTCTGTTCTCCATTGTACTCTCGGGTACCTTGGCACCACTGGTGAACAGCCGGCGCGACTCGTCGCCTGAAAACTAAAGTTCAACACAACTCTGCACATCGATTTGACTCAAGACCTGTTTAAGTTGATAATTTGATAAGACCATTATCAACGATAACGTCACGGAGGAGTCTTCGAATCGTGTATTAAGACAATACTTGCACGATTTGCAAGCTTTGGGGTTAAAGGAAAGAAAACCCGGGCGACTTTCGATAGTTTCAAAGAGAAAAGTCCGCAGATTCTATCGTTAGACAGTAGATGGACCACCGGCTCAAGCATTAGACGTAGGAAAGCCGCAAGGTTGAGCGTTTGAGGACGAGTAAGCCAAAATCTGTGGTCGTGAATATACTGTGGTATATGGAATATACTGTGGTCGTACATATATGTATATTTGTCCTGTCCGTAGTGAATAAAATGAAATTGGTGCAAAATCAAAATTCGGAAGTACACGGAAGAACTTCTTCTTAAAGTTGTCATTCTATTTCCGTTTATTCGAGCAGCTTTCAAGTCCCGCGATAATGGCGAAAATTCGCGGTTGCAAAGGCGGCGATTTCGAGCGAGGGACGTCCAACGTGGCGTCCAGAGGTCGGCAATTTTTTACGAGCCAGCAATTTCTTCGGACCTCCCAGGGGTGTTTCCACGCAGCTAGTGGCCAGTTCGTTATATCGTTCGTACATTTCTTCAGCCAGTAGGATAGGAAAGCGGATGGAAGGTCGCGGAATATGTGACAGGGTGAATGATATGTAGTCCTATCTCACGGTGAAATTGCCTAAGCTTCGATACGCAACGTACTCACCAGTGGAATTCAATAACCGAGCCGACAACGCGGTAGATAATGGTTTTAGGCAGCCGTAAATTAGTCAGTCGCGGAGAATATTTCTTTCGGATGTTGCGTTACAACGCTGACATTTTTATGTGACTTATTATCGTTTGAAAAATGTACGGATACGTAAAGGTTGGTTTCATTGGATGTTCAATTTTGAGAAATGAAAGGCGTATATATTATATCATTTATAGTAAGTTTTAGAGGTAAATTTTTTGTTTGTTTCATTAAGCAATCTTGGTTTAAAATGTACACGAATAATGTCAAACCTGTGACACGGAGCTGCTAGCACGTCTGGAATCCTCGAAGGTGGCTGGTCCATATCCTAGATTAATCTGGACTGTACTTCCTCCGGACTTCACGCTTCCCGTGTTCACCTCCTTTTGCCGTGAAGGGGAGAAATTTCGATTGCCGTTCATACCTGTGCAAACACCAAATTGCCACCTTACCACGAAATCGTCTAATTGCTACGAGAACAAGTTTCTTTAGTAACTCAAGATATATGTATACAGATATGTATATTAAACGTTGCAGGTTATGCTATGGCTAGTTATCTAATCAATGTTTGCTGCGTCAAAACTTTGTACTCGACAGTTTCAATATTCCTGGCAAAATTGTGTTACCGTGGAACAAAACTAAATTGATAAAACCAATTTTTCCTGAATTTTTTTGCAAAGCTAACTAATATTTTTCAAAGGCAAAGGGGTAATATCTGTTGTATAGTGGACGCAGAAAAAGTAAAACGAATCTCTGCGAGCTGCGTTGTACAGTATATTGAAGCCTTCGAGAAATTCAACCTTGGCTAATAAGATTCCTCGAGTAGACGGTCTGGAAATTTTTTCAGATTATCCATTAATAGAAAAACGTGGGCGAGTCGAGACAATAAGTATGAATAATGCTGCATTGAAGAGCCTGACTCCTTTATCTTCAACGCAGGTAGAACGGTTCAGTTCATTCATTAATTTTCCCCAAGAATCCGTTGCTTCTACGCCGATGAATTATGCCATTTCAATTTACGCGTCTGCTGAATGCAGACGATTACTTCTTTTCATGAAAACGAAAGGGAACGCGAGAGTGGTGCGTAATTCTTAACGCATCGACAATTTATCGACTGCTATGAATACCCTCGGGTAAGCCAGTTTTGTCTCGCATTAACCCCGCAACCTTTCCATTTATTAGATCATCCTCCAAGTACTGGATGCAGTACATTACTCAACACTCTTTGGCGAATTGCTAATCGACTTCTACTTGAGTGCCGTTTATTTTTGTTTTGTTTAATAGATCAACAAGTACGCAATATTAAATTTCTGCTTCGATACTCCACGGTTATTCTATGTTCACTTTTAGAAAGCATTCAACCGCCCAGTACGTAACTGTTTCTCCCATGGCTTCACACGTCAAATCATGTCACATTGCCCTTAAATGTGGCGCACACGTCCGCGCGATTGACTTCGCCAGCTTAATGCGTTTATGTCAAAACCGGCGAAGCCCTGCATCGCTAACTCGGCCTTAACATTATCCGTGCCACACTTATTGATAATAGCTACCGGTGTTCAATCGAGATTATTAGCTCGCACAGATAGCCTGCTTTTAGTAGCATGGCTACCTCGAGTATCATTGATCTTAATGCGATCCTCGAAGGCGAGACTGCACTGTCAGCTGGCGTGATTTAGATTCGATAATTTGACACCAGTCTGGGCCAATCGACGCGTTATCAAGTACGTTTCTATATAATACTTGGATATACATCTGTACATAGGTGTCCATGCGTTATGAACGGTATCTAAAATTAGTCGCCGCAACGAATGTAATTCACGAGCCCCTTGAGATGGTGCGGCAAGTTAACCGGTAACGAGCATCAAATTGCCATAAGAGTCTAGATACGGGGTGACGCGGCTGAATCACGTTCGCCGCTGTACATGGTGCAACCTATTTTATGCAAATAATAGGAGCAGAAGACCGAGGGAGAATTAACGCGATTCATTATCTCGTCGAACGTAGCTTGTATCGATGGCGTCAACGAAATTACCAGTTTATATATGCGAATGGCTTTAATCTTCGCGAGTATGTCGGATGTAACTCGTTTACGGTCCTCTCGCCCTTGCAAATACGCGTGCGCTGGTGCGACGATAATACCCTTTTCGGGGACAGCACGGCCATGCAGCTTTAATATACCCGAAAATGTAACTACGACGTTAACGGCATTACCGTCGGCCATTTCGAACAGTTGCAAAAATCTCATCGCACGACTATATTGAATCTTCCTCCCCTATGTTACACGCTCCGTTCAATTATTCGTTTTAGAAAAAGTACGGTACGCGTTTACGGCAAATTTTTATCCTCGTCTATTCTCCTCCTATGTATCTCCGAATCCACGTTTACCGTTTCCAATTCCAAATCCCGCAATGGTACTCCTAGATTCCATCCCAAGGATCCCGGCATCCGTTGGATTTACATACCGGCTGTGCATCTACAGACAAACGAATTCTCACCTTGATCGGCCGAGGCCCTCCTTGGATCTTGTACCATCAGGCTCGCTTTTGTGGCTCTCCTCTCTGGCAGACCAGAGAGGCTGCCCCTTGGAGTTCTATCGATGGTGTCAGGATCGATGCTCCGTCGTGGGCTCCTGATGCCTTCATCGTTACCGCCGATCGATCCTCTGGGCGCGTCGTTCATCCCGATGCTCCCTCGCGAGGATCTGCTCACCTCGTAAGGAATAATCGAGTTCCTTGGACTCTGGTTCATGCATTCCGAGGCGATGGAACCTCGTGGACTCCTCTGAGGGCTGCGATCGACCAGTTCCATGTTCGTGATACTTCCACGGGGGCTCCTCGACGAGTTTGGTACCAGGGAGTGACGTGGACTGCGACTTAGCGGAAGATTTCCGTTCTCAGACATCAAGGACGTCCTCGAACCGGTCAGAGGAACGAGGCTGTTTCGCGGACTTCTGTTGTGCGCGATGTCAGGTATCAATGAGTTTCTGGGGCTCAGCGGAGCCTCAGGTACTAACGAATGTCGAGAGCTGTACAGCATGTCTGGTGTTAAGCTGGAGTCGGGAATCAAACTGTTCCGTGGACTTCGTGCTCCGTTTCTGGGTGTTCTGTAATAATCGTCGGGGACCAGGGAGTTCCGTGGACTTCGAATGGCTTTCTGGTTCAACATGTTCCGGGATCCACCGTACTGGTCCCGATCCAGCACGGATCTGTGATTCATTCCCTGAAATGTGAATAATCGGTCCGTGAGGACGGTTAAAGTACAGAGACTCGAAGTGCGACGGTTTTCCCCACGAATAATTCGACGATTGTATGAAAAGTAATTACGATAGCTCGTACAGCGATAATGCAATTATGTTGAAATTTTTTGATGCAAGTCTCACGCGACGTGCATTGTATTCACTAGTCATGCGAGTGTCCACAGTGCACGGGTGTAAATTTAACAGAGGTGACAGTCAATTACGAGCGACCTCATCGTCGTTGTCCGCGTCAAGTGCGATGTCAGGGACGAAACTGCCCCGTGGCGAGCGCTGCCGTTCCATGGTTCCCCTAGGGCTCGTCTGTGGCAAATCGACGGGTTTGTCGGTTGCCACGCTTGCTCGTCGCCCCCTTGGTCCAGAGATCGTGGATGCGTGGCCAAGATTCGTCATATTTCGCGATGCTCTAGAGCGCCGCGATGATGTGCTTCGATGCAACATCACAGAGGCATATTCTCATCCCTGAAAAATCAACGACGGTCACATTAAACAGGAAAATGTTCTGAAAGAAATGGCGAGAATTTTTATCTGCGTTCGGAGGTTGAATGTTATAAATGTTGTAAAATTTCATTGACGCTATAATAATATTTAATCTACTACAATTTCATATCATAACGAATTATTTTGTTGAACGTTATAGATATCCCCGTTTGATTGCAATTTATTTCGTGAAATCGTAATCTTTCCAATGCAACTTCGCCGGATTCAATTTCCACGAGGAATCTTATTGGATTGAACCAATTCGGAGGAACTGGAAATTAATCCGTGTACTTCGTACTTTTCATCGAATACTTTTACTCTGCCGGCATGCAATGTGCCCAACGTGCACGAAAGGTGGATCCCACGATGTACGATTGGTCGGCAAAAGATAATCAACAGTTTGAAATCAATTTCCTCCGTGGCACATGACACGCCAGGTAATAGACGGGCTTTTATGAAGATGACCCAGATACGTATATAGTATATACACAATATGTACACGTCGTGCTGCACCGTTTCGCGTTTTCGATTCCAGCGTCACGATGACGATGGCGAATGTCTTCACGGAACAGTGTGAAGTACAGATAAGCGAGTCGGGTCTCCAAGAACGATTAATATCGTGGACGTGACCGGCCAAGCGTAGCAAACAGGCCCATTAATTGGAAAATACAAGGACCCGACGAGCGACCGGAACGTAATTGAATTTTCACGTCGACGTGTTCGTTGCACCGTTTTCCCCATCCCGAACGAGATGTACTGTACGACTGTATTAGATCCGTAAAAATTTAGGCCAAGTCATAAAATTTACGAGCCACTATAGCGCGATGCAGAATTCTATACTTTACTCCTTTTTTTAATACCGCCATACTTATCATGGAAAAGCAAATGTATGTCAAGTAATATAAAATAAAAGAGGAAGCAATTGCTAGAGGGTGAATGCTCATGGTTTTAAAGCTTAACCAGAATTAGAAGTACGTGCTTGAAGTAACTCGTAAAAGTTCATGTCGAATTTCGTAAGAACGACTGCTCCAGACAACTTCCTGTCGTAAATAGAAGGATACATCGGCAACACGTGTTTGTAATTCGTCCTGTCTCCCCTTAGTGACGCAAACCAAGAACCGTAGAGTATGAATCTCACGAGGTAACACACGAGAGACGAGATTTTTCCTTGGAAATTGCATTTCGCGTGGCATATCGGGTATTCAATAATCCCTGTGTATATAGTTATCATTTAAACTTTACGAAGGATGCACGCTCGCTGGTAATTAAAGTCCGCGGCGCTACCTTTGGAAGAGGGATTGGGGACGATGTACGTAAATCGAAGGGAAATTGTGTAACCGCACGGCAGACCCGTAAGTTTTTCAGCGCAACATCGAGAGGCCGCGTGTATGGGAAGGGTGGAATGGAGCGTATGCGAACTGAACTAGAAAGAAAATTTTGTAAACGGAAGAAAATTATTAGAGTAGAGATTATTAAAATTTTTCGTTACTCGAGGGATGCGAGAAGATTATCTGAAAGCAATATCGTACTTCAAAATAGTAGTGCAACAGGCGGGGGAAAAAAAATTAAACAGCATTCCGATTCGCGCATGGCTAATTATCTTAGCGAGTCTTAGAAACTATCGAACAATTCACTAAGTTTGATGAATACGTGTATGCCTGGTTGGTATGCCTTGAGAAAAAGTTCGCCTTAGATGAAAAGTTCTTCGGGCAAGCTGTTGCCCAAGAAATGATATATAACTTCATCCTGGGTCTGCGTAGTTCGCCGAAGAATTGTATTAATAAATAAGTACTCAGCGAAGTGCTCGTTCTTGTCGTTAAGCTTCATAGAGGTTTCCGGGGAAACAAAGGGCGAAATTTGGAGTTTCATTAAATATTCATCTATTAAACTGTCCAGTCAAAAATTAATAAACCTTGGGTGCAGGATAAATGGCAGGGACACCCTGTCCATATATTTAGCTCGATAATGATATACTAATCAGTTACATCTACTTGCAGGTTAATTCATCCGAATGCATATTATGCAATATTTATTTCTGCAACGACGGATCGTACATGCAAATGGTGCTTAATTTGAATGTGCCACTTCGCTAATAACGAGATTGTTCTTCCGATATCTCTGTGCAGGTAATGATGATTGCAACCAAGGAAAATAGTGCAGTCTCAATCTTTTAACGCGCAGCGTCCAGATAAATATCTGACTATTGTAATAATACAATGGACACTTTGAATGATTCGCGAAGAACGGAGGGAACAAAGAGCGGTATGGCAGAGAACAATAATTTGAATATTAAATGAAACGTGCGTGAACGTACGTTCAGAGAATGTTTCGCCTCAATTGCGCGAATAATTATCTGATAATTGCACTGCAAGAACAAACGAAAATCCTGGTATTTTGCTGTCGATGCCATCACATTTTTGCACGGGTCGCTTCTCGACCAAATATTACTTAACCAAACGCGGCCGATGCGATTCAATTACTAATCGTTCCCATAACTCGCTACGCGCCGCCTCAATTATTCTGCTACGTCATAACATAACACGTTCTCCAGTGCGTCGCGTGTCGGTAAATTGTATTTACCTTGTGGTCATTAACCAATTTCGATGCCAATTCTATTGACAGCGGCTTATCCTTAACGTTTTGCTTTCTTTATAAGTGTAAATGAATTTACTCGGGGACCGTGGATCATGGATTAATTTAAGTTTCTGGGGAGAATAGAGTTCTCCGGCATGCTGGGAGCAGAGGGGAAAAGGTAATCCACGAAATCCAGGGGACCAGGATTCGTTTACTTATTCCGGAAGTCATCGGCGAACATCGGGAACCCTTGCACATTAAGAACTGAAGTTCAAAACTTCATTTCATTGGTAGGCCAGAAATAACTTAATATACCACAGAGTGATAGGATGATCGTCTCTTCAGAAACGCCCAGTCTAATTACTTTGGGAGAGATTCGATTATCTCGCGGAAGTGTGTACCAGTCGTAACCCAGCGCTCTGGGATCATTTTGCCGAAATCCATTTGTTTCCATCCGTAGCGCGAAGGATGACGAGGGTAATGGCGCGATGAATTTAACGGCAGAGAAGCGAGGCCAATTTCAGCGAGCTCCAGGCGCGATTCTTCTCAATTCTTATTGCGACGAGATTACCACGAAGACGAATTTTTCCAGTCAGTTTCGAGCGTCACGAGGCGGAGATAAGTCCGTTCCAGTACGAACGAAGGCACTGTCGGCATGATAAATGCGTGAAAGGGCTTTCAAGACCTCGAACTCTCATCACGAGAAGGATGCCAGAAGGCAACGTCTTTGCCGAAGATCGAGGGCTCTGTTGCCGTAATTCGGCAAGGAATTTGTCAGTCACGAATGAGGTCGATCAAACCGGTCGATCAAAGCAGTTCGTCCTGTCGATTGGAACAATTAATTCTGATCATGTCCAAGGAATTTCGGTAACCGAGTGCCCAGAAATTGTAACTATCGTTAGAGTAAGAGAAAGAGAGATTAGGATTTCGCGAGGTGTCAAGGATATCCCCGGCTGTCCTGCGCGAGGAAATTGCACAAGAAATGGAACTTGAAGGCCCGCGTGGATGCCACGGAGGAGAATGCAGGCCGACTACTTCTGTCTGATAAGAAATTCATTTCCCCGGCTTGGTGGAAATGAGCATCTTCGACGAATCTGGATTTCAACTTCTCGTCGAGATCGTTTTGCGCACGATTAAACGCCCATTCTGCTTTATCGATTGATTTCACGCGAAAGTTCGGAAGAAAGCCCTGCGACCAATGAAATTTATGTCCAGATAACGCTCGATGCCCCGTGATATTATTCAAGGGGAAAGTTGATTAATGCTGACGAAGTTTTTGTGTCAAATTTCGAGGGACCGTTCGCTTTTGAAGGGGCTGAAAGTAATTGAAACTATCGATGTCCACTCGCTCCAGGCGAAAATTATAGAGCATAGTGCGAGCAACTTTCGAACGTTGATTGCTTTAACGAGCAATCTGCCATCGATTTGCTAGACGTTATTTTCTCGACAATAAAAACGAGGTTCCGCTTTGACGTACACCTTTCGGGCAAACAAATCGCAATCGATAACATTTTCATTCATTGCCAACTTTATTCCGCCTAACCGTTCCCTGACAAAAGAAATAGAACAATAGAGTGAATATCAAACGCGCGCATTGGTGATAATCTTATTGCTCGTCGCTTTAATATACATTTGCTGTCCAGCTAATTTTATTTCGATTCGTTCCATAATGCGCATTTCATACGGAGCATCACTTCCATTTCGAAAATTCAATAGACTGGCTGTTGTCACGGCCGGCAAAATGAAATTTTCGAGGAAAAGAGCAGAATAATGCCCAGGCGCCATGGTGTTGTCGGATATTTATCCGGAAAAGGGGAATACCCGTGACAATCGGGCGAAGTTGCGCGTGCGAACGAAGGCCACACTCAATCGACCGAAGCTTCGAGCGCTTCATCTGTTAAACGTCCAAATGCCATTCTTCCCTTTCAAACGGTTCGACGAGGTCGTAAAAGAAAGTTCGCTGGAATGCGTTCATTTAATTTTACGCCGGTAGGTTTAATTCGGTTGAAAATATGGAAGAGGTATGCCGTCATGCAAAATTCCATTATTTGCTTCTGATTCGCCAGTGGAGCATGAGCATCGTCTTGCATTCTCGCCGATTCGTATGAATCTGGTCGATATTCATTTAATCTTGTCGTAGGCGAGTAAATTGAAAAGCGTTGTATGCACCTCTCTGTGTCTTTGCAATGCAGCGAGGTAGAATCTCCGATTTGAAAATGCGAATCCTAGTACCCTTTCCCTTTGTCCGCGTTTTTCTCGTTTCTGCCGTTTAATGTCCCCTCTTCAATGGAAAGTTCGCGCGGCAGCGTGGCAATTACGTTCGAATCGCACTCTTCTCGGAGTTAAAAGAGAAGTGCGACGTGTGACTAGAATCATTTGCCGCTTAGCTACGAACAAAGATGAGATTTATGCGGATGGTGTTCGATTTGTACGGCGTTAATTCGTGTAACATTAATTGGCTATAGCTACGTTTTCCGCCACTGTAATATGTTTCACAGATAATTCCTACGTCGTTTATTTAATCCCACGCGTTGTTACAGAGCATGAAAGTGATTTCGCTTCGTGCATTGTGTACGTGGGTACGTATGAAAATCGTCTCTGCACTATGTTCTAATATTATTTGTTAAATATACGTATCTTAATTTGTGGATTTCAATTTCTGTCATTTGGATTTCAGGAGAATCAGATTACGAGAAATAAGTGTTGATTGACGTAGTTACGTTAATAAGATCCTGGGCTTTTTTGATCATATCATATAGCAATAGATTACAAATCTGGTGGAAATAAAAAATAAAATTCTGGATAAATAGCGTACCACAATCAATGCAATTCCAAGGGTGAAACAAGAATTTATACGTTCATTAAAAATCTCCATCTACCTCTTTTTATAACGTCGCTAATAATTCCCCTGTTAATTCGAAAGTGTTCTTTCTCCAGCGTTGGAAGAATGGGCCGCAACGGTCGAAGTTAATTTCATGTTCGCGTTCTTGTGATGAATGTCGAAGCATTCTCGCGGCTGTGACTGAATTCGTGGATGGGTTTGTAGGGCAGGAAACGCTTACTGCGGCTTTCAATTAGTGTAGTTCTTGCGCATGGGCGTCCTACGCTTGCCAAGGAAATCGAGGTGGGTGTATACGCGAGTCGTAATTTTGATCCTGCTTTATTCCTATTGATAAATTCTTTTTCAATCGCCTGCTGATTGACGAGAAATCAGGAGATAAACGAAACGACGTGCGTCAGGGTAATTTATGGTTCATTCGTTGCACCTGAACTTCACTATTCGTACGAAGCGATGACCAACGATGCTGTTAGATCGTATTTCCTGCTAATTAGATACGAAACAAGAGCGTCTAAAAAAATAAATAAAACGTCGACGTGTTGATACCGCGTTCGTTTTTCCTGTCTATAAATACGCCACGTTGTTGACACCGCACGATTTCGCGCGCCCTGTATGGATATCACGATAACAGAAATCGAATTTAATTGTGTATTTATTTCATATCTATTTATCACGATGGTCTTTTATTATAATTTATTACAATGGTCTGCGCGATACGCGGTAGGGCGCCTGGAAATTCGTGTCCCAGCTGCAGTAGTATGAGCCTTTCGCGTGTCAGCCTGTGGTTCGAGAAGGCGTGGCCAGTGAACGAAGAACCAGATATCACTTTAGGATTAGATGAGCTTCATGAATAGGCCTGGCTGGCTTACGGCTATTCTTGCCTGATACGTGCGCGATACTACTACTCGCAATACTACTGGAACATATGCTTTCGTTAAGCTAGGGACCCAGTAAAAAGTTCACGGCATATAAATGGAAAATTTTACGTCGCGACGCGAGATCTATATGCGCCGCGAACACTCGTGATTCATAAAACAGTGGATCCTATGGTACGACCGTGGGTAGATAATTGCAGTCCAATGGACGAGAATCTTAATGAATAAGCAAGCAGGCTGAGGCGAAATTTTTCTTTGCGTTAGTATTATTCTCTCGTGTATCCAGGATTGACCTGATTGTTAAATTTCTTAATGAATCCCATAAGCGCCTTTTAATTGCAGTTAAATCGGACTATTTGGAAAGAGGGCCGAGAGTTTGCCAATTAATGGAAATTGCTCGGAACAAAAATTTTCAGAGTTAAACGCCATGTATGTTTTTCTTCGAATCGATCAAACTTTGGTGAAATTGTTTGCACATGCATATTTTCTGTGTTGCCCTTGCGACGTTCGCTTGTTCTGAATAAATTCTGAATCACGAATCAGAGGAGTCGGGAATGAATATTTCAGAAAGACTATGAAACGTGCTGAGGGCGATTCTGAAATGGGTTTTAAAAAGCAAAGGCAGCAGAAGGCGGGTTGTTATGAATAAAGACGTAAGAAGCCGTTGGAACCTTTTAGTGTAATTTGTCGTGGGGCATGGTGCAAGTTTCATATTATATTCCTGTCGTAGATGCTGAATGCTGAGATTCGTTACTTTCTTAATAATTTCCTCGGTGGAATAAAAACATATCGCATTCGTCGAATGTCTAGAAAAAAATTTTCACAAAATTAAGGAAGAAAATCGATGTCCTTTTTCAATGTAAAATTCATTACGACGAATGCTAACAATAAGTAACCCTTCTAATTTCGAAGTTAAATTTGAAAATGAAAAGATTTTGTTCGAGTATTTTGACAGACGACTAATTGGCTCGGTTTCCGTACCTTTCAATACGTAGTTGATATTCTCACGGGGAAAGAAAATATTCCCAATATTATTAATGAAAATGCACTTTTACGTCACCATTAATTCCTTCATCCCTTGGCAGAGAAAACAGGGATAGACGTTTAATTTCAGCCGGAAAATTGTACTGAAAGAGAAATTTTTGTGACGGCAATCATTACGGACATCTTGGTGGGATTTATACCGAGACACGTGCAGCATTATAACGACGACAAAGAAAAAATTCTGTTATCTTGCAAAAGCAAATTCAGGCTGAGCTATCTACGGAATGGATGCATCAAAGGATTGTAACGTAGGTGGAGAATAACTGTAAAAAAGGATTAATATGATATATACGGCGCGATTTAATAGAAGTATGAGGAATATTGTACGAAAACGTATAAATTCACAAGTACCGAGCGTACTAAAGGGAAATATATGCAGAAACGTGAACAATAAAGACCTCAAAAGTATCCTTGAGGACCTATTGAAACCACTGTATTTCCCGCGTTGCAATAAAATTAAATAAATATAACCATTGTAGAAGCAAAATTTCGCTCGCATTAGCAGTCTTTGTGCCCGCTATACAATTAAGCTCAGCCATACTTTTTTTTTAGCGACAGAATTCCTTCAGGATTTCGCTTCTTTATCGCGAATGAAAAATTCATACCATCGATGCGTAAAAACAGACATTTATATTCATTAATTTTATTAAACTCTTTCTAACTTCGTTACTGTGCAGATGATGCGTAGTAATTTCAACGTGTATTTACTGCCATAAAACCTGTGAGATATTTATATGCTTGACCCACTTGCAAACTAAAATGAATGTCGCGAAACATTTTCAATTCTACAGTAGAACTTAAACCACCAAAATGCTCCACCAATGGAAATTAACGCAATTGGGGCAAGGCTTTCGGCAGTGTACTAAAAACAGGGTCAATGCCCAAGCAACCTACTGTTTACAAACGTCTTTAAAAACAGCCTTCCTGTGCATGACATAATTATGCAGCAGGTATTTAAGTCTTCCCTTCCAGTTATTTCAAAGTGTCATTTGTCCCGAAGCCTTCTCTCCCATCAGAAAAATTCCTCAGGCTGTGAGAACTGTTCGACCAGCACATTTGAATTATGCATTCACCAGTTTACACCTTCGTTTCGGTGTCAATAACATACTCGCAAGGAGTTTACACTAAACATCGCCGTTGTCACGAACGGTACTTCATACCATTTCGATCGAAAAAAAAGAAAAAAGGAAATAAAAAGACGAACCGTGCTATTTCTGACACCTCGGATAGTTAGTGCAACAATTTTAACTGTTCAAACAGTTTAGAGAATCCACGAAAATTTCACACCCTACGAGGCCACACTTCATCACCCTCTATCTCGCCCCTCGATTCTAGTACCAACAAAAAAATATACGAAGGAACAGTTTATTTAATAACGAAACGTCCCAAATCGACTTACCTCGGTGCGCAAATACGGTGGTGTCGCGTTCACGTCCACCAAGGAGTGCGATCGCGAAGTTTCCCGCTTTCCCGTCGGTATCATATGTCAAAGCGTTCCTATTCTCGCGGTCTACCGAGTGGCTGCAAACAAATACGCACTACTTTTCTCTCTGAAGCTTCGACTAAACGAATCTAGCGGCGCGTCGACTAGATGTACGATTTATTCGAACTTTCAGCCCTGACAGTAGATTATCCCGGGGGTTGGTTTTGTTTTTAGCGCGGCAGCCGGTCGTAATACAAGTTGTCGCAGTCGCGGCTCGAAGCAGACTGAACGCACCCTGCCACTCTGGCCAGCGAATAGCGCGACGCGCAGAACGGAGTTGCTCTAACTGATACGCCCCATGATTGTGGGCTTGACTCTAAGCACGATTTCATGACGATCGCTTACCTCAATTGATTTCGGGATTTCAGATTCATCCTAATAAATTGCTTGCAATTGAATTTTTTTGAAAACATCGTAGAAGTTACTTAGGACGAGGTCGATCAAGGGGTTGTATCTTTGTTGGACTTAGTAGATGGGGTGTAATGGCGAATCTTCGAAAATAATTGATAGTACAGTTAATTATAATTGTTCTGATGTAATTTATCTTGAGGTAGTTATTGGTACTTCACTTTCTGATTAGGTTTAACGCGACGTTCTTAAGAAGTCATTGCTTACACTAACTTTCACACTGCAAATTTATTTGTAGTTTCAATAATTATCTTTACTATGTATTATCGGGATTTAAGAGCAAGAAGCACGCTTGCAAATTCTCCCGACTCGTAGTATCTTTACGGTTCCATATTCTTTGTACGTCATGCCCCTTTACCGATCGAATAAAAAGGGTACGTTATTTCCCTTTTTAAATCTCTACCCCATGCACATTGTGAAGACGCTTATCTATATTACTTACGAAACCGTATATATCATCTATATTTATGTAGTCGTATTCGTACACGACACCATATAAATAAATTTATTCGAAGAGATTGTTTACTTTACCCTTTCGAGTTAAAGTATATGTACCTATATCATTTCGTGAAATTTCGTATGATCTTCACGAAACAATGAAATTAAATTTACCCGAATTTCGTGACATCGCAATAGAATACACGAGATACTTATCTCGCAAGAACAGCGACATAAGTTATAGACAGACTCGCTCAACCCTCGAAAGCTACCCGTCTATAACAAATGTGGGGGAGAAACACGTGGCTTATTTTACACGTCGTAGCTAAAATACTCCAGAGGACGAAGGCAAAGTATTTGTTCTCGTGATGTTGCATAAACACTGTGTATATACTGAAACGCACGGAACTTGTATTGTTCAGGCTTCGCAATAAGTAACGCGTGGCTGTAGGAAGCGACCAGTCGGAAGTTCATGAGGACATTGAAAATTCCAACCCTTCCATTTGCACGGAGTAACAACATAGATATGCATTGTACCTCACTCGTAATCCATTTTAATTGAATCGATTAGATATCGGTCCGCCTGTTGCCGCCGTACACTGGTGACGCCCTTGAAAGGAGATTTAAACAGATTCTCGCCTCACCCTCTTCACGCATCTGCGTTCTTCAAACGAATTTATCGTCTTCGTCACGTCGACGCTCATACCGTTGAAAGATTTCGAGGGCAGAATAGTTCTTGCGACCAATGAGGGTAAAATAATATTTCAGTATAATATTTCGAAAAGTTCAGATACATGTGGTGTCATTAAATAGCGATTTGAACTGGGAGTGCTTTGCAGGAATGTCTACGGTAGGTGATGTGGAGTCCGTGTAGTTAATTCAGGTTGACGAAGGAGTGAGACTCGGGTGTTCGAAATTCTGTAGAACATCCCAGGGAAGAGATTCTGGCATTCGTATGTGGGACATCCTACGTAATTACTTGGGGTCGATAAATCTTGTAGTAACAGTAGTTTGGGGGAGATTACGCTTTTGTCATATTTTTCTCCATATCACATGCGTAAATTTTTTTACTAAAAACCAAACGTTGCATATGCTTTACTTTTCGAAGCGATTTATCGCTTGTTATAAATAAGGTGAACGAAGGAAACCAAGCTGTCGAGCCTGAGAAAACGTGTTCCAGACATGTAACATGAGCTTGAATCTTAAAGAGAATTGATAGGGATTCTGTGAGGAAGGTCTCGTATCAAATATCTTCAACTATTATCTCCTTCCCTGCCAATCAATCTATTTTACAATATGACAGGCTGAATAATTCCCTTCTTCTTTGCCGATAAAAGAAATACTGTGGATAAGGAAATAAGTCACGATCCCCACCCCCAAGCGGTAGATAAATGATCATAAAGCACCACATTGAACCTACTTTAAAGTGTGCCTATCTTTAAACATTCTATAACACGAATATTCTATGATTACGTCGTTGCTTGTAAACGATGAATTTCTATACCTAATAGGTGGTACAAGTTCTAAGTTTGAATAGGGCAATTTGCCACGACATCAACGTGCACTTAATTCAAAGTTAGATCAGTCGCCGACAATGGTTCATTCTCAACTCGATCATGGTTATTCGATTCTACGAAATCGCTGTTGGTTATAGAGGTGGCGTTTGCAGTACCCGAAGACTGTGTCCAAACAACCATGTAGGTCACCTGTACCGAACACGATCAGTGCGGATGAAACGTTACCTTTGATGGTCCCAAGATTCAATCGTCGAAACAAACAGGGCGCGGAATAACAAATATTGTTCGGCATGTTCAATGATCAATTGTTAAGCGCTTTTACACGGAACCCTCTGGGGTAACTGACGCGATAGGGCACCTTTTTTGTCATTTCCAAAGAGATGATTTCCGATAATAAAATGCGCCATCATCAATTAATAAAAATCAATGAGGCACATTTTCGAACCACCTGGCTGAGTCTAATTTTTAGAAAAATATAAATATAAAATATAATAAAATCAATAAAAAAATATAATAAAAGTTCTATATAATTTTCTATATTTTTGGTTTGTTATTTTGAACTTCTAAATTTCTTATAACACGTTGCCTTTAATTGAGCTATGTTTTTCTTAGCCCAACAGCGTGCACGATGTAAGCATAGCCGCGCAGCATGTTTTAATTATTCACGACACTTTTTCGCCGCTCTAAAACATGGACCGTTGAATTTTCCGTTTCGTAGATACGTAAACTGCATTGCACGTTATTCTGGCAGCATCACGTTTATCGTTTGAGTTATTTAAATAGTCAAAACCTTCTCGACATTTATCATCCTCGTGGCAGGCTTTAACAATTACTTCGCTTGGTTCTAATTAGAAGCGGCGTTAAGCTGCATCTGAGAAATTCAAGCGCAACACGACATTTGAAGGCGCGAGGGCCTGTGTAACCAGGTAACTGTGATTTACGTAGCATAATGAGCGCAGAACCATATTTATGTTACACGTTGATACATGCAACTCGTGCAAGTTGAAAAGCCACGTGTATTACAGTAATACTCGTAAATGTAAAATAATTCATATTGTAAAATGATAAGTATATCTTTAAATAGTATTCGATTACACAGGTGACGCGAACGTCATTCTTAAACTCAAATTCCACATTTCCTTGTACAATGTGAAGAATGATTTGAAAGAGTCAAATATACTAAAAGAAGGAAACCCGGCTGGCGTTGTGGCCTATCCACTTTTCAGGCCAATTTATAAAGTTGCCTCTCCTACAAAGGGCTTGCTCGAATAGTCGCGAGGCAGCTTCATTTTTCAACGACGCTCTTTAATTTTGTCCACTTGACAATTCTACTAGGAAACCTGTCGATTATTCTTGGAGAACTGGCACTCAGAGCCGGGCGCCAAAATGTGTAGTCGTTTCCGGGGTATTGCTATTCGAAAACCGTCTTGGATTCAAAGGAAGGAAAGCATCTTTGAAAGAGTAGCAACTCTGCTATCGGAGAAAATAAAATTAATTAAATCTAGCTTTACCGGTAGGAATTGCTTTTCGACGTTTATCAAACGCGCACAAAGTATTTCAATCTTATTCCGCACGTTGCCTGGAGGCAGGCGGATTTAAATTTTGAAAAAATCCAGCTATCCGAATTATTATGAATAACCCGAGGAAAACCAGACGGTATGTTGCAGTGTTGAGACGTTCTTCGCTTCGTACTGCTACTTTTGTCACAAAATGTGATCGATTTACTTGAAAATATGTGTTCGCAACCCTCGTTAGAAGTTGTTCGTACGATCGTCGTAAATATCTTTTTATCGAAGCCAAGTGCTTCTGCTGGTGTGTCGAGCCTACTACACGATAATGGTGCGATGAATCTCATTTTATAGCGAGCGGAGCAAACATGCTTCCAATACCAGCGTATAATACAAGTGGTTCTTTTGTCGCGTAGACGTAGTCGCAACTATTGCTTCAAAATTCGAGGGACAAGCGCAAGGAGAAATTGAGAAATGCTAGTACATATTCTCTTATACTTCCCCATAGATCTTCAATTCAAAACATCGTCTTCCAGACTTTTTTCGTACTTGAATTATCAATGCATACTGCACTTCATGAAGTACGAAATGGCATAGGAGAATGAATCTTTCGTTCTATCGGTAAACAACTTCCATTCTGATCGAAATCGAAACGACACAGCCCATCGGCTTTATGTATGTACGTATTTGCATGAAATTGTGCTCTGAAATTAAATTTCACCTGACACGAACGACCAATCAATTTATAAACTATATTAATGAACTTCTGAGAAGAAACGATTCCATCACGTTCGACCAGTTGCTGTTCCCCTGTTTTCTTTTAAATTGCTTGCCCCTTTCGTGGAATAAATGTCACACGGACAATTAACGACGGATAAATCAATTTCCCTACACTACAGGAGTTGCTCGTTGAATGATTACATTATATTTATCGTATTATCTTCTGAGGACCGTATACAATACTACGTTAAGGCTGAGTTGAAAATACTATTAGCAATATCTTATTTCTTTCTTTTGTCCTCCCTTCTTCCGGGGTCTATCATGGAGGGTGTACCTTTCTTTAATGCTATACTACAGTCTACTCTCTTTTATTTCACAGAAATGTACCGTAGACAGTTTTCAGAAATGGTGGAAGCATTCAGCCAAGTTTCTACAGTAGTTTGCGGCAGCTAATACGGGGATCATTGCATGAAATTACTACAGTAACTGCATAAAGTATTCGCGCACTGAGTTGCAAATAAAATTTCATACATCTGTGACTATTATTCAATTCTCTATACAACACCCTGCTGTTCTATAGTAGATTAGTAGAAAAGTAAAATATGCAAGTAGAAGTGAAAAATAAACGAGAATTATGCATTAATTGTACGAATACTTTCTACACACAGTGCATTTAAAACGTGTACTTCCTCGTAATCTTTGTTCAGTTCAATAACGTTTGCGCTACAATTACTAACAATGATTTTATGGAGAAAAAGAAAAGAAGAATCGGAATTGATTCTGCACTTTGCAGATTTCAATCGTTCTGCCTTTGCAGTAAACCAGTACGGTAGCCCAAATGCCAAGGGCGAACAAATCAAACTAGAAATGTCGCGTATATTGGGGAAGAAGACGGCTTGTAAACCACGGATAACGAGTACCTTTACTTCAGGCCAAGACACTCAGTATTCCCTTGGGTGTGAAAGACATTCCATCGACCTATTTTCGACGCATTCCTTTGGTTCACTGCAAAACAGATTCCTTTGGCCTTGGGAAGATCCCACTTCGCTTTCTAATGCAAATGTTATTTGGCAGCTTTATTTAAAATGCGAGAATGTATCTCTTGTGTTTCAGTATTTTTGTCGACGTAATGTTCAGTTGTGTAACCTAGATCGCATAACTACAATAACTTTTCTCATTATCGCGTTGCGTGCCAAGTAGAATGTTCGATTTTCAAAGTCTCCATGTCATTTCGAGCGATTCAGATCGGTCGAAACATTCGCATCACTGTTATCTCACATGATTGATTCGTGACATGATTATTCCGCAACGCGTGCGTTTAATATGAGGACGCTCGAAATGCTTGTCGTAAAGGAAATTTGGATCGCTACGAAAATTCTGGCAATATTCGCTTCGCGATATAAAAGATAGGTCGAAGAGCTTACCCTCGAGAACTCTTTTCTTACGTGTGCGTGTCGGCACTAGGCGTGTGTTAGGCATTGAAACGGCAAAGGATATTCTCGACTGTCGGAATTCGTCAGAGCAATTTTTATTTCCCACCCGGAATTAATCGGCATCTGGAAAAACGCCTGTTGTCCTCTATGAGTATACTTTGTCGAGAATACAGGTAGATTCACAAAGCGTGTAGAATAATATTTCCGTAATATCGTTTGTTTCCTTGACGACTCTTTGGTAAGTATATCTCGGAGAACATCGAGGCAAGCTTGAGGCGGAAGCATTTCCATTTTCATTGACGAAATAAGACTAAGACGACCGTTCAGATGAAGTTATGAGATTACAGTTGCCATCGTATAGCCATTTATTTCTTGGCTCGACGAACCGGCGGAGAGATGAGAAATATTATGACGTATAAATCCATACTACCGCAGTGTTTAAAGTATTCATTAACACCGGGAATACCGACAGTCAAAAGAATAAAGTGAAAAATGGAATCCCCGTGTACTGGCTGCTGAATTTTTTCTTCCATTTTCTTCTTTTTTTTTTTGTATGGCGAAGGCTAGCAATCCGTCTGCGGTCAAGTTCTACTTTCATCAAATGGAAGGACAGAATTCTGATCGATCGTACCGACTCGACAAGGTAGGAATGGACCCTTTAACTCGTCCATTTATTTTCCGGAAATCGAGCCTCGAGGAAAGGTGGTGCTAAGAAAGAAAAGGGAAAAGATGCGACTCGTGTTGTTAAATAAATTTACCTTATCTCGTCCCTTAATAATATATTTCAGGGCGAATTAAATCGTGAATGGATGGGCAGAAATAACAAAGTGCCCTTTCATGGGTTTAATTTGAGCTTACGCAGCGGCAATTTAATGGGTGCTACATTAAGGAATAATTAACGTACTATTACTGTTCCCGGTTTTATTTCTCTTTCCTTTATCGTTGTTCATACCCAACAGCTGTCAGCCATGAATGAAAATATCAAAACGGATAGTTCTGGCGGTTGTTTGCAACGCGAATGAGTATTGCGTTCCTTCCGGTGCTAGCAGGAAGCACGCGTGCTTGAAACCGCAAGCTTCACTTGAATAACGTTAACTCTCGGTTAATGTTTTCCGTGGGAAGAGATTTTACTCCGATTTTACGCGGAAGTTTTTTCAGTCCCACCATAACTTTTAAAGAAATTTTATTAAAAGAGTCCGTTTTAGTAATTAAATTCGTGCGAGTTGGTTCTGCCAATAATATTTTTATATTACGTGCGACGTAGAGTTTTTATTTAAATAGGTTTCCGCGAATGGTATAAAAATGGTAGATTTTTCTGTAAATTCAAAATCATGTTTACTCGATTTTCCGTGATAGGTATGTTGAAAGACAAATTTTCTGTTCAATGCAACTCTGTCACGCGCTCAAATGTGTCTCTAAAATACAGTGGAGCAAGATTTATTCCTCTATTAGTTAACTTCGTCATATGCAATTTTGGAAGCGAATTCCCTTTAATCATCGACGTATCATGAAGAAACTGCTAGAAAGCTCGAGAAATGTTAGTGATTTTTTTATCGATCGAAGGGAAACTTTAATCAAGCCTTTTGATTATCTGCATCCTTTCTCTCTTAGGAGAATAATCACCGCTAAAATTGAAATGGTCGGTGACAGAAAAAAGTTATCACGACTTCAGAGAAATTGCTTCTTTATACGTTATGGGCTTACGTCGAGTGTTTTATGAAAAAACACTGATCCTTCGCAGCCTGATGAACTCGTTTTCGTCAAGGGGCTCTTGGTTTTCGTTACTCTCCCACCAGAACTGGACGAAATTGTGAATGAAATAACAACCCTAAACCTTTTCACCAAGCAGGCGATAAGAAAAACATATAATTAAATTATAATAACAGCTAAATAGGTTTACGGATGCGAGTTCTGGGAATACATATCGCTGGTCGTTTCCATCGCATAATTTCGAATCGAAGGGGAGTACAGTGTTTGATGTAACCTTAAACCTTAAGCTGTGTACACGCGAGGGTCAGCAGACATCGTTAGCTTTGGATCAACACGGCTGACCATTCTATCCACCATTAAAATAGAACGTCCGATTCTTGGCATTTTGTTTTTGCCAACAGTTGAAATCCTCCTATTGATTTTGCATCTTTCGTTTCAGCGGATTTAGAACGGTGATTAATTTCTGGATTAATTTACAGCGAGAGGAATATCGAGGTTTTAAGCGCAATCGATAAACGCACACAGAGTAATACTAAATGCCGTATAATAATTACTAAAGTCTGGCGAATGCACTATCTTGTACATTAATGATACGTTACGAGCCAATATTTGTCCCCATGCACGATTCAACAGTAATTAAGATCAACGTTCAGAGTTGCACGTTGTTGCATATTCATCTGCGTCAAGAAATATGGCATGTGTCAATACAGAACACATGCATTGATAGTCACGATTGATCTAGCGACCCAATAGTATTTCACAAACGGATAGGCTATCTCTTGTGGGAGATGTAACAGAACGAACTACACTGTCCGCCAAGTAATGACCTTTACTACTACGAGCAATCCCAGTGTGATATTCCATGTTCTAACGCATCTGCGCTGTTACCATACTGTTCGCAGCGTGAGCACGCGTGACGACATGAATAGCCGAGCGAAGCTACATGGTCTATTCGTCATGTTGCTGCAACTTTTATTCTAAGCGTAGTGTCCCCCGTCTGATATATCGTAGCAATTTCTACTGTATTAAAACCTCCTGCAGCGAGAGAGTTTATTTGAATAGCGTTAAAAGAAGTGCGGGTTTTTAGTTGCTGAAGAACGCTTTGGAAAGTCGTGTATCAATAATGTATTCATAGATATTGGAAAATTGTTGAAAAAACCTTGACCATTAAGCAAGTCAAAAACGTGTTGAATTCAGCTCGGTCCACTCGACAATTCGAGTAAACCATTAAAATTGAAATAGGTGATCCTGAAACTTCTCTTCCGCGCCGTCTGATCAATAACCGACTACACTACTGCGAGTGGCGCCTAGATCGGAGCGCGTTCAATATTTTTCACTGACGATTTTCAATTCGTTTCCCTGGGGAATGTTACTGATCTTTGTTTGACGGAAACGGTTAAATACTTAAACGCAGGAATAATAGAGCTCGATTTTACGTAAACTGTGTCAGCTTTGCAGGGCATGCTAGTTCGACGACCGAGTTTCTGTATGGGTCTACGTTGGATACGAGACCGACGACACGGATTACGTAGAGGAGACAGCCACAGATCTGTAGACAAAGTTGTAATTGCACACCTGACCGATGTGCCTTATGCATGGTGTGCTTGGCCCTGTTCTTGTGGTTGTCACGTAACACAAGTTCGCTTGTTCTTCTTGCGGATTACGTCGATGCTTCTGTAGATGAGTTATGTGATAGTTGCGTGGCTAAAGAGACGCATGTGAGCATACGACGGATAAACCTGGTCTCTAAATCAGGGAATAATTTTTACGATGTTCCGATCACAGATAACAAAGTACTCCAGTCACTCTCGCCGAATTATTTTGATCCTCCGCAGAAAGTTGAAGCTTGTCTGATTTTCACGCAAAAGCAGAGAATATAATTCGTATAGGGGGATTCATTTGGCAGATATTGTGTTGCGCATGGTATATGAAACGTTCGCTTGCGTGGCAATTAATGTATCGTGTTTCGTGGTCCGTTGGCTAACGTTGAAAAGAAACGATGGAGAATAAACGCGAGTACAAGGCTGGACGTTGGCAACGTAACCGCAAGCCGGTGTTATTCATTCGAAGTTCATTGAATAATAGCATTGAACGTGAAAGACAAATACAGGGTCAGCACACTCAGAGCGGTAAAGGACAACAGTGTAATTAATTTCGATCTGTCGCAGTCGGTTGTGAAAGAAGGCTCCTGCATGTGGCTGGGTCTCTGCATTTTGTTGCAATCAAACATATTCTTTGGCTCTCGGGACAAACGGGATGCCGCTTATTGTTTCCCTTAGTGCTGCCGGTTTTTCAATTTAAGTCTTATTGCTTTCACGGCTTCGTCTCTAGCCTTATGTATCCTTGACTGTTGCACAATTGTATTCATATCCCGCGCTGATTCGGCTTGCTGTCGCGGCAAAAAAGGAAATCAGTGTCCCTTTTAATCTCGAACTTTTCGACCACCTTTTCCAGGAGAAAAACTCGTTCCACAAAGGACCGTCTTGTCTTTTCACGAAAACATTCCGGATATCACTTTTCTCTATGACCCTCGTCTCTTCCCTTTGAACTTCGCCTTACCCCGATTCAAGAGTCATCCATTTATCCGCGGTCACAATTTTATATCATATTCGTGTACAACTTGGAAGAACAATCGAGCACGTAACCTCCGTGGCCGGTGAGGAAAGGCAATTTAATATTTTATATTGGCCGAACATATTTGGTCGTGCTCAAGTCCTCTTTTAAGGCTCGACGGTAAAAAGGTACTGGAACTTTGACAGAACTGAAACACCCAGCTGAAACGTTACACAACTTTCGACGTCCCTATATATATGACTAAGGTGAGTTTCGCCGGATTTATAGAGCTAATTAAACTTCTTCTACCAAAAGCTTTTACAGCTGATTCAATTTTCTGTATATCGTCGAACAATTCTTCAAGGTTCTCCATCGATAATTCTAGACAGTTTATTCGAAAGTCTGCCAAAAAAAAGGACGGATTTCTAGAGTGTAAGTTATGCGTCCATTTATTTCAACAGGAGAGGCAATGTCGAAATAGGGGGATGACGAAGGAAGACGCACATTTTTCAAAGCCTTTGAGTTTATAAGTGGGTCGCTGGCGCCTACATATCGCCACCAGATTCCCTGCTGCACAGGAAATATTGCATTCCGCATCTTTTTAAAACGAGGTCGAACGCAGGTTTGAAAGTTGCGAAAAGCACGAGTTCCTTAGATCCGTGAGCCTATTGTTATCCTACGGATATGTAATGCAGTACCATGGCTCGTGAATAATGGACGAAACTTCTTGCTTGGATGAAAATGTACTTGGATATCGCAGCAGCTGAAAAAGGTTGTTGTGGAAAAAAATGTAATTATATTCGCGAAGGAAAAACCGGCTTAGAAAGTTGCAGCAATCGCATGGTAAGAACGATGTGTAATCCTTGTACAAGTTTTTAATAAATTGATGTTCAATGGTTGACAGAAAAGATTGATGTAATCCGGATTAAAAAGTGACTTGTTGCGGGGCAAAATCGTTTCGTCGAAGTGACGTTTGTTTTGACGCAGCGCCGTCGTAATTAATAGCAGGGGGTGCATTGACTTTAGAATAATTTTTCGTTAACATTGGTTAAATGCATTTTACTGTTGAATGAAATAAAACTTCGAATGGTGGTATCCCTTTTTTCTTGTTTTCGGGCAATTATTTAGATTCGCAGAATTGTTGACGGAAATATTATTAGAACGTTTGAAATAGAAATAGAAATTTTGTTCGGCGTAGTCCGATTAATCCGGTTTAAAATATGCTACGTGATCGTGACTAATATTCGCTATATCGAATATTCGAATATCGAAAATATTCGTAAGTTTGTACTTTAATTTGCTGCACCGTTTGTAGAATTTATTCCCGACCGAAAGTGATTACAAAAATTCGTACGCTTTGTAGAAATTTCTTGAAAGGCCAATTAAAAGTCGCAGTAGTAGGATTACTCTGTTATCCACTTTCAAGGTACTCGAGTGATAGTAAATAATTCTCCCCGGAAAGTTCGAAACTCTCCAAGGAAACGAGCAATTCTCGAGTACCCGTCATGTACTGTAAACTATCGAGTGGAAATTTACGAGGGTTAATTAAAACTTCCGCATCTTCAGATTCGAGCAAACAATGCAAGAACAAAAATCACAAGCCCAGTTCCTTCTAACGTTTATATGTATATCAGCATGATTAAGAAGGAATATGATGAATAGAAGAGTTTAGTAGTCCTTCAACAGGAGGAATTAAATAAACCCACTCTGTCGAGAGTCGAATCGAAAGAGTAAACATTTCGAGCACTCAGAATCTTCGTAGCTTGAATACGACCGATATCCATATCCACATCATAGCATTTTCCTTCGTTTTTTTCCTTTGCCATCTCTACAAATTGGTTCAGAATTTCCGCCTCTCTGATATACTGCGTATAAGATACGTGCATACACGTAGATTATGTATATTCCGAAGTTTAAATGCTATAATAAGACGTTGAATTCTAGCAATATGCAATATAACGTTAATGCACGTGAGAATTTTTCAAACAATATACGTATCGCTCTATCTCGAACTTTTCGTTCGAAGGATTAAATAAAGTAGCAACTAAATTCATCATTAAGTGACAATGACATTAAGTGAATCGATCGGTTACTAATTGCCGCAGTTGCACCGTACTCACCGATTCGGACAGTTGGATTTACATTGGTAAATTTGTACCGTGGAGTATAAATATTCTAAGCGACATTTTGTTTGAAGGCAGTACGGTTCTATCTATAGTCCAATATGTATGTGTAACTCTTACTACCTACAACCATGGCAGCTTATATTTTCGCAGCAATTTTTTTTCTCATTGCACAGGTGTACACTGCAAATCGATAAATTGCATGTCAGAGAGGTAGAAATTTCGATAACTCAGTTTTTAATATACATTAAAAAAAGCATTGGAAATCTACTTTAAATGCAGGGTAAAAATAACAAACAGAAAATAAATTACAATAGAAAAATACAATATAAGAAATGTATGCTTCAGTAAGACAGAAAGTGCGATAAAATCACGTAAAAAAATCGTAGAAGAAAATGAGTTCGGGGCTCTGAAAGTAGACGATTCACCCTTTAAAATGAGCCTAGGTGGATTGTCGTACGATTTGTTTTGAATAGCCTAAGGTAATCTAATTTAATTTGTAATAAAATAGCGACGAAAAATCGTACGTTAACTTTTAAGTGGTCATTGTAAAGGGAAGACTTTGGGCAATGTACGAGATATGGGTTTAAATTTTTTTATCTATAGTTTTTGATATAAAACAATTCATTCGTTGTTACTACAACCTTATTACATTCTTGCATCATATTGGCTAACATAATTTGTTTTCTTTTGTTCACTGATTAACGTCAATGTATAGTTTCAATTAAAACTATTTCTTTATTATACAAGGTAGTAGCAGACTACCAAGAAGCAAAAAATTAGTTTACAAATAGAACTAATTTACATATGAAATATTAGTACTTTTACGTAATATTATGATCACCTTGCGCCAGAGAGTAATACTTATTTTGAAATTGATATTGACGAATTTAGTCATTAATTTTCAAACACAGTGTACTAGTAGCAGAAACCGCGGGCTTAGAACAGATATTTAAATTCATATTCACTCAAGTGATCTCGAAACCGCGAATCGATAGTATCGAAAAGTATATTCACAATCTCGAACGGATGCTCGATTTGCGCGCCATCATGGCGGACAGGTTTCCCTTCGATTCGAACGGTATTTTAACGGTCGTGTTAAGAAATAAATCGCGAGTGTTATGTGTTTCATATGTAAACGTAACTTTTAAAAAAAGTGTGTGGTCTATAATTAACGTGAACTTTTCACGTATATCGCAAGTGGTGATTAGTTTAATGTGACTTTTATTCACTTTCGCTTCCACCGCCACGATCTGTACTCGAATGCCGAGAACCAACGTCGCTGCCTGAAACCGACTTTCTAGATTCTGGAGTAGCGGAACTGAAACAAAATAATTGCAGCACATAGGGGACGAAGATCATAGACGTCGCATGTTATTTGAGTGAGTACGTTTAAAAATATTTACCGTGCCGATCCACTAGGACTGCGACTTCGAGATCCACTCTTCGATCTTGAACCCGAACGTGATCTAGACCTCGACGCAGACTTTGATTTCGATCGGCTTTTGCTTCTGGATCTACGTCCCTCCGATTGTGATCCACTTCTAGAACCTGACCTCGACCTTGACCGTGACGTTGCTTTTCTGGAACCGCTGGGCGATCTCGATCTCGATCCCACGCTTCCTGGAGAGCCTGATCTTGACCTTGCCTGCGATCCACTTTTCCTCGAGCCACTACGCGACCTTGATCGCGATTGACTCTTTCTTGACCCTGATCTTGATCTGGAGGCAGATCTAGAGCGCGACCCGCTCTTCGCTGAGCCAGACCTTGATCGTGACCGGCTTTTCGATCGCGATGCACTCCGTGATTTCGATCCTGAACGAGATCTAGATCGCGAACGGGATACAGATCTTGATTGAGATCGAGACCGGGACCGCGATCGTGAGCTACTCCTAGAACGACTTCTCGATTTTGATCTGGATCGAGATCTAGAACGTGACGCGCGAGAACCTTCCGAGTCTGACATAATTTTTCTACTTCCGCGGGAACGACCCTCTCCACCGCTTTCGCCTCTGTAATTAAGAATTAAGCATGCTGGTAATTTGTTTACTGCATGCAGTTTAGTATACGATGTTCACAGAAATGTTTCTTACCCGCTGGCAATCTTAAGGCCGCCTGAATCGCTGTCGGATTCACTAGTCGATATAGTTTCTTTCGACAAAGGCATCTTGCCCTTTGAAGTCTCAAATGTACTTCTCCGGGACATTTTGTCCCTCCTGGTAACGCCGACTTTCCTTCCGCGCTTTGGTTTGGGTCGATCGCTATCCGAACCTTGATTTGGAAAAGTCAAATATTTTTATTTCTTAGTGCATTCAATTCTTTCCTTTCATTGAACAGGTGTATCAATTTCTTACCACTGTCTCCACTGCGCGCGTCTTTCTTGCGTCTTCCTTTGCCTTTGCCCTTCTTGTCTTTACGTTCGCCGCTTCCTTTCCTCTTACGTTTCTTTTCCCTTGGTGCTTCATCCCGTCCTTCATCTCTTCCAGAACCACCGCTCTCACTAACGTATTGTTCAGAGCGAACCCTCTTCCCTTTCTTTCCTGGTTTTTCTGACGGCATATCCCCGAACACCAAGGCGTTCTTAGTCTTTTCAACATACTCTTGCCGTTTCTGTAACATTTCCTCTTCCTTCTGGCGCCGCATTTCTTCCTGTTTGCGCTGCTCTTCCGTTTGTCGCATTTTAAATGCTTGCCTGTAAATTAATATAATATAAATTATTATTATATCGTTTGATAAATATCATTTGTATAACACGTTACCTTTCTTCCTCTTGTTTCCTGCGAAGCATTTTTTCTTCCTCGTCCAACCTTCTGGCCCTTGCGACATGATATTGTGCTTGTGACAATAAATCTTGACACCTTCTCGCTTCCGCATCTGCGAGTTGCTCCATTCTGTCGCCGTGTGCAGATAAATATTGGAAATATTTGTGTGAAAGTCCCAATTCATGAACCGCTTGCAGTACCGTGGTCAGAGTCGATTTTTCGTCTTTCAAAATGTGTGTTGCCAAACGTTGTAGAACGAGCGCAATGTTGTACAATAAAACAGTGTCCTGCGGAGCGACCCTTCTAGCCTGAGCATTATGAAATACATTAGTCTATATCTTTAGTAGGGATCACCAAATACTGAAATACGTAAACACTGTTCTGTTTTATTTACCTTCAGTAATGTTAATTTTGCTTCCTTCAATTTGCCAGCTTTGAAGTAAGCTCGTCCGAGATATTGTAGAACTTCGACATGATGATACCTATAGAATTTTCGAAGGCAATTTTCGTACTGCAAAAGTATATGTATAAATTAGTAACAGTATAATGGTTTTATTATATCAAATGAACCATCAAAAAATTACCATTTGTATTGCGCTCACAAATTGCTTCTGTTCTACGTAAATGTGTGCAATATTTAGCCAAACGTCGCAAAATTCTGCCGTTGCTTCTCGGACTTGAGCAAAAATGTCTCTTGCTTCGTTCACACAACCCTTGTGTGCCAATACCGCTCCGATTCCATTTGCAGCCCAAATATTTTTAGGATCATTTCGCAAAACCTATACAATGTTTTATGTATACACGTATGAACATAAAGATTCACTATTCTTTATTACGTTACCTGCTTGTACATGGCCAAAGCTCTATCCTGGTGACGCTTCTCTCGATCTTTATCTTTCCCACTTTGATGCAACGTTTGCAACCAAATATTTCCCAAAGCAATCAAGGAATAGGCATCGGTGCTTGATGTTGGATTTTTAAGGATTCTTTCGAATTTCTTTTGTCCAGGTCCCCATTCCATTTTGGCCAAATGCAAATTACCCAAAAGAGACCATGCATCTGGATGCTCATTATTTATTCTCAAAGCATCCTTGAACCAATCGGACGCTTCATAGATTTGCCCCTTATCTCGGGCCATACATCCAAGTCGCAAATAACAATCCACATAATTTGGATGTTCCTTTAAAATGTCTTTGTACAACTTCTCTGCTTTATCAAATATACATAAAGCTTCGTTCAAACGTGCTAAATTATACGTTGTCGTAACCGCGATCGAATTATAGTATACAGAATCGTGTAAGGCATCGGCTTTAGAACGCGCCAAGGATTCCTCCAAATTTTTCCTAGCTTCCTCTAAATTTCCAAGTCTGTAACGTCGAGTGTAAAATTGAATTAGAAAATAAATAACAAATTTTCGGATGAAAATCGACGGTACGAACCTATAGTGTAGAGCTCCAACATTATTTAAAATTTCGGGCGGGATATCCGCCTGAACTTTCTCCTTTAAAATTCTAGTTGCAGTACCATATGCATTTAAGGCTGCGTTAAGGTCACTTTGTTCCAAGATTTGTGCTAATTCAATCCAAGCTTCAACATCATCTGGAAATTGTTCGGTTACTTTTCGAAGATGATTTTTCGCGATATCACGCTTCGATTGTGAACTTGAGTTCGCGTACAACGATCCGAGAATTTTCATCGTCTCGTAGTTGCCTGGTTGAGCTTTCAACACTTTCTCAAAACATTGCGCTGCCTGTAATACGTGGATTAACTATAATAGTACCTATTGTTTCTATTATATTATATAACATAACATGTTGTGCTTACATTTTCTGCATCTCCGCGATAAACGTACATCTGACCTAAACCGAAGTGAGGCAGTACGAACACTGGCGGTGCAAATTGGGTTGCTTGATAATAATATTGAAATGCTTGATCATAGTCGCCCTGGAACAGTTTAATCCTCCATCATAGTTTTAGGAAACATTCCATTCGAACTTGTGGTGAAATAGTACTTACTTGAACGTGAAATGCTCTGGCCAATTGATAGCAACTTTCTGCGCGCATGGCCTCATTTTCGGTATTGTGAAACGCATGTAGAGCCAAATGCTGCACTTTATTGTAATCTTTCTTGAAGAAGAAGTGATTTGCCAAATGATTTAACACCATAGGATTTGTGGAGTCTATTGTGTATGCTTTAGACAACATTTGTACGCCAGTTCTTATACTGTCCGGCTGTTGCTGATTTAGCTTCAAAACTGAAAGCCCAACCAATGCCCCGACACACTGGCCATCTAATTGCAAAGCCCTTTCGAATGCCAAACGTGCTTTTTCTTGATTACTTAGTTTCATAAAACAGTGACCCATTCCCAGTCTCACTGCTGCCGGGCAGTTTGGATTTGTCCTTAATGCTTTTTTGTAAAATGCCAGCGCGCCTCTGTAGTCCTTTTTGTTGAATGCTATACAGGCTTTCCCAAGTAACGAGGGTATATTATTCGGAGATTGGTTTAGAACAAAATTGAATTGCGCATCGGCTTGGTCCATTTTATCCCCCTCCAGGAGGCAAAAATATGCCCGTCCGAGTAAATGATTCTTTAATACAATAAAAACATTATGGAAAAATGCACGTAGAAAGTTTCAAGTAGCGACTGAATTGCTATAAATAAGACATACCTGGTCGTACATAATGATTTTGTCCGCAGTGGTGTACAAGAGAGTAGCTTTTGTAAACAGATCCCTTTTCTTATCCTTATTCTTTTCCCTGTTGGCTTCCTGCACGTAGTAGGCAGCCAACATGTCCAACGCGCGCATTTGATCTTTTTCATAGTCGCGATAATCAATGTTAGCATCAATACGAGATGATTCAAGTATTTTAATAAAATCTTCAATTTTGTGTTGCTTGTAATATTCGAGCTGCAACGAAAGTTATTGGTTTGTTTTATTACAACTATTTTTATATACTCTTGTATATATAAATATTAATGGTACGTACGGCCAAATTGACCCAAATATTAAGTTGGGCATGTTCTTGGCGTAAAATTCCAAGAACTTCATCACCTTCTGGTAACTGATCAAGGTAGAGCTCAATTACCTAGCAGAATATAACGTAGAAAACATTAAATCAATTGTCGCATGGAAGGTAGTAGTGATACAGTGTTGTGGTAAGGCATTTAAGTAGACAAAAAGTGTACGAAAAATTTGATTTATTAAAGAGTTTCAATTAACAAACAACTAATGTTCGACAATTTACTGTACATGATACAAATATGCCACATAATGAAAACGGTATGTACAGAGAAAATCAGATCTATCTATCGATAGAACAAAATATTTGATCAAAACACGTGAAACATAAGCAATGTATATGTTATATTGCAGGCTTGTAATTGTAAGTGTTCAAGAAATGTTGTGTGTAGAGATATAGCTAGTGTGTACGATTTAATCCACAAGCAACTCCCGTAGAGGTTAGGCGCACTAAAATGTCTTCGTATCACGATTCTCTAAGGAATTTCGTATTGCACTTAAAGGATATACAACAGGTACCGCGTAGCTTACTTCCAAAGCCTCGTAAACAATAAAACTGACGATTAGACAAAAGATATTCACCTCATCTGTGTCGCGAAGTGGGATCTCTATGGAACCCGCCATTGCGGCATCGTCACCGATTTTTGTGAAGCTTGGTCACCAGATGTCACACTTCAGTAGAACCTACATATACCACCGACGAGATATAAGAATAGACAAGACATCTTATGGACTTTCGTGGCCCAGGGTGATTGTCATACCGACTCAGAAATCCCACGCTGATTTGAGCGTACTCTGCTCAAGAACAGTGATCACTTGAAGAACTATTCTTTACTGAAGTAGCGGGGACGGGATTCATGCGATTGTTGAATATATGTAAATGCTTTGGGGGGATCAGTAGAGCTATTTCTCGGGCAACGTTTCGGTAGAAAAATTGAGCTACGATGCCTGGTCGCCCGATGCACTTTGGCTCGGCTCGAGTTGAGTCGAAACCACATCGCGATGCATCGGGGCGATGAAATTGACAAAACAAAAGAATTCTTTAACGAGGATCGTAGCTCCAGCTAAAAGTTGGTCAGAAATAGTAGAAGTCCAATAGGCACGACCCTAGAGTCGTAGGTCCGGCTAAAAGTTGGTCAGAAACATTAGAAGTCCAGTTGGCACGACCCTAGGAGTCATAGATCCGGCTAAAAGTTGCTCAGAAACAGTAGAAGTCCAGTCGGCACGACCCTAGAGTCGTAGGTCCAGCTAAAATATGGTCAGAAATAGTAGAAGTCCAGTAGTTATGACCCTGGGGTAGTAGACCGCCGGTCGTCGTCGGCGACCGTCGAAGATTTTCTGAAATAGCGAATACCGCCGAGCGCAGCTGACGCGCCGGCGCGTAGCGGAGTGGGGAGGCTAGCGGAGTGTGGTCGACCGTCGCGCGTCGCGTGTCCCTTCTTTCTCAATTGGAGTGTCGCAGCGTAAGGTCGTCTACGGTGTTGATGGTTAGCGACATACCTCACTCTACAACGCAATAGCACCTCAGGCTTCACTTTACCATTGTGTTCGCTTCATTATTAGCCTCTATTAATTAATACGCGTTTAACTAACAATCGTTCTACTATCGCAACAGTACATTAAACTTTATAGATTATAATCTTTCTTGAGTTTCCTTTGCTGAACGAATATGAGATTAACTAGTCGTTTGTTGTAACATCGCGTTAACTAATTTATCAGTTTGAACGGTTCTTCGAATCTTTATTATATATTATTACACGATTATTCGGATTCGATGCGGTGTTAAGGTTGCGTTTATTTTCTTTGCAATGTCACTTACATACCCAGTTACATATGGCCTTTCGCAACTTTGCATTCCATTCTGATTTTAGCACAGGTTTATCACGTTAATTTCATTCGCGATTGAAACTACAGTCAGTAAATTTCATTAATTCTAAACGAAAAATTGAACGACGTTCATGTTTCGCTGCATATCGGTCGCGATTTCTATTATAGCTTCACTAGTGTTCTTGTTGACACTTTTATTATCTCTGTGCCTTTGCACAAGTACGGTCAACGTGAATTTTCGATGCAGGATTGCCCGCGTACTTACGTATTTGTTGCCATGCCCTTGAAGCATGATAAATAGTTTCGAGTCTTGATTTCTACAAGCAGCTACGAGAATTTATAAATGCGCGATATTGCTTACTTACTAGGATCATGATCACTTTTAAAACTCTGACATAGAACAGTCACAGTACGCTTTTGATAAATCATTTATATCTTGAATAGACAATTAACAATACAGTAGTACTTTATTAAAACACCAAAGCAGTAATTCCTCAACAGACATACAGAAATAAGAAAGAAACAAATAAAATCACATGTGTATTGCTTTCATTTTTACCTCCTCCCCTCATTTACTAACATGTACAGATTTTCTTTCAGCAAATTTTGATGACCGCGCGCAATGCGGTTGGTAAATTCAGTGCTTGTTTCGTTAAAGTTCTTCTTATTATTTTTTGAGCGCAACCGCTCTTAATAATTATAATTAAATATAAATAGTGGCAAAGATACGCGAAAGTAGAGTCAGTGTTTGCTTCGAAATATTGCTCTCGCGAAAAATAGAGTCACTTTCTTCGTCGATCACAATTATAAAACGCGCGCGACGGTAGTCCTTTATCTTATTCTTTTTTATCGCAATAAGTATTCCGGTATTAGAGTCAACACCTAGGCTGTTCGGCGAGTTCGGGCTTTCATCCATCAACTTGAAGAGTAAGTACTTCTGTATTTCTTTAATCTTGTATTGAAATAATCATTGATAATTAACACATTCCAAAAGTACTGAAAATACATAGATTTTAATGTTGTTGGCTCTTTTTGAATGTTTCAGCAGCTTCCATGGCTTCGATGGCGACGAGCTTGACCGCACACCTGGTGAGTCTGCAACCGGTGAGTGGCATGCTTTAAAGTTCCTCTGGTCACTCAATCATGTCGCAGGACGAAAGGTCCGAACCGACACGAGTGACTGGTTGTAATTACGTAGTTTTTTCTGGCAAGCACTGTGACCATGGGTATATGGAAATATACTCATGAGTAGTAACTTTTTTACTGTTTTATATTATATGAGGATAGGTCTTCTTGTACAACGCGTTTTTAAATAGCTTCATAATTTTAAAACAGATCATATTTAGTATAAAATATATCACTATATATCTTTTTGTAATAGAGTATTTAATTGAATACCTATGAAACGATATTTAAATAGTTATTAATTATTGAATGAATATACAGTAACGTCCAGTATTCTACGTGCATTAGTTTGTAGTGGAGAAGTCGAATACCATTCGACTTCGTTTATTTGTCAATTGCAATTACTGCACAGTTATAAGAAATTGTTAGTAAGCGTATAGTCGTTCCTCTTTTTTACTACTTCGATTATATGTATATAAAGTAAAGGTACTTACTTACCCTGTCAATTTGTTGGGACTATCGCATAATTTTATTATACGATATCCATATTAGTCTTTAGCGTTTAGAGATATCAATACGTTCACTTTTTCCGTACAAGATATTAATTAAACCTGAATGTACAAGAAGACAATACGCGAACCGGTAGATCTCGAAATCAAAGCAATCTACTTCAAAATCAACCGTGCATTTTAGAAGCAATGCTTTGATGACGGGAACACCGGAGGATGTTTCAATATCATTCAAGGTATATTAATGTAGAGTCATTGAATAATTTCCCTAATAAAGTACAGTCATTGTACAATTTTGCTAATAAAGTAGAGTCATTGCACAATTCTTCTAATAAAGTAGAGTCATAGCATAATTTTTCTAATAAAGTAGAGTCATTTCAGTTTCTTTTTAATAGAATAAAATCATGTATTGATCGGGTATATATATGTATACATGTATACATTTAGCCCGTTAGAAAATCAGTATGTCTTCATCATTTTTTTAGACGAGGATTTCCAGGTTTATCCCTTTCCGTGTTCACTGCCCGGATCCCACTCACGTGCCCCGGTGCTACTTGGGTGGGAAAACGGTGGTAGAGCACGATGATATCTATTTAGTTTATAATGATTTATTGTTGGCGACTGACAGTGCGTTTGGTGTATCGTGCACGACGTAATATCCACATTGTGTGTGTGGTTAGGCTGTGGATTTGCGTCGTTCCGTACTAAAACGTAGTTACTCTAACCAAGATAAGATGTCCATTAATTGAAAACAGAGACATCATTTTTACTACTAACTGCATTAATAATCCCTAATATACCGGGCCACGAAGTTTTTGTCATTTAAGATGACGGAGACCAAATTCCAAAGAGAATCGAATATACTTATCAATTGCTATCAAGTACCTTTTGTATCGGTGCTATTTAATTATTCTATTAAATATCTATTAAATATCTCAACCGCGACGTGGTATTTTCCACGTGAACGCAGAGATCCCAGCCACTGTCAATCGATTTCAGAAAAATGGTACGTACATTAGAGTGTGCAAGTTGTGCGACAGCACTTGGGTGTCGGGGGTGTCCCGGGACGCCTCCCTAGTGTAGGCTTTTGTGCCCAAGTGTTTGACTGAGAACCGTGGAGTGTCGTGTGTTGGTGTGTCTGTTTGCCATTTTTTAAATATAGGTCCAGGTAGGATAGGTAGCATACTTTCTGGTGTGATTGATAGACATAAGTAGGTAGGGCCGGGCAGGTTGACACAGTCTCTGATCGTGTAGGCACTCATTCGCGTGTTCAACCTGTTTCAGGAAATCTAATTTGAAAAGCCGACGGTGAAGCTGTGGCGCGAACGAAAATGCGTTCGCCTCTGGCTTTGCCTATCGATTTTTCGAATCCTTCGCGGTCGTGGTCGCGATTTAGGCTCCGAAACGAAACGTGTTACATTATGCTCGAGGCTGCACGTGTGAACGAAGAACGATCATAATTTTAATCGTAATCTTTGCGATTTTCCGTAATCACAATTTTACGATTTTATTTCATCGTGATTCGGCCACGTGTGTTCCATTTAGCTCCGCGATTTAAACTCTTTATTTCACCTTTATAAGTTTTTCTTTGGTTTTCGATTAGAGCCTCGAGCCTAGTTTAAGTTTCAGCTGGCCCTTGGGTCCAACGAAAAGAAGAGGCTATATGCCGAAGAGGCCCGACAAACTGTCACTCAAGAGGGCAACTAATAATGGCTCCCCATTCTTTTTAAGAATGGGGAATCATTCTTTGTTACTACTTTGTCACTGTGCTTGCATTTTCATTTGTAGAATTTTTATTTGTACTTGGCCGACGCACATTCCGGCCCAACGATGCAGCCCTCCCAAATATCGCGTTGTTTTAGAGTTGTGAAAAACTTGAGAACGGGTCGAATTAGAGTTGCGTTAAATGCCACGCCGTTTTTCAAGTAGTGTCGCGAAAAAGAAAACGTGTCTCGCGTATTCTTGGAGTTGCGAAGTGACTCGCGGTTTTTAATTAGAGTTGCGACCAAATGAAAATCGTGGTTGATTTAGCGTTGCGCAATGATACCGCGATGGTTCTTGCAATTTTGCCGTGGTTATTGTTAGTTAAATTGTAGTATTTTATAATATATTTTACATATGAGAAAGTTTCTAGTGTTGCGGAAATTATTTTCGCGTCTTGAGCCTTCAGCTAACTTTACAGAGGATCTTCAATTACATTGCTTTTTGATATTACAAATAATTTACTGTTTGCTTTCTATCAGCCTTAATAAATAGTGTAGCGAAATGATTGCATCGCGAGTTCCCATTAGTGTTGCGTTGATTAAAGATCGTGTTTTTAATTAGAGTTGCAAATACCAGTCCCCAACTGCTTCCAATTGGAAGCCTGTTCATGAGCCACCCTGGAGTGTGGCACATCATCATCAGCCAAAGACCATAGCTGAATCTTGCGCGTTTAGTGTTGCGTTTAAAGAGACAATTGGTGCATAGAGCATCGAGTCATTCTTTCATTAGTGTTGCGTCCAATCGCGATTTTGCTGATTTTTAATACTATTAATGATTAACTTGAATTAGAGTTGCTATTTGACATATTGAAGCACCACTCGCGTCTGATTCTTACAAATTTGTGTTGCTATTGAATTTTCTAATGTTTAAAAGTAGTATACTAGCGTTGCGTTACATAAATATTCTTTAAATAATATAAAGTTGTTGGCGGCCCTTCTGGCCACCTGTTACTTCAGGCATTTTCAACATTTTTTTTTTATCAAAGCCAATTCATTGTCAATTATTGTTCTACATGGTGTATTTTTTCTTTTCAGCGTTTCATTTTATTTAGTTTTCTTAATAATTATACTACCTGGAATGTCTGTTGATGGAAATACTGCTAAAAAATTGCATACATAATAGTATATCACCGTGTGGACGAAATGAAGGAAAAGAAAAGAAAAGGAAATAAATGAAAAAAATGAAAGAAAAGAAAGGAATAAAAAGAAATAATTAAAAGAAATAATTTGTAGAATCTTTGATAAATTTATAATAATTCTAGATAGTAGATTTCAATTAGATTCAATACTAGTAACTGTTCATTATTGGATTTTAACTCTTAAATATTTTCCCCTAATCGTTGCAATTGTATTTTTACCTTTGTTTAGTAGAGATAATTTTTATAACTTTTCGAGCTTGCTTTGTAGAAATTGAAATTCACTCGCGATATCCGTAAATGTGTAAACAAAAATCCTTACACGAAAAATGTTCTTGGCCGTAGTTGTGGCTCGGCATAGTGATAGTGGAAGTTTGATATTTTGCTTCCGAATAATCGTTTGTCGCTCCTTTGTAGAAGCAAAATAGAATCAATTATAGTGAAATGTGACTACTTCATTTTGAAGTTTTTAATGATATTGATACCACCATTCAGTTTGATCTAGAACGTACAAAAGAATACATCACTTTGGCCGAAATCCAATTACCTACTGTTATTAAAAAGTAGCTGCATTTCCCATATCAATTCTGATTTATTAACTTTGCTAAAATTCAGTTATTACGAATTAGAAGCAGCTTCATTTCGATATAAAATGGGGAGACTTGGGGATGTCACTAATCCAATGCTTGAGATTGTTACAGATTCACAGATGAACCCAAATATGCTATATTAAACAAACATAAGTACATACGTCAGAGGCTCAAGAGTGGAATATATAGAATACAGATCCAGAAATATTATCAAAGACACGATTGGAAACTTTAAAATTCAAGAGCCAGCCTCGTCGATCCAATTTGTGAGTTTAAGAATTCATTCTTATAATGCTTTACTAATTATTTCGAGTTTGTGCATGTTTTAGAAGCATTGAAAAGAAGAGGATTCATGAAACAATGTATAATACGAACACACCGTCACCCCATCCCTGCCCCAAACCCCTGTCCTTATTAACTAATTACAGGTGTTAGACAATTAATTAGGCAGGCCCAAATATAAATCGAACAATACTTTAAGCTCTTTATGGATTTGTCTCAACACACAATCTTAGATCTTAATACTGGCAGGTTTTACACGAATTGAAATTATTAGAGTTTTAATTATGCAGGGTTTATAAAACCAAATATTGTTGGCAGGTGCTGCAATTGTTCGGTTCGAGTTTCTGTCTGTTCTAGGACACCATGGACCACGAGAGATTAATACGGACTAACCGAAGAGGATTTAAGTATATGCATACTCATACCTACACGAGTATGGGATAGTATCTATTACAGTCCTATGTAGATAGGATATTATTGAAATTGTTCTTTTATTCGAACTGTTAGATGTTATACCTACTAGGTAGGGCGATTCTAGTTTTAAGTCAGATCTTTAGTCAGGTAGGGCGCATTTGAATCTAATCTAGTATTTAAGAAGGGAGGATTTATTTTCAACCTGTGTCTTAGTTTTTAAGGCAGCAGCATACACTGCTGCAATAATATTTCGCTGTCTAATTTTTAAGATCACAGGATATATTTTTAAGAAAGTTTTATTTCAGGAAATTGAATTCTCTTGCAAATTTTCTTTCAGGTTTCCTTCTGATATTCAACTTAGCTTTCGGTCGTGAATTTACCAAGTACTCCTCTTGTTGTCTTACTTGTACTACGATCAATTAATGAACGTTCTACAAATTGACAATAATAGGAGATTTTTGTTTCTCACATGTTATATTAGAATTTGTTTTCGCATAATTGGAGGGTGGAAGGGCCGTGGCTAGGGTGGGTCTCCATGCGCAGTAACCTCCACGTGGTGAGACCCGGGCAATCAATTATTTATCGTATAATTATTAAACGTTTAAGAGACGTTTGATAATTATGTGGAAAATAATTCGAGCGAATTGACTGCGAATTGACCCCTAGGCTCCCTTTTCCCTTCATAATTATTCTTCCATTCCTCCTCGGCGCGCGCGAATCTAGCATTCTGACCCCGAGGCTCCCTTTTCCCTTCATAATTATTCTTCCATTCCTCCTCGGCGCGCGCGAATCTAGCATTCGACCCCGAGGTTGCCTTTCCTTTCGTAACTATTTCGTTTCCTTTTCCGTTCTCGGCTCGGGGGACTGATGGTTGGGGACTTAGTGTCAGCCAGTTACGATGTGTGGGGGCGTGATTGTGGTTCTGGACCCTGGTCACGAGGCCCTCGGTTAGACTACGTTCTCTAACATGGGTAGGTTATCCACCATTCTGGAATCGTGGTCGCGGTTCTTGCAATATCCGGGTTGCAGTGTCATCGGGGGGCGGTGTGTGGGGCTGTGATTGCTTTTCTGGACACTTTGGCCCGCCTAGTAGGAAATTCCTATGTGTTAGACCACGCCAAGCACACCTTGGGGTGGCAGAAGGCATACGGGTCATAATCTAGAATCGTGGTTGTGGTCTTGCATATCCGTGCCTTAATGATTTCTGTGGCTCGGAATCGAAACTGGTGTCGGTGCTAAGTCGTTTTACTGTACAGACTCTGGCCGAGGGCTCGCGGGCTGCTCGGTAGCAGTCACAAACACAGTAGAAATACTGTCGCGAAATTAGAATCACTTTGTTTGTCAATCATAAGTGTTCCATTAGAGTCAGGGCCCTGTTCGACGAGTTCGGCTTTCAAAGGCACGTTTGGAAACTATAAAATTAAAGAGCCAGCTTCGTCGATTCAATTTCTGAGTTTAAGAAGTCATTTTTATAATACTTCATTAATTATTTCGTGTCTGCGTTTGCTTCAGAAGCATTGAAAATAATCAGCTAAAGAAGAAGAATCATGATAATACATACGTATAATATGACCACATCCCCGCCCTGCCCCTGCCCCTACCCGGGCCTTTTAATTCACTACATTTATTAGATAATTAATTAGGTGGGCCCAATTAAGATCGATCAATACGTTTAGCTCTTTATGTAGGCAGGATTTTTTCGAACAGACAACCTTAGAACTTTATACAGGCAGGTTTTACACGAATTGAAAATATTAGACTTTTAACTAGGCAGGGTTTAGAAAACCAAAAATTGTTGGCAGGTGCTGCAATTTTTTGGTGTGTGTTTCAGTCTGTTCTAGGACACCATGGACCACATGATTAATATCGATGAATTGAAGGGGAATTAAACATATATGTACGTAATTATACCTATACGAGTTTGGTAAAGTATCTTTTACATTCCTATGTTGGTAGGATATTATTGAAATTATTCTTTTAATTGAACTCTTAGATGTTATACCAGGTAGGGTGATTCTAGTCTTAAGTTAGCTCTTTAGTCAGGCAGGGCGTATTCGAATCTAATCTAAAATTTAAGAAAGTGGGGTTTATTTTTGCGTTATGTCTTAGCTTTTAAGCCCGCAGTGTTCACCACTGCAATAATATTTCGTTGTCTAGTTTTTAAGATCATATGATATATTTTTAAGAAAGTTTTATTTCAGGAAATTGAATTCTCTTGCAAATTTTCTTTCAGGTTTCCTTCTGATATTCAACTTAGCTTTCGGTCGTGAATTTACCAAGTACTCCTCTTGTTGTCTTACTTGTACTACGATCAATTAATGAACGTTCTACAAATTGACAATAATAGGAGATTTTTGTTTCTCACATGTTATATTAGAATTTGTTTTCGCATAATTGGAGGGTGGAAGGGCCGTGGCTAGGGTGGGTCTCCATGCGCAGTAACCTCCACGTGGTGAGACCCGGGCAATCAATTATTTATCGTATAATTATTAAACGTTTAAGAGACGTTTGATAATTATGTGGAAAATAATTCGAGCGAATTGACTGCGAATTGACCCCTAGGCTCCCTTTTCCCTTCATAATTATTCTTCCATTCCTCCTCGGCGCGCGCGAATCTAGCATTCTGACCCCGAGGCTCCCTTTTCCCTTCATAATTATTCTTCCATTCCTCCTCGGCGCGCGCGAATCTAGCATTCGACCCCGAGGTTGCCTTTCCTTTCGTAACTATTTCGTTTCCTTTTCCGTTCTCGGCTCGGGGGACTGATGGTTGGGGACTTAGTGTCAGCCAGTTACGATGTGTGGGGGCGTGATTGTGGTTCTGGACCCTGGTCACGAGGCCCTCGGTTAGACTACGTTCTCTAACATGGGTAGGTTATCCACCATTCTGGAATCGTGGTCGCGGTTCTTGCAATATCCGGGTTGCAGTGTCATCGGGGGGCGGTGTGTGGGGCTGTGATTGCTTTTCTGGACACTTTGGCCCGCCTAGTAGGAAATTCCTATGTGTTAGACCACGCCAAGCACACCTTGGGGTGGCAGAAGGCATACGGGTCATAATCTAGAATCGTGGTTGTGGTCTTGCATATCCGTGCCTTAATGATTTCTGTGGCTCGGAATCGAAACTGGTGTCGGTGCTAAGTCGTTTTACTGTACAGACTCTGGCCGAGGGCTCGCGGGCTGCTCGGTAGCAGTCACAAACACAGTAGAAATACTGTCGCGAAATTAGAATCACTTTGTTTGTCAATCATAAGTGTTCCATTAGAGTCAGGGCCCTGTTCGACGAGTTCGGCTTTCAAAGGCACGTTTGGAAACTATAAAATTAAAGAGCCAGCTTCGTCGATTCAATTTCTGAGTTTAAGAAGTCATTTTTATAATACTTCATTAATTATTTCGTGTCTGCGTTTGCTTCAGAAGCATTGAAAATAATCAGCTAAAGAAGAAGAATCATGATAATACATACGTATAATATGACCACATCCCCGCCCTGCCCCTGCCCCTACCCGGGCCTTTTAATTCACTACATTTATTAGATAATTAATTAGGTGGGCCCAATTAAGATCGATCAATACGTTTAGCTCTTTATGTAGGCAGGATTTTTTCGAACAGACAACCTTAGAACTTTATACAGGCAGGTTTTACACGAATTGAAAATATTAGACTTTTAACTAGGCAGGGTTTAGAAAACCAAAAATTGTTGGCAGGTGCTGCAATTTTTTGGTGTGTGTTTCAGTCTGTTCTAGGACACCATGGACCACATGATTAATATCGATGAATTGAAGGGGAATTAAACATATATGTACGTAATTATACCTATACGAGTTTGGTAAAGTATCTTTTACATTCCTATGTTGGTAGGATATTATTGAAATTATTCTTTTAATTGAACTCTTAGATGTTATACCAGGTAGGGTGATTCTAGTCTTAAGTTAGCTCTTTAGTCAGGCAGGGCGTATTCGAATCTAATCTAAAATTTAAGAAAGTGGGGTTTATTTTTGCGTTATGTCTTAGCTTTTAAGCCCGCAGTGTTCACCACTGCAATAATATTTCGTTGTCTAGTTTTTAAGATCATATGATATATTTTTAAGAAAGTTTTATTTCAGGAAATTGAATTCTCTTGCAAATTTTCTTTCAGGTTTCCTTCTGATATTCAACTTAGCTTTCGGTCGTGAATTTACCAAGTACTCCTCTTGTTGTCTTACTTGTACTACGATCAATTAATGAACGTTCTACAAATTGACAATAATAGGAGATTTTTGTTTCTCACATGTTATATTAGAATTTGTTTTCGCATAATTGGAGGGTGGAAGGGCCGTGGCTAGGGTGGGTCTCCATGCGCAGTAACCTCCACGTGGTGAGACCCGGGCAATCAATTATTTATCGTATAATTATTAAACGTTTAAGAGACGTTTGATAATTATGTGGAAAATAATTCGAGCGAATTGACTGCGAATTGACCCCTAGGCTCCCTTTTCCCTTCATAATTATTCTTCCATTCCTCCTCGGCGCGCGCGAATCTAGCATTCTGACCCCGAGGCTCCCTTTTCCCTTCATAATTATTCTTCCATTCCTCCTCGGCGCGCGCGAATCTAGCATTCGACCCCGAGGTTGCCTTTCCTTTCGTAACTATTTCGTTTCCTTTTCCGTTCTCGGCTCGGGGGACTGATGGTTGGGGACTTAGTGTCAGCCAGTTACGATGTGTGGGGGCGTGATTGTGGTTCTGGACCCTGGTCACGAGGCCCTCGGTTAGACTACGTTCTCTAACATGGGTAGGTTATCCACCATTCTGGAATCGTGGTCGCGGTTCTTGCAATATCCGGGTTGCAGTGTCATCGGGGGGCGGTGTGTGGGGCTGTGATTGCTTTTCTGGACACTTTGGCCCGCCTAGTAGGAAATTCCTATGTGTTAGACCACGCCAAGCACACCTTGGGGTGGCAGAAGGCATACGGGTCATAATCTAGAATCGTGGTTGTGGTCTTGCATATCCGTGCCTTAATGATTTCTGTGGCTCGGAATCGAAACTGGTGTCGATGCTAAGTCGTTTTACTGTACAGACTCTGGCCGAGGGCTCGCGGGCTGCTCGGTAGCAGTCACAAACACAGTAGCAATACTGTCGCGAAATTAGAATCACTTTGTTTGTCAATCATAAGTGTTCCATTAGAGTCAGGGCCCTGTTCGACGAGTTCGGCTTTCAAAGGCACGTTTGGAAACTATAAAATTAAAGAGCCAGCTTCGTCGATTCAATTTCTGAGTTTAAGAAGTCATTTTTATAATACTTCATTAATTATTTCGTGTCTGCGTTTGCTTCAGAAGCATTGAAAATAATCAGCTAAAGAAGAAGATTCATGATAATACATACGTATAATATGACCACATCCCCGCCCTGCCCCTGCCCCTACCCGGGCCTTTTAATTCACTACATTTATTAGATAATTAATTAGGTGGGCCCAATTAAGATCGATCAATACGTTTAGCTCTTTATGTAGGCAGGATTTTTTCGAACAGACAACCTTAGAACTTTATACAGGCAGGTTTTACACGAATTGAAAATATTAGACTTTTAACTAGGCAGGGTTTAGAAAACCAAAAATTGTTGGCAGGTGCTGCAATTTTTTGGTGTGTGTTTCAGTCTGTTCTAGGACACCATGGACCACATGATTAATATCGATGAATTGAAGGGGAATTAAACATATATGTACGTAATTATACCTATACGAGTTTGGTAAAGTATCTTTTACATTCCTATGTTGGTAGGATATTATTGAAATTATTCTTTTAATTGAACTCTTAGATGTTATACCAGGTAGGGTGATTCTAGTCTTAAGTTAGCTCTTTAGTCAGGCAGGGCGTATTCGAATCTAATCTAAAATTTAAGAAAGTGGGGTTTATTTTTGCGTTATGTCTTAGCTTTTAAGCCCGCAGTGTTCACCACTGCAATAATATTTCGTTGTCTAGTTTTTAAGATCATATGATATATTTTTAAGAAAGTTTTATTTCAGGAAATTGAATTCTCTTGCAAATTTTCTTTCAGGTTTCCTTCTGATATTCAACTTAGCTTTCGGTCGTGAATTTACCAAGTACTCCTCTTGTTGTCTTACTTGTACTACGATCAGTTAATGAACGTTCTACAAATTGACAATAATAGGAGATTTTTGTTTCTCACATGTTATATTAGAATTTGTTTTCGCATAATTGGAGGGTGGAAGGGCCGTGGCTAGGGTGGGTCTCCATGCGCAGTAACCTCCACGTGGTGAGACCCGGGCAATCAATTATTTATCGTATAATTATTAAACGTTTAAGAGACGTTTGATAATTATGTGGAAAATAATTCGAGCGAATTGACTGCGAATTGACCCCTAGGCTCCCTTTTCCCTTCATAATTATTCTTCCATTCCTCCTCGGCGCGCGCGAATCTAGCATTCGACCCCGAGGTTGCCTTTCCTTTCGTAACTATTTCGTTTCCTTTTCCGTTCTCGGCTCGGGGGACTGATGGTTGGGGACTTAGTGTCAGCCAGTTACGATGTGTGGGGGCGTGATTGTGGTTCTGGACCCTGGTCACGAGGCCCTCGGTTAGACTACGTTCTCTAACATGGGTAGGTTATCCACCATTCTGGAATCGTGGTCGCGGTTCTTGCAATATCCGGGTTGCAGTGTCATCGGGGGGCGGTGTGTGGGGCTGTGATTGCTTTTCTGGACACTTTGGCCCGCCTAGTAGGAAATTCCTATGTGTTAGACCACGCCAAGCACACCTTGGGGTGGCAGAAGGCATACGGGTCATAATCTAGAATCGTGGTTGTGGTCTTGCATATCCGTGCCTTAATGATTTCTGTGGCTCGGAATCGAAACTGGTGTCGATGCTAAGTCGTTTTACTGTACAGACTCTGGCCGAGGGCTCGCGGGCTGCTCGGTAGCAGTCACAAACACAGTAGAAATACTGTCGCGAAATTAGAATCACTTTGTTTGTCAATCATAAGTGTTCCATTAGAGTCAGGGCCCTGTTCGACGAGTTCGGGCTTTCAAAGGCACGTTTGGAAACTATAAGATTAAAGAGCCAGCCTCGTCGATTCAATTTCTGAGTTTAAGAAGTCATTTTTATAATACTTCATTAATTATTTCGTGTCTGCGTTTGCTTCAGAAGCATTGAAAATAATCAGCTAAAGAAGAAGATTCATGATAATACATGCGTATAATATGACCACATCCCCGCCCTGCCCCTGCCCCTACCCGGGCCTTTTAATTCACTACATTTATTAGATAATTAATTAGGTGGGCCCAATTAAGATCGATCAATACGTTTAGCTCTTTATGTAGGCAGGATTTTTTCGAACAGACAACCTTAGAACTTTATACAGGCAGGTTTTACACGAATTGAAAATATTAGACTTTTAACTAGGCAGGGTTTAGAAAACCAAAAATTGTTGGCAGGTGCTGCAATTTTTTGGTGTGTGTTTCAGTCTGTTCTAGGACACCATGGACCACATGATTAATATCGATGAATTGAAGGGGAATTAAACATATATGTACGTACTTATACCTATATGAGTTTGGTAAAGTATCTTTTACATTCCTATGTTGGTAGGATATTATTGAAATTATTCTTTTAATTGAACTCTTAGATGTTATACCAGGTAGGGTGATTCTAGTCTTAAGTTAGCTCTTTAGTCAGGCAGGGCGTATTCGAATCTAATCTAAAATTTAAGAAAGTGGGGTTTATTTTTACGTTATGTCTTAGCTTTTAAGCCCGCAGTGTTCACCACTGCAATAATATTTCGTTGTCTAGTTTTTAAGATCATATGATATATTTTTAAGAAAGTTTTATTTCAGGAAATTGAATTCTCTTGCAAATTTTCTTTCAGGTTTCCTTCTGATATTCAACTTAGCTTTCGGTCGTGAATTTACCAAGTACTCCTCTTGTTGTCTTACTTGTACTACGATCAGTTAATGAACGTTCTACAAATTGACAATAATAGGAGATTTTTGTTTCTCACATGTTATATTAGAATTTGTTTTCGCATAATTGGAGGGTGGAAGGGCCGTGGCTAGGGTGGGTCTCCATGCGCAGTAACCTCCACGTGGTGAGACCCGGGCAATCAATTATTTATCGTATAATTATTAAACGTTTAAGAGACGTTTGATAATTATGTGGAAAATAATTCGAGCGAATTGACTGCGAATTGACCCCTAGGCTCCCTTTTCCCTTCATAATTATTCTTCCATTCCTCCTCGGCGCGCGCGAATCTAGCATTCTGACCCCGAGGCTCCCTTTTCCCTTCATAATTATTCTTCCATTCCTCCTCGGCGCGCGCGAATCTAGCATTCGACCCCGAGGTTGCCTTTCCTTTCGTAACTATTTCGTTTCCTTTTCCGTTCTCGGCTCGGGGGACTGATGGTTGGGGACTTAGTGTCAGCCAGTTACGATGTGTGGGGGCGTGATTGTGGTTCTGGACCCTGGTCACGAGGCCCTCGGTTAGACTACGTTCTCTAACATGGGTAGGTTATCCACCATTCTGGAATCGTGGTCGCGGTTCTTGCAATATCCGGGTTGCAGTGTCATCGGGGGGCGGTGTGTGGGGCTGTGATTGCTTTTCTGGACACTTTGGCCCGCCTAGTAGGAAATTCCTATGTGTTAGACCACGCCAAGCACACCTTGGGGTGGCAGAAGGCATACGGGTCATAATCTAGAATCGTGGTTGTGGTCTTGCATATCCGTGCCTTAATGATTTCTGTGGCTCGGAATCGAAACTGGTGTCGATGCTAAGTCGTTTTACTGTACAGACTCTGGCCGAGGGCTCGCGGGCTGCTCGGTAGCAGTCACAAACACAGTAGAAATACTGTCGCGAAATTAGAATCACTTTGTTTGTCAATCATAAGTGTTCCATTAGAGTCAGGGCCCTGTTCGACGAGTTCGGCTTTCAAAGGCACGTTTGGAAACTATAAAATTAAAGAGCCAGCTTCGTCGATTCAATTTCTGAGTTTAAGAAGTCATTTTTATAATACTTCATTAATTATTTCGTGTCTGCGTTTGCTTCAGAAGCATTGAAAATAATCAGCTAAAGAAGAAGATTCATGATAATACATACGTATAATATGACCACATCCCCGCCCTGCCCCTGCCCCTACCCGGGCCTTTTAATTCACTACATTTATTAGATAATTAATTAGGTGGGCCCAATTAAGATCGATCAATACGTTTAGCTCTTTATGTAGGCAGGATTTTTTCGAACAGACAACCTTAGAACTTTATACAGGCAGGTTTTACACGAATTGAAAATATTTGACTTTTAACTAGGCAGGGTTTAGAAAACCAAAAATTGTTGGCAGGTGCTGCAATTTTTTGGTGTGTGTTTCAGTCTGTTCTAGGACACCATGGACCACATGATTAATATCGATGAATTGAAGGGGAATTAAACATATATGTACGTACTTATACCTATACGAGTTTGGTAAAGTATCTTTTACATTCCTATGTTGGTAGGATATTATTGAAATTATTCTTTTAATTGAAGTCTTAGATGTTATACCAGGTAGGGTGATTCTAGTCTTAAGTTAGCTCTTTAGTCAGGCAGGGCGTATTCGAATCTAATCTAAAATTTAAGAAAGTGGGGTTTATTTTTACGTTATGTCTTAGCTTTTAAGCCCGCAGTGTTCACCACTGCAATAATATTTCGTTGTCTAGTTTTTAAGATCATATTGTAGGATCGGGCGCCTCCATCAAAGAACATAAGAGGAACCTAAGAACCACGTTGCCTAAGAAGGGGCCGTGGCGTAGTGGCGCTGATCAGTGCCTAGTAATACGAAGGTCTCGGGTTCTATTCCCGATGACTCCCCTTCATTTTTATAAAGTTCCTACAATATGATATATTTTTAAGAAAGTTTTATTTCAGGAAATTGAATTCTCTTGCAGATTTTCTTTCAGGTTTCCTTCTGATATTCAACTTAGCTTTCGGTCGTGAATTTACCAAGTACTCCTCTTGTTGTCTTACTTGTACTACGATCAATTAATGAACGTTCTACAAATTGACAATAATGGGAGATTTTTGTTTCTCACATGTTATATTAGAATTAGTTTTCGCATAATTGGAGGGTGGAAGGGCCGTGGCTAGGGTGGGTCTCCATGCGCAGTAACCTCCACGTGGTGAGACCCGGGCAATCAATTATTTATCGTATAATTATTAAACGTTTAAGACACGTTTGATAATTATGTGGAAAATAATTCGAGCGAATTGACTGCGTATTGTACTTAGGATACAATGTACAATAGTGGCCGCTCAGTGTTCGTTTATATCCCCAATTAATGCTTGCCGAGACATCGCCACCAATCCTTGGACCTACTCCGAATCGGAGTATAAATTATACTCCAATTATTAATTTGTTATTATATATTTTCAGAAAAACCTCGATTAGTACACTTCGCTCGGGACCGAATACGAACACTAATCGTTTGCAGACACGTTTATCGTGGGAATTGTCTTATATTAGTAAATGATTTACTTCGTTATTGTTATTAGTTGAATATAAATAAGAAATTGCTTCTTTCATTAACGATAAAATTGCTCCAATGAAAAAGATAATGAAAGAATTTGTCTAGTAATTATACAATTAACAATTGTAGTATACAATTATCGTCATTATCTTTTTCATTGTGGCAACTTTATTGTTTGGGTGTTAAAACAATATACATCTCTTAGCTCAATTTTTTTTTGGTAATTTATCAGAAAATAATGTAAAGTATAACTTTAAAAATTATTTCATTTATTGATAGTACAATTGAAATAAGAAAACTTGTTAACATGTGTTTCTTTAATTAAAAGATTTTTAATTAACATTAAATGTTTCATATCCTTTGTTGCCTTTCATTGCGGCAAAGAACAATAGAATTCTTTGAAATTGTTCAATTTTCGCATCGTTTTCAATAATCTGTGGATAACGTTGCGAGTAACACGGAAATGGTAATGGGACGCGGCGTCCCAGAAATCGTGGCCGAAAAAATACATTGCATGTCTTGTCTATTCCTATATCTCGTCGGTGCTTATAGTGCTGGCAAGGACAGCTTGCGAATTCTTGATTACGTTGTCAAGGAAACGCGAGATGCTAATTAAAGGTGAGAATTAAGGTGGGCTAGACCATTCGGTCGCCAAAAAAATTTCCAACACTAGTGACACTGGTATAGGAGGGGAAATAAGAACGTGAGGTACGCCACTGTTGAATAGTAGTGAACGTGGCGAAAATGTCTCTTTTCAGAATATATAAGAATAGAAAGATACCTGGCTTTCCAGGGAAATACCGTGGTCATAAAGCACCGCAGTTTCGATTAATGTGGTGGCATTTATTGTTAGGCTGTATGGGACTTGCGATTTTAGAATTCAAAGTAACGGAAAGCCTTTTAACTAAATTACAGGTACTTACCTGGATATAAAGATACCGGTAATTCTCCTATCTCTGTCATTATTATCAAAGTCGGGAATATTTCCGGCAAGGCATTCATCATTTTACTAAAATAAACTCATTTAAGTAAAATTTATGGGGTTTCCTGGTTTTATAATAATCGATCGACCCCCGTCACCTGTTGTGAGGGCGAAAAAAATCTAATTATCAGGATAATTTTTAGATACATTGCAGTGGGCAAGCTGATTCCTAATTAACTTAGCCGATTCTATATCCACGCTATGAGTCTAGACGAACTATATGAGAGAAAGCAGTGCATTCAATTTATTGTTCCTTTATTATTTTACTTCAAAAAAATATACACAATACATAAAATATAATATAAACACAGCCTAACGCATTTATGGGAAAAGATAACAATGATAATGATAAAAGTAACTATCATTAATCCTTACGAATTATTTCACAACTGGAAATTAGTTAACACCTTTCAGTATTTCGATTTAGTAACAATCAGGTGCAATTACCTATGCCGTATAATATTCATTTACAAAGTATGTTGAGCAACAAGAATGTATAATACATACGTTTCGACAAACATTCAAAATTGACGCGCCGTTTACGCGCCGCTAATCGATATTTTAAGACGATTATTTTCTTAGCAAAACGATCGGCTAATCGGGACACTGTAACGCGTGTTACAAACTTATTATTCGGTGTCGGGATGCATTTTCTCTCACTTACGTAACGTCATATAAACCGAAAGTAAATACGTTCCTTGTTATTCTAAAATTTCGTGTAAAATTTCAACAGTACCGGGCTCGTAGTAAATTTACGCTCCCTGACTCGTTCTACATCCCCTGCACATTCCTCCTCTCGCGGTTTACTCTTAATCGTAGTAACTTCCATAAAAGGAGGTGAAGGCCGTGTCAGAGCTGACGCTTGGTGGTAAACTTGTCCCGTCCATTGTTTCCTTTTCGCTGCCAAGGGTCGACGCCCTAACATCTAAGGTGCCGCATACACCAGACACCCCTGAACTCGTGGCCATTTCCACTTCCCCGACATCAGGGTGAGACATGTGTCTTAAAATGACGTCACTTTAATCCATGGTCAATTGCTAATTAATTTCCTGAATGTATCGTTGATGAAAATCAAAATTAAATAGGGGACACCGGGTTCGTTTTATACATGTAGAAACTTGCAATTCAATTACTTCTGAAGTTCGTTTGACGTGTGCGCAATGTTCAAGTTATTTTAATGCATGGCAATTTAGGTCAATTCAGCATCGGCATAATTATCGAACCTTAACTCCACGATAGAAATATATCAAGCGACGTTTAAGAAAACGCGGCGCATTCTGAAGTGTCATTAGCGATCACTTTCGTTCACACACAAAAGCTTCCTGCGACTTTCTTTAACGTCCTTTCAACGTATTACCCGCAAATTAAAATGGGTCATCTTGTAAATCGGCGCATGAACGTTACCTGTAATCTGGAGCGCATGGTTCAGCGTGCTGTCTTCGAGTACCCGACGACATCGGCGTTCTCTTTATCGCGTAGACGTATATGCCCATCATTGTGAGCGTGTACGAGACGAAATACAATGCGTGAAACTGGAACAGGTGGATGGAGTGTTACTAGCACGTATACGTGCGAATTGTCTGTCATTTCGGTTGTTCCAACAGACAATTCCATCCGCGAAACGCACAGCTTCGAATAGGTGGAAGGTATTCAGACAATGGTACTACCATATTGTTCATTTACATTGTACTAAGGAAATAGCACGTTAAATGCAGAAAGTAACGTACCTTGTATTGATGTACCAGCATGCCGGATAAAACGTTGAAGGAATCTGCTGTCAGCAGTGCTAATTGCAGCGCTGTTGCGCCAGATTCGAACAGTATAACAGGTACCAACGAGAAAAAGACGAATTGTGTGATACAGTAAACCACCAAGAATGTGATTACCGGTGCGTTGTTCCATTGGAAGGATTCTAGTTTCAAGCTCTCCAGCACAGCTCTGAAATATCATAACAACATTTCTGTTAATATCGCATCGCATGATAACGACAATTTGATCTGCTTCATACGAGACTCACGTTTGCATGCAGCATAATATAGTACCAAAGAAACCAATCATGCCTAGATACTCGATCATATCGACTGTCTTGACGGCTAATTCTTGTAGCACCGTTGTTATAGAAAATAATACAGCCCCTCCGAGGCACAGCATGTCCCCGACAAGTTGATTTTTTCCTTTGAATAGAGGTTTGAAGTTTATTGATTAAACTGTACCGTGTGATTGAAATTAGCAGTATTCAACGATCATTATTTTTCTTCTGCAATCTAAAATTATCTGCAATCACCTGTAGAAGCAGGATCTTTATTGTCATCGATTCCTGCCCAAACCAAGCATCCTACTCCCATCAAACAAACGGATACACCGACTATATGCACCATTCGGTATCTCACCCCCAGAACTAAACACGATAACGCCAGCGCAACTGGTATAGCCACGCAATCGAGAAGCTGAAACAGAATTTTCTTTGGTCAATCATTCTTTGCATCGTTAAAATTTCGATGCAGCGACGGACAACAATAACGAAGTCCGATGCTCGCATTACGTTTGATCGAGAATAGCTAGTCGAGGGGTGAGTGTATCGGGTCGAAGACCCGAGTGGTAGGTTCTGTCCAATACAATGGCTGTTCCGTGCCATTCATAACGACCACGGATACTATGCAGTTTAGACGACGACCACACCGCGAAACTTGTTTGCATCTTATTGTGCCGGAACACTTTTACTATCAATGCAATTTTTTCGTGTTTTCTGAGTTCCGAATATACGAGAGATTTGCAGGATACATAAAAAGTTGTATAGCATACAAGAGCAAAGAAAAGGAAATGCAGCACATTTTAATTTGCATGCTTTAATAGAAATAAATTTATCTGTTTAATTCACGAGAACAACTATTTTTGAATGAAACGAGACGGTGAACTAAATTTTCTGCAGTGTTCTTTTTTTCACTATAGAAATGTTTGAAGGGAACAATGAATCGTTCCTTGAATGTATACTGTATGGAAAATGCAGGACCGTTTTTAAGTAAAGCGTAACGACGAAAACTCTCGTGACATCATTAGCGCGTACCTGTATACTAGCTAGGCTGGTGAATTGATGCGAGGATGTTATAAGTGTGCATGCTTCAACGTCAATGAGTGCCAGCAGCAAGTACCTCCATCCACGGGCTCTTATGACTGAAATTAGGCCATTCCCTACCCCTCTGCAGGACATCCAAGTTGTGTATACAAGGCACATCATAATGTAATGTGGAAGATTTTGTCCTATTCGACGGGAAATAATTTCCGGTTTGTAATGTAATTGACACGGTGCAATATTACTTATGCAAGCGATCTCTCATTAATGACTCACCGGTGGGAAGCGCAAGCTGATACTCGGTGTTGATGTGGTGATTTGCTAGTGTCATGAAGCATAGCACCAGGGATAAAAATTGCCCCATTATTATCGCTCTCCATACTGACCTGTTAGAAATAAAAGAATAACCACCATTAAAAAACTAATAGTTTTGTACATGACAAATGATAAAATAAAGTACAAGAAAGTTGAGGAAGTTCAGTAGAGTAATGCGACAATAATTGACAGAAAAAGTATCAAGAAATAAATACCGAGTAAATTAAATTGTCAATCGATAATCATTATATCTATCAACACCTCTCCGGCGAAGGAAAAAAACAATCGGGCATATTTCTAAAACATATTCGAACCACCTTTAACCGGATTGGATAAAGTTCTGTTCGATTCAAGTAATAGATCACAATTGCGATACACTGCGCGGCCATCGAACCCATGGCATTGTTTTTCCATTCATAAACAACGCACAAGAAAATTTACAGCAAATACCCGCCACTTTTATTCGCGAACTCCCCTCCTCTAGCCGGCACCAGCGTCGAGTATACCACTCAAGGGGTGGATCTACCTTTGCTTTCACTGTCAAATACCTTCTTACGTCGGCCAATCATCCCTCACTTACGTACCATTGTCCCAGATCCGATATGTAATTTTCAATCTTGTCGCAGACCCCATTTCTCGGCTGCATCGTTGAATTTTCGCCGCAGCGACGATCACCCGTTGACACTCCCATGCCATGGTGCATTTTCATCCCTAGGCTCTTAGCTACCGGTGTTAGAGAAGGGGCGCTTGCGCAAACTCTTTCCCTCCATCAGCCCTTCAGAAGTAGGGAGAACGGTTTTTCGTTTTGCGAACGATACGAGAAGCAGCCGAAAACACGGTGTTCCATGATCGTCTTCCACGTTACTCACCGCGTCTGCATCGATCGCGTCTCGACGACTCGGGAAGAGGAAGATCGATGGAGTATGCAGTGTCCACTTTAGGCAGAATTCGTGAAATGATATTGTAATCGTTGAATCGATTTTCAAGATCGTTCATCAACTTCTTCTTTGAATTTCGTGAGCGCACGATAATTGTGTTACCGTTAGCTAATGGCACGGTACCACAAGATGATAAGGAAGATGATACTACGAAGCAATTTCTAAACGTAGAAGTAGGTACGAATGTGTAGAGATTTATTTTCGTAAACCTCGCGTATTTATTATAGAGGAACGGGGTAGGTAATTAGATATCAGTTTTGCTTGAGAAAATTACGAATTTTTTAATTAAATGCGCCGACACACGACGACTTTCTCAATAAGTCAACACGATTCTCTCGCAGTACACTCTCTCAAACTCCCTCTCGTTTCCCTCTACACCCTATATACATCCACTAGTTCACCCCTAGTTTCTCCTCAATTCCATTCCTCATTTGCTCCCATTCATTTAGAAGACACGCTGCAGACATTCCTAGGCGACGAATCTATAGTACTTAATTTATGTGGTACTTAAGTTAAAGCAGACGAAGCGAGGTAGAGTAAATGAAAGCGAAGTAAAGAAGTATGTCTTTCTTTATTCTCAGGTAATCTTGTCGTAGATCGTTATTTACAACGTATTGACGTTTTTGATTACATCGCGATTTCAGTCGTCAATAATCTTGAAAAAGTTCTCACGCAGCCGTAGAGAGCTCCACATTTGATATAAACTTTTTAACATCTTCAACTTACGTAATATTTATATATTATCTCGAACATTACGCTAATGAGTTAAGATAATAATCATTATGCACAAAATGTGTTCACTCGACGTATGAAAAGAAGGCAATCGTAACGTTTATGATAATGTAGATTTGTGCAGTCGGTTTCTCATGCCCATGAACAATAACAGTTTTGCAAATTGTCTATCTAAAGGAGGAAACTGTTGGCTACACGATATCCAGCCATCCTTACAAAGTTTGAAAAATAGATTGGAAAATATTTCGCCAGTCTTCCAGTTTGGTTTGCTCGTTCACGCGTACGAACGTTTCAATGAAATACCCTTGTACGCGCAATTCCTAATTAATGCGCCCTAACCGCATGTCGAAAATTTCCCATGAAACTTGGAATAACGATAAATGTGAATGCCGAACGCGAACGGTACAGACGCGTTCAACGTTGTGGTTTACCTATCAACATACGAGCGAGATTTTACCATCCTAAAAATCGAAATCGTGGATTATCGAATGCCTGTTGTTCCTAATGTATCCACTTTTTCGTGTAGAAATCGGAGACTATGATTATCGAAGACATTTTGGGAAAGATAATCTTTTCTTTCCTTTTATTTTTTTGTTGATAAATCGATCGATTGGTCACTCAGCTATACGAAAAACGACATGAGTTTCAAATATTGTTTACTTCTTCTTGGCTTCTTCTTCGACCGCTTCGTTCTGTTTACGGAAGCAATCACCCACTGGGAAGAAGTCCCAACACCTTTGCTGGTACATGTTCCAGACGTACGTTTCTTGACCAGTGTACTCTGTATCTGGTTTGTTGATTAAGTGCATGAGGAAGAACCTATTGAAATTGAAACGATTAAAGTGGCCCCTCCCTCGAGTGTTGTCGTTTCGAGAAAATAATAAATTGTATCGATGACTTACATATAATTAGCGAGATTATGCTCCTGCTGAACGTGCGTATCAAACCCGTGAGGTACTGTATCGAAATATTCTTTCCCTAAGCCACATATGAAACAGTTGCTCTCCATATTGGTCTTCACGTTTTCTAGCTGGTCTCGAAGCTCACCGAATGCGTCGATAATCAAACCTATAATGCAAGGAAATAATTATAATCATTTCCCCCCTCCCGACCCTAAAACAAGTATTCAATTAAAGTCGCCTTTTGTTTCGACTTACCCTGAATGATAGCCAACAAAATGACAATGACGAAGAAGAAGAAAGTGATGTCAAACATGATACGATAAACTTCGTAATCATCGCCATCAGGTTCGCCAATTTCGTCACCGATACCACCACCCGCTCTCACACCTTTATACAAATGGAATACAAAGCACTGAAACAGAAACATCATTGTTACTTAATATTCATTTAAACAAAGTTTTTGTAATTATTGCAATGTATTTTTCTGTAGCCCACCGTTAACATGTCGTGACACTTCTTGTCCACTTCGTCGTCCTCTTCTTGAATGTAGAATTTTCTAAAGAAGTTAAAAGCTATCACTGTGTATATATATACGACGATAGTTAACAACATCACTGTCAACACCAGCTGTTTCCCGTTGTGTGTTACGGACTGCAAGATCGTTCTCAACGTTTTAAAGCCAACCGCGACGTCCAGCAAGTGGGCAGCGAAGAAGAAGTTGTTGTAATTGCCAAGGATAGAGAATGTGAAGTACCACAGACTGTACAAAAATGCCTGGAGGCAAATATTATAGATTAGCACTGGTGGCTGAGTCAATCGGAAACCATCGTTTATCTGCAACTTACATTGTCCGTGATGGTGACACCAGCTTTCCATACTTGGTACCTCCAATCAATATTTACAATGCTGCGAGAAATGGGAAGCTTTTAGATATCAATAAATACCACCAAGTAATTAGTACAATAATGCACTTACAAGTGAATCAAACCGGAACCTTCTTCCTCTTGCTGACTGAACGAGGTCTTCTCCATGCCAAGCAAGTTGCTGATATAATCGAAATCATAGGTCTCGCTGTATTTCTGTCGAACTTTCTTCTTCACGAACTTGTCCCAATAGTTCACTGGGAACGTCTTTGCCGATATCACCATTTTGTCCCAGTGAGCTTTGATGTCATCCTCCTCAGGCGTCTCAGCAATGTACAGTCCGTCGAATTCTACTCGCCGTGCAATTTCCTTTTCCCGTTTGAAGATGGCCAATGGCACCTGCATCGAGACGTTTCCATTTCAAGACACATACATTCACTGCGCTTGAGAACACTCTGTACAAATCGAAATCTTTCGCCCACGTACTTTCAAATGATAATAAGCAACCAGCATAGCAAGAGAAACCAGTGCGTGAAGCATCGCCATGAGCCTTATGACGTGTGCCATGTAGTAGAAATCCTCCGAGACCTCTACGTATTCCAGAGCGTATACGTCTTCTTCTTCTTCTTCTGATTCATTTTCCCCGCTGCCACTTCCCATTTCCACTCCGCTGCCATTTCCCGAACCAGATGCACCCTCGCCAGACATCTCTGCCAATATGTCCGCTATTTGACCGCTACCTTCCTCGTCGCCATCGTCGCCCAAAGAAGAGACCTGTGGATCGGCAAATGATCGTTGATGTGACGCACTGTTATATCTTTGGAGAAAAATGATAATCACCTTGTAGAATAGCAGCATGAAGTTGATACAAAACGCAAGAACCAGAGCCACGTATTTCAAATTGTAGAAGTTCCTGGCCAAGAAAGAAACAATGCGATGCGTGTACTGTGAGAAATCGATAGAGGATCCCGAGGGTTCCGCTATGATTTCCTGTTTCGATTCGGCTTCTACCGCAGCCATGGCAGCTTGTTGTGCTGCTGCTGCCTCCGCTGTGGCTGCAGCTTGAGCTCTTGCCTGTTCTCCACTGTTTATTAACATAAACGTTATTATTTTTTATAAAATGAAAAAGCAGAAAGCAACGAGACAGTAAAATAGATCTATAAGAATAGAACATGACCGCACCCTAATAAATCGGCCAACGATACAGGCGTATCCGTATCACCACCTTCAGCCCTTGCACCCTCTTCGCCAGCAGCCTCCTCCGGTGTACTTTCACCCGTCTCTTCGATACTCGACTGTGGCGTGGAAGCTGCCGACTCGTGCGGCGCTATTTTAATTTGCCCACCCTCTTCTTTCGTTATATCCATTCCGAATGCTTGCACCTATGAAAGTAGTTGGCATTTGATTAAACGTCGATTTATTTTAGCAACCGTGACACGCGTAGGGCGTACACCTACCTGTAGATTCGATTCGTCAGGCGTTGGCGGCAAGGCGGGCAAATGTCTTAACGGTTTCTCTTCTTCTTCCTTCACCTCGACTACAGGCTCTTCTACATGTGGTCCTTTCATCAGTGCCAACAGCAACCTCATGAAATACCTGAGTATACAGCCAACACCGAAGCCAGAGTAATAGAACGCGTAGAAGATCATCTTGAAGAAGCCAATGAAAAGTTCCAGGAACGTCATTTGTTGCGCCTCAGCGATTTTGTTCTTGATGTTGGTCGGGGAGAATATGGAGAAGAGGAAGTAAATGCTATCCTTGCACGTTTGGATGGCCCTTCTGATGGGATCTTTATTTCTCTCCTCCTCGTCTTCGGTCATATAGGTGTAAGAGGATTCTCTAGCTTTTCCAATTCCTCCACTTTCCTCCACAGCCATCAACGCACTGGCGTGTTGCATTTCAAAGATCGCGTCCTCGCAGAAATTGATAAAGGTCTCCAATTTTTCCTTCTCCCCGGCTTCCACTACTGTGTTGTAGAAGTACGTCCTCTTCGACTCCTTGATCTGCGGTTTCTCCCATTGCTCGATGTTCGACTCCTTGATCTCGAAGTACACACGTTCGATCTTCTTGTTTCCACCAAGGATCTCGATTCTACCGAGGTACGGTTCGAAGTAGTTCAACACAGAGCCCGCTGTTTCGAGGAATCTGGCTAATCTAGGTTCGTTCGGCATGTGCTCCGATAGGTTGGTCAACAAAACAGCAAGATTGAAACCGATTTCTTTGGCTGGTTCGTGGAAACGGTCCATAAAGGCCACGTAGTCGATTTTTCCGTCGTGGTTCGTCTCGCAGCAGGCCAAGAGGAATTCCATTTCGTCGCTGGAAATATTCTACTGTGATTTATGCGACCCACAATATCGAATTTCATGAATAATAGGAATGTAGAAAAATTATTTACTCGGTGTAGCTCTTTTGTTGCTCCATTTTCTCCTTGAAATCCTTGGGATACACCCAACCATCGCTGTTAAGATCTACCTCCAAGAAACTGGGCGAAGATACGAGATCTTTCAGTTTCAAGAACATGTCGAAGTATTTCAGAATTAATTCTACGTTGCCGGCAGATTCCACCAACGTATCTACCATCTGCTTTCCAATTGTTCCATTTACGACGTTGCCTGAGGTAACGAAAAATCATCAATGGTTAAATAGAATAGCTTATGCGAAAGATAATTGGATTCGAATGGATCACGAAGGTCGATACCTTCAAGCATAGAGAGCATCATAGTTATCATGTCTTTCTGCAAGTTCAACAGTTCTTTCAGAAGGTCTACTTGGCTCGAGTGTTTGGATAGCTTGTCTTGCATATGCGAGAAGAGGAAGAGGAAACCTCCAACAGCGTCCCACAATCGAGAGTGCGCCAGTGCTTGTTGATTCTGAGCGCAAGGACCCTGAATTACCTCAGTGAGAGTGTTGAACACCTGACTAGCTACCCCGATAGCTTTGAAGAAATTGGCCTTGCCAGCAGGATCTATGAGTTCTTTGCTGGAGTAATGCCAATAGAAGTCCATGATAGATTCTTGAAGGCGTAGCAGATAATCGACAGTGCAAATAACAACGTTCACTGTCGTTGTGTTACCAGCTTGGGTTCTCAAATAGTTCTGCCAGTCTGGCATAATTTAAAGTAGCATTAATTAAATTTATTTAATTTTCAATGAAATTAATTTCCATCGATGCACCGTAAGTCCAAGGTATAATATTTAATACGAAGCTTACCGAGATTGTGACCTTCACAAGTGAGCTGAATGAATCGAAATAGCGCGCAGGTAAACTCGGCATCGTGCATATTCTTTTCTCCAGCAGCACCTTCGGAACCAACACCAAGACCTTCTGCTTTCGTGTTCCTCTCGAAAGCATCCAGATCCAGCACGCTACAGGAATTCATTAAACCAGCGATCGAGGTGAAGAAACCTACGTCCTTCTTCTCTTTCAAGTGGTTCAACATTCCTCGCTGGATCTCTATGTTTCCGCCGCGCAAAATAGAGATTCCTAGTTCCAAGGTTTTCATCACCATCTCGCTAGGTACACCTTTGCAGGCCGATATATGAAGCAGCACCATCTCGGCTACGCCACGATTCGCAAGACGTGCTTGATGGAATAGGAGCTTCTGCTTTTCCATTTCTTGCTCCTGCGTGGTTAACAGTTAAACATTATTTTCACGATTGCAAACGTTGATAGCTGTTGTTGTTAGGTCAAGTTCTTACCATAAGCTTATGCATCGGTCGCTTTAGGAAAGCATTGAAAAGTGAGAATGCAGAATATGTTAGTATTGTTAGAAATATCTTTGAAATTGTGTGAAAGGAGAAATGGTGGGTTGTCAGGATTAATATTCATTTTGTATGTACAGTGATTTAAGGGTCGGCCACTTTCAGTGGAAGCATATTTACAAGTTCAAACGAGAACAAATATTTTGCTGGGTCAGCTAAGTTCTACGATGAACGACATTTTAGGTGACTGATTCACTTTTGCCATGGTTACATTGGGTATCGAAGTTTGGGCAAACGATCGTACATATGGGAACAGCTGAATTTCCGCAAACGGCTACTTATGCTTACCATAAGTGGCTTATGTGCCTGCATTTACCGAGTTAGTAAGTGAGAAAAAATAGGACAATGTTATTAAGTTGGAAATAGTATGGTTTAATGGTCTACATCTTCATTACTCACAAAAATGTTAATGCACATTTGTTAGTTCTAAGATTCCCGTTAGCATAAGATTCTTCGTATTTCAACTTTTTCATAATCGTTAAAAATAATACTTACGTGGATAGAGGCGCCACCTTCTTCTTCGCCTCCTCCACCCTCATCTTCACCTTCCTCTTCTTCTTCCCCACAAGATTTCGATATAATTTGCGCGTAACTCATGTACAAAGGATCTTCTTGAAGAGCACCAGATCTTTCCGTCATGGCTCCGCGACAGAACGTTGTTACCAATTGCGTCAGCGGATCTGGTTTTCCTTCGTCCTCGTCTTTGTCCATTTTTTTCAATTCAGCATCCTCGAAAGATTGCTAGGAAAAAGGAAAGATACATATCAGCATATAAAGCCGACGTCATAATGAATCGTACAATGAAATATTTTCGTTGACGAAATTTAATATTACTGTTAGGTCTTCAATCATCACTTCTTGGCCGACATTCTCATCCTGCAACCAGAGCTCGTAGTACGTCCGCGCAAAAATATTTATAGCCCGATGCCTGAAATAAAATAATGGAGAATGATCGGTGAATGAATTGTTTAAAGTGCCGCCAAACGGTTACGTTACCTTCGCAACTTGTAAAGTGGTTCGCTACGTAGACATGCAATCGCTGCCCTTTTTCTTGCCGCACACAACACACGCTTCCAACCATCCCGAGATGGAGGAGGTTTCATTGCCTTTTAGCAGCATGCGCACACAACTATAGTCGTTAGATCACTAACAAAACAATTGCAGGTAAGATCGTCGATTATTAGTGTTTATTATTCGTATTGTTAGAGAAGCTTCTGAGGAAAACATTGTTATAAAAGAACTGAAATATTTCTTCATTTTTCAAACAATTAGAGAAAAATAAAAATAGGGGAATATTCCCATTGAATTATTGGTCGCGGTGAAAAGAAACACAAGTGTTGCAGAAGAAAATCAAACTGAAATAGGATACCTGGGTAGGGAATGTAGGGAAATTTGACGGAAACAAGCGATCACAGCTCGTTTACGTTGTATCGACACCACTGATCGATATTGACCCTTGCTCTGTTGTTGCGGATGATCTATCTACTCGAGAACATAAAATTACTAAATAAATCGACCGAATTCTTTGGAGCATCCAGCTCCTGCTATCTGACTGAGAAATAATGGACGTGAAGTATACGATATATAATAATCAAAAATGATCTGTCGCTTACCATATGCAGACCGTAAAGAACTTTAGCCATGTCGGTGATCCTTGCAACCACATCTTCTAATTGCTGCGCTTTAACTGGTTCCATGGAATCCTTTTTCTGGCCCAACTTGGAGTACAAATAATGTTGCCATGACATTTCGTCGGCTGGATCGATCTTGTCTGGCAATGTCAGCTGTGTCTTCGCGAATTCCGCAATGTCAGATTCCGCCATTTTCTTCAGGAACCGGTCCTTGCAGTGTTGCACTAGTTCTTGTTCACGACCGGCGAATAAGTTCAGTCCGACTGGTAGCAATCTCTTCAAGCAAGCCACCATCAATGAAGCCTGCACTTCTTTATCCTTGTCCCTCTTTTTGTCACGATGTTTCTTCTTTTTCTGTTATTTTAATCAATTGCGATTGATAAAAAGGAAATTACGTGATGCTAATATAAGAATTTCACAACAGCAAGAGCGATAGCTGTAGAAACATGATTTGCTTTTAAATCGGATACCAACCTTGCCCCCTCCAGAAGGCGTAGTTCCATCCGAAATAGTAGTGGATCTTCTGGTCGCTGTCGGCATGATTAGCACCATGTTATCAATTTCATTAGCCGAAATAAAGTTCTGTTCCTCGCGCAAGAAGTACTGCGACTTGGACCAAATATTAAATATCGACGCCACATGATTGTACAGATCTTCTGCTTCGGGTATATTGTTCCTCAGCCAATGGTTCCTTTGCAGATCAACGTACTTGATCAACAGTGGATAGAACGAATATATGTCGCGAACCAGGAGCTGCCAATCCTCTTGAATCTGTGCCTCAATTTGGGACGTGTCATCGGTGGACGATTTAATAAAACCACGAAGAGATTCTTCTTTGTGGAACATATTATCTGTACGCTTTCTAACTCTTTCGGCGAGCGGTAGGAAAGGATCTTTCAGTAGCTCCTCCGACGAATTGATAATGATTTGCTGTGTGTAAGCAGCGATACGAGTCATCCAAGGGGCGTTCTCGTTACCAATATGTTTCTTGATCAACTTCAATACGTTCTTCAGCAACTGATTCATGTGGTCACTGGTAACCATACTCACGTACGTTCCTTCGGTAGGATTTACGTTGTCTGGTCCCTGGGCCCACCAGAATGGCAAATAGGAACACAGCAAAGGTAGTATAACGTCAACCACGTGAGGAAGATCGCTGTAGGTCTTATCAGACTCAACGAATTGGTCCACTTCCGCTAGAATCGTTTCAAGGGTAGGCATGCTTAACTCCATTTTCGCCATGATGTCCTGCGCTTCCAAGGAGTGGTCCGCGATACGATTCAATAGAGAATAAGGATTGTGCTTGTTCAAATGGGGCTCCAGGAAGGCGACGGGGAAGCAACTGGAGAAAGCACCCAGACAGGAACCCAAGTTTGGTTTATTGCGTTCTATTTCTGTCTTCAAGTACTTTCTGTCGTGCGTCAAGGAGGCATCCACGCCGAGTGTGTACAGGGATGCCAGCATTTTGTAGGATGCTACCTGAATTTCATCCACTGTTCAAAGGCGAGGAGATCGATTAAATTACACATCTGCGAAAATTGAAACGGGCTCGAGGTAAAAATTGGCCTACTTACGTAACAAATCGCTACCGTACTCGCAAGCAGCCAAGTGATCAAACATGGCAGTGAGCACTGGCAAAACAATGCTGTTGATATACGACAAAGACGTGGAGGTTTTCAAATGGGTGCCTCTCAGGTGGCTATATTTGCCTTCTTGAAGATTCAGAATCGTGTGTCCAAGATCGTCCGCGGTGTTGTTGAAGAACGTCAACATGGACGTCCTAATGAATTCGGGACAGTTCTTCACCAAACTCTTCGCGTCTATGCCTTTGACTAATACTTGAAGGCAACGGACGGTGATCCTCACATCCGGCCCGAATGCAGCCAATCTGGATCTCAGAAGGCTCGCCAATTTGCAAAACAGCGCCGCTACCATTTCCTTCTCTTTTAAGGACGCAGCTCCGACGTTATTGGTGGCCGTGGCCACAGCGATGAAATAGTTCTTGTGAGTGCTGAAGTATTTCTCCATTAAAGGCAGCACGACCTTGCTGAAGAACTTGATGTCTCTCGTGGAAGTTTTGAAGCTGTTCCTTCGACTGAACGTGTCTGATGGTTTCAACAGTTTCATGTTGATGGTGGCTTTGTCCAAGTATGCTATCAACTTTTCCAACAAGGAGTACGCGAATCGCAATTCCACTGAGGCTCCGGCAGTCGCGACTTCCGATTCTCCGCCTCTGTTTGGCTTATGGAGCTTGTAACCTTGGTACTGTAGATACTTGAGGAATTCCTGAGAACGTTCTCGGTCCTTTCGTTTCTCCTTGTCGGTCAAAAGGTCGTATGGTACCAACTGAGGGTGAATCCCACCCCCTGTAAGAGAAAGAAGTATATGCTCAGTGAAGTATTAGCACAAATCAGTAAAACGGAGGGATCTATCTTTAATTCGTTATAATTTCACGGGTACACGTACCGCAAGTGATGAGCTCTTCTTTCTTTTTCTTCGCCCAGATATCGTGTGCATTATCCGCAAGACGCTCGGCCATGTTTTGCATTTCTCTACTCAGAGTCAAGTTCGTCATGTCGACTGGATGAGGATTGTAGTTAAATGGATTCGCTGAATCACCCTGAAACGTAATTGTGATCATACAATGATACATTACCCGCAGATTTAACAGTAGAAATATTGTGAAATTGGTCGATGCCTCGGCTTACTTGACTTTTTGATGATCTTCTCATGGAACTACGGTTGGTAGAGGGTACATCCACCTCTGCGTGTTCAACGCTCCACCCTATAGCTAGCAAGGCTTTCAAGCTCTCTCTGACAGGCTCTTTGTAACGTTCTCTCTCGTAATCATTCAACATGTTGTAAGGTTTCAATCTGAGATGAGTCTTGTTCACTTCAGACCACTGTTCATCATAAGTCCATCCATTTTCTAACTTTCGACTGGCCCAAGCGTCGTGATAGTGCTCAGAGAATTTCTGGACTATTTGATTGAGGTCGTTGTTGAGGACCACGCTGTTAAATATTAAACGAACATTATATTCATATAATTCACAGCTCTTACTTGATGACTCTGAATTGAAAGAACCTAGTGATACCTAGAGGTATTAATTGGCTGAGGATTGTAAGGCCCGTCAGGCGTCTGTGCTGATGCGGATTTACTTCCGTACCACTCGTCATCGTAATTTTTAGATAAGGAATAATCAGGTGGCAATGCGCAACCGATAGCCGTGAGGCAAGGAAGAGCCTTTCCGAACAATTCTGGATCGTAATCCATTTTAGACAAGGAGTCGAATATATTGCTGAAGAGGACCATGGTCAAACGTTTCTCCTCGTCGCTCGATGCACCGTATGCACCTTGCCCACCGGTTGAACCGTAATATTTTGCGCAACGATCGTAGTGCAGCGTCAACAGCTGTCATAAAATTGTCAGAATTTTTAATTGCAAGAAATCACCGACAATCAAGTCTCACAGTATAAATTTCTCACCCTTAGAGCGACGGTGGTGTATTCAGACAGCTTGGACACGTCTACTGTTAGCTTTCGAAGTAATTTCAGCAGCATACTAGGTTGCATTTGACTAAGAACAAAAGAACAAATTCGCACATATTATTAGCGTAGATCAATGATAATTAATACTATAAGCGCACTATATGACCCTCATAGCTTAAATATTATTCTCATAATCGTAGACGAAAATTAGCATTCTAAAGTAATATTGATGAAACTTACGAGACATTTAACTCGTGGACTTCTCTTGTTAAGCAACAAAACCATTCCGTTAATCATTACTACAATAGTTTTGAGAAGATTCTGCTTACCTGGTCAATGCCACGAGGAAGTCTGACACTGCCTCGCGTTGGCCCTTTGTCAACATTCTGTTCTTGCTCAAACGATACACGGTATGCAACGTAGCATCCAATAAGCTAGCGTAATTGTCTGCCTCGTTGTAGAACTTGGAATGCTTAATCAATAGAGGCAGAATACTGTTTCCGATGTAACGATTCATCGCAAGTGCCATGTCAGATTCGTATCCATCATTCTGAAGTATCAATGCGAATTAAGAACGCTATAAAAATCGCTATAAAATTATTGGTTTAAAAATTGAATGGATTCATTACCCTGTCCAGCATGGTAGCAGCCCTGAGATCAGGTAAGAAAGCTTCCTCGAGTATCTTGAAGAACAACTCCCTGGTTTCAATACCGTAAACTCGTTCCAAAAACAGCACAATACTTTGCTTGTGTCCGGGAATCAAACCAGACGGCGTATCACTCTTTGGTTTTTCTTCACCGGCTGCTGGATTCAGCAAGGTGAACCTTAAAGACAGGACACCTTGTAGATCATCGAGTGGTACCAGTGATCGTAGAATGGCTCTCGCTCGTAGAGATTCATTTTTCCCTGAAATATATATTCCACCTTAGCATCTCTTAAACAGCACGGCGAATAAAATCAAAGGAGAGCTTGATTTCGTGTATATTACCAACGGACTGTGTAGAAGCCTCTGTTGCTCGTTAAAAGATCAAAAAACTATTATTAGATCAAGAATGCTAGAGCTTGTTTGAAATGAAGAAGCTCGTGATAGATCAAGTAATATTTTGAAAGTGAAAGTAAACTCACGAATAATATATTATTAACTCGAATAATGAAACAATGTAGTCGGTGATATTTTTATGCGGCGATACTTACGAAGTGTCTGGTGCAATATTTCGATTGCGAGGGAAATGAAAATTCAACTTTCACAAACCTTGCTCAATCACAGAAGAATCCGGAGCGCAGCGGCCTAATAGATCCACCAGGGTACAGTAGAAGTTCAAAATCGCTGCCCCCGTGTCTATGTAGTCTTCATCGTCGTCCGACTCGGGAAGTGGATGCTCGAACTGCATAAATGCTGTGCCCTCTGCTTCGTCGTGCACCTGTCTTCGATCAGCGATACGTTCAGACATTTTATTCGCATCTATGATGGCTCTCAATAATCCCTCGCCTTCTCCGCGAAGTGCAGGTCCCAAACACTCTGGTCTTCTTATCAACAAACGGATAACCAAATTTGCATTCTCCTCGACACTTTCGCCTAAAAGAACGATCTAATTATTTGTACCTGAATTTCTTGCATTGTAATTAAATGTCGAGGTAAACTTCGGACTTACCATTAACCCAGACGCAAAACCTCAAGAAGTCTAAGTATCGTTCACCTTCCACTGGATCCCAACCCAAATCGGGATAGCCCTTTTCAACCAGTTCCGAATTCGATTGCAGCCCGCAACGAGATAGATAGATGGCGATCTTCTCAAGATAATGTTCTCTGAGAGCCAAAGCGAGCTCCGTGTTCTCCATAAGAGAGGAGTATGCCACGTCCAATGGTGTCGAACCCCTCAGAGATGGTCTCGATAGTAAGATGTTACTGTTCTCTAGCAGGAAGTCGAAGTGATCGAACATTGCCTTCTGATTTTGTCTGGACGTTCGACAGAAGTAGCACAGAAATCTACAACAAGCTACCACCATCTCGTGAGACGTGTCTTTCGCTTTGGAAGCTGGTTCACCTTCTGTGGCTTGAAGCTGAGTTTGGGCGTCAGACTGTGCCTGTGCTCTTCTACCCAGCGTGTTCATCATGATAGCCATCACGTTCTCATGAATTCGTAGTACTCTGATCAGATCGGGATGCTGGAAGAACGTGTGATTGTTCACCAATTTCCAAAGTCGTTCCCTAACTAGTTCCTCTTCCTCCTGAGACATCTGCACAGGCAGCAGGGCACGTATCTGACTGAGACCGACCCACATTAAAGCAACGTCGTCCCTCGTCTTGCTGTTGATCACATAGGTTTTCTCTAGGGCTCGAATTAACTCGCCAACGGTGTCGTACTGACGTACTAACAAACTGAACATCTCCCGAACCAATTTCGGTGTCTCGATTTGAGATTCCTCGGCCCAGCTAACGATGGTTTTTATGAGCACTTTGCGGAACACCTCTGGAAAGTAATTGACAAATTACGTTGCTCTGTCAAGCTATTTAGCGAATAAAGATTGAAGAATTGTAATTGAATTTCAACCTTCTGGAGTCTTCTTCTCTGGTTCAGGTTCAATTTTGGGCTCCTCCTCTAACTCCTTTACGGCGTTAATAAAGTTGAACAATCTCTTTATGGGGCCAGGCCTCTGAACCTCTTCTGCCTGCTCCTCTTCGGCATCCGCCGCTTCCTGAAGTGCATGCAAGGATACGTAGGACATCAAATTGTTATGGAATTCGTTCATCCTGCCAATCAGGTCCTCCCCGCAAGGAATATTGTCAGGGTCATCCGCAAAGTCTATGTTCTTGAAACTCAATATAGCGTTCATCTGTTCACGAGGAGGACATCTGAACTCTCTGGTCTTTTTCGCTGCTACCGCTGATGGTAAATCGGACTGCTTGATCTCGATGTAACGACGAAGTTGATCGGACTGGAGATCACCGATGAAATCGTGACTGAAAGAGATGATCGATTCTACTCGATGTCGCAGCTGGGTGTCGTTCAGGTGATGCAGAAGGTAGCACATCTGTAGTTTCGCCCCCTCGGCCATTTTCATGTGAAGCAATCCCTTCTTGTGCTCGTCTTTTCCTTCTACAATTATTGATTTATCGTATTCCGCATTTACTACCGAGGCAAAAATAAATTTACCTTTGTCAAACGTTGGATCCCAAGTCTCTGGGTGAATCATAATCAGAAGCTTCATGATATCTTCGTTTCTAAGCATTCCGACTAGATGCAACCTGTCTACTAGTTTTAACAGTGGCCTGTAATAAACAATACTAGCATTAACAAAAGACGCAACAATAGATCAGGGCCTGCGGCATTAAGCAAACAATCCTGAGAGCATTCTCCTCCATCCTATCGCCGTTGAAGATATAAAGTATGCAGAATAGCCCAGACGTGCACGTATTCATCTGATTACATACAGAAAAAGATTCTCATTGCTGCCACCAATTGGATCTCGATTGTGTACTTGATTGACCTCGACAGCTTCGTTTATGGCCGTCATTACGTAGTCCCTCACGACGTCCAGAGGGAAGTGCGGACTGTAGAGGCTCCTTATGTTCTCGATCGTTTGGTCGCTGGAAGGAATTTCCCTTGATGTCGACTATTAGTCATGGGGTTCACGTCTAACATTGGATTGAATGTGCTTACCTGATGTCCGTCATTTTCATTTGCGGGCGAACCGACTCGGTTTCTAGGTACCTGAGGCTGTGCCTCATTTCGTCGTTTTGGTATAGGTCCTTCAGTTCTTGACCTGTTGAACAGATACATTATAGTTATTATAATATAAATTACATTATTGTAATAGTAGCGGTAACGCCAACCACAACAGCAATAATAATAATGGAATATTACTTTGGGAAAATTAGCTTACCCAAAGGAATAATGTACTCGTTCTTGCACACCTCCATTGTCGTGGCGTGCGACTCGAGATGCAGTGCGATCAGCAAGTCGTAGAATCCTTGTCGTAGGGGCCCGGACATGTATTCCGCTCGAATCGCGTACAATAATTGTTTTTGATCGACGTGTTGACAGAGAGCGTGCGCTGCTCTGTAATTCGACTGGTAGCATAGAGCTGCGTACAATGTCAGAGTGTGTGCGTGGAAACTAAGAATTTAATAATAAATTGGTCCTTTATTAATCCTTCAGTTGAATCGAATAGGAGAAACACTAATTGTATCGATTTCAGTTGTACCTCAGCAATTTGTCCATCTCAATCAGCTCCAATATATCGATACACCTGTCCTCTTCGGGGATGTGCAAAGCTAGCATCGATATTGCGTCCTCGCACAACATGGACCAACCTCTTATATCGGACAACTTTAAAGCGTGCACCTGAAGCGATTGATTCGGAACCCTTGCCCATTGATGCGGCTTCAAACATTGAACTTTCAATCTAGGCGGGAACTGAGGTATCACGTGGCGTTCAGAATTCTGTAACACAGCAGCGGACAAGGGTAGCGTCGTGGATGTTCTTCCTAGTTCAATTTGAAGGATCTCCTTGCTGGTGGCCTCCACGAAGATGGCTGGGAATAATTTTGTATCGGGTTCCATCTTGAACTTGTGGCTGGTCTCTTTGCCTTCACAGGTGAAGGAAACCCACCCTGTCGCTGTATCCACGAAACAGCCGACGAACATTCCTTGAGAGGCACCCTTGCCAGATGCATCTTGAGTTACCTCGTTGTACAGTTCGTCTGCCCTTACCATGTAGCAGCTTTGTCTATCGACTCTATCGTAGAACAGTATTTTTCTTTTAGAGCTGTATTTATTTATTTGGTTTATTTGGGATGGTAGTAAAGAGGCGACTAAACATACTGTTCTACAGGACGATCGTAGTCATCGGTGATGACCACAGAGGATTTTCTCACTCGAGACAAATTGAAGTCCTTGGTGTGCAAATGGTATTGAGAAGTAACCCAGCCGACGTAAACGTGCGTTGGGTCCTGGCCAGGAAATATTCGAACGCCGTAGAAATATTCGTTCATTAATTTCAGGCATTCTGCATCAAATATCTCGTTTCCAATTGCCTCGACGCCAGTTCCGCTAAGAACGGACATTGCTTTCGGTGCGTTGCGTTCTGGGATCTGAGGTGGCACCACTTTCAAGTCCGTCTGTGCATAGAATTTTTCATTTCATTTGTGGATTCAAACGGGACAAAATATATGCGATGAGAGGTAGGTGTATGGTCGCTTGAACAAATAATTAAATAAATAACGAAATAAATAAATAAACAAATGGTTTTACATTTGATATGCGGAGTTGAGGGGGTGGCCGGCTACTTGCTTTGTTCATCTGTAAAGTTTTGGTGCTCAGGTCGGAAACGTCGGAACGAACTGGTGGTTCGGGCGTTTTCGATTTCGCATCCGGAGACTTCGCCTTGCGCGAGAAGAACCTGCAAAATAAATTAGACAATTCCCTTTCGTGATTGTCTGCCCTGCTATGATAAAAAAAAGTACAGTATAAATTAATTCGATTGAACGAAGTTTCTTAATGCAACTTACGGGGCATCCTCCATTTCTTTGCTAAGTTTGCTAGGAAGATGCGAATATCAAAATCCAATTACCTCGAGAATAAGCTCAACGAAAAGATAGTAATTTATACTAACCGGAACGGTGAACGCCCGCGTTTCTTTTTATCGTCCTTGACGTCTCCGTTCATATCGCCATATCCGTTCATATCAACGTCACTTATTGCCGCATCCATGTTTCCCCCACGAGAACCATGCACGGAGCCTTTTCTGGGTGGCCTCGCCGGTTTATTTCTTTGCATGGGAATCGGTGATTCTTTCATCATCTCGTCAGCCTCCACTGCGTCCTCAGAATAGTTCCTTTGTAATCCTAAGACGAGCGAGAATGCGACAAACAATGAAACATTTGAAATTAAGGAATTCCAATTACCTTTTACTTACCACTAATATCTCTGCAATATCGATTAAAAAGTATGATTGAAGGAACTTCGTACCTTTGATATCACTCATGCTGAAACCAGATTTCATAATCTGCTCCATGTGAGCAGAAGGTGCTGCTTGTTGAGCCTGCTCGACTTGTTCAGACAACAATCTACTCTGTCGCATCTTAATCTCCTGCCACCTTCGTAATTTTTCAGTCTCCGATACGAAAGTCGACTGGCATATAACTGGCAAAGATAATCGAAGGAATTCCCAGTTTGCTTTTTCCATGGTTTCGAACGTGTTGTGGGAGATTTTCAGGCATGGCGGAGTGTCAGAGCCTGCTGGAATTCTGGCCACATCTATCCTAGTGTCGGCCATGTCGTCCGTGTTCTCGAAAATGGGTTGATCTTTGGTGAACCAGTAGGTAACTGGTCTGTTCATGTTTCTAAAATGGCAGGGACGTTGATTGTTAAATATCCGAGTTGCTATATTACGTTGCATTGATTAAATCGTAATAGTTACACGCAGAATGGTTCGTATCCTTCTTGCAGACCACAAGTTGTAAAGAATTTCAGAGTGTTCACATCCTGTCCGAATGTTAATTTCGCCCTCTGCCCAACTCCAAGGGTGAAAGCCGGCACAAAAGAATCGCCTTGCACGTCAGCGAAAGACGTTTCACCGCCGAGCGCGTCCATCAGCAATTCTCCATTCAGAGAAAAACCTGCGAGATACGGTATTTGTATTAATAATTGCACGTGCAAACTTTAAGACATCTACTATTAGCGAATTAACATTTCCATTGACAGAGATACACCGTACATGGCAAAAAAAAGTTAGTTTCAAGTAGAACAGATAAACCATTGTCGCGTCTAGCACGTTGAAAGCTTAAGGGAAGAGTTAGATCATTTATTGCTGGCAACTATGGAACTAAAGCACATAGATAGAATGCGATTATGTACAATTATGCAAAGCAAGTGCGAGATTTGACCGAATTCGATATTCTGCATGCATATACAGGGATTATATAAAGTGGTGTAAAATATTAAAACAAAAATCATGTGACTATATTTGCGAAAAGATTGATAAAAAGAAATAATATAAGATATCTTATTTGAAAGTTCCCGTACTTGTGATAAACTTTGCCCCGGTGGCCCTTTTACCACACTTGTGCCGTGTTATATTTTTAGCTTAAGCAATTTAAGACCACCCTCTTCTAGTGGTTAGTAAATATGAATTATATGCGATGTTAAAGCACTCTTGCTGTTATTTGCAACACTGGCTGACTGTGAGTAGAATACTGGATACGAAAACAGTACAGCAGCAAACATGGTGCTAATCGATCGTGATTTTATAAACGATGAAAGTGTAAAGGTTGATTGTGTAATGAAAGTCCAACATACACGAAAGCGTTGCTGTGACGATGCGACGAGAGCGAAATAATAATTGACGTTTTGCGAAAGCGAACGTAATAGTATATTTTCTAATCGTCTATTGATGTTTGGGCAAAAAGTTTGGCTGATCAAGCGAGCAACACACGTCCGAGATATATTATACAAAATGTAGTACATTTATTAACACCGAAATTAAATAAATCTCGCAGGAAAAGAAGAAAATTATTCAGCAATCGATTTCTTGCTCTGCTTTGGATCTTTCTTTACTATTGACTTGTATACATTTAACGATATGCTCTTGTATCCAGTAATCTATCTCCTGTATCAAATTATATGTAATGTATAGCTTGAAATGGCAGCTGAAGCGTTCGCTTGAATGATTCCGTCTTACTAATTGTTCGGTCAATTAGATCCAGGAAAACCCCGACAACGTCTCCAACCTGCCATTGTTTGCCAAATGTCTCGGCTGTGCCCGAGTATACTTTTTCCTCCTTTAAAATAAAATTTCACCAATTCAACACCCTCCGTTTGCAGTTCGTATACGAACCGTGACACAACTATATTACGTTTAATTTATTTAACATCGACATCCATGTATGTACTTATGTGTGTATGTGTATGTGTGTACGCGGGCACGAAAAATCAAGATACGAACAGCGATACGTAGAGGAGACATAACAAATGATATAGTACACACGATTTATATACTGTACAAGTAATGTTTCACCGTGGATAGATTCCTCGCGGTCGCTAAAAAACGTCAAGCCACACTTCTCGAACGAAATTTCTTGGGATTTCGTTCGATCTTCGGACAAGGAAACGCAGAAAAAACAACCAAGTCAACATGAATAAAACATATAGAGACAAAGACAACAGTAGTGACGAGAAAACTCAAAAAATGGTGGACCTGTAGATCTGATTATTGGAAAAATTGGACTCTTACTGATCGTTCGGTCTGCGACGTCAATGAAACATCCAACTATGTCGCCCACTTGATATTTGTGACCAAATGACTCGTGGGTACCGGCATGTACTTTAGTTACCTGACATTCACGATTGATATCAATTATTTATGAACTCTCACGTGGCCGTCAATTACGGTGCATTTAATAAATTATTTTTATGGACAAATCTCTACCTTACCGTGAATAGAATAGTCGACCGTAAATCTATTTCGGACAAATCTGTCTGTAATTGATCATTACGTCGTTGCAAAATTCATTTATGATTTTCCGTTTGCGCGAGGTTACGAAAAGTTTATTGTCTCATCGAAATTTCTCTCCAATTGTTAGTTGAGAATTGCGTATTCGAGGGATGATATTAAACGAATGAACACTTACATTGTAGCCGTCGAAAGCCCAAGTGTTTTCGTCGCTTCCCAGCATGCTGCCAGGCGTGCAATCAGCTTTTGCCCAGCCCACCCTCATGGGACCAGCGGTCAGCACCTCAAACTCGAAGTACCATTTCCCACTACTTACTGCATAATGTTTCTCAACCCGATATGTCCTAAAGTATAGCTGTCGTAGCCTGTTGGCCTCCAAAAGTAGCGCTAGAGGAATCAAACATTTAGTCGAAAATATATTACACAAATTATATCGGTTCGCTTAAATTCTCATAACCCGTCGATAATTCTCACCTTCGTGCTGCTCTCCAGTAGGTGGTTCCAGCATATAACCGTACACCAAGAGTGTCCTTACTGTCTCACTGGCAGTATCGCGATTAGCCTTCTTAATAGCTTCGTCGACCTTCGGATAGGGCACCAAATGCGGACTTCTTCTCATTTCTGAATCTTCGTTCAGCCCATATGTCCAACCTTGACTAATTCTCTCCTTCGCCCACAAGTTGTGAGTATTCTCCGCAAGCTGATCTACCAGCTCTTCCATTTTAGGCGTGAGGGTAATTGCGCTAAGATCGAGAGGCGCTGGTTTGTATCCGCTACTTTGCAAGAAGGACTCGTTGGGAAGTCTCAAGGTCTTTATTCTCGAGGGTGGCTTGTCCATTGTAATATAATATCCCAAGGCTAAAACGGTCTTCAATGTCTGCACGGCCAGCTGAGTGTCGTAGCGTTTCTCAGCAGCTGGTAGCCTTTCGAATTGAACGATACACGGATGGATCTTCCTCAAATCATCCCTGTGCTCGCCGTACACCCAACCAGCCTCGATCTTGTTCATAGCCCACATTTCATGAATATTCTCGGCCAGTTTGTCCCTTATTTGTTCCACGTAAGACGGCAAATTCACCATAGACGTATCTACGGGAGCAGGAACAAAAGCTGTGTCGTCTTCAACCAGCCAAGGACCAGCTAGAACCACTTTGTTCATGTTTCCAAAGTAGAAGCAGGGATCCAAAGATAAGATTTGTTGGGGTAGCAAGCTCTCTACCAGTGGTGAAAATTCTTCAGGTGGTTGGAACTTAAGCCGACCATGATCCCCGCCTAAGAGAAATCTGCAGGACAACTTGGACGAGCAGCTAATTGAAGGGAAGAACATGCCGTCCAGATTGAAGTTCCTGAACGATCCCGTGATGGGTGCCCCGTTGAAAGTAAAGGTGATAATGGGCACAGTCAGATCTAACGCGCAGCCAATTACGTCGCTCTTTCGGATGTATGGTTCCGTGGCGTTGTGAACAACTTGAATTTTTCTGCCACCCGTCCAGAGATACGCTCCGTCGAAGCCAAATGAATAGAGGTCGTCGCCAACGCCGTTGCCTCCCCATTTCTCGCCACCGCCAGGGTATGGCACATATCTTTAAAGACAAAAAAAATCGCGAGGATTTTACTACTATGACAGCGATGCATATACTATTGAAGGGTTGAGCGAAGGCTTGAGTGAATAGAAAATTAGCGTACCCAGCAGTGTTTGCCCAGCCGATTCTCAAGTGAGGCATCATATGAGTCGTCTGCTCGATATGATCGACCGTGACTTCGAAGTACCATTTCTGATAAAGGGCCGAACCCTCGACTCTGCCGACAAATATATTCGGCCTGATACTGGCCACGTGGTCGACTAGTTGCGTTTGAAGGAGAAGGTTCTTTCCTGGCAGCAGGAAGTCGCAAATGTTGTTCTGCGAGGATCGCACTGCAACGCCGTTACCAACGCACAGTGAGCAGAGAACGTCCAAGACTTTCGGGTCCCTGCCGTGTTTCTCAAGCAGAGAAATTATAACTTTAATATGCTCGTCCTGCGGATATTAAAAGTGCCGTTGAAATTCCAAGATTTTTCTCTCTTTAATTCAGTTATTATTATTTTCTACGTACTCTCATCATGTTTAAAGCTTCAGGGGAGTCGATTAGAACACAGTGAAGCACGTCTAACATTCCGGTGCCCTCGCTGGAAGCCTGCGAACCCAATCGACTGAACAACCAATTCAGACGATTGCTGTTAGCAAACTGCGCGCAGTTCGTGTGATTCCCTTTGATGATCGCTGCCAGTAGTTGATACAAGTATCCGGATATTTGATCCCAGGCCTGGCCACTCTCGTCTCCGGAAAGGGCCACGAGAAATCCCTGCGAGGTGATCACATTGATTTTGTCGATGGCTTCGAGGATAAGATTCAGTATTCCTTCCTCTTGGAACAGGTCTTGACGGTTCCTCAGGGCTCGAAATCTGTTTTGCTTCTCTTCGTGTTCTGTAGCATATGGCGAAGCGCTTCGTTAATTACCGCCCGATTGAATATTATTTAATATTTTCCACTTACCCATGTCGTCTTCGGGTTGAGCAAAATAATTAATCAAGTCTTCCAGACACATCACCATTTCGTTCAGATTCACATTTTGGAAGAACATAGACGCTCTTCTATCTACTTGCAGCGTCTCTAGGCCTCTAAAACATATTCGGTCCTTTTAGCGATCACTTGCTTGTCCACGTTAATTTATCATTCGGTTTGCAACGGCTCTGTACGCTTCCATCCAAGCCTCTATCATTTTTAATTTCATGTTTTAATGTGAACGTATCCAGTGACTCTGAACGATAGATACTCACGTGATGAACTGGGTGAACAAGCTGCTGCATTTTCTGATCACACGAGCTGTACGGGATTCCTCTTCCTGCGATCGGGAGAAGTCTAGACCGTCGTCCATCTTCCCTTCCTCGTGAAGTACTGCTTGCTTCTCCTCTACTTTACCTACGCCCTTCTTCTTCGTCTCGTACGACTGTGATCCAATTAAGTGTCATATTAAATTTAATCCTCCATATCCACGTGAACAAAAATGCATACCTTGTATGACACCCAGAGGCAAGTAGTAGCATGCTGCATGATAACAGTCGAATCGCCATATTTAATAATTGCTGTACCAATGACCTCGAGGTCCTTGTCCTCGAGAATGATCTTCTGGTCGTCTTTCTCTTGTCTCAGCCAAAATGTCGAGGTTTCGATCGTACCCTCGTTCCTGCGAACAGTCACAAATTTATCCAATTAGATTACCGTTTAACGATGACGTTTTATTCAACTTTTCTGTTTATGAATACTTGCCTATCGACAAGGTACAGCTCGTTGTTTTCTTTTACGCCAAGATAACGTCCTGTCGTCAAGTGTCTGATCCTCATCGGATGTAACCAGTTGATGAATCCTCCTGCCCATTTTGTCCTCGCCAATTCGAGCCTCCACAGCGATCGGGCTTGGCTCATTACGCTTCCCCCCTCGTAGATCACTATACTGTAAACATTATATTAACTGCAGGAAGCCATACGTAGCTATGGCAGTAATTAAATTATTCGGTAAAAACGATTATATGCCTATCGGCAACGAGCGTGACTAATTAAACAATAATAAATGGCACGAAATGTTTTCCGATTGCGTGAAATTTCGTTGCGGTTTGGAATATGGTGGAAATTGTTGACATTTACTTTTGACTCGGCGATGTGCTCCATGTTGATGGTATAGTGAGGCATTCGTCGCCGCCGTGGAAAAATCGTAGAACGTCACCGCCAAATACGTAACCGACGTATTTCATCCGACTGATTCCAGTGCCGTAAGGCTGCACCGACCAGTGGGTCACATGGAACGATGCATTCACCACCGACAGATCGTTTTCCTTCGTAGTGTGCTGCAGGGGAATATAGATGTATCGATCAGTGAGAAGAAGAAAAAATTGCTGACTCGTTCGATGATGGGCAAGATATCCAAATTAAATGCCTGATTGGTGTAACAATGATTTTCTCTCAGGAATAATATCTGTTTTATTTCGGTTGCTTACCAAATATCTTTCTGTAGCCACGGATACCAAAATCAGGTCATCCCCAACTCGAACTTTCTCACCCTCGGATCTCTGTTTGGAAGCTGGATGCACGGTCCACCAGCAAGCCTCCCCTAAATGATTCATCGTACGTGTTAGATTAGGAATTGATATTAATTCAATCGCTTTCCTTCGGCTTACCTTGGGAATGCTGTTGCAGACCCACATCGAAAGCCAACTTGTCGTTGGACGAGCTGGTCGATAAACACGCCAAATACTGTAAGAGAAACAACGAGTTATTCGGTCTTGTGAAATTAACGATCCAACGATCTCGCGTATTTACCATGTCGCTGTTCTGGTGCCTCAGTAAAATTGCGTTACCGTACAATAACGTTCTATGTCCGGATCCGGTGCCCTTTCCCTAAAATTACGTGGAGATATCGTGAAAGTTGACACGTGTACATGAAATTCACCTGTATTCGCAGATCGACAATGAAATTAAAGAAGAGACAGCGAGAGAGAGAGGAAAAAAAAACGTAAAAATAAAGTTAAATAAGCATACCGATAAGAGAAGGCCATAAATAATGACTGGTAAAGAATAAACGTCAACGGCAGGCATGTACTCATGCTCGCACGGCCGGAAAAAGAAATGCGTGGATTGGTTGCATGTTAATCGTACGAACGTAGATCGGTGTAATCGTAATAAATGTGTGTACAAGTACAACGAAACGTGACTGTGTTAAACATAAAAAGCGTAGATGCGCAATCGAACTGAAAGATATCGAACGTCGGGCAGACAGAAAGAAAGAAGAACCAGATGAGAGAAAGAGACGAAAAAAAAAATAAATAGAAATAAAGTTTAATAAAAGTATGCAAAGCATATATGACGTTACCCACAAGCATGAACGTAAACGATGTCCTGGAGTGATACGAAAGATATACTTACTAAACTTTCTTGCTGCTGTAAAAAGAAACACAGGAGTTGTAAATCTCATTTCTTCCCACTCGATCAATCATGAGTACATACAGAGATAGAACAACGATAGAACAATTCTGTGTGGCTTTCAATGATTCTCGTTTTGCGATGAGTTAGCGACGCCTCATTGTGGGCGCAACAAAAATCGGACATGTACAACGGGGACAAAAAACAATGCGGACAGACGAAAGACAATTTGTGACGTGTTACACGGCTACATGGACGCATGCCACAATTATTGGACAAGGGTACGTGCGGATGCAATCAGAAAATTATTCGTTGCGCCTCTTTAATGAAACAAAAATGTGAAATTGACCGCAAACTATTTCGGAGATCATCGAAAATTTCGCGAATTAGCCGAGAATCGCGTGTATCTACTTTCTAAGTGCATCGTTCAGTTTAGTTGGTACGGTTATATATACATATACAAAAAAGAATGGGCAATGGTATTCATTAATCTCTTCTGCATACGATACATGATGTGAAACAGACTTTATGGCCCACTCCTATTTACGTGATTCACGTACACACGTCATTTACGTCAGATAATCGATTCACGCACGATGCAGAGGAGACTCCTGTTCGTCGTGAAAATAAATAAATGCTGCAAATATCTGACGTTGCGATCAACAAATGAACAAAAATGAATCGCAGTGGAAATATGACAGGAACGTCTGCACGGGAAAAATAAACCCGCAATGCTGACGGGTGTACGAAAACTGTAAAATAAAAACGGCGCAAAATATGTCTCGCGAAATGCTATCCGTAAAAATTTCTAAATGTGATGAAGAAGTAGTACGTTACCGTCTCGGAACCGGCAGCAGTAACCAATTCCTGCAAAGCTCTCACCGAGAGAGCCTGTTCTATTACGAATACGCATTGCGACAGGTCAGGTGGTATATTCTACAATCGTAAACAAGAGAAAAGGTGTTAAACTTCGTTTTTTTCCACTTCGTCGGCTGAAATTTGTGAGCAGTTGCAACGTGGAATTAAATGAATATAAAAATTCAAGACATATGTACCTTGTCTGCGATGTTCTCGAGGAAGCAGTGACGATTGCCAAAACCTTCGGCAGCGAGGCAAACCCTTTCACCAGTTGCAGTGCAGGACAGGCATACCATGTCCTCCTACAATTTCAATTTAACATTCAGTTTATCCTTCGTTTCTCTCTTCATTCTCGTATCGATCCCGCTGTGTGAAACAACCTGCTAGCAAACTGTTTGCTTCGAATGTTTTTAACATTCGAATCTTCTGCATTGATGTTACAGGAAATGCGTTCTATTTATAGTCGAGAAATGTTCTAAATTTATATGTCCGCTTGGATTAATTGAATGTAATAAAGAAAAGAGGATCCCGGGGGTGGACGGGGTAGAGTGTTGAAGAAAAAAACGATTCATTGATGCGTTGGAGGCACGAGGACCATAGCGATGGCCTTTGCGAAACGCTAAAATATGATGCGAGCCAAACGGCAGATGTTATACACGATGCCAGAACCAATTTGGACCGCCTCAGGAATGCACGGCAACGGTTTACAGAAGCATACTAGGAAACGCATCTGAAAATTTTTATAGCGGCTCGACAGTGGAGTGATGGCACTGTTTTTACTACCGAGACGTTGCATATTACTTAAGAGGTAGCAGTGGTATTCGTCGGCGCGAAACAACTGCCGCCAATGAGTCATTCTTTACTCCGCCACGTCATAGGAATTGGGTAAAACGTGATGTCTTTGAAATTACGGCGGAACAATATTTTTTAGATATTGTACCGCGGCTGGTGCGACGAACATTCCGGTTTTAAATAATTAAAGGCAGCGCCGTTGGTATCAGCAGGGATTGAACTTCGGTATAGCAAAGTGTCATCAGTCGAACGTATTACGATCGTGGACAGATTTAGAATTTAGACCGGATACGAACGGTCCATGCGAACTTCCACTTGTGCTCCGAATTGACGCGGAATAATATGATCATACATATTACGTAAAGCAATTTCTATCGTCGATGACCAGCTGTGCGTCGTGAGATATCGCTCGCAAAATTCCACGTCGTTTCTCATTTTATGTTTCACGGTTCCGCCCCGTTACTTTGCATATTTTTCACGCGAATAAATCGTGCACACATGCATGTTCGTGTACGCACCGCGAACAACACGGACGTCGCATAAGTAATACGGATCCGGGGTTGAATTAACATAACACGTTATTGTGGTATACCAAAAGGCACGCGAGGTTCGTGTGAACGCTTATCGGGTTTGCGTTTCCAGCACGCGACCGGCCGAAAATTCCGCAAATGCACACGACGAGAATGTTGCTAGCCTCTTTAATTTCCCTCGGTTGAAACTACACTCATTGTCCATCGGAGTTGACGAGTTATTTCCGACCGAGTTGACCGAGGGACGATAATTCACAGCGAATGTGTTAGTAAAAGGGCTGGGATAAAAAATGAATAAACCAATTATATGCTCAGTCTGAGGAAACAAACACGATCGAAGCTGCGACGTGTTACAAGGTGCACGGGTCAAGGGTGAGTTTATATTTTGTCGCTGGATAATCCGGAATGATTCTGTCCAAGCATGCAGCGAACACAATTCGTATTGACTTCCGACTGCGAACGGAGGATCCAATTAAGCTTCGCGATGCTCGTCGTAATTCGATGAAATGTAAATTCTGGGCGTGTCATGGGGGTTAGTTCGGAATGGTTTACTCTCGTAATCAAATTCTCTGGTAACGACGTACTTCCCATTTTTTATTGTTGGCGACCGCGAGATTGGGTTCCAAGTAAAATGTATAAATATTACGATTTCAACGACGAAAATAATAATTTCTCTACTAATAACCGATCGAACATCTCCATCATGTTATATATGTATAGAGGCTTTTAACGTATTCTAAACCAATTGTGCCGGCCACTTGTTACAACCGTACGAAACGGGCGGCAATCGCTCAGCAACGTTAATGCCACATTCTTCGTGTAGTCGTATGCAAGTACTCACAGGAGCCAGCATGTTATTAACTCGAACGACCGCTTTTCAGCGTGGAATCTTTAATGAAGAGGTACCCTACACAAGCTATTGATCATACGGGACAATGCAACGTCGATCGCTAAAATTAACTGTCGTCACGTTCTTAAAGAAGAGAGCCCAGGGTTTAGGTTTAGGGGTAGACCGGAGGCCCGACCAAATAATTATTATTTTTAATTGCCAACATTCGTTTGCCGCCACTCAAGCTAACCATCTAGAGAGTGCAAGCGACACGCGGCACTGTGCAGACTAATTTTTTAGCTGCGCCCTACAATGCTAATAGTTGTTGACTTAATTAATGATCATTACAGAGCGGCGAACCGCGTATCGCGACACAATTCTCACAAGTTCTCGCCACTGAACGTTTGCAGGGAAGCGAAATAGTTTACAGGCACATGCATATTTAATACACCCGCGAGATGACTTTAAACGAGTTTGCGAGATTGAACTTGGTAGGAGGAAAGAAAAATAAAGGAAGAAATGTTGAAGAATTGAATTACGTTCGTGTTTCCGTTCGTCTCTCTAGATAGGCGAAATTGATTTACCACCGCTTCTATTCTCGAGCTAAGCAAGGCCAACGAAAATTTCGAAAAGTACGCGCGTACTAGCTGTCGTTAAAGCGGATATATTGAAGGATCGTCATGCATTTCATTTCAGTCGATTGTCCGGCGCACGATAATAAAATTGCGAAATGCAGCGACGCTTTTCGAGAATCAATAAAGCAGCCATCGATTCAAGGATACGCGAAGCATACACGAAGTAGCTGCGATATTATAATATTGTCATAATAATCGATGCTCGAGTGAAACGATACGATCGATCTTTCCATCTCTATAGAGCGAAACTGGCGAATGAAAACTTCAAATGTTTTCGGCCATTTGGATATTTTTGATTTCGACCACGTTCGACCAAATTCTCAAGTAAAACATAACATCAAACCATAGCAATAGAAGCATGGACCCGTTCCACGAATTTGAATATCCCGCAAACGATAGGTGAGACTCGTTCCATTCGACCAAGTTTGCGTACAATTAGTAGAAACCCTGTAGAATAAATCGTTCGTTCGAGAAAGTCACGATCCTGCTCATGAAACAAGGTTAACCCTTCGTCTCCTGAATCGTTCCGTGGCACGTTTGTTCTCCGCTCGCGAACAGTTGACGAGCAACAACGTTGCACGCACGAAAATTTGTTCTCCTCCCTAGCAGTTGATGGATAGTTACAATGATTGCACTTTAGTGGGAGGGTGGCGCGAATTTAGCGTGAATCGATAGAACATTGTTTTTTCACCTTCAACTCGATCAAATACATCTCGACTATGTTTCCGTGTCACGAATACCATTTCCAGTCGTGTAGCACTTTGAAACAGATATACATCGCGCGTGGCGCCGTATAATTTCATTAGCGTGCAATTTTCCTGCATCGCTTTTCATCTATTCGTTCGTTTAACCGTACCGGTATACGTCCAAGCGGAGGAAAAGAGGGTGATAAAGTTAAGAAACAATTGAAGTCGGGTATTGCGGTCCACGTTTGAGAAGACCTCCGGTTTGAGGTTCTCCTTTGTGACATGGCAATTTCCTCGGAGACCTTGGAACTTGGACGATTCCTTTCTTGAAACAGGGAAAGGTGGTTCTTGAAAGACTCCCCCGTGCAACGTCTGGGTCACGAATAGTTTTCGCGAACAACCCCCTTAACAATCTTACGAATGAGAGGGAACCTCGAATACTGTTTTGTAAATTAAACGTTGGTCTCCGAGGAAGATCGCACATGTCCTATGTTTAAAGTCACGGAAGCATGAATCAGAATTAGGATCCCAACATCATTGATTCCTTTTTCTCCGTCAGAAAATTGGGTCAACACGACGATGGTCATGAAAATCCCAATACACACACCGATCAACCAGTGGTAGATAAGGGAAGATGCCGAAGGCGGCGGTCTCAGAGCAAGCGAAAGTGTAGTTGCAAGCCCCGTAGAAGACGAAGGCGAAAGATGTATCTCTCGTCTAATCCCTTTCTTATCTTCTATCTGGAGATGTACTCCAAGAACCCCGGGAGACGAGTTACAAGAGTGGCTCGGGAGGCTGGCAAGAAATGGTGTTCCATGTCGGAGTGTGCTAAGAGAAAGTATATCCGTATGGCCCAGAGAGTGAAACGACGATGCTCGAAGAGGAGATAAGTTCAAGGAATAAATGAAATGTCCGGCTTCCGCCGCATGGTATCGATAAGACGATGGGAAACCGTCCTGCAGTAGACGAAATAGAGTTCGATCCGGCTTTAAGCTCTCGAGTAACAAAAGGTCGCTCGTGCCCGAGGAAGAATCAGTTGCCCGAAACGAAAGACAATGGAAACTGCGTGGAGAAGCCCAAGGACGTAGAGCAAAGTGCAAGAGACGTTTTATTACGAGGACGAGACGCAATATCGAAAACGCGTGCTGTACACGATCGTGTCTTGTATACCTAGTTGCCCGGAGCAATCTTGTATTCTGTGACGAGAAATATACATATGCAGTTTTTTTTCTACAAAGAGAGGGGCGATATTAAAAACGAAAAGAACAGAAACGAAAAAATGGAGGAAGGAAGAAAATGTGGAAGGATGAAAAAAATAATCGATGGGCACGCGCGTCGATGTGGTAAACGCTTCCGATAACAAGACCGCGTGCATCCAGAGAGATGTATTTTTATTAGGGGCGGGTATTAATGAGTCGAGCATCGAGCGCGTGCAGCTTACGGAAGCTCAAGGCTGCAGTTACCCTCTCGGTCACTATGCTTGATCCTTGCGAGCAGAACGAGGTCAAGGTCGTTCTGCGAGAGAACTTTAAGTGCTTCCACGATTCATTGAATTCCTTCCCCCGAGCCCATCCAGTGCAACAGAAAATTGCAATTTTACGCAACACCACGACTGCCTGACGCGCACAGGTGACTGCAGCATAGTAAACACCGTGCCTGACTTGGAATTCTAACTACAAAATCTCGTCTAATAATAAGCAAAATATATTCAGCGAAGTCGTATGCTGCCTGTCTAATGCGTTCCAGCGTGAACCGCGCCTAGATGTCTAACAAAGCTGCGTTCTCCCATCGACATGCACGATCCTCGAATAGTACCGCGCGCTTTTCAACATTTCCACGTGATACAGCGAGCCGATAGTGACTATCTGTGCGCGATGTTTACACAAAAATATCGCGTGATCCGTGGTTTATTTAATATTCACGGAGCACGTCTATTATTCTCGACAGTTCAGCGTTTACGACAGTTCAGATAGTTTCTGCACTAATTTATTCTTCTAATTGTTTTATTTTTTTTATTCGTACGCGCCTCCAGCAATTAACTTATCAACGAACAGGCAACGAACGCTTATTAATTTCCAAAGATACAGAATTCTCATTCGGGCTAAATGGATTAAAGGGAGACAGACTCACCGTGCGGAGGAAGGATACGTCATCCTGCTCGGATCCACCCTCGCTGTCAGCCATCCCGTCGGTACGTTTTCACGTAACCCGACGACGAGTCCAGTTCACCGCCTCGCACCTCACGCTATTTTCCTCCCCTATGTCTGGCCTGCTTCTCGTTGCTACACGTCCACCGTCGCCAGCTTCTCGGTCAATAGGGATGAACGGTCACACACGGTTACAATTCGACATGTTTCGCCGTCCTGTGTCACTCTCGGCCCGGTGCAGAACGTTTCGCGTTGGCCGACGATGACCACCACCACTAGCACGGTGTCGACGACGCTGTAACCCCCGTTGATGCACCAATGATCGGCCACTACTGGCCCGAGGGTGGCTCGCGCGAACCTCGACAGCTCCTGCGCAAGCGCCCGTTTTCTTCAATCAAATTCCGCATGCTCGAAATTCCGTCGTTACGGACGCGACGCATCGCGTACGCCCCTTGCTTACTGTTTTTATTAGCAGATAATCGGGGCGACGCAGTCGCTTCTTTTGATACTATTCGCTATACAGTTTCGTTCGGGGATCGGGATTTTTACTGGGATAGCGGGGGAGGCTAATTGACCCCGGGCGAGAATTTAGTTGAAATTGTATAGAACAATCTACGATTGTATTTGTACACTGGAAGCTTGGTCGTGTTCGTTTAATAGCCGACACTTCGAAACTCTTCCATTAGAACTTTTTGTTTCTTTGAGTTCTGATTTCTTCCTAAATGAAACTAATAGAATCCAGAGGTTTGATTTTGATCGTCACCGGATAGGGGAGACAGCGTGAAGCAGCAAGAGAAAAAGTTTGTTCTCGAAGAAAGGAGATCTGTTTGGATCTTGGCATCTTAAGTTGGATGCGAGGAAGCACAGAAAAGTAATTATGCTGACCTAGAATCGGTGCAGATTTTCATCATTCTCGACTCTCGGCACACTTACACCCAGAGTAGGTATTATCGAGCAAGAATTGAGTTAGAAATTGGGTAATTGTATATTTTTTACAGTGGGCAATCTAGGAATAAGTTAATCAAGCTGTTCGATAGTTAGAAATACCGTGAGTACTAATGGCGTTGTTAATTACGACGACATTGACACCCTTGTTGTTAACGATATTATCGGTTTTACTATTTACGTAATTGCCGTGGCGATGTGCGAGCTTGCGTCAATTACACTGAGAAAAGCTCGAGCACAGAAACTCGTATATTTAGATATAAATCCAGCTGGTGATGGGTTTAAGTAAAAATAGTTTAGAACGACCGACCATCCCCCTCGTTACTTCCGGGGAAATTTAAGGCATAAGAATCTGACTCGTTCGAATTGGGTGCTTTCCTCTGGCATCGTGAATTCCAATAATTCTCTTTAATTCAATATTTACGAGATATGAATTTATCGCGAACCATTTTTTAAAAATACAACACCCACCACTTTGCCCGCGAACAAAACCGATTTCGAATCCATCCGAGCTCCACGATTCGACGTAATTTTTCTACTCGATCGATATCCGAGAATGCACGTCGCTCAGGCGTTAGCCAACTAATTAAACGACATCATTAACGATGACAACGCGGCGATCCACAGCGAAGACGCGTACAGACACACGCACCGAGCCGGACCTATTTCATTCTCGTGTCTATTTCCAGCAACGGGGCAGAAATAGATGTATTTACCACTCGCTGATGTATCCGTGTGCGCTTGGCCGTGTCTATACTCGAATTAGAAATGGTAACGCGTTAATCGAAGGTTAAGGATATCGCGACAATCTTTTCTACGTATCCCGATCGAGGATCCGTCGGTTGTGTAGGAACAATCGTGATTAGCCGATAAATCGTCGACCCGTTGCCGGGCCACTGGCAACTGATCAAAGGAAAATATTGTTCTCGTGCTAAATATTTCCTCGGACAATTCTTGCGGACCAGCAGCGAGAAAATACACTTTGTCATTGGGATGCAGTCGCATCAATGTATTCGCCTCGTAGCGGGCGTTTCGTAATTTTGGAAATCCCTTGCCAGAATACGGACCGCGGTACGAGAACGAGTCGAGCACCGTCGCGTGTGTTCCAATAAATATACGTGTTTCTGTGGAAGAAGCTCTGCCCGGCCAATCGAATATTTAGTGCGCAACGTTTAAATCGCCATAAAGAACGAAACAAACAAACAGATTCGTTAAATGGAACGGGAACAAAATTTTCGAGAAAGCTCTTTGTAGCACGCACACACTCTTCGATGCATATCGTATGCAAATGCATCGTAGATCGATTGTGTTCTCTCGAGCGTCCGCAATGCAACCGGTAACGCACGCCGCATTACCTTCGAACTTCACCCTTTCTCTCAGCCACTTCACTGTGTCTCGTAACGGGCAGTCAGCCACGAACGAACTCGCCTTCGAGAATCACCTCTGCGTTAAAGAAACTTCTTTCTTCACTGCATTTATCGCACTCACTTTTGTTTGAAGTCGACTTCCGGATCGACCCGGATCGAGCCAGGGATTGATTCGGTCGTGTGATACAGGGTGGCTGAGTCTTTCGTGTCCTCCGTCGACGGTCGGGCCCCACCGACGAAATTCGTATCGAGGCTCGAACGGTTTTGCCGGAGCGCGGTGCCGAGCGGAATGGAGCGGGCGAGCGGTTCTCCCCGGCTATTTTCAGCCTCGAGCCGAGCCCGCGTTGGCTCTTCTCACGCGACGCGTCGTCGTTCCTCCACGATGCACGCAGAGTCCACTGTATCGCTCCCCCTTCTTGCAATAGTTACATTTAAGTTACTTTAGAGTGTCAATTAAGAGGAACCGGAGAATTAATGACTGCCAATAGAAAATTTAAAGGAAAAACAAATTGGGGCGGCTGTGACTCGGTGCCCGCCGATATTTTACGCTGCAGTGTGTCTAATTTTGTTTTATGTTTTCATGTTGTCTATTAGAGAAAAAAATAATTAGAGTTCAGATAAGGGTGGAATTTGAGTCCTGTTGTTACGTTTATTCTTTTTTATTTTATATTTCAACAATGCGACTGAACTGGGCTTACTGTTCAATTATTCGCTTCGCTGCTGCTGCAAATGATTGCTCAATTTTTTTTGGTATCAGGGGAAAATGCGATTCTGGAATGTGAGAAATCCCCGAGAGTCGTCAGTCGAAGTGCTTTCCGCGGAGCAACCCTTAAAATATACCACCGACGGACAGTAAACTCTGACGTATTGATCGGATATTTTGTGGTATGTACCTCGGGTCGCATATTCTGAAATACCGACACTGTAAATACAACACCGACGAGATATAGGAATAGACATCGGTCAATGTATTTTTTCGCCCCAAATTCCCGGGGATCCGAGAACTTCAATACCTATTCCGTGCCACCGACAACGTTACCGACAGATTATAAAACGCGATGTTCATTATAAATTGTATACCTCGGTACCAGGTAGTTGTTTTTCAATCTATGAGGTGTCGAATGGGAGGGAAAGGAATAAGAAAGAATACAATTTAAATAATAACTACGGACAACTATATCTCGCCTGTGAATGCAACCACGTTATTTCGTTAGTAATAATTCATGTTCTTGCATATTTTATAATTCAGAACGGAAGTTCTCTCGTTTTTATTAATTATTATTTTGCCGTGTTATATTATTGACATCCTGTTCAAATCCTATAAAAATTGATTATGATGCGCTACAACTTGATGTTATTCTATATTTTTAGTTTACTTATTGATTGGAATTTCACTAATACTTCCGGCAATTAACAAACACCGTCACCGCACAGATGAATTATGAATTTCAATAGATGTATAATTCTCGATGCACTGTTTAATTCTGCATTCTAGTAAAACCGTATAAGAACATTGAAAATAATCTTCCACTGTGCGTTTGTTAGTTACAATTCTTATCGCCACAGTTGTTGCAGTCTTAATCTTTACTGACTCGGTAACGTTGAGAACGACACGGCAATGGTAAAGGGGTTGACGCGCACCCTCCTTCTCTCACTTGCTGAGAATTCTACCGTGCACCCCATCTGTGGCATACTAGTTCTCGGCTGTTGATATCACGTTGTACATTTTCAGAATGAATAAGGCAGACTAGAATCGTTCACAGGAATAACTTTCTACAGGGGAGTTCGTGATTTTCGCTCTGACGTTAGATGGCGGAGTGACTCCATCATTTATTTGTTAAGCGAGGGAATTATAAATATTCGACAAATAAATAAATCCAAAGAATTCATTAAGCACGACACATTTATTTCACGCTTTTCAGGGATACATTCAACCTTGATAAAAGTGAATTAAGAACGAATGAAGATCGGCTATCATAATAGTACATTCCACATCGTGTCGAGTACAATTTATGCGATTGAGACGATCAGCGATAAATCTTCGACTTCTGTTTGCTTTACATAACCTCGGTGGAGAGGTGCAGGTTGATTGACTCGTTCTGATCGATAGTCAGCGCAGATTTATTGCTCGGCAGAAGGGAACTTGTTAAAATTCTCTCCGCGTGATAAATTCTTCCTGCCGTCGTATGAATTCTGCAAATAAAAATAAAAAAATTGCACATCGTCGACACGCGCGTCTCTTCAAATTTCCTGTAGAATGAAACTCATCGAAGTGTCACGCGATACCGTACGCCGCTGTACAGCATTATTGCAATAAAACATGTGCCGCTGCGCCCTCCAACTTTGTCCACTTTTCACGCATCAGGAAATAGATTGGATCCAGAAATATTGGGGCAATCGAGAACCGAAGTGGGTTAGAGTTTTACTTACACGCCGCGATCCTGTTAATAAATTTGCTATTAATCGAACGCTCATCGAAATGGCGTTGAGCTAGAGAGAGAACGAAGAACGCAGACACAAATCGCCGGTATCCAGCTGTAAAATATCGTTGACAAATGGTGGGACCGGAATCCTAGGTCTTCGCGTTATTCTTCGCTGAGCAGAGAGCAATAAGCTGCGTGTCAAACTCTGAGGAATTATTGACTTTATCTGCCCCTATTCGACCACCCTCTCTTTGCAGCGTGTAGCGCGGCAAACACGCGGTGACTTTTTATCGAATATGGCAAACTTAGCTGGACAATAAATCGTCTTAACCTGACCCAGGTGATCCCTTTATTGCCGGGCCCTCTCGAAACGTAGAAAGGTTGGACGCCTCGCTCTTTCGTGCATCTTCGCGGAAATAAATTTGCACTGGCCGGCTTGTCCGCGCTGGATTCTGCCAGGGGAGCGTAATTTATTTTCACCCGTCTGCACCGAAGGCAGTTGCATCATCTATATACGAACACGGACCGCTAAGGGTGGAAATTTGAGATTAAAAGACTGTCTCGGCCGCTAAACTCCTGCGCCACTTCGCGTTGGACATACACTATTTCGATTTGGTATCATTCATTCGACTGTTTGGGAAATGATCGGTAAGGGTTCTTTGGGAAATAACAAAAATATCTGGACCTCGTTTTGGTTAATGTATTGAGCGAGTACAGTACCTGTTTGAACAGGTGCAAGTGCTATTATACTTTTATTATCGAACGTTGCTCAAACGTTATTCCGTCTTTATCTTGTGAATGAATATTCTGCGGCGTTACGGGGCAATAGGTATCTACTGCCCGCTCCTTGTATTAATTACCCTTCCCGCTGTTCGTGGCCCGATAAAATGGAAACGAATAAACGAGAAACGTATAAATTGCGTGATGCACTATGACGCGACATACAAAGACCGAGTTGAAATTCACGTTCCATTTCCATGGCCTTTTCAAAATTAATATTCCGCAAGCAACGTGGCATGTATTTACCTGTTGTGAAAGTTGATATTGTAGTTCGTTATTGTTAACGAACCGGGGAGCGAAATTGTGAAAATATCGAGTGAAATAGAGAGATAGAAAAGAGGGAGTAATTTACAAGCACCGCAAGGATCATATGCGGCGTCAATATTTAATTTGCTACAAACATATTGTTATGTCCAAACGGGTTGAAATAAAATTCGCATTATTTATGAAAGTATCTGATATCGTGGTTACGTGTCATCGGATTTGCGGTTAAACTGTTTGAACTTTCGCGGTAATACAAAAATTGTGGCCATTTCGAATGGATAGCGTGTCGCAACAATTCTTGTGGGTTTAACAAATAAGAAAGAGAAAAAGCGCGGACTTAAATGAATCGAGAAAAAAATAAGAGACAAGAGAAAGTGATTTACTGTTTCAACAGGATGTCACTCAGCGGAGACGTGTGTACCGTCTCGAATCCATTCCACGCTAGGACGAAGCAAGGCATTTTCGGATAACAATAAAAGTTCTCGACAAACCCGTTTCCACAGTGCACCGATGGTTTACCGTCGGGACGCCGCGACATCGTTCTCGTCGACCTTAATTTTCGACATTCGGAAACGGCTACGAGTCGACAGAAATGAGTCGATCGAAACGGCCTCGTCGATACCAGTCCACCGTCACGGTTTCAACCCCCGCGCTAGTCGACCGACATTTTTCCCATCCCCTCTCGTCCGATTCGTCCGCCAAAATACAATACAATTGAAATGCACACGTGCTCGATGATATTTATACAATCAATTTCACCGTCCAATTTCCGTATCTAATATTGACACCTCATAGGTACTTTTGCGACGTGACGATCGGGTAAAAGTAGTTGATCCCAGAAGGTTACTCTATTCGAACGGAAACGCTTTCAGACCGCGACAGAATGTATTTATTAAAGAGATTTCGGCGAGCTGTCGCGAGCACTGAATCGGCTTGGTAATAGGGGAGCGAACTTTCCGCGAAAAAATTTCTTTGACACGTTTGCTGTTCGACGCGCGGCCGCCTGGTTTGGACTTCGAATCAAATTTGTCGAATCCGCAATGAACTTTAGTCCCCGATGGAATATAATGCCCGGCGCAACTTCTGCGCGGCGTAAATGAAGTGGCAACCGGACTTTGTTGTACAACTAGAGAAAATAGGGTGCCGGCTCTGAGTAATTGCTAACTAGAGTACAAAGTTAATCTCGGACTCGTCAACCGCACGAGATTAGCATATAAATTTGTCAAAATGCTTTATCTACTCGCGGAGAAGCATCGTGGCCCCTGTATCGCCAGCGTTTTAACGGTGTCGCATGCAGCCCCGATTATTTTCCCTTTGTTGATTCGTTACATACGTTTGGGGCGGACACGGTGCACCTTTTAGATTGCTCCTTTCTCCCTCTGCGCTCGAGTGTATTCGAAAGTTCGCGTATGAATAGCAACAAGCAGGGAAATAACCAATGCAACGAATCTCGTGATAAGGCACGCCGAAAATCAACAGCTCCGCCCGGCACTTCCTAGAAACTGGAATTTGCACGCATTGTCAAATATATTACCTGAATTCCCATGAAAGTCGAAATTCGTTCGTCGACTTGAACGAAATGGTATATCGCCGGGACTGCCACGCGAGGATAGAAACGTTGTTTGCATCTCATCGAACAGGAACCACGAAACGGGCGTCGCAAGGCGATTCGATTACGAACTGCATATTAACATTCCATCGTATTTGGGATAGGCGGTGATTTTGTCACGGACAACGGACGGCAGTGTTATGCTGCAACAGCTACTTAATACGCAGTTGTCAATACCTTGGGAATTTCGTTACAGCAGCTGGTGGACATCCTGAAACCCTTAGGCCACACGTAGACGCGGGGGATTGAATTATTTAACCGCGGCTTCCACGGCTGGCCGCAAGCCTAATTACGAATAGAGGTGAGTTTAGAAACTACCAGACAGCTGGAAGTCCAATTAAATTGTTATTCGCCCCTTCGTTTCTGTTGCCTCCGTTGTTGTCGGCAAAGATCTCTCGAATACGAGCGCCAAGGATGAATCGATGCGAAACATTGCGATTCGACAAACGATTAATCCTAATGAACTAGTGGACAGAAAATGATAGGCTTTCCTTCGAGCGTGTCAAATCATTCGCACCGCGGAGCACGCTCTCGAGGAAAATCCACGATTGCGAAACACACGAGGCAATGGTGGCAGTCAAGTGTGGCTGGTACAAATTAATGGAAAAAACGTAGGGGTGGAGACACGGAGAAAAACTAGGGATCAGGGCACACAGCCAAGAAGCGGGAGGAAAGAATGGAGAGTAGATGGAATCAGTTTCCACGCCGGCGTCTATTTAGTCTCGCGGGGGATCTCTAAATCGCCAGTGTTTGTTTCGCAAGCAAGGAAGCGACGTCGTGCATCGAAATGCCCGATCGCAGTCGTGGACGACGTCTAACACAACCTGGTGTACCCTTTCGAGCCGATCGTGACCCGTCGTGCCAATGTTGACCCATTGCGTTCCAAGCTAAAAGGTTCTGGCCCAATCGTTGGCCGAGCGAAACAGAAAGCCAGCCACGGTGGACGCCGTTAAAATGGCGGAACAGTGAACCCTGTTTGCTCCAACTACAGCAAATCTTTGTTGGGAGCATAGCTGAGATGGTAGAAAAGAAAACAGGGCTCGAGTGTCTTTAAATTTTCGCGTTAAAGTAATTCTTTCTAATATGCTTCTTTCTCTTATTTCGCGCAGGCACAGTTACAATATATTCACTATATGCAGCGCTCGTTTAAGATAAGTCGTCGTTTCCTTATCGTATTACTTTATTTGAATTACTCTCCGAGAATGAAAGCAACGGAATAGAGGAGAAGTGGAACAACGAGGGGATGCTCGTTGCGCGGCGCTGTTTTAATCGACCAACTTCCATTTCGAAATCGACGTTCGGGACAAAAATGAACGGGAAAAAGGAATAATCCACGTGGATTTCGGAAGTTCAATTTTCCAGTGGGAACTCCGCCTGTAACGGAAAATCCGTATGATCCTTTTATTTCGATTCCCTATGGAACTTTAATTCCCCCCCTGCGGTATACTGAATATTCATGCGATTTTATTCACCACTATTCAAACATTGCTTACCCTACCAAGCCTCTTTTATCTTCTTACAATTAGACTTGCCCGCCCGTTCCCATTGCCCGATCGCGACACAAAATTGAATTCCGTTCGATCGTGTTGTATCGTTTCATTTGCGTGTCAAGCATCGTTTTATAATCATTTGAGAGGGGAAAAAATGCTGCTCTTTGCTGCCAGAATTTAAATAGCAAGATTAAACTTTATCGTTCTTATAAACACTCGAGGCAAAAAGTTATTTATAGTCCTGCAAATTATATCCTAAGGGTTTTCAATTATTCTCAGCTACAACGATACAACGAAATTGCTTAATAGTGCAAAACCTTGCATTGCAACAGCAAGAAATTGGGAGTACGGATCGAAAGGTTTCCAGTGGTAGATTTGGTCTTTCGACTGTGCAACAAGGGTACTTTTACCATGCCACATTTATAATATATAACGCATAAAAGTGATTTCCAAGAACTGACCAGCTTCATATTCCCTAATTATATTCCAAGAATCTACTATTACTCGCGTAATAATACCTACTCAACCGGGATAGTCGAAACAAATAAAGTGCAAATTAGGGGAAATGAATACGGGTGAGATCGGGATAAGTGAAGGAATGGATGTGGGGATGCAGGGAGAGTGAATGTGAAGGAGGGAATAATTAACCAAAGAATGCGTTCAATAGATTAGAATTGAATTAAGTTAAGTTTAAGTATGTACATAAGAGTTTAAGCCGGAAAAAAGGCATTTTGTAGCCGGAAGGCCAAAATTACAAATAAATAATAATAATAAATAATAATAATACCTACTCAACCATGCAATGTAATTTTGTAACATATGTAATTTTAGAATTCTTCAAGATATCTGTGGCCCAGGTCATCCGTTCACTTATACGCATGATACTCGAGTGTTTGATACGGGAAGCCAAAGTTGGAGAGTCGGAAACGAGATTCGCGGTGCATCATTGGTGTTTCGCTTGCATCCTGTTTGGTCTATTCCCACTCACACTGGTTCAGGAATATTTTTCCCGTGCTAGGCAGAAAATTTACCCTACGGCCATTCGTTCACGCATGGGTATTAGTGGACCCACAGGCTCTGGCATAGCGTTTATTTTCAACGCAAAGATTTTACTGGTTTTTCGAAACAATAGTTCCAGTTTAATGTTAGAATTTACTTCATGGTTGTCGGTTGTTGTATAGATGGCTGATGTCTGATAGTTACACTTTTGTTAGAAACACAATTATGGAGACACAAGAATCCAGATATTTGATATATGTCGCTGAAAACAATTTATGATACCAGAGGCTGAACAGTAATTGCTTGGCACCAGTAATTCGATTAATGTCGATAGGGTCCAGATATATTATATTATATTTTATGATGATTTTATGAATTGGACGATGATAATTAATTGCGAGGAAAGTGTTAGATCTGAAAGGTCCCAGGCTACCCTAATTTTTTGCACGCAATAACGCGTGCGCGTAAATTATATAATAGCCCTGTAATATTTTCAGCCCGTCTAATAACGATTCGAATAGACCACCCAAAGTAATCACGGCGCTCGTTGGGGACAGTTTCCTGGTAGTATTGGTTTTCCAAGAAATCGCGTGACGCTGTAATTGCCCTTAATGAAAAACCTTAGCCTTGAACGCGTTCTCGATTTAGCGATACCAAAACGTAGCCGCGGTCGAAGATCTTCGAGGGTTTTCGGAAATCGCGGATACTCCCTTCGTGATACTCCCTTCGTGATCGATTGTTAAGTTAATATTGCGGCACTGGCACCAATTTTTTCGCGGCTGAAACCTCATTATTACTAGGTAGCGCTAGGGAATGCTGGAGTATGAGTAGCGGTAGTCGCTGATGCGAAAACAATTTATCGGAAGAGAACTGCCCTTCCATCGTGTGCTTATTTGCACGTTTCTGCAGTGTAATTCGTTTTAGAACCCTCAGCGCCTGAAATTCTTCGTTCACCTGGTCAGTACGTTTCATCTGCGATCCAGGGGAATGAATTGCCCATACGAATGCTTTTACTTTGCCTCGAGCTTCGGCTCCGGTACTTGTATTAGATCCGAATACGGAGAGAAGCGAGGAACGGAAGACAAAAAATAGCATTACTGTTTCCGTTCTCGATGAAGTTTCTCTGCGGTGTATTAATTGTTATAACATTGCGGCGAGCTGTGTATTCTGTTTTTTTATTAGCTGCCTCTTTTTTTTTTTAAGGAGATTTGATACAATTTTCAATGATTAAGCAATTTTTCGTTCTGCTTCCTTCGTTGTTTCAACTATAGTTCCTAATGGTTATTCATGTTTAATAGTGAATGTTAATGTGCAATTGCGCATAAGCCAAGTTTAACCTATGCTGCTCTAACAAAGAGACGTTTGCGTTCAATGCACGTTTGCACTTTATCAATACAAACAGCACGCTTTCTGCTTGCACCGTTTATCAACGGTGGCGTTTAAAAAATGAATACCTGCCTGAGACTTGCGTAAATATAAATATGCATTCATACCAGGAACAACGCATTGAAATTGTTCGACAAAAAGATCGATGAAAGCCAATCAAAAATAGCGCTAAATTTGACCAGCATAAGGGCGGATTTTCGAACTGTGTATCCACGAATGGATGAATTGATTCACTTAACCGCACAATGCCGTGCAATTAATCCCCAACAGTGCTGCAAAAGGGACGGAAGTACTCGATACGGTTCGGACGTCATCCCTGAAATTACAAGCCGAAAAATTTCAATCGATTCGCTGGAGATTACACCGTAAACAGTATCCCGAGCTGATGTGCGCGAAATTTGCATACAATTTGCGAATAAATAAGTCAATATTAAATATATTTTCCTGCTTAATGAATGAAACTTGGAATCGCTGACTAAATGTTTCACCTGTACACGTTCGAGCTCTCCCGCCCGGATAATTCACCTCGATAATATTTCACGTTTCTCCCATCGTTTCCATTTCTTCCCATCCCCCTTCGAACAAAGCGACTCGTTACGTGCTCTCGCCCTCCAAGGGATTCAACATTTTTTTCCTTCCCCGGGGAAAGAGAAAAATTCTTTAGTTTAGTTCCCGTTAAGCGTTCATTCGCGTGATTCCGAGGCAAGGAGAAATAAGCAAGAACAAAGGGGATCGGAAAGTTGGGCCAAGTAGTTTTTCCGCTTCGGCAGTTCGCGATCTATAGTTTTGAGTTGCGAGTTAACTGCTCCTGTACGGTATGTGCGAGCGATACTTAACCCGTCGGGTATTGTAGACCGAACTAAACTCCATGTCGGCATTAATTTCACCTTTTCCTCCTATTTTTTTCTTCCTCGTCGTAAGTCTGAACGACGACGTGGCGTAGGAATAGCAGCGCTGAAACTCCGACGGCGCACTATGTTTTTCAATATTCTTAATCAATTTGCGTCAGTCAAGAAAGCTTTCGACCTACATTACACTGTACGCGAAGGGTAAAGTCTCGCAGAGGGAAAATAAAGGAAGAGAAGGTGGATCGTAGAATTTCATGACGTTGTCTCAAAAATGAAATCGTTCGGTTTACTTAAGATGAAGGAGGGGCGACGGCGCGGGGCGGGGGCTGGAAAGAGGGTGCACGGCAAAGAGATCGAAAAGTTGGCAAAAGTAGATTTTCTGCTTTCGTCGTTTGCAAAGCGAAGCTTTGAACGCCGGGTTAACTGCCCGAGTTCTGGAACGACGATGTCCGTTGTGCCCGCGGTACTTAACCCTTGGGGCATTGTAGTCAAAGCGGAATTTCCTGCAGACACCCGCGTCTCCGTTTCCACTGTGCCAAGGTTGATGCAACGAAATTCAACAAGACTCCGTTACCAATGGATCACGATGCTCATTGTCAGGGAAACTCGATTCTGATGAATAACTTTTCGGGAAGGAAGCTGCCTCAATCTTCCTCCCGTTCACCGTCACGGTGATTATTGAATCGCGATAAAGAAATCTGTTTCCAATCAAACGAATGTGGAAAATGGAGCACTATTAGCGTGCATTGAGCAAGGGGGAATCGATGGGAAAATTTGTATTAATCATGTTCAGAGTAATTGCTGCTACACGGAGAGCGTACAATCGGGTAAATGTTTGCCAATAATAATCGAGCAGGCAATAGATGGTAATTAAGGCTGACGAGTGGATAGTTGGAACGTGATAGTCGTCGCTGGCAGGGACGTGGCACGTAAGTAGTTTGCAGCAGTCAAACTCTAATTAGAATGTAATTAGCAATAGTTGGGGCTAAGGAGCAGCTAATATTATACTCCTGCTTCGTATTATTTGCCCGATTCCCCGAATGCATCCTATTTATCTGATGCGCATCAGTTGCACCAGCAAAGGAAACAGGGTCGAATTTATGACTCTCTGGTGGTCCTTCGAAATACCCTCCTTAATTCAGGCAGAATCGAGGGAAATACGAGAACGTAGACTCGATGGATGCATGGAAATAGAAACCGACCGAAAGTGGGTTAATGACAATTTTTTCTGTTATTCGTCGGACGATATTGCTGGCTCGTTCTCCCGTGCACGGAACAAATAATCCACGGTGCGTCGCCTCGGAATTTCCTCGGTACACGTCGATACTTCGATATACGGCCGAAAATTTTTCCCGTACTACTCGACAATTCGATTCGAGGAGCAACAATGCAGGAAAGGAAGTGCACGCTTTTGAATGGTTGAAAAGTTTCGAAGGTACAAGTTTCAAGCATCGGCCAACGTCAAACGTATTCCGCGTCGTTTCGGAATACCGTGTTTGTCCGAACTTGCAAACCATTCGCGAATCCCGCGTTATTCTTTCACCGAAATACGTTCTTCCCGGCTTCTGCCCTTTTAATCGACCAACAAAGTTATCTGTTGTTCGTCCCGAATTAATTTGCAGCAACCATATGTAGAGCCATCCCGGTCGCATGGACGGGTAGAAGAACGCAGTCTCCTTTTAGGAAACATTGCACCCACTGTACATGCCACTTAGCAAAAAATATTTATCGATTACCGATAGCTAAGGCACTCTGGCATCGAAACCACCCGGAATATTTAATGATCCGGTTTCGATACATTTCATTTATTTTCACGCGAGTGCGCGACCGCGCACACGATTGTATCACCAGCAGCCGGGCGCTACGAAATTCTCGGCCAGCCAGCAATTTCCTAGACTACTTTATCGGTCAAAAGCTGTGCAGAAACTTTTTCCACCAAGCCATTCGACTTGTTAATGGCGGCGCAAACTTAGGGATTACTGCACCTCGAACCGTAAATTCATTTATGATCCGCCCGCAACCGCGGTTATTGAAAAGGAACACCAGGTACTGCATTATCTGACTGCTTTTACGGCGGGACAAACGCGGCCTCGCGAAATAGAGGCAAACAGAGCTCTTGTGCGTGATTAAAACGCACTGGAGTGATCCTACGACAGAGCGGCCGCCGCGGGTCTCCCGTTCAGAGAAAGGGAGATTTTTACGCTGGCAGCGGAACAGTGTTGATGCGAGGAATAGTACAGAATAGGGGAAAGAGAATGTTCCTGCACGAGTCACACGGTCGTCTCTTCTTTAACGTGAATCTTTCCCGACGCCCCGTAATCCACACCTGGCGAACATTATTCGCCTCTGCGGGAATAGAATAGCGTCTGCCAGTGTTTCGGTTAATTGAAGACGGGGTAATAACGCGTGTAGAGGGTAATTTACACCGTCATAGAACGAGGAATTACTAGCATCGTAATGCGTGTGCAATTAAGTAACGAACGCGCAGGAAATTTAAATTAACACCGGGTGCATTTTCGCGGATTACCTGTGAAACCTTTGCAAATGCTGCATGCAATGCATCGACTCGCATTGACGCAGCGCACTGTATTTAACCATCGACTGCCACGATTCATTCGGCTCTCCCTTCTGTAAACTTGCGGTCCGAGCACTTGGCAGGTATCCTTTGTAGCGGGCAGAACTCACGAGACGCTAAACGTTATAGATTCTGTTCACTAACAGGCTGCTCTGTCGGGATTTAACTTCATTTCGCATTCAGTGGAACGTAAGCCGGCACTGGTGTACAGGTGACAATCGTCTTAGAACATGCACCGCTGTCTTCCTTACAGGCTGGCTCCTAGGATGCCCGCGGTTTCTGCGCCGATTTGGCGCAGAACACTTTTACTGGGACTGTGGGAATCGGTACGAGGTTTACTTCATCGGGGGCCAGTCAATCCGAGACACAAATGAATCGCGATTTATAGCCGAGCTACAAAAATTAGGTCGACATATTGCGTGCACTAGCGACGTCACATTGCCGCCCGGTCTGCTACATTTTTGTGCATGCTGAAATCACTCCACTGCCTAATCATCTGCTACATCGATTTACTACATTTCTTCCGCTAGATCGTTTTCGACCCGGTTGCAACGTTCGGTCGCCCGACATCGCGCTCCAGTGGCGGATGAAGGGTTAAAATAACCGGCCGAATGCGACCGTGCGCATCGGACAAATTTAACCCATTCGTAATGGCTGACCAGATGCGACGTTTCATCATATATTTTATTCAAGCGCGAGATACGCCTGAGTATTAAATTTATTCGTGGAATAGCACGAATCCATGCGAACCGCTGCGAAAAAAAAAAATATGGGGGAAAATAGATATTCCGAAAGGACGGCGACACGTAATTCCTCGGAGGGCGGAAAAGGGATAGAGGAGGAGGGGGGTGGGCATCGCGAGGAATGCGAATAAATCAGTAGGAAACCCGTGTAAACATGGCGAGTTTAGCTCACCGTCTCTTAACACAGAGACGAGGGAAACGTCTTACATCCCGTCGGAGAAATTACGGCGTTCCCGCGAGAACGGGTCGGTCGTGAAAAATTTCGTCGGCTCTGAAGGGCCTCGCGCACTCGCGATCCACCAGCGCGGCGACCAGATCCTGAAACGTTTTCCACGGAAAACTGATACCGCCCGGGGCCGCCCGTTATTTTCCTTTAATACGGGCAACAGCGGCGGCATTACGAGCTGTTAAACTACTATTACGGCGTTTAACGCGACGCATCGCGGACGAAGGCCGCGTCATGATTTAATTTGTACGCCGCGGAACCCCGTGTCTTGATGTGTCCATTCGCCGGAACGCGAAGTGCTCGTACCGGTCGGCAATATTTTAGCGCACGACCGTATGCACGTGTAATAACTACGCGACCGCCGTCGATTTCAGAGCGCGGAATTTCTGCGCGGTGAATGGTCGTTGGGGAAAATTAAGCCACGTTACCGGTCGAAAAATCGAGTCAGTCACAGAATCAGAGCGGGCCGCGGGAATGAGGTGAAATCGGTTCATCGACCGAGGCGTGAATAGTCGATCGGCTGGCTCGACTATCGACGAGACTGTGCACCGTCTTATCTTTGCGCGGTTCTTTGCGCGTCGCCGCTTTGTTATAATACATTCACCTCGCATATTGCCCTCGCGAGTTCTGCCCCGTGGGTAACTACCGCATTGTAATGTATCATTTCGCCGTGCAAGAAACACGCATAGCGTCGGAAAGACGGCGGATAGCGGTTCTTCTCCCAGAGCTAAATAAAACCTTCATAAGACATGCATGAGACAGAACGCGACGTGAGTAGCTCGAAAATTCTCGACGGGGCAGATATTGTGCCTGCGGCGATCGAATGCATCGTAATCAGTTGCATTGCATTAGCCCCGATAGTTTCCCAGAGGTGGATGTTAGAAATAAGAAGATTATCGTTTGTCTTCGTCAACCTGCGCAACCATCCCTTTGTCCGACGCAGAACTGTTTCCCTTCATCGATACCGGGGACACCCATCGAGTTCGTTCATCTATCCGTCGATCTATCCATCCATCCCTCAGTCCGGTCGTGAAACTAACGTGGCCTGCAACGGGATGCAAGAAGCGTCCATTATCGCTGTACAACTTTTTGCGGCTTTCGCCGACCAACTTTTTCTCAATACCTTTAATTCGTCCAAATGAAATTCCACCATCTGCTATTCGCTGGCTGCGTCGCGTCGCATCGCTTCCGCTCGAGTTCCGTGGACTCCCGGTGCCCCTTAACGGTCGCCAGACGATGAATTAATCGCAGCTTTCACGCAAAAACGCAGATGCGATTTAGATTGGAGGGTAAAAGTGACTAGCCGATGGCTGCTTCGCTAATATGTGTCTCTCTATAGTTACTTGTTCTCTTGACTAATTCAGGTTACCGTCCTATCTGCTTCGAAATTTTCACCACCAATATATTACCAACCCACCCTGCCCCGTGTATATACATACGCTGTACGTATACTCGACTGCATTGTAGCCATTGAGAAGACCGAGCTCCACGCGTCCAATGAGAAACGTCGACCGTATCAGAGATCGAACGAAATGAAAACGACGCGAGGTATCAACAGTCTGTGTTAACGACATAGGTATTCCCGTCGACCGGCGCTGTCCAGTAGGTCGGAAATCAAAAAAGAGGTAGCCGGGAAATGTAAAGAGATGGACGTAGCCAGGTACGGCGGGACAGAGATATAGGGGTAGATTTGAAGGTCTGTTTTCATTGCTATTCGGAATCGTGCGGGCTTCCGCACGGCTTCTGTCGTCCTGTACGAAGGCATCGGCCTGATTGGTAAATCTACGGCTGCTCAATGGTGCGTTTATTTGCCAGAGAATTAGGGCAGGAAGCGAGACAGAACGACGAGGCCCGGGGGTAACGACTGGACGGGGGTGAGAAGGGGATGGCAGCTAGAAAACGGAAGAGATCGGCTACCAGAGAAGGGACACCAGGCGAGGGGTAGGTTCCCCCTTCTGTGAAAGGCTGGCGTACTCCACCGCAATCAGTAAACCTGTAAAACATTGGATTAGGTGGCCTACACCAGACCCTACTCCGGCTTCGCTGAACGGAGAGAACTTCCAATCTCCACCTACGACTTGCCTATACGCTCTTTATTTCTGTCCCGTGATATCTAGATCTATTGTGTCGGAATTGCACCCCTCTTATCTTGCTAGTCAGCTGGATGCTTCTGACGATGAGAGGCCAACGCGATTGCACTGTTCATTTCGAATACATTAGTTTGATTTGATCGTCGAACAAGGCAATAAAATACTTTTATATAGGGAAATATATTTTATCGCGAGCTATGCTGGTTTTTCGTATGCAAAAAGACTGTGCACATGCATGGACAGCAGGCTGCTTTCAATGCGGAATATTTTCTGGCTCAACACAATCGCGTTCGCCCTCAGAATTTTGGGGCAAGCAGCTTTACTTGGTTGATCACACTGTTGCTACCCCCTATGGAGATGAAAAATTGCACGAGAACTTGCATAGCAATATCCGCTGTGTGAAACGTTTGTTCAACACGATTCGATATCGGAGGTACAAAAGCATAACGTGCTGGGCCAATGTTTTCTTTTAAAAGAGGTCTTTTAAACCCAGGTGTACATGGCGCATTGAAATTAGAAAAGGATCGCCGGTAGGCGTGCAGTATCGACGAACTTGTCAACAGATGTTAACAGGTTCTCGCGGCTATCAATTGTCGTTATTATTCTATTTTATGGCGCACTGTTATTCACTGTTTGCCCAGTTTTTGTTTAGCAGTATTCCGAATGTCCGGCACAATATTTATGCCGACGTTTCGCCTGCCCGTGCATGCAAGCTATTTGTGTTTAATATTTCCAAACGAAGCTTGATATTTCCGGAGAAAATAACATTGCGCTTCCAAAAGCACGAACGAATAATGGTAGAATGCGAGCCGGAATATTTATTCTTCGTTCTCAGATCGGATGACGATTTTGTCGTCGTCACGTATCGAGCGGGATTTATGTCGCGAACGGCTGAATTATGCACGAAGACGCTGTAAAAATTTAACGACGAATAGCAATTGCAACAAATGCACTCGAGTCGCACCACCTTTCTATTCGAGAGGAGTCATATCTGTCATTGTACTTTGAAGTTCTCGCCGCAGACTACACGAGTATACTATTTAAATAATTACCGAGTGATCTAATAGCCCGAGACCTTAGTGTCATAAGGTGCATCTTCGCAACGATGATAATACGGTAATACAGAGCGCGATTATGCGAGCACACGAAACGGTAGATGAACATTTCCTCCGCGAACTTACCCCGTCACGCGTATCCGGTTTGTTATGTTTGATGCGCCGAGCTAGTCGCAATCCCTCCATATAAATCGAAATTGCAACGCGTATTTGGAAACTTCCGATTCCAATTTCGATCAACAAACAGTCCGCGAACTGCGGCCATTCTATTCGAACCGAATTCACGTTTTCATTCCGATACTAGTCCCGCGGTAAATACGCCAGATCTTACCATTCTCTTGCATCGAAGGCGAGTCTTCATTGGTAATAATCACGATCGACGTGGTTTAATGGGGGACAAGAGTTCGAACACAATTTAGAGACGTTAAACGATCGAATTAAGGAAGCAGAAAATCGACTGATCCGTTGATACACTCGCGACAAGAGAAAGAAAGACGCTAGTAATGCAAGTAATGCACGCAAATAATGCACACAGATTGCTTCGCGAAAAACTTTACCCGGGAAATCAATCGAGAGAATATAAGTTCGAGGAAGCTTCCCGTCAGGATTTGCGAGAAAACACCGTGGGCGTACCGCGTTTAATTGAATCTCGCTTTCCTTCCGATCTGTTTGAATTATAGGAAGAACATTTAAACGCAAAACGAACGCAGATGCGGCGAAACAGGAGGAGAAGGAACAGCAGTTCAACGAGAACGATATTAATAGCGTTTATTGAGAACGACGCGCTTCAATTATACCTTGTCCCGTAACGGACCCGCCACTACTCTTTTTCTGTATACAGTTGATAATTTCATCGAGCATCGCGGCATGGACGCATTCAATCAACGATTCGGATTTAATTCACCCGAGTATAATTCTTCGGAGTGAGCGACAATGTATCTATTCGATAGCTCCGGCCGCCCCGTATCGCGCAATTCCGAACAAGAACCGTGGACACGGGGGACAATCTTCCGTGATAAAGTTATAATGGGACAGACTTAATAATTCAACGCCGCGATCCCCCCTCGTCGAAACAAAAGGAAGCGATGCACAAAAGAGTCCAACTCTTTCGCGATGCAGCGCCAGTGTTCGCGTTTGAAAGAAGCCCGACAAGACGTTGAATCTTCGGGTTTTGGAAATGTATGTATATATAATATTCCAAGGAAGTACATAGCCTCCAAAATGAACACATTCACGGTGCATCGTCATCTCGAGACGAATGTCATCTAAACACGCGTATCGGTATTCGCGACAGGTCTTCCTTTTGCAGAAACTTTCCCGGGTACATTTTCGCGCGCGACTATTGCACGGATTCGCGGTGGCAGCGGGGCCTTCTCCGAGACACTTTCAGGATCCTCGAGACTCCGGATCTCCAGCAACCACTCGACAATGTTTTCGTAGGAAATCGTCATGCAGCGTGGTGTAATCCGAAAGGGGAGATAAACGGGGCAGAGTGAGACAGAGAAAGGAAGTAGGAAGGTGGAGAGTCGGAAAAAAAAGGATACGAAGGGTTGGTGGGAAGGGGACGAAGAAAATGCAAGGGAAGGGGGCTAAAATCGAGAAAGCCGGTGGGAGGTAAGTGGCACCTGGTGCGCTCGCGCACGTCGACGACGTAGAGGCTGATAGCAGCGTGCGCGTAAAGTCCGTCGCTGGAGAACCGAACGGGTGCTGCTGGTATGGGTATCGTGTCTCGTATACAGCCTCGTGTTCGTAGTCGCGCTAGGTTGGTTCTCTGGTAGCAGCGACACAGAGCTACCACTGCTTGCTGGTGGTGGTGGCGGAGCTGCCGGTGGTGGTAGTGGAAGCCGGTAGTGGTGGTGGTGGTTGAAATAGTGGGGGTAGGACGTCGGAGGGTTGCTGAAGTTTCCCTAACGCTCGATGGCGTACCAGTGCGGATCGTGATTCTGTGGGACGTGCAGCGTCAGGGCGCTCAGATACTTTAGCCTATCGTCCGTTCGACGACCGATCGACGGACACACGCACGACGACGAGCGGTAAACGAAACGTCGTGGACGCCTTGGCGGATGGCAGTACGGTTCGGGGCACACGATGTCATCGGGATAAAATTCGTTGTCGTGGCGGGTAATCGCGACGATCGTCACGTTCGTTACGACGAGTGATCGTCGTCTGACGACGTCGGCGTGTCGCGCGAAATTACGTCGGCTGCTCCGCGGCGGACGAAAGAAAAGGCGAAAGAAAAAGGAGGCGCACTCGAAAGGATCTCCCGCGTCTCGGAACCAGTTCCGCAGCCCCGTGGGTTTTGCAATTTTCGTCTATTCGTTCCTTTCCTCCGTATGTCGACGAGTTCGCGCCGGAAACAGGACGGGGACCGGAAGGTACGAGACTGTAGATATACCGGGGAAGAACTTTTCCTAAGGAGGTCGAAATTGTAGACGCACTCCGATGGAAAATTCTACTCCCTTTCCGAGTATGATTCTATGTCCGTAAATGAGAGAGGTAGAGAAATAGATAGGTACAGAGGGAGAGAGAAAAGGAGAGTGAGATAGGAACCGCATGATAAAAGAGAGTGGGAGAGTCAGATGGAAGAAAATTGCACGATGACAATCGGAGCGAACCCTTTTTCATTTCTCTCTATATTTACCTCTTTTTTGTTCCTTCATTCTTCTCCTTCCTTTTTTTTCTACACGTCCCATTGGAATGTACCGCTCATTTTCTCCGACGTAATTTTCTGCCTGCTAAAAGTGCGAACGGCTGGCTCGCATTGTTCGACCTTTCACCCACTAAATTAATGATTCGAATTCGTTTCCCCGCGCGACTCGACCCGGTTTAATCGCTCGAAACTGTTGCGCGGCAGGACGCAAGCATTCACTGCCAGTGCCATTCTCGATCGGTGAGCACCAATCGGATTCGATGATTCTCGCTTAACTCGGTGACAATCGTTGGTCGACTCGAATCGCGCCACTTAACGAGTGTCCCTGGCGATCAAATTGTCCGATCAATTTTTTGTTTTCGAATTTCGATAATCGTGGAAGATACCATTGGGAAAGAAATTTCCTCTTTTTTTTACGTATTAATGACTTTCTCCTGGCTTGTCCGACAGAACAATTGCAACTATTGGCTGTTTCGCGGGTCGTGTTTATTAATCAGCTGGATATACACACCATCGGAACGTCGATAGCGTACGCGCTGCTTCTGCGGTGACTTTTAATCGCGATCGCGGTCGACGATGCAATATTTCGCGGTAGTCAACGAACGCTGGATGGTTCCCGAGTGATAAAAAAAAAGAGGCACGAGAATCGGAGGAAAAGGAAATGCAAAATTGATGCGTCGCTCATGCCGTTTCAAATCGAAAATTGGACCGGGCGATCACGGCGGCACCCGCGTTTATGGGTTCGCCCGTTCCATGACCGGTTCTCTCGGGAAAAATGTAAACCGCGCGTGTAACTGAGAGTCCGGTTGATTTGTAAAAAATGTATCTTCGGCCGGCGTATCGAACGCTCGCTGGAGGACAATAGGTGTCCAGCCCGGGGAATGAAATAACGATCGTTGTCGCGATGCAGTTTCTCGGACCGCGAGCACGGCGAACGAATGCTTCCGATCGAAACGTAATTTCCGCGAGCTCGTAAAAATTTTAAATCGTCCGCCAGAGGAGGAAATTATTAAAGCGCGTTTCGCTACCCCGAAGCAGAGATATCGGCTTCGATCATTTGTTCCGACTGTGCCTCTCCTCGTTCCTTTATCAATCTCCATCGTGACCCGGGTCGAAAGTTATCTTCATCGTTCCGCGTTTCCTGCGTTGCACGGCCAGTGACGTTTGCGTGACGGGGTTCGATATCTCGAGAAAGAAGGATCGCGCGGTGGATAGTCGTACCGTGCGAGGGGTCTCGTTGGTTCGTGACCTTGAGCACTCACCATCGTCGATCGTGAATTTGGATAGCGGTTGCCCGATGGCGCCGATAAAATTCCGAGCCGGATGGGTGGCCAGCGATGGAAATCGTGCTCGATCTGTCCTCGGCGAACTTTCCGGATGCAGATCCTCGACGGGCAGAGTGTGGATCGTCAGGTGTGCACGGCGGGTTCGCAAAGAGGTCGGCCGATGGTCTCATTGTCAGTGGTATTTCCAATTGGTCCGCTGCAATCTCTTGCGAGGGAACCGGTTCGACGACCGGCTCTCTGACTTCGATACCCTCTCTCCTTTTCTCCTTCGCCTCCTGCTGGCCGTGGTCGCGAGTCGCACGTACTCCCTTCCACTTTTGCAACGAGGTTTTCTCCCCCGACATGTCCTCGTTGCACCTACCTGGCGAACGCCGTTCACCTTCTTCGCAGCGGCTACTAGTCTCGATATTGCTTTTCAGTGTTCACGTGACGGATGTGCCGTGGCTGCGATCAAGGGACGAGCATACGCAACGGCCCACCTTATGCAGCGTGGACAGGTGGAACGGCGGTATTCCCTCGTTCGAACGGAGAACGAGCGTCCGAAATCAACCCACTTATTTGGACGAGAGAGATCCGGTGGGAAGGCAGCCGAATAAGTACGCGGGATTTTTCGTAGTACAAATTTTCATCGCGTTTCGCCTTTGAGGAGGCACTGAAAAGTCTGACCACGAGAAAGCACTTGCCGGAGAACTTCTTCCATCTGGTCGATGTACAAACTTTTACTCCGAGAGTGAATAGTCGTAACGTGTACCAACCTGGAGGAGATTGTTTCCTGCTTTTGAGAGGGGGAGAGGAATGGCGTGAAACCTCGGCGTACAGTCGACCACATCTTTGTTCCCCCAGCATTCTCGAAGCATCTGCGAGATTCGCCTGGACGTTGGCCCGTGTCGTTTTCAGCGGGGGGAAAAGAAAGGATACTTCCGATGACCACCGATGTTCCGTTCGACGTACGACCCAGAAGTATCTTCTCGAGGAACGCGTGTGCCAAGGGGACCGAGATTTAAAGACCTCTCGCGGTGTGAGACCATTCTTGCGTCTTTCAACTCCAACTTCTTCAAACTTCACCACTGCCGTTTTTAATCCTATATCCATGTGTATACGATACGTGTGATTTACCAATTACCCGTTTATCAGTGTATTCGCTTAACGACGGTGGCGCAATAGTGTACATAGTTCGTGAATGTATAATTGGATTCGATCGTAGTCGACTCGAAAAGACGATCCGGGAATCCCGGAGGCCACGGTTGCCACGGACTTCTTCTCGCGTTCTTCACGGAAAAGCGACGGAATTTACGTTGTAAGAAGGTGTTTGAAAGCTTGGCCAGCCGTGCTTGGAGGCAACTTGGTGACCGGTGCACGCCAACCATGCATCGTACAGGCTACAGCTTTCGCTCGAGAAATAGCGGGGGGAACGTTGTTCCTTGTGAGAGAGCCGATCCTGCGCTACGCTGTCCCGCGCCGGTGATAAGACATCGAGGACGCTGGCACTGTTAAGAAACCGGAGGAAGAAAAATCAGGACGTGGACGCAAAAGAAGGCGGAGGAGGAGGATTTGGAGTCGGGGGCAGATGGTTATCCGGTGAACCGTAGTCGTGAACTAGTGAACGAACGAAGCCTGCAACAAAGGCCGAGGGAGAGAAAATCGGGGGTGGGAGAAGTTAAGTCGACGCAAAGTGTACGCCTTTAGTATTTGGTCGGTCGCGATTCGGACAGCATATACACGCGGTGCTGTGCGCGTTTCGACTTCGACAAAGTACAGAGAGTGTCACCGCGGTGGCGAGTGTGCGTTGGACAGAGGAAGAGGGTAAAACTCGATCTTCGCTGGATAGTCGGTGTTCCGGTGGCCCGAGCCCCGGAAACACGTATTCCGTGGAGGATTGCGTGTTCGCAGTGTTCCGTGTCCGATAGCCGTCGTCGTCGTTACACGTTTAACCATAAGTGTAACAAAACTTCCTGTACGGTAGGGTATCGGCTTGGCATCGTGTCGCGTTAAACGTCGCCGATCGCTTCAGGCGGGCGTACCCTGCTCGCTTTGTTCACGTGCAATGACTAATTCGGAGATCGCGAGCTCGCGAGCCGATTGTAACCGCTGTCACGATCATTGTGAACGGGTGTCGCGATTTCGATGATCTCGCGCGCAAATTCTCGACCGTTCTCCGCGAGAAACAGGGAAGAGGGACGCGTCGCGTGTGGGAGATCGAGTTTGGTGAAGGAGAAAGGAAAGGAGGCGCGAGTATCGAGACGGTTGTATCTGGTATCAACGTTGATCGTGTTAGATTAGGGTCAACGAAAGGCCACCCGTAGCAGGCCGGACGAAAGTCGTGAACACCATGGATTGGTGGCTGCGGACACGGATTATCTACACCTACTTGTTATGCGTCGTCTTCAAGGTAGCTGCTGCCGGCGATATTTTCGGTGAGTACTCTCGTTCGTTTGGTTTTCTACTTTTTTGCTGTACACCTTGTGCCGGTGCTTTTGCTCGCCGCGTACGCGAGGGATTTGCCATGCGCTAATCCTTCGTGAGTCGATGCAACGTCCTTGGCACGCGATTACTTTATATTAGAAGTATGTACCGTGCGCTATGTCGTTCTCGTCGACCATGCACGGTACAACAGCATGGTCACCCTTTTACGTTCAACTAGAATGACTACGTTGTTCGCGTTACGTAGAAACCGGAGGCGCCTTTGTGACACGGTTTCCACAGGAATCGTTCGCTGGATAGGTCTTTTAATTACCTTTTACAAATTACTCTTTCCCTTTATGCAAACAGGCAGCTAATTTCACTTCGCGAGTAACCCCGATATTCACAGCCTCTAGTTTTCGTGCTGGTGAAAAACGACGCCACGCAAGGAATTAACCATATCATTTTTAATCTACCTGCAATGTTCAAATCGAAAACGGCGCGAGGCGGTGTGCGAAACCTGTTTGATAATCCACGTGGCTATACTTGAAACGATTATTATTACATTAGGGTAATAATGCCTGTCGGTTGTTAGTGTTGCCCCTCGATTGACAAAAACTTGAGACATCTCATCTCTGGGCTTTCTCGATAATTGGAAACGCGTTTGAAATTGAGCGAGACCGTACCGACTGAAGGGGAATTCTTTGCGGTGAATCGTGGCTGCAGGAGTCGCTTTGAAAAGGCGAACGAGAAAGTGCGCGCGTGGCTTCCAACATAAACACATCGAGAGAAGAGACGACGTTGTTGCATGAAACGCGACGCGAAATTACTTTAACCTTTTCATTGCCGTGCATAACGTACAAAAGCCTGTGCTCGCCAGTCAATGACTTCAGCAACACGTGCACCGCCTACGATTAAATTCAACACATGGCATTTTTGTGTGAATTATTTCCGGCAAATACTCGGCGCCGTAAAAGAGCTGCATCGTAGGTATCGCGAGCGTATTTCACCGTTGGCGGTGGCGCCCGTAAAATAGGGGTACGATCATCGAACGCAAACGAAAGGCGACTTTCTTGCTTATCCGAAACTTTTTTGGCAAACGCCACACGTTACTTCTCTTTCAATAAAGCCAATTTGCTAATCAGCGGTTTCTAATCGATCAATTAACTTAGCATTCAAATACTTGCGGAAGATGTTGTGCCAACATGAACATAAATGTTTGATATAGAAATGAAGTATTCGAATGATTTTTAGCGCATCGAAATAAAATTTGTGAACAAGAACAGCGAAACGAACGATCGAGATTATGATAGAGCTTTTGTCGTATCATTTATGACAGGATGATCCTTTAATGTGGTGACGGTGAACGTGCCTGAGGCAATGTAAGCTATTGGCGCCGCAAACTGTCGCTTAACTCTTCGCAACAGTCCCGCGTACAACTGATCAGGCATATTTGTCAATCCGTAGGCACTTGCGGTACGAGCGGCCTGCGAGATCATATTACTGTCGAGTTAATCGCCAGCTTGCCGCTTGAAATTAATTAGTAACCGCGGTGAACCGCGTTTCGTACGCTTCTAAATGCCCGTTGCCAGTTTTAGAGTACGATACACCGCAACGCCGACCATCCCTTCGTGAATCATTTACTGTATCGCACACGCGTTGCCCCCAAATCGAACGACAAACGTTTTACTCGTTAAATCAAAAATCAAAAAGTTGGGATGAAGAGTCCCTGCGAAACTTTGAATCCTCTTTAGAATTGAACCGATGCAATATCCGTGTGAAGAAACGTCGGGGAATATCGGGGCTGGTAGCGAATATCGAAGCTAATAGACGAAATAATTTGCGAATTGTGCGCATAAGAGAATATAAGAGAATGAACGGGTTTCGATGATGCGAGAGTCCCGCGACAGAGAAGGGTCGTACACGTTCACGTCGTTCCGCAGTAAGTCGACGGAATTTCCATCGCCGCGGCGTAAACGTCGTCGTCCTGGTTCTAGTTAGGAAGTTCGCCAGCGAGAGAGTGCGAAGGACGGAGAGAAAGGGGTGGCAGAGGAACGAGGGAGAGATGGAGGGAGAGATTTCGAAAGTATGTTTCGATTAAAATACAATTAAGCCAGGATTCATAGGGTGGGAAATTAAATTAACATAAATTAGCATCCGTTCTGCAGAAGCGTCATTGGCGTGTAGGTATTAAATATTGTATAAGCGATGGACGCGGAAGTAATATATACCGAATCTGGAATTAATGAACGGGATGACCGAGCGTTCCCTCGTTGTTCTCTTGTAATCAACCGTTATAAGGACCATAGTTCCTTTTTATTGCGTTCGCGGTGGTACGCCCCATGAATCTCATTTACGACCGACGATTTCCGACCTTGACTCTAGCGAGGCCCGAAATTGATACTAATTTGACAATGAACTATCCGGTATCTTTTTTCATTAAACGTTTTACTATCGACTCAGGAGGCCGTAACTTTGCGGGGCTAAAAGTCTGCCGTTCCGTCGCGAACCGCCGAGTTGCGATTTTTCTCCTATTTTCATGAATAAAGAATTTTCAATTTCGACGAGGGGAGGGTGGTCTATATCCTCGTGTATGCATTAAAGCTTCAAAAGATCGCCGCATTTTTATACGATAATCAAAGCATGAATAGCAGAGAAGGTATGCTGAAAGTGAAGTTCCATGAAAAATTCGTGCGGTCGAATCGGGACGGTTGGCTAATCGTCCTTTTAAAAGTTAAAATGCAATATCTCTCGCCACCTGTCTGTACACGCAGATAAGCCATGATCGATCGAAACAATCGGGGGTATAATATTCGCGAGTTCACGAGATCGTTATTTATCGACGTGCCTCGTTCGTAAGCTCATCGGGCGTCGCGAAATCTACCTTTAATCGTGCTCCTACACGATTCTTTCTCGTTAAGTATCACCCCGTTTTATGTACAGTACGTAATCGTACGCGCGGAGAGAAAACGGCTCGATAGTTTCCAACGGTTACCGATACTTCTTATCTTTCAATCGTTTTTTAAAACAAACCATACTTCCGTCTGCACCTTCACAATCCTAATGGGAAAGAAATCTAACGATATTCGTATTGTTGTACGCTCCACCGCTCGCGTTTAACGTAGAAACGCCTGAATCGGCATCGATCATCGATACCGGATAAAATATTTGCAATATTCCGTCGCAGCACTCGAGACGCTGTTTCCAACTCTAACTGGGGAAAAAATGGCTTGGCGCGCTGTAAATACGCGAAATGGAAAATACACTCTAGGGAGCGAACAGAGAGGGAGAGAGTACATGGTAAAATCCGGCAATCGATGCGAGCGTCATTCCAGGAGGCTCGCGTCTCTTCGTTTTGTTCTCCGGCTTACAAGAGGACGTGAAAAGGAAACCGACCGGTTGCGACTATACCTATGTAGACGCGTTACTTTTGAAGCGAGATCGTCTACCTCGGCGTACGTACGACCATGCACGACCAGCATCGCGGATGGCAGTGTATGGCGCACATTTTTCAATTGAAACCTCCCGGCAGCAAGCTATTCTCCCGCAGGAGTTACGGTTCCTCAAGAATTTCGAGACACGAATACACGATCGGTGATTTATTGCGGATTAACGAGTAATTCATAGATCCTGATACTGCTCGTTATGTCCCCATCGGATGGGACAGTAAGCGTTATCGATTGTGTCATCGAACCGGATAACGGAGGGCACAGAATGGAGTGTCTCATGTTTGAACGCGAGAGTTCCGTGTGTTATGTATGGGGAAACGGTCCATTAAGATTGGTGTAATTAAGAAGACTAGTCCGTGGTTATATCGTTTTTTTCTCTCTCGAAAGTCTCGATATATGGCCCGCGAAGCAGTGGGTCGTATTCCCATTGGACAGGTGATCGTTCTTTCGCAACAACTTTGCGTGGGACGGAACCCTGCGATAAATAAAGCGTAGCTCGCTGAACAGATCGTATAATTTGCTTGAAGCGTTCCATCGATTTCGAAACGACGCGACGTTTCCATTGCTCGTGCCCGATCCGGGTCACTTTTTGAGGCAGCATTTTTCGAGCAAACGTTCTCGCGGATCGTAAGGACCATCGGTAGAACTTTACCACAATTGCGGGAACGACTTGGCAGGGGATTGGTGGGACATTAAGCCTTATTGGCGACACGCTTTATTCCCGCTCCTCTGCGGAGAGTGTTTTAAACAAGCGAAGCGAAGTTGAATATAAAACGGCCGTTCATCGCTATTATTACAGGCATGAACGATTCTGGAAGACCACGAGCCTCGTTACTCATATCTCTCTTCTGGGATCGTATATACTTTTGCTATTTTTCTGTCGCGGCGACAGGCATCCTCCAGGCATCCGTGTATACATGGAGTCAAACTTGTTTTCCATCGAGAGTACCTTGAAACAATTACTACCACTGTTAACCGCATCGACGTCCTTTGTGGGAAACCCGTGCATTTCTGATTCATGCCCGAATATTCCGATAGAAATTCGCAGGTGAACGGAGTCGCGTGGCGTGTCATTAATACATACACGAGACGTCTTTATCCTGGAAATTGTCGAAGCGCCGGGTATATACGTAAATGTGATTTGTCCATGGAAACCTGTGCTGAATTGTTGCACCGCGGTATTCATCGTAATTATTGTGCCATCCATTGCTAGATACGTATATATGCATTTAGCGACACGAACCACCGAAGAGTATAGGCAGAAACGTTGAATGATGGAAGTTGTCGGTGGCACGAATTGCTTGTTAATTATGCCGAAAGATTTTCAGGTTGCAGAGATATACCTTGGAGAAAATGCGCCCCGTTAACACGCTCGTAATTGCCGTCTCAATTATCTCTTACCTACTTTCCTTTTACGAATATTTCGTCGACTGCGTTTAGCACTCGAAACGAGAGCGCTGTATTTAAAGCCCGCCTTCATTGGTACTCGAATGCTGAAAACTATCTAGATTTTTAAGCACCGTGAGTAACTCGAAAAGACACCATAGGAAATAGGTCAGGGACGAAAAGCGTGCACCCGAGTGCACTCGCGCGAAATTTTTCTGGGTTACGAATCTGGTCCAAGTGGTTCGATATTAATGACATTGGATACAGATCAATTGTCGACCCGTGTAGAATCGCGTCGAATCGCGTCGAATCGTGTAGAACCGTGAAACGTACTTTATCCGCGGTTCGAATCGCGCACGCGAACACGGAAACACGTTCCCATCTCCTGAAAAAGTAGCTCGAAAAATCCTTGCGCCCCTACGACCTAACACCCGTTCATTTCCAACGAAATATATATATGTCTGCCACTATTATTATCACTCGCACTTGGCAGAATGGCCGGTTTAATGAACACTTACCAGTGAATATCGCGCTGAATGTGACGCCCTCGCGCGTCGGTACGTACGAATGGGGTAAATGAACCGTGCAGGAAGAAAGGTCGCATTCCGGAGATAGCGGTACGCGCCCTCTGAATTAGACCTAAGGTATGCACGTATAAACGCGTACAGATGTGCGCCAGGTCTGTGTGGGCGCGGGTATATACCACTTGCGTTGGTAGGAGAGATATACGTAGCAAGAATGCGAGCGCACCTGTGTCTCTGTGCTCGTGGATAACCCGGTCGCGTTCGTGTACGCGGGTGTTCATCCCTATAGTTAATGATGCCGGTTTAATGCATAGGGGTACGTATGTAGGTATCTAGGTACTGTTGGCTGCGGAGAACCGCGAGAATTTGTGTAGGGAAAACGGCGATAGCTGAATTTAAAGCCGCTTAGTGTTGCGACGATTTAAAAGCTACAGAGAATTTCTTACCCCTAAAGTTCTCAAAGGTGTAGCGAATCAGTGCCCGGATATTCGACGAATGTTCCAAGCAAAGGTGTCGGAAATCGGTCGTAGATAAGCGTGGGCGTTCTTAAACAGCGCCATCCGAAACGAGCATCGAAGGCGTAATTGCGTACGTGCTTACTCTCGATACTGCCATTAATACCATCTCCTCCCACGCACACACACACAGGCACACATACACACAATGCACACACGCGCGCGCCAGAGTTAACACGACGTAACAGATCTCGGTAAGCGTCTAACACTAGTAAGTACTTAGCAGGAACGGAGCAAACGGAAACGCAGGAGGCCGCAAGCTCATGAAAGATTCGGGGTCGTGTCGCGTGTATCGCTTAGAAACGTATTCAACGTTGCCCGAAATGATCCGTTCTCGCTCGAGTTCGCGTGAAACGCAATTATTGTATAGCTGGAGTAATCTTGTCACGGTGTAACACATTCGGAGGCCGTCGCGTCGAGACGTATCCAGAACAAATATCGCGAGACCAATTATTATTCTAATTAAAGCCTGTCTGGAAACTAGCTTTAAGTTTCGTCGACAGGAGTTGGAGAGTGACGTAAATAATCTGAAGAGCGTGGGACTTGTCCCGCTGGATTACATGACACTTGCTCATATTTCACCGGTAGGCGAGAAACTTTGCTTCCTGGCGGGACAACTTCTTTTTTTACGTTTCGCCGGTATCGTTCGCGCGAATTTGATGCTCGTTTCGATGTATAGAGAAGTATAGAAAAGTCCCATGGAAAGGGGGGAGGAATTGTTTCGTGAAATTCTAAGGAGAACATTCAGCCTCCAAAGTATATTCACGAAAAGCGGACGGTTAAGCCAGTCATCAATATCGCCGAAATTGAATTTCTCGGGGCGATTAATGGGCCTTGTGCGTACAGTAAAATGCGAGAAACGCGAGGCTCGTCAAGAAAAATCAAAGATTATGCCAGATACGGCGAGCAGGGGCAGTGGTGGAGTTGTGGGAACGAGGTAGGGAAAGATGGTGCACGTGGTGGGAACTGTGGCGGCGCGTTAGTAATGAGGCGGCAGAAGTTGCAAAGAGAAAATTTCCACGGACGAGAAAAACAGAGGGAATCTGGCGGCCAAGTCGTGGAAAACCTGCTGAAAATAAGTTGGATAATGGTCGAAATGTGTGGATGCTTGTGACGGTGGAGTATCGATTTGCGGTCGTTGCATCGACGCGCGTATATTGATCCGCTCGTACGTCGTCCTGGCTTTTTGCTCGATATCCGTTCACGAGTGCTCGGTTTCACGTGCTCGCGGATACGTTCGCGTTTACATGGACGCGTGTGCCGGTTGCGAGGGTACCTTTAGACAGGGGGCTGCTTCGCGATTCCATTTACCCGCGGAAAAATCGAATCGGTGATACGCGCAGTATCGGCGCCGGTCATGTTCCTATTGTGATTCCATTGTGATCATTTGATTAATAGACGCCAACTGCGCTGCATCGTTTTACAAGGCGTCACTGGTATCGACAGATCGCGAGACCGTTCCTGATCTTTCATTCGATCCGTATACTTCGCTTTTTTTTTGTTTGTTTTTATTTACAGGTAGATGGAATTTCGTTCGCCCCGGCAGAAGTTTCGATCGCAAATAAATTCGAACAGAGAACGTTCATTAATGGTCACTTTGAAGGACAGTAGAAGCGAGCCTTCCACGAGGAGCATTCGCTTCCATGTAGCCAATCCGTTCGATTGGTCGAATCAATCGCGGGTTTGCCGAGCATTTATCGTATTTGTACCAGTGCCCGTATCAATTTCGCACGAGCCACGTTACTTTTCGAATCTTGCTTGCCAAGAACTTTCTTGGCGGATTTCCCTGCGGATGATTTGCACGGCCCGACTAATTTGCATTCCACGCGGCCTTGTACTTGTCGAATTCCTATTAACGCCAACGAAAACGCGGTTACGCGGCGACACGTATGTACACTTGAACGCGCTACCTGTGCGTATAACTCCTGCGGCGACAGAAAGATCCAGACCTTATGTACCCAGCAACAAGCATTGCGAATTTAAACTTCCATTACCATTTTTCCATTCACTGTGCCAAAATTTTAAAGCACAAATGAACTTCCAGCAAATCGTCAGAATTTTCATTCGTTAACGACCCACGAAACGACCCTTCGAATTCTTCCTCGACTTTTTGCCGTCCTCCAGAAGTCCACCCTTCGTTAGTTCTGCTCGTTATTCGTTTAGAAGTTTTCGTCGGCGATTTACGCGGCAGGATTTCCATTCAGGAAAACGGGACAATAGGGATAGACAGAAGAAAAGTGGGGCACGGGGACGAGCGACGAAATTGATGTACATTTCGTTGCTGACGGCCGTTTCTGTAACATTTTATTCACAGTGGCGAGCGCGAAACACACAAATCACTTCTGCAGCTCGAAATCGTACGGCGTTCTTTCTGATTTACACACACGCTGTTTCCCCTGTAAGTTATTTTTTGTTTATTCAACGTACAGCGATCATTGATTATCGAAGTTTATTGAAATGTCGTTCCCGTTACGTGTAATAGCGATTTTCCCATGAATTCCATGGAAAATAGTAAAAATAAGTCAGGCTAAGATAGCAGTTTTCTGTGACCACCACAATTGAACTAGTTCACGGTTCCGGCTCGTAGTGTAAGCATAGTCGATCAACCCTTCAGTCACCTGTCGCACTTTTTTCCCTTGATTTTTCGAACGCCACACGGGACCGGAATAAAAACGTTTTCGACAAATTTGGGATCGGATAGACGGGGAGACTGGTCGGCGCCATTAGTGAATGGCGGCAAAGTGAAATACATTCTGGTAATCGGATATTCGAGTTGGAATTGTGGAATTGCTATTCGGTTGATCAATATCGATGTCGGATCTCTTCAAAAATACACCGAATCTTAATTCTACGATACCGTCCATCTTTACATTGTCGCGTTACACAGTAATTGTATTCACCTCGATTGTCGCGAACCCTCTCTGACCAATGAAAATCGATCGTCGTCGCAAACCACAGGGACCAAAGTCCTCGAATTGGACGGCCCCGGCGGAAACTGTTGAACAGCAACGTCGCTCCGAAGTGTTTCCACTTCCTCTCCATCGTTGTCTCTCCATCTCTCATGCAAAGTGTAGCACCGTTACGAGAACACGAAGCTGCGAGCTTTCTGCAATCATAATGCCACGAAATCGTTCTGAAACGCGTGCACAAGCATCCGTGACCGCGAACCGAATCCGGCCACAATGGAAACTTTGCCTATCGTAGACGCGGCATCGAAAGGCGGACGTGAAAAGCCGGGCCTCTCTGGAAAATTGCGAACCGCAGCAGCTTTGATGGTACCCCGGGGAATCTTTGCTATCTGAGACGCGCACGTACAAATGCTTTCAACTGCTAATGCTGTTTTCATTTTCATGTGTATTAAGAATTCGTGGAACAACCGAATGCACCATGTATATGTGTAAGTAATAACGCGATGGAGGAGGTGAGTCGAAGTGCGGGCGATTTGTTCAGTTCAACGACTCTTGAAAGTTCACTTCGTTCCTGGATTGATCATTGTCGGCCTTCCATGGAAGTTTCTTTTACGACGGATCTATGGATAATCCTGTCTCTGATAATTCTGGAAAGTCGAGCCAAGGTTTCTGAAACGGGCGCTGGTACCCAACTCTTTGTGACAGGAAAGAGGAGATGGGAGAGTTTGACAATCTCAAACTTAGTGCTTCGTTATTTTGTATGTTCCTCTGTTTTTCCCTTTTTCGTTCTCGGCCACGTCGGATGGATCGGAGGAATCGATTATCGATTACCTCGTTATCTTCCTCTTGAGCGCCCATTGGAAAATTCACTTCCATTGGAACATTCGGACCTGTCTCGTATCCGCGTCGTTCTAATTAATGTTTTTGTCAGGGAGCTCGAGCTCGCATTTGTGGGCGAGTGTCCCGTGATTTTTTAGAGGCAAAACGAAAAGTTGTCAAAGGCGATCGTCGCCGCTAACGAACGTTAAGCTTTCCTCGTGTTCGTCCGGACCATCATTATCGAGGATCTGTCCTGAAGGTGCCATTAGTTAGGTCTTATCAAGTAATTTCCACGTAAGCTAAATCTCCTCAATGGATCAGAGGCTTCTTTGCGATCCTTTAAAATAATCTGACGCATCGATCCAGAATCGTAGTAATTACTTGGTTTTTTTTATCAAGTGAACCGTGGATAAAGTAACGTTGTTATCCTTTTTCCCCCGTTCTGTCCCGTTTGCTCCGTCGAAGAGCATCGAGGCGAGCTTCGAGAAATTTTGATTCGCAGAGTTCAATTGCCACGGATGTGAAATTGCAATGAAAACAAAAAGGGAAAATAATGAAAAGAGGAGCAGAAGATGAAGCATGCTAATTCGCGTCATAATTTATATGGTCGAAAAAACAGAGAGCAAGCTTAAGCACTAACGAAGCATTCTAAATTGATTTGATTACTCCTGCCTACGCGAGCGATTTTAATCAGCGTCGGCCAATTTTTATGCCGGCCTGAATATTTGAAGAATCGCAATTAGTCGCAATAGGTAACGATTCATTTAGTCGCCCGATGTACTCTGTTCCCCGGGCAGAGCCGACACGGCTAAAGCGCCACGAAATGTTCGAGCACGATATTGCAATTGTTGAAATTATTTAAATTACAAATGCGCCATCCTCCCGTGACTTTCACCCACACATAATACTTTATTGCACGCTACCTCCAGCCTATTTACTTAGCGAGGAGAATTCAATATTTTTCATTACGGCACGCGCTGCCAGTTTATCGAATTGTTATTTCGTTCTGCGCGATCGAAAATATTTACACAATTTCCAGGGTGCAGGGATTCGTAATCAAACACGTCGATGGTAAATACTATAGGACATCCGGGCACGATAATGAATCGTCCGTACTCTTCTTTTATTTTTATCGCGACATTGTCCCGTTTCCAGATTCTACTTTTTTTAAACACTTCCACTTCCGCCATTATTCCAAGCATTTTAACCAAACAAACTCATCGGGATACAGCGTTTCAATACCCACCACGTGGTAAAACTACACTCCTGTTCCTTTCCCTTTCCGCTCGATTAGTCGGGACACATAGTAACAGGATCGCAAAGATAAAGGTAGCAGAAAAAAGAGACACGAACGGATAGGAGGAACGTTCGGGGCCGGATGAAAACGCGTAACCACTAATTGGTTTTCAGTCTGCAACTCGCGGGATCCACATTCCCCGACACTCAAGCCACTTTCCGTTCTCGTGGGAAAGGCTCGAGTGCATTATATAACTCGAGCCGGTTCGAGATCTCATTCAGACCGTTTCTGCAATTTGCCCAGCTCTATTTTATTCTCTGTTACGACGTTAACTCGACCACCCGTCGCTTTCGCCCCGCTGTTTACCGTGTGGCGTGATATCGTCGCAAAAACGAGAAGACGCCCGTGCAACCCACTTGGTCGTTACAATAAAAATTTCTCGGGATACATTCCAGCGCGATGGATCTATTAGACGAGGGTGGCACGCGATGTGACGTGCCCCGCGGCCGGACAAAACTTTTCTTGCTTCCTTACCGGCTACCGGGCCCTATCTTTTACACCTATCGCGTCCTTCTAACATTGTTGCCGAGAAACTTGCACCGCGACACTCGGTCACTGAACGTACATAGATGCGGCGTGTTTCTTTCGCGAATAATGGGATCACGAGAGAGCAGGCTCTTAACGCCAACAGGCTGTGCTCATTAATTACACGGAATGGTCGCTTACGTGCGTTTCGTTGATATTCTCGCGGCATCGTCGTCGATCATTAATTACGCTCAACCTTTCTCGCTGCACCTAGCGACGATATAGGGGAGAAAGAAGGAGAGAGTGAGAGAGAGATGACGGTAATTTTCTTTCGAAAAACTTCTCAACTATTTCCTACCACGTGAACAGTTTAAAAGGCGTGACTGTTACGATAGAAGTTGGCGAGTAACGTCATCCCGTTGATCCACAGTGAATCTCTCGTAGATACATCACACGGTTTACTAACTCCGACACGGAACGAGTCCGATCGCGGCAACCGCATCCACGGCAATAAAATCTACTTAAACACAGGTATAACATAATGTTCGCCGGGTAACACGGCTCGTTCCATCCTGCTCGAGGAACTCTGGGCCGCTCGATGGCCACCGGTTTTACGAGACTGTTAAATTTCCAACCGTGGCGATTTCCCGCCTCCCAGCCGAATCGGAATGTTTCGGCTGGTTCGGTAGCGGGAACGGTCGAAATTGGGGCTAGCTGCGAGCTACCCAGGGGTGGAGGAGATGAGCAGAGAGGGGTAGGTTGTTGGAGGTTATGGCTAGAGGTGCATCGTCGTGCTCGCCAATTGCTACGTGCCACCCTCTCCTCCCGGCTTCTGCCGATGTGGCTCGCGCTGTTGGTGGTTCAATAAAAAGTGCAAAAAAAAGAAAACAAGGAAAAAGCGTTTTGACAGACGTATTTGCCAAGTTCTCGCGCCACATATGACTGTAATCCTGACGAATACGAGGTGTACAAAGCCGCGTGTTCACGTTCGACGACTCACCGCGACGAATCTCTTTTTAATCAAACGTTCGTTGTACCGCGAACAATCGCGACAAAGCCGTTCGCGCAGGCATCGTGCATTCGAACGATTTTGTGTCGCTTAAGAACAAACAAACAAAAAAAATGCACACGTGTGCATCGGTTGACGAGGACGTTTCGCAGATGTCAGAGAACAACCGACAAGTTTTCCACTTCGCTTTCCTTTTTCTTTCGTTCGCTCGTTTTTTTCTGGTTTCTATCCCCGTTACGCCCCCGTGCTTATCTTTTGCTTCAACGACGACTCATATCTCACGGTCGGCGGTTTCGCGCGGTAATTTCCATGGACGACGACGGAAATATTTCACGTGCAGAGGACGGGGCGGATGCGGCTTTCCATCCGTGAAAGAGGCGCGAGCGAGCGAAAGAAGTCTCGCGCCTAAATTGCATCTCAAGATCGCGGGAATCGCGGTGAAGTACTAAGAATTTCTGACGAGCTAAGTGCTACTTTAATGATGTACAAAGCGGCGGACGAAAAGCTAGAAATCGCCTCGCTGGCGGACTTTCCACTGGACCAATAGACGTAAAACCAATGAATGCATCCATTGAAAATGTGTTCCTTTCTCTCTCGATGGCCATTGAAATTCATCAGCGGTTGTTTATTGGACGCCAGACATTTTTGGAAATATATTTGTACCGCAAGTATAGTTACAATATCGTCAACGTTTTCGCTCCGAAAAGTCCATGGCAGGTATATCCCCCCCATCAATAACGGTTGCAACGAAAAACTGTCGATTCGATGGATGGAAATCATGAAACGGATCCATAAATGCATACGTGCTTATCATAGACCATTGGTTCCTCGATAATTCGATTATACGAATGATTTGTTCCGCCACACGAATTCGACCGAAAAAAATCGCGTCGATGGAATAGTTAATTTATGTGGATTCGAAACTCCGGTCACCTAAGGCCATTTATCGGCATTATTCATCCGTCGACGAACCGTTTCCTGTTTTCAATTGGGCGCCATGTAAAATTAAATAGATGGAAAAACACGCGAGAATAAAAAACAGAAAGGAACAGAGGTACGCGTTCATTCGGGCGCAGTGCTGTAGAAACATTTACACGGACCGTGGTGTTTTCATTTTTGCATCGAATGAACGACGGAACGATGCAGGGAGAAGCGAGTCGCGACAGAGAGATGCAAATTTTCCAAGCAACGATCGACGTTTCGCTTATCCCCGCGCGAAATATTCCCGCCTGACATATTTTCGTTTTTACGGAACGAACTGTTTCCATTACCCGGAACGCGAAAGAAGTTTATGGGTGATCAAAAACGTGGCGTTTGAACCGCGCGAAATTCATGATGCTGCGAACTGCCGGCAAACTTCACGAGGGGTATCCTCGAATGTCTCCGGGTGAGGTCAAAACTCAGCGAGACACGCAGCCACCGGCGTTATTTCTACCTGCCTCTTCGTCGCGAGTTACGTCGCACGTCTGGAAAGGTGACGAGAGGGACGATAATAAAAGTAAGAAATTTTTCATTGCATCGGGGATGTACAGAATAGCGACTAATAGCGTAGAAAGGGAGGAGATTTTTTAAGACTTGCTTCAAACGGGATGCTTAGAAAATAAGTATTTCGAGAGTTGATACGTGCATCAGACGAGTCAAGTGGCGCCTGCGAATATTTTCGTACGTGCATACTTCCGTGGTAATGAGTTTTCTTAAAGGTGAATAGCGCGCACGCTGTGCCTGGAACGAAAAGCGAGAATAAATACAGAGTTCCGTGTCGAGGTTTAGCGCGAAAATGTTCAAGTCGCGAAATATATTTAAAAGGCACGAGGGCTTTTTCTATATAAATCTTCCCGTGCCAAGGGCGTTAAGGGAAATGAAAGATAGCGCGTTAATTAGTGCGCCGGGATTAAAAAGTACCTGCTGGTGCTTGTGGAAAGATTCCATTAACGGGCGCGAGAATTCGATTGCGTTCGATACCTGGGAGCGTGAGCCGAGAGAACAATTAGCGCTTCCTAGTCATCGAAACTTTGGAATTCCGGATTTTAATCGACGATTCCCGGACATCGGGCAGAAGAATTCCTGCCAGTAATAAACTCGATAATTGTCGCTTCGTTCCGGCAATTAGAGATCTAATTTCGTTCGGAGCGCGTTGCTTGTCGACGATGGCGTTTAATCGTCGCATATACACCGTCGTTTCGTTTCACTGGCATCCATTACACCCGATCACACCTGACGATCCTTGGAGAATAGACTACGACCAGAGACACGTCAACGATGATCGATCTGTGGCTCGTGATAATCCGTTTCTCGGTCTGAGAATTGTGTTGACGACGCGACGACGAGCTGGGATAAAGCACTCCGCGGACCGTTTTGCCGTCAAAAATTACGCTCAGCTACGGGGATAAAAAGTAGATAAATTCGCGACGAATGCAGTCCCTTCCGGCTGAATAAGCGGTGACGATAGGCGACGGAAATTACCACGTGAAAACTTATTACCTCGCGGACGGTACGCGAAGTGGAATCATTTTTTCGATGTCTATTAAGTAAATTGAAATGTTCTGCCTTTGCCTCTTTATCCCGTGACCACCGCTACCGACATCATCGTTCATTATTTGTTATTAAATTAACGGTTGTAGTAAAGAAATCCATAATCAGATCCTCTCATAAATAGCGCAAATATTCTTTTCATTTCAGAATGCAATTTGTTATTACTGCTCGATCGTTGCAGTATTTCTGTTACCATCTGATACATCATATGATCTTTATTTAAATACATCTTCACGCGCAATTACCGATAATCTAATAAATGCATAATCCGAGGGCAGGAAGCCGGGCGGTTTTACACCTCTTTCATTTCATTTCCACCCTGCTATTTCCGATTATGGTTTCGTGCAACGATATCCTAGTCATGAAGAGCAAGCGCAAACGGAGGGGAAAAATCTATCGCAGAAACCGCCCTTTCGAGTGCCTCCCCCTCTCACCGCTGTATGCAATGTACCACATAATCCCGTGGATCAGCCGTTCCCCTATCGACGTCGGTTAACATCCGCCATTATTATTCATACAATTCGAGGAGTATTCGATATTACTGCTGGCGAACCGCGTTGTTCATAATTTAATATCCCAGCGCAATAACGCGACGCCGGATGGTCACAGGAGTCGTCGAGGAAGTGTACATACGGGAAACGTGGAGAGGCACGACCAAACGAACATTAAGAGATCACTTCTGTTCACAAGAACACCAACGCATTTCAACGCTCCGAAAACGCTTCTTACCAAACGGCTGTCTGTAGTATGGACTACAGCCACGCGAGTACATTTCGAACCTTGCGGCCAGAGTCCCGCGGGCGGAAATATTTGCATTTGCAAATTTGTCTTCCATCAGTTCGGTCCGTTGAACGATTTTTAACGAGTGGTCGAATTGGATCCGACGCGGCGAGAGAATCGACGAGGAATGATAAACACGGATGAAAAGTCGTACGCCAATTTCAGGCTGAATCACGTTGGCCACCTTCGATCTTGTATCCTTATATGCATTGCCTTTGCTATTCTTTAGACGCACCGAGATATAAATTCACCATAAATTCGCCGTTTCATTACATCGATTACGTTTTCTTGCTATTCTCGCTCGTGTAATAAACAATCGACGTGAACTGCTCGGACCTGTCGCGCGGTATAGAAACGACGGAGCAGTAAATCAAAAATCTGACGTATAAAATCGACGATGCGCTAATAAAAATACACAGGAACGGCGAAAATGGTCGCGTTCGCGTTGTAACTCTGAACCGTTCCACGTTGGAGACGCTTCGTAGCACAAAACGACTGATTGCATAATTTATTTCGCTTGTGCGCGACGTTTCTGTGCGGATACCAGCCGCGGAGAGTATCAGTCGGGCGTTATATTTATTCAGAAGGTCTCGAGGCATCGACAAGGACCAATCGTCCGGGAAAGACGCCTGGGACGCCTGGGACGCCTGGGAAGTCAGCAATTGATTTTCCATGCCATGTACGCTGCTGCCCGATCCTCTTTGGTATTTCCGAAACGACCAGTCCTGTCGATAGGGACGATTTGTTGCAGCCTCTGGCCGGCGCTCGTGAAATTGACTTACAACGCCTCGCAGACGCGTCCGTCTGTTCTGTTTCGTTGATCCTGACGCGATTTCGAGCACTGCACCGGTTGTTCCGTGTTACGTTCCGAGGAACACTGGAAACGTTATCCTCCGGGGTTATTACATTAACTTTGTTTCAGCATTGTATTAGAAATTTGTTCACCACCCTTTCGCGAAGCTTCTATGCTTCGAAAAGTGTAGATATAAAAAGTATTGGTGCCGCGCTCGGAGAATTCTTGCATGCATTAACGGTGCTTAACTTCGTTGCTCGTTGCGTGAGACACCGCATCGGGTAACTTGTAACTCGATGACGCCAAAGGATTAATTTCCGAAATTATGCATTCCCTGTTTCAACACGACGTTCCGCGCCACATAGGACTGGGCCAAAGCTATTGAATATCGATCGATTCCCACTTCTCCATTGCTGTACAGAGTCTCGCGCCATTAATCGATATCTTATTTCCGAGAGCGCAGCTCCTTGTATCGTTGTCCGCGGCATTCCGCGTCACCATTCAATCCGCACTTTGAACGAAGAAGACGAAACGCGATGTCCCGTGATGTCTCCCCGTTTCGTTTTGCCTCGTGTATCGAAACGAACGAATCAACATAAAACTGTATAGACCAATCCCCCGCCACACGTAGACACACGCGCAGTTGCATCTGGTTAAAATTGATTTCGTCAAATCGACGCGACCGTGTGGCCGGATTTATAGTCGCGCTATCGTCGACCAAACCTTGCATCTCGTAAAATCCACTGGAACAGCGTATGCATCCACGGTGCTCATTCTGCTAGAGAACGTGCGTTCGTGAACCGATGCAGATTCGCAGGGCGAATCGGGGGATGTATATTTTCAGGGGCGTTACAGTTAAACGCCGTACAGTTCATTGCCACTGTTGCGGTGCATCCCGTTAATTGTTGCTCGTAAACTCAGCTTCGCGAAGTAAACAAGTAACGCGGGCTCGCGTAAAACCGTTGCAAATGAAAGCAGGGCTTGCAGTGGAGAATTCGCCGCTATCTTCCGGCGTTATGGAATTTCGTATAAACGACAACCTCATCGCCGCGTCGCTTCATACTCTCCGGAGGAAAATGGATCGATGAAGAAACTATAACGGGAAGTTGATGCTGGCTAGCTTCGTGTAGGATCTCGTGAATTGAATTAGAAGAATGGGAGGATGAGCCGTTTATTGGAATGGAATTGAAAGAATATTTAAGTGCATATTTATGTATAGCATTGGTAGACAGAAATATTACTTTATTTCAATTTTCCTAACTAATACACGCTGGCACATACGTAATTATTTTGCGTCGCTGTTAAATATGATTTATTCTTCATCGTCCACTGCATATTTGATGACAACTGTCGGCTGGTATATCTTCTTATTAGAGTGTCACTAGCCAGCATCCCTCCTCGCGTTACGCAGCCTTCCCATCTTACACGATATTCCTTCCGTCCTATCGCGCGTCGCCTATCGATTCCATCGACGCCACGGCCAGTCACGTCGATACTCGTCCCGTATTCGTCCAAGGATTTAATTGCATCGTCGAATCCGGCTTGCTTTACCGAGCGGTAACAAGAAGACGAGCGCGCAGCGGCTTGGTTCTTTTAATCAGAACGATCTGGCCGATTCTTAATTAGTTACCGCCCGTTCCCGCCGACTAATAAAAGTGTTGGAAGTTTCGTCGGGGGGCTCGTAATACGAAATTTCTTCGGGGCTCGCAAAATATCCGCGTCGCGTTGCATAGAGCCGGCAACGAAGTTCGACGGTCGAAAGTCGAGGCAACGAACGGAGATAGTTGCGAGACATAGCGGAGGCCGGATGAGAATATACTTCGGATTAAACGATTTCAATTTCCCTCGCTCGACGAGAGTTGCTCCGCCAAATTCGTCTCCCCCCTCGCCCTCGGTCTCTCTCGCTCCCCGGTGTCTGTAGCCGGCAAGGTAAATTGATCATTAGCGACGAAGATATGGCGGACGCAAGATTGCCGTGCACTTGTACGCTTTATCGATGTATAACTGGCGGGGATCGAGGGAAGCGGTTTCAATCTAAAGTCGTTGAACAGAGAGATTGAACAACGAGTTCACCGGATACTGTGTCTTGGGCCTCGAAAGAAAATCGTCCGGTGCTATCTGCCTGAAGCGGAATATTAATGGTTCCATTGTCGCGGCTCCTCGATTTTCGTAACGCAACAATACAATACGTTTAGAAACGACGCGACAAAGGCCTCGACGATGTTCCGTCGAACCTTAGCAAGTTAAACCGCAAAGATAGACTCGATGGGGCGTAAAAAGAAGAAACTAACTTCGTCATCGTTTACATTATCAGCAACTCCGGGATTGATCGAGAGGAAGGCTCGAACGAACAGGGTGGAGGAGAGGTACAGAAAAATTACATCAAAGTGTATCTGCGGGTCAGTATCCGTGGCACCAATCACATAACCGAAGTATATCAGGAGCTACCCCCTCGGAACTTCTTTTCGCTATCTCGCTCGAGTTTCAGTTCCAACGGTGCCAGCATCCGGCGGTTTACCTCTCATGAAAGTATGCTGGCCAGAGGGGAAGCTATAATATTAGTTTCGACCGGTGGCGAGGGTGAACGGGAATCGAGGAGGAGGGAAACGTAGGGAGAACGGGAGCAAGAATTGTCGGAGGAGAATAGGAAAAGGGTGACGGAAGGGAAGGATAGAGGGGACTGTAGAAATGGGAGAAAGAAAGGTAAAGGGAGAGAAAGTTAGAAATATAGGAAAAGGGAAAGGGGATGGCGGACTGAAGGGGCGACCGAGCAGGATGGGGGCGAAAGAGGCGAACAGAAGGAAGGAAAAGTGGAGGTTTCCTACGTGACGACGGTGCTCACGGTAAGGTGTCTCAGTAGTCGCAGATGTCTCTTGATTTATTGGCGCGACAGCTTCCGGAGACGAGTAGCATTGCAAAAATGGCGACGGTGCGGCTGCGCCACGATCGCGACCCTTCCACGTCGCGTCGGTGGCAAAGTTCCGTGTTACCTGCACGAGCCACGAGTTACAGTCGAGAGGGCTTGGTAATTTTCATTAGTGATCGACATGCTGGCCGGAGTGGCGGACCCGCGCTCGGAATTAAGTCCTGGATAATTGACGAAGGGAACGACTCGTTAATTACGGCACGACAGCTTTCCTCCTCAAATTGTGCCCGGCGAACACGCTAATTAGAGTGATTCACGGGGCAGGAACGGATAAATAGATGTCGTTTAACGAATGTTACGGAAGGGATTAGTCGGAATGAAATTCATTTGCCTCCTTCGATCATAACGTCAAGTGGAAGGATTATCCTTCGGCCGTGAAGTAATTGCACGTGTCCCCGTTGTCGTTGCAATGTCTTTAAGCGAATTACGGATGACAGACAGATAAACAGGGACAGACAGAGAGGGAGATGAGGAGAGACAGAGGTGGATCGAATGGATCATGCGGGATGAAAAATGCACCACAATGTTCCCGCAGGATGGCCTTGCGAGTGAATCCTTTTGTAAAGTGAAAAATCGAACGTTCCACTCGCGTGCCGAGGGTAGCGGCGGGAAAAAAAGGAAAAGTCAGGAAGCGAGTCTCTTAACCACTCTCTCAATAATGTTCGCGTGAGCGTGAAACGAGTTCACTTCGCCCTTACGGACTTCCCCCTCGCGCCCGGCACTCCTGTACACAGAGATAAGCAACTACACCGCCAACTGGACGGGTGTGTATGGGCGCGTGGATGTCGCACACGTACCATTCTTGTTCGTTTTACGAAACAGAGCGAGGAAGGAAAGTCGAAACGTTGTTGTGTGGGTGATAGAAGGGACGGCCGAGGGGACCGCGGGCGGAGGACAAAATTGACTCGGTCGTGAAATCGAAATTGCAGGGAAATGAACAGCTAGAGCCGCCGGTAACCGAGATTAGACATTCGAGAGCGGCGTGGATTGCCGGCTGCGATCGTGCTGGTGCGAGAAGCTTCGATAGCCCGGTCGAATACTAGGGATCGATGTAGGAGGATCGGATGCTGGCGTACGACGTCGTCCCCGGGGGTGTGGCCACGTTTAATTTATTACGCTCGTTCCAAGGTGCTCTACGCTCTCGAGACCAATTTAAATAATTGATTCCTAAGAACAACGCGATCTTCGGAGTTTCGCCCTTTTCGTGGAACCGCGAGCAAGTTCGCCGTGAGACTTCCACAGTGATTCCCTTAAATATCTCATGGCGCGATACGCGAACCATGTGTCAGCAAATTTTTACGACCCCTCGTTTGTTTCGCGTTAACCTTGTGCTCGCTCGTTTCTGAATTATTCGTTCCCTTTTACGCGACCTAGTCCGCCAGGCCTTGAGATAATACGTCTCTCTGGAGTAGATTATTTCTTCACGAGCAAAAGTGAAGGGGGCGGTTTTTTTGCAACACACTCCGCGGAAAATCGCAAAGGAACTGTTATCTTGTCTGAATGGGGCCAAGCATTGATATGATTTACCGGCGTGGAATTTGAAGCGAGAGAGAACGAAGTATGTATGTATTAGGTGGTTGAATGGATGTCGAAGGAAAAAAGGGACGCGGAAAGCGCAGGCAGCCGAGGAAGCTTATCAAACGGGTTTTCAAATTACAGAAGTGATCCTCCTCGTAATAGACTCTCCTATTGCGACTTATAGGATCTCGCTTGGCTCGAGTTGGGAAGCAAATTATGAAAGAGGGGGTCTCGAAGCGGCGGTAGCGGAAATGAGAATGGCGAGAACCAGAGCAGACGGAGAAGAGTAAAAGGCGAGGAAGAGGGAGACACGAACCACGAAGAAGCGAGTTAAAAGTACCCAGAGACGTCGAGCAGATTCTCAGTGAAATACCAAAGGCGTCCGTTCCTCTAGGTGACCGATCGCTATTGAGTTCCCTTCGTTAAGTGTCACGGTATCGACCCGGCGCCGACCAATTCCACCTGTAAAACGCGAACATACCTGTCGCCCCGTGAAATCAGGTTTTAACGCGATTATTTCGATCGCGATTGAAATGTTCTAACGGGCGGTTGGCGCGATTGTTTCTACAGCGTCGAGCAAGCTCGTAAGCTCATTCGCCGGTCACACTTCTGTTTTTTCACCATCGGCCGTCATGGGGCGAGCAATCGATCTTCCGGCAGAGGCACCGCCGGCCAATCTGCACGGGAACTCTCGCATTTGACACGCGCGTAAAGCTGACGCTGCTCGCGCGGCAGGAAGCAGATTTGCCCGCGGATGCACTGCGACAATAACTTATCGTCGACGCGTTAAAACGACATTAACGCCGTCTACGAGCGGCTCGCGACGACGGGCGTGCATTCGGCGCCGTGCTTGATAACGACTCTGGCTCAATTTTCCGGCGAGTAGAGCCGCGGAAAAGTAAGCCATCATTGTAAGAAAGCCGCCGCGCGGAAGAGGTAATTTCGTAGGGTAATAGGACCCGCGGTGGCGTTCTCACGCGCCCATGCTGCTCGAACGAGACGGACTGGCTTTTACCGGTCTCTACCCGGGTCGTTACTGCCACGGCTCCCGTTCAAGGGAGAATAATTTGCTCCGGGTTTAATTAATTTCGAGCGGTAAACTCCGGTCGATTCGACGGTGTCGCGTGGTCGAAACGGGCGTCGCGATCTAAACGAATCGCGAGCTAGTACATTTTCCGTCGGAAAATCCGATTAATCAGGGCCGACCAATTAGTCGATGTACCCTTGCAGCGAAACATCGGCTGTCCCGCAGCTTGAAACGCGCCCATCGATTACAAAACGTTCCACTGTTCTCGCGACGACATCGGTGTATCGTAATTGCGATAATAGCGTAGAACGGCGAACGAGTTTACCTGTTTTCGATAACTTCGTCGTGGCGCATCGCGTGCACCCGCGGACGCGTAGCAGAGAAATTCGTTTTGACTTTATTAAATCAACGGGGAGAACGATGCGGGGAATTCGTGCGTCGACTCCTGTTTCGCGCGCGATGTCCAGCTCATTTTTGTAATCGAATGTCGATCGCTGCGGCGCGTCGTTCTATCGCATTAATTTGAACGTGTCGGAAGCGAACGCGGCGGCCGATGACAAACTCGATTGAACGCGTTACAAATAGAAACGAGTTGAATCAGCCGCGTATAACCGGAGTTCATGGTTCTTTTTCCTTTTCGTTCGGTTTAAAGGGCAACCTGGATTCCCCGACTCGCTTAATGTCAAAGAGCGAATCCTCCTCGCGTTAATTATACCGCAAGACAGTAGTTTGGTTTTTGCAAGTAAAGCGAACGCTCGGTCGCCAGGCGTTTCTGGATTTAATGCAATTTACGGCTGTTCCTGCCTCGGGCGCCTTTAGCTAAATCGAATGACACGAACGATTGCACTCGTTGCCGCGAATTCTGCTCAAGTGACTGCTCGATTAGAGCACTTTCCCCGAACAGACACCTTCGTGGTCTGAGCGTGTCGCAATTAAGCACGCGCCGTTTGAACGACGCCGTATACGCATTGTGAAATGACGCGCGTCGCCGTCGTGGCTGTTTCGAGCCCGTGGGTTGCACGTGGAAACGAAAAATTGCGAAACGGCAGAACTTTTTTCTACATCGCCGCAAAAGGTATCTGTCCGTTTGTACGTTCTCAGGCGTAGAGCTGAATATTTTGTTCTGCTTGAATACTCGTAATTGCATCTGTTGCAATTGTTATCGATATCGTTGAATATTTCACGATAATTTATAGGAGCCCGTTGTAAAATCGTGAATGAAAATCGTAACAAAGTGGCGTGCACCTTACTCCCCCCTCGGTAAGTACCGTGTACCATGAGAAACTTTGCACGATAACGCGAACGCGACGATTGTTCTTCCCACGTAAAAACAACAATAGAAAACTGAATGCTTAATGTCGCAATTAGAAACGACAGGAGCATGTTCGGTTTACACGGTTGCGTGTCTGCACGTTCGCGGAGTGCATGTTTGCGGAAGTTGCTGTAATTACCTGTACTCGACTGCTTCGAGAGTCTTCTCTCGCATAAAGATTATTTTCAAATGCGAGTCGCGACAAAGATTGCCACGGTGATAGCTCGAGCAATAAGTTGTCGCGTAACGCAGGTACCAGCGCGGCATGAAATAAATCACCGATGCGCAAGAGGGGGCGAATCGTGATGTTGGAATAGTCAATGGGATGAATAGAATTGCAAGGGGTATGTGTCGTGTTCGATAAAAACATCGTGCAGGACCTTAATCGCATCGAGGAACATGCCCCTTTATTTATTCATGGGACAGTCGAACCGCGCATATCCTCGGGGCGTTTTTCTTTCCTGCATAATTAATCGAACGCTAGAACAAGATCATAGAAATACGAGGGAGAGATTTGAAGTGCTCTTTGGACCCATAAATGATGCACACGCCTTGTGGTCGAACCGCGGCGCGGTTTACGGAGGCTGCAAGCATTGCGGGCTTTCGCGGCTTGTTTGTGCACACGGGTACTCTGCCACGTGTAAATACTAGACTCGTGTAATTTTTTCGAGTAGCATGGCTTTGCTCGCCCTAACGGATTCATGGTTGAAGTGCATACTTTGAAGTTAAAAATTTGGGGTCGAGGGTTGTTATGGCGAAAAGTCTGGATCTACTTAACGGTAAGTATGTGTGAAATAAAAGGCTGGATGTATTAGTTTCCATTTGACGTGGTTAGATTTTTGGCCAATGATTGGTTTACGTTTTTTATGCAGCTGCAATATATAAATGTGAATACCTATCTCTCGTGTGCGTAGCTTTAACGGAGAGTAGCAAGGGGAATCGGTGATTATAATAAAGAATAATACTACGAGTGGATCCTCCAGTTTGTCAGCGCATAAAACGACAAGATTTATTTCAGTGTGTATGTACATCCTGCCGATAGATTCGTCCCCCTAAACATCGCGCAAATTCGAACCGCATAATTGCGGCCGAGGGTTCCGACGAATGGACAGATCGTTCGGCGGCTGCTTCTGCCCGATGAATCATACCTACGTGTCGTAAGTCATAAGGCTCAATCTCGTAGCAAGAGTTCCTCTCTATCTCTGTTTCGGCCCGTTTCTCTTCTCCCGCGTACGGGTTTCTCTGTACGCTGCGATCGTGCTATCGCGAGTTTTTCAATCACGGATAAAATATCGTCCCAGCGGCAATATCGGAAGCAAATCACGAAGACCGCAGAGTTTCCGGGCGACGAGAAAAAGGGGGGAAAAACCGCTTGCCTCGCGGTTTAATCCAGTTAAGTGAACGTGTGCGACTCATGCAGCGACGCGAAAGGAAAAAGGTAGAAGACGTGGACGACGAAACGATTATCAGAGCGCGGACAGATATCCTCGATCTTCGAATAAATGTCGCGCGAGTCGCGTCGAATTTTCACGCCAGTAAAAATACCGTCGCGTATGTGTTAGTACCGAAGAAATTTTCTCCCGCCTTTTATCAGAAGATCGCCGCCGTATTTCGATTATCTCGAAGAACTCTCGTTGCATTAAATTTCCCTGGCATTCGTACCAGTAAAGCATTATTACGGGTTACTTCCGTCAATCGGTCGAGGGGAACGGGGATCCAAGTGGACCACCCCGTCATTTCGAATGCGACAGAAATAATAACCGGACTGGCTTTTAGCCAAATAACAGACGAGGGTCGGCTAGAGGGACAGGGTTAGTGCTTGGTTCTCGTTTCTGACTGATGGATTTGTTTGTCCCGTCGATTCAGCGGCACAAGTTTACTAGCACACCGAAGCTGCCTGTAACATTGCCGATAGTGCACACAGGAACACGGGCCAGCCCGGGTTTAGATACGTGTGCCCGCGTACGACGGGGCCGAAATACAGTGTCAATAACCACGACCGTAAATGCACAGAACGGGCTGCGGCGATACCCATCGAGGAGGGGCGCCGGTGCGGTGTCAGCCCTATTATGTCTACAATAATTCAATGTTATAGGAACAAGCGGAAACTCGGGCAGGCCGCGACGACGCTCCTGCTTTCGCCCCATATCGACGCGAATCCACGTGGCTCACCCCGTTCTCGCGCATGTACCAGTCTCCTTTCGACCCTCGTAGATCGACGAATCGACGAATCCCTGACGGGATTTCCTGGGCCGCGGGCCGCAATCATTCGCGGTCGCCAGGCCGTCGTTTTGTCCCCGTATCAGAAACCGCCATCTACATCAATCCCAACGCTGATATAGCTTCGGAGTTCCCTTTAATTGGATAACTGTCGTGTTTTTCAATTTTATCACGGCCAAAGCGAAATTCTTTTGACGAGGGTCCGCTATCTCGGCGTTGTTCGATGCGATTTCAATCAAACCCTAGATAAAAGCAACACTTTCCTACCCCTCGCCTCCACGAGCCACTTTTGTCCCCGTTTCTTTCCCGACCCTACAGCCCTCTATGCGGCTCCTTTTCGTCCCGTATTAGTGCACGCTTTATCCGTGACGCAAACCAGGTACGACGTGTCAAATATGCAACACTCGATTCGTTCGGGGTGCACTATACGAAAGAATCCGTTCCACGGCGGTACGGGTGCTTACACGTTTGGATATAAGTTATTAATTCTCCACCATGACGGAACAAAAAATTCCTTCAGAGAGCACGAAATTTTGTTCACTTTTCCGTTCGTTAAATCGCACGTTTCATGTTTAACGATGAAACGGATTTTACATATAGGTGGTTATAATGAATGTATGTTTCCAATTCAACATCTGTTCCGGACGTTATTTTAGCTCCGCTCGCACGGCCGGCCGTTCATTAAAAAAATACTGAATTAACAACGTACCCGGAGAGCCCAACGATGCCATATTAGTTTAAGCTAGAAAAACAGTATCTGTTAAACATTCCGCGTACGAAGATTTTCGAGACACCGCTGAATCGTTCGCTCGGCCAACTCGCGCCAGCTTCTGTTTGATTTCTGTCCCATTTTTCCCCCGTCTTTAAACATTTCGTATCGCTTCTCCATTGGACGCCAGAGTGGACATTATCACGCGCAAACGTAAAGTGCTCGATTTATATTCGAGGATCCAGTGCAACGTTTATGCACCCCCGGTTCAGTTGCATTCGAGCCTACCAACGTTACGGCATGCCGCTCGGCGGAATAAAGACGCAACACTCGGCGCCAATGTTATTAACGCTGCAATGTACCAGCGAGCAAAATCGCCGCCAGTTAAATGCGTCACGCCGCATCCTATTAATCCACAATTGATACGCATTAACGTGGCGCCGTTGCCCCGGTTAACTCGTTTCAATATTAATGATCCAGGCACGCGGCCCGGTTTAATTACACCGTGGCTACCTCTATATTTTCTCAGCTTGTATTTCCATCGCGCACTCTCGACGGTGTCCTCGCCCTCCGTTCGATCCCCCGATTCGTCATCCCACGACAAAATATATTCCGTCGCTCGTTCCTCGGCGAAGGGTTCGGCGTCCACCGTTCGCCACGATTTCAACGCTCGTCGCGCTATGGCGTCACGATCCTGGAAGTTCCTGGGCCATCGTCGAAAATAAACCCTCCGTCGTTTCCGCTGCCACGCGACCTCGTCACGGAGATTTGTCACAGTCGAGAATCACGTTGCCCCTCGAACCGATTCGTCTGGTGGATTTTGATACGCGTCATCGTCCGAGAGAAATTTGGAACGCTCGATCGGCGTTGTCTCAGCGGAATAGAGTTCGCGTGAATATACCGCCGTCGACGGTGACGAGCGAAAGCGTTCGACAAATTGATAGAATAGTATTTTGGCGATTTAATCATTTCGACGATTTCGAGGATCATTTGCTATCGCTGTATTCCGTGGTGCAAATTTTCGCTGCGAGCAGTTGATGTCTGGAATCACATGTCGCGGTTAACCGCGTGCCTGAGACACCCACCTTGATCCTCAATAGCGATTGATATATCATAAGCACGTGACGCCACCATGCAGAGTTAGTGGCCTAGTAGGCGTACAATGCCGAGCTATAATTTCTGCTTAGAAGATTATCCAACTGTGTATGTTTCAATTGCTGATTCATTTCCTGAGTTCCCGCTATTGTAAGAACATTTTAGTTCTCGACCCAATTAGTTTGACACAGTTCAGCCATACAGTCGGCGCAATCGTTCTTGTTATCAGCAGGCCGAAAAACGCGAACCCTTCGAGGGTGGGGTTGAGATCACCGGAATACTTAATTAACGTATGACCTGAAAGTACATACATTCATTACCGAACGATCTTCAACGTCGATTGGCGAATAACATTGAAAGCGGCGATAATAATAACTCAAAGTATTCGGTGCTTCGCTGTCGAATATCGTTAAATCCGGCGACGAAAAATTTGTGAGTCGACGCGATGTTGCGGCCCCGTTTCCAGGCAATTTCGAGCCTGGGCCGATTCGATGAAAAATTCTGCGCGTTGCGTTCGTAAATTATTGCTCGCTGTTATCGCCACTTAATACGCCGGGAAACTTCCTGTCTGACGGCCGGAATTGTTACCAATCTCGGGAGCGTACAATTTTCGCGGTTTTTCGTTTCCCGTTTTTCCGTACATTTTTTCCCCACCCACGCTATTTTCCGACAGCGCGACGTTCCGTTTATAACCAGCGCCTGTTTTTCACGGGGAAGTTAGCATTTACGGATGTAGATTTTATGCGCATAAATTCCCCCCGGAAAGGACAGAAGGAATTGTATATTTCGAGTGGTCTGGTGGCATTGTCGAGCCGCGAGATACTCTATTTTCGTTGAACCCGTTGGGTGCCATCTTCTACACGGCGGCGCAAATTATTTCTCGCCTCGATGATGCCTCGATAATCGTGGGGAACACGGGCCACTGCCGTCAAGTCTTGCGTTAACCAGAGTCTCGATCGCGGGGACTCGCACCCCTATTATCGCGCGCTAGAAAAATCAGAGTCGAAGAGAAGTTCTGCCCGGGATGCAAATATATAAACGATCTCGGGCGGTTCTTGGCCTTGTAAATGATTCTGTTGCGTGTCTCACGCAAAAATTGCCCCGCTGTCTTCCTGTGGAAGCGCGCGCGCCGCGTCGACCCGTTTCGACGGGAGATCGGTTCGTTGCGGGGACCGTGGCGAGTTCACGCTCCCGGCCAAACTTTCTTTTCCACCATTAGCCGCTGATACGTAATTACCGTATTGCGTGATCGATCGATCAGCCACGGCCGAGCGTAATCGCTGTCGGGAATAAAGGGTACAGCGTAGTTAGGCTCGCGGGATTGACGAGCCCTGTTTATGACGCCGCAACTGACGAAGTTATCGATCATCGAGCGGCGTAACTCGCCGCGACAACCCGATGTAGTGGCACTGGGCAATCAGGGGTCCGACGATCGTTATTTTCGGGTGGGTATCGAGAAACGTGCTCGAATTAGATTTCAAAGGTACGGGCTCGTTTTATCCACGTCGGCTTATATACGCTTGACACGGGAATACGGCGAGCGAGAAGTTCCAGTCAGCTCTATGATATCGTATGCTGTAACTTTGTAACGCCGGTTAATTCCGCATCAATCAAACGCGAGCACCCCGTAAAAAGAGAAGCTCGAGCTTATCCATACGCTGTCAATTTTTTCTATCCGATCGACGTTCCGTAAGAATCGCGCTGGCGTGTGAATCGCGCGTTCTTCTCTGGAGAGTGAAAGTTAGTTAAGAATGTATGCGCGCGCGAAAGCTTGTCAGATTGAGTCGGTAATTCACGAATCGTTCGATAATGATTAACGAACAGCGGCGGGTATGTCCCGCGTTGGGATCCCCGGCATCGCTTCCATCAGCGTGGAAGATCAGCGAGGCCACGTAACTTTGTCTGTTTCTTTGTTCATTCGAGTCCCCGGAAACCTTCAACTTTCTTCCTTTCAAGATTACCGTCTACACAGTCGGCTCCCGGAGGAAATACAAATTCCTGATTGGCAAAGTCCAGTTGTCGTTCCCCAGATAATTGCCTTAAATTGAACCGTGCCTGGTCTGGTAAGCTGCACCTGTCCCTCGAAGAAGCTGCAGGGGTGGCACCGGTCGAATTAGACGAATCAAGTTAGAGCATTAAATTCGCGGCTGGAACGGGTTAGTGCCAGCTGCGCTGTCTCTCTTTGTACGTGATTATACGAATCGTCTGGCTGCACGGGGATTCGTAAAGCTCGTGACTTTCGTTCCCCTTTTACTTGGCGACACGGTGAACTTTCTGGAATAGAGGACGAGCCAATTAACGAGCCGATGAAGATTGATCTCGTTTATTTAATTACCCGAAATACGAATTTATATAAGTTACGTACATTAGGTATTCCTATTTTTGTACCGCATGTCTGTCTTGATAATCGCGATGAAATTGCTGCGCTTTAAACAATCAGAATAGAACATTGATTTCGTTTTACGCGAGGAAAATAGTTTTAGATTTATTTCTGTGTCTTTACAAATCGGAGATTTAACAAGCAGCTTGTCCACCGATCAGACCCAAGTCTAAATCCAAACTTCGCCTCCCTTTGCACCCCGTTAACTGCACCAACGAGAATCATCTTCGTGCCATTCGATCCGCCGATTTAATATCGTGTAACGAGCGGAACAAGAGGAGCACGTTCGACGAGCGTTCTGTACGCGAGAACAAATATCGCGGAGTACAGGACTCGCGGAATTCCATTCTCGAATTATCCATAGACCCTCGTTGTTTTCCGCCAAGTAGTGCTTCAACTCGGGGAATATTTTCCGTCGCTGTGAAATCGGACCTGTATGAGACTATCGACGCTTTGGAGCAGCGCGACGTGTAAAATTGCGCGAAAGAATTCGAATTAAAGCGATGAATCGAGTTCGCGTATATCCGCGAGCTCGACTGCGCGGCGAATACACACCTTTTCCTCTCACACCCTTCGCCGTCTCATCTCGCCGTCGTGTTTCTCTCTTTTTCTTTCCGCGCTGCGAAAGAAAATTTAAAAAAATCCAGCAACGTTTCGCGGGAATGTCGCGACCCCTCTTCCGCTCTGAACACCCTTTGCACGGTCATTTACACAGTTTTATTCAACTTTGTTTCTGCACCGCGAACCAGATGGTGTTCCTCCTTTCAAACAGAAGGAAATACGCGACGCAATCGACTCGCGCGGTTTCCTACCCTTATTCCTTTGAGCTCGCTTGCAACGACTTCTCCACCTGAACGGAATGTCGGGCAACCTTAATTCTCCACCCAAAGGACGCGGCATATTATTGCGATGGATTAACGAAGAATGCCAAACCGTGTACTATTTTCTGGTTACAAGTTTCAGCCACTGCGATTTCATTTGCGTCTAAGCGAACGCGGCTCGGTAAAGTACAGCGCGTTTAAATCGATCCACGGGATGGTCACCATTTCAATCAACTTAACGCCCCCCACCCCCCTGACGCTGTATCGATCGCGGTAATTCGATAATTGTCCGCCGGTAATTAACTGAGTTTCGATGCTAGCAAAATAAAAGAATACACGATGGCACGTCTGCAGATTCCAAATGTGAAAACGAACCGGCGCGGCGTGTTTCTCTCAGCTCCAGATGTTCCCGGTTGTCCTATTTATTTTTACGTATTCGGTTCGCTTATATTATTTATTATCGCCAGAGTCGCGATGCGCAATTATTGCGCTGCAATTTTTCCTACCGAAATTGCGCGATCTCTTTGGAACATTTTCGGGAGGGTGTGCGCCTGCATCGAGCGTGCATTAAAGTTAGGTCAGCGTGTCGCCAGGTTGAACTTTCGCGGAGAATATCGTGGAGCGAGCACAGCACAAGTTTCAGAGTGGAGAATACAGAGAATGCTCGGAGAGTTTACAGCGAGTGTATACTGTTCCAAGGAAAAGTAGCGCCACAGTGGTACTGTAAACACTTGTATTTATATCCACTTGACCATTAAACGAAAGCTTTAATTAATCCACGCGGTTTAAAAGCAACTGAAACTGGTCCGAGATATCTGCCCGCAATAATACGGAAACGTCGACAGGGCTATGTAAAATACGAACGTTTGATTAAAGGATAAGAGCACGGGCTGATCGAAATAGCAAACGGTTGGGAAATCTTTCCGTGGTCGCCACCACTGTGGCGCGGGATTGAAAATGATTTTACAGCAAATGGACCATCAAGCGACTATCGTTTCCCCGGCGATTATCCGGTTTCGCGTTACGGAGCTTCATTGAAAATTTCCACTCCGAATAGCCGAACCCTCGTGCACGGCTCTTCAGCCGCGTCGAATAAGCATTCGATGCGAATGCCCGCGAAGCTTTTCTCTCTGTAAACGTTTTTCACCGTAAACAGCCGAGTGAAACGGACCCGCCTCGCTATTTCGAGCGTACAATTTCGCAGCGGGAACGCTGGCGCTGCGCGGCTCCTCTCGTTTACCGAATCTGCGGGAAGAACTCGCGGGAAAATCGATCGCCGCCGCGCCGGTGCCGTCGAAACGAATATAAATGGCCAAGCATGTATCGAAGGTTTCGCCGAAGATTAATAATCCTATGTATCGCGGGCATAGACGGGGATATTTAACCGCGATAACTGGCTGCGCTGTAAATCAAGACGTTCGCGATGTCGGCGAATTCTCGAAGGAGGGAGCAAGATTATGCGTAGGTCGATCGTGTGAAATATTCGCGCTCCGTTGCCTTTAGCGGGGAATATATTAAACCTGTTCCTTGTTTATCGTTCCCTTGGTCCACTGAACGAGGCACACTTTTGGTTGCACACTTTCCTTTGGCCGAATTACCTGCCTCGCCTTAAGCTAATGCAGTCGACCTTGAGCCACCACGGCTGGCTACGCCGAAGTCAAATCTAAATGAGCTATCACGCGATTCGACGCTTCATCGTAGAACGCCGACGAAACGGGACGGAGGAACGACGCACGGTCTTCCAAGTCGTTCGAAATGAACCGTATTAGAGAAGGTAATCTACGAGCTGGCTCAGCTATGCGGAACTAAGAATTCGCCGGCGCAGCTATCTGACAGGGGAAACTGAAGCTGAACGCAATATCTGTATAAATGGTTCATGCATAAGGAATCCCGAATGGAACGCCAGTTTCGCGTTTCACCGTCGAGTAAATAGGAAAGGTGGAAGGCTCCCGGGGGCTGGCATTCCGCGTATTCAGCTTTATCCTTATTGTACATAAACGCAATTATTTTCTTACGCTTCGATCCGAGTCGGCGAGACACTTGTGTCGACGGTGTTCGACTTGACGCGTCGCTTCGGGAGCGCTTTATTATTTTCTGCAATCTATAATTATTGATAGAGCGGCGGATAAACGTCGTTTTTGCCATTACGAATGACGCATGTCTCATTGGACATACGCGAATTATTGAATCGTGTCCATCGCGCAAAGAAATATGGCAGGTGGTTATTCGTGGATGTGTTGCATCTCTCCCCAGAAATTTCGGTTGCGTATAGAATCGATTCAGCTTCCTGGTAAAGGAATACCTAAAGGCCAAGCAGCAATCAATTGTACACGCCACTAGACTCAGCGCCCGTAGAAGTATCTATGTAGATAGAAACTTATTTGCTTCATTCCGAAGCAGATTTGTTCGGTGGTCTATATTTGCAATATCATTATCCGTGAACTGGGGAACCTTCCCAGTGTTACTACTATTGTCTGCATTTTGAAGAGCTTTCACCTCTTAACCGTGAGATAATTCCTATACTGAATAATCACTTAACGTACCAGGTACGACGATCAATGAATCGCGATTGTATTGTTTTATCGTTATTACGATTTCCAATTTCGACAGAGTTTTGTTCTTTACTGAATTGATGATGGGAACAGTATTTCACTAATAATTGGTTCCCCGTTATGCCGCCAATTCCCACAAAAGGGAAGGCGAATTTTAGGAGCGTAAAGTTGCGTTTCAGCTTGTGTGTCAGGGGCAAATATCAGGGTTACGATGCGTCAAAGCTTTGTCAATGGCGTTACCATCGAAATGAATTGCAGTTCGCGTTATCGACTCACAGTTTCCGCGTAAAGTCTCATTAATGACAACCCTTGCATAAATCGATTGGTGGAATTCTCAGCGATTATGTTAACGATGCAACGAACGTTTAGTTCTACAAGAAAATCACTTTTTCGATAGGTATAAATTATGGATAACGTGGATTGTTCGATTAAGCAATGAATTTAGTAAGCGCATGTCACGTTAAAATTAACATACATGAATTGTAGGCTAACTTAATCCAATCGGGGGTGAATTATAGAATTCCAGATGGGGATAGGTTATTAATATTTTCCCTCATGAAATTTCCATTAGTTTTGTCGACGAATGTCGTAGCAATTACGAGCAGGGTATATTTTGATATTCAGTATACCGATTTTATCTTCAATTCACACGAAGGTACCGCGGCTTTGTACGTATTGCTATTGGAGATCTCTAACGAACGACTTTTAAATGATAAATCAGATATCAAAGTTAGAAGCCAGATTTCACTGTTTCATTAGGAAAATTGCTTACTCGCATGCTTAGCTTACCTTTAACCATACTATGCAGCACAGTTAAACCCGATTTGTCGTGCGGCTCGGCGTAAATACGAATCATGTATATAGGGTGATATCGTTGTTTGCATCGCATTTTCCCCAGAACCGTTTACTATCGAGAAGTTTAACGGGACAATAAAAGAAATTCTGCTCGTCGACCCGTATTATTTCGATACTTTAAAGCCGCGAAACGCTCCGGCATACTGTAAAATCTTAAATGAATACCCGTGACCTACTGCGAAGTCATAATTCCTTAACTAATAGAATTAGTAACATCGATCGGCAAACAACTTTCTAGATGGACGGATAACCGCGAGAACCGCAGATGCCGCAAACGCATCGAATGAGCGTGCGTGTTAAACGAGCCGGTGCAGGCGCTACCTGTGCACACTGCTGCGGAATATTTCCGTCAAAGTAGCAACCCTCACGATGCACGGACCAATTATTTGCTCGTACCCAGCACTGAAATATCCATCTTCCGCACCAATTGATACCCTTAAACCGCTCTAAGGCTCGTGGTTATCGCCGACCCTGATACCGTTTCCCATCCTTTCTACGTAGCCGATCGGGCATGCTTATTTCGCAGCGCGATTTATATACGTCTATTTATCTCTCGCCTAATCCTACGCGAAACAATATTTCCCCTCTCGCGTAGCTTAAATAAGTTTAGCACTTACCTTATACCTGTGTATTTGCTCAAGCGAAGCGCGAGGGAAATGAGATGTTTTTTCATCGCTTACGATAGGAAAGTTTTGCGCCGAGAAAGAGGCGTCGTCTAATTTAATTCGGTCGAGTACACGGGACGGACGATCCTTCTTCAGTTACTTTAGCACCTAATCGATCTTATCTTACCGAGGACACCTGCACGAACGAACTTTTCGACGTAGTTATTGTGGACTGAACTCATAAGCCACGTTAACGAACCGCCGCGCACCGTTTCGCAGTTGTTCGCTTCATAAGTTAGCCAATTAGCCGGTGACAAGATTACGCGGCAATGTGTAAACGTCTCATTTCTATTTACATACGGGGTCAGTACTTGAAGCCGTGACTTCCAAATTCTAGCCAGACGTATGGACGTTCCATAATCGTCGAGCGTGCTCGTACACCCCAATTACCGGGTCTATATAGGTGACGTGCATTCCTAGAAAGATAATAAAAATCGCAAAAATAATTCGAGCCCAGGCCGGCCATGCATGAACGAGGCGCATGAATAATGCACCAGCACTATTCGGAAATTCGCGGCCCAGCCGTGATTAAGTTTTTACGAAATAACTTTGAATAATGATAATACGGATTTGCATTTCGAGTACACGGCCGGCACTTACGTATCGATGGTGAATCGCGTATATCGCGTATAGGCAGGAATTTTTATCGCATCCGTGCAGCTTAAGCCCTTTCAGCGGTCTGTTCCAATTGAATCCACTTTGCGCTAATGGTTATTACGTTATCACGGATGGAATCATTCGTTCTTTGTCATTAGCAAGAGAAATCCAGTCACGTTACACGAGGGGGAAAAAGACTCGTAGATCCAGGGCAACTTCGATTTCATTACACCTTCACTAGAGTTCTTGATTTCTCGATATTATTCGTTTTTCGAGAAATGGGAAATCAGATTGCATTTCTCAGGAATTCGCGAGAGAGAACAGAAAAAGTCGCCACAGTTATTATTGTGGATTAACGTAGGCTCAACTAAATGTCGGTCAGAAGTCGAGTAGGCACGAGCCGGGAGTCGTAGGTTCAGCTGAAAGTTGGTCAGAACCCACAATTTGAAAGAGATTCCCGAGAAAGAGTTCTCGCGAAGGAACATTAACCTTCACCCTAGGATGAAGGTTCAGTGTCTCTGCGCGCGGATTGATGTCACCGACTCGGGAAATATATATGCGTAGAACTGCATGGACGACAGAGGGTAGGTACTCGTCTATACGTAGATGGATAGGCACGCAGCATGTACACAGCTATACATTACGTTTCATTATCTACGTCGCTGTCTGGTGTTGTTGCTTTACGCAATACGTTATGTTACACAGGCGTGTCGCGTGTTTGCGTATTCTTGGCGGGAGTTGCCTACGTAAATGTTGTGAATTATATTTTGCGCCCGAGTCTACGTGTAAACAACGGGCAGGCTAATCTGCGCCGGTACGTCCGGGACGCGAGTAAATTTTGCTTTATCGGTTCCTCGACGATCGGGGAATGAACAAATTCGCGAATGCACGGATGCTAATGGACGGGACACGAGGATTAACGGTACATGCAGTTTAATCGTATTTTGACACAGGTGCCGCCTATTGATATATATTGCACGGCCACATTGAAAGAATGGGTCGCTTGGTTTATTGGGCAGAATTTCGAGTACACGTATCTATGCACGTCTCGCACGACGGAATTTCTTTTCCCGTGGAATTTATCGCAACTTGGCTGACGTTTTAGAATTTAGGGGTTGAAAATGTAAGGAACACCGATGCATGTAGGTCAGTAAACTTTTGCTGGAATTGTAATTTATTGCCTGTCAAAGTGATAGATCCTGAGGGGGTAGTAGAAGAAACATAAATTCCAAAGTTGCACGCTTACGAGTATAAGTTTGAATATTCGTTGGCGGGATGGTCTTTAGCGAGGCAAGCCGGAGCTTCGTAAAGCGGAATGCTCTCGAAATTAGCCTCGCTGGCCAAGACGATCTCTCGATTCCAGTTTCGTGTCTCTCGAGTCAGCCTGGAATCGAAGAGTTTGCATATTTTCTATCTTCCGTGCGTCCTATCCAGCTTTAACGGGCCAATAAATTCAGCCTCGACAGTCTCCTCGATGCCACGAAACACTTATGTGCTTGCTCACTTTTCCCGCCGTGCACGCTGTAGATCATACGTCGTGCAAACACTCGCTTGGCATAGCTTAACTCCAACTGTTTCGCCCTTCAGAAGTAGTCGGTCGGTTTGCCAAGCGATTTTATAAAAATCGTGCGGCTACTTAATTAAAAAATACGATCACTTAATTGAGAGGAACGACGGATTAATGTACCATCTATGTAATTTCGACGATACAATTCAAGAAATCCAATTTCCCCGAAGTTCTCTATCACTCGTTTTCTAAGTCAGCCAAGGGAAGCACTTTAACCCCGAGGAGAAGACAAAGCGATCCAAGCACATTCCGGCAAACGAATTGCATCAAGAAAGAATGGCAAACTACGAACCACCGAGGCGACAGAGCTGGTGTACGAAGAACGGAAGAAAGGATGCTGTCGCAAGCACGGAGAGTGGTTCCCGGAAGGGTGGAGCCAAATAATTTTAGCGGCTCAATCGCAATGGAAAGGGGGCTTTCTCGGGACTTGCTTCGAAAGAATTATGCATCGGTATTTCGCCGAGTGCCTCGCCCTTGCTGTGTCGTGGAAACGCGGCCACGTCGGTTCGACGAAAACACCTCGTGCGTCCCGACTTTCCTCGCGTACGTTTCTCGCGAGCAGAATTACGCATCAGCCGTGCATAAAACGCTCGTGGAAGCCTGAGTTGATAGTTTCGTGACTGTACCCGCCGCGAAGCGTAATTACGTCGCGAAACAGCGCAGGTTATACAAACACCGAACAGAGCTTTGCTTATTGAAACGGCTTTTTTTTTTAATTTCCCAACGATACTCGTTTTCCCAGCGAGAAACGCGCTGGGGACGTATGAATATTACCTTCTAATAGTTTTCGCCTCGTTCGAGCAACGGGAGCTCCCTGTTTTCCACGGCGAATTCAAGTGTCGCGGAGTTTCACATTTAAAAACAAGAACCACGCAGGCATGAGCAAGCGACAAGTAGAGCTTTCGATTGTTTCATTTGTTTCATCCGCATCAAAGGGGCAGGGGCGAACAGAAATGCAGGAGCTGGGCTGAGTTTTAAGAATGTCTTTATTATTATCGCTACCGTTATCTCAATTAAACGTGGCAGGTGGTGGTACAACTTTTTATTCAAGAATCTTGAAATTTCGAGTGGCTTCTAGTGAGAATTTGCAACTTCAGCCGCGCAAATTACAACAGTGGGAAGCACGTACGACTCACGGAGCAATTAGGTTCGTGTTGGGTTTGAAATCCTCACTGTAGGCCATTTAGCAATAATAGTTAGTAATCCGAGAAAAGGAAACTGGCTCGGATTTTAAAACGCCATCGGGCAATATACCGCATGCTCTGGCAAGTCCAATTACAAGCTTCCTTTAGTCTGATGAAAGTGTGCATTAATTATGTAGTGCAAAGCTTTCCTATTTTCCCTTGCCGTTCGTTTCACTCATTTCACCGTCTATTTCGCAGCACGAAATTGTTCGTCCCGACATTCTAGCTTTTGGACAAGCGCGAACCAGAAGCAGTTTCGCATGTTTCTGTGTACGCTAGTTCCTCCAGCGGCCAGCAAACATCGTTGCTGTTACACGCGGACACGGTATTTGCGCTGACGGGTGGCACTAGTTGCGACCAACAAACGATTCGTTTGCTTATTTTTCACGAAACGGCCGTTCGCGAAAAAAAACGCGGCGAAAACTCGACGCTCGTGACGCGAGTAGAAGTGGCCAGTCGTTGTTGAACTTTTTTTTTATTCAGGACGAACGTGCAATAAAACCGAAGATTAGTGGGCTCGCGACACTGATTTCACGGTAAAACGTCCGATCCGTGCACTAATCACCGTGTCTACAATAGCTTTTCGTGGTCTGCGTTGTAACAAGTTCGAACGATTAAGATATATGTTTCACGGTCGTTTTGGAGATGCCAGGTGACACGGGCATGGCAACATCAAGCTCGACGATCTTCTTTCCCCGCCGTCGAATAGGCTAATGGAAATCGAGCTTGTGGCAAATGCGTGTCGGTATGGTAAATCGATCATATAAATTGTCGAGCCGCAGATAAACGCAAGTCGCGCGCGTTGAATGGAAGATTTCGTGAATGAAACGACGAAACAGTGCTCGATAATTAAAAGCGTCAAGGGGCTCGCATGAAATACCAGTCGAGTGATAAATATCTCTCGTATATACGTTTGTTTCCAATGATATTGTGCTACGTTTTCGTCAGAAATGGCAACGGGGTCCAAGTCGGTGGCCAAAAAAAAAACGTTTTGCACGGTTAGTCTGGGTACAAAAATGTCATTTGTCCAAGGAAACCTGTGGTGGATTGTTGCGCCGCGGTGTTTATCGTAATTAATGTGTCATCCATAGATAGATTATACATACTAATGTGCTCGGCGATTGGTATTTTCGGCGATTAAATTGTTGTTTGGCGGCGACAGGATGTTCCGGCCGAGTGGTCCGTGTATATCTAAAATTGTTCATTATCTTGGCTAATGAAATCCCGGGCGAATGTAGAGCCGCGTAATAATGGCTTCCCGAAAGTTTTTACCAACTCCGGGGAGTTGTCCAACCTACGCGATGCTCTTCAATGGGCGGACGTTTACGTTCAGCGACGTGTAATTTGAAAATTGAATAACCCTCTTCGGCCAATAAAACACTTTTTCGCCAGGACACCCGTTTCCTCCCCTCTCTCGGTCGGTAGGAAAAAGCGTTGGAGTCTCGACGGATTTCCCGCTACCTTTTGTCCGCGTATCCATTGTTTGGAAAAGCAATGTGTCAGCGCACGCGTGAAATCGAATTAACCATTTACATTGAAACATTACAAAATCCACGGAAAGCAGAGGTGAAAAAGGAGAACGTATAAAGGAATAAAAACAAAAAATGAGGGAGGCATTGTTATTCCGTGGCAGTTTGTTTCGGGGGGAAGTGCCACAGTCAGGCTTGATAAAAGGCGCTGTTTAACGCGAAATTAAAAACGTCCCTCTCGTCAGTCAAACATTACTTTGCTATGGCATGGGAACCTCGTTACCGTGACGTTTAACGGCGATAACGAGACACCCGCCGTATTTCTACCGTGCTGGACGCCGTAACCGTGATTTTTAATTAAATCACTCGCCGGATCGTACACGTAAAACCGTCGCCGGTCGCTCGGGAAAATTTACAAACAGGCCCGTGTACGGCGGAACGAGGCAGAGACGCGTGCGTACGTATGTATGTTGTACGCCGAATGCATACGTTCGAATATAATTGCGAGCAAATATCGTTGGAATTTCCGAGCGGCGATCGATTTCCGATCTTTGATTTAGGATTCGTCTGAGAGTAGCTCTCTCTGCTCGCACAGATTGCTCTATGTATAGCAAATAGTCGACGCTCGATCGCGCCACGCGTACACATATTGGCCACGGGATATTGCCGACGACTGATCGATTACGAATCACTCGGACAATCCATCAAGAATCACGCGTTCACCAGCGCGTTCATTTCAACCCCGAGTTGATCATGTTAAGGCTGCTAGCCTGTTCGGGTGGAAGCGCACGTTGGAGTTTTTCTTCCTTTTTTTTTATGAATATATGATTGTGAATATAAATATAGCGATAGGGGGTATTTGCGAGCCTTCTCTTGCTTCCATAATTTCACCGCTGCCTTTGGTAAAGGCTTGAATCGTTTGTACAGGGGTTGGATGAAGTAATTCAGAAATTGGGTCGACAAGGCCTTACCTTAAGAAACTGTCGTTAATTGTACACGCTTCACTGTGAACGTGTGTTCTCTTGTGCCACAAACGAAAGAATAGAATTGTCCGCTACCGTTCCAAACTGAAGGGTATTCACGATCGTTTGAAGTTCGACCAGAGAAACGTCGAAAGCAGCGCGAGAAATGGGTCGTGTGGTCTGTCAATGAAACGTTCGCACGAAGTTTCTAGACGCATATATGAGGGAAGTACCGGCAGGCGCGAATAGTTCGAGTGATTTTCAAAAAAAAATTCCGAGCGAGCTGCCTAGGGAAAAGAGCAGCCGCATTTATAACTTAAATCAAGCTTTGCAAGATTAAATTGAAATTGACAGCTCCGTCGCCAAGGAATTCCAATGCACCCTAAAAAATTGGAAACTGAATTTCTAGAACCCCGCCTGTATCTCTCTACTTTCTCGTGGAACAGGAATTTCGGTCAATTTGCAGGGCAATTTGATAGCTATCATATTCCATAACCATCACGCGCGATCTAATGAATGGAAAAAACGATATCTCAACATTTCTCTATAAAGTTATTATTTCACGTTAACCATGGATGATTGCCACAGAGGTATATGGAATAAAAATAAAGATAAGAAGCGCGGCAATATGTCTGAGTAGGTTTGATGCACTTATATTATATAAATGCACTTACTCAATATCCACGAGATATCGATTAGTGTGTTCAAGATGTTACACGGTATGCCGGGTTTAACTTGGGACGAGTGAATTCCCTTTGAGAGTGCGCATAAATGTATTGACATCTGGAGCAGAAAAATTCTGACGGATATTTGAGTAACTCGATTCTACATACGCTATGGATCTACGGTCGTCGTGGCCTTATTCCATCGCGATGCTTCTGTCGATGGGCACGATCAAGCTCTTCTCGCGCGATGGACGCGGTTGTACTTTATTGTTGATCCAGGGACCCATTCGAAACTTCGTCCAAGGATCGATGAATTCGAGGCGTCTCTCTAGTTACGATCCTTAGAAACGAAATTATCGATGCCTGGTGTGGGACCACGCGCGCTCTTGATAGAACCGCGACAAGTCCGTGTTATCCGGACGGAGACGCAAAACCCGGGGAGCACTTTCCCGCATTTAGGACGGGCTCGTGGGAGCGCATAAATAGGGAAGTCAGCCCGTAATCTAACCTTTGAATGGCGGAAAGCTGATTACCCAGATAAATGGGGAGACAACTTGATCCGATAAATCGGGGATCGGGTGTACCCGATAATATAATAGTATACTCTATTCGATTACTCGAATGAAACTGGACTGTCCAATACTTTCTGCCCACAATTAGTAGGAGTCCATATTGATATTTATACCAATCAGTAAGATTGTTAACTATTTCCGTTCGCCCAGGTGACCGCCTCTATGAAAGTTTCCCTTTATCCTCGTGAACATTATACTTTGAATCGCGAAGGATACAAGCTGTCGTCAAGGCGGATGACAGATTAAGGAAAGCAGCCTGGTTCCATGCTTGCTTTCGTGAAGCACGTGGTCGATTCTTTCCTTTCGCGTGCGTCGAGTTACGGGGAACGCCGCTTCGTCGAAACTTATTACTCCAAGTGTGCATTATTCAGTAGATCAGGAGGGCGACGGTCGGCCGCATCAGGGCCACTTTAATATCGGCATGCATACTTGCATATCGTTTTTGCCGAAAGGATAGTGCGCCGTGGAGTTGTCTCGTAAGTCTATCGGTTAGACGCACGGCAAAATTGCAAAGTCGATTTTTCCGATTCACCGACCTGCGGCGACATTCTTCAAGGCTGACGCTGATCGCCGCAATATCTAGCCCCGATATCAGTGCTCGATTATGGCGCTTCTATAATACGAGTTAAGCAAGGCGAAACAACTATTACGAAGTTTGCTGGAGGTATAGCAAGGGAAACTATAGTCGATAGGAGATTGATGTCCGATCAAAGAAAATTGTGGTTCCAGCAATAATCGCCTTCTCTCATTTCATTCGATAAAATTGGTCAATATTGAGATTTACCAAATCCATGCTGTAAAAGAGTACAAATATATTCGACGTCGATGTACTCTTGGAAATTTCAATAAAATTATCGATGAACAAAGTTGCTTGATTTGCTGGTTCAGTCGGAAAGATGTCCCAGAGAGCACCGATAATAATTTAGTGGGGATAACTGATAAAAAGGGAGCAAGGACTCTCACAAATAGGAGAACAGACAACCGCAGCAGAAACAAGGTTCACAATTAGCTCGATTTTCGGTGTTTCCTGCCGGTGCACATCCGATCGGTCGACGCTTTTGCTGCGACCATAGTTGGGCAGCTACGAACAAAGGCCATTAGAGTGCGCGGAGAAATGGTAATTTCTGCTTATCCCGCCGCGATGGTAATTTCGCCGGAACAAAACCGTACGTTTGATTGAAATATTAACAGGGCAAGTACACGCGACCGCAAATTTACCGACTTTCGTGCGCTGCACCCGCGGTAACGCGCCCTTCGAACGTGTTTTCGAACGCAACAATGGACCAGCCAGGTTGTAAACGCAACTACCGTTTGTTTTGCCGCTTGCACGCGCACACGCAGACACGCAACCATACCCACTTTCCTACTTTTCGACCTTCTCAAATTATTTGGGCGGCGCGTCGATGTTTGCCTGCGCTGTAACTCGACGGGGAACGCGGAAACGCTAACGTTTCCCTTTGATTAAAATACAGAGACGTCTCGCCGACAAACTTCTGTATTCAACGAATCCCCGTAATCCAGCTCGCGTCTATAAACACGATTTCGCCGAACGAACGGAGCGTTTAATTTAGCGATCGTGAATATTTCAACGGGACCAGAGTACTCGTAAACGGATTTGAATCGGGTCATCGACGACTGGATGGTCTTTTCAGAACGTTTCGACAAGGCCTTTTAACGAGCTCGTTGCTAGCGATACAACAGAGAACGGAGGCCAATGTCAAGCCCGGCGCTTCCTCGGTGGTATAATGCCGGGTAAGTAGAAGCGGACCGCCACTAGTCAGACAACGCTTTGATGCGTCACGTTGTTGGCTCGTTCGAACTTATGTGCATTATAATAATTGTGCTTAGAAACACGGGCCCGTAACGTCAGAAAGCTATTATTACAGCCTTGACTAATTGTAAGTACAGCAACGACGAGAATATCAGACGAGAATAGAACAATCGGTGGTTCCCTGTTCTTATGAACGTTTCATTAACAAGCTCGCAACACAATCGAAGATAACAGGCCTGACAACGGTAACCCAGATGTACAATCTACATCCAGTTGAACCATAGTCGAGTACCGTGCACTGTAAGCAACCATTCAACCCTCGAGTTACATTTGGCTTCTATGAACCGCTTGCTTTCTGCGGCTGACAATAACACATTCTGATGATAACATTCCTCTTTCATAACGAATTCATCCGACCACCTGTGACGGTCGACGGCTAATAGCTTTTCCACGGAATTTTGCCGTCGCGTCGGTCAAGCTGGAATCCATTTTCGCTGCTGGGAACAAAAGGCCGACGCGTTTGACGCGAACAAAAGGGCAGACGTTGTTCGGTGCTCTTCATCGAGCCAGATTCGCCGAAAACAATACACGTGCAATTCTGTGGAGATGCGTTGGTAATTCGTGATGATTTTTCAGCGGTTTGCCCCGGTGGCAGATGGTCTGTCTCCCTCTTTTTTCATCTGTCCCACTGTCTCTGTACATGCCCAAGAAGAGCAGAGTTCTCTGCTGCTGACATTTGGCTAAGACACACGACCAGACCGCCGGCTAATACCGGAGAGTCGGTTTAATTTAAATTGCATCCGAATGCCTGCATAAACGGGCCAGACGAATCCACCCCTCTGATGCTTCGTCTAGTACGAGCTCTCGCGTATATAGCTTCGAGTTTCCTCATGGAAAGACGCGATGCGCTCGATTAGTCGTTGAACGCGAAGGCGCCGTTTCGCTTTATTTGCCTCGGAACTTTCCGTTTCAAAGTCCGTGGCGAACGATTAAGCGCTCATGAGATATTGATTAGCCTGGCGGCATTTTGGCTACGCGACTCCATACCCTTGGTGAAATGTGCTTTCGTTGCGCACCAAAGCAGGAGAACTGTTCAAAAGTGAACCACGCTGTACTAGCCTCGCTATAGTAACTGTGATCAAATCAAACGCGACATTCCCGTTGATAAATCGGATATTAACGCCGGCTCTTAGCAGAGTCCTATTAGTTGCGCGCGTTTAATGAGATTTTACGAGCGCCGGCCGCGTTTACGGGGCACATCTTAATTTCGTAGATGAATTACGGCTCCCAAGTGGGGTTCGAATCTCGATGACGCCGATGACACTTTGGAAAAATGGGGAGCACGACCCAGCGCGATGTATAATTACAATTTTATGCGACGCTCGCTACACGCGGCTGCAGCTTGACGGATCGATTTTTCGAGACCCGTTCCCTTTTCCCGTTTGTACCGCAACTAAGGAGGACCGAACGAGCCTTGTATACCCGAGGAGTTTATCAACATCGTGTAATTAACGATCACCGCGTTCGCGGAGTTATTTACGTGCCGGGGGAGAAGTTCCGCCTTATTGTTGCTCGTCAGCTGGGCCGTAGAAATTAATCGGATCACAGGTAAATTGTGTTACGAAGTATGCGATATTTTGTGTGGAAACGCTGTAACGGAATAATGGAGCTCATTGGAAGCAAGCCGTATATGTACAATATTTCCAGAGCGTTGCGAAGACGATAAGATCGCAAGGGATACGACACGTGTCTGTAAATTCCGAGCAAGAAAGCTCATTAACGACAACGAGCGGATGATTATTAATACAGAATCCTTCGTGAGTGCGTTACCTAAGCTTAAGAATATGCTGCAGAAACTAGCTATGAAAACGAAGAAGCAGCGCGATCAGTGCTGCAATGAAGCTTTAATTGAAGCTCGTGCGACGTAATTAATCCGCGCGAAAACGATTTTCCAAAATCTATACCTGCGGATCGATGATTTGGTCGGGCGTAGATTAAAAGATCGTGCGCATCAATCGGGCAGGGTCAAGGATATTATTTGTACAATTGCGGATTAGAACATTTGCGATGTCGCTAGGCTGTTTACACGAATAGATGGGAATTAAATGCAAACTGTAGACGCGAATAAACACGATTAACAGCGCATACCAGTTGACGCTCAACGATTGAAGCTCAGCGACCCGGCCATGCTCGTAATCCGCTGCGGTATTCTGGACACGGGGTAACCGAGGAAGCACGCGAGCTCATATTGTCGACCAACGAGGCGGTGAGAAGCACGCACGCACCGTCTTGAAGTTGTCTTCGTGCAGATTTTCGCACAGTGCGCTTGAAAACTTGACGATTTACGGAGGAAACGTACTCTCGCCCTCTCTTCACGTTTTCTTCCTTCTGGTGGGAGAAAATGGAGGAGGATTAGAATTCTGTATTGCAGGCGATTATGCGTGTTTCTGAGAGGGGAAAGTTCATCGAAACACCTTTTTTAAAATACACTTTTGTATGACGAAGGTGATTGTTGTTAACTTTGTGACGTCAGGTGATACGTTGATGATGAGTACAATTTTTGACGTTGCGACAGATTGGCGTCGTAAGTGGCAGTAGAATAATCTACGTGCCGCCGACCTCTCTGACGGTCGCACGGGATCTATAGGGGCAACAACTGAGGCAAATAACCGTAGCAGTACTTATGGTACACTCGAGGTTACTATACTCAGTACGTTGCTCTACACGAGGCATTCTTTCTGCACTGTTTTCACTTCCTACTTCGTTCTAGACGATTGCCTTGCATATTTCATGAATGATCGGGGACTCCTGGAAGGGAATGAACGCCAATCGATTTTTTTTCCCTCCAGTTCACAATTTTATCAACTATACAACGGTACGCATTGGCAGGGCACTTGAAATCTAAATTTCCAACTCGCTCTTTCGAAATACTTCCCAGGTGTCGTTGGATAATTTAAATACTAGGACCACGATATTCGCGATAAGATTTTCCGCTCCATTCTGCTACACGTTCGAACGCCGTAGCTCGGGCATTTCATGACTTTCGCCGTATTAAATGAACGGTTCTCATCTCCTGCTCGATATGTGCACGCCGGAAAAGCGAAGTGCTTTCCACTACGTTGTCGCCTTTCATCCATCCGTCCCTCTTCTTCCTCGCGTCCTTCAGTGTTCTTCACCAGAATAGAGTCTCGCGCTTGCCTACAGCATTGTGAGATCTCCCCTTTCTCGTCCCGCCTACGCTCCAAGGCGATGAGAAAAAGGCGTCGCGATGTTTACGTTCGCCTACAGCACACCCTCGTCCGAAAATCCTCCGGCTTCCACTAGATTACACGCACGATTGTCCGAATGTTGGCTTTCGGTAGCACCATTAATCGAGCCTTCCCCGACACAAAAGCAACAAGGCGAACGAGAAAGGAAAAAATAATGTCCACTCCACGGCTCACGATATTAAAACGCACGACATTCACCTCGTTAGGAAGCCATCCAGTTTCCTTCGTTCAAGATCGGTTCTTTCGAGCCGTCGTTGCATTTCAATGCATGCACGAACCAACCCGTGGAGACCAACCCGTCTCGCAACAATACCCTCCTACTCTGCCCGCTATTCCTCTCGCCATTCTCAACACGAACAGGGTCACATACCTGTACGACGAGCACGCGACCAATAAACTCGTGCAAAACATGTACGCACCGGTAAAAGGAGTCTGGGGATACGACAGAAACGGGGAACGCGGAAACGATGCAAGAGAAAGGAATAGCGGGGAATGGGTTGAGGGTAGTCGTGGCAGGTGGGGGAGGTCGCGGAGGTGTCTCAGGCGTTAGTGGAATACGTACGTGCATTGCACGTGGGAGCAGCGGGAGCACCGCCACATTGAATATAAATAAGCTGAATTTGTTGGATTACAAAGCCGGAACGGTGGCGTCTGGGACGGGGCTTCCTGGGCGAAAGGTGCCTACGGCGGTGAAAGAATGCACCAGAGGGGCGAAGGGAATCATGGAAGGGCGAAAGAAAGAGCCCGAATGGGTGGCTCGAACCTTTAGGCTTTGTATACTTTAGACGCTTTGTACGTGTCGCAAAGTGGGTGGGACTGATCGCTTTAAACTGAGAAGGGTTCCTCCCGCGCGAGGTGCGACGCGCACTCACGTCTGTATAAGGGTGCGCGTGGCCCCCTGAATAGAGGATATTGCGGGCAAAGTCGCTTCCCGCTACGAGACGCACCCTTTCTAGCTCTACGTTTACTGCCAAGTAGCTCGCCGTCTCTGCTCCGCCTCGTATTTTCGACGTCGCCTGCTTCTTTTATGCGCGAAGACAGGCGGTGTACACGCGCGGATCTGCTGTCTGCCGGATCGACGGGATCGGGAGTTCAGGGATCTGCTGAACAGATGGAAAGAAGCTGTTACTTTGGAAAGCTTTCAGGCAAACACGGGGGATATACTGGAATCGACGATGAAACATAGCGTGGCGTGTTCGTACACGGGTTTCATCGCCGGGATCCCCGATCCGCCTCTTCGACGTATTTATTACTTCGCTAATGGAGGAAGGATTGTTGCACGTCAAGAGATATCTCGTTGCTCGTGGTGCACCTGGCTGGATGCGTTGCTCGGTCAGGCGGGGGTATAGAAGACGAAAGGTGTAAATGAATGAGCGCGCCCGTAAAGAAAAAGTATTCGCTGGGACGAGCTTGAATTTCGACGAAAAGGCCGAGTGGAAAGGACGGAGGCATCAAAGTACTCGACGAAGTCGAAGAAACCTCCCGTGTACCTTTCCGTGTACGTATGGATGTTCGTAATGCGCATCCGTAGATACGGTGAAAAGCTGTGCCGCCGGTTTGAAATTTCACTGACGCGATCCACGAGGAAAGACGCCAGCTGATATTCGATTGAAGGGGGGCAGCGTATTAAAATGGGAACGTAGGGCGAAAACGGACGAAGCTTGACAATTGGTCGGCCTGCTGAAAGTGCGACAAACCACGTCGAAGTTGCCTCGAACAAGGTAGGACGCGCCGGAGGGTTAAGAGGGAGCATATAGAATCGTGGTCTCTCGGGTATCCGGTAATATAAAAGGAGACAAAATACACGCAAGCCGCGGGCATACGAGATATGGGTTTGTGGAGGAATGAAAACGAGATTTCCCTCTGCGCTGGGGAATCGCTCGCTGGTCTCCTTTTATTTTTCCTCAGAACGTCTCGGCCTCCTCTTGCGGTCGTTCCCGTCGCCTTGGAATGCCCCTCTCAGCGGCCAATCGTACTCTTTCAACCTCGAACACGCTCCAAATGCCGCGAACAATGCGTCCCGGACTTTTTTTGCCCTATTAACGGTGTATAGTTGGAGAGAGAGAGAGAGAGGAAGAGAGTGGCGTTAAAGGGTGGGAAGGAAAAGAAGCGAGGGGTAAGTCGAGGACCTGAAGGGCGACGTTGCTGCTTCTTCGAAGGCACTCGAGAGACCGCGATATCCTTTCCTTCCGGTGGCCGCTATTATGGCTGCATATTTCACTCGACGGGTAATTACATTCGTTCTGCTCGAGCTGGCGCGTCATTAAGCGAATGCAGAATTAACGATGACATTACGCGGTCGCGCTTTTGTCGACGATGCGTGTATCGTTTAACAGGGCGATCCCTCTGTTTGATAGATAAACGAAAGGCTGGAATGATATATGCGGATCTATCGCGTAAACCGTCGGGCAGCGTGTCCCCTAATAATTTGTGTCCTGGAATTTCGATTGGATCGTGACAGCGGATCGATCGTTATCGGTTTTCTGCCATGGTAAAAAAGAAAGGGTAGTAAAATGATCGTGCCACCATTGATCTCTCGGTAGCAAAATTGCTAAACCAATACTGGAAAGCTGCTGGAATTTAAATTTAAACGTTTTCCATCGCTTCTCGTTGCGGTTAATTGAAAGCTCCCTCCGACTGTTTCTAAAAAAAAAATATAAAAAAAAAGAACAAAATTGTATCGGTCTTCTAATTTTTACTGATACCGACGCAGCGTGTGTTTTTCCGAGCGAAACAACCACCCTCGCTTCATCGCGTGCGCACCGTTGAAGGGGAAGCAAACGGATCTGCCGCGAGTGACGGGCACCACCGACAACTTTCCCGATAAAAATTTCATCGAGGGGTTTACTAGCCGCTGTCGGTCTTTAAGGGTTAATTTTACAATGCCCCGCGGTGGTGGGCAAATCAAAAGCATCACGCGTTGTAACTGTTTATGCGGTTATTTCACGACTGCCGTGCAACAGCCCGCAGCCTCGAACCAGTTACTGTTATTGAGATTCGAGCTCCGATTCGCGTCAACCCGGGTAACAATTTCACCCGGATGGACCTCTGAAACCCGATTCGATATTTATCAAGGATTGAGAGAACCAATGGGAGAGAAGGGGCGATCAGTTTTATTATAAAAATTTCGAACGGAATTCGAGCTGGCCGATTAACGTTGTTGCTATGCACGAATCGAAATTCTTTGTTAAATTTCAACGCTCGCATGAGTACACTCAAATTTTTATCCGGCTGCCACGATATTTCAGAACAACGGCGGATATTGTGTATCGCGAATGTAATAGCGCGAGAAATGTAACATTTCGGTAATGCACTCGTGGACGCAGCGCAGCGGAAACCGGTGCCGATTTGCGATAGAATTCGATAATAAGTGCATCGATATCCAATACGACTGATTACTCGGTTCAGTGAGCATCGTGACTGACGTAGCCGGGATAATCGAATGCAAAGAAGCTCGACACAAGGGTCTGGATAAAGTACGTCTCTCTGAAACAATCCTCTGCCGGATGCCAACATTTTCCGGGCCAGTACGTCCACGAACAGTTTAACGTGGTCCCTTCTATCGAATCTCGCTGCAATTATGTTGCTCGATTTGATCTTGAATCTACGCGACCTGTGTTCCCCTGTTTAGAAACATCAAACGCATTATCGTATCAATTTTCAACTCCACAAATATCCCCCTATTTCGCTCAATAAATTCGCCTGGGATCTCTGCTGCTTTTCCCGGGAAAACTTGCCAACCGAATTCTTTGTTCTTTAAACAAACTCGTCCAGTCCTTTGCAAAACAAAGGCGCCAAGTCACCGGCGGATGATATAGAGGGGAGAATCGATTGAAAAAAAAAGAAGAAAGAAAAGGTCGAAGCTTTTCAAGCCGTGGCACTCGAGCCAATGAGTTCGTATACCTCATTGAAATGCAGCATGGAGTGCATCGATGACACGGCATGACGTTGGTGCAAGTGTACGTATGTACGCAGGGTACGTACACACTCGCACGTATTTCCCAGCTAGCCGTGTATGACGTTGCGGGGGTCGATCGGGATCGTTCGCGGACCTGTGCAACTACCTACGCGTAGAGGACAGGAGATGTAGAGGGAGAGAGAAGGCCCTAGACTCGCAGCTAGGCGAGTATATCGTTTGCGACGTGCCTGGATTAACGAATGAGTAATAACCGGAATGGTTGCTCCGATGGTATTGACGTGTACACTGGGAAGGGAAACACGGGGAGAGGCTGGAACGCACGTGGAGCAAGACATAGAGGAGAGGACCGGCATAGACCACCGGTGGAAACTTTGCTGCTAACTCTGGCGGCGTAGATATCGCCGTTGCAGAGACCTCCGCCGCCATGTCCTGGCAATTAATATGCGGATTATGAGGTATCCTTTAAACGGGCCGGCGGGCTTGCACGTAAACGGCCAACCTCTGATCTATCCGAGGCAAGCCGTTGCAGTCTGCTCAGAGTACTGGATGGAACGGCCGGTTCTCGTATCTGCCGGGTCTGACCGCGAACGAACCTTTTCCCCTTGGATCTTGTACGGGATAGAGGTTGGCCGATATCCCCGCCGCGGCACCGGTGACACGCAACGCGATAGCGCAGTGCACGGATTTCGTTTAAGCGCAAAATTTCTGTGCCCGCCGGGATTTACGGGCAGAGTTTACGGCCGTTACGAACCGCACAGCCGGCCATTAATACGCGGAATGCTAGCCCGCGAACGAACTGTTTATAAAATCTGGAACATCTGCGGGGATCGGTTGGCCGGCGACGAGATTAATGGCGAGTTAAGTTCTAATGGCTCGCGGAATTTGCGTGCCGGTTGTGCCCCGTGACATTGGACAGAGGAAGATGTAACGAGGATAGGCGAACGCGTGTTGGACTTTACGGTTCCATTTAGCAAGGGGTGAAATGAAATTTGCTTCGCCGCGGCTCGTGTATATTCGACCGAACGAAGAAATTCTTCCATCGATCGGAAAACGTCCCTACGGCGTAGGAGTTACTTCGAACGAGGTGTTCGATAAACCTTCAATAGACACCGGGCCGGGGGATAAAGTGTGGGCGAGTTGGCCGCGCCTAAATCAAAAGAACACAAAGTTTTGGCTCGCTTAATAGTTTCCGGACGAGCTGCTCGGTAGGGGTAATAATAAATAGCGGACAGAGGGGGCGGTGGATTGCGAGGGGCGAACCAGGGAGGACAATGGGCGGCCGCAAATAATTTCCAAACTTGAGAAAAGCAGCCGGTAGGTTCGGTTAAGTTCTCCCTGTCGTGCGGGCGGATGAAAGGGAAGAGGCGAGAGGAGATTGGCGATGAACGAAGGGGACTGATAAAGGAGTGGGAAGAGGTGGTCGGTAGAAGTGAACATAAATTCTAGTATTTTTCGCGAAGTTTTGGCCCCCGGGACACAGCAATGGCGTGCAACGTGGCGAGCAGGATCGTTTACGTCGAGATATGAGGCAGATCGCAACCGACGGAGAGGATTGGAACGGGGATACAAACGGAGAGTTGGTCAGAAACAAACGAACGTCTATCTAGGCCGTGGTTAGGTCGGCCCTTTGTTCGCGCTGGTATTACGGAAATGCTCCAAGGCATTGAAATTTGCTTGCTTTTTTCTTCGCTCGCATGAATCGTAAATATCGGAAATAGTTGTTTTGCGCGATAGCGGCGGAAAGCGGAGCACTGCAATTCAATTTAGACAACGCGACGTTGGCTCAGATACCGCAGACTTTACTCCGACATCGGGGTTATTGAAACGTTACAGTTATTTCACTTTGATACCTTAATTGGCAGTGAAACGTCTGCGTCGTAACACGACGAACACGCTGGGCGAGCAATGGCGCCGGAACCACTGGTTGTTCAGATAGGGCGGCAATGAATAATAGATGCACGTGGATCTCGCGAGGAATGGTTCGTCGATTGGAAGTCTCATTCGCGACTCGACATGGTCGGACGTGGTCGTAAAAGCGGAAGGGAGCTGAAGGAGTTTCGCTTTAACGCCGTGGTCGCTATAAATGGGAGAAACAGGGGCCAGAGGGAGCGGCATTTCGTGTCGCGTATACCATAGTGAACTATGGAAAATTATACGTCCATTGGACGAGTCGGCGCGACTCGGATTCCAGCTGGAATAGCATCTTGGATGGAAGTAATCTGGCCGCTAAACACAGGGATAAAAGTTGTAACGAGGTGGTGGAGTCACTGATTTTTCCGGGTGTTACCCGGAGAACAAAAGGTTATTCCACAGGTTTACGAGCGATACGGAAATCTGCAGCCGTTCGAGAACCAATGCCGCGCCACGAAAACCGCCAGGTGAAATACGCCGGTAAAGCAATTTGACTTTTATCGTCCCGCTGTATATTTTCTAATATGAAATCAGTGTAATGTTCCATGACTGTCGCCCTGCGCTATGGACTTCGTACAGTATCGAGCGCATTCTAAGGGGTTTTTTTTTAACGTAACCAGAACCACTTGATCCGGTGAAAGTTTTGCAACGTCAACTTTTGTTTATTGTACATAGTTCGATCGTCGCAGAGTCCCTGGCAACGACACGCAGCAATATTCAGTTTCCAAAGCACCGTGGGTAGTTCGCCTTCATTCTAAATCCTCTCCAACTTGCAAGCGAAACTTGCCGCCCTTATCAGTATCCATTGACGTTAAAGTTTCACGCTGTGACATCGAAACGAGGCGGACCCGCACGAGTCCGTGATGTATCGCTTTCTCGTGTTTCACGATGAAAATGTATGAGTTCCGGGAGAAGTCAGCGGCGCCATAAGGAAAATTCTTCACGTATCTTCGATTCCCTGAAGAACTAACGACGCTGCAGCTAATATTTCGTACCTAGCGTACGCGTGGCCGGACCTTCCTGTTATATTCCCCGATAAATATCCTGGCCGAAATAAACCTGACGCCAGCTGTTCACGCATTTAATAAGAATAACTCAAACCGCTGGACAAATTTGGAACACGTAAGACCATTTGCAATATATCACATATACGGTACACCGTAACGATCAATCCAGTTCTAGGGTGGCTTCACGCAACCGTAAGAGAAGCACCATTCTCCACAACTAGTGGTTCGCGGAAGAGACGAGAACAATGGCGGGCGCAAGGTATCCCATTGGAAAACGTCCAGAGGCCGGAGGCGTGCCATTTTCCGTAATATATACGCACGTCTATTATTTTAAATAACGACGTCCATAAAATACCTTGTGTCGGCTGGCCGGCGAAAATTTCTCTCGCTTGAACGGCTTTAAGGCCGCGGAAAAAGAAGAACCTCGAGTGCGCACCCTTTTATTCCGGGGGGTTATTAATTTAATATTAAGCAAGCAAGAATTAGACGCGCAAGTAGGACGACCGTTCGCGAGACCGAGCCTGGATCCTAGCCCCGTTTCGTTGGACAGAGGAAAAGGAGCGACCAGGTAAAGAGGCGGCTTGGACGATGAAGCAACGGGGAAGTGTAGGGCGAGGAAGGGAAAGAAGGAGGGTGGCGGTTGAAATTGGAGGGTAGACCACCAAGAAGAACGACGACCAGCGTGTCCCGCTTTTGTCTGTATCGTATCTGGACATGCCTTTCGTTCTCCCGGGCACTGATTCCTTCGGCATTCAGCTCGTGACGGGAATTTAGGATCGGCCGCCAGGTACTTGCGGAAAGAAGCGACCGAGAGACCCGAACAAACGGTTCCGGTTGAGAGCGCCGGCTGGGCAAACGGATTCAATCAACGTCGCTGCATTCCCGAATTTCCAAACGAGAGCAACGAGACTTTAGTTGTCGGACGCTTGGCCGCGACGTCTTCTTTCAGTTTCGGAAACGATTTCCTCGACGATTTCTCAAGCATTTTTAGATATCTGTTCTGTTAGTAAATAATGCGAAAATTGATCTCAAGTATATAATATGGGGAAACGCGAGCCATGCTAAGCTTTCGAATTCCGCGCCTCGCCGTAAACCTTGTTCGAAACAAGATCGAACACTCGACGAAACAGACATGGAAACGAGGAGCCAGCCGCTCGTGTAAATACCATCGATTGGTCGCCTTCGCTTACCTAAACGAGTCCCAGTCTCTATAGCACACTTTGAATGGTAACCATTAATCGCATCGGTTTCCTAGAGTCCGCCTCGGCACCTCGTTCCTCGCCCGAATTAAACGAACCTTTGAACCCGAATCTCACCCTCGTGGTTGCTTAACTACCAGATGACTTAATGAAACCCGATTTTCGTCGCGGCTGTCCCAGTGTGTTTTGTTTACCCAGACAATTTTACGGCTGATGAGAGGCACACCGAGTGAACGAACGAAGGACCATCTCTCGACCACATATTTATTTCTCTCGAACATATTATTATCCCATAGAAACCTGTACCAGTAAAAATCTTCCCCTTCAAGTATTATGGGAGCATCGTTTTCTAGGACCGGTGGATCGATAGTTAGGGCGGATGTAACTGTGATCACACGAATTGAACTGTGTACTTCATTCCTGTGCACGCCCTCCCTCCGCGTTTCGGAATTTCGTACGGCACACGGTGCACTTCGAGAGCTAAACGCTCGTCGAGGATATAGGATAACAATGAAACCACCTGGCTGACATGGATGTAACGGGGGATAGTAATGGCTGGAAAATAGCACGATCGTGTTCCGTTGCGTTTGATTCGTCGAACGACAAAGATGAATACTTGGCGACTCGTGAACTCGCGTACCTCGGGATGCATTAACTTCATTTCCTGAGAGCACATGGAAACAAAAGCTCGTCTCCTATTGTGTTTCTTGTTGGTGGAACGCTGCATCGAGCGTATCAACGGAGTAACTGTGTCTAGGTTACTGGATAGAGGTATTTGAACCACTGGATAACATAAAGGATGGTTCGATAAAGGATGACAAGCTGACTGTCCGTTTGACTATTTTTGTAATTTCAATTAGGAAGAGCGATCAGTCGAGGCACGACGGGCTCTGAAACGCGAGCGCAAGTAACCAGAGAGACGAGCATTAAAAGAAAAAAAGGAATCTCTCTGCCAGAAGAATTGTCGAGGACGCATAAGCAAATTACTGGACCGAACGCACCGAGCCGACCTTAAGCTCACCCGTCACAGTGAACTACGCCTGTGACGTCGATTTCCTCCTCGCCCTTCCGGTTGCATTGTCGTCCGAGCGACTTCTTGGGCACAAGAACGAGACCTTACAAAGCTCGTCCTTATTCTTCTACTTTTGCTCTCTCGATCTGTCTATCCGCTTGTATCTCTCGTGGCCGGCGCAGAGATTTTAATTAATTCGACAGGGAAAAGCGTTGCCTCTAAGTTGTCTCTTTGCTACGAGTGCAACATGGATATTTTTTCGCCACGCTTCTGTACTCGTTCCAAGTAGGTACAACGGAGATCTTGTCCCAATTCTGCTCGTCGTGTCCTTTCATTTGTTCCTTCCTGTTTCTGCCTCCCACCCCTTCCGTTCCACGAATCGGCAAAAGGTGAACGGTGATTGTAATTGTAATAAAAGCATCAAGCGAAGAACGAACGTCTCTTGCTCCCCTGGTGACTGAAAAGTGGCCTCTTTGATCGCCATCGTCGTAGCCTTTGGAGTTCATCGGCGGAGTAACATTGAATTAATGTGTGACAACGCTGTTTCTAATTGAATCCGAAACTACCTTTGCCCTTTGTTGCGCCACCGAATGAGTAATTGCTTCGCAAGTTCGCCAACGGGTGAAAGGGGGAAGGAGGCCTCCCTGGGAAGATGAAAAGCGACGTCTGAATTATTCTTTTCACTCGATTCAAGACCCACTCATCTCTCGCTGTTTGTACCTTGCGGTTTTGAGAGAGGTAACTCTATGGGTAGCAAAAGATAACCCAACACGATAACCCTTTCGAGCCGAGTCTGGAACGCGATAGTGTTTCGCTAGGTAGCTACTTTGCATTAGTTTTATTTCGCACTCGAAACCACCAAAGTTGCTTTTGAGACGGCATCGAAAAATTACCCGGGATGTGAGATGTATGAATTTAGAAAATAGTGGTCGATGCATCGACGAGTAAACATTAGTGCATGCATTAGTATTATGTACTAAAACTTCGGTTCAAGAAATGGCATTTGCATATGGGATTATCTAATAACTGCGTTATTGATTAGTTGAAGTATATTTAGGTCGCGTTACGTATGCACATTAATATGTTATGGTTTCCACGAGCCCACGGAGTTATTCAAGTTACTCCCACGGCAAGTTTCTAATTCCTAACGATACCCGAGCTTCGGGGTTCGCGCGATAATTGATTTTCACGCAACGTTGAAACTTATCAACTTTAGCAGCCACCGTAGCAGTATTCGCCTTAAATAGCGCGTCTTCATCACGGTGATCCATCCTTCGTTGTTTGCGTTCCGCTCTCCCAATTTTCGTCGCGCAACTCTTGCATCAATTACCGCAAGGAACAAATTAATCGGTTGGTAAAAAGTATACAGTGCCATGACTCGAAGCGTCATCGCGTGGTGAACGCTCGTCAACATCATTTTCGCCCTTTCACAGCCTGGAACGCAGCATACGGTGCCAACGGCGAGCTGGTGCTTAAAGAGACGCTACACGAAACAAGCTTACCGCCCCGTTGCTTTGAGCGAATTAAAACTCGTTCGCCCGGGGGCCACACTCCCAGATTCACTTAAGAACGATATCATCCTCGCTCGCCAGCGTCTCACCTGTTCATTCAGCTTCTGCTTTTCTTGCACCGGTGAACGTTTCGCGATTTCGTCGTCGTAGATTTTCCACTACGCGCTGGGATTGTTGCACGATTCGTTGCCAATTTACTGTTATTCCTGTCCTCTTGCTAGGAGGCGAATTAAATGATCCTGCGACAATTGAGAAGGAAACGCGCACGTGTAACAGAAAAAAATAGCAGACTCGTCTTTTTTCGGGACACTTCGTGTTTTAAATATGTATTCGACAGGTGTTCTGTCAAAAAACCGTTTTGAGGTGACAAAAAGAACGAACAGCGGATGTACGCGGCGGTGGGAAAATATAACGATCGTTGCAGCGCACCCTTGTACACACGAACTCTTCATAAACGACGTTCTAAAGAATTTAGTGGCCGGTAACGGACCGACAAGTAACATATTTCGAGCCGGCACATCCCCCTTTTCACGTCCACTCGCTCGTTTTTCCTCTGGCGCCCGATTATCGCCGTGGTGCGAATTCGAGGCAACGTCGAAACGATTTCCGCGCACAGTCGACTCCTTCTAATCGTTCTCGCGAAAAAGTGCGATAGCCATCGGCGACTCCGTGCCGGCTATCTGTCAGCTGGATGATCCTGGTTTACGTGGCGTGGACCGCGGAAAAATTGAAGAGATACCTGAGATGTTCCTCGTTGAAGGTTTTTAGAAAAGTTTCGCCGGTTTTTCTTCCCATTTTCCATTTTTAATCTCCTCGTATTTCGGTCGAAGCTTATTTAAATTGACGTTTGCGCTCAATCGAGTTGAATTCTATTAGTGCAATTGAAAATTGATTGAAATACCTATTTAAGATGTCTAGAAATTATTCATGAATGAATTCACGAGATTTACAATTCTTAAAATACAGATCTGCCCGATATTGAATATGTAGAATAAGGGAGCTCACACTTTTATTAAATTAATCGCCATTTAATCGCTTTTCTCGCTTGAACAACCTGCTATAACCCGAACCGTATTTCAGTGATCATCGAAACTTCACTATCTCTGGGCGGGTAGCTATCGACAAAGAAGATGTTGCGTGCGAGGCGCTCGAATACAAACAATCGACAGGCAGGCGATCTATCATCGATCCTTTGTGTTCGAGGCACGATCGTTCCGTCAGCCGTCCAAAAACGTCATCCCAAGGCGGAAGTAATTACACGGCCAGGGTGCTCGTAACTGCTTTCTTACTTCCCTGGCTCCGTTGTTCATCGCGAACGTCTTTACTCGGTCTGCCGCGCGTGATAGTTTGTGACTGCCTTCAGCGTGTGTCAATCTGATCAGCCGTTTCTTTGAACCTCCAGACAGTGTCTGTCGATGGTAGAGCCGGAGATTGTTGGTCTCGATGGCGAGTAAAATAGAATGACTTGCGCTGTCGATTCGCGGCATATAGTAATAATGATAGCAATTTATAGTTGTATAGAAATGTACCGAAAAAGGTCAGACCTCTTTCAGACTATGCACAACGAAATATCAACTCCGTTTTCGTACTTTCGATGCACCGCACAGTGCACGTAAAATGTCGTTAACGAACGTCTCGTACCGAATACTTTTCCATTATACGACTTTCCGCTACTTTCTGCAACATTTCGCATTTATTCGACCGACATAAAATCAGCCGAATCACCGTCGCGCAGGAAGTTATCCACCATAGAAAGTGGACTACCCAGACTGATTTCCTTTTTCTCTGAGCACGGTTTTCCCGTCGTCGTCGTTACCGTCATCGTGGTCTCGCGTTAGTAGAGGACGGCACGGAGAGACGAGCGAGGAAGTAAGAGCATCTCGGCCCGCGAATGTGCCCCTAAGTGGGACTTGCGAAACAGTTAGGTTCCAATGGACCATCCACCCTGACGAGGGGACACTCCGTCGAGGATAAAGCTCGACAGGATATCGGCCGCGTAGAGTAGCTGACTGAACGAAAAAGCCCGGTCATTCGCACGTTCGAGGGTGGCTCATCCTCTGTGCTTCCTTTTACTTCTCCACAGTTCGTACTCTTTCGACTTCTTCGCGTTCTTGTATCGACGTTGAGGGAGAAATAACGGCAGACCCCAGTTAAGATCGATGAGCTTTCATAATCGGTGAACGCACCATACGGCCGATTCCCTACGTGACCAAGGATTTCGACAGTGATAGAAACTAATCGAGTCAGCCGTTACTCATACCTTACCGGCCCATTCGACAAATTGAAAACGGAAAAAAGACACTTGTGTCGTCGATTGGTCGGCCGAGACGTACCACTTTCCCTTTTCCTCGACGCCTTCTTAGTGACACGAAACCTTGAGGGAAAACTGATCGGGGGTAATTCGGGAGGACGATTCGTATCTGGAACAAGAACTTGTGCTTAGCGGCGATATTAAGGTCGAGGGGAAATTGAATCGGGCGAAAATCTATGTTTCATGTGTCGCCATGAAATATTTATACGAAAACAATTTTACTTATTGTGAATTCATCATCCATTCAGGGAAACCACGAAATATACTGACCTGCAAAATTGAAGGGTTGCTAAATTTCCAATGAATAATTGTCGATATTAAACTGCTGTAACTTTGTGAAAAAAATCGTACAACGATCCACGTGGGCTCGACTTCCTGCACCCTCTATGTCACGTGAAAAAATCTTACAAAAAAATGAACTCAGGGCTGCGAAAGCAGAGACCTCGCGCTTTAAAATAAGCGCAGGTGGATCTTTGTACGATTTTTCTTAACGAAGTTACAGCACTTGAAAAAATCGACAATTTCTCACCCCAAATTTGGCGATCCTTCGAATTTTTCCACGTCGGCGTATTTATAAAGTTGCGCTATTATTTAAAGTTCACCAGTTAGAATCTCGCCCCGAGCTAAAAGTTCTACTCTCAACTCGAGGGTTCGCGGTGGTCTTTTTTTCAGTTTCTAGCGGGAAAATCGAATCGAATGTTTTAGTGGCAATTACCGCGGCTCGTCCATTTTCGAGGCACTCCAAAAAGTTCTCTAATTCGCCGCGAAGCGCAAATACAAAGCCGGGGAACGCAGCCAATAAGTTCCTATCGGGTGCCGCACCATCGAGCGTGTGATCGTCCGGCGTTCTCGAAATTTTCAACGAGACCGGACACGCATGCCGAGTAATCTGTGCCTGCAGATTCGCGTGGGCCACAGTATCGTTGAACACGCTTGATCTTCGTAGGAACGTTCGCGCACACTCGTAACTTTTACTGGCTGCGCTGCACAAAGAGGAAACACTAGAATCACGCGTCACAAATTGATCACCTTCGATTCATCGTCCATTCAAAATTGCTCCATTTCCTGGGACAAGATCGAATCATCCCAGGGCCGCGGTGTCTGTCCTATCATTCATTGTGCAATTTCGTTTTCGAGATTGGCCCGTTCTTGGCAGCTTGTATTCGCCGAAAACGAAACCGAAGATCAACCGTACAATTCCTGCTACCTCTATCCAGACAATAATGACGGTATCGATAGTTATTGAAGTGCACCCTCAGGTGTGCACACAACGGCTAGATGGCTGCCATTGCTCAACGTTTCCCGAGGCATTCTCGCGGAATAAGTCGGCCATTTGTCAAAGCTCGCTTCTTAGAAGCTTTCCGTGGCGAGTACGTACGCTTGATTGAGTAAATCACCGTCGTTTCCACCTCCTTCCCGTGCCACTTCTCTCTCCTTTTCTCGTCTCTGTTCCTCCATTGCCGCTTGTTTAGAGATCTCTCAGGGATTTCAATGGTTGGCAGTAAGGCTGTCCGGTAAGAAAGAGAGGAAGAAAATCTTTCCTCTGGTTGCTTCGGTTCCTCGCGTAGAACCTTTTCCCCCTCGCATCCTTCACGGTGCTGATTGAAATTCGGCATACGTTTTCGCAGGTAGCCGTCCCGTCGATCAGAGTCGGTCCGGGCCACGGATTCTCGCGGAACTGACCGAATCGGCTGGTGTATACTCTAACCAGCCTCACGATTCTCGCACGAACGCCAACGGGAAATAGGCTCCGACGATTTCTTCCAGCTTTGCCTTTTGCCAAGCACGTGACCACCTATACGTGTTCCTTTTTCGAATCGCCATCGACCGTCGGAGCCTGATTCGTTGTCTTCTCGGGCCGGTTCGATCGACGGCGTAAATTGTGTGCGGACAGTGGATGGCTTTCAAACGGTGAAACTATTCTGCCCTTCTGCTTGCCAAGCATCTTTCGTTGGCTATGATGTAAAGTAAACGTAAATCGAGTCTAAGTGAAAAAGTATTAGCCCCGAATGACTGTTATATGAATAGAAATCAAAGAGCGATCCAGTTGAATGGGATTAACGAGCAAGGTTATTCAGTGCTCTGCCCCTTTCAACAAGTATCGCTCTTGGAGAACAGCCAAGGCTCGATCGAACCGGTCCCGCCAGAAAATTCGATAAATGAAGCAACCGCGCGAAATAGGGGGTCGCGCGAATTGATTTACACACCGAGAATGACGGGCCGCAATGGATTTACCGTGACAAGTATTGCGTCGTGATTAATTCTCACCACGGTCGACGTTAATCTTCGCGGCGCGATTCGAATGGATCGAACGCGTGTAGTTATTACGAATCGCCGCGAAGATCTAACGCGTTAACGTTCACGTATTGCCTTCGCCGTTCGTAATTAGCGTTACGCTTAAGGTGTACATCGGACAAATACAGTCACCGCAAACTCTCAGTAAGCTCGGCAAAATTTGTCGAGCTACAAATAATTGACCAATCTCTAAAGGATTCACGAAACTCGCGGTTTAATTGCAAACGGCAGAAGAGTTCGTCCTCCGGAGGGAAAAGTCCTCAGGATTTCTTCCCGCTCTTAGAAATATCCAAGGGAATCCGATCCCAGATGACTTTTTACGAATGTAAATTCCTCATCAAACTCCAAGTCGGATTACGAATCCGGAACGGGGCGAACTTTTCCCTCGCGGCGCGGTGCCGTTTTCTTCCTTAAAGGGGCTGCTTTACGGGCGAGGGAAGAAGAACGAGCTGGCTGGTGGTGGACGATCGCGGGGACGAAACGGGATGCGGATTTACGAGCACCAGCCACCTAATATGCATAATAACGTCTGATTCGAAATTTGCATTCATACTCACTAGGCGGTCGGGGAGTTGCGATCGAGTTTGACACGGTATATACGTAAAATAGCGACGACGCAGTTTCACCCACGTGGGGCGCTAACGAGTTCCGAAAATTGTGGCGAACGCGGTTGTTCGCGATAAATGAATGCCGTAAACACCGCGGTCGAGTAAAAAACTGAGTTGATGAATAATAGACGCGAGACCGCCGTGGGGCAACTCGTCGCGAACGAAGCGTAATCTATTGGTGAAAACTAGTTCAGGCTTTCTGGTGAAAATGTGGTTTACTTTCGAGTTCGGGAAATTTGTCAAGATTGTGGATAGGTTTGGTATAAACTATTCAGCAGTGGATTGATAGGACGTTGTGCGAAAGTTTCACGGTAATTAAGGCAACGGTACCTCAATTAGGGTACCTCGAACTTTTGTATATCTTAAACGCTACGTTGCGAGTTTCAAAACCTCGTTGCTTCGACCGAGCCAACGGTGTAATTGCGCTTTAAAGCACACAATCCAAACCTCCGTCTGTCTTCTCGGGAACTCCCAAAGCGATCGTACTTTCGAGTGCAACACATTGTTCGCCAAGGATTAACAGAAATTATCTAACCTATGCTTCGTTCCGTAAGCCTTACCGCGCCCGTGAATCATCCGTAAATCATGGCTGCACGCATATACGACACCGGAACAAGTTGACACAAAACGAGGCGACAATTTTCGACAGGTGTATAGGCCCGTTTCTAATTATGGATTTTCATCTGGCCCAGCTTTCGTTTAATACGGAGCACAGGTACGTGATTCTACGACGATCAACGCAATGGTCGAGCATTTCTGCAACTTAGCTCGCCGCGTTTTCCAGTTTCGCAGGTACGTGGTCGGTGGGTTCGGCGCCGCAATTATGCAGCGGCTGGGTAAAGGGATGCACTTGCATCTGGTTGTAGAACGAAATAGCGGCGAGTCTAGGACAGCCGAGTTTCTCACACAAATTCTGCCGTAGCTGCCCGAACCCCGTTGGCCCCTCTTTACTGCAACTGTCGCCACTTTTCGGTCTGGCCTCGTGCATACAAGGTGGTACCCGTGAACCGACCGTGGGGCAAGTCTGTCAAATTCGAGGCAAACTTGTTCGTATGAAAATTTCGTTCTCTGGAAATAATTTCGGTGAACACTGGCGAAGATTAACTTGAGTATTTTTGTTTGCGAAGCGGTAAAAGCTGTAAGTAAAATTGAAACCAACGTGAAGGTATATTAAACTGTTAGAGCTTTGGGTGTCTATTAATTGCGATGAATGGATAATATCTCTGCCATTAGATTCCACCCCTTTTTGTTAGCGTTCCGTCCAAAATTGTTCCACTATCTTTGACCTAGTTTGTACACCAGGACTTTATATATCACATTGCAACGTACTGTAATAAAAATTCCGCACTTCCAGCTCGCGGTGACCCCTGTAATAAAATATCAGCACCTAAACAGGCCCTATACTCGTTCATGGGCGATCGTTTAACGAATATCACCCAGTATATCGTTCGCCAGGGCAGTTCGTCTCCACTAGGCGGTTTCATCCTTGTCCCGGGCGGTGCTCACCATTTGCGGTCGCGACACTCACACGTTTGCTGAAGTTGACAACAAGCAGCAGTCGCCAGACGACAGTTAAGCCACTCGGTCTGATAACGAAGCAGGCACCCGACCTCGTTATTTATTGAAATGCATACGTGCGAGAACGGCGCGGTGCCACTGCATTCTCGCATAGGGCAAGGCAGTGTCGTGAACCGACGACCGAACGATTTATTCGAGGGCACCGGCTAATGGCGACTGGTCGCGTGCTTTTGATTACACGTTTAACCGGCCAGCTCGTAATTGAGAGACGTGGTCGCATTGTATATTGAATAAGTAAACAAATGGACGGGGCGCGGCGAGGCGACATTAGTGATTTGGATATTCGTCCAAGCAATTGTTTAAACGACGGCGAGATAGACGACCGGCCTGAGGCATTGTTGGCCTCGGGTGCTAAATGGTTATCTGGAATCTATTCAGGGGATTTTTGTCCACGGAATGGCTTCTCAAATCCGTCGCGTATAGAAAGGAAATCGAGCCACTGTTTCAAGTATCCCCAAGTGTCCCCCGCGTCCCGTTCAATTGAGGCTGGTGCGGATGGTAGCCCGAGGCAATAAAACGTACCGAGCTAAAGACCGTCCTCGGCAATCACAGCCTGGATAGAAATCGAACGCGGCGTTCCCCGAAAGCCGTCGTTCGCGTGGCCATCGTTACCGGGAATAATTTCTCGTATCGAAACCAAGCCGCGTCCCACATGTCCCCTGGAACAGTCGATATGCCTGGCGGACTTGGTAATTCTTTCGTGTCGTTTCTCGCGCAAAGCAGTGGCGTTTCCCGGAATCGATGTATCGGCGCGGCGGCGAGAATGCTCCTCGGGAAAGTGGCAAGTTCGTCCACGCCGCCTGTACACGGTCGTACAACTTTAATGGTCCCGAGCCGTTTGTACGGTCGCCGCTAAAGCAACATAGATTACACGCCTGTTCCCTGTAATGCAAACCGAAGACAAACTGTATCGATTCTGCGGTTGCTCGCACGGCTGCCTTCGAAATCGAGCTTCCGGCTGGCTGATGGGATCTTGAAACGCAGAAGGGCCCGGGATTGAACGGCTCGAGTGAAGCGGCCGCGACGGTGAGAATGATTGAATGATTTTTGCGGCGTTTTTAAAGAGGGTAAACTTGAGAGGCGAAATAAACTTAAAAGGAAACTTAAAAGGAGGAATAAAGTAATAAGGGTTCATTGGTTCCAGATAATAACAATTTGATAACAACAGGTTGGCGATACAGATGACAAAACAGTTGCGGCGTCTGACTCTGTCGCCGCGCTAAGTAGAATAGGTCGCGCAGTGATCAGACGCGATACAGATCTCCTACGGTTTTATATGTAGAAGTGAATGCGCGGGTTTAATCCTCCAAACGTGATTGCGTATAATAACAGGTAGAATTGCCGGCATGTTTCTTGCTTTACTTTACGACAGCCATTTCTGCACGTCGCGTCGTTATTAATTTATGAGACGAATGTTGATAAACGCTGAGCGCCCGGACACGACTTGTAACGTTGGTTTATAGTTATCTAGGATTACTTAGGAGCCTTTTAAATACTCCCAGCGACGTACGCCACCATTTTTATGTACCGTAAAAGCGCGTCGTAAAGAACGTATTGTGTTTTTGTTGCAGGTAAGTGGCCCGTAAACGTGACTCATCTTAAGACGACGTTTCAATTTCCCGGCTGGTGTTCGGCAGTGCGTAAGTCTTAAAAGCAGCCGATTATATAGCTCTAAGAAAGTGCTGCGTTAATATTTCTTTTGTTAGCGCCCATACTATGCACCGCGTTTCACTCGCAAGCAAAATAGAAAAAGGGAAGACATCGAAAATTTCCAACGGCGGACAGAAATTATTTTTCGAGCGATTCTTTGACCGCCAAACAAAAGTCGGGAGCTTCTGTTGCAACTTGCAATGCAAACAAAATTTTGCGGCACGCGTATGGTAAAATGGGTGGCGCGTGCTCTGATCCAATCGGAAATTGTTAGTCTGCGCTGGCGGACGCGGCACAGGGGCCAGCTAATAACTCGACGAACAATCGCGACTGATTCTGCATCCCGATGAAGTTGGTTAAGGCGGCGAGGATTGCATCCGAAGTTCTCCGGATACGAGGAAGTAAGGCGTAGACGATGGGGGCTAGAGGGAGGGTGGTCGATGAGGGGAACACGGGAACAGGGATCCTCGTTTGACGGTGACGGGGGACTGAAGAAGAGGAGTGTACTTCGGGGACGACCACTGGTTGACTTTCTTCAGAGGGCTCAAACGAAACTTACTTGGCAAGTTTCCACAACGCGGCCCGCGGAATAACAATCAATTAAATTTACGGAAATTCGCTAGACGCAAACGCTTGTCTGCCCGCTTCTGTCGACTCGTGCATCCATTTCAATGGGGATCCAATCTTCACTCCCGAGTTGTATTACGTTGTGCGTAACTTTCTATTTACTAACCGTGTGGTATTTCGCGTTCGAGCCTCTTCAACGTAGCTTCCAAGTGCAGTTTGACTTCGACGTACCCTCGGTACTCCGTTCGAACGAACGCTCGTTGTTTCATCCAGGCGATTTATTGTTTTCACTGGAACACGCGGTTGAACAATCCCAATTAGCAGCCGTTTCTGGCAAATTGATTTTTATTATTCGCAATGGTTTATCCGGTCTTGCAGCATTTCGTCCACGTTATTTGGATACTCAGGGCGTGTGCATCCGAGTGATCACGATTTTCCTTCTAGCTCGCAGTGTTTAGTCGGGCAGTAGCGCGCGACATCGGCGAAAGAAACAACGAAAGTGGCAAAAAGAGTTTGCTAACGAAAGCCAAGAACACTCGCGGCTATTGATAACACGTCGTGGATGGGTAACGAGCGGATGACAAGCTTGCCAAGATATTGTGGAATCCTTGGGCAGCATGGAACGAATCGAAAAAGTGGTTCGACCGGCCCCGTAAACGAAATCGTTTTCCTTTCTCCCGATATTGCCGCCTTTTTCCCAGCCGAGTCTCTTTTCTCCCGTTTTCCACAGGAATTGGTTCCTCTCCTCGTCGCCCGAGAATAGATTCAAAGCGAACCGCACTGCGACGGAAAATGATGCCCGTCACCGAGATGGCGGAAAAATATTGGAAATTAACCGACTGATAATTGAGCCAGGTACGTTTTTCGTGGAAAGTTTTAGCCACTCGGTGCGAGAGATTGCTGGTTTTATTGTCGTCGGGAGTATCGAAGTTCCGCGGACACGAACTCGTTCGTGGCGCAAACACGCAACACTGTTAGACACGACTATCAGAAGACAGATGACGAAGGAAAGCTCTCTAGAGGGAAGACGAGATACAAGACGCGATAGGGTCGAAGTTTTCGCGAGATCGTATAAGAGAGGCACTTGCGAGGTCGAAGGAAAACCGAAGAGAATTCGGGACGGAAAAGGGCAGGCACGAGGTGAAAGATAAAGGGAGATAAAGAGGAAAGGTGTGGGTGACGGAAGAGCGAAGAAAAAGGCGGAGGTTTGTAGAGGAAATTCTGAGGACCATCTATGAACGTGCGCGTCAGCGACCGTGCTCGTATGAATAAATTATACTCGCTTGAATCGTTGGGATTTCTGAGTAATGTGATTTTTAAATAATTTCGCGGTAATCTCGCTACACGGCGGAGAAAATTCGCGTTCGCAGCGGAAGTCGGCCTGCCCTCTGAATGTTTTACGTTACACTGCGAGCTCGTTGCATTGCTTCCGCGAAGGATTAGTGTCTTCGAAATCGTATTACGCGCTGATATATTATAGATGTTCGCCATTTCCGAAAAGTGACATTGTACAGCTATAAAATGCAGCTGCATTAAAGGCAAACGAGACGTTGCTCTAAATCGATTCGTTTTAATCAAACGGTTGTCGAGAACGACGACGTCCTGATATTCTCGGCCGATGGTGAAATAGTCATGCCGCCCGGTCTGGAGCGCGTTAGAGAAGGTGAGAAGCTACGAAGAAGCGCTCGTCGGAAATTATCTGTGCGATTCAGCCGGCGAATAATTCGATCAAATCAGTATGCGCACCTGAGCATGAAATTGACCCGGACTACCTGGACTGTATCATTTACGGTTCACCGTAAGCAGACCATCGTAGGCTACGAATTTCTGTTCATCCACAACTCTTTCGTTTCGTTTCGCTACCTTCGCTCGAAGCGGGCAAATAAAAAGAATGAATAAATCATTTTAATATTCCAGTGGTGCACGAATATGTTAACAATAATGGTATCAATTAACGTGCAAGCCCAATCAACCGATCAACCAATTACCAATTATTTCCAAACGACACGAAACACTCTAGCTTTTATAACAGTATGTACATATGTACGTCCGATTCTTTATCTACACCTTTCGCTCCTACCAACCGTGCAACGGTTCCAACTATTATCATCAGCGGGACGCGTGTTCCCGGCATCAGCGTCTAAGCACGTTATCGCGAGCGAACGGGCCGAGTTACGAGCATGCAAATGCACCGTGGGGGTTTGCCAAGCGGATACGCCGTGCACCGCAAAGAATTACGCGGAATCTTGTATGCACCCGCGATATTAACCCCCCAAGCCGGGCGGAGGGTTACGATTAACACGCAACTTTACGAAACAATTACATAAAAGAAGCCGGATAACAGGAAACGGACGAGCCACCCGAAACTATCCCCGTCCATTCCGCGCATCGAGCACTCTTCTCCACGCCGATGTTTTTCAGCGGCTCGTAAACGCTTTAGTCGGCCCGCTTTCCTCCACGCTACGGGCTAAATGAAAAATGCATATCAGCCATGGTTCGACCATCGAACCACCGTACGGCTTATCAGCGAACACGCATTTTACAAGCCACGTATGTTTACTCGCGTGACTCTCTATTATTATTTTTTTTCACGAGAATGCCAGCGGCGTTCTGTTCGCATACTCTGGCCGCGATAACTTCGACAGGGAATTCGCGTTATTGGAATGCACGAGAGATACCGAAGCAGCGGCTCGAATGGGACGCGTTTCTGTGTTGGCGCTTGATTTACGTCCCACGATTTTTTTGTCCTTACCTTGTTTCTCGTAGGTGAAGGGTTGGAACGGGGTCGTAAATTGCGTCCCCTTCCTTCGCGGCTGAACACGTTTCTTGGAATATTCCGTGATGGGGTGCGATAAAGCGGGAAAAATTGTGCGAACGATCGGGGATTCATTGGGGAGCTAGCGCGGCAAGAATTGGACGAGGAACGCATTTAGTTCGGCGGGAAACTCTGTCGGACGGATAATTCGAAGTAAAAACAGTTCGTTAACGACAAGAAAGGCAGCTGGCCATCGAAATAATACGAAACTCCGAGGAACAGTTGGAGAGAGAAATAGTGGGCGGCTGTCTATGGAGTTCTTACTTGGCTCCCGTTAAATCGATTTCCCGACGAAGCATCGAGGAAATATTGAATGCTTTGTCGTCCACTCCGCGAGAGTTTTAATGGGTCTAGAATCCGAGAAAGGTTTCGAGGGGTGTGCAACGTCGGGTCCAAGTCGACTCGAAGGACACAGGGGAAAGGGTGGGGGAGAAAAAAAACCGCGAAACTCGTTGTTGAATTGAATCGAACACCGTTGAACGTTCCATGAGTAAGCAAGAACGAAAACTAAGCGGATTGCCTGCGTTCAAGCGACATGCTCCCGTCGACGTTGCTAACATTCTTCTCATTAAACCGATCCTGACGTGACACGCGCGCAGGTGTCCCTTTTTTCACCACATCTGTGTCGTTTCCTCTGTCCCTCGTCCATCGCAACGTTCAACGTCAGCCAGGTCGTGTTCTTCTGGTTGACGTTCACCGGAATGAAGCCGGTTTTCTTCTGTCGGGATTTCTGCAATTTACGTCATCCGTCCTCGAGCCACGCGGCAACCCTCGACCGATTTCCACCTCCGGTCGTCGCTCGTTCATCCCCTTTTCCGACTGACCGGGCCACACCCACCGGCATCACCTTGAGAAAAAGTGGATGAAAAAGTTTCTTCTGGCCGTGGACGTCCCTCGAAATCCCCAGACACGATATCGCTGTCGCCCAACGCGATCGTAAAACTAGATTCGCCCTTTCGACTAGACGCAGTGCTGAACAGCGATTTTAAAGTCCGGCTTGGAAAGATCCCCGCGGATACAGGCGAATAGCGTTGTTTTACGAGCGCGTCCGAATTAACGAAGTCGCCGACTGGCTCGAGGAATAATTAAGAGTTATTTGTCTCGATTGGTCTGCCCGCGAAATTCTTCTGCCGGCGCGACGCCGAAGGGATTATGGGGTGGATTAACTCGATGGTTTGATTTAACGAAATTGTTCGGGGTGCCGGATCGATCGGTAGGCAGGAATTCTCGGGGTGCAGGGAACAGATTTAGACGAAACAACCACGACGTAGTTCCTAGTTTCGTTTATCCACGTGGTTCGCACAATTTTATTTCGTCTACAAAAAAACGCACTGTTTCGTGGTGCGTGTACAAATTGGAATTTTTCAATCAAGGCATAGACTCGATAGAAGGGGTTGCAATAAATTCAATGAAATCAGGAGACACTTTTAGGTATATTCCTTGGGTCGAAGGTTGTCTATTGAAGTTCGGAGTATCCCAGAAGATTCAGGTCATGGGATCTCAATAGGGGTTAACGTTATATCATCCAAAGACTTACCATTCTCTGGGTCAAAAATGGGGCAGGATTCAATATGTCGAAAGCAGAAGCCTGACTTTAGAGTCGCAGTGTAACAACAATTTAATGCATCATCGTGTATTAAGCACTCTCACAGCTTCAATACAAATTGCCTTATCAAAGTCCAAGCAAAAAAAACAACAATTGTACGTTCTATGAAATTAATCATCGTCCCACGTCATTTCCTTGGTCCGCCATGAATGAATACAGAATAAACTTTCACGGTTGCACATCGAACCACTATATCATTCGATATAACCATCGTTTAATACGTGTTCAGACATTGTATGCACTTCGTCCTGTCTCTATAGTTTTCGATAATCACTTCCGCGTTGATCAACCAACCAGCCGATCGCTATCCGTTACGCAACGCGTATGAACTTCGCCAGGCGTGCAACACAGAGCAATTTTTCCACTCGGAAGCGCAAGCAACGTGGAGAGGCGAACAAAGCGCCGTTGAATATGTAAACGAGCGAGAATATACGGCGTGCACGCGCTACGTTGTCGCCGCAACCTTCGTGCCCGAGTTTTCGTACGACCTCAGACTCCATTAGAACATTCGACTGGAAATACATAATTAACGAGGACGAGGTTCGTCCCTGAAACGAGCCAAAGTGAATTGTGGCGAACATTACCATCGGGGTGCACTTTTCCGCAGCCACCCGGCGAACCTGTCGAAATTCCAACAATTTCACGGGAAACCGGCAAATCGTAGAAGTTATTAAACGACGCGGGATTTCGCGCAGGACGAATCGAATCTTACGAACGCAATAAACTTCATCTGCATTTACCTTGAATCGTCGAGCTTCTCCTCCCTTGGAAAATGTTTCTTTCAATATAATTCTTTGCTCCGTAGGTCTTTCATTTCTCTTTTTTCCTCGTTTTTTTTTTTAAAGAAAACGGCGAGGCACTCGTACCCCCAGTCGGATCAGTGACTTCCGTTCATTTAATATTCGATATTCCCTTTTCACTTTTCCATTTCATTGCAGGCACGGTTAAATTGCAAAATATCGTTGCGACGAGAAACGTGGTTTCTGTTGCGTTATTCATATCCTCGAAACGAATATTTGGTCGGTCAGATATACGTGTGCTAACATCATCGAGAACAATGAACGGGTAACGGGTTTTACCATTGAACCCGATTGGTCCTATAAATTCGTTATGCAACTTCTTGCGTAACCGTCGAAAGGAAATGCACACGATACGGCAACGCTCGCAAGAGAAATATGTAAACAAAGTTATGGCAGGAGGAAACGTGTCCGTTGACACGTTTACCAACGAAATACTGACCGGATCCTGGAATCCTCCTCGACATAATTCAATTAAACTCGCTATCTCTAATTTATGGCGGCTAACTCGCCACAAGGCTTCCATGAGGATATTTACTGCAACCGATATACCCGGCCGAACCTATAAATCCTACCTGTATCCGTGCAACGCTTTTGTTGCCGTTCTTGCGAATCGAATGAATAAAAGAAGCCGTGGCGGTTGCATAGTAGCGAAATCAGCAGTATGCAAGCCCAGGCGAGCATCGAAATTTTACAGAAACCGCGGTAATCCGTCGAGATATTACAGAAAACGGTGGATACGTCTATACGACGATCGCATAACGGGAAAATCGTTGAGCATTCGAAGAAATAAATCTTCCATGGTTCTCCTATTTTATGATCTCACCGGAATACGCGAACAGGAGTGCACGCCGGCTACCTATCGTTTCAATATCTTCGTATTATTCTCGTTTGCCAGGCAAGAGAGGGGAACACCGGGATCCCGGTAGAATCACGAAAATGGAAAATCAAGCTGCCATACGGCAATCGGACACCAGCTTTCCCCTCCGCTCAAAGACTATGACATCGGAATAATGAGAAATTCGTTGTTCCAACGAAAGGCAAAGACGAGTCGGCAGCGGAAAACGAGCCAGGGCTGCGCGTCAAAGCGACGGGAACAGCGGGAAATTGTTTTATCCGTTCGTCAGCGGAGGCTATTAAGGCAAAAAGGCATGGAAGTCATCGTTGACAAGATTAGAAAATCAACCCCTCGCGAAACGGGAAAACGTTGAAAAATATTCCATGTTTCTTTATGGCGTGTGTACCTTTGCACGATGCTCGAAGCCGTTGTAAAAAAATATACAAGCTTCGACAGGTCGGGCCCGCGAGAAATTTAATCGAAAATATAATTTCCATCCGTGTCCGTTTGGAAACTGCGCGGGGCAACTATTCCTGCACGCCTCCGCCCCGTATTTTTCCAAAGCTTTCGGCCCCCGGTCCGGATTTCCAGGTGACCTAAACAAATAGTCCCCGAAGCGAATTCACGTACGAGTTCTTTCCGCGTCGCAGCAAGATAACGCCCTCATTTTTTAGTCGGCAACACGAACGCGACCGTCCGTGTAAGATCGTCGATTAAAAACACCACGGCGGTGGAAATTGTGTTTCTCTCTGACGAAATGAATCTGGAACCAACGAGACCAGAAAAGTCTAATAAAACCGTGATGCTAATGCTTGGAAACGTATTAGACGAAATATTTTGCTGACTTTCACGTTGATGAACGAAAAACAGCACGTGTCCCCGGCGTAAACGAATAAACGAGGTCGCGTTCGGCTTTTTCGCGGGTCGCTCGTTCTTCCCACCCCATACCGATGTATCGTTGTTCGGCGGAACAGGGACGCTTCGTTCGGGAACATTATTTTTACATTACCAGAATTTATGTTCGAGAGACGTACGGAGTTAAAAGCGTCTTACAGTCGGAATCCGAGGTAAAAATACTGGACGTTTGTGTACGCACACTTTTGTCGGATACGATGGATGTTGGTTGGGAAAAAGTCGCATCGTATTTCGCGTGGAAAAACGCCCCCGGCGATTCGCGTCAACCTCTGATAAAATGTGTCTGCCTGTTTTCTTTCGTCCACTTTGGGACGCTTAAATACGAACCGGCGTACATTGTGCGAGATAAATTATTGTAACGTTACATCTGGAACGTATCTCGCTCATATTAATTGCATTTCGTTATTTCTGTTTAACCGTTTCCCCATAAATTTCGTTTCTCCCTTCGTAATTACAAGTCGATCGTTTCCTTTCGTTCTTCATAACCAGAATCCTGTTTATGTAGCCCGAAAATAGGACACCAGCCGTGCGCAAAGAAGACAAAAAAATTAATGAATCACAGGATGAGCATCGACGACGCGTCGCGCGGAAGGCGCGACATTTACCAGAGATTCAGCCGACTAGATCCAACAGGGGCGGGGGTGTGGGAACGCGGAATAAATTGAAAGTTCAACGGGAATATCAGACGCGAAGGGCGAAAATGTCGACGATAACTTTTCTCTGCAATTTTCTCGCGTCGAGGCCGCCTTTGTTCCGTGGTTCCCCTCCGGTGTCATTAGTTTCGTAGTTGTGAAATTTCGGCCGGTTCGCATGTCAGCGGTAGCGATTTCAGCGATCGTTACAGCGGTGAAATATCTTTCGTCCACGTTTCTCGTTTTTGTGGGATTTAAAATTTCTGCCGCGATTAACCGATATCGCAAAGAATTCGTCTGCGTGTGTCTGCATCGGTCCTTCGACGTTGCGGCAATAGTTGAAGTAAAGGTAAAAGTAGAAAGGGGAGTATAAAAAGGAAAAGGGGGACAAATATAATACTACGAAAAGCGTGTTTCATCGTGAAACAGAAACGAGAAGACAGCGCTTTGTGGATGGTCGCGGAGGGCAAGGCGAATCGAATACTTTTATCGATTCGAATATTCATTGAAACGATACCTTCCCTATTCCCGGTGACAATTGTTATTTCCCAAAGAGTTCTCGTTGGTCCAGCAAAACCGCATCCCCAAGAGGACTAAAAGTAACAAACTGAATATTAAATTTGTGCACCGTCGAATCGACCATAAATAGCTGAAAATCTCTGGCATTCTTAAACCCCGCAATACAAGAATCGCGCTATTCTTTCCATAATCTATGAAGATAGCTATTCAAATGCTGATGCGTTTCACGTTGAACAATGCACAATGCAGAAAATACAGCGGACGCGGCGAAACTTTTGGGCGACAGTGTATGCAGTAGCCGATCGGTGGGCGCAGGTGATACACAGAATACAACAAGGTGTCCCACAGATCATCGCGCAGTTCAAGTCGTCGGATAGAACAGCGAACTTCGTACGTCACGTGGACGGCTATACGTGCCTGCAGACGTCAACTGAAATATTATGAGATTACGTATAACGAATATGCTTGGCCTGCAATCCACCCGAGGCTCGCGCTTTCTATCCTGTTGTCCCCCTTGCTTTACTGTGCCGTGCAAACACACATACATATAAACACACACACGCGCGCGCACAGAAAGCATATTCGTGGGCAGAATGAAGCACCGTTCGAGAGCACACGCATTGCGCGCTAGATTTACGAGACCGGATCTTTCTTTGGTTGGGGAATTAAAACGACGCGGGGTTTATGATTTTCAATTTACCGGATGGTGGACACCATTTTAAGCTGCCAGGGGGAAAATTTCGCACGCGGAAATTGTATACCGCGCCGTTTTTTGCGCCCTATCTCTTCTACCTTGAACAGTTTTGGGGGCGATTAATATTATGCATCCGACGATTCGTATCCGCTAACTGTGGAAAATGTGCCACGGTCGTATCGCTGCGTGAATCATCAAAAATCGCGGAGATTCGAAGAGTTCCACAATAAAAGAATATAACAAAAAATAAAAGGACTTATCTCCTATTCCCAATTCTGTCTCGCACTTTTCCAGTTTCCCATCATAGACGTTTAGCAAAGGCTCGAGAATTTCCAGCAAATTCACGAGAAACGATGGTCGTAGTGTTTTCTAGGCGACCGCGATTTGTCACGACCGGGACGCATTGGCAAGTTGACCATTTTTCATTTCCCTGGGCAAGTCCCCTCGGCGACGGTGACTTTTGTACGGTAAAGTATTTACGTCTCGACGCGTGGGCGCGAAAGGAAACGGTCTGGCCCGGCTGTCGATCCGAACTGGCGACGGTGTAAGTCGGATAGGGGTGAAAGGGTAGGGCGACAGCGTAAATTCACCGAAATTTATTCCACGCTGACGCACTACATTTTTCATGGCGCCGGGGAATAAATTCACGAGTTAGCCTCGGCACCCGATCAGTTTCGATTTCGAGCGCAAGGAACAACGGGCCACGGAGGCAACGAAGCGGGAACAGTCGAAGAGGCGATAAGGGAGCAAGGGACTCCGCCCACCCTCTTTAATTCATTCGTTTCCGTACAAGCGGCGAACTACGCACGAGTAAACATTGTGGCGAGTGGTCCCGTGGGTGAGAAAGGAATTTTAACCGGGCGGAATGCATCGGCCCGTGGCCCGGTTTCACCCTCTTCCCAGACACTAAACGGCCTTTCAATCTTGACCCGGGAAATATTCGCGGAGGCGAACCGTACCAAAACCATTCTTCACCCTTTCGCGTAAAAATATATTCTTATGAATCAAAGTTCCTCGGTGGGCTCGGTTGTTTGTTTGCTCGGCACGATCATTACCGCGGAATTGCTTCACCCGCGAATTCCGTGACGGTGTAATTGCGCGCGTAATTAACCCTTTTGTATCGCAATTCGTTACCCCTTGCGCGGCTGGGGAACTGCGTTCACGTTCTGCCTAATGCGCTACACTCTTAAGGCGAACCTGCCGGAACGTTTCTCGGATTTCTTTGCGAATGGCCGCGCGAATATACCGATTGGCAATTGCTAGCATTATGTATAAATACTATTGCTTGTCGACGATGCAAGGTAATCGAAATAATAGGCAGGCCAGATAAGAAGTAAGTGGGTCAATTTGGGTTCTATCGAAATACGTCGTACTACACTGGTACTAGTGAAATATCGAGGGTAGGAAGAGTAGAAAGAAGTGAAACGGCGTAACACGCGAGAGGTTGGGTGGACTAGAAGTGAGACGAATGAGAGATAGCGGGAGGAATGATTTATACGGGTCATGACAATTCATCATGGCGGATCCTACGGTGGTGACCATCCTTCCTCGTCCCTCAGGATCGAGTAGGAGAAATCATCCCTGCGATTTAGCAAACTGCGAAGCGATACCGTTGCTCCTTTATGGGTAATATCGTGGCTATATACCAGGGTGAATCGATGTCAAGGATGCTGTGTAAATTTCGCGTGAACGCGTGCTCCTCGGCGCGCAGTTTCAGACGGTCTTGCGGTCGAAAATTTATATCTATATAAATCATCCCGAATCTTGAAAAGGGAAACGACAAAGACCGTAGAAAATTACCGCGTGGCAGGAACGAAAGGTGCGATTAATAAAAAGAAGTTGGTTCTCTACGTCACGCGGCAAACACGTACGTATTCTTTCTCGATGTTTAAACAGCTTTCAGTTCTGTGGATTCTTTGTCTCGTTTTCATTGCAGTAGCAAGATTTTGAATCCATTTTGAGATGTCGCAGAGGTGAAATTAATGTAACAGTTTAATTCGGGAAATATATCCATTAATCTGTCCAGATACGACAGGGTTTTCACAAGTTGATATAAATCAACGTTCTATATATCTCGTTTGCTTTAAACTTTGCAGCAATGTATTCCGAGATGAGCTTGTTTTAGACGCCACAGTACGTGGATCAATTAAAACGAATTTTCCATGTCCTTTCGATCGTCGTCCCTTGTCAAAGATAAAAACAATCTTTTATTATCCTTCGTGCCAGTAATCTTGTCTTCTTATATGTAAGAACCGTGAAAGATCCATAAATATATTTCCACCAATTGCCACTTTCGACACTAAGAAACATCTGGTATAATTATTCGGCATTTAATTTCGCAAAACGGGTCGCACCATATTTTCAGCTCTCGAGGAACAGCGAGGTAAAGCTCCAACAGTACGAGCAGTCAGCTCAGGGGACACAAACACTGACCGAGATTCAACTGGGAATAATCCCCGGAAAACTGGAGTCGAGTTACTCGACTGCTGGCGGCCACGCGTTTTTCGCGTCTGAAAACGGGTGTCTGGCATTTAAACGCGGCAGCCAAGTGGTGCACTGGGGCCTTCCAATTCGAAACGAAAGAAAGCGAGGCCAACGGGCGTGCATACAGAGGTGGACTGGTGTAATTTTCATTGGGACCCGATAATATTAAGGAACTCACGTAACGTCCACGAGGATCCCCACGAAGAAACGTCTTACGTTTCATTGCGACGCATTAGTTCGACCGACCCTCTTTCCTTACCCCGAACGACTCAAATGCTTGAGGGTATCGTTACAGACCGTCCGGATGAAGGGATACGGTAGCCAAGCGAGTATGTATCTTGAATTTATTCTAACGAGCCGCGTTTCTATGCACATATGTTCACATAAATATGGCGAGATACGCGTGTTTCGACCGGGCAGGTAAATCACGAGGGCGGAACTGAGCCTACCTCTTTTCGACTGGATTCGAGGGATATTCAAACGAAACGCGAGTGGATATTTCGTGGATAATGCTGATAAGCGGTACGGATGTGAATGTTAAAATTGTGCGGGGATACAATAATTCCGATGATGATGATAATAATAATAATGGTAATAATAATTGCAGGTGGTAGTGAAAGCACCATCCATTAAATTCATTTTCCAACATTATTATTAATTAAACGTTGCGAGGGAAACAAGTATTAAGAGAAGGAAGAAGGAAAACGAATGTGCGTTTTTGTCCGCGAAAGCACATGTTTAAGGAAAAAAAGTTCCCAGCCTATAACCTAATGCTTCCTACGATGAATCGTGTTTTCGACAGTCGTACCTAAGCACAGTGTATCGCGGCTGGTTTCGCTGGGAAAAATCAATGAGGTTTCGCTCCACACGAATTTTACTCGGCAATCAAGCCAACCCTTATTGCGGCAGTGAAAAGCTTTTTCCCCGGCTGGAGCTTCCTCCCGGCGACCGTCCCATGGCGAAATTAAATATTCTCCAAGCTATTTGCGGTGGTGTACTCCGTAATCGAGGACGGCACTTAGTGCCTTTTATCGATACATGAGAGAAATTAGGGTGTAAATGGCCTCTTTATATTCGTATTACGCTTGCCCCCTTGTTGTTAAGGGGCGGATTGGCGTCAGTAAGTACATTCAATTTGACTGATCGTATCTTGCCCAAGAGAAAAAGATAAGGAGAGGAACGATAGAGTGTTTACCCGAGGTTCTCAGCTTCGAGAGACTTTCGATAAGCGTAATTAAAGAGAAATTTTTCTTCCATCCTCGTCGGGGGACGATCGCGAGGTGTGTTAAGACAGATTTGCATTTTCGAGAGGGAGCAGGGCTCATTTGAATCTATATTCTCCTCGGGGATATCAACCAGGTTCTCAGTTGTGTAAAAATGACTTAAGGAAAAAAGAAAGAGTACACGAACGACGCACGTATCATCGTCTCGCATAATAATATGACCAATTTCTGACATGATTCTTCGTAAATTTAAGATCGTGGAACGTGAATTCCACTTAAGATTGTTTGCCGTGGCAAAGTGGCGAAGCTCCTGAAAATCTTTTCCGTCGAGAAGCAACGCGTCGTCGCGAATAACTTTGCTGGTCGGAGCAACGAGGACTTTCTCGTTTCACTTAAGAGATAGGCTATCATAAATGAAGGAGCGATCTCGACAGAATTCTCGCGAAGAAAAGAGTTAGTCATCGGAGATAGACTCGAACAGTTCTCTGTCGCCAAGGTGGAAGGATGACTCTTTGAAAATGAATTCCATATGACACATTCTCTTCCGCGTTTTATCTCCGTTTAAAGCGTTTTCCATTCCGCCGAGCCAATTAACCCCAACGAACGCGATTAACCGTACAGAAACGAGAATTCTGATCTCGCGGACCTACATTGAGCCAAACATTTTTGACCCGCCCCTGCGGAGCGTGTACCTCGTGGATTCTCGAGGCCCCTTTCCGTAATTCACTGCATATAAATATCGCCGGAGGTCGACCATGTACGGCACAGATTACAGAGGTAGAAAATAAAGAGCACGGAGATGTTTCAGGGTCTCGTTTAAACTGCCACGAGCTCGAGACTCGAGTAGATCTACTCAACGATCCCTCTCCCGTGTCATCTTTCTTATTTTTCTTTCTCCGGTTTCTCTCTTTTTTTTTTACCTTGCATTCTCATCCTTCACCTCTGCCACACTCACGGTACCCTGGCCAATTACCGGAGGCACCGGAACAACCAGACACTGCAAATTGTGATTAATTGTACACAGCACCGAGCGCGTGTCTGCAATTAATAAAGACCAGCGATGCCAGGTCACGTTCAATACGAAACGCGGATAATGTACATTCTCCGAGGATTCGCTCGGTTACTGTTCGCGCAATTAAACCACCTCCAGCCACCCTGGTAGGAGGCAGTTACGGGACGCCTGGTGTCGCGTCCTGGCCCTCCAAAACGTGAAAGATTATCGACGTACCGGACGAAACGCAGTCAACGTTGTGTAATCAATGGCGCAGATGCCGAACATGGGGCAGTTATCGAATTCAACGAACCATTTTCCTTCGAGAGGACGGCGCAATGGTACCTATCCTTTGTTACCACTGACAATTTTTATCGGGAAAGAATGAATCTGTCGCGCGTGTGGTACCAAGCACCCTTGCGTGGCCAGAGAAGCTTATTGAACTAACATTCCTGCAGATTTTTCCAGCCCCGTCCCTTCCGCCGAGCACGCGAGCAGAATACCACCAAGGCAGAGACAGCTTTGTTCTCGACGTGACACTGCAATCGGCCGATGACGTTGGTATTAAATGGAGCCACGCGGCTCGGCGAAAAGGACAGGTCAATTAGTGATAGAGAGGCAGCGAGAAAGCGGCACAGAAGCGGTCTTTCGTTTCATTTTTTCTCCGGATACCAGAGAGGTTCGATCGTCACTCGACTACGTCCACGATATCATAAAATATTAATACCGGCGAGGGCCTTGCAAAAGCATCAAAGCTGATCACCTGGTCAAAAGTGACGGCGCGAAAAATCGCGCCCGACAGAGGGGAGGAACGAGACCGTTTGCGAAATATATTATTCGTCTGAAAGTTTCGCAAATGTCGAGCGTTGATACGCACGCGACAGGCCACGTCCGGTTGACGTCTTTTCAAAAACGCTCAATCTGCGTAAAGGGCGTAAATTGTTCCGGCGAAAGATTTAATCGCGGCACTATTAACGCGTGACAGGAGCTGGAACGACGTTTTAATTACGCGATTTCACGGACATCAAAGTGCTGCGAATATTCGGTAATTGCAGCAGGCACGGCAATTTTCATAATTCACGCGTTCCCGTAGAGGCAGCGAGGGTGTCGGTAGTTTTTGCTGCTGCCTGGAGAACGCCACCTCGTTCGAATTTAAATCGATGCTGATTCGAATCTCCGGGGTGTACAGCGAGGAAAGATCGAGACGATGCGGCGCTGGTCTCGCGGAGAGATCCTCCTGGTCTGTCCAATTTTTTCCTTCCTGGTGAATCGACATTCGATCGTGCGATCTCGACTCGAGCAAAAAGAGCCCCGCTCAAAGGTGCGGTGTTAACGGAACTCCGCGAGAGACGGGAGGAAAAAACCGAATCCTGGTGTTTCCGTGTTTTTCATATGGAAACTTGGGAACGGAGCATCGAGCCAAGGAGAGGAGTTCAGAAGCAGAGGGTCGGAATAGTTACAATCTTAAGCTACCTCCGAATGACCGGCTTGGGAGTCGTACACGGTGCCTCGCCAGCCGATATTCGATCGTAACGAGGTCATCCCTCAAAGGGAATAAATTCCTTTGCCGTTTCATTATACGGCCGGAGTGGCATGAAAATTTATATGGGCGAAATTGTGCGATGGCCGGGAGAGGCTGGGGCTAGCTTGGATATTAAGTTCGGGGGAAATGAATTCGCCGACAGGATGGGTAATTGGATTGATTGAGATGCAGTTATTTTATTGGATATGCGTTCAGCACGCTCGCAATATATTGAGCAGAAGGTATATACGTGGTACGCCTGCTTTATGGAAAGCGTTGGAGAAATCTATTTGCCCAAAGAAAAGTAATTGCTTCAAAATTGGTAGTTGCACGTTACTCGATTAAGCGAGCACGCGTGGCATGGCCCCGACTGAAGCGTGCTTTAAATTCACGGGTAACTCCCCGATGGTGCATATATTGTTCATTTTGTACCGTGCACGGTAGTATGTACGAAGTATTTTAATAGTACATAAAAGTCAGCAAATCCGCGCGGCGGGGCGTTCTATTAATCAAATCGATTGCAACTCGTGCAATGTTAGGTTCTTTAGAATGGCGCATCACATTGAATATTTAAAATCCGAACTGAACAGGGAATTACCAATTTTTCTTTAATTGTAGCTCATTATCGCCGAGACAAATAATGTCGTATTTCGATGCAATCCGTCCACGCGAATAAAAGCGGACACCTGATCGATTCTTAAATACGCGCGATATTTAACGGCTTAACGGAAGATTGCGTACGGTTAATTCGGAGCGAAAGTCACGGTCGATGGTCGGCTGATCTATGGGAAAAGTTGGACGAATTTCCGCCACAGGGAAGCAACAGCCAGCTCGGGAAGACGCGTTAAATCAAGCCGCAAAAATTATTGCCGAAAAAAAGTATGTCGGACGCCCGGGCATTTCTCATTAACGCGTCATTAACGTTGAAAAGGACGGCGAACCGGGTAATAGAGGGTGGTAGGGACGAGTTATGCAACGCCGCGCGAACGTTCGTTGTAAATCGCCCCGAACGAAAATGATAGTTGAACAATTTGCATGCCGCGAATGTTATGCACCGTTTTATTTGCGGCAAAGAATTACTCGGGGTTGGCCACCGGGAAATAAGAAATATCTCGCGGCAATGACGCGTGAAAGCAGGAATTATTTTCGAATTTCACAATTCAGAAGCTCGAGCTCGAATTCCTCTAACCATTACCGCCCCCAAATATTTATAACCACATTACCGTGCAATATCCCCATTGTCCCCGATAGCAGTCATAACCTCGTCTGTCCATTAAATTGTCCATTTCCCCCTGTCGGAACGCATCGATGGAAATTCATTATAGCGAAAATACTTGCTCACCGAGACCAGACTCGGTGTGCCTCCCGTTGCGCTATGTGCATTTATGTGTCTGGAGTGCGGGATGAGACGCGCATTTTATCATTGTCAATAATGGGCCGACCGCGTAAACAAAGATGGCAGTTCCAGTGGAACAATTCTTTAGAGAGCGGCGCGGTAAATGTCCCGCGACAAAGACCCCGACGAAACATTCGTTCGTTTCCCGTTTCAAAGGTGAAGCAACTTTGTCCGCCGGATTATGAATGGAACTTAATCAGTAGAGAATTAATTAGCCTCCATACGCCAGGCAAGGATAATACGCGTTCCATGCGACGTGCGCTTGCGATGCGCCTGCATTTTGCTCGGTTCTTTAGCGGCATACATTAATCGAGTGAAGCGCGAAACGTCATGATGCGGCCCGTAAACGGGAAGACGACGAGCGCGTAATTTCGTCGCGCGTTTATCATTCGTAAGCCGCATTATTAGAAACATCTCTTTAATTAATTCCACCCTGTTCGAAAGCAACGCGGTGGAGATCCCGGAACAACGAGCCGGGGGTGTTAGCGAAGTGCTCGATGCACTTCTTGGTTGGCCGAATTAAGCGGTCTCAAAGATGTTGCGGAACTCGCCCTACTGTTTGCCACGTGTAAACGGTAAGCACCAGACGTGCCGGTGTTCTCTTTGACGCAATCGATATTCATTCTAGGATGCCACTGTTTCGCGATCACGTGCTACATCGTCGCGAGCTGGTTCACCTGCCATCTCGCGAGGCGCGATCGTTTTGCCGAGCTGTTAACTCTGCTTCTTATATTCGAGCTTAAAGAAGAAGATGGTTCCTATGGTCGTAAAATGGCAGTGAGAGCGTGGCACGGTGAAAGCTATCTTCGAAAATTAACAACCCTTGGTAGGCGGCGCGAGTCGTGACGAAATTGCGGCCGTTAAAAGGAGAAATAATACAGGGTGAAACGGCGGTTCGTGTAAAGTTTCGTAAAAGGCTGGCAGAATTTTCCTTCCTGGAATCGTGAGGCTGCAGCTACCGTGGAATTTTTTCGCCCGGCGCTCTAATTGCACCTGCACGCATTATACGCGATCGTTTCATCGCACTGCGTGTCGGTGGCGGGGCAATTGATTCCGTGTTTCTCAAAGAGCTCGTCGCGGAAAATCGTTTCTGGAAACGGATTGCTGTTAAATAAGATTTCGCCCTTTTCCGCCAGCCGCCTTTAAATTGTATTACACCATAACGAGGGCAGGATCGGCGAGGTACGCGCGCGTTACTCCCGTACACGTGGCGAGCCTGACGAAGAAAAAGAGAAGGAGAAGAAATGGAGGTGGAAAAAAAAGTGTCGCTACGGAGGTAGTCGAAAAAAGGGAGAAAATAAATATTCGCGATACATGCGTTACGGAAATACAAGTACGTCTGTGACGACGGAACAGGCTTTTCTATTCTTTCTCGTTAACGAACCTCGTCGAGCAATAGAACGTCTTTTACCGCTGCTTTGATCTCGCAGGATATTCGCGAATAATGCCGCCCGCCAACTAGGGAAATTCTATTCTTTGTCATGCTGCCCTTCGTTCCAATTTGTACACATGTGTGGTTACAACCTGGGCACGTGTATGCACGCCTAGACTACCCCTCCGTGTAAGGGGATTGCCTCGCGCTGACACACAGCGCACCCTTGGAACAATCGGTTTTGGGGCTTCAGTTTTTCCAGGCAATCTAAGTTTCGGATGTCGGGACGAGAAAGTCTCATTTAATTCGTACGTCTTCTGGTTCTCTATAGGCGAATATAGTATTAATCTCTTTTAAATTGGCGCAGCATGCACGTATTATATTGCACATTGAAATCGCAGCAAGTTACGTTAGCATTTAGTAGCTGAATGATTCATTACGATTCAATGGAACAATTCGGAAAGATATTCCCTCGCTCCCTTTTATTTTCTATCTGCTCCCGTCGAAAACTTTCGCACTCGAATTCGTAAACGGGCACCACTCTCGATCGTCGCTTCTAAACCGCGATCTGGTATCGTAAAACGCATGCACGAAAGTAACGAGAACCATTTGCGTTCCAACGAGAGCCAGGCGCGTTTCCAGTTACCATCGCAGCGAGCTACACTTTTTCCCGCGGATATATCTCCGGGGCATATTTTAATAACGCGAATGAGGCGGCTTATTATGTAACCTGGAGCCGTTAAGTTTTAATATTTCGCGTTTTTATCTGCCATCAAAGTGTTTCTCGCCTCCAGGCTCCAGTGGGTCGTTAACTGTCGAACGGTGCAAAGTCTACGGGTCCCCTGTTACGTCGAGTTTTAAACTCTTCCCTGGCGATTATTTCCGCAGCAGCCGTTCGCCGGTTTCGCGAGAAATCGATCGCTGTTGTTAGCGAAATTAGACCTTTCCGTATAATCGAGTTCCATGGAAAGCTGATTTAAACTTATATCGCGGCACGAAATTTGCAGGGGAACGGTTGGCTCGCTGGGGAACGCGAAGATTTATGACGCAGATGCCGGAAGATTCTGGTTGCTCGCGCGCCTCAATTCCCCGGCGGCCAAGAACGAAGCCGCGCGAAAGTAGTCTGGCAGCAACGGGGTTGCACCTCCAATATCGATGTTGTTCCGGTCATCTAGGAGCGGGCGGTAAACTTGTTACTTCCTGCGTGCAACAAAAAGAAGACCCGCGGAGTTAATCTACCCTGGGAGGGTGCGATTTGACGGACCATTCCAATGAACAAGTCCCTGTATAAGAAGCAGAGTCTCTCGAACAGCGACCAACTATCGCAGAAGTTTGGGGGAAAATTTTCGGCGAGTTTGTCAGGAGTCGAGGCGGAGTTGAAAAACAGAGAGGGCGAATTATCGAGGCGATTTCGAGAAAAGTTAGGCACGGCTGGCGGAACAGACAGATAAAACGTCGACGAATCTCGCCCTCCTTTCTGGCTGGCCACGCGTTAAGTTCGCCTTTTTCGCAGCCATTTTCATCGCAACGCCGCGCAACCCTCCCGTCCATCTGTGACCGCCATTCCGTTCGCTTAGCCGTGGCTCCTTTCCACCCTCTTTCACCGTCATTCTTCCGCAGACGATGCATCGAGTGCCGATCCAACGAGCTTTCCCGCACGGGAACGCTCGCTTAATCCGCGAAGTGGCCGCCATGTCGGACCCAACTTATCCCTCTCTCTTTTACTCGCAGCCGTGTTTCTCGAAACGTTAACATCGAATTTCCGGCGGCCGCGTTCACCGCGAATCAACTTCCTTTGCAGCTCGATTCTCCGCCGTTCGTCTTTCTTTTCGCTGGCTGAGAGGTGTTGCGCGTTTCAAGGACCAATCGTTGTTCTTTATTCGACGCGTTTATTCGCTTTTATTCGTCGCGTTCCTCTGTACATGTTGCAAACGCAAAGTTCCTAGACAATTTCCTTCCCGAACAGGCAACACTTGGAAAGGTAAACAAAAAATCAATTCGGGGTCTCGCGCAATAAAGGTCGCCTTATAAGCGAACCGTTTTGTTTACGAAAGCCGGTCAGGGTTTGAAAAGTAAATGGTGTTCCAGGGGAGAGGATTTAGAGAGATCGTCGTAGTGGCCAAGCAACGGCCGCACGGGATAGTCGCGCGATTTAATACACTGTGAGCTAAAAATAAATTGCCCCGTGCTGGAAAAAGATTTCCCCCGCGGCGAGGAGCGTTCCGCAGACTACCATCAGACAGGGGCTCGCCCTTCGAGTGGATTCTCGAAGGAACTGGGAGTCCTTTTTACCGTAAGAATCCCAAAGAGAGGAAAATTGTTTGCGCTTTTAAGAGGCCACGATATTTCAGCCAGCGGCGTTCGAATGAAATTTCAGGCAGAGCGTAGTGTCTATTGATTCTATCCCGTTTCGCGGCGAATCGAGCGAGAAAGGTGTCCGGCTGCAGCCGAATTTCGCTCGTACCCCTTTCGAGACGGGAACGAACTGAAATTGAGCGTGCACAGAAAGTTTGGACATCGCGTATGCGAGGCTGAAGAATGGGTTGGTTCTTTGGCGGTGAGAATAATTTCTTGGATCGTCGGGGAAACTTTGGGAAAGTAGTGTAGCGGCTTTGAAAAAGTCTGCTGCGCTTGTTCATTTTTTTCCCCGCGCCTTCCTTGTACGCTCTAATAAAGGAACTTTGAGTATTGCATAGCGCGGAATAACGATAACTTCACTTCTGAATGCCAAAAGCAGAAGTTCATTCGAAGTTTAATGACCGCATCAAAGATTCCTTATTTAGTCCCTGGCATGGCTGCGATATTAAATTCCATTTGAAAACGGCTCCTGTGCAACAATTTTGCGGCAAATGAAATTTGATATATTTGCTGTGTGGCGAAGTAGCAATGGTGATCTCAGAAGTGGGAAATTCGTTGCCCATTTTAGGAAACCATAAATGGTGCTTATAACGCGATAACGTTTAACTTCTTGTTGCGCTTATAATTCCAGGCAAACTGCAGGAATTAGAACAACAAATTCTCATTTATTCCACGCATTTGCTGTACCCGTGTCCAAAAATGTCCTACTCGCTCGAAAGTCAGAGCAACACTTCAAGGCGCAATTTATTTACAAGAGAAGGGCACCTGGAATGAATTTTATTAAAGCGTACCAATTTCGCTAAGCGACAAGTACTTCTGCTATTTTCAAAGGTTCATATTTATTTTCCGAACGACTAGACCAGGCCTGAATTCTCCGCGTGACTTTCCCGCCAACATTTAATTCAATCTTTTCTAATCTATAGAGAGTACACAGAGTACGCAGGGTCGTAGCTTATCGACATTTTTACGTTGCCTTCGTAGAAGGGACAAAGTGAGGACTTGTCATTCGCAGAATATCTTCAGCCACCTCTCCTAATCTATCTCTCTCTCACTCTCGCTTGCCAGAGCAGAATCCACCCTCCACTATCTTCTCTGTAATTACTTTCAGACTCGTTCGCGCTTTTCACCAACACCCTCGTCGCCTTTTTTCCCTTTCGAATGATCATTCCGTGCCGAGGGTCGGACAAAGCCGCGAGAACGCGGCACCAGGGACCCACCGTCTGGTGAATTCGGTTTTCCTCGCGACACGACCGCGTTCCCCGGTATACATCCATTTTGCCAGTTTGCGTCACCCCTTCTGCCTCAATTACGATCAACGCCTTCCTTATCAGCTCATCCTAGCCGTCTTTAATTGGATCGTTTAAGCGCTACTGTCTTGGTTTAATGGTGTTACGAGTGTTCCTGCGTCGCGAAGATAGGGCACTGGGATAGGTTCACCTTTCACTCCACTATTGTACTTCGTTTCCCTTTTCTTTTCCTTTTTTTCTGAACGTTGCAATCTTCCTCGGCGAATTAACTTTGCCCTCGGTTTATTTCGAATCCAGCGTTACGTTCAGTTTAATTAGGTTTACGATCCTATCGCGTCAGCGAGATAATTACGAAAACAATTTTCCGCTGGTACGGTGCATTGTTTAATTAAATATTATACTATGGAGTAGCCTCCGATCGCGATCCTTTCGAACGAAAATAGAGTCAGGGCGTAGATTGCTCAACGGTTGAAAGGCAAGGTTCAAGAAAGCATTTGTGCATCCACGGATTCACGACCCGTCTAATAGTTGTACCAACAGAGGTATTATTAAAATACGAGGTAGAAAATCCGGAGAAGCAGAGGGTTTTCATCGTCCGACACTGGATTACAGTGTGCATAAAGACAAACGTTCGTTTTCATCAGCGGGTCTTTCATAAGAGCCGCCATCTCTTGTTACCCTCCCGTCCCTCTGTTTCATCTATATTTATTTGTTCCTCGCAAAGGGGCGGTCTGTTTGTTCCGGCTGACGCAGGCGTTTTGATAATTAAGTCACGAACTGACACGGGACACCCGAACTGGGGCTGCTTTTCAGTAAGAATGGAAAGCCGGATTCTACGTGAAACGTGAAAATTATTGATGCAACAAACGGTTGAGAGACGGGGGGAACAAAGAACAAAGACGGATCACCGTCCAGAGAGGAAGAGAGAGAGAGACAGAGAAAATGCAAAGAGCATTTCCTGGATTACGGGACGGTGACTCTGAAAAGAGGGGGGGGGGGGGGCGGTGAGAAGTAAGGACAATGCCGAGCAAGCTTTTAGTTGTTGGTTAAATTGTTCTCCGTGTCCCCATGAATCCGCGAGTCGCGAACGGAAATTCCATCGAACGATAATTACGACCGATTCCCAAGGATCGGTCGACATTATCCGACGTGGTCGGACCTAGTAACGACCATTCTACTTAAAACCGAATAGAGTGACGCGAGAAAGCTGATCGAAATTGTTTGCAGTTCGATGCTCTCGTGGCCCGCTCGTTAAGTAGATATCCATTAAGGCATTTAAAGCTGCCGTTTAATTCGTTTGTCCATATTTCAGGCACCTAAGTACTTCTGTCCCGTCTAAGCGGAATTCGTTTCGAAATTTAAGCTACCGGCTAACAGTAGCCGTCGCAACACCACTGCTAACTATTTAAAGGAATAGGGACCGGCCGATCAATCAACCTCAACAATTCCGACCTAAATATCAACCCTGTATTCTTGCAGGTCAAAATTCCACGGCTATTTCTAACTATCGCAGCACTCTGGCTTGCATTCCTAACACAGCAGCGAGCCTAGTTCCTCGTGGAAATCATGCGACGCATATGGACTTAATCTTGGGTCAGTGACGATATCCGGAATTCTGATGTCCCCGAGGCGAAATTTAAATCGATGCCTGGACGGTCGACGCGACGCGACGCGATGCTGGCAACTGGCCCCGAGTTCTCGAGGCTCTGTCGTACCTCTCCTCGACGAAAAATCCGATTTATAGTCGAACACGAGACGCGAACCGGTCCGATGTGGGGGTGGTAATAACGCGAGGCATCTTTGGAACGCCGCACAAAATCGATATTCTGCACGAACTCGGCGATCGCCTTGAACCAGCCAGCGAGCACGTGGAATGTGCGTGTGGCACGTGGTGCGCAGAGTGGATAGGGTAATCTCGGTGGAACAGCGACGGCCGCGGGCACCTCCACGGGAAGATACTCGCGGTATCTAAATAGAGCCATCAAATATAGATCACGAACGCGATACGTGCGAAGGCATTATCTATATGACGATATCCTTGGCGTGCCTCAGCTAACCTCCGTCCCATATTGCCCACCGCGAAATTATGGCCGGATCGGGCTACTCGAGTCCCCCGGATACGATACAGACTTTCGATTTTGCAGTATACGTACATCGACGTGTGTATAGTGGGGAACTTGATATAGTTGCAGTGGAATTGGTTGGAGTTACCTTTACAAGCGGTTAATGATCGTGGAATTTTTTACCGCAGATTCATTGGAAAACAGTTTGTTTTATTATTAGTTTTTCTTTTAATTAAGCAAACTCGGTAGAGATGCAAAGACAGTTGCGCTAGTACGTTGCGACTGCAAGCAGAAGGAAAAGTCGAACGAATAGCAATTTTCTTACGTTCCACGTGATTGTGCAGCGATCTCCGGACGACAGTACGTCCGCTTAGTCTCGAAATTTCCCTCGGTCCGCGCTAACTTTATCCTTCGGAAATCTCCTGTAATGCTGCCGGCGATTCTTATTCTCCGAATTATGTTTCACCCTCCCGACGATACACGGCTCGTTTCCCTCGCTAAATCTCGGCAGTAACGGTGACTCGAGAGATTCACGAGGTCCATCCCCGGCCAATGGGCCATCCAAACAGACGGACAGATTCCTCGACAGTTTTTTCCCCTCGAATGTGAACGTTCAAGATTATTCCAATTGCAACGGCGGGGCGAGAATGGATCCTTCGTTATGCATTCGTTGCGAGCGCAGGCTTTACTCCCGTTAGGAGGAATGGCACGATGAAACAACCGCTCCGTCGCAAATGAAGTGGATTCAGCACGCGAATAACGCCGGATGTGTTTATAGAATTCATTTCAGCCCCGTTCTAGCCGCTCGAGACGTTAAAATGCTGTACTTTAGGTACGAGTTGTTCGCGAATGTAACACGTAGCGTGCAATTTTTTTCAACCCCCTTCCGCGTCCGCTTCTCTTAAGCGTGTATCGCTGCTCTACTTTCTCCTCGCCCTTTTTGCTTAATCTACCTAGAACCCGTGGCGTAATATAAGAGTGGCGGCGAGCATCACGTACCCATGGAAGCCGGTGTTCGTCCCTTATTACGAGAAACGAACGCGGTGGTGAATTTGAAGGTGTGCTCGGCAAATCTGAAATTACAGGATGAGATACATAGGTAACAATGCCTGGTCTTCTCGTGGTTCTCCTTCTGCTACTTCGTTCTTGCATTTTGGATGTTGATAAAGTGGCCAAGTTGGGCGTGCATAGCCCGACTTTTTCTACTTCCGTAAACGTCCCTAAGAGCGTATTCTCAAAATTGGGAAGTGCACTTAGGAATTCATGCTTTTATTAGGGACAGCTGACTTGTCAGGGTTTTCTCTTATGCATACGCGTTGTACTCTTTGGCGACTTGCGCCACGAGGATGGATTCGCGTTATGGAATATTGATAGGAACAATAATGAAAGATTCGCGTAAACGTTCGTTCTGTGCAGTTTTTAAAACTTGACTCTGCATGTTTACTCTGGTGGCCCATATCTTTCCATTAAATAATTGTATCGTTCGGCCTGCCACGTCAATTTGTAGCACGGGGAAAAAAGAGCAACAACCTTATCGTTTAATGAAAGAACCGAAAATGGATTTGTCGAATAATATTTTGCGATGAGTAAGAGGTTCGCATGTATGCGCGAAAGATAAATTCGTAGAATAGTGCAGTGCCTCGATAGGGGGCAATAAATGGTCACTAGGCTCGAATAAACAACGACACGTGGGAGAGGATGGGCTTATTTGCATTCTACATGAGCCCGTGCATAATCGATATTCCTGGCCAAGTGGCGCCGCGTTAATTCAAACGGATGGTATTTCAATAATCTCGCTCCTCGAGTGTAATTGACGTTTCAATCTTTTTCCATGACCCTCTCTTTATTCATCGATGTTTTCAATTTCTGCGTCGCCTTTTAAATTTAAAAATGTAAGCATGTAAAATGTAAATTTAAAAATGTAAAATAAAAGCAGCCGGAGCGCGAGCGAGCGTTCACCTCGCGATTGAATTTGTGACCAAAAAGTGTTTAAAAAACGCATTTAAAGCTCAGGGGATGCTGCGTCATAGCACGGGATTTGAACGTGCCAGCTCATGACACTTTCTATATTCATTTCGGGTGCTTCTAATGCACAAGTAATTGCCGTTCTCGAGTACGCAAAGTGGAAACGAAAAAGGACAAAAGAAGATTCATTTTTTTCAGGGTCGTGGTCGTTTCAAAGACTCGCACGGCTTTTCAGAAAACGCTATTTTTCATAGCTTTCAGGGGGGCCAGAGATAAATCCACGTATCGAATACCAAGGTTGTACACGATAGTCGTGCAAACTATTTCTGGCCGTCCGCGCATCGTCAACTCCGACCCGATCCAGTTCAAAGAAACTTTTAAAATCAGTCGCCGACGAGTTGGGGAAAGCTAGAAAGAGGAGCAGCAGGAGTCCCTCGGTCGAGATGAAGTTGTTTAGTAAAGCTGCCGGCGAACACCGGTACTGCGGTTAATAATTTGCGGAACCACGGATGCACGGAAGCCGCAATGGCAAGTATAACACCGCAGCGAGCGATCTGGCACGTTCAGGGCTCGCGTGAGACGCCTTAGAAATGAATTAAGTTCCGAACTTTGCATATCTCCCTGCTCTAGCTGCTACCTATACACTCTTCTCCTTCTGGCCGCCTCGCCAGCTTGTCGTCGTTCCTCTTCGTTTTTGATTTTTGTTTTAGCCCCCGCTATCTTTCTTCTCACACCCTCTGCCCTTTTTTTTCTTATCTCTTCCCCCCCCCTTGCGTAGCTACAGACCGAGGCTATTCCACCAAGTAAAGCTAACGGGCGCCGTTCGAGCGACCTTATCTCTAAAATATTCCAACCAGAGGCCCTCTACCTAGGTCGAGCATTGTCCTTCGGTAGGCGCACAGCCAGCCGTTGAACGTCAGAGCTCGTTTCTCCCTGACGCGTTATTAAAATGGACATTACGGCGTTCTCCTTGCGGTAAAGATGCTACTATTCTATCGACACAGTGTACTCCCCGTATTTTTGGCAGTCGTTGATTTTCAGTGCTCGAACCATCCGACGACGCTCGTGTCAAACTTGACTCTGAGCTGGCAGTGTATTTAGAAGAATCTACGATTACAAGAAGTTCGACAGTGGTAGTAGGTAACGCGACAAACTTCTACCTGTGGCGACGAATGTGACGACGGAAACGCGTTCTAGCCAACAGGCGAATGGACTTTTAATAACCAACAACTAAATCGATTTTCAATATGACGACCGTGCATTACGCCACGTACATGCTCTTTTTTAATACCCGCGCCGCGGCCCGATTGACGTGCCTTTGAGAGCGGCCGGCGAAAATGTTGAGAACAATCGCGGACGCGCGAAAATGCGAACTGCCCGATCTGTTCTATACACCCTATCGAGGTATCATCGATTATTTTTTTCGCCGCTCGCACCCCAACGCGGCGTGTTCGCCGTTCGTTCGTGTTTATCAAACGCCTGTCCTACGTTGTCCATAATTTCGCCCGCCAAATAGCGCGCCGATATTTCAACGAGAACTATTGCTGCCGGATTAAAATTTGTTAGACGAGTGTACGTAATACAAAAGGGAAATACAAAATTGAATAGAACGAGTGAACCCTTCCCGCCAGCCTATAACCTAGATTCACCGAAACGTTGCCTTCAGCCGTACTTATCGGGCAATCGAGACCCTCCGACAGGGTAGGCGATTTGTCTGATCGCAAATTCTGAAATCGCGGCTCCTGGATAGCGCGACCCTAACCCCGACACCGTAGAAAAGGAACGATCACAGATATTTCATTATCTCCGACTCGTGTTCGATTTTCGTTCGCCCACTATGGATGCTCTGTATCAGCCGTTTCCACGGCTCTCGGGCCGAGAGGGGCTCCAGAGACGCCGATAAACCCTTCGGGTCTTCCCTCAAAGGTCAATCACTCGTTAAGGAGATGGGGAACGGAGCGGTATCGGTTCTCCGCGGATCGTTCTCGATTACCAAAGGCGGATTTACAGTGGCGTCGAGAGACGAAAAGAGCGGCTGAGGAGAAACCTCGTGGAGGGGAGCGTCGAGTGAATAACTAAAAACGTTTAACATAATATCTGATCTCGCGTAAAGACCCTGGGGGCGCTCTTTCGCGCAATGCCGTATCTTACTCGTAGCGCAAAGGCTGCCGGGGACAAATGCAATTTTTCCAGGAGCGTGGAATCAAATGAGAGATCCAACCGCCATCGGTAACTACCCTCATTTTTATTCCAGTTACGGCCCCCCCCTGTACCCTGCCGCCCCTCCTTGTAACCAGACCCTTTTCTTCCCCGTCACTTGTAGCAGTCTTTGCTTCTCCTTTTCTGCTCAGCAGCCGCCCTTTCCCTCTCGCTCCGGCTACAATATCGAGCGGTTTCTTTCTTTTTTCAGCTCGTCCGCTCTTTCTCCTTCTTTCTCGTGGGACAATTCCTCGCACTCGATATCTCGCCTGCGGCTTCTTCGACGTATCAGTGCTCGTTATTTAAGCCAGTGAAGTCGCACGTGACACCCTGTAGATTACTTTTTGCTCGCGTCCGATCTACACGTGGAATCCTGCCGCTTCTTGGCGGCGCACTTGTGCTTACCTTAAGCCAGAGGAATATTCTCTGGGCAGGCGTATGGTTTGTCCACGTTTGGTCGTTGAATCGTTGGACCAATCCATTATGTATTCATTGGTCAGTCTTGTAATCCTATTATGTTTTTTTTTGTGTATTTCGTTTTTAATTTCTCAACCCTCTTAAGATGATTATTCCGCGAAGCTGGTTTATGATATCGAACTGCAAAAAAGCAAACGAAATTAAAGAGACCAGCCAGCTCAACGCCCGACACCCTTAGCGGGAACTGACTGAACCTGTGAGTACGAAGTGCACACAGTTTCCCAGCTAATGCCCCGGCTTTAAAGCAACGATATTCCACGACACAGCAAAAAAAATGCAGTCACCGGTACATCGGGGATGATGCTTTTCTGGGGCGAGCTCGATTTAACGTTGAATCCGAGGGGATACCAAAGGATGCACGAGATGCTTTTACTATATAGTTCACAGAGCCTGTATGTATTTGTCTCGGAGCGTTCGCGCTACCGTCAGATTTGTTTGTTCCACTTTACTGATATTTTCTGCTGGATCAGCTGTCCTGGAAATGCGCCGGATTTATAGCCTTTCGTGTGATTTAACGTCACCCAGCGTCGAGTGCAAAAAAGGCTATGAAAAAAAGAGGGGGAGGAGGAGAAGGGAAATCGGAAGGATAGTGAGAAAAGGGGGAAACTAGTTGATGGTAAGGGGCAAGGGGGAGAACGGAAAAGCCTTGACGAAGCTTAGGGCCGGCAGTAAAGTTTCTCTGACCCCATGGAAACGTTCTACGACCCGTGTTGAATACGCGCGAGCGACGATTTCGGCGGTGTCGTCGACGATTTTTCATGGGGATCCTTTGAATTTCTGGTGAACAGAAAAAAAACTGTGCCGTAAAGGGATGTAGGAAAAAACCAAGTAGGTATAGAATCTGAAGGACGTACGGCGAGGAAGATCTTGCGAAATCGAAGGAGAATGAGAGATATAAAAGTGCATCGGAATAAAGGTAGAACAGACGTAAAAGTAAAATAAACCACGTGGAGTAAAACAACATCGGCACATATTCCACGGTGGAAATTTTGTTTCCAAGGTAAAACGAGGAGGATAAGGGGGCGTAAAAAAAATTGAGGAAAAAGGAAACTCTTGGTGCGAGCCTTTATCGAGCACCGAATGAAAAGAAGACACCGGGGATAGAGTGTACCGGCGGTAACTTTATTTAAATGCACTTCTTTTCTCTCACGGAAGTGGCGCCAAGCCTGTTCGCCGGTGCAAGCGTCACGGGCAAAGTCCAAAGGATTAGCAGGATACGGATCCAGCTTGTAGCAATGATAGTTCTGGGTCTGCGTTCGTGTACGTTACCGTGAAACCTATGCAAATTGCCTTTCCCAAGCCCGCATTAACGGATTTAAAAGCGATATAACGCTCCGCGTTTGAGCTTCGACCTACGACACGGCCTTAGGCTCTCCATCGTTCAACTCAGGACGCGTGGGATTTTCCAATAAAATGTGGCCGCTGATACAAAGTTTGTTGAACAGCGCGGTGGTGAATCGTGGTCCCGTGGATATTCAAAGTTATTTGTTTAGCGAACCGATAGGACATTATTCTCGCGTGTACGTGAGGAGGGACACCGCCACGATGAAACAGTATCTTATAAACCCATTAAGACGTGACAACTACAGACACGAGTAGATCTCGGGAAAGTCATTTTTCAGCGCATTAAAGCCCGACATTAATCAGGAATGACGATGCGAAAAACCAGCTGCTATTTATTACGTTCTTTTTCCCTTCGTATTCGAGTCGACAAGAAAAAATATATAAGCCGCGACCGGAATGGGAAACTGGATCGAACACCGTCGGCTAACGATCAATTAATCTTAATTTCTGTTTTCACGGGCGTGGCGACCGGGAAGTAGGACGAAAGTTCGTCGCCAGAGGTGCAACAATGTGGCGAACGCAACCTGCACGTAACGAAATAACGAAACGTCGAAGTGTGTGGAATCGAGCGGCCTATATCCCTGGATTTTCAGGGCAAAGGATTTCGCGTGCTAATAAGCATTTTCGAGCGAACGGTGCATGCAGCAATGTGCCGTTACGGATTCTACAGCATTAATGGTACGGCCTGTATCAAGATTTACCAAGCCGGAGGCCTACTTCGTTGCGCGAATTGCCATCTAATAATAGCTAATCGCGACGAATCCACCGCGATATAGAACGCGAAATACAGGTGCACACCGTTCGCATCGTGGAGAATCTTTTACTGCTATTTTTACGGTTGCTTACGGATCGAGTAATCCCAGTGGAATTCCTTCGCGATCCGGGACACCTCAATTCCACGTGGAAGCTACGCGAGCAATCGGCCTTGGCAAACGAGTTCTCCGTTTGCCAGCTAATCGCGAAGCTCCCGCGATCGTCAGCTTTCATTAGTGCGATAAATCGTTAATAGGGGTGGATAGTGGGAAAGCGAAACGCGGGAACGCCGCTGAACAAGATAATTAAGGATACGTGATCGAGACGAACGTAACCGTGAGGTGGGTGTGAGAGCAACGCGTTTAACTTGCAGTCGCGTCGCACCGAACGGCCATCCTCCGTTTGTGTATTTTAAGGCGAAATTAGGAAACCACGGTGACGTTCGCGAAATTCTATTGACCCCGCGACGCTCAACGTCGAAATTGGATTATACGTGTTTACTCGGGGAGCCTTAACTGACTGAACCACTTGCCGTCCCTTGTCGAACGTCGACGGTTGTTCCAAGATGAGGTGTGCTCGATGAAGATCGAAACTATGGGGGGAACTGCGAGAGATGAAAGCAGAGGGTGCCTGAGTAATGTGATTAATTCGACCCGACCAAATTAGGATTTGCCCGGCATCCGGCACGCTCGAGGTAAACGCCGAGGGACTCGAGTGTCTGCACAATGGCGGCCTTTTTCACTTGACTTTTGTTAGCTCGTGAAATGACACGTAGCAATGGTCATGCCACTGGTTCTCGTCGACGTTGGATGAACCGTAGTTTCGTCTGTTTTCGATGATGCTTTGTCAGCTGATGATACATGCATCTATCTACTTTCGAAGAAACGGACGAGCACACCGTTTTTGAAAATTGTTAATCAAGCGCCCAGGGCTTATTGTTCGTTTTAATTACATCGTCGTAGCGCTGCATAGTTCGATGCAATCCACGGCGAACCGTGTCCACCGAACACAAAGGCGCACCAGGTGACGAACACGGTAACGCGAATTTACGAGACTTTAATTCAGTTTCCCGTTAATTCGTCCGGCATTAACGATCGTACAATTTATTAGCTAACAAAGGTGCGTTTACCTCGTGGACGGTTTCACGTTTTTTGACGCTCGCTGTTACAGCGGTGCAACGCTTGTTCATAAATCGTAACGAATTCAACGATCGCGCGAACTTAATAATTTGCTAAATCGCGGTAACCGAATAAAACCCGCGGGGTAATAGGATTACAATAACATTTTAGCGTAACTCGGGGACGTTTCTTGAATTATTCCCTCGTTTCCCGCTCGCTTGCCAGCGAGCAAATTCGCGTTAAGCCGGCCTGCCTTTCGTCCAGCTTTGTGCTTGGATATTCTCTGCCATTATAGTCCCGAAAAATGGTTCGAAATCGTTCGACGTCGTTCTAACGATTTGCGCAGAATCGGCTCTGTGGCGGGACGTCTGTGTGTCGCAACAACTACATGGTTCAATTTCCAACGATAAGCGAGTGGCCTGGACTAGGCACGGGAATTTGATATCGGGAGCAACGCCAGCATCTGCGAATTAATGGTATCGATAAATTCGTAAATTGTATCCGCACCAGTCTCAGAGCTCGCGTTTCCTTTCATTAGATTCTCTGCTACGCTTGATTAACCGCTCTTAATAGCCGCGGATTCGTAACCAACAATTAAACCCGTGCAGTGTCAAATTTCCGAGGAACCCACTGCAGGGCAGAATTCCGTTCAACATCGCACCGACCAGCTGCAGCACACGATGAATATATTCTAATAAAAATACCTGCGATACTTCAAGCAGGCACTACGTAGAAAGATCGCACAGCTTCGTCCACGTTAAAATCGCTACTCTTTTCCCAATCTTCCCGCAGTGTCTGGCATACGACACGTGAAGTGTCATGGATCGATCGGCGTTTCCAAATTCGTCCCCAACCGTTTCGCACTTCAGACAACATCGAGCGCGTATGGGAAAGGATCCAGCCTGTGTCAGCTGCGCGCTAGAAGGAGTTTGCGAATCCTTGGAAAAGTTTAACCTCGATCACTTATGTGACAGAGTTACCGCCGCTACATACGTTCACCCATCTGTATACAAGCTTTGATTCTCTCTCGCCGTCCACGATATTCCACACACCGCTTCCCATCGAGTCTGCATTCCGTTTTCGCGATTAGCCCGGGGCGATTTCTTCTTGCGCCGCATGTGTTGTTCAGGCGGATAGATGGAATCGTAACGCTCCCATTCGTCGAGCAGATCGACTCTCATCTCTCCCCGTCTATCCGTCCCATCAGGGTTTATAGTTAACAATTCTGGTCCCGGCTGTATTTACGTACAAACTTATATGCCCGACGCCACGCGGAAACTCCGCCTTGCGCGATTCTCCTCCCGTGCACGGTTAAGCCAGATTGAAATGAGATTTAGCTACGGCGGGACGACGAATGCCTCGATACCCGGAGAGCGAAAGCTCGGGTCGGAAGTAAGTGAGCAGGTTTAAACGATTCAGGGAAGTTTCATTGACTAGGTGTAGCCGATGAATTCTAGGCAATTCATTTTGCACGGTTTTATCACGGTCTGATCGTATAAATGCCACGACGAGCGGCTGGCAATTTTTCGTAGAATCAGAAAGACCCGTATGAAAAGTATGCACGCGTAGTTGATTTTGCCACTGCGATATTGCAAAAGAATCGTCCGACGAGAAGAATCGATACGGAGTGGCCAATTATTTCCAGGCTACGCGACGAGTATACGAATCGTTCATATTTTTGATCGGTGCCCGATGATATGTACATGCACGTAGACCAGCCGTCTCTTGACCGATACTTTCTTCCCATTGTCCTCGTGTACAGCGTACCCGGCTCGTAGCCGAGCCTCGAATCGATTCTTCGTTTCACGCGACACGGGACATTGTCTTCGTTCACCCGGAATGTTTACCCTACTTTGCGGGACCGACCGACAATCAGGAATCGATCACAGGCGAAAACAATCGAGCGACTCGAGAGGGAATCTCATGGAGAACGCTTGTGGTTTGAAGCCCTCCACGTCTCTAAATAGTTACGCCAGCGGTGTTCGAGAGCGGGGTACTCTGCATTGATTATTTTCCCCAGGCGTTGCTGTTACTGGACCGAAATCCTAATAAATGTAACACGTCGTCCAATTCTTTGGCCTGCTTGCAATTGGCTTACAACGGCGGACTGAATGTTAAATTCTACGACCACGAAAATTGTCAGCAAATTTATACAAGTGGCAATTCTATAGAAGAAGAGGATCAGAAGAGTCACGCGTATCGTATTCGAAGGCAGCAAGCGGAAGACGGACGACCGTGTATAAACGCGTCCAGTGGGGACGGAAATCTCGATAAACGACGCGACTTCCTGGATCGTTCGTTTAGACGCAATCGAGAGGCGGGATCAGCCAGTCCTTATCGGGGCAACATTGAAATCACACTTCCCCTCTACTTTTGCCCTTGCTTGGCAAATAACAACGATCGACAGAAATCTGTTGACGCGTGTGGCACGATGTAACGGCGGGTAATTAGGCCTGTCCCTATTCCTGGATGGGAAAAATGGCCAAGATAGATAGAAGGGATAGAGTGCCGCTTGTATACGCTCGCGGAGCACGCGATCCGCAATTATCATGGTTCAGATTGAATGCGATTTACATCGGTCAGTCTATGTAAATGCTGTCCGTTATTAAATTTTTCTTGCTCATAGTTCGCATAGTTTGCGCCTGAATCGGACGGACATTATGCGATAAAATTCTTTTCGCAGCACGTTCGACAGTCGACTGAAAACATTTGTATCGTCCGCGAATCCTGGCTGGATTAATTGTTGGACAAATATCGTTGATGAATTTTTGATACCGCGGTTGCACCCGCAATTGGACAACATTGCGAAACATGTTGACGTGCCTCGTGCGACTCAATGCGCGCCGAGCGCACAAAATAATTGCAGGAGAGGAAAATAACGAAACATTTTCCAGTGAAATATAAAACTTGAAGGGAACGAACGTGATTCATGCGGCTGTAGTTTAAGTCAGGGGAACGACCACGCGTAAAATTGCTCGGTGAAAGCAGCGTGCCGGGTTCCCAAGACGAATCCCAGGCAGATGGTTAGACACGAAGGCATCGCCACGAACGAGGCAACCTCCATTTGCAGGAAGCTCAGAGGGCCGGTTCCATTTGTTTTGTCTCTACAGAATGATCCATTAGCGGCAGCGTCGACTATCGAAATCCTACGGACCTCGCAATTCCAGTTTCGTTTTTCAACGAAACGAGAACCGAATAGTCTCTGCTGGGAAAATGCTGCTAGATATCCACGAGACGACAGCGGTGCTCGATTTCCTCGCGATCGATCGTGCGGTAAATTATGCGACATCGACGGTGATGAAACCGAATGCAATTTAATGAAAATGGAAAAGCAATAATATCCGAAGGGAGAAATTGTTTCGCGTTGGTATCTATTTGATAAGAATTCTATTCAAGATTTTAAACGTTTGTTTGCAACGGCAACGAACTTGTGGTAAAACAAACGTCGGCTAATAAATTGTTCGGTGACCTGTATTCGTCTCAGATTTGTCCGACATCAAAGGAAAGCTTAAAGAGAAAATGGGTGAACGCGGCGAACTAGGAGGTGGAAATAGAGTCGAGAGAATAATACAAGGGTAAAAAGCTTCCGTATCTAGTAAAGTCGGGTACACACAGTGGGCCAAAAAGGTACTCATACAGTGCATTAGTTTCACTTGCAACTTCATTACATTATGCCTAAAACAATATAAATGGATATGAAGCACATCTGTAAAAATAATTTAATGAAGTTGCAAGTGAAACTAATGCACTGTATGAGTACCTTTTTTGGCCCACTGCATAACAGACAGAGCGATACGCTAATCGACTCATTACACAAGTGGCCCAGTGCAATTCGTAGGGAAGAACGGAAACGTATCGAATCGCTGGAGCATCCAAAGTCAGTGATTTACACCGCCACGCCATGCCAGTCCGTTGCTACGCTCAAAGAGGGTAAGCGCTAATTAAATGGAGGGTAATTAACGAGGCAGCCTGACCGGGCGTCCAATTAAACCGGCGAAGTTTACGTATTGCTGGTACGAACGATTCGGAAATCGCTCATAGATCTAAGGAAACTCGGACCTGCCCGTTCGCGGAAATTCCGCCACTTCTGGAAACGGCGGCGGCTTCGCACAAGCACCGTGATCGATGGATACATTCTGTGAACTCTAACCAACTTTGATTCTTATCAGAGCCGAGGATTACTCAGGCCCATGAAGATTTCGAGGGTTTCGTCACCACCCACGACAAGTTGGATAATAATATCGCTACGCGAGTTTGCGTTCTCCAGGGGAATCATAAACGACGTATCGCTAGGTGACGAGAAAAAGGAAACACGCTACTCCGATTCCTCTAGCGTGTACCGCGTTCGCGACTACTGCAAAGAATGCCAGCCACGGGCGTAGAATGTTGAATAAAATCATTCGTTCGAGCAAAAGGCCAGGATACGATGACCCACGGAGTAGTAACTCGTTCCCGGCGTTTCGAGCAAACACTTGGACGCGGCGAAGCTGCGGCTCGCGATCAACAAGCGCTTTCTTTGGAATAATAACAGTCTGGAAACTGTTGCCGGGCACACTCTGGTTGGACCTAGGAGATCGCTGCAGGCGCAACGAGAACGACGACCGCCACATATGGAAAAGAGTTACGCAAATCTTGGTCGGTGCTTTCATCGTGCCGTGAATGCGTGTGCACCGTCCCTGTGACGACGTTCGTTTACATAATCAAGTGACGGTGTACGGCGAAAGTTCCGCTGGTGTTGATTTACGTTTGTTAGTTGCTAATATGATTTCCATGGGCGAGGCGTATACGCACGAACCGACGAGGAACCGGGCCTTTGACGCCATTTGAGACAGGTCCTGTGATATCTCCCCTATTAAGAATCTTAGAAGCGCGACAATTGTCAAGCTTGTTAGCCCTGCGCGGCGTCGCCGTTTCATTCAGCGGATTTTTCTAAGCGGAATAACGAGGGACAGGTTATCGAGTGGCGGCTAACAGCGTGAAAATTGGCGGAACGTTGGTTCCGTTCGGAATTCCCTCGGGGGGATGGTTACGCGGCCGTGTCGCACGAGCGATCCGGCATTATCGCCGGCGAACAGAGACAAGGGATTGCAAAGGGAAAGGAAGGAGAACGAAAGCTGGGAAACGATGGGCGAGGAGCGGCATGAAGGTAGCGAGAGAAAACGAATCACAAACGAACGAGGTTAAACGAAACCGCCGGTCCCGTGAATGGGATAAACAACGATAACAAAAGAAACAGTGGTGGATTAGAGGATTCGGGGTTGGGGGTGCGAGGGGGATTCGAGGGGGGGAGGCAGCACCCCGCGGACTCGTAGCCAGAGTCAGAAGAGCGAAAGCAATTAAGATAGTTACTTGGTTATGAGACAAAAAGGTCGAGCAGAACGAAGGTAGGAAGGTAATTACCGTGGTAACGGCTTGCCACGGCCGTGCGACTATATCCCGCGGAGCGTGCTGGCTTCTGGGGAAATTAGTGCTGGAAAAATTCATGCCCGCAGAAGATTTGCGTAAATTAATTTACGCCGGCAAGTTGGCAGCCTACACGGGGAAAGGGGATGAAATTTAATTTCTAGACGAGGATGGACTCGCCCCGGCCGAGGGTAGTTCCGTTTCGGTGGGGGGGAGTCGCTGGAAACACGGAGACGCTAGAAAGTATCGCGAGAAACTAGGGACGGGTCAGTTAATTCGCGAGAAAGTTTTTCGTCAAAATTTCGAGAAGACAGACAGGAAGTAGATCCATGGTATTCGAAGCCCCTGTACTTTCAGGAGCGGCGACCGCGTTTCGACGTATGCAAGATTCCAGTAAATATCGTAGTTAGTCGAGAAAGTTCGATATCGAGGCAAAGTCTACAGCCGCCGTTCATCGATGTAATTACGGAGAAACCCGATTAATCGTAACGACAGCGCGAAAGGATACGCGAATCTGCCACTCCTCTCCTCTTCCTTTTCTCGCAGCGTTCTCCATCCGGAGGCTGATCCCGTTTTTTTCTCTTGCTTTTCCGTTTCTCGACCGATCTGCCGACGCGTCTCCTCTATACTTGCCTGGCGCGGAGTCCGTACTTTTCTATTTATTTGCATTTACCCGGGAAGGCGGTTAAATGCCGTGATCTATATCCTGTCTGGGGATAGAATGCCGTGGTCCGTGAACGAAAAACGACGAAGAAGTCGTGCCCAGGACGTTTTGCCTTTGCTTCGTTAGCCAGTGAACGCGAGAAATGGAACACCCTCTCGTTTCTCCTGTCTCTCTTTTTATCAAGAATATTACGTATAGTGAAATATGTAATATCGTTCAGCATACCCGCGGACCCGCAAAGGGTTACCGTCGACCAACGTGGCGTTCTCAAAATAACACTTTTAATTGCGTTTAATTACGCCGACTACTCGAGGTTGGATCTCAGTCGCCGTGCTCGCATCTCGGTCCCGTCCACCTGAAATTTCAATCCAGCGCGCGCAGCACGTGGTTTGAAAATACCAGTTTCGCCTATTCAATTAAAACAGCGACCATTTTAAAACACCGACATTTCCTTCATACGCGTTTGCATAATTCCGCTAGATTGTGCGAATTAACCGTGGCCAGCTGGCTGCCAGGGGATGACCCGTTTTTCACCCAGAGTCTGGTTATTAGATGTATGTAGAGACAAAAAAATAAATAAATAAAAGGTGCGACCGATGCAATAGACAATGGAAACAAATGGCGTACTCCTCAGACGCGTCTAGTCTGATACTCCACGCTCTTTCGTACATCCGGTTGCGTTACAATGATGAACGTCCCCTTCGCTCGACACAGAAACCAGCATGAAAAGGCTGTTAAGCTCAGTTAATATTTTGTCAGGCGAAGCTCGGTCGATTCTTTCAAAAAATTCCTCCTCGACTTCTCCACGCATTTCCAAGCAAGCGTACCTGTGTCGTGTTTCTGACGATGCTCATTTTTAACCCAACTGTAAGAAGTGTCGCTCGAACGAAGGATCGCGCGAGGCAGGGGCGACGAACACCGCAAGCCAGACGTTACTTTAGCCAGCACGGACAAGCCCGGTGGTTGTAGCGCAGATTTTTTTGTCGCGCTGTCACACAGAGAGGACGTCGCCTAATAACGCGACGCTCGTGGCACCAGAAGCCAGCGCGCGAACGCTTTACGGCGCACTTCCTGCGACGTTCAAAGAGTAACGAGCCGCGTTAACGCGCTGCTCGGTTGCGGGGGCAAGTTCATAAAGACGTGGCTTTTCTTTGACGTGGCTGGCGTATCGCGTGTGGAATCCCATTCCCGGTTGCCGATCAGACAGACGGGCCGCTGCGTTTCCCTGTGCCGGTCCGCCTGCCACCAGGAAGGGGACCACGACGACGAAGACGACTAGGACGCTCGTGGCGCGTGTTATCGACTGCCGTCGCGGAAACTTTTTACATTATGTTAACTTGCGCGCGAAATGGTCTTCCACGGCCGTGAAGTAGACGAGGCTGACGGAAACTTTGCACGCCACGGCCTCTTCGAACGACGCGATCCCCCGAAAGAAGCTGCGCCATGTTTATACCCGTGCTCTACGAGGCGATCCTCTTTCTCCAAGCCTCTCTTCGTTTTTACGACTGGAATATATCTCGCGGAATAAGGCACTCGAGTCTCCTGATAATGGGGGCGCAGTTTCGATCCACTTGAATCGTTTAATATATATCTTTGCGCCGTGCTTCCGAGCTCTCTATTCGTTTGTACCGTTTCCGTTAAAGAAACATTATTCGACATGGCCGCTGGAATTCCAGGCGTTTCGTTCGCTATCCGCGTGCCGCGGACCGGAGGAAATCTCTTTACGCGTCGTAATTTAGTTTGCAGTAAACAAGGAAGCCCGGGACAAACTCGGCGTTACTCCCGCCCGTTGGGAACGGTGGAACGGTCCTCGCCTTTTTCTAGATCTTCAAGGGAAAGTCGGTGGCTTTCAAGAACGTTTCGAACTTTCCCGATGGTAACTGTAGTTTAGAGATTTTTATATAATGGCACGACATGGCGCGAATTTTCGACGCGTGAATTGGATTGTTTCTCGATCAGTTTACTTCCCTTTTAAGCGCAAGGAGTAATGGGTATTAAAGTGCACGGTGACAATAAATACATCACCATTTCCTAGACAATCAAGGAAACCTCCCTTCGGCTTCAATCGCTCATCGTAAAAGTCCTAAATCGGGCAGAAAATGTCGATCCCGTGCCTTCATCCCCCGTGAACACCTCTTCGCGAGAAAGCGCTCGTAATACATAGAATTCTGCTCGCCAGTTGCAATTCCCTGCGCTTTTTACGATCAGCTCGCATGCTCGAACGTTCCAGCGCTAGGCAATATCCTTATCGTGCGCTGCGTGCACCAGTTTATCCCGACCCACTTCTGTAGCTCTTGTCGTTGCCTGTTCGAACAGCTGCCGGCTATGCGAACGAGCATCATTTTTCCAATGCACGTTCTCCCGTGGCTCTCATCGAATCGACGAAAACCCAGATCGCCCGAAGACGAGAGCTCGCTATAAATGGAAAAAGAGAGAACGCGGCTGGACCGTTTAACCTGAAGCCTAAGCTGTCGATACGAACATCGAGGAACCCTCGATGCTCGTGCAAAATGCACAGGAGAGACTGATTTTCCAATTGGGGAGAAATTGCAAGACGTTCAGCCTTTGCTATCTATTTTCTGCTAGTCCCTTTATTCGCTATTTCCAGGGACGTCCTGGAATATATTTTTAAAGGTGTTCGAGACGGCTTTTCCATTTCAGATAAGCGAGCCAGCCTGCAATACGGGCGCTGGAACTCGATTTCTAATATTGTCTGCTTAATTTCGCTAAAGTGCTCAGGCGGCCAAGCAATCGATATTTCTTAAAATGTCCATCTACATATACTGCATTATGTTCCGTATAAAATTATAGACGTTACATACCATCTATTTCGGTACTTTCACGATTAGCAGAAGCGACAAGCTGATGAGTGTAGCAAAGTTATAACGCGGGCGATGAAATTACGGGAGGTCTCGGAGTAATTTCCATCGTAACTTCGAGCCACGGCCACGGGATCGATGCAGAATGTCGAATGATCAAAGTTCAGCGCCGCAGAAACGGCGGTTGCCGCTGATCGACGCAGCGCTGGCGAAAATCGGACCGCACCGCTTGGAAAGAGAATCGGACAGGTGCTGAAGCACTGATGTGCTGGGTACCAGATGAACATTGAACGGACAGAGGTAGAGATAGACAGAGTGCACCGTGGAACAGGAGTGATATAGTCGAAAAGCGTGATACAGAGTCGACAAGGACGAACTTGCACTTTATGCACGTATGAATACCCGCGCGTGAACTGAATGCTTGTACAGAGCTTACACGCGGTCGAGCTTACCAGAGATTCGGGATCGAATCACTTCGTGAATCACGTCACAACGACCTTTCGTTTTTGAAGATCGCGATTTCGCGATCGAACCAATCCCGTCGGACAGTCCGGTGCCGCTTAGTTACCTCTTCCTTTTTTCCTATTTTTTTTTTTCTTTCATTCACGGGAAAACCACTGATCTATTCAATGGTGCCGCGGCAACTTCGAAATCCTGGCGAATCGTTCGTGAAAAATGAAAAGGTCGCGCAGAATGTTCGTCCGGCGAGCAGGGTGGGAAAAGGTGGCCGCAACTGGCGGAGAATCGTGACGGTAGAGAAACGAAAGAATTTTAATAGGAGGCCAATTCGTCGCGTCGACTACGTTTATTATAACAAGGGCGGCTTAAAACTTCCGAAATATGGAAACCACCGTTCGAATTCCGTTAATCGTCGGCTTCTCGTTGGAATCTGAATGACCAGGGCAGAGGAAACCACGAACTAAGATAATAGACCTACGTCGCGTCGCGATTATGACGGTTAATTAAAGGGTGCACGGACTCGATAGTAATCTCTGCTTAAAAGGGTGGTTATCTAGAATCCAGGTCCTGGACAAAAAGTTCGAAGGATCGGATGGGTCCACTTGTTGGTCAATGTTTCTTTCGATGAAAAACGAAGAAAAACGTCTACGCTTGTACATTAAAGGGAAAATGAACACTATTGTTAAAATAGATTTAATCGTTACTATCATCGATCTTTATCGGACCAAATACATTATTCAGGATGTGGATTAAAATCGTGTCCCCTTTGTTCCAAGCACGGAATGGTTCCACGACGATTCAGTGTCAGCGCCGGAAGAACTAGCCGAAAACAAGGAGCAGTAGAATTAATTGGACTCTTCGCCAGGGGGTTTGACTCCGAATTGCTCCGTAACGCGAGAGACAACCGAGCGGAAGCGCGCGTTGCGCGCCGCCCGTTTCAAGAAACTGCAATCGTTGCCATTTGATCCGTCTCGCTGCATTTAATCTGCTCGAATGTCTCTGGTTAACGCGATCGGTGTTCTAACGAACGGGCGGCAAACTGTTTGGAAGGGAAAATTTGTTAAACGATAGTAGTCCCGAGGATACCTCGTGCGTTGAAATATCGCGTGGAATAAAGTTGTCGATATCGTGAAACGGTTCGACGTTGGAATGAAATCCCGTATCGAGGTTGTAGGAACCGCGCAGAGTGAAAAGCGTGAAAATGGCCCGCTTCGTTTGGCCCAGGGCGAAATGCCCCTGACGCAGCTTGATCGTACGGATCTCCGTTGTTCGCGGACAGTGATCTGACCGACTTTTTTTTTTTTATTCGCGCGATAACAGCAACGACGCGACGTATGTAACGACGTACGATCTGTGTTTCTAGATTCCATGGTGCGAGAGATCATCGTCGAAGCTGGACAGAACGTGACGCTGAATTGTCCGGGGGTGACGGAGAATTTGATGGTACTGATGCTGGAATGGCAAGCGGATGGTATGCGGCTGGTGGAATACAGTAGCAGCGCCGTCACCGTGTGGAAGTACCAGAACAGGGTGTCGTTGTCGCCGACGAATTACGCTATTCAGTTCCAACCCGTCACGGCGCAGGACACCGCCGAGTATACTTGCTTGGTGAACAGCCGCACCATGCCGGAGGCTATCATCAAGCTGATAGTTCACGGTGAGTATTTATCCCTTTAAGTACTTTTTTTATGGTCGAGTCGTCCCGCAGAGATTCAGTTTCATAAAGTCAGCTGGATGTTGAATTAAATTTGGCGAGGGTGAAAGTAGTGTTCCATCGCGAGAATTCTTTCCCGAGAATTCTCGGGGAACTATACAATTGCTTCTTTCTCAAATCTCGAGAAGGTGCGATATGTCTCGAGGAACTTGAGTTTAAGAAAATTATTGCAAATCTCATTTATAATCTCATTTGCGAGACCACACGAATTGAAACGATCGGCAATCACGCTGTAAATACACGAGTTGTAAAAATAATCTCGCGAAATCCCTCTGGTCCAGTATCGCGAGTGAATTAAAAATTAACAGAGCATCGCGTTCACCGTCGCTTGGCAGGACGCCAGCGTGCGAAACGAGTCAGGTATATTTGCGTTTTAACCTTGACACTTCATGATTCTTCGCTTACCTTTAAAATCCTGTCCAGTGTGTCCGAGCGAACTTTTAATCGAATGTATTGTAACCGTAGCAGAAAGTGCATTACGCAAACGTATCGTTCTTGAAACGGTACCTGTTGTTAATTATTATTACAAATACTTATTATTATAAGGAACAGTCGCGAAACTAACGAACGCAATTCTCAAGCCTTCCGGGATCGCAAGACTCAGCCATGCGGTAACCGAATTTCTGGCAACTTCGATCCCTTGATGCTTCGACGATATTGGATAAACTTGCGGGCCAGAAGGGCGAAATTTCCGACGCGATGTTAAGGCAATTTACATCGCCGTTCGGATAATCGGCGAAACTCCCGCGAACGTCCATCGAAATTGTACATCGACGGCTCGCGATCGTTAGATTTATGATTACTATCTGCAACTGCGACGAACAAGTTGCCGCGATCGTCGGGAAGGCGTCGATAAATCTTTCGACCGGTGAAAAGGGAACACCAGCGCAGTCCCCGCTGTAGAATTCTTTTTTCGGCCCCGATCCACTAGGAGTCGCGAAGGGTCGCTTCGAACTTTTGAATGCGTTTCTTCTGTTCCTCGTGTTGTTAAAAATGAAGAAAACTTTTCCGGTGCACTTACGTCGCTTTTAGCCGGTTGCTCTGCGCAGAAGGAGCCCCGGGACCTCTGGGAATTCGCTACAAGACTCGCATCAACCGCTCCTTGCTTTGAACGTAGAAAGTAAAAATCCTTTGGCTGTGTACCCTCCGTGGGAGGGTTGCAATATTTCGCGGAGGGTCGGCAGGGGTCAGTGCTGCTTATAATGATGGAACGAAACGCTTTGTTTGGTTGCTCAGACGCACCAAGAGGATGGAAATTAGTCGACCCTTTAACCCAAACTGGCGGGTAACGACCATTCTTTCGTTCATCCGTTCTGGCGTTTCGCAATTTGTATTTATTGAACTGGTTCGTTGGGGAAAGTCGGCAAGTTTGCACAAAGTTCGCGGTGAAGTTCGCGATTCCGACAAAAGAGCAAAGGGGACGGAAACTGGGGAAGGATGAAGAACTAGCACCGTAGCTCCCTTCCTAACTACCTCGTTGTCCGCCGTCCTTCTAATGCTTTATTTTACAGCCGAGTTTCTCTCTGCTCGTCGCGGAGTGTTTGCTCTAAGTATTTACGGCTGATTTGAATTCGTCACGTGCTACCTACCGCGTCAAAAGCTAACTTTTCCGAGAATCCCATAGGCACCGGAATCATGGGAGTTCTCGTTAAAACTTCTCTCGCATAACTTGGCTGGAAGTTTTGAGTGCGCGCGCGTGCTCACCTTCTGCCACGAAAGACAGGGGCAAGGTGCGAGGGAGAGAGGAAAAGGGAAAAAAAGAAATCGAAGCCCCTATAGCGTTATGTCTCGGTCATTTGCATTCAATGCACGATCCGCGACTCCATTTGAATAGGAAGTTTCCCGCGGCTGAAACGAACTGCTCCGAAAAAAATAGATTCAATATTTTCTCCGAGATTCCTTTTGTTTCCCCCGCAGGAGCAAGAAACAAACGGCGATTCCGCGGAGAATTACCAATGGCGTGGTCGAATAATGTATTCCCGCGAATCTGCAACGTTTTACAATTTTTCAATTTTACCGCTACGCTCGAGTCGGGATTAATTTATCCTCTCGTAAATGCATTAATGTATATATGTAAATGAATCAAACGTCTCTATTTGTATATGTATGTACAATTGTTCCTAAAACAATATACATTATTTTAAAGTGTAATAGATTTGTATCCATGTATGTATATTGCTTTAGGAATAATGGTCTTGTCAGCAAAATAACGAAGTTGCAAGTGAAACTAATGCACTGCATGAATATCTTTTTGGCCCACTGTATAAATTAGTTGAAACCGATGAAAGCTATCCATCCGACGAAAGGGTAACAGAGCCAAATATCGAAGTCGATCGTTGATAAGGTTAATCGCCGCTGTGAAAAGTTCGTATTCGAAGGGAGAAAGCGTCGATAGACGACGAACATTGAGAGGAATCTTTCGTGTTCACGCGGTACCGATTTCAAATACCTACTCTCGGCTCGCCTTTTATATCGTATATTCCGCTCGGCGCGTGATGGCGTTCGGAATTCCGGACACGTAGCGTTTCAGCGGTAACCAATATCCGCGTTATATCAACCATTAAAATGAATATTTCTCGAGTCCGGGGCGGGCGTGGTTTCGTTGCGCACCGTTTTCCGTCGAGGAACTACCCACCCCCCTTCGTTTCTTTGGTGAAGGGGAACTTCGCGAACTTACTTACACGCCGCATATTTCAGTTTGACTTTTCCATCAGGACGAGACGCCTCGGCAAATTCCACACGGTGAAACTTTCTTACCTGTGTGTGAGTTTTATGAATCTTGAAAGAAACCGTGGACGTGCCATTCCAATTGCAACAGTAATAACCGACTGCTTCGTTACGTTTATAACGACGGCAGCGGACGAATTTTGATTCGCCGGATCTAGCTTGAAAAAATTAATCGCGTCTTCGGTACGTTGTTATAAACGTCGACACTCGTTTTACACCTACGGAAATACGTGGTACTATGGGTCGTTTTACCATCACTCGCTTCCGTTTTATCTAAAAGTTTCACGAACCGTACTGAAACGCGGACAGACACTGTAACGAAAGAAGTGTTTCAGTGTCCTTCAGCGGTCGAAATCTTTGAAGCTGGCCGTAGTCGGACGAATATTTGGACCGAAAGTTGAGCCCCTTTAAGAGCGGCGTAAAAGCCCCACAAAATGGAACGCTTTTCCGTGATTCTCCAAGCAGATTTTCTGAAAGTCAAATCCAATTCGCCAAAGAAACGCATCTAGGCAGAAGCGATTTTCGATCTTTGAAAATTCCGTCCCCGTTTCCCGCCGTCGCCTTGGTACGTGGAATTTAATATTTTTTCATCTTCTTTCCTTCTTTTTTTTATCTACCATTGGGCCAGATTTCTCTTGGCGACATTAAATCACCAGGAAACGACCAGGCATCACGCGAACCAACCAAGTGACGAAATTCATATTGTTTATACGAATCGTAAAACCTTCGCTTTTTTTTTACTATCTCTTGGAGAAGCCTCGTGAATTTTGAATTCGTTTTAGAGGAAAATGTTTACTAGATTCTTCTCGTTCTACGGCGCCGAAACTTCGCCAAGGCGATGAGGCAGTAAAGTGTATCTTAAAATACATAGTAAAAAGCAGACGCATCTCCATACAAGATAACAGTAAAAACCTTCTACTAAAATATTAAATACTCTCGATACTCCCCAACCTCTGAATCAGCCGTTCTCTGGAAACCAAATCCACTATTCAGAGAGCTAGTACACCCTCGAAAGAATCATCGAAATGCAAATACATACGATTGTAACTTCGAAACACGAACTCCAGCCCGTAACTCACGTAAATCCCGAACCCCGTTCCACGTATCGAAGGCATAGAACATTCCTTGATCTTCGAGGTTCGTTCGCCGCGAAAATTAACGACGGGACAGCCGCACGGGGTGCACAGGGGGCGAAATATCGGGAAGGAAAATAAACGACAGCGCGAACGAGAGGAGAAAGTAGAAGAACAAAGGCGAGCGGGGGCTCAATAACGATCGTCGCTTTTGTTACTCCGCCTCACACGAGCTGTACCTTTGTTTTCCCCCCGTTTCTTCCCCTCCTTTATTTCCCTGAATAACACCCCCTCGCCCCTTTATCGGCGCGCGAAATCCATCGAAGATAACTACGTTTCCAGGGAAATGGTTCGGTCGGATGTGGTCTTGGTGCGCGAACAACGCGCGCAGCCAAAGAAAGGTGCACGATTGAATATGGAAGGGGCTTCTAGGCCGTTCTCGTTAATCTTCAAAGGGCCACACGAGCATGGGCCAACGTTGAAATTGAATAAATATTTTCGCCTTTTGTCGATGCTCATGGGACGCGTATGGGCGAGAAACGCTCGCGGGCATACTATGTGCCTCGAACGTTGAAAGTTCGTCTGATTTCCTTTCGCCCGCGGATAAAGCGAGCAGAAACCGATGTGCTTTGCGTCTGTTCTCTCTTGGTTCAAATAAAGGGGGACCAAAGAACGAAACAGTCGTTGTCCAACAAGCATCGTGTAATCAGATAACACAGAAACGCAGCAGTTTTCTCAGGTAGACATTTGCCACGCGGCCCGCAGTTTAAACTTGTCTCGAAAGGCTCCTCGGACGCACGGTCACCAGGTAACTGCGAAGCGGGGCGCACCAACGCACCCCTATTCCTTCTATTCATCGGTTTTTATGAGGACGCGCGTGCGCGATCCGATTCCTGGCACTTTGTGTCTACGTTTACGGCTCGCAACAGCGGCAATAGCGACAATGGGCGAAAAACACGAGTCGAAACGAACAAGCAGCATTGTTGGCCACTGCGGACCGCTGCCGACTCGCGGTTTCAAATTCGATCCCCCTTTTCTGCCCGTTACGCGACGCTTCTTTGTCTCTTCCCACTGTCACGGATTCTCTATATTTTTTCTATTCGGCACTCTATCAACCCGGCGACGAGAACTCCACTAAATGAACCGAAACGTCGATATCGGTGCACGTCGCTCGTAAATCACATCAGCTAAAAAAATCGCGAGCTTCCGATGATTGACGGCTCGGCAAAGGAACGAGGTGTTGCGAGCCTGGCGAACTTTTTGCGTTTGTCTCGATTTGAAGATAATTCAACGCGATCTGGAATATCTGGTGAAACGAAAAAAAAAGAGAGGACCTCCTCCCTTCTTCTGGATCCCCATTCATCGGGAATTCGTTAACCGGACCATGCAATCGTTTATTGTCGCCTTTGACACGATAATGCTTCGAACTCGGGGTGGTTCCGGGGGAGGACATTCGAGAAAGGGGACGAATGTGCGCGTGATTCCATTCTTCTCGCGAGTTTGAGGCGGACGGCACAAAGCAGACTGGAATTATCATGCCGCTGCGCTGGTTTACTGCATCGGAATCCGGTGTTCAGCGAGCCGGGCCATGAATAGGTGACGGTCGTTTAATAGCGCCACGGGTTTTTTTTCTCGACTCGTGACGAAACCATTTCATTCATATGCATGACGGACTGTGCCGGAGTAATAGAGACAGGATGACGGAATAGGGGACGATGGCGGGCGAACGGGGGAAGAAACATCGTGGAATCTCCGCGGTGCCTAACGAGCCACGATTATTCTCCGAATAACAACCACCCGCAGACGCGCTGGATCTTTGCATGCCAAACGCGTCCGCGGTGTCTGTTGAATCAATTCGTCGCCCTAGGAGGACGGATACTCCTTTTTCCGCGATTCGACGAAGCGTTTGTTTCTGTGGACGCGGCGCATCGAACATCGATGCAAATCAAACGAGCGCTGATTTTAATCAGTTTACGGGACGCATTGAAAATACCATCGTGAAAGCATCTTGGCTAGACAGATAAATCATCGAAGAGTCCGCTGTTGTCCCTACGATCGAATCGAAGTACATAAGCATAAGTGTTTGCTGGGGAACGCGGCTGGTGTAACGAGGCGAGTTGAGATTTTGGATTTTCAACGATGAGATCGTTCATTACAATAGTAGTAACAAACGTTTTCTCGGGTAACGCCTTCCGTTGGGTCGCGGCTTTACATGTATAATTGGGGCGAATTAAAATGTCTGCCAGGGATTTTCGCGCGGAGTAGACATTGCAAGACGAAAGGAATCTCCTTGTAAACGGTAGAATAAAGCGTCGAGGACGATTCACCGCGTCGGTTGCGAAGAGTAAGTGGAACAGCTGGTCTAAAGCCGGGGAGGGTGAAAAACAGTTGGGAAGGACACCGATGGAAGGAAGACGCCATGGCGAGAAAGAGGGATTGCGTCCCTTCGCGACGGGGAAAATAAAATGTCTCTTTGTATCTTGCCAGAAAAGCCTTTCCCAACGTCCTCCCACTGTTTCCACCCATCTGCACATCCCCTCTCTTTTCTCTCGTCGACGTAGCCGTTTTTGTAGCTACATCTCCGGCTGAATCGAGTTGCACTTGACACGATTTCCAGTCGAGGAAATTGCACAATGTATCCCCGTAATCAACGCGGTCAGGTCGGCGATCGAGTTAATGGCATGTACGACGCGCAAGCCAGCGGTTTAGGGGTGGTTTTATCGTTGACTTTGTCTACCGGTCACGTGTGCAAGAAAACTAATCGTTCAGCGGGCGCTGGGGGGTGGTTTCACGGTTACGTTGTTCAAGTATTGGTTGCTTAGACGTTCGGTACACGAAGGGATTAAATAAATTTGAACCGTACGACACTTTAAAGCTGGAGTCCAAATAGGGTGTCAATTAACATTCTAAATGGCATCGCTTGCTTTTAATCTTAACCGTGACCGTTTATCATTGTGCAAGAAGGCTCGTCGAAACGGGATAAGTCTGGCAAGTGTCTGCGGGGCTCGACGAGCAATCCGTTCTGGAGTAACGAGTGTATTTTTAGACGTATTTCATCAAGGGCCTACATGCCCCAGGCCGTACGAGCCGAATAGTCAGATGTGTTCGCACAAGTAGGTCGGTCAGGTGAGACTCGTGTGACGAGCCCGAAATGGATAAAGCCGAAACGGAGAGACCGTTTCAACGGAGAAAATAAAATTTCTCATCCTCAAGATTGCTTCGCTGCTTGTCTTGTCGGCGTTATTCTCGGCTCGAAGACACTCGCCTTTTTTCGGCAGTGCATCCCCTCGCTGCCACTCCTTATATTCTTTCTTTCCTTCTTTCGCCGGGGCATTGATGCCAACGAATCGCGGAAACTATCCGCGGCCCAAATGACTAAAAAATCGCCAGCCACCGCCTCTCCCATTTTAGAACTTAACCTCCGACGAGTGTTTTTCCATTCATCCCCTTTCCATCCCCCGAAGTGGACCAGCAACCGCTATCCCGTTCGTAGAATTTCTTGTACCGTCCGATAAAAGTTTGAGATTGGAGCGAGGGACGGAGAAACAACCACGAATACGTCTTATGGAAATCGAGTCTCGAGGAATTATTTATTATTCATTGACTAGAGGTTTGCTTTAAAGTGTATCGGGGCAACTGCTTTAGTATTAAAGGTTTCTCAGCAAACGGCAAATCGCGCAAGCGTGAAATTTAGCTCGCGACGCTACGTGAACAACAGTCATCGTGCCGAACACGATCGAAGGAAAAAGCTGCGAGTTGGTTCGCTACAGTGCAGCTGTTAGCAAACGCAACAAATCTTCTGGCCGCAGGCTTGCGGCTATCGAATTTCGGTAATTCGAACGGTGCGAGAATTTCACGCCGCAGACCGTAAAGATCGCCGGAACCACTTGTAAATTTCCCGCCGCAATTAGATATCTCGCCGCGAGTAAGCTGCGCGAGTTCCAAGAAGACGGGTGAAAAAAATCATCGCAGCGTTCGATGGACTCGGCCACAGAGACAGTTCAATTAAGTAGCTCGCGAAGCTGACCCGTGCTCGCGATTCATTCGTTTCCCGATAATATTAAAAGATCTGTCAACCGAGCGACGTGGGTGCCGCGACCAGAAAATATGCCAGCTTGGTTTGCACGCGGGGGGTGCACTGCGAGTGTCCGTCTGCTCACTGGGGACCAATTGAATTCAACCCTGAAAAGGATGTTACTGCCAGTGTGACGACAGATGCGAGGATATGAGTATAATACGGGAGAGTGTGCGCAAACATTTCCGTATGTATCCCGTTCTAGAGTGACGCGGATGTAGAGGGTGATTCATGCGCGACGATCCTTCATCTAGACGAACTGTTTGCTCTGACGAGATAGAGGCATTTACCGTGGAAATATTTCTTGAAATAATATTGACCCGAGCCTGAAATAATCTAAAAATTAATCTAAAAATTCCCTCTCATTTCCCCTGCCGCCCCGTATTTACCTTGGAACAGCCTGTACTTTACGAGTGCACAGTCACTCGAGCACCACACATGGATACGCACGAACAGTCGCAATCGTGCTAGGTTAAAGTGCGCGCGGAATTCCGCTATACGGTAGAAAATGAAATCGCAGAAAGGGTGGTTGAAGCCGGGTGAAATTTCAGTAAATTCGTAAGTAAAACCGGCGCTGGTCGAAAATCCCATTTTCACTGTATAACTGTCGCCTGCAGCCTTGGAGTCGAGTACAGTTCAGGCTCAGTGAAAATGAATGCTCGGCTTTCATCTTGTTCATTCAGGTGATACGTATAATAACGGACCGAGTGGTTATATCAAACGCGACGACTTTTCTCTCCCCCTTTCTTCAAGTGGCTTACGACTCGTTAACGCGCGTGCCGTACTCCCTTAACGAATTATTCCACGGATTTATCGGAACGTCAAGATTTACTTGACAAGCAAACAGCCCTGCGGAAGTTTAATGTCGCCCTAGGATACACCGTGACTCCTATCAGTTCGCGTTGCTCCACTGGAGCACAGCCAACGCTTTCCTCGTCTTTGGTGCTACAATATCACAGAACCGGACCGCCGGCTCCGCATCTCTTATTGTTAGTCGCAAAAATGACAATCCGAGTTTCCGTTCTCCCTCGTTCATACAAGAACTCGGGCTGTTTCTGTCACTCGGGACTTACATTTCGCTTATCCCCGACCTTTCGCACGGATCGAAGTTAGTTACAGTTCGTGAGCTACCCTGAGCTTGAATCGTCCAACTTGCAGAAGTGCCCTGGCTATCGAGCAGCAATTAGCGAAATCACTTTGCAAATAAATCATTTCCGCGAAGAGGAATTAGCTTACGGATGTTCGGAACTTTCCGGTCTCGATAGTGATTTTCCTTAATCCCCGGCTAATTAAGCAGATGGTTTTTCATGTTTCAGCATCCTGTTCGTAATTATCGACACGGGATCGTCAACAGAATTCTAGTTTCTCTTCGGTCGCTGTGGATACGCCTTTTTATATTCGAAAGGGCAGGCGAGTTGCATTCATACCTTTAGACGCGGAAAGATATCGGAAAGTAGGCAACCAGAAATTCGGCGAGAGCCGTGCACGAGCGTCGTTAACATAAATTTCCTAAACATCCTCGAGAACAAAGCGTGCCAACGTTTCGCGGACCGCGAGACAAGCGGCTGCTTCGCACGGAAAAGTACACCAGCAATAGAAAAGTTCTCGAGTTGAAGTGGCGTGCCGTGGCAATCTTGAATTAGCATACCGTTCGTTACTAACCGGATCGGTGAGCAATCTAGAAGCTGGCGGTAACAAGGGGCGAATTCTTTTTTAGAGCCGCGTGTCTCGTGACGCCGAGTAGTTAGCTTTGTCGCGTTCTGCCTCTTTACTGCCTGGCTAGTAAACAAAACTGCTTTTCCTGGAAAACCAATTACATAGGTTCGCATTGGATCTATCCTGTATGCAGGGGCGTGTCTGCGATATTGCGATTTGTATCGGGGCCACCGAATCTTTCTTCGTTGAAGATATTACTCGGAAAGGTTTTAACGTTCCACGAACGAATGCGATTTTATGAACCCTGGACTCACCGAATTACAGAACGGTTCGTCAAAGGGAGGAAACGGTGACCCAGTTGTCAGCCGTGGTTTCGCCCGATAGTTCTCCGCGTGGACACGAAATTAAAACAGTTACGAACCTTCCTTTCGAAACCGGCGAGGAAATCGGATAATCAGAAGAGAGAATGGCAGCCATCGACCAGGAGGAGCCGATACATGCAAATGAACGGAATGAATACGAAGGAAGAACAAGCCGAACAGAAGGTGGATTAATGGCCGGTCGTTGGACCGTACGAATAAAAAGTAAATGTCGTGTGGAAGTTGATTCGTCGACTAATCGAAGGACGTGTTGCGCGAGCGGCGGTATGCAAGAAGCGTGTACACCCGAGAGGCCGATAGAAACGACTGCGGATACGCTTCCTTTTTCCACGGTTTTCCTCGTCTGTTGGCCGTGCTCCTTTTAATTGAGGCATTAACCAGGCGACGACAATTTATTCCAATCGATCGGCAATTACCTAGCGTCCCAGAAGCGGAAACGTCGCGCCGCGCCGCCTCGTGCGAACAGTTCAATCTACGTTGAATGCAGTGGAAACATCTTGCTTCACAAATAGAACATGATACGGCAAACAAACTTGACGATCGTTGAACATCGCCGAGTCCTTCCGGTCCGCGCCGTGCACGCGTTATTACCTGCTTGATCGACGTTCACCTGTTACTCCCTCTCGTTCGACCACGCAACCGTTCCTCCCTAGCCGGGCCGTAATAAGTCGTCGGTTACGCCGCGGCTTCGGGCTAATCTCTGAACTTCCCATGCAATTTATAGGCCGCACGTAGGCGAGCGCGCACCTACCGGCGGATTCATTATTTTCTCAACTACGTTCATTACGTGTCACCGACAGCCAGCGTTCTGCAATTTACTTTCCATCCCGGGAACGATGATTTAGGCCGATGGGGGACGAGATTTAGAATGTGATTAAGCTGGACGAAATTTCGCTATCGCAATGGATACTCTGTAATTAGCTGAAGAAATATTCGTGGAATTGCTACCTAAAATTGCTTTGATGAACTAGAAATGGCTCGTTACGAAATTTAAGGTTCAATAATAGCGTCGCGTCTGACCAGTGGGTGACTCGTTCTACTGCACGGCCGAGCTCCCCAGATATTTCCGTTCTAGAGGCGTTCAAACCGAAACGGAAATCCGTGCTATGTTTTATTTTTGCAGAATCGGGGGCAGAATCGTTGGAAGTAAAGTGCGATTAGTCAAGTAATCGTCTTAAAGAAGCACAGCTTGTAGACCGACACTCGATTTCGCGAGATAAACTACGACGACTCACGTGTCCGGCCGGTGACTAAAAGGAGCGATTTAACATGTGAGCACTGAGCATGCTACGATATATAAACGTGCCCGCCGACCAAGAAAGTACTCCGATTACCAAGATAATGAATCGTCGGCTGAAAAATAGCCACTTTCCTTAAATAACTCGCTAATCCGTACGCCTGTTCACGGTCCTCGTTAAATTTTCGGCATTGTACCGTAATGCTTCCGCTCTGTCTTTCAACGAGCATGCAACGTACAAACGCGAGGCCTCATTTTCTCCTGGCTGGCTGTGGAAAATGGAATGGATGTTGTTTCCTTGCGACGACTGCTCGATTACGAGAGTCTGTCCCGAGTGAAATTTCGCGAGGCGAGTGATCTTGACAGATGGAGGCTCGTTTGATTAAGATACATAGTTTTTCTTTGACTTTTGATAAGCGTGCCGTTCCGACAGTTATTTGATGGGATTCGTAATAATTGTTGACGCACGATTCCTTGTTGTATATCCTCTTTATGGCGTACTTTGATTTATTAACACTTTTTATTCAAACTGCGTCCAAAGGCAACGTAAAATCGCGCATCAATTTTTGAGTGGTCCTTGTAAAGAGGAGACCCAACCTTTAAATACGTGCTGATGTGGTTGGCGAAAAAAAATTGTTCAAAGCTCGTAGAGATGTTTGATTTTCGTAAATTTTCAGAGTTCAAAAGCACTCTCATTCTTCCACTCCGTTTTCTAATATAAGAGGTACTTTGGAAAAATTCAGTTCAGAAATGTGAAAGCGGAAGCTTTCGCTTTAAAATGAGCCCAGATAGGTTGCTGTATAATTTTTTTTTCATAAAGTTACAGCAGTTCGGAAATCGATAACTTATCAGTCAATATTTAGTGATAGCTTCATTTAGTCGAAATGTGCGTTACGCTTAATGTGACTAAATAAAATTAATTTGATGCAAACATTTTGAGAAGATTAGCTTATTACCTTAATATAATTATAATTATAATTAGCTTATTCTGTCCTGTTTGGAGTTTAATAAAACGAAGCATTATTGAATTAATTAGAAACGATGAGATTCGAAGTGGAATCTGGAAATGAGCATACTCGAATGTTACAACGATTCCGTCAACATAACTCGACGAACATTCAATTGAAAGGCACAGTCTATTTGACTTTCCAGAAAGATACATCAAACTGCAGGGAACGTTATAATGTCCCAAAATCTGAAGTCCTACTTCAAATTTTGAATACGTTCTCCCTACGAGCAAAATCCTAGATAGAAACTAAACTAATATGGATAAAATTAGTCTGCCAGATATTACGCGAGTAAAGTTCTTCTATGACCAAAAAAAATCGTATCGACTGATATGGTCGCCATTAAGAGAGCGGTAAAGGGTGTTAAAGGGTTGGGAGATGCGCTTCGATGTTGCGTTACGTCGAAATCGCATAGCAATTGAATTGAATTGAACGAGTTCACATGTAAATGTAAAAACACCTAGCTTCCCAGACGTATGCCCCTATAAAACTCCAACGGATACCGCACCATTAAAGATTCACTCCCTTTGAACAGCTGAACGGTCGTTCGTGTCCGTGAATTTTACGAGTTTTCCGTAAACTTCATCATCTGACGTTTCCTTGGCATAATTTGGTTCACGCGACTGAGCTTTACGCGGGTCTCTATAAACTAAAATTGAATGCCGATTATTTTTATAATAATAACGATTTTCCCGAACGTTCAAGAATATCCAGGACTGCATATCTTGTGAGATATTCATTTACTTACTACATATTAATTTACTTTCATTGAGATATATGAATAATTTATCAGTATGAAGAATTTATTTGTGCCGCTCGTCATGGCGGAATTATAAACGCACCGTTTATTCGTCGCAGTGAAAGTTATTCACCGGCTGTGCAACTCCTGTAAATTTTCAGGGAGAATTCCTTTTCCCACTTTTCTCGGCGAACCATTATTTAAGTGCTCTTCCCACTTTCCCGTATACATTTGACTTCAACTGCTTCCGGCACTCCTCGTGCTAAACATTCCTGAATGTGTACAACGGTGTAAATGATACACCAGAAACGGTGTTGGAATTAAATTTCAGAAAATTCTTGCAAAGCACCTGCTGCCCTACTTCTTCCCGGCGCACTCCAGGAGCATTTTTTCTACGTTCAACTTTCTACATTGAATGAAGAGCAAAAAATTGTCAAATAACATCGCCGCACTGGCTGTCTCACAGACGAAGGGAGAGTAAATTTCAGCTCGTTTGCATTTCCTTCGAAGGCCAAACATCGTTGGAACTTTTCCAGAAGATCCTTAATTGGATACTTCTTTTTTGCACGTAGCTTCTAGTGGTTCCCCTGTGTGTGAACAAAGACTCGAGGTTTGAGTTACGCGAGAAGACAAAAGTTAGCCACGATGAGGTCTCACCGGAAGGCCCTTGAATTCTCGTGGTATTCGACGAGGAAATCTTCGACTGAAAATGGGAGGGAAGGGAAACGTGCTTCCTGAAAATTTCAATGCAAATTCGCAGCGAATTTGCACTTCCCTGTGTCGAGGTCCATTCGCAATCGATGCACCCTTACGGGTCCTCGTTCAACTAGGAAATCGATTCAATTGCACGATAGCACGGGTACTGGGTACTTCTCCATTGACACGCGTGTTCGATTTTCAAGAGACAGCTACTCGTCCCATGGCAGGACAGATCGGGGGTCTTTAATCCGTATATAGAATTCCTTGTTCGATTCGGGAATGATTTTAATCTTGCGCACTTTGGAGTATCTACTGAGATATTTAAAATATTTAGTGCTCAGGCCGAAACCTTTGAAGCAGTTCTCTTTTAATTATTTTCGACGACCCTTTGCTCGCCCTCCAGGTGAGTTTAAAGGGAAATACGGGGAGGGAAACAAGGCGTGAGCTTTAAATGGTAGGATGCGTCACTCACGAAACCGCCGGAAGCCTTTTTGCATCGTTTTCGCAATTACCGCCTCAGTTTCAGCGGAACAACGATTAGTCTGCATTAAGAGTCCATATTACGGCCGAGACTCATGCGATGTCTGCGTTGGCATTATGAAAAGAGCACTGGCGCAATGACCTTTCCATTCCCTTTCTGAACTACCGTTCAACCGAAACAACCTAGCCGCTTAACCTTAACCACCTGCGCATCGAAGTTCTTCGAACTTTCAATAGTATCCAAACTTTCCACGCACCACTTACGAAATTTCCAATTACCTCTTACTTTCCAAACTGCTTTCCCCGTCGACGTTATTCTCGCTAAAAACTTGCCGTATTACTCCTCTGTGCCCCATACACTCACGTATGAAGAGTACGAACGACGACGCATCCGAAGGGAGGGAAGGTTTATACTATATAATTCTGCGGGATTGCGGAACGAAACGGTTACTACAATTACTTGAAGCCACCCCGCGCATCTTGACATTCCTTTCAACGTCGTACCCTTCAACGACGCGCGTCTCAGCTAATATCCAACGATTTCTGGATCATGGAAACCTCTTTCCCGCCGAATCGAATGGTTCGATGTTTCCATGAAACTGCTGGCGTCGACAAAGAGGATTTTCATTTTCTTTGCGCGCGTGTTGGAACGCCAACTATGTCCATGCACGAGCCACACCGAGCCCGATACGTCCACGATGACCCTCGCATCTGGACTGTTTTGGCGCGGGTTAATTGCAGATCGGCTATCGATCTAGCAGCGCGAAGAGTGTTCGTATTCATTTCAGGGCTGGTGGCTGGATCGGTCGCGTGATCAACCACTGGCAAAATTCGACTGTCCTCGAACCGTCAGGAGGTGATTGCGTTCGGTGGTGTGTACAACACTCGACGGCATCCGTTCGATGGCCGACCGTGTCGCCCTTTTTCTGAATGTGCCTGTCATCGACGAAATCACGTAGAAACGGGGCAGATGACTCTAGTTTCCTTTGTGCGTGAAAGTCACCGACACGCCCACCTTGTGTTTCGCGGAAAGACCGACGACTCGTGGTTCGCCGAACCCATGGTGAACGTTGGAATTCATCAGTCTGTGTTATATGCGATCCTCGCGGGACCAAGGTCGTTTGCGGTTCTCCCTCGAAGCTGCTAACGCAAACGATATGCTTGGTCCAGGGCACGATGAACGAGGTGCTTGATAGCTTCGCAAGCGATTACGTAAATATCATTCACGCGTGCCTTTCGTTGCTGTACTAGATTGAATCGAATAGCACATTCAAAGCACCACTAAACATTCGAAGTTAAATTAAAATCTGTGATACGCAACTCGGACCATTCCAAAACGTTCGATCCAGACCTGAAGAAACATTCGCTTAAATCTACGCGTTACTCCGCCACGATCCGATCTTATTGTTAGAGACAACCCCGTTACAGTCCCGCCGTTCCGTTCGTAGGAAACGATAACTTCCATTGCCATTGAGCTTGGACTAATTGCAGCTGACAAGTGACCAAGGGGGAACGGGGTTAGACGTTGTCCGGTTTGGCTTCGCGGTATCATAACCGATCGGTACCGAAAGCCCTCGCAGTCGTATCCGTGGGCTGCGGAGAGGTCGAGCGGAAGGCGACAAGGTTCAGGCGGTTGCACGTTGCCCTGGCCAGAGATGAATAATGCAACGCATCACGTCAACCGAACCGCCGCTGCAAATCTCATCCCTCGAGCGATTCTAGCGTAGTCTCCTTCAGCTGTAGCGACTAACTCTGCTCTCTTGTCCTCCGGTTCGAGTCGTCTGCCCCGGCTGCTCGTTTTCTGCCTTCTTTTCCCGTCCTCCCTCCATTTCCGCCCGCCTTCCACCTCGTTTCCTTTCCGTCCCTCTTATATCTCGTCTCGTATTATCTTCTTCCAAGTTCCGCCCCCCCGCGGCCTGGCTTCTGCTAGTCTTACTACATTTCTTTCTCGCCTGTCGCTCCATTGTCTTTCTTTCTTTCTGGTACGTACTCTACTCACCGGAAGCCCGTCTCCACCCCCTCGTTTCTTTTTTTTTCCTCCTTCTCCCTCGACTGCACCGTGCCATTATCTTTCAACTGCGCCCCCGATTCCTCGCCTTCAGACACGACGTCGGTTAATAGGTTTACGATCGGCCGGTTATTAATGGGCGGCTCGTTACGCGTCTAACTGCCGATGGAAAGTCGACGTCGATGGTGTGGCTGGTAGTTTGAGAGTTATAGATCGGGCTGAAACGCGACGGTAAACCGTGTGTAATGGGTTCGTTTGTATACGGGGTGACTAACGCGCTCACTGTGTTTAGCGAGCATCGTTGAAACGTTGATTACCGTTGCTCTTATGACAAATGTACGCCTAGTGGCCCAGATCGAGCTGATAAAACAATAAATTCGATCTGATACGGTGCACGTTGGACGTAAATGTGTACATTTGTGTACAGCAGTAGGAAAGAATGTAACGCAAGCCATGAAAGATGTATAGAATTTATTCTCGCGATCAGTCCATTTGCGTAATTATTCCATGTCAGAGCCTACGACTGATACGCGGTGCGTTTGCCGTGCGGGAATGAGAAATGCTAACTCCACGTCGCATCACACTTCTCATCTCCGTCTGGCATCGCATCTGATTTCGAATCCAATTACTCTCCTTCGCTGTGAGGCGAGCTAGCCTTCTCTCGCGAAAACTCGTGTCGATTGAGTATCCACTTTCGTGATACTTCGATACGATTGGTTCCCTCTTCGCGGTATACATTATATTACGAGGGGGAAAAAAGTAACACCTGGCACGAGGATGCACGGTTCCTTCGATCACGCGCCTCGTCTCGATACAGATTTGTAGAAATAATTAGAAGGAACTCTAAATATCACCGACGTCGTTTCAGCATAAACATTGCAGCGGAATTCAGTCCTTTACCTGCCTTTAATTGGAGTATTCGCACTGCAGCTGGATGTACCTGAAAGCGTAAAGTTCACTGGTCCTTTGCCCCTCACCTGTAGCGTCTGACATCGTATCTATTTAAGGATGAAAGATTATGCACGGTTATGAAGCTTTTGCCTCTCTCGTTTACGAACAGTTCCAAAAGAAGTTACCATTTATTCATGCCCACAGTGGGACACGCCATTCTACACGGTTATTCACAGTTCGTGCTACGGGAATGCTTCAATGGACGTCCGCAAACTAAGTTTATATACATCAATGGAAAGATTCTTCTTGGCGCACTTGTATCTACCAACGTTATCTTTCAATTGCAAGAGTGGCCGTGGCATTTTCGAATTACTCGCGTGTCAAGGGAGTATGGCAACGGGTGAAAGGCGATTTCACACCTCGGCTCGCGCAGTTTCCTAAATTGCGGCGCATTCACGCGCGAAGAAAGCAGCCTGTAACGAGGATGGAACGTTTCCGCCGCGACGAGCAAAGATTGTTTCTCGACGAGATTACTCGGCGGCTCCTTAATTATCGCGAAATGACCTTTCATTCCGTGGAAACGGAAAAAACGGACCGAGGATTTTCTTCGAACAAATTGCACGATGACGCAATAGAGTTTCACAAGGAAATTAAGGTCTCCCCCCCCCCGGACTACGACGCGAACAGGACCATTTTCAATGAGACTGGGACGCGTTTATTTTCCTACGTGAAACACGAACCAAAAGAAGGAACTCGCGGTAACGTCGGGTGCTCCCCGGTAGCGTATAATTTCTTAAAAAGCCGAAGGCGCATCTTGCTTCGCGACTGCGACAGCCCATGGGGGAACACTATCTACCAACCTTTTCCATTACCAAATTACCTCTTCTTGAAAATACGAACCGGTCTCTTTGTCCGTGCAATCTGAATCATAGAAGTGCTTCGAGCATACATTTTTCCGTTCGTTCTCTCAATATTTATATTTTCACTCAATCATATTTCCCCGCCGAGGCAATAAATAACGTATCAAATGTTAGGCAAATTGCGGTGCGCAATGAAAACGACGGTTGAACGTTAAAGTAACATATTAATCACCGTAAAAGGTGCACGGCGCACGAATAGTTTTACTAGACACTGTAATGGATCCCGTGAGAAGGATCCCGGGACAGATGTAAATGTGGTTGGACGAGTACGGTCGAGTTTCACGGGGCGGCGATACCGTATAAAAATATAATTAAACCGACCGCCGTCGTTCTTATCGCGATAACGAAGTAAATGATCACCGTGCTAATGTCCGGGCCAGCGTAAACGCGGGCGAGGACGGGGCGGCGAGGGCGACGGGGACGAAACGAGAGGCAAGAGGGTTAATTTCAGAGGCAGGAGACAAAAATTCCGACGAACTTTTAAAGCATTCGACATAAAGGGAGGAGGATTGGTCGGGCTGGTTCTTTATTCCCTGACGAAGCGGGCGCGGCGTCGTACGTACAAACGAGAGAGAGAGGGTCGGAGAAGGATCGAGGGAAAGAAAATAGATTGGCCGCAGGGCAGTTCGGAACTTCTGGAAGAAAAATTGTAGGAAAGGCCACCACGGGAAAAAGGAAATTTCCATATAATAATTAGATCCTCAAATTACTCTAATAAAAGAATATGATTAACTCGGATATCCGCCAGCTTCCTCTTTCGCTTGTACTTCTTTCCCTTTACGTAGACGATGTTTCCGCCGGCACCGACACAGGTAAAACCCTGCGGCCCCGTGTACGTGGGATTTTTTATGGTTTCTGTAATATCTTTGGGGCTCGTTCCGCGAGCAATTTTCCTCCGGCAAACTCCGTCCTACTCTCGATGAATTATCACTGAACCTATTCTTCGACGGAGAACTTAACGGGGGCACGTGTTGACATTCGTCAGAGAGCTGCGGAAAAATTCCGCCGACAATTACAACATTGACCTGTCTATCGTTTCGTGCGAGTTAAATTATTCAGCGCGATGCGAAAATAAAAAAAAAGCCCTGGGGGGGCACCGGGGTACACTGTGTACGACACGTGTCGTTGGTAATTTATTTAACAGGCAGGTGGAATAGGTGGTTAATGATACACGATAAAAGGAACGAACTCATTACCGTGTACAGATCGCTAACATAATTCCCCGACATGTGGGTCGCGCAGCAAAAAAAAAAGGAAGAACGGTGACGAACTATTTCGCCAGTCGCGTCGATCGAGCCCGGAATACCGGCCGCGTTCTCGTGTTTAATTGACATCCATCAAGCGAATAATCACTGGGACGAGCATAATAAACCCAGCGCTTTGTATACTGCCCTTCCGTGTCTATAAACGGGGACGGAGTTAGAGAAATGAGCGGTAGAAGCGCGAAGAGTGTGCAGCGAATTTTCATTACCGTATTGTTTTCGCAAAAAATTCCTTCGACATTGGTTGCTGATGTATTTTCAAAAGCAGCAACCGGCTTGACGAATTTCAATATAGTGTATACGCGCGCATGGTAATCCACGCTTATTAATGGGGCCGCTGTAATTAGTATAACTCTTAATGGATCCTCTTAAACTGGCTGGATTCGCGAAATTGTTTCCAAACGCTCATTCTACGATTTAACATTAAACTCTCTTTGGAAACATGCATGCCTCGCGCAGGACGCGCGCATACGGAGACGAACGAAACCCTATCAAACGTCAGAAGACTTCGATTCTGAATATAAAAATTTCGAACACGTAAGGGTGACAAAATGCAGATGGGGTTCGATCGAAATTTGCATGAGAATGAGCATTACCTCGACAAATCTACCGTGTCGTGTTGGAAACGTGACATCTTTGCACAAGTCGCGATAATTATTTAATCGGACGTGTTCCTGCGACCAGACGTAATTCGAGTCGACATCTTCGATAAATTATTCGACAACGAACGATGTTTCGAATCGCATTGTCCGCCCCGTCGAACATTCCAAACTTTATTTCATTAATTCCTAATTCCCCCGTGTCGCATCATTCGCTAATTGTTTGACGTTCTGACGCTTCTTTTCTCGTGAAAAAGAGTGTTGGCATCCATCGGATAGAATATTCAGTCCCCCAGATAAGTCGTTCCCGTAACGGGACATCAGAGGGGACATCGAGAAGAATCAAGGTAGCACATACAATTCAGTGGAAGTTCCGCGAAGGGGGAAAGAACGCAGACGAAGGAACGAACGCGAAATAATAAATGTCGGCGCATTTATGGATGGTTACGGGCCTGAATAATGCAACCCCACGACGACGTTCCATTTCATACCGTGGTGTTTTTACCTCGAACATTTCTCCCTCGCATACGCGCTGAAACGGCCGATACACTTTGTACGTGGTTCAAGACTCGAAGGATGAAGGATGAAAAGAAGGAGCGATTCCCTGAAGATCCTTTCCTCTCTTGTGATTCGTTTCATCGGTTCGTCAAGGTTCCGTGCTTTGAATGGGTAGAAAACAAAAGATTACGAGGCAAGCGCGATCTGGAAGAAGAAGAAAAAATCAAATTCTAAAAAGAATATTCGAGTGCTTTTCGAAGAAGGATCGCCAACAGTGGAGCTTTCCGGATGATTCGAAAGTTTCGTCGTGCACATTTTCGTTCCACGTGGCAAAGGTTTCCTCTCGATTTACGATCAATGGGCCACGCTGAGATATGAAGGGTATTATTCTTCGCGCTATCTCGGTGGGAGATTCCTAGTGGACCAGTATTTTTCGAAAGGAGCTTTCCTTCCTCGTGCCACGCGCGAGGAGGAAAGGAGCATGGGAAATAGTCGAATAGAAAGCTTCGACTTACTGGAATTAATCGCGCACAGTCTCATGCTAATCCTATTGTAACAATTACAAACGTGCTCTCGAGAAAATGGGGGTCAGGGAACGAGTTGCATTCGCTGGAATACGTTCATTCCTGCAATACACAGGTATGCGCGGTTAAATTATAATGCACGTAATAATCCGCGTTGCTTTATCGAGCTCTCTGCTCGGAGGCGATTATCTTCCATTCGCTATGGCCTTTCTCCGCGGAAACTCGTTAGAGTGATTCTAAAAAAAAGGTTCTAATGTGCTGGCAAGTGAATTAGAGATTATTAACCACCTTTCCCCGAGAGCTGCTTTATGGATGCCCCTTAATTCAATCCTAATAGCAGGTACGACGGTAACAATTTCTGCAGCGCCATAAAAGTACGCCGCTAACAACGTGGCTGCAGTCACCGAGCCAATTTTCACGCACTCTTCTCCCGGTGGCCAACTTCCGTCGTCCTTTTTTCCCCGATACGCACGCATCCCCAATTACCCTAACTTCAGTGACAAACACATTCTCCCGCGCTAACTTGCAAGCAACGACGGCAGGGTTAAAGACACTGGGGAATACACAGCAGGGAACGCTTAACATTATACTGTTCACACCGTTGCGTCGAGCGAAAAACTCGAGCGAACGGTGTTCCACATTGTTCTCTCATCGTGCCCCGTGCACCCGATAATCACACCGGTTCGTTCGCTTACCGTTTACACTCGAAGCAGCGAATTTTTTTCAGTTTCACCTTAGGAAGCGAAAATTCAGCCTGGTCGTACTCTGGTATCGACGTTCGAATGGAACGATCAAACTGTCTGCCCTCGTATCGTTCCCCAATGAAAGTCACTAGCCGATAAGACAAGCTCGCCGCTTAAACTCCCGAGCAATTGCTCTGAGCATTGATCCGAAGTTCTAGCCGAGTTCCTCGCGAACAGAGGAGCCCGGAGTTCACGCTAGCTTTACCCTACTTCGAATAGGAAAGGACGAGCGTTGAGAGCAGCGGTGGAGAGCGTGTAGAAGCCCTTCCTGCTCACCCCCCGCTGTTCTCTTTCTATCGGGCAGTTTGTTCCGCTCTTTCTCCGTTGTCTGCTTTCCTGGGCTTGCCCGCGTTGCAAAACGATCGCGTGTGAATATCTGGACCGTTCTCGTCGGTTGGTCCTGGCAATTCTCCAGCGGCCACTCTTTACCCCGCGTGTCGATCGGCCGCGCCTGTGTGCCGATCGAAAATTCTAGCCAACCTCGAGCTTCTTTCAGTTTGTGTTCACTTGTCACAAAAATGCTCCCCCTTCGAACTACGTAGTTTTCTCTATCGCCCTGTCGCAAATAATCCTCCTAACGCCTGTGTCCATTGATTGTCCCCTCGAGCCTTCCATCAGCCGAAAGTTTTCGACCCCATTCCAGCCGGTTCGCGCGAGATTCAGTCCGATTTCATTAAGGGTCGTCCTCGAGGCGGCACGCAACTCGTGCCCTCGCCTCGGCTGTGTCAAACGCCCGCTAGCTAAATCTCATTGATGAATTCATTTGCATGAGATTCGATGGAACTTCCAGTTTCCTCTTCTTCTGTTCCGTTTCCTCCTTGATCGGGCGTGCGGTTACCAGCGGTTCAGAATTTCCCGCGAACTTCTCGCGACGAGAGACAAAGAGGTGACCGAGGAACATTGGAGGAACGAAGCGGCTGCCCTGGTTATTAAAAGACTAATCTCTCCTTCAGCGACTGCTCGGAAAGCGGAACGTTTCGGGAAGTCGTGCAAATAATTGTACGAAGAACGAGACAAAACAGATAAATACAAGGGCCTCCCCCAAAAATGTAATTTGCAAGGCAGAAAGTCCCCAGTAGCGATGGTTCTAAGGAGCTTGCATTAGGCCCCCAGCCGGTAACTGCCAAACTCAATTTGCGACTGTATTTTAAAGTGGCGTCGCCTCGAACGCAGGGGGGGGGGGGCGAACGGCAAAGTAGAGAATCGTGTAAGCAGAACTATTTCGTTATTTAAATCTATTCTTCTAATAGTCGCCGCGATAATGCGCTGAATTAATCATAAGGATTCCCCTTCTCGCATCTCATTCCGTCCGTTCTCCCCTAAGAAACGAAGCGGCGATTAAAGTTTTGCAACCGCCCCGAAGGACCCGACGAGGATGAGCTGAAAGCCTCCGTTGGAATTGCATAGACACCGCGCTTCACTTCTTTGCTCTTGTTTTGTCTCCGCCAACTTAATCGTTCGTCCGTCCCACCTTCAGCGGCAAATATTATTTCCAGAGTGTTGCCGGAAATTATCACGGCCGATATCACTTTTCAAAGGCCCGTCAAACGGATGCAGATTCTCCAATGATATCACAAGCCAGTCAAGCCCGCGAACGGATTGTACTTCATCGGATTCATCGCTTCTCGGGCGAACTTTTCCTCGAGACTTTGTAGCTCGGCGCATGAATATTACATCAGGATGAGAATAGAGAAAGGGACCGCGATGTTCCCAGCTTTTATCTTCGCGGATGAAACAAAGCGATGCACCGATTATCGAGGTCTTAATCGACCAGCGTAAATTACATAATCGGCAATGGGTTATATTCTGTAGCAGGAGTCTGTGACACCTTTTCAATACTATTCCGTGCCCTCGTTATTACTCGGCTCTTGACGTCGTATATTTCTAATATAGCCTCGGATCATGTATGCATTTCATGGTCCTATTACCCCAGCCGTTTCAGAAATATTCCGCGTTCCTCTTATTTCCATGTTCCCAAGCATTCTGCGCTCCCATTTCTATAATATTATTCTACTCCGTTTCATGTTTTCTCAAATATCCCCCTCACGCCCATCTTTCCCCAAACATTTGTCCGCCGTTGCTCGGTTTCGCAGCCGGATGTCGAATAGCTGCACAATAAACAGGGTTACAGTTACCCCTCCCGGCATTACGGGAATAATCTTTACACGCGATACTAACCAGTCACCCTTCGCATTCTGTTTCAGGTACGTATTATAATCATCCACGGGATTGGCGCTTGACCCGCGAACGATACCGGTATCACCGTTCTCGTTAATCGCGATCCAATTGACGCCATTATACCCAATTAGCGGCGTAATGTGATCGTAGAACCAGGTCAGTGTAGAATATTTCTGATTTAAGCACTTATCGATTCTGTTCGTCGCGAATTTGCCCCGATTTTTCAGCATTTGCACGCATTACCGTAACGACGCATTAATTGCTTCATCTTGAACGCAAGAGTTAATTTTACGGGAATAATGAAACTTTGCTCGTTACGCGGAAAATGAAATTCGTTTCGTCAGAGTTCCGAAATGATTTTGCCCCGCGACAGAATGGAAATCAACCAGTGTCCCATCATCCGAGTGTCTCCATAAATATTGACTTCCTATCGTTCGCAAGCATAACCCCAAGGAGAGATTTTGCCTTTTGGCCATCGACCGACGTCGGGATGAACGTAAATTCGTTCGGATTACCGAGGCCACCCGTCCCTCGATCTCGATATCTAATCTTTGACCGCGTTGTACGCCGATGTTGGAAGCCCTACGATAAGTCAGGACCTCGTGCAGTTCCTGTGTTTCTACCATTCCTTTCAGTCCACGTAAACAGGTTTTGAGGCTCGCGTGGGATTTTTCATCAATTTTCCCTACTTTCACGAACCCTATGCAGTAAACGGTAGATCGTCAAATCTTGTGATATAATAATAATAATAATAATATATTTCATTAATCAACGGGCTAGAGAACCCTTTAGTATACAGGGGATTGTGTCACATAGAGAATAATAGTATCATATACAATATAAAGTAAGAGCAGAATTACAGAGAAGAATAACAAATGAAATAGGATAAAATAATAATAAAGTAAAATAATAATAGAGTAGAACAGAATTTCAGAAAAGAATAACAATTGAGACAATTGAAATAAAGTAAGATCCAATCAGATAAAGTATAATGTAATAAGATAAAATAAAATAAAATAAAATGAAATGAAGTAAAGTAAGGTAAGGTAAAGTAAAGTAAAGTAAAGTAAAGTAAAGTAAAGTAAAGTAAAGTAAAGTAAAGTAAAGTAAAGTAAAGTAAAGTAAAGTAAAGTAAAGTAAAGTAAAGTAAAGTAAAGTAAAGTAAAATAAATCAAATAAAATAAAATGAAGTGAGAAGGTAGTTCTTGATTCCTGAAAACGGAAAGATTAGTAACTATTTACGATTTACAATTTACCGCGATTAATACGGATTGCTTGAACGATATGAAGGAAGTCCCGAAAAAATTGAGACAATTGCAAAATTTGTTCGCGTTGGTGCATAAGCGATTGAAGCAATTAAATTTCCCACAGAGAGTCCGGTGAATGTTCGTGTAGAATAAAGTATGCATCCTAGATTGAAAGGTGGATAATTAAAGTTCGGTGTATTTCGGTGGGGATATAATAGTTTCATTAATCGATGTTTTGCGGTCTGGCCTATCTCAATGGAGAACGTAGGGCGAAAATTCAGTAATGAAAGCAGAGTATACGCTTAATGAAAGTGCAGCATGCATGCTGGAAATTTTAATAGCGTCGCGCAAATATTTGATGCAGCGCGCTTGACACCCAGATTCGTCTGTAATCGATGCCCGTCCAGTTGAATACGGACTACGTAAAATCCTTACGCTCGCTTCGTTTAAACGTGGTACAGCCGAGAAGCGTCGATTATTCGTTATCCGCGCCGACCCGTGTACCGCCACAAATTGCAATTGCGAAATAAATTTACTGTAACGGCGGCGAACGCGTTTTGTTCGTTAAACGCGACCAATTTTCGATTAACGTAATTTAATGTTCAATTAGCTGAGTCTCTGCCTTGGGAGACCGCACGTGTTCCTCGGTCGTCCATTGCTAAAATCGGACGCGGAACGCCGGATGATATTAAATTATGGTTACGGTATCTAATTTAACCTGCTCGAAGGCCCAGTGGAAAACCCGTCGCTGTTCATTCAGGATTCCCAATGGGGGATCCGAATGAATCGTTGTGCATAATTACGAGCGAATTCTCTTAATCCTTGCTGTGTATGAACAAAACCGCGCGACCTCGTTTCTCCTTTGGATAGTCGAGATTTCATCTAACAATCGCATAGTACCAACCGGAACATTTAAATTAATCATAAAACTGTTACCGCGTTTCTGGCCATTAATCTCCTTCGGGCATCCTTCCCTTTTCGAAAAGTCTAGAAATTATTCTCGATGTCTAAATCGATTCCAGAATTAACGCGAATTATAGATCAATTTGAACGTTCTTAATCCACCAAGCGTATCAAGTTGAACCGAATGCTAAAACAGCTACCACGTGCGCCAGATTCGGTACGTCCGATTGTCATGCGGCACTCACCCGCGGTTCGTGCGGAGGACTAAGCAACCTCGTCAAAATTCATCAGTCTAATCTAATTGTGAGCTCTTCGCGGAGCTTTTAAAGGCCGGCCCTGTATAACGATGATTTACGTTGCGATCCTGCCGAAAGCCCAAGGGAGATGTCCTTTATACGGTCGGGAAAGCTCCTCTTTGTCGTGATCGCATAGATATCCGACGCTTTTCCGTCCATTGTTCCAGCGTGCAGGCGCGCACAAAAGCACCAGGTGTTCGCGTGTGCCCGCCTCGCGTGCACGCACCTTTCCGTGCGAATACATTATCTGGAACGTGTCGGTTTCTATCCCGAGGCGAACGCGAGGAGACCCATTTCACGCGAGAAACTGCTTAGTAACGCTATGGCAATTCGTTATCGTCTCCTGAGGAAGAATCTTCCGACGACGGGGGCATCGTCGCAATTCCAGGCGAAGCGGTGGAAAAGTAATCGCCCCGGAGCGTTCCCGATCGATTCAGGCTTTCGAAGTCGCTTGCGAGAAATGGATTGCTCGAATTAATTACGCCGGTTACCGCGGCAAAACCGCGAATACAAATGATGAGCGAGCCTGGAAATACGACGCTTAAGGCAACCGAAGCCGGAGAACGAACGGCTAATGGAAGAAGCAGCGTGGCCGTGTATGTGTGTTTAATTTGGTAATGGGCCGTTTCGAAGGCAGGCGTGTTTTCGCTCTGACTTGTATTTTTTAAAGAAACACGAAGCGCCCCTGGAGCGACGCGGAGAATGATGAATCGGTCTGTTTTTCGTGAAACGAGAAACTCGACTCGTACCCTTTCTAGGAACGCATGAATCTCTTGAAAGTAGCGCCGCTACAAGATGTTTGCCTCGTCGTTACAAATCTGTGGAATTTCAGGATCGAATTTATCGTCTTTCAAAATTAATGAAATGGTAGGATAAGTCCGGGATAGTTCGGCCACGGGGCCAGACAGGCCAGCGTTACTTTTTTAATATCGAAACGAAAGAAGGCTCTATTCCCCGTTTAATTAAAACAAATGAATCAGCTCGAGTTGATCTCGCGCAGAGAATTTTCTGCAAAAAGTGGTCGAAATATCCCGGACTTACTCTACATTAATATTCCCAACCCGAGATACGTGATTCAACCCATTCAACGTTCCTCGATAAATATTCGGAAATCAGCCGGCCCAGAGACATCAGAACGTTTCTTAATCCCTGAATTACGTGTGTCGCGATAAAAACGTCAGCGCAAGTCGCGTTCCAGTTGCACACGATTTTCCTGTTAATTATAATTCTGTCTGAAAGCGGCCCAGGGTGCGTGCTCGCGACGCGATTAATACATCAACCGTGGCTCAACCGGCTGAAAAGTTCCATTATGTTCCCCGTGATTGTAATTGGCCGCTCACGGCGTAAAGTTTACACGGCGGGGTCGCGTCCGGCAAACGCGTGCAGGCGCCGCGAGTAATAGTAAAGAGTAATAGGCGTTTCTCGTGCTGTGCATAAGATGTGCGAGTGCACGGTTTCGCGCGGAATTCCAGTAAATTGGTGTGATCAATCGCAGCCGGCTAAATTGCGGGTAATTAATTGGCCAGCGCACGGGACACTACGCGGCAAATCGATAGCTGGCTGCTTGACGAACGCGCGAATAATTTGTGTTCTTCTGCTTTAACGCACCCCGTTGAATCGTTCCATCTGCGTGGTGTTACGGGGATGATTGATTAATGAATCGATATTTTGTTAAACCGCTTCGGCATCTCCTGGGTCCTAGGAATTTTTCAGATGCTCTTTTAAGATTACCATGAAAGCATTTTGAAAAGCAGCTTTCATCATTCATTTATCGGTCAGCTGTCCTTCCATCGATTATGTACACTGTTGCAATTTTAACTCTTTCACAAAAAGAAGTATTATATCGCACGATTAATCCGCTTTAAATTAGTGGACAAACGACATATTGCCCGAATTCATTGGGGATTTTGAGTGTTCGTTCAAGTTTGTGTCGCATGAACCGCTCAAGAATTCGCGTGAAATAGCAACACAGGGGTGGTAGAGACAGAAGGGACGTCTGAAAAGTCAGTCATAATAAATCATGCATATTAAAGGAAGAAGAGCAGCAAGACTCCTACGGTTCTCCTCTTTCTGATAAGATTATATTCAAATGGAGAAAGGGTTAGAAACTTGGAGCGGATTGAGGGTGCAGATAAATTAAAATCCGTCTGCGTAGGTAGACCGTTCCATAATTTACATGCAAATCGGTTTTTAGTCAATCGGAGAGCTGCCTTTCGTTTAGTCGCCTCCGAGGATTCGCGGAGCGATTTCTTTTGAATCCAAGACTTTCACTTCTTTTATTTTTTTATTGAAACGAACGTAATCCAATCCGATTGTATGGCCGATTTGCATATTAGAATTTCAATCGTACTCAGCTAAAGAAGAATTGCAATTAAGATCGCTTGATTCATCTGTGTATAATGATAGACTTCCCTCTAATTCTTAATTGAGTGTACCTAATTCTGTCGCACAGCTACGCCATAACTGCAGTAAATGAAATTACGGGGAAAAAAATGTGTTGAGTGTAGTATCCCAATAGAGAAGTATATTGGTAAATGCACTTGCAATTGGAGGCAAAAAATTCCATCCGTAATACGTCGTTCAGCGTTCAACTATTACGTACTACGACTCGTAGTCTACGAGCCATTACCATTGTACGTGCCCTCCCAACAAGCGCGCAAAAAGAACATCGGCCACCTCCAAATCGATCCCATAAATTTACGAGGAGCTTCCAATCTATCCCGACAAATTTTACAACCCTGCAGCGTCTCATCCGTCGGTTCTTTCCCAGAATATATACAAATCCAGGACTATCTGTGCGCCAGGATATGACGTTATCCAAAACACGAAAAGCAGGATCGATGGCGGACGGTATGGAGATTGCTCGATCTAGTCGATTCACTTACGAAACTGCTTATTTCACTGGGGGGAATCTCTGTAAAGGCTTGATACGGTACGCTTAGAAATCGCGAGTACGCGCGTCTACGTAAAAGTTTCGCGGAATCGATAGAAAACAGAATGCGAGAATGCTTGGCTCTTCAGCAATCCTTTTTCCAAAGACCATCGAATTTCCAGACAGCTCGATATCCGACGAGGCACAGACACAGGGGCCGAAGAATCGAAACGAGCGACGATAGGAGAATCGATCGTTTCTTACGATTGCCCCGCGGAAATTCTGACGAAACGAGAAAGGGTTGAAAGGGCTACTGGAGAAACGGGAATGGAAAATTGGAATGGATATTGATTGTGGAAGCAATCCGTGTGACAGTCTTTTCCATTTCTTTCTACCTCTGTACGTTTACGTTTTCTCCGTTTAGAAGTTACATAGATCTAGCTTGCTAGCAACAGGTGCAATTAAGCAAAATGTTGAATATACATGCACACCCGCACAATTAAGTGACACACAATGGTCGACACTGTCCGATGACGCTGTTTATCTTCAGATGCAAATCGAGGATGGTTGCTTCGCAGGATCGAAGCTACGGGAACCCGGAGGCTGTAACCGTAGCCCGTTTAGTGCGAATATCTGTTACAGAGCAGACGAGTCGATTTCAGATACTTCTACTTAGGCGAATATCCAGACGCGGTTTGCACAGTGTCAGTATTGTGAATAGCGTCGGTCGACTTATCTCTCGCAATTTATTGCCACGGAAACCTTCTCCAAACAAACCGCCTCGCAAATAATAAGGTAGCAAAGTACTTTATAATATACTTTGTTCGAGCCAAAAATATAAGGGTTGAAAGGAAAGGTCTATGGAAGTAGAACCGTAGCAAAAAGTGTAGCAACTTTGCAGGAACGAAAGCAGCATAATAGTCGACAACAACTCAGAGTGCTGTACGTTTCCTCCGCGATTCCCGTGAACTCGGTTCGATTCGCTTTTAAAAATAAATCTCCCTGCAGGCACGAATACAGCCGGAAGTAAAACGCTAGAAGTGTTGCGACATCGAAATGTGTCAAAAAAAAACAGAAAAAAAAACAAACGAGTAATCGGTACGCGTGATCAACGGGTCGGATCGTATCACGGTACGAGTACAAAAGTTCGATGGTGGGCGTTCGATTGATGAACCGATTAAATATCTGATCGGATGTGCATCCATTATCGACACCGCTTCGTAACGCGGATTCGTGTACGATCCTGCTCGTTTCGAGCATACCAGTTCGTACATTTCCACGGGATCGCGTTCAGTTCACGAAATTCGACTAGGCAAATAGGTATTTAAAAATTAGTTTTTAAAAATTACACGAGGGTCGTCGAACGAGCTTCCGTGCACGAGTCCGCGATTTGAAGGGACATGAGGTGAAATGTTGAATACTGTGCGATTGCATAATAGACGAAGTATAGTACCTGGACTGACGCGTGGTTGTAATAAAATCGTACGTTTCTGTTAGGGTATAGAGTTGTTTTCTCTGTCTCAAGGGACTGGATTATACCCTCTAATCATGTTGCGGCGGAAAAAGGAAACGTATGTTGCTCTTCGTTAGAACTTCTTCGTTTCTACGTAATCTTTTTCCTGCCAAGTTTCTCCATCGCGCGGTTTATAGAAATCCGAGGTGGTCTCGGGTACACGAACAAAGTAAAAAAAAGCGACGAAAAAAATGAAGCAACCGGGCACTGCGAAACTTTCATTCTTAACCCGATGGTTAACTTTAATCCCTCTCATATGATATCCCTGTTTGCACACCAACCTGCCCCCGTCTTTCCACAAGTTTTACAATCCCGTTTTCACTAGATTAAACGGCAACAAAGTACAAAAAGCAAAGTGGAGTAAGCAGAAAATCTGGCGTCTGGCTTGTTCGACGAAGTCATGAAATTTCGAGCACCCTCGTTTCTGGTCGATTTTAAACAACGACAGAATCGACGAAAAATCGTCCAGATGATTGCCACGACGGTGCAACGAATTGCTGGGCGTAATTTTAATGCTCAATGTCGATAATGTCTCGGTGCAGCACGACATTTTTTGTTCATCGATCTTTCGACAATGGAACAGACTACATCGACGGAGCGGCAAAACTCGGTTGATCGGTTCTGTTGAATCGCATCAGAAGTTTCTCGCATGCCCGAAAAAATCAAATGTCCCGGCGCGGCGTTAGGCACGAGTCTGCACTTTCGCGTGACTGCACATCGTTCTCTCCGTTCGTGCGCGCGCGTTTGCTTCGAGTTAACGTTGGGTCGACGTCCGTTCGTTTGGTCGTTTCCGTCCATCCCTGTCCTTTTTCCTTTTTTAATCATTCCTGTCGCCGTTGTTGTTCCCGTTCGTTTTATTGTTTCACCGCGGCGCGAGAGCAAAACCGCGGAAAGAATTCGATTGGAACAGGGGTCGAGTGGCGGCGTCGCAGCGGCACAGTATCGAACCAGAAGGGAAACGACGAATTAGTAAAAAGCGGCGAACGAAATTCTCGTCGGTGGCGCGTATACGAAGGGCGGGTTAAAAGTTTTAATAACGTCGTTGCACGGTACGGTGGAAGACGCGAGCCAAAAGTTTCAATTGTAATCCAGTGTAGCCTTTGATCTGTCGCGAAATTGCGCGCACTATTTGTCCAATCTCATTAGACGTTTGGACGGCTACAGTTTTAATGAGTTTTTAATTCGAACCTGACATTAATACGGAGCGAATATTAAAACCGTACCCTTCGACGGGATAGTGCACAATAGCATGGAGGGCAGGAGAACGATGGAACTTTTTCAACGAAACTTTCGAGTCCTATAGCACTTGATTCTGATGCTCGAAAGTGATTCCTCTCCCCTGTCCCGTTTTACTGTATCTATCTCTCTCTTTGACCATCTTCTGCTCGACGAGAAGTGGTTGAATGCGACGAAAATACGGGAGGATGAGCTATTATTGCCTCTCGGTGATAAGTTTCTTTTTCTTCCCTGAGTGGAGCACAATATTGCCTCACCTGGATCGCCCGACTGATTCCTGCGAAAATGTGTCCTGCAACGACGCTCTAAACCGCGCATTCACTTGACTGGCGATAACAAGGGCTGGGAGTACCCTGTGGGACACCGAGCAGCTATTTCGAGAGTGCAAAACTTTGTAGAGGAGTTTCCGTTTCGTCCCTTCTTTCTCTTTTTCTCTAACAGCTTTTCTTTATCTCGTCCCTTTTGGTTCATCGGTAGCTTGTGCGATACATTCTCGCTTCTCAAGAAAGTTTAAACGCCGAGGACAGTAAAGGGACGGACATTTGTCGCGTCGATTCCATGGCGCGTGTTTAAGAAGGGGATTTTCACCCTTACGGGGTTGCGTTGCTTGATCCGAGCACGCTCTTCGTCCTGGGAATTGCGCCACAATCCATAGTAACTAGGAATCTGTATGACAAGTAGCCGAAATTTCGTGAATGTATGAAAACTTGGAACGTAGAACACATCGAAGAGATTTTCTCTCCGTTTCTAAAAACAATTGTGCATTTACAAAATGTGTAACTGTAACTACCTCAGAACATCGTTACTTTTTGTCTTCCTCTCTCTTAATTGCGTTGAATACAAAATAAAATTACAGCAACAGTGACATTGCTGTAATAAAGTTTCTCCACTGCCCCGCGGTACACCTCGGCCAAGAAACAAACAGCATATTCAACAAATAGAATAGAAATATAAAACGAAACATTTCATGCGACAGAAACATTTACATGGATCATCATATTTTCTCGTCATTAATCTGCACATTTTAAACGGCTTCCACGCGGGTAGGGAGGAGGACGACTCGAATCGTTGACTCGTACTACTGAATCGGTCAAAGGCTAGCCACAGACGCCTTTGCGTTCTTCTTTCCATAGCGTCGCGGCGACAGACTCGTTTGTGTGATCAGAGAGACGCCGAGTTCCTTATACTACAGGCGCGCTGACGTTTAACGAACGTGTTTCCCTTCTGACGACCCGGCTGGTATCGTAATCTTCAAGTATAGTTCTTTGACACCAAAATAGGCGAAAGAGAGTGTTCAACTAACGTGACGAGATCTTGCCCTTCTTCTTTTAATTAAAAAACTTTCTTTGGGGCACGTTGCCCGAGAGAAACAAAGGAACTGGGTCGCGAACGCAAAGGAGAAGTTCTGTTGTTCAAACGGTTGTTCGAAATTGACATGATTCGATTATAGCCAACGTGTCGAACAGAGGCAGGACGTCGATCATCATCCGAATTCAATATAAGGGTTGCGTATTTAAGAAACTTGCACGAAAAATCAAGGCGGTGGCAGGACGGAAAACTCGAGCGTCACGGTTTGACCCAGATGCCCAGGAAAATGCGTTCACGCGGCAGACGTGCCCCAGGTGGACGTAAGTGGCCGCGCCGTCTCCAGGGTCTCCGCCACTGGTACGTGTTCGCGCGACGTTAATTTTCTTCGTGGAAAAGTAAGTATGTTACCACGAGGTGGAGAGCGAGGCCCGCGAGAACGAAAATATGAAGCGTACACAGTGGCCCCGGTCTGAAATTGATGAAGCGGAGAGTGAAAAAGATACGAGGCGTTTTCTCGCCTCGTTCTCCTCTTTGTCCACTCGGTGTTATATCACTTATCCATTTCCCGTGCCCCTGCCCCTGGTAGCCAATGGAAAATATCGTTTCAATCTACCGCACGGAAGAAGAATTACGCCACTCGTAGAAAGCTATTTCTATTAACTTGACAATTTTTCTAATTGAACCTTACGTAACGTAGGAATTATCGCTGTATCGCGTAACAAGCTTACGGTGAGGACGTTGGTTGAAGCAATGGAACACGGTGATTTCTTCGTACGTGGCCTATTTGTTCGATTCCACATTGCCCCCACGTTGCGTTCCTATGCGCCCCTGCAATGGAGCGCAGAAAGGTTCCTCTAACGAGATTGTTGAAACGGGCTTCGAATTTTTATACAATCGCTCGTCCTAAATTTCAAAGTCGTAAATCGGAAACATTCCAAATTGGATCTACCGCCGGGGCGGCGGGGTTTTTAATTAATCACACGAGCTATTCAGAGCGGAATAAAAATGTGAGAGAACGATCGAAAGCACTCTAGTGTCGCGATAACGAAGGGTCTGCTCCTTGGATCAGTCATTCGTCTCGTTACGCGTCTAGATTAGCCGCGCCTTATCGTCGACCATATTAATGATACTGCAAGGACGCGCATATGTTAACCTCGCCCGCGACACCGTGTCAGGTACTTCAAATGCAAGAAGGTTTGTTAGCCGCGACTCGGGAAAACGCGACCGCGGCACGGTTGGTGCCGCCGTTATATAATCCCATCGCGTTTCCAGCGGAAGCGAGAATTTGATTTTCTTGATATTTTGTAAGGCGGCAACTCGCTGCCTGCCCGGAGCACCACCGCTAACGAAATTAAAAACTGAACCGTGCCGAGTGCTTGTGATTCAATTACATAACGCGTTAATTCGAAATGGAATGGTGAAAATAGGGCTTGATGGGAATGTGGTTATTCGATTAGCGAAGTTGAGGCGGTTGAGATCTTTCGTTGGTTCGAATCCTCTGACCAAAGACTCTGTCGATGAGACGCTTTCACCGACGCATTCGGTGAATTATCGCCGCGATGGCGCGGCTAGGAAAGAAAAGAATCGCAGGGAAATCTGAAATATTACCGCGTAGGTGCTGCTCGCAGGTTCGCGGGCCGTCCGTTGCAGCGGCGGAGGGAAGAAAGAACTTACTCTGCTTGACGAAGTGCAAAGTGTGCGACCACGTTACATACGAGACCGCGGCACGCGTACAGAGTATTCGTGGAAATATCACCGAAACGGCATAATTAATCGCGCTGAAAATGGGAATGCGGGCGAACGTAACTCGGTTATGTTCGCGTGTTCCCTGGCCGGGTGCGAAAATGCATGGGCGCGAAAATTTCGTTTGGTTCAATTAACGTTGTTCCAGGCAGCTGTGGCAGCTAGTCAGCTGTGCCTTTTGTCGTGCTTTATTAAAGACGCTCGATGCGCTGCAAAAAAATATTAGACATCATACAAAACCTACGGCGGAGAACCCTTCAGATACTTCAATACCTTGAACGTTTCCCGTCACGCATACGAAGAATCGCTTGCGATACAAATTTTTCCGCGACAAAAGAGAGGCGACGGTGTCGCGCGATTAATAAATTATCGGGATTCCGGCAGTGGTAGTATTTTACACGAATAATGCGACGTATTCTATACCGGTGAAAAAAACTCAGGCACCTTTCCGAGATTTCTATTTGGTTCTATTTCGCTCGATCGTTCTTCGGCATTGTGCTCGACGGCTATTGTGCATCAGAAACGCGTATATTAAAATCCAGGCAGGATCAGAATTGGCGGCAGTAGTCCTTTGCGTTTAAATACGATTGTTGGGAGGAATATTTGGAATTTTGCAATAGCGAAACGCCTCTTCTGCCTCGAGTATCGAGATTGATCGGTCTACGGTGCTCCCTGTCCCCTTGATCTTTTTTCGTTCAACTAAATTCATTCTGATTTCAGGCATACCGTATTTGGTCTTTTCGGTCGTACAGTCCACGAAAACCATATCGGGTGTAAAGGAGAAGTCGACTTGGTCATTGGTAGGCTCGTACCCGAGGCTTAATTTCCTCGGAACCCCTCGTGTCCCTCTTATTTATCGATCACATTGAATCTGCCTCTCGCTTAATTCCAAGCGATCGAACGTTCAATTGCTGGACCGTTCATCGTCGAGTGTATTGTACCGAGAATGGGGAAGAGTCTTCAAAGGAATTACGAAGATCGGAGAGACGGACCGCATATTATTTCGCGCTGATAGCATCGTCTCGCTAAACTAATTTAATTATCCCGTGCTCCCGTAGGGAAGAGGAACAAAGTGCACCGGGAAATAGGCTAGGAGAGTTTGGTAAATCCTTTTAATCGATCCAGTGACTGCCATTTCCATTTAATAATTCTTGGGAACTTCTATCATCTGGGACTACCGTTATTCCTGTTTAATTGATTAAACACCTGGGTATTCGCATAAAACGCGCACCGATGCTCACACTTCAATTACACGAAGTGCAGTTTTTAACTGCCATTACCATAGATTTATATTTAGCAGCGGCGAGCTGTTCTACCTCGGCCCAGCATTGTTCGTAATGTACAAGAGTGTGTCCTTCGTCCGGCAATTTTGCAGGGACACGGTTAATGCGCGGTACCGAAGAAACGTCAAGTCTGAAAGAAAGGCGCAAAGGGGAAATTGCGATAGGTCTCACACATTAATGAACTTTAAGCGCCATCGAATTATCCATCGACCAAAATGTCTTATTAAATTTTACTTAAAATTCGATTCGAACGTTTCGATAATTCCTTTCCCTTCGAAATATTAAAACATCGGTCGGTGAACGAACCCTGAATGGACGTAGGATTCCTGAAGTGGAAGGAACCCGACCGAACTATCATTGACCGTCGAATTGGGTCAACGAGGGAAGCCGCACAGGCTGCTTTCGGTGTTCGTTTTTCTTCTCTGCGATTTCCCGGTGCTTTTCGATCCCTTCGTGGGCGGCCGTTATTGCGTTCATTAGCTGTAGCGCGCCAGTTTCGACTCGCGTATAATTAACCACGTTACCGTGTAATTAATAGTCGCGGCCATGCAGCGCTGGATTCGAACGCGCGCCACTCGCAACGTCTGCAATAACGCGGATCGGAAGCGTAATGGAATTGCGCTCCCTTTCCGCTGCTTAAATCTCGCCGCGAACAATTAACGAATCCCAAAGAAACATAGTTGGCGAGATCGCCACCGAAATAATAGTACCCCCCCGAGTGTTAATTCGGCTGAAATGAATTGCAGATTATCCGCAGACGCTAACGAAATTACGACACTCCAAGTCCGTCGTCTATCCCTTTTAGCTGCTATCGTTTTCTTTCGGGCTGCTTCTGTTAACACTTCGTTCCACAAATGAAGATGAATTCGCCCTACTTCATTGATAGATAAACATCCCAGCAGCTGTACCACGCGGCACGCGAGCTGAGCCACCGTGAATGGAGACTTATGTCCCTTGTCGTTTCATGACTCGACCTCGTGACAAAGTGATTTCAACCCATTCGAGCTGCCAGCCCCGCCGAAACGTGAGATTCAATTAATAATCGGAGTCGTTGTCGGTGAAATTTGACGAGCAACTAGCTCGAATGATCGCGGGTTCGCGAGGAAGGCAGGTAAACAGTCTCGTTCGAAAAACTCGGAAAGAACGAAGGTGGGGTAGAAACAAGTAGAGATGTAGGGATCGAAATGGCAAGGGTTGTTAGGAAGGGGAAACGAGAAGAAAGGGGACATTACGCGGCTCGTGGCAAAAAGGCGAATCAAACAGGCCATGATGATAGCAGGGGTGCCCTAATCGCATTAAATGGACCCCAACGATTCTCGATGCGAGGAAGGAGGCTCCCTTTTTCCGGGCCGCGCCGCGGAGCGAGCCGGCGCGCAAAATTGTGGGAAACTCGACAGGTGTGTGGAAACCCATCCCGTATAGCCAACAAACCCCCGTAAGCGCTATCTTCATCGGAGCATCAAGCCGGCAGTTAACGTTACCAAAAGTAATTTAACCTGGCTGGGCTTTCATAATCACCCGTGCGGGGGGAGCGGAAAAGAAACAGATGAAAAAAAGGAGCGAAAGAAATGTACGGAAGGAGCACAGGAGAAAGAGGATGAATAAAAGTGGACGGAAAGGCGAACGTTGCGAATTAAACGAGGGTACCGTTAAAGAGGTTTCAATCGAGAAACCAAGTTGGCCCGGGAATTCTACTGTTTCCTTTGTACTTTGTTTCAGGCTTGTTTCCCATGTCCAGCTGGGATGATTATTCAAATGAAACGCGATATCGAGGGGCGAATAAACGTTTCCAGGTCCATCTCGGTGTGATTGAATTAATCGACGACTGTCGACCTTGCGACGAATTGCCCACTGTATTTTCTATCTCGTTTCTAACGAACAGAATCAAAGAAACCACCGTCGAGCCACTCAAAGAAACGTTTCACTCTTTTCAAATTGACGTTCAATTGCATTGAAAAGTTATTCGATCGTGTTCTGGCGCCATAGACATCATTAATCAACGCGATTTCATCGTTGATCAATCATAGGACCGACCAGGTCAAAATCATTACCTATTAAAACGTTAATTAGAGCGGTCGCCTCTAGCGGTGAAGCGACATTGGATTGTCGAAATTGGAGTGCTTTTATCCAATCGGTATTCATCGCTTTTCTATCGGTTTAGCCATTATTTATATCGGCGATAAATTAACCCGTTAATGCGGGACCGTGAGATTCCAAACGACGATTTCGTTGGGACCGTCCGCGACACGACTATTAGTTAAAAACAATTAATGCGTCCCAAGAGTATTTTTATACTAACTGGCGCGGGAAATTAGACCGGTTATGTTGGATACGTGCACCAATCGTACCTCGCCGCAATTCCCAACGCGATTGAAAATTGCATTCAGGTGAAAAGAGCTGCGAAATCGCGAAAAATCCCATTCCATCCCTCACTCTTCTCTACTAATTAGGTGACGGAGTGTTTAACACCGGTCCAGCGTTCTGCAGTGAATGACGGGAAATTAATATCCATGACGAGCCTAGAAAAAACGTGGCCCAACATTAACTGCAATTTCTGGTCTGAAAATTCACCCGTGCTTTCAAAGAAACAAACAAAAAATTCAGATATGTGTCAGCGTGCCATTCTATGATATGCGGAAAGAAATGAAAAGGTCTATCGTGGGAAGTAACAGGCAATTAATTAGCGTGGCTAAAGAGTCGAAATGGACACGAAGGTATTTTAACCGCGGTCTAGGGTGAACAATGGCTCATCAATAACGTAACAGAGTTGCACGTTTTCATTTTGATAAGCGCCCGGATCTCCGGTACTTGGCCAACGTTATCGTTTTGCAATTACCAACGAAGCTAATCAGAAATTAGTACTATTGCCGGGCCCGTGTAACTGCTTCCCGGTATTATTTCACCGTCGGTATTGCTTTCAAAGCTATTGCGAACTCACGTTCCGCGTTAATTTAACATTTCATAATTAGTTATGCCCGTTGTAACTTAATTGATAATAATAATGATAACGTTACACGGCCGATACAATAACTGTTACGGAGTTGTAATTAGATCGCGTGAAGCGTGCAATACGATGGCGTCCCATTCATTCTGAAACGGTGCAAAAACTGTACGTTCACGGATATGTTTATTAAAATGTGGCGAGTTCCTGGATCGATTTAGGAACCACCTTTTGAAGAAAGTATCGGATCAAGCGAAGGACCGACGTGCACGATGTTTTGCAAACTCCCCGGTAACTTTTAGTCAAATATATTCATGATGGACGAGCGACTTTCTTCCTAAAGTTGGTCGTGCGGGGAAACTCCCGGTACCTTATGCAGAGGAATATTTAACAACTCTCCATACAAAACGGACACACGTACGAGCTAAGAATTTCCTCGAAAAAATTCCGATTAATCTGACGTGCTCGTTAAATTATATCCCCAGACGGTTTTCTCTATCACCACTACGACCGATACTCTGATCCTATTATTCGTTACAAATTTGGTTCACTTTATTCGCAATATTTTCTATCGTAAAGGTAGAAACGAGTAGATGGTAACCGGAAGCTGTTCCTAAAAATGATCATGTCCATACCGAAGGAACGTTTCCAGGTTTGCTGGATAAAGTTAACGAGTCACATCCTGCATACAGAGATTACGGCGTCTTCCAATAACTTGGTCTCGCGGCTAAGTTTGAAATGGCAAGTGAATCGCCGTCCCTTTTTATCAAGCAGGCTTCCGAGCAGTCTCAATGTACCGGGGAACCGAAGTACGCCAGCGATAAGAAAAGTCGTGCCACAATATGGCCAGGCGCATTCCACTTAAGTCCTCGCGATCCTTGCTATGGTGCTCGCGTCGCGTGAACTCTTTGTCGAAGCCCTTGAGACCTGCCAGCGTATTTATTCGAGGCCATTTACCCCGCGGAGGACACTTTCCTTAATAGTATGCTTTCGGTAAATTGCGGGGATAAGGCCCGGTCGTCGATGTTCGTAAAAAAAGTTATCCTATATTTGCGGCGAAGTTAAAATTGAATTGTAAAACGAGGAATCGTTCAAGTATTCACAGAGAGGCTCGCCTGTATCCCATTTACCAATTCAATAATAGGCAGACGACGATGTGTACAGAATAGGAAGGGAATTCTCTTCTTCTATTCCGCTTAACTTTTACGATGACTTTTTTTTTCTCGCTTGGCTCCTCAAGTAATACACGTCTCTATCGTGTTCCCATTCACCGCAGTGAAAGTCGAACGGTCTTCAATAAACACGAAACTCGTTTACGTGAATTAACTTGCCTCCTCGCGCTGCGGCACCCTGGTCCGACGGATTTCACCCGAGCGATTCGTCTTCTGGCGGCTACTTTTCACGACCACCCCGGACGTTGAGCTTGCTTCTTTAAGCAGAGTTCGTTGATTTATAAAACAGACATTTCCCTCCGCGACGATGCAGCGGGGGACGCGGACCAGCCAGCAGAAGAGAGACCGGCGAACGTAGACGTTGGGGAAGCCGGTTGAAAAAGAGGGACGAGGCTAACAGACGAGGAAGAACAAGCGACACGATCGCAGACGCTTATTGTTTGTCGTCGAGAAAATGTGTTCGCGCAATAGCGGCGGTGTCGCGCGTGTACCTGCTCGCCATCGCGTAGACGCGCATCCTTTCTCGCCTTGTTCGCCTCTCAGCTGCGGAAAGAGCCGGCAGACACTTTTGTGCGGGTCAGACAAAGAAACAGCCGGTGATACAGCGTCGGACGCGTGTCATGGACGAAGGAGCACGAAATCGCGATGATTAGCGCATTCTAGGCGCAACGAGGCGCGCAAATTTTCTCAACGGCTCGGTCTAGCGCACTGGCGATTTGTTCCGCGCGAGAGCATCGCCTATTCTTTCGAGAAAATAATAGGACGGATGGTTCTTCGGTAGAAGGATTTTTAAGACTGCGCTAAAAGAAATGTTGGGCTGTCCGAACTTGAAGAGGATTATTTTTTCAATGGCAACATTGCTGGCCGCACTTTGGAAGATAACAATGAGACAGTATTCTAAATAATCAAACTATTTCCTATGGAACAATTATACAGTACAGATATACAGTTGGAATCCAATGTTCGATGATAAAACTTCTGGCGGGCAATAAAAGTATCGGTAAGAAAAATTTCCGGAAAATCCCCGGCTTTCAATCGAGGAATTACACGCTGGCAGTTCAGGTAAGCGGTTTCCCGTGTGTAGGCTCCGAAGCGATTGGCCGGATTGGCCGCGGTAGACAAAATTCTTAAGGAGTTTCCCAAGCTGGGATTTTACGGATGCTCATGGCTCGAGTTTCGAAACTGTGCACTCTGCAAGAATCAAAACAGTATTCTGTGGAAACCGTTGAAACGAAAGGGTGAAGTTATCGAAGCTTAAGCCATTTGTTCATCCTTTATCTTTGGTATAGCAAGAATAGGTTCGCCTAAGAACATTGTGGATAGATGTCGAACCAATCCCCTTTATCCGCTTCCTCGTATGTCGCTTACACATGACGTGTGGAAACAAGGCCCAATGCCAGAATTCGTCAGCGTGTCCATTTCCATTGGTTTACTTGATTGCGTCCGCGTTGATTCATCCGCGTGCACACAACTAACGTCATCGCTAGTTACGCGAGGGCTGTCACGTGAATGGGGCCCTGGTCGAGTGTCCTGGCCATCGGCACGACTGATCAGGCCGGGCCAATGCCGCTTGACATGTCTCCACCTCCAGGATTGGAATTACCTAAAGGCGTCAGAGTCACAATTGCCTCATTGTCCGGGATCTCGTGCGTTTGATCGATTCGCGATACCCGCTTGAAACCACAAAGACAAGCATCGGTGGCCCTACCAATCAATGGAATTGCGTATGCAAATTATTCATTCGACATTAAACTGAAAATAGATTCCAATCGCGATTATTGTCCCGATAGCTTGGCGTCCTTCTTTCATTTACTTCAATCACCACATTGCGACGAGTGATGCGAACTGAATCGTTTCAGGAACGTTAATTTGGTTTTAAAGACTTCGCCTTGACGGTAACCTCGATACGATCGCCCGCTGAATTTGCTATTGGCACCGAATGCACCTGAATTTCGGTAGCGCCAAGTAGAAAGTGGCGCGCCTGGTCAGACACGTCGGATGAATTACAACGCGAAGGATTTGATAAGTATCCGGGTCAGCGCGATAAACTGATTTACTGCAAAGCTGGAACATTATCTTAGCGAAACTTGCACGACCGTCCTGCCCTTGTCCAATGAACTATGGAGGTGTTTTTCGAGGCGCGACCCTCGAATTTCCGTACCTATCGAACTTTTCCGCCGCGAAACTTCGAGGATCGTTGCGACCCGACGTGGCCAGAGGGATTCCCCCAGAAGCAGCAGAAGTACGAAGACGGGTCTAGCTATCGGTCGATGGGACTTAAAATTATTCAGAACGGGAAACACCTTGGCATCCAGGTCTAGAGTCGTATGTTTTTGACTCGGTATAAGAAAGAGGCTGGCGGAACTGGATGCGGTAAAGCTGCTGACATTTTTATACGATCGAGCACTGGGAATCGCATCGACATGCAACGCGGATCCATTATGCATGCTTTTCCCGAATTCGCCTTTGCTCTTTCGTCCGACTTCTTTTCCATGGTCGCTGCGTGTCGGTCTCGTTATTTCTCAGCCGGTTCCACGACCCGAAATCGGGGAAAGGGTGCGTTGTAAAAGGAGGTTCATAAAATATCGAGTGGTCCAATATATCTAGTACTGAACCGTAGAAAAGAATGATGGTTGCTCCCTTCTATCGCCGTGCTTGCACAGTATTAGGCTTGCGTATCATTTGCGCTGCTCATACGCGCATATCGTAGAAGCCGGATAATTAGTCCGCAAACAGTATTTCATAATGCACCCGTATATTTCGCAGCCTCGATGTCGATACGATAGAACAAGTGTTATTCAGACGATGTTGGATGTAACGAGAGCTAATTTACTCAGACGAGTCTGTAACAACGTATCTATCCTATTAGCCGGATAGAATTACATTCAAACATTGAATCGAACCTGTTACCGCGTAATTCGCGTACGGAATTCCGCCGTAATTATTTCTTTCAACCCCCTCAAGTACTTCATTTAACCATACCGTTACCTCGGTACTCGACATTCCAAATACCTACATATATACATATCTTATTTCCCCGTCGTTCGTATCTCTGAAGGAAATTACAGAAGCCCCCGATACATTTCTAGACCAATATACTGCATTGGCTCAATTTCCCTGGCATCCCCTTCGAGCGGATGCAGAACTATTTCTTAATTTCGCGTAATTTCATCAGTGCCGATCTTCTGCGCGGTTTAACCACTCGTAGCGCTGCCCCTGTCCTTTTTTCCAATCCCAATTGGATCCGTGCGGGGATTAGAGGTAATTCCCAATTATTTCGCGGGCGTAAAGCGTAAGCCGTGTGTTCGATCGCATCGCTTGCTTGCGGAGGTTTATGGCGGAGATAAGCGGGGCCGGTGTGCCGATCTTTCGCCGCGCTTCGAACCGACTGGCGTGACTTTACGCTATCGTAAAAGCTGGAGATGTATCGAGATGGTTTCCAAGCTGGCGAAAGCGTTGGTTTCCAATCGGCTTGAACACGTGCACGACAGTCCCGTCCCGATAGCGTTCGCCAATTCGATGTTTGCTGTCCGCATTCGGATTTCGTGTTTTTATGGCACTGCTGGTAAAACTGGATCGCCACCGCGGCACAGTAATTCTCGAAGCGAAATGAAATATCCGTTCGAAACCGTGTCGATCAGTCAGGGCACTTGAAAATTAATGAACGTAGCAGGGGCTTGCGTTGGCGAAACTTTTGCGTAACGCCGGCCGAGACACAGCGATTGGGAAAAAGTCTTGCATTTGACCGCTGGGGGACGATTGCGAATTCCCCTGCGTTCGTATTTGAGAGAGAGAGAAAAATTTGTCCGGGAAGATCGTGAAAATTGGGTGGACGAAAAGGACGGAGACGACGTTATAAATAGCCCGATAGAAAAAAAAGGGCAAACTGCTCGTGACTGAAATGAGAGCAGGCTGCTACGTGTCCCAGATAAATTTCACCGTTCTTGAAGGAGAAATTAAGAACTGCGAGGTGAAAAAATTGGCGCATCCGAGGTTCACGTAGCTGTATATAAAATGCAACACGTATCGAGCAAGTGGAGGTACGTGCGTGTGCATCTAAATGGATACAGTGTTGGAAAAGTTGTTGAGCTTGTGGAGATCGAAGGGGCGTACTTGGACTGCGTGGTAGGGGATGATGCATGGGGCTGCTACGTGAGGATTCACGTGAGGGATCACTGGTATTCCTTCTGTCTCATATATTATGAGTTTTACGGTCGCCGGTCGGAACATTTATTTGTTCGACCGGCTCGCAAGAGAGCCGGCAACTTTCTCCTATTCTCGCGCCGTCTCACCCCTTTCTGCTGTAACTGCGATACGAGCTTGACAATTATCGTGGACTTTAGTATCACGACCGTCTCGTCCAGGAGATAAGAGCGGAGCATGCAGCGGCGCGAGGAATAAATAATAACACGGTATACACGGAGATTTCGATCATCACGCGATGCAATTAATTCCTGCCGAGCAGATACGTGTACGCGACACGGTCGCTAGCGTAATTTCTGTCGGTGACTCGAGTAGCACGAGCATTCTTCATGGAAACTGTTCCTTACGGCCCAGCGAGCGTAAAAGTGCGACATTTTCTCCTCTTTTTTGCCCCCTGAAAGTGGATGGCAAACGGGGGGACAGATCAGGAAAGTCGAGGAGAAGAGGCGGCGAGCAGCGAGAGAGAAACGAGGCGGAAAGAGGCACGAACAGCAATATTGCTGGCGAAGTATGGCGGACGGAATGGGCAGATGAGGGTAGAGCATGGTCGAGGTTTTAGGTCGGTAATAAGGGAGGTCAGAGAGCCACTATCCAGAATGCTCGGTTTATATCGCAGGCCGTGACGTGTATGTCGAGTAATTTATTAAAGGGAAGTGTGTCGCCGAGTTCCGACGTTCTTTCTTCCAAGGATTGGCTGTCTTCGGCGACGAGTTAAGCGCCTGGAATTGCTGCGAATATATATGCACGAACGAGAACAGCGTAACGACTGCCCGTGATGCAAAAAAAAGCTGTGCAGAATAGCCCGTATAATAAGACGAATAGCATTTCCTTGGCTCTCGCCATTTATGTATATTTTAATTGAGAAAAAAAAATCGAGCGTCATTGACGCATCTACGCGGCTGATCTTATTCAGATTGGACTGCTGGCGCGATTCTCATTTAAATGAGCGATAACTCGGTCCCTTTTTTCAGTGAATTTGCAAGTTTCTCTGCCTTCCGTAATCAGCGGTCCGGCAGCTTTTTATTCCCTCTTCATTAGGATAGATTTCGTGCGCAAGAGAACGACATTCGAAATGAAAAGCGTCCATGGCGAGATAAGAGGCGAACAGAAGAACGGAGAAAGCAGCAGCACGGTGCAGGGACTATTTGACAGGGCGCTGTGCAGAGGGAAAAAAAATGTTTGGATAAAGAGAGGAGCGCTCGAGCGTTGTACGCGCCTCGCAGGCATACTCGTGGCGGGCAAAGAGACCCGGGATTTATCTTCAAGTCGTAAGTTAGAGGCTCCGTGACCCCAATACATCCACTTTTCTCCGCGTTTAATCGCGCCGACTTCTGCATATTCATTGGAATTCATTGCTCGATGAATATTAAATATTATTCAATGATTCGCGGCGTCGCGTCGCGGCATCTTAAATCTGCCCGTTCTTCGAGGGGAACAAAATGGTGCGTAGCCGAGAAATAATTATCCCGTGGGGTAATCTGGCAAATCTGGACCGCTGAATGATTTCCAAGGGGCTTCCCGGAGTCCTGCTTCGGCCAAGGAAAAAAAGCGCGGCCGAGGATCTTGATATCGCCAGATAAGGAAAGGTGAAAACGTATCAGCCCGTGTCAATGCCTGCGTGCGTGTCTCCCTACGCCCACTGGGGAACGTTCCTGCTGCTACTTCGATGTGAATAGCTGATAGGCTCGGTGAAAGAACGCAGAAACCTGCTGGTCCTTAGTCCGCTTTTAGGTAAACATTGCCAAGCGGGCAGATAGCATCTGAAACCATCGAGGCTGGGCGAAGAGCTCCAGGCCTCTGTTTCTTTTCAGCCCTTACGGAGGCGCTAGATAGATGATGATAACAAAGGATCATCTTAGCTGAGCGAAAAAGTCCTGAACAACGGCTCACCAGCTAACACGTCTATACCCTGTTGCGGGAAGGGACATTTCCACTTTATATAAACTTTGCGCGACGCCTCCCCTCGACGATTCTACTTAATTAAAAATATCGATAAAGTTTCTTCAATGGATGGAGAAGATGTTTCAGTAGAGATTTGAAAACACAGGGTACCAATTGTATGTATCGTTGCTCGCGCGTCCACCCAAGAACAATTAGAATAAGGAACGGCGTTAACGAAGAGCAGAAGTTGAAACCACGATTCGTGTTCTGCTCGAAGGGAAAAAACAATAACGCCGTGCCGTCTCGTTAAAACGCCTTAGGAACGTGACGCGGATTACAGGCAGCGTCCGCTTCGAGTCGAAAGCGTGCACTTGACTCGCGCGTTTTCGCGAGACCGACTACGGGAGCGTGGTACTCCAACGCGGCTCCAACCAACGTAGCCAGAGAACGCACCCCTGCGTTTCCACTCCTAATTCGAGTTCGTGCTTAATCCGCTGCCGGACGTGATCATATTTCGCGGATCCCGTGGAACGGAAGCAGCCGTGAAAGGCTTACGGCCGGCACAAATTCTCTCGCTGCTCGCCTTATGAGTTAAGGCGAAGAACGGTTGTATAAAACAGTTTTACCTTGGACTGCCGGGGCGCTGGGGTAACACGCAGCGAGCAGGTAGCAGCTAAGAAGGGGGAAGAAGAGGAAGAGAATGGATCGGAGTGCGACGGCAGACGAGAGAGCAGCGACTGGAATGGATGTGGAAGGAAATACTGGCGGAGAGTTAAAGTGTGCCAAGGAGGGTGGGAATAAAGGCAAGAAGCTGTAGGGAGAAATAGATTAAAGGGAAGAAAGGGAGGTGGGGAGAGAGCTTAACGTAGAGGTGAGACAGCCGGAGATGGAGACAGCAGCCTGTGGCTATGGGGGTATGAAAAAGATAAGGAGAGGAGAAACTTGAAAACTCCAGGTCTCAACAGCAATTAAAGTAAAATTATACAAAAGTGCATCCAGAGTGGCGCGTCTCGCGCGTCAGGCAGCCGAGAAACAACTGCAAGAGACTTACTCCTCTCGCCGGCCCTCTCCGGTTGTTGCGTTCTCTCCCACACCCCGTCACCTACCCTCTCTGTTCCTTCTCTCCTTTTTTTTCTACACTTCCTCCGCACGTGTAGGAGCACGCTCGACGAGAGAGAGTCTCGGCAACGAGATCTCTCATATTTAATGACCCAGTTGGACTGCCTCCGGCGGCAAGCTGAACGCGCTGAATTTTAACACCGGCGCTGTACAAATGCCGCAGGAAAAAGGACACTAGCGGGGAATCCTCGTGGCGCCCGTGTAACGAACTGTCGCGCCAACTTTAAACTTGATTCCCACGTATTTTCTGCACGGATCTTCCTGGCGGTTCCGAAGGGAACCAGAATCGCCAAATCTGTAATAGCCAGTTGCATGATGTTTAGTGAAATATTTCAACGGCAATCGTTTTACAATCGGTTGCCCGTTCATTTCTTCGTCATTCCCTGATTGAGTGGTAAAAGATAAACACCGAGCGTTGTGTACAAATAATTGTTGGCTCGTATGTTTGAAACTCGCATCGCCGTTTTTCTCATTCTTCAGTCTGTAAGGGGGACACGAAATTTGTTAAGCGGACGCAACCTCGATTCACCTTGGTAACGGAACTTTAAGACATCCCCGACCCGATTAAACTTATACCGTGGAAGCGCTTCCAGCTGTGAACATCTTACGGCTACGCGAGCATGATAGAGTGTTGGGTGAAATTCACGCCCGGAAACGGAGCGTCGTGCGAATAAAAATTCTATTAGCGCGAACGTAATCAATTTCCGGCTTTATGGATAGCGAATGCGCTAAATCTCGCGGAATTGGCAAAGATTTTCGGCTGCCTCCGCCAGGGGTATATACGTATATGTTTCACCGTTGGCTGGCGAAAATGAAAAACTAAAATTCCACGTAACGACGCGCCCCTTCGCATTGTCGTGCGTCGTTTCGTTGGCTTTTTACCCATCTTTATCACGTCGTCGTCGATTCACGGGGTGGATCGTTGGGAATTACCGTTCGCCCCATTTTCGATCCGAAATTTGTAATCAAAATATCGAACGTCCTCTTCTGTTCCAATTCGGTACGGCGAAATTCTACTTTCCCGGCCAATGTCCAATGGACGCGTGATACGCGACAGAGAGTCCGCGTGTCGATAACGATAAACGATTTCGTATATGGAAGGTTATTTCCACGTCGAAACCGCGACCTTTCAACGATGACTAATTCAGGGCAAGTCTCGCGATATAATTGCATATTAGTCGGCACAGTTTCATGAATTTCTCGTTTCCATCATAAATCCCTTTCGAACGATATATATCTGACAGTATTCTCATTTGCCCGGGCAAATTGTAAAGCATTTTCGCCGGCAGGAAAATTTATTAATCGAGCGAAGGATATCCTTCGATTAATGCCGCGCGAGTCCCTGACTTCCAGTGGCTTCGCACGCCGAATTCAACGATGAAATCAATCCAACATTTATTGCAGCATTACACAGCGCAGTGAAATAGATACATTCGAACAAGTAGTCGTGCTCGCCATGCATGCATACATCTCTGATTAAATGGAGAAAATTAGAGCTACACCATTGCGAACAGGTCTGGAAGAGAATTTGCTGAAAGAACTACATACTTGTCAGCCGTGCAACGAAATACAGAAAAGGCAGGTAATCATTTATCATTTAACTGTGCCGTCGTGGGCAATCCTCGTGAGAAATTTTGGTGGCATGCAAAGGGACCGGTTCGTAGTGTCGAGCGGCAAATACGCAATAAATTTCGCGTATTTGTAGAGCAATTATCGTCCAATGAAGGGTGCACTTAATCACGAGGATTTCCAGCTGGCTGCTGCTCGCTGCCGGCGGCCACAGATTTCATCCCTTGCCGAGCACAATTCCTATAACAAATAAGGCGCATTATTTATTTGGACACTCGAGGTGTCAGCGGTAAAGTTCAGGCTCGTTGGTGTCCCTTCTGGTTCTGGGCTGAAACATTCTGCTAGCTGGCTCTCGCATAGCCCGCGTTTGCTTCGGGGCTGAAACGCGATATAAGGGGGTGGAGACGTTCCTCCCGAATAATATATTTCACAGGCTTCACGGTATCCTCTGCGTCGCTCGACTGTGCACTGCGCTCCGCGAAAAGGACACCGATGCTGCTCACGTCTCGAGGGTAAATTTCGTGCGCTCGCCATGGGAAAAAAATGTGCCCGTTTAATTCTCCGCGAAGTTTCCCGAGAAACATACACCGATTGACACAGTACCCGCGCGCTGCCAAAAGTTGGCGGGATTTCCTATGCGTTGATTAATTTATCGCGAACGCGCGAGTAACGACTTCGCATTGACGCGTCGCCGATAGCATAAACCTGTTGGCGTAGTTCCGGACAAGCGTGAAGCTCATTGAGAAGCAGAGAACGGTGAAACGTGTTTCCGCGTTGAAATATTTAATAAAGTTTCCACGCGTTATCGTACGTCTGTTTCGCAACAGACGGATGGTAATTTAATAATTTCTCAACGAGATAAAATCCTGCCGGTCGCTTAAATGCTCGGGGTCCTCAGTTTGCATTGTACAGCCGCGTCACCTGCGTGTACTTCTCGTCGAAGTAGTTTTTCTGATTTTCAACAAAATTCAATGGCAACCATTCTTCAAAGTTCTTTGACACAGTTCGAGTACACCGTAATATTAAAAACAATAATATTCCAATTACAAAGCTTCACTGGCACAGTATCTCGTGTGTTCGCATACAATGTAACTAATTCACTAATAATTCGAGCGCCGCGAAATGCGGTAGAACGGCGGACGTCTCCATCAACGGAACGCGACAGAACAGCCGCGCAAATCAGATACGGGGGAGAGTGTGGATTCAGCAAAACTCGCGGTAAGTTATTATCTCTCGTCGCAAGTAAACCCGGTGAAGCGTCCCCGTTGGCCGACAGGGCTGACAAAACGGATTAAATTACCTCGTTAAGTTGGCACCTTTTTTTTCCCCGCCGCGTTTACGTATTCGCACGCTCGTTTACCATCTTCCCTCTGTGCCTCATTCTTCTCCAGCGCGTTGCATTTGTTACGTCTAACGGCGCGTGTACACCGTTCCCGTTCTGTGTATCCAGCGGAACGCTGCGCGGTAAGTTAACTCCAACTTTTTCTTCGAAATTTCATCGATGCCATCGTTTGTGGTACCGTGGAACAAGATTACAGAATTCGACCAACTAAATATAAAAGAAACTTACTTCGGTCCAACAACCACTTCAATTCCTTTTGAAACATTCTTATCTCCTGTTCTCCACCAAAGTTCCAACCACGCTGCAATAAAAAATATTGCACAGAAATTCAGCTTTCGTACGCGACGAGCGTTTCTTTCGCCGATACAGCGTTACGATTTTTGCACAGAACTGTGACAAATTCGCTGGCGGATGCCCTTGTGGCGAATCTTTCCATGTCTCGAGCAGAAGGAAGCGCGAAACCCGCCTATGTGTGCGCACAACGGTGAACGTGATCTGGTGTAAAAGGGACGACGAACGGTCTCTTTTATCACCGCTGTCTCGGCAAGCAGCCCGGTCCGCGCGGAAAGGCAAAGGCCGATGAAAGGAGTATCGCGAGCGTTTCTGATGAAAAATCGTTGCTTCACGTGGCCGGATATACCTGCTCGTCTATCTAGCTGGGATCGTCTCTAACTTAATAAACACCGACATCTTGTTAAAAAATTCTTGGAATTGTAGCATTCGTAGTATACTTTGCATCTGTCGATATTCTTCGTTTCTCTTCTTTTTTTTACACGGGAACTTCTCCTCGATATCCACGCCCGCTTCGGATTCTTCATGCTGGAAGAAATATTAATTTTTGCCTCCCTTCCGGTGAACGGTCTCGCCATCGGAGGTATCTCGGAAAGCACTCGGAATTTTTGCTTCGCTCTCACATCCCTAGAGAGTATCGTCGATTCTGTTCTGGCTACTTGCGACAAGTACGAGCTAGTACTTCCATGGCAAAGAGCGGGAAAAATTAAGTTGCTCGATACACCGGAAAATACGGCGGCGATGTTTTACCCGATTCTGCAATGGGGAAATCTCTGTGGCACACGTATCGACGATGGTCAATATTGCGTAAAAGCGCCGTAAACACCGGTATCTGCGAAAGGTATTTTCGAAAAATCCTTTCCAGTTCGTATAATCCTACCTATCCCTTTCGTTTTTATCCGCCTTTTTGAATAGTAAAAATACGAGCTGCGATTCGATTTCACGGGTGACCGCGTTAAACGTGGCTTGTCGCGTGCGAACACTTAGCAGACATTCAATGAGAGGAAACAACGTTCTCAGTTTCTTCGATGCGACGAAATTCACCAGATTCCACCAGTGAAATGAACAGCCGCGTAGAATTTTTCTTGCAGCCGGTTTCAAACGGTCAGAAGTTTTCGCAGCATACAAAAAGTATGTTTCCCGTGTTTTTCCGAAACGAGTTTCACTTGGCGCAAAATTCTAGCGCGACTGCGATCGCCTTTCCAACTTCCGTCCATGTTCACCAGGGATAATCTTATAGCCGATAATCCTCCGACAGCCTGCATTAAAAATAATTGGTTTCCGAGTACGTGGTCGAGCACCACCTTGATGATTTATCCCCGTGAACTCTTATCGCCAGAGACATCCACCTCTCAGCCATCGGATTTCCTTCGTTCCCCCTAGACCGCCGCCCGTTTCCCTCTGCTTACAGCTACTTACGCTTTCCCTCCTACCAGCGGCCGTCTCGTTTCCAAACTTACCAACGCACGACTATCTGTCAGCCGTATAATTTACGATACACCGGTACACGATGTTACGGCTAGCAGACGGCGCGGTTCAGGAAGGATTGGGACAGAAGGGATTCGGCGGTTACAGGTGGAAGAGACGGAGGGGTAGTTTTGGATAGAGACAGAGAGAGAGTGAGAGAGAAGTAGACAACTCATTACCAGCGCTAGCAAACAGAAAACTAGGTTATGCAAGCTCATACGTCATCGGAATTAGAACCGTAGTCCGCTCGCTGTATCTCAAATGTACACTATCGCGCGAAACATGTTCCATACGTGCCCCGCCCCTATGTTCTATCTCCCCTACGCCCCCTAACCCTCTCTGTCACCTTCCTCGCCCTTCCCGTCCGTGTCTATGAATTTATGTAATGCGCGCGAGCTCTAGATTGCGAGGGAAATACGGCGTGGATATGTGTTTCGCGACTCCGCTCGGGCTGCATGCGGCTCGCACGGAAGATAATGCAAGGCGCCTGGCCACAATCGATGCGCTGCGGAAATTTCGCGCGCTGTCTTGCTAGAACCAATGACCCCGTCGCAGCCGCTTAATCCCACGATGCAGACGCCTGGGGCGACGATACTCGCACAGCTGGACTTTGCCGCCGGTAGCTTTCTTGGGAGGATACAGTTCGCCGGGGAACATCGGGTTCTTGTAGCTGAACGCTGCCGTGGACACGGGCGAAGATTCACCCCCGAGACAAGTATACGCTACTCGAAGGGGCAATTATCAATTGTGTTTATGGCCGTCCGTTCAGGGCCGTGGGCGAAGTTCAGTTGGGCTTACATAAATGAATCTCGAATGGTAATGTATACGCGCTGTAGGTTGGGATTTTTTTGTGGAGGTGATTGTGTGATTGCCAAACGGTTGAGGTTATTTGTTGCATTAGTACATTAGTTACATTATTTGTTACACGTCTTATTACGTAGACGCTACCTGCGCAATAACTACCGGCGGGTTCTAGAAGCGATCATTCCCGAGCGTTGAACAACAATTGTAGAGGATAACGAAATTTCATTTACGCGCGAATGTATAGGAACGTGGCCGATAGTGGTGCAGTTCGAGGCACGAGGGGACAAGGGTGACGCGTAAAATGTACAGCGCTGCGTTAATTAAACTATCGCGGAAGTGTAAACGCGGATTTCGTCTCATTGGAAATTTAGCTTCAAAGGAAATGAAAAGCTGAACTATAGCAGGCAACGTTTAAATCGAAATCTCTTTCCGTAAATACATATAAACCATCTGGCCATAAGCAACGCGGAACAGTCTGTCTGTGCGCGACTGACTCGTTCTACTGGATCCAGTAAAACGTTCGGAGCATTCTGGTTTGTTTGACACAAATGCTTCTCAAATAACTTTCACTCTGTCGAAGTACCACGATCCAGCTTCTGGGCGACACATAATCAAAAGAAGGAACTTTGCATATTGTTCAACTATTGTTCACACTGCGATTCTTCGTTACAATATTCGAGTACAATGTTCTTCGTTACCGCACAGAAATACGCGGGCACGCCTGGTGACTTTCCAGCTAGATGAACAAGCGAAACAACGACGCGGACGTGCGCAGATACGAACTTTATGCGTTCCTAGAGTAGACAAGGTGCGCCACGCAACGAGGGACGTGTGATATCGCTGTCCCAAAGTATAAGCAACCTTAATAGACGACCGCTGTGGAATTCAATTTGCGTTTGGAATTCAATGAAACCTCCATTGTTTCTGTGATGTCAACTTTCCGATGATTATCCGCACACTTGCGCCTGCCCTAGCATAGTACTCGCAACAGTTCTCTGTGCATCTTCCTCCCTTCGATCACGTCGAAGACCAGGCATTTTTCACGGCACCGTGGCACGATAACGACGCGACTTGAGCTTCCTGAAAAGTTTCCAAGCCGTATCCCCGGCGAGACAACACCGTCGCGCAGTTCGCCGAGACTAATTCACCCCTGACTCCTGGTGAAAATTGAAAATCAATGGATCGGTCGTTAGGCGTGCTTTATGTATTCGTTCGCGACTTTCTTCGAGGCTACGTGTCAGCCGGCGCGAACTTTCTTTTCGCCTCATGAAAGTCCGCTTATAACGTCACTCCACCGGCTTCTGCTTTCAATCCCGCTGACGGAACACCTGTTTGTCACAACTTCGGCCCAGTTAATTCAATGATGTAACATTGAATGTAGGAGCTACCGATTTTTCTTATCAACGATCATTGTTCGTGAAAGTGGAATCGAATAGTTGATGTCATTGAAAAGGTTTCATTTCGTTGTGGCGAGCGAAAAAAAAATGCGGATTATTTGTTGGGCGCAGTAAACGATATCGGCTTCAAGTATCGTAGGAGCAGTTTGCTGAACGGAACACGATACGACGAATTCCTGGAATAGCAGCCGCGAAACCGGAATTTCTGGCATCGGGGTGGGCTTCGACGTGCACCCCTCTGGCTAAATGCTTCCTGCGGAACTTCCTTTCAGCAACCCTCTGTCTTAACTTAATAGGGTGCAGATATATCGTGTTGTCTGTAGTATCCCGTCGCCTGTTTCTGAAAAAGAATGCAATTCTGCTTTTTGAGAATCGTGAAGTCGCGTTACTTTTGATTTATAAAGTTAGGTTACAAAAGGCTTTCATGAAATGGACAGTTTACGCTCTTTCAGAGTACCAGCGGAAATGAACAATTAAATCGCGTGACAATTTAATTCCACAAAATATCGATGCGCTTTGATAGTTCTGGACCGAGAGACAATTTTGTACGAGCAGTACGGTGGATTAATTTTTCGTCGGTCACATTACGAGCATCGCTCTATATTTTGGAGCGCCGCGTCACCTCGTTTAAATTTATTTTCTTCAATCGTGCCTGGTAATTTCACGACCATGCCACCGCGGTCGCAGTTTTCGAAAACGCGACGTTCATTTCGCAGATAATTGCCAGCGTCGACGCTCGACCATTTTCGTGGAATTGTTTCGGCAAAAAACAAAAGGAAAAGAACGAAAGGGAGAAAGAGGATAGGGATGCTACGCAAGTAACCAGCGTTCTCGGTTAATTCGTAATATTCGCGAAAAAGGCACGCGGCCACAGTAACAATATTTCCAAGCTGCGCTTGTTGCTCGTTTCGAACGACCGCGTTTCAAAAGCAGCCATCCGTCCTGTGGGCCTTCGACGTTACACGCGCGATTGTTAAATCACCGCAACACGACGCACGTCCAAATATTTGGCCCATCTTCCGTCCACGAGTTGCGTCGTGGACAACGACGCGTGTAACCAGACCGTCAGCCGTCAAGCGCGATGCAATGAAACGAAACGCAAAGTGCAATTGTTGTCGCTGCCAGTGGTAGTAATATCGACGGGACTTGCCGCGGCCTATGTCACGCGATCGAGACGCGATCGTAAAGCTGCTGTACCGGTCACCAATAAATCACAGCTGCCACCATCGCTGTACTCCAAAGGATTGGTTATTTGCGCGTGTTACGACTTCTTCGTCGGTTTCGAGTGCGCTGTCGCGTTTGGTTGCCACGCCACCTCTGATACTTACAGCTGTCCCGTTGCGAAATTTGCATTGGCGATTTGGATAACGGAGAACGAGGAAGCGGCCATTAAAAAGCTATCTATAACCTTGGCAATATGCCTGGATGTCGGGGTTACCCTGTTTAATGGATATAGCTCCTGAGGAAGGGCACGCGCTATCGGGCCAATATGTCAGAGCCGTGAGCCGTGCCTGTCACCTGAGGAACGATCGAGCCGAAAGAAAACGGATATTTCGCGAAGAAGACACTCTGGGGAAAGTTTCGCCGAGTCGACAAAATCATTCACTCGGGGCGTTCACTCCGTCGAAATGTCAATCTCTCCCCGGACTAAGCTAAGGATCAGGCGGTTTTTCGCCGCGGTTGAGTGGATCTCGGTATAATTTAAGCTCGGAATTTAACTCGTGCTCGTGGCGGGGAGAAGTGAATCGATTGCTTCGGCGAAGTTTATATTCTTGGGCGTGGAGGAATTTCGGGGCACTCCGTGGAAAAACAATTCTTGTCTGTGTCCGAGTACAGGAATGAAGGAATGAAGCTTGCCGAAGTTTGATTTGCTCCCCGCGCTTTCTGCCGTTCACTTTGTCGAATAATTTACGTCGCGAATTACTCAAAACGCGGTACACCCGTTACCTTGCATCGTTTCGTCGTGTAGGATCAAACCGCGATCTCCATCGGGGGCCGTTGAACGTAGGCTCGTGAGCCCATCCTCGGCGCAATGTTCAGCAAGTTTCGAGCTTGTGCACGTTTAATTGCACAAGTTCGCGGCCGCAGAGAGGCGAAATATGCGACCAGAAATTTTCGAGAAAATTAAGTACCCTACTCGCGGGTTTGCTTTACGCTCGAACGACGTGCCCTCGCGTTTATAGGCCGGCGACGTCGTGCTCGTAAACACGGCTCGACTTCCTGTACCAACAAACTTTGCTCAACAATATTCGATTCGGCTTTTGCTGCCGATTTTCCTCCTTTTTCTTTCCTTTATTCTTTTCCATTTTATTTAGTTTGTTTGTTTATTTGATCAAACGGTTTCTGGTTAGCTTGCCCGCGTTCAAAGCTTATCCCAACTATGCAAACAGGTCTGTCTCTTTCCAATGGCAGCTACAGTGCTTTTTCCCAGCCGCTGAAACGTATGTGCATATCAATAATGGTTGCTTCGCGCCGCCAGTCAATACAGAAGCTACTTAACCATGCAGAGTACGCCGAATAGCTCTCGCGTAGATTCCGCCCTCGAGACGGGTTAATTGATATTGATCGAGCAGCGCTGTGTATATCTCGCCCATTCTCCGTCACGTGGCACGTCATTCTTGCCGCTAAAAATCTGAACGCTGATCCATCGGCCTGCGATGATTTAGCGGAGAAAATTGATAGCCCCCGTATTCCGTGAAAGCCTGAAGAGGATAGAGATATTGATTCAACAAGCGTTTCATCTTAATGCAATTTTTTGACAAGCGCAAATAGACTTGCAGAATTAGGCGGACCGATAGATCAGATAGGAGAATCCAAGTAACTGTAGATCGATGAAACGAGACCGCGAGCTGGATTGGAAGAGGATATTCCGTCGGGGAAATTCTGTGAAAATTCACCAGGAAAAATAACCGCCCGTCGAAGTTGCCACAGAATTATTACGATATTTTAATAAGTACGGTCCACAAGTGTCGCCGATATTTCTACACGGTCCCCGCAATGCCTGCGAATTTTGACGGTGAATGCGCCAGCTGGCGCGACAAACAGTCGACGTTGCACGCAATGCTGGGTCTTAAAGTTTTGCGCAGAGCCAGCGGCCCGACCCACCTGCCCGCCGCCGCCACGTCTAATTAAGACTAAATACATAATTAAAGTGTTAGTCACGTGCAGCCGCGGTGTAATTGAACGGTCAGCTCCGGCATCGCCTCGAACACGTACCGTGCAGTCAGCACGTTTAGATTTTAAGTTTCGACGATCACGTCGCCCCGTGCCTTCTATTTGCCGCGCCACGATTATCGTCGAACTTTCATTTCGCAAATTCTCGGATATCCACAGGGGATGGATACCCCTTAATCAAAGGTCGCAGCGCACTTCACGGAATTGCCAGCTGCCGAATCAATTATCCGGCCGCGTTACACCCGGCTTAGCCGGTCGTCACTCGAGTTCAATTTTTCTCCTATCGCAATTTGATCCTATGAGTGGATCCCGGTCTTTTTTATCATTGTCGCGGTAATTCGTTCAACACGGCTGATAGCAATTGAAGGCAATTTTAACGACCAAGATTTGACGGAAATCGCGCTGCAATATTTGAAGCGATTTAATTTCCCTTTGTAACTGGCTCGAGATATCTCCACAATTTCGCAAGTTTCTCGACGAGAAATTAATCAGTTTCCGTACGCGTAGAGGGCCGTCCGTGTCGTCGATAGAAAATCGTCGACGATTCGAACAATCTATGAGCACGGTGTTAAACGTTACGGCGCTGTTGGCTCAACAGATATCGTAAATTTTTAGCAATCGCCCCGACGCGGTATTAAACCGTCGTAAAGCCAGCAGGAAATCGGAAAACAATGTACTCGATCGCTGTCGTCGACGTGATCCGAGGACCAAAGAGAGTTTTGTTTCGTTTCGCTCGGCGGGCGAACCCATCGGACCGTAGACGCGGCGTGAACGAGCTCTCCGTTCGACTTTGAGTGAAATTACATCGACTGTTGTTTAACAACCGGGGTGTCGACATGGGATTCGAGTGCGAGCGGTCGGTTGCAAGGGAAGCGACGCGAAGACAACGTGAAATTCGTTTACACGGTACATTCGAAACTATCCTCCCCGTTCATGTTCGCTGAGTTATGTGGTTCGCATGTCCCAACCTCCCTTGCTTCCGTCTAATTCGCCTTTCCACAAATTCCGTGGATATTTGCTCGAGGAGACTCCACGTGAATTCTTTGATTAAGTCTTAACGTGTGTACATGCATAGTTTGTTGCTCGAGGGTGAAGCCCGCAAGAAAGTATAGGTATTACAATTGGGGGGGGATTGAGGAATCTTGATTATTCGTTCTGCCCTGGTAAGCGAGATTAATAATAAATCAACTATACCAGAGTGGATATGTAGTGCCTTATCGAATAGATCTGGCCACTTATGTTCAACGACCATCGTCTCGTAGCAGCTGGTGCTAGTACTTAACACTAATTCCCATAATCATACTTAATTAACCAACATCGGTGGAGCCTAGCTAAACATTCCTCGATAACCTCTTATCGGTGTACCGAATGCAATTCAGATTGGAGGGCCTACGAGAGGAGCAGTCCGATCATTGAAATATTTTGACCTATCTACATACACAAGTTCGCGTGCAAAGTATTCCAGAGCCACGGTCGCAATAATACGTCGCTGTATTATACCATACATGCAACCCACGCTATATTTGTGTCTCGTAACAACTTCGTCGGGCAACAAAGCGACCTTTAATCACCCAGGCAGCCAGGCCTCGACAGCAACGAATACCTCCGTCCTATTAATACCTGTACATGGATTCACTGTCGTAGTGGCAGGAGACGCGCAGCATGCCGCGCTTAGGCACGAACTTAATTAGTATAATTACCGTCATTGGTCATCGGTCGCGGATACACGTGTACACGCGTTGTAACCGCAAATTAATTACGGCCTATCCAACGAGAACGACGCGGCGAGCCCACAATTAAGAACACTTTTCGTTGAGAACATTAACGATACTCACCGGCGATCCATTGGAGGTCGATCGATCACGCCGTACATACGACTCGTGTCACAGACTCCAGGTACATTCATCGTGATAACCAGCCCAATGCCGCAGCATTGTTCACGTTGACGTGTGTTTAACTGTCTACGAACTGAAAACACTGTGGACGAAAAGGTTAATGCAGTTCCCGTTGAACAAGAACACCTGGCAAGCTGGGAAACAGCAAGAGCTCGACTCTCTCTTGCCCGTAATGTAAATCACAGTGTTTCGTCCGGTGGTATGATACGCCCGTGTTGGATGCGGATAAAGGGCTCGGTTGGATTTTCGTGACCAGGGAAACGACAAAAGTCGCAGCGCAGGGAACAGCTGAAGGGAAATTGCTGCAGTCACTGAATAACGATAATGTTACTTCGCGACAGTTCGTAACCACTTTGGATGCAGGTATCTCACCGGAAAAAATATAGTAAAGGGTGGAGGCGTTCGCCTTTGGTTGGAGCACGAAACACGATAAGCGGTAACCACCCACTTCGTTTATATACTATTGTTGCTGTAACGAGGTTGGATTGTCAAGTGCGTTTAAGGGAAATTTCGTGGCGAAGTTGGCGAAACAACTGTTCTGCCGCCCGCGTGGCTCTCGATATCGTGGGTGCGCGTACGAATCCCACGAGATGGTGGAAGGAAGGTGTTGGAGCCGAGGGAAGTGATGCCTCGCGAAAGTGGAGAGGAATTATCGTTAAAATTTAAGCCCGCGGCGACGATGCGCGAGATTGGAAGGGGAGTAGAGAATACAGCGAGGTGGAATGAATTAACGACGCGAATTGGGACTCATTATCGGATAGGGAAACCCTCGTTCACGCTTTTTATTTAAAAAAAAATAAGAAAGAAGAACGAATCGTGTTTCGTCATCAAAAATATTTACGTCGAAATGGAGTTTCTGCAAAATGGACGCAGGAAAAATATAGGATGCGGAGATAACAGGAAACGACTCGATGATAAATTCATTTCATTCGGCCAACCTCGACGGAAATTCGGAAATAAATAAAGAAACGTATTATTTGCTGAAATCTTCGTATCTTCAGGGAAACCAATCACTCGGACCGACCTGCTGAGTACAGTTAGATGTTCCAGTCTTACAGCAAAAGAGATTCCAACACCCTGAATCCTCCATTGTCACCCTCAGAACGACGCAGACGGATGGACCTCATTTCCGATTGCTCCACCGTTCCTCCCTGACCTCTCGTTTCCACCAGACACTCAGCATGGTTTCCCCCGGGGAACGCGTCATTGGAAATACAGAAATATCGAGGGCACCACCTCGTTTAATTCCCCCTGAAATTCCCAACCAGGATCAACACTTTAGATCCTCTCTTCTGTTCCCTCGTGCTCTATTCGCGGTGCTCAATTCAGGATTTCTACCTGATTGCAGCGTGAAACGGAATAAAACGGACACGCGCCCGGTCACGAAGATATATCCGCTTTTCGACGGCCGATCATCGTTTCCATTGAACTTTCACACCGCAGGCTTAAATATCGAAGACACGCCAGAACGCAATCAAAGCTCGACGCCAATCGACTTCTCCTATCCGCGCGAGCTGTAAGTGCGACGCGACGCCTGGCGCAGGTAACCGCTTGGTTTTGCGGCTAGATTGAAGGCCGCTATCATAGTGGAAGCGTGTCGATATCGAGGTGGTTTATTGTAGTGATTTAGACTCGACCGTTACTCTTCCGTTCTCCCATCTGACCGGATATCGACGCTTTTACCGAATGACTATCGAGCACAAGCCTCCATATTCGACGCCTCGCTACACTCTCGGATAATTGATATTTCGATTTTTCGACTAGCCCGACAGAATGCCCATTCTGGTTGAAGGGTTGTTTTCTTTCTTTTCGCGAAGGCGTTGATTGCTCGGAAGAGAGGTTGAATAGCGGCCTGCTTTTTTTTTTATCATTAGCATAGTGAAAACTGTGCAAGAATTATCGCTTCCTTCGTGACTATGCATTGCTGCCTCGCTCATTTATCACGTCGCAACAATGGAATTAAGCAACACGAAACGTTCACGGGAGGACGATGAACGTCGGCAAGTAGCTGAATAGATTTTTTTTCGTTCGGTGTCTAACTCAAATCGAACATCCATCTTTAAGTTTTTACTTGCGCTCCAAGAAGTATTAAGGTGCACTGGGATTATCCCGTCCTGGATTACCGTAAAATTACACGTCGAAGAATGTTCGCGAAGTTCAAACTCCAGACTTTTCCGAGCACGCTGACGCAACGTAGTTATCGAACAAGATAGACGCGACGGTTAGTTGGCGGAAAAGCAATAATCATAATCATAATGCAGGCAGAGTTTCCGATGCTTCAAGCGCGTAACGAATTTGTAAAGCGAGAAGTCTAATTTCATAAACTGTCGTTTCATCTTTCCTTCAATGATGCTTTAATACTAATGAAGCTCGGTCCGTCACAAATTCTTATTGACAGTTCAATCTCATTTCCTTCCCCCTTCGCCCACCTTATTTTCACCAGATTCGTTATGCGAATGAAAATCTTCGTACAACCTCGATCAGACATTGCGTCAAGCATTCGACATGAACAACATGTGTACGAAGTACACCGACGCGTCGCCACTTCAAAGAAGCACGTTTTTTGTTCGCTCATTCACGCCTACCTGTCGGTGTTAGCATCGAACGCCCTCCGGAGCCGATATTCGTCGACAGCCTTCAATGGCACGCGACGCGGCAAATAAAGAGGAAAAATCGAAGCAGAAGTAAATGAAATGCAACGGGCGTGGCGTCGAGAGTGCCGGCTTGTCGAAATAAGAATTTTCGCGTCGCCAGCGATGCCGTGGAATGCGCCCGAGCAACGCTGAATACGTGTGGCACGGTTCTTGCATGCGAATGGCACCCTGCTCGATGATTTTCGTTTCCTCGAGACACGGGGACATTATCGCGGGGCGTGCAACCCGGTAAATTAATAAGATCGCTGGGAGATAGCTGGGGTGAATAAGTGAAACGCACAAATAGGGGAACGCGAGCAAAGCGGTCTCGGGGGAGATGAATCCCGCTTGGATCTCAATAAAGTTGCAACGACCGCGTGCATGAAACGCGTGACTAGACCAGAGAGAGAGGGGAGAAGATGCAAACATCCGCGAGAGAAAGGTGGATGGGGTGGAAGGTAAAGGGAAGAAGAGGGAGGTGGAATGTCCCGGTGAATATTCGCCGTTCCCTCGTAAATTGCGGAACGTAAATAGAAAAATGCGCGCGATATCGTTGTACCGGAGGGTATGAAACGAAAGAAGCACCTGACAGGGGGACGCGACGGGTTGCAAGGGGTGAGTGCAAGATCCGAGTCTATACACGCCTCTGTATTCTTCGAGAAAGTTTTTAAGGAGAAACTACGTCCCGATAGAAATGTCAGTCTTGCGGAAATGGATGGGGTTTCGGCGGAGGGCTCAGTCCTCGTTCTTCCTATCGCTGCATTATATTCGCTTTGTCAACTCGAAGTGGGTTAGCAGCGCATCGATGCAGGCCTCAGGCTCTCGTCTCTCCATGGGGCGATGCACTCGTGCGCCCGAGTGGAGTCTCGTAACGGGCCGCGACAGGTGGCGACTGATATTTTTATCGAGTAATTTCGTCGGCGGGGAGGTCTTTATCGCGCGACCTTCTTCGCACAGAAGAGAGATCAAAGTCTAGGACCGATGGGCCGAGTGGTAGATTTTCAAAGGCGAGCTCTGTCGATAAATTTCGGCGCTATTATCGAATCGTGTGCTAGTGGGAATGACCAAAATCGGAGGCCCTAAACATTCGGGGAAGGAAATTCGATTTCCCTCCACTCGCGGCGACCTATGTATTTGCGGTTGGTATTAAACATCGTCGAGAGCATAATTGGCAGGAAATTGTGACGGAGAAAAATCTCGGAACAACGATTCGGAGAATGTGAAAAATTTAGCCTAATTTGGCCCAGTCCCCGGTACATTGGCGAAATTCCCAACGGCCTTCGAGGTGTACGATCGAGGGCAGCGTGGCTCTATATCTCCCTGTAGCGGACGTGCAGTTCGTCGAAGAAGAGATATAATCCGATACGTAACAGCGGGGAAAGAAAAAGGAAGAGAACAGGGATGGGAGGGGCGGTAACCGAGAACCGTAGACGGTGCTACAAGGGGAAGAGCAACCTTTGGACAGGTTAGCATCCCCCAGAGTGGACCAGCCGATAGATCTAAAGCTTTCGTGGCCGGCTAGCACCGGTGCTGGTTAGTAGCGAGCACCCGTTCGCCGCGAACTACGAAATGGACCCAGGAGTAACGCGTCCGATAAATTTACCGGCCGTCCGGCCGAACATTCCGCTTTGAAAGTACACACGGCCTTATTTCCACTCCGGTGAAAAAAAGGAAGAAAAGAAAGAGGCAGCCCCTCCCTCGTTGCCACTCTGTCTCGCCTATTTCCCGTTTCCATGCCAGCCCTTTCCACTACCCGAAAGTGACGTGGAACTTTTTTGCTGTATCTCTCGAAACGATCGGATGGAAGATTGCGTGATAACTTGACGCATTTCGCACGTGTCCGACCGCACGATCGTTGCCCGGCGAAACGGTTGAGCCGCGAGTGCGATGATTATTATCAAATTCACCGGGGCCAGCAGTGTCATCGAAAACGCGTCGCGACAGCCGTCAAAAATCTCGTTCCGACCCAATGGCGACTACTGGGGACAGCGCAATCTGTTGTATGACGGTCCCCTCTCAAGCCCAAATACCGTGTACGCACCTATGCACATTTCCAGCCTCCTCTGTCCATCTTTGACGGGCATAAATTCAATATCGCCGCTGACGTAAATCGAAACGCTACGCCCCTGCTAATTGACGATTCGGACGAAGAGCGCGGTCGACCTTGTTATCCTCCTCTGTCCGATCTGTGTATTCGGCCCTTCTCATCTCGGAAGGAGCGTAGGAGAATGAAGTGTTAGAAAGTTTCATCGTTCGAGGAGAGACGGTCATTTTATCCGGAAAGTCGCGCAAGGAACAAATCACGCCGTGGATAAGTGCTGCGAGTTTTTTGCGAGCATATTTTCCCGGTGGGCAGGTTCCATCGCGAGATATTTTTCGCGGGATGTCGCAGCCCCCGCGGGTAAAACGTTCGGAATAATCCTGCCGGCCTTAATTGCAGTTCGCCCGACGGTTTTCGGACCGGGGCTCCGCGTAACATTAATTAACCGAGGCGAACGCTCTTAATAACTCAGAACGGCGACTCCGTTTCCACCAGTTAAATCTCCAAGCGAAGTCGATAACCACCGTGGCAATGGTGGTGGAGAAAACGTAGGCGCCACCGTCCTGTGGATTCTATAACGATCCCCCGTGCTTCCGGGCAGACGATGCCCCGGAATGGAAAAGAAACAAATGGCAAATTTACTCAGCATAAATGGCCGAGAGTCCTGGAAATGGTGGGAAATTTACTTAGTTCCTGCTATGCCAGCCGATCCAATTGCATAAGTCTTGGAAACGAACTGGAACGGTTCCTTGAAACAGTCCGAAGTACGAACAAGTGGATATATCTTTTCGGCTGTTCTTTCAACTGTTCTGTAAATTGACCCTTCCATTGGAACGCTCCCCTTTCTTCGAGATTTCTTCTTGTTTCTTGCGTGGCAATCGCGGTCGGGATCGTAACGTTTATCGTGGAATTTAATCAGCGATAAGAGAGACTCTGCTAGGAATGCACTGATGGTTTCTCGGAAATGTTTTGCAATTATTAAAGCACTCGCGATTAATTGCTCTGGACGAATTTGTTCGGAGCTAACGAATTCGAACTTTTCTACAATCTGTCTAATCCTTGCAAAGTTTCCCGTAAATTCCTGGCCAAATTGGCCTTCGATTAGAGATCGGATCTTCGCTGAAGCTAGCATTAATAACGCAGGAAAGTTTTAATCGCGGTTCCATTAGTATTCAATCGTGCGCCAAGTACCATGGGGCCCCGTTCAAATCACAAAAAGTTGTTGCACATTACAGTCCCAGGAGACCCAGGGGCGCGTAGATTTGCGAAAAGACCCGTGCGTTTGATCGACGGAAATTGTTCGACAACAGGTGCGGCAAACAATTGACATTCCCGTAAACGATCGTCTATAATATAATACACGTGACAGATTGCGAAGGGATTCTCTTCCCGGAAGAAGATGAATGTCTCTGAATGTCACGAATTTTTCCTTCCCTCTGTTACGTGCCAAGCATTCCGCATCTCTTGGCAACAAATTGCCGCACGAATTTATCTACTGCCTCTATTCCTATACAAAGGAACCGGTCATCCGGATAATTTTCACCTGAAATCAAATCCATCGTGCAACTCGGAGAATAGCAAGCGTAATATCTTATCCATAGATTTCGCACAAAAAACATTCTCGATATTATTTCCCTCTGCCCGCCTCCAGCAATCTCTATCTTCGCCAGGAACACCTGTAACTGGATAATCGAAATTTCTCTATCAAAGTGAAAACCGCGGGCTCGTTGTACAAGCAACGGTCATAAGCGACGATAATCCAGTGTGCACCGACAGAGGCAGCGTCTGCGATCGCAAGACAAAGCTATCGGCCGTGTGTTGCCCGTCGTGATTGGACAGGAAGATTTGTCGCATAGGCGCGAGCTCGGTAGTGAAACACAGGTAAGCCAGAGGTACATATATAGGATTCGATGGAATCGGCCGACACTTCTCTAAAGAACTCACACCTGTGCAATTGAGGTGACCCGCGTAGCCTGCCCGTGCATCTGATCTAGTGATCTCTGAATAGATTCACTACGATGGTCGTATGGTATCTGCGTGACGGAAGATCGTATCGCAAAGGCACAGCACTGTTAACTCCGTCACCCGAGTAATTATGCAGGTCTAGCCTGTCCATGTCCGCGAATCGGACACGCCAGATCCCTCTGTTGCCATTCGTGTTGCCACGGGATGGATGAAACTACACGCTGAAAGCGATCCACCCTGAGGCAAGTTGTTGTCTTGGGTTAGAATCCTGCTAATCGAAATGGTAATACTCGCTAGTGAGATATCGGTACCTGGCCTATGGATATCTTGCGTACAGCGATGAGCATAAGAGCCGAGGATTACTGTACGGATGGGTCGGTATATGGGACTCGTTTTCGATCGACGAATGGATGAATGAAACGGACGAATGTAAACTCGATCGTATAGGAACCTGTGCGGTATTATTGAACGTGTGAGAAGATATCGAATCGAACATTGAAGAAAGCTATCACTTAGTGGTGCACTGCTTCGACAATAACTATTGATGGCCTTGCAACTGCTTTATAACATGGTATTCAGGAGGACCGCGTTGTTAACTTTACCCATTCACAACCACGGAAATAAGGAACACCGCGAGGAAATATCGCGAATGAAATTTCGCGCACTTTTCACCGTGCTACCGGTTCGACGAATGAAATCGGGTCATCGATGAACGGATGGAGAGAGAATGACGGTACGTCCACGAGTTCTCGAGGCGTAGAATGAAAATTCCGTGCACTTAGGCGGTATCTCGGAATGAGAATCACGTCAGACCAGGGTGCAAGGGTAGGTCAAGCAGACTGGTCGTCGACACGAAGTATAGAAATGCGTGCAGTGGCCCCTGCAAAAGGCAAATATCGAGAGGACCAGGGTACAGAGAGAGCAGAGAGTGGAGCATAAAAATAATTACGCTGATAGAACGGTGGCACGATGCCAGCCGCAGTATCGCAACCCTTGCCAAAATCAGATAGCGCGTTGTTGCGTCCGGATGCATTATTCGACGAAACGCGAACAACACGCTGGCATACTAGGGGAAGAGGGACCTGTGTTCAAGCTCAGCCAAGACGAATGCATTACCCGTGGGACACATCGCGAGGATATGACGAATCGTCGTTTTTGCTTACGTCGTAATCCGTGCCCAGCGGTTTTATCCGCGGTCGCCTTGGCTGTACGTTTCGTTGATATAATGAAACGAAGCTGCGGAAACGTTTGCGTTCTTCCGAAGCTTTTGCGCCCACGCGCTGCCCTGGACATCGTGAAATATTGCCCGAGCTTTTCTCGTGCGCAACTGGAGTAACACGCGCTGGGATATTTATAATGTAGGAAAGAAGATACGAGCTTTTCTTGCCGGGACACTTGCGACCGGCACAGAGAAATAAATTTCCTTCTCGGTTCCCATGCGACTGGTGCGTCGAGCGATGTTTAGAAGACGCTGGCTATCGAAACCACTTTGGGACTGCGTTCAAAGCTCTCTCGAGTGTTGATACTGTTCGATATTTTTCTGAAGTATACATGGGCCTTAAGACTGGGCGAGGAACTGAATAAACATAAGCAGCAGTTCGTTTGAAAGCGAAATAAGACTCGCAACAGCGCGCACGCGACGAAGATTTGCCCAAATCGTAGCTATACGATTCATTCGATATCTATTTGTCAAAGTCACGCTCCCATTACGATTCTTTTTCACGAACATTTCCCACTTCCAATAAAGCGCTTTGAAACGCACGTAGTGTAGATATCTTCAAAGAGAGACGAGTGGGGAACGCGGAATTACACGGCGAAAGGCAACGGGTGACGTCGGTAATGACTCTCCCTTGAGAGAGACGCGAGACTGGATACTAGTAAGAGAAGCTTTGTGCGCCACCGAGGTGCTGTGCTCTCTTTTAATTTCAACATTTGTCTTTGACAAGGGCTCGCCACGCCGAGACAGCGCAGGAAATTGACTGTTCGTTCCATGGTTCCTCGTGAGGTGAACGCTGTGCTGAAATGACACAATTCACGAGACACCCTTTGTCCCTTGAGAATATTAAAAGCTACGACCTGAAAGCGAGTTGATAAATAGGCCATGGCGACAATGGTGTACTTGTATTTAACTTCCGACGTGGGATCATGGGGCAAGGGGTACACCGATAGATCTTTAATGGTACATATTAGGTAAACAATTATTATCGCGATGCTGCAAGAAGTGCCCATTTATTTTTATACAATCACGGAAAACTATACGCTCACTGTGATTCAGCAGCAGACGGCAATCGAATTTATTTCGAGTTATATTCCAATCAATTTGATGCGTCATTAAAACTATAATTTCTGCCCGATAATTGCTGGTGGCCGGTGGAAAAATTCGTCGACAATGCGGCACGGCGAATTGACGGTGTTTGTGTAAAAAGGTGCAGCGGTGAAGGGACACCGGCAGTTTCGGCCCATCAATGAGCACCTGCCAATGATTAATTGCTTGCAATTAGACGGGTTTGGGTTTCGATAAGCACTTTCCTCCCCACCCCCATAATTTATCAACGATTTATCCTATTTTCAACGACCCACCGGCCCCGCAACGCCTTGGAACGTAAGAAAGATTCACGGGCCGGGATATCGCGTGCGTAAAGCGGTGGAATATAAATTATGAATAATTGCGGACGTAGTCTGGCGTAGAGTTTGCGCCCCGCCAAGTGAATAGTTTCGTTAGGGATCGCGATAAATCGTCGTTGGTGTTCCCAGTGGCGCGACCGAGGCTATCGCTTTAAGTAATGGAACAGTTCCGTGGTAATGGGACGTTGAGTCGAAAATTGTCCCATGGAATAACTAGCTGAAAGAAAATGGAGAGAAAGAGCGGGCGATATACGATGCTTCGGGGAACATGCGTCTCGTTTGGCTTCTGCTTGCGCGATTCTTCCGAAGACCGGCGGTGACGAAATCCGGAAGGGGTGAAATAAGCGATATCCCCTGAAAATTGGACGGAGATAGCGTTATGAATACAAAATTGCATGGCGTGGGTGACACGGGCCGCCGTCAAACCATCCGACGGGAGCGCGACAATAACGGGGTGAATGAGGCCCGTGTCTGAAGTGAGTAGGGTTATTTAAAGCTGAGGGGCAATAAGTCGGTGAAACGTAGAAATGGCGCTCTCCGCCTGCGCCATTGGACTTAATGAAATTGCCCTGGAATTTAGTTAATCCGGCACGATTCATTTTTATACGCGTCGGGGACGTGTTATCGACATTCCTCTTGTTTCAATTAGGCTAATACGATCACCTAGGCGACGTTGCGGTTAATGCATATTAAATTAGCGCGCAACGGAAACTCGTTCGACCACGGAACAGCAGCGGTACGCGAGCCGCTCGTGTGGGAGAAAGTGCGAGAGTGCTGGAGTGGATACGTGGAGAAGTTTTTGGACGTGGCCACCGGTGGTGGACGTGGACAAATTTCCTGGAGCCGCGTAACTTGAAAGCGGAGGTTAGCTTAATAGAGAAACTTCAACTCGATCCGGGATGCCCGCCCGAGTGCTTTGATCTACGCGACACAGACAGAATATAATGTATCAGGATCAGCAATGGGATTTTCCGATCAATTAGTAGTTAAGGCTGAACAAAGTGTCTGTCGCGGCGGGTGAAAGTTTTCACCGACGAAGTTACGTTGCTCGCGATTGGGTAAGCCGTGCCATCGATACAGCATTAACTGTATCCGTCGTTTCTCCTCCAACCCCGAGTCGATGCTTTTCTACGACGTATCGTTCATGGAATCGCGGCTGCAGCCTTCGATACCAAATCGAAGGGGGTCGCTTTAATTCCTCGACGTCTTATCGGCTGCGCGTTTATCCTGTCTGGTATTCCAACGGCGATAAACATTGGCCCGGTGCGGTGGCAGGAGGGTGGACAATTTAATCTGAAAATCGTAGCCAATGCGGGTTTTATTTACTCTTTGTTGTCGGAGAATGTGGACATCGTGAATGGCGAGTCGAGCCGATACGCGAATGGAATATTGAGGAGATGGGCGTACGGATGCCTTTGTTTCTTCCCCCGTCCACTTCTCTATCGATGTCCATCCCTCCGATATGTGTATGTTTCGTTGGGTATTTTTTTTCTTTTTTTACCTTTATCCCGTCAGTCAAGCACGTGTCTCGTAACTTGGCGTCGAATCGATACACGGCAGACAGCAACGGCTCGAAAATCGAGACTGGCCGTGCTTTATTTATGATTTTGTTGACACGGAAGCGTGTACCGTTCACGACGCGAGAAATACCGCTCCAGATCGCTCGCGGGGGGATATAATACGCGTCTGGACAATGGCGTGCCGTGTGCACGGTCCGGTTCGCGTGAACCCGTGTTTTGCGGCTGTAAACGCTTCGGCCGCGCTTGTCGAACCGTAATCGTGCCAGCGGCATGTAGAAAACACCCGAATCCGCTCGATTGATCCCGTCCCGAACGGATTCGATATTATTTTATTACACGGCCGCTGCATTATGAATAATTCACCGGCCGCCAATTACATTGGATCGGACTGCGGCCGTGTTCTCGTTCACGGAGAAACTGTTTCTTCCTGAATCCGATTTGTTTCTGCTCGAAAATACGGTAAATAGTTCTCGTGTACTGTGGTTAGCCATATACACAACGTTTCCTATTCATTAACGGGGAAAGTTATGGTGCGCTGAGTTACGTAGGTGCCTGATCATAGCCGGCGTATACTACTAATGAAATGTAGCTCTAACTGATAGGTTCAACGGGAGAAGATATTTCTGCTGCGACACAGAAAACTCACGGACTATAAGGCTTATTCGCAGACTTGGCCAGTGGGCAAGCAATTCCAATTAATCAAGAATGCGGAGACAATTATTGTATTATTCATTGCGCAAGGCTACTTGAGGTTCAAATGGCATCAGTGCCTGGCCATAACAAGCTTGGCCTACTTGCCGTTCGTCAAACCACACCGTCGACTGGCGTATTTTCGGAATCGTTACGTGCGATTCATTTCGCTACGATACCTAGAATTAAAAGGGGGACAAGAATTACAGCGCGTAACGTAATTCCGCTGAATCGATACGGCCGTCTGACTATAGCCGACTCACGCTACTCGCTACCGCCCAGACGTCGCTGATCATCAATTTCAATTAACATAAAGATGTTTTCGTCGTGATAACCAGAATTCGAAGGACGAGGAAACAAGATATATCGCGTCGTACGAATATTGCTCACTCGCTTGTCTGTGTATGGTCGGCCATCACTACTTATTGCTCTTCGCTATGAGACGCGCCCCAGGCAGTCTACTTCCATTAACATAAAACTATCGATAATATCTGTTTTAGCATCCGGCATTCACGGGACAACCGTCTTCTGAAATAGTATCATGGGAAGGGAATGGAAGCCGGAAGTTTGCGTTCAATTGTTATTCTTTCATTTAGATGGCTGATAATCATCGGCCGCCGATCCAAATGGAAAGTCGGCATTAACGAGCGCAAACTATCGATTCCCTGGTGGCAGGTTCGAACGGGTCGAACCAAAATAGTCGAATACGAGTCGAGGGAAATTGAATGCCGCGTTTCTGCATACGCCGCACTCCGCGAGCTCTTGATTTACTTTGGCCAGGAAAATATTTGAAAATTTACGATCCTACCGATCCCCGCCCCTACGAGTGTCTGCCATCCTTCCTTCTACTTCCGTTCACCCGGCATCCTCTTTTCCTCGTGACTGTCACCCTCGTGCTGAGTCGACGGGAACAACTCTGCAATTACTCTGGGAAGATGGTTACGCCCTGGGAAACAATCTTGCAACTTGTACGACAGAGGCTCACCACCGGTTACGAGGCTTGATCACGAATAGCGCTAGACCAGGGATGGGAAGCTTCTTTCGATCTTCCAATCTTTCTCCAGCTTTCGTTGAAAGTATAATATATTCTCCCAATATTGATGCAGGGAAATGTAATTAGTATTCGCTGGCGACGCTGGCGACGCTGGCACATTTTCGAGTGAACTATTAATATCGTTAGTAAAGTCAAACTCGGATGGCGATCGTACCGAACGATTCCTAGCGCCATAATTCCCAGTACACCTTAATTGCACCCTAAGCTCGGTTCGACTCGAAACTCTGCCGATACGAAGTTACACACGAGGCCCACGGACAGCTTTGAAGCCACCAGGGTAGACCCTTAAGTAAATCGTGCTCGCCAACGTTCCCGGATATTGATATTCACGGATCAGGGCGGACTGAATATCAAATTTGCTTTTTAAGTGAAAAACGTGTAATATATTTCCTCCATGTGGCCGTCATGCCTGCGTCCGCGTTCACTCTTCCAGTATCCGGTATATACAGCAGGATGTACGTGACGCCGTAGAAAACGTCTCACGGCGATATTTGCAAGCCGAGCGACGGGATATCTCGACGAAATCTACGGGGTGGGGAAGCTCCTATTGAAACATACATTGAGTACGATCTCCGAATTTTGACGCACACACGACTCCTGAAGGGAATTTGAATTCGCGCTATCGACCGCCTCTGGCTAGGTGCGCGTTTAAATTCACCACCTTGCCCCCTCCGCTTCATCGGCGGCCTATATAATCGATACGTACGCTACTCGATGCGAATCATCGTAACACGCTTAAGATCGTATTAGCTGAAATCGAAGAGACCATCCAAGCTATGAACCCGAGATAAATTCATGACGATCCTGCACCCTTGGCAGCGGCACGTTATTCACGAGTCTGCGGACGATTCGCGATGGATGCGAGTATGAAAAATTGCTTGAATATTCGAAATCGGTGGTCCGTGGTAACGACACGCTGATTACAATACAACGGGAATATGCATATGCACTTCGGTACGTTTACGCATCCGCATCGCAGTTCGAAATCCAATATCGCTGTGCACCGTTATAATCGAGCAGTATAACCGATAGCAATAGGGATGGGCTAATAACGAGCCAATAACCCTCCAGCTTACCATCCACGAAACGCTATGAAATTAACATAGATTCTCGTGGCGCGAAGATCAGCCGCATGTGTACGACGTGTTTCTGCTAATGCAGTCAAGGAAAATCCGGCACCCGGTGTTTGGCGACGCGTAAACGCGCGTTTGCCCCCGTGTAACGACCGTTTGCGTATTCCAGGGTTTCGGTAGCGATCGGCGAAGCATTGGTATTAGGGAAGATTAGAATAATCGTTGAGTTCTATTAGATTGTCGTTTAGCCGCTCCACGACTGGAGGCAAAAACATTCGCTGCGGAATTGAAGTAAAAAACGATCGTACTTCTTCCTATCGACATAGTGCTTGAATGATTCAATTAATTAAGATACTTCGCCCGCTTCCTATGCAATGAACGATGGAAGACTGTAACAGAGAAAATATGTCCGCGCTTCTCTAGGCGCCACCCGAAGCGTGGGCAACTTTTAAGCGGACACGAAAAATTTCGAAAAGTTCAGATGAAACGGAATAATGCCGAGCTGCACGTCCTTGGGCGATTTACTTAAACCGCATTATTATTGCGAGAAACATCACCGGTGTCCGGGCCGTTTTCAAACTTTCAACCCTCGCGATCACAGAGTTCCGGCCGTGTTTGAAAAATTTATTACTTGGAGATGCTCTAACGATTAATTTATTTTTCTTCTTCTGTGGATAAGCCTTCAGAACTATCCATGTTATTTCAATATCATATGAATCGCTGTATAATCTTGAAACCAATATTTTACAGAAATAATAAATTCAAATTGATATGTTCCCTAAAAAAAGAAGAGCCAATTTTTTTGGAAACACAGTCCAACGAAGAATGGCAAACCTTCCATTGCGACACGTTTATTTTCTATTGTTTCGATCGACAAAGTTCACCTTCGCGATGCAACCATCGCTCTCCAAAAATCCTTTTCAATCCAGACTGCATTAGCGACGCCACTTTCGAAGTGTCACTTAGCCTACGTATCCCATACGAGAAAGTTGTTGGTGTCCAACGGGACTAATATTCGCGTTTCGAATTTATCGGTCGGTCTGTTGAGGATTCGTGGCCCGCCACGGCAACTTTATCCTCGTCGTTTGCGAGTTTGCCTTTTCGTATCTATTACGCCATTACCTGGAACTGGCCACGAGGAAAATGACCGCGTCGCAGAAGCAACTTTCGCGTTAGCGACTATTCCCAGCGAGAGGGCAGGGGAAGCTCGATTAACGTTACAGGCCAAGGAGTAACTTCTGACGAATTCGCAGTGGGAACGTGTTTCGCGACGACACCTGGAGGCAGCCGTCGTTGCTGCAGATGAATTTGATTTTGGTGGAGAAGTCGAGGGGACGATGCAGGTCCCATCGGCGGAGGAAAGCGTTTCGGTTTCGATAAATTACTTCAAATTGAAATACTGCCCAGCATCGATGAAAATGAATTTCGCTGCGGTTACATTTAATTGGCCCTGCTGTGATTTGTAGGTATTTTCTGTTCTATTTTACTCGAATAACTTTTACGACGTATTGGTAATAAAACTTTAAACGTGCTCGGCCCTTTTCTACAACTAACAACCTGCATATATAATTAAACCTAACACCGTAGCTGTGTTAGCAGTCTTTATATTAATTAATTGGAGAGTACACCAAATGGATCTGTGTACTTTGCGATATATCGTCCTCCACTCGAAATTACCCGTGGCTCCCTTGGCTCTGAACTAAATATTTGACAAGCATCAAGTCTAATACTCTTCTCCTCATTAACCCTGCGCTCTCGCCAAAGAACTTTCACGATACGCTGCCCTAAGAATCGTTGTATCAATGTCGCAGCCGGAAATTTGCTCCCAGAAGGGCGAGTCCGTGCTTCACGGATCGCACGTTTAATCCTGTTGACAGCAGAAAAGCGGCGAATCCTATAATTAGCCTGAAACTCGCTGCAACTTCTCTGCTTCGGCCCGAATCATCCCAGGAGACTGACAATCACCGAGTTCTCAATCGATTGCCCTGGTGCGGCGGATGGAGACCAACCCCAGAAACACTCTGATAGTTTCACTCGATTATTGGCCGGTCGATAACGCTCGTAATTAAAATGCGCGACAATCCGAGCGTATATGGGAAGCACAAAAGCTCGCGGGCACAGCGAGAGGGCGGCGATTATGGCCACGAAGAGGGGAAGAGAGGTCTGAACGATTGAGCAGACGCACCGGTGCGGCTCAATCGCGCAATAGAACAGATAGAATGCAGCTCATTAATGTCGGGCCGCGATAGCACCTGCTCGTAGCTGATAAGTTCGCACGTGTCCGTCCGCAGCCTGGCCAATCTCGTCTCCTCTGCGATCACTTAATTTGTTTTCGTGGCCGAGTGGACATTCAATTGGAAGTCGACTAAACTACCGAAGACTTTCGTCACTTTTTTTCGAGGCAACGGCGATTAATAAGTTAAAAAGATCGACTCTTCCCCTGTAAATTATAAATTGACGGACCTGCCGTGATTGCTGCGCTACTGGATTGATATTCATCGTGGACTCGGCCATCGCCGTTCGACGCAGCACGCTGGACGTTTAAGGCAGCCTCGCGAGCAACGGCAAATCTCAACTGTCTCGGGTTTCTATAATTGGCCAGCACGCCTCTGGTAGCATCCTAATCTAAACATCAAAACCCACGGTCCACCAGTCAGGGTGAACGGGCACCGCTTGTCAGCCGTCCGGTCTGCTGCATAGCGGTGTGCGTGGCATTTGCGCGGTGTGCATAATGCACCTGTACCGACCCGGTGATATTATTAATTTGCAGATATCGGCCGGGATCAGGTCGGGGACTGTCGTTGTCGATTTGGCGATTAATTCGCGTCGCGAATGAGAAATCAGTCGGACAAGTGAATATCTGAAACTATTTGGTATCCGCGTCTCATGAACAATGAATAACGATTGATGCCTCGTAAAGTATACTGCTTCGTGAGAATCATAAACCACCGTTCTCAAAGGCCATTTGCCGAGCCACCCCGTACAATTGTCGAGAATACAATTACCCCAATAACGCGGTCGGCTGGGCGCCTTTAATTATCCAGATTGCAGTCGGTCTGGAAGGTGTTGAACCAAAGGGACAAAGCGACACTGTAATCAGATTCATCGCTGTCGGCTGAGTTACCAAGCCTTTTAACGAAGGGTTCCAGCTTTATAATCGTTGCGGGGGGAAAGAGTCCACGCTGGTTTCGGGAACGCACGCAAATGTCAGGGATCGGTTGCAGTCCCGGTCCCGGGTGACACCCATTCAATTAAGCAGACGCGAAACCGGGCACTCTGAAATATTCCGGGCTTCTTTGCCACGCCACATATCACACAGGTCCGCGTGCCACGTAACACGGCGTAATACATATTACGGCGGCGCGCGAGTTATAAATTGGATCGCGACGTTGCATTATTCATGCATCCGAAGGGCGTCAAAGCTCTTTGATTCATTTCGTATCCAGTCGGTAGACAGGCGAACGACTACCACGCCTTCCAAGACTGCTAGCTGACAGACGTGTCATGTCGGCTTCATCGACGTGCATCGTCCCGCCTACGCGCCAGTTTCCCTCGGTTCCCTCCACCGACCCATTATCCCACTTCGTTTCCGCATCGCGAACGGTTCCACTGAATTCGCAGAATCGCGGGAGACGTTCGCGTTGTTTAAGCGCCGCGGAAAAATCGTAGAGACGTTCGGTTTGCTTTACAAATATCATTACCTGGATGAAGCAAGAACAAGACTCGTACGAATTTCTTCCTGCTCGAAGAAGCTGATCGTTCGCTCGATGGGACTTAATTTGTTTCGCGAATTAGTCAGCTACGAATAATCTCTCCATTGAAAGATCCACTGTAGACTCTGTAGGAACTTTTCGTTATAGCTTAACTGTAATTCTCTTCCTCTATTGATATCGAATTGTCTCCAATTATGTATTGTATTTCAATTCTAAGAACACCCGCCCACTTTATCTTGTACAGCTGTGGGGATTAATTAATTCCGTAATTGCAGGAAGCTCTTAATGTACTTTAAATATCGCAGAATTAATGAATTCGTATCGCAGTTTTTACGCATCCTTAGTTATCCTCCCCTAAAGCCTGACTGCTTCACGACTGGCCCGGGTTGATGGACAAAGTTTCGAGATTAATTTCGGACTTTTTTTCACGGACGAGTAACGCGTCGGGTCACAAGGTGATAGCAACCAGCGACGATTTTATTCCAGCCCAACCTCCGTCCCCTTCCCTGTTTCCTAGGCGAGGGTGCAAATTTATTGCCCCGGTGAAATTGAGCGCGCCACGTAGACACGTACGTACACTCTTTTAATCCGGAAGGCAATTATGCCGGCATTTTCTATATTCCCTTTTTGAATGTAGATTTACAGCGAGGCCCGGCACAATGTGCTTCAGCCTCGCTCCCGGTGCAAGTTTCAACGCGCCGCGCCGTCCTGTTTTCAGTCCGGAGAATTATGAGCATCCTCCCTCTTTGTACACTAACCCTCGACCCCCCCGTGCACCGTCCTTTGCCTCAGTTTCGCGAGTGCAGCGCTGTTTACACCGAACATAGATTTTAGGCGGCCGCACGGTCGTTTATCCGAAGACACCATAGCCAAGCTGTCTTCTATCGCGCGAGGACGAACGGGACCTCGACGCAAGTGAAACAAGCAGAAGGAATTGCCGGTGAGAAAGGTTACGATCCCGTTTGACAGCGTTTATACGATGCATTGTTGTCGGGACAGGTAGGGATGGAATTTGTTGAAGCAATTTCATTGGGAAGCTCGGTCCATTTGTTGTTCGTGCGATATTTAACGTTGAACGTTTGAAACGTTGGGCGGCCCCTTAAAGTTCCACGGAAGAATAGACAAATCTATAGGTGGGGCAGGCTGCGTGGAAAATTGTCTGCGGGACAGCAATCGGTGTTCGATAAAAGTTGGAAATCCCGAACGATTCGCCGCGCGGGTGCTGGAACTTTTTCGACGTTCGCTCGACTGGCTGACGGAAAACTCATCCCTGTTTCCAAGTATAAGCTTACGCATTCCTGAAATTGAATCTCGCGGACCTTATTGATATCGTTCGCTTCGTGAAATTTCGAATTGCCTCGGTCGCGGGAGCGATCGTTCCCTCGAATAACGTGTTTCTATTTTTCAATGGAAACACCCTGCGGAAACTTACGTACGATATCTATAGGTTCTTTATATTGATCGGTGTATATTGCTGATACAAGATTAAAATGAAAATATATACATATACACGCAAATGGGCAGGTATTATCAGAATATTCTGAAACATGATACACGAAGGCTGAAGGGGAAAAAATGCACAGCATCTAAACCTGCAACTTTTAACTTGGCAACATTTTCAGCAACGCGGGGCACGCCGTTTAATAAGCATCCAGCGCGCTGCCGTGTACGGATTAACGAACGAAATTTATTACAGGGCCACGGTAAAACGAAGAAGATGCTCGCTATCTATTCGCGTGAACGAAGCTAGAGCCCCGTGAACAGTAACCATTCAGTTATTATCGTTACGTGCAACGAAGGTGTTGCGTCGAATATAGGGGAGCATCTGGTCGGTACTTCGTAATTTATTAAGTACCTCTGCGAACTGCCGCCGTTCCTTTTACCGGTGATCGATATAGAGACCTGTTAATTAGCATTAATTACATTGAAGCCAGCACGCCTAACGAAGACGTTGCGTGTATACGTTTGATTCTCGAAGATCCTGTTTCACTCGCTCCTTCTTATTGTTGTGCCTCTGTTTCGTTAAGCGACCCGTTAAACGTTGAAAATCGTTCGGTTACTCGAATGCATCCTATGATTTGTCGACGGTTAAAAAGTCCTGATTCGTAATTTGATTAATATCTCGCCGCCGTGGCGTGTCGTATTATACGCGATACTAATTGCAATTAACTGAACGGTTTTTGGAACACCTCGTTCACGACTCGTAATGAGAGGCATCATGCCTCAGCGTGGAAATAATTGCATCGGAAATATCGTTATACCAGTTCTTTGTGCACGTTGTACGAAGCACGTGGATTATTAACGCTGTTCAGCTACGTATTGTATCGTAGCTCGGCACGGTGTAATTATCGATACGAGAAACTAATATTTCAGCTTGCTCGCTGGGTCTCGTGGTAGCGTGATGCTTGACGTGGCTCATTCGGTTCGTTAGCCGGAAATTATTCTTGCATTACATTTCCGTTCCTGCAAATAGACTACCAAAATCGTGCACGGGGCATCGAGTGTCACAGCTTGCCGATTAACTGGATAATTGTTCAGCTATCTTATTCGCGCCGTTATTGTTTTACGATTGCAATTGAAATAGTGGTGTCTATGCTAGTAGTGTTGAAACTGCACGAAGGTTGGCAGAATTTTCATCCTCGGTGAATGTCGATCGTTCTCAGTTATCACTCAGCATCGTTCGTGGAGCATCGCCATCTAGGGTGGCTACGGATCCATTCGACAGTGATTCACGGGGAAACCCATGAAACACACCATGTTGCGACCGACTTACAAGCACGTGAGGTACTTCGAACTGTACATGAACTACGAGGTCGATAACTAGCCCGTTAAACGGTGACGTGTCAAGTTGCCCTATCTGTCCCTGTTGCTTGACCTGGACCATCCTGAGTTACAACTGCCAGCCAAAACTTTCGGGGCCATTTCCTTATCTGTATAAATCTTGAGTGTCTCCGATACGAGCAGGTAAATGTTCACCTGGCACGTAACTGGTTAACTGGTAAAAGAACGAGGTAAATCCGCAGGATAATTCAGAAACATACCGCCAGCGTGCTTGACACTCGGTGCGTCAAGCTGGAAGGCGCGAAAGCGAATAATCACGGCAGAAATCGCGGTAATTTCGTTAAAACGGTTGCTCCCGAAGCCTCCAGGGCCTCGCTTGGCAGCGACGATTAATTGGTCGAACGAACGGCACCGTTGCCCGAGTCACAAACGCTTTGATACCATAAATCGTGGTTTCGAGCGACGTGGCCGGGGAATCCGCATCGCGTAAGTAGATTATTCGATATGAAACAGATTACGAAAGTCCGTCGAACGGCTCTTTCCCCCGCGAGATAATCCTCGGTGATCGATGACGCGTTTTGCCTTTCCACGTTGCGTCGAATGTACCTTGCAATATCCGACATAGCTTATTCATACCTGACGTTGCACTGTATCCTGGCGAAGTTATTGAACGACGTTCGTCTATTTCGATGAACGCACAGAGAAAACAGTTGCCGTGGTTCTTTCTCTTCTTCGCTCGGTGGCGCTTCGGCAAGATCCGTTCAAGAGCAGAAGGGAATCAAGTTCGTGATGCACCTCACGGTTCCGCGCGCGGAATATTGAACCGGAGGAAAAGACTGAACGTCTCTGACTGAAGGTGTCACCATTCCCTCCCATCGTGTAAAAACATATGCCCCCTTTTCAGGAGCAGGGACTTGAAAGCTTTAGCTTATAGCGGTGACGATTCTGGCGCTCCGTGTGCCTATCAAGATATTACTTTTCATCGCGACCGTTTAAGCGCCGTCTTCCGCGAGTGTAATGTATATGCGCTTCGGGGTGCACGCGGCAAGGGAAATGAACCTTGCCTCTCTCTAGTCGATGCTCTTATTCAGGCTCTATTAGATTATCGCGTCTTCGCCTAAGAGATCAAATAAAGAGAGATAGGGGTAGGGGGCGAGAGGCGAACAGCTCTGTGAAAGCTCTTTGTTCCCGGTACCGGAATAGAATGCAATTCCGCCGAGGCGTTTTTACTTCTGGCCCGTTTGACGCGTCGAAAAGCTTGACGCCGACGCTGAAATGCGCCGCGCGTGCTAACCTACATTCCTCCCAGCGAACTCCTGTATTATTGAATTTTGACGCGCGACCAAACACCCGCGTATCGGATGAATTTACATTTAATTTTGGTTACGAGACTCGGCCGAGTGAATAAATAACAAATGAATGGACCGAATGGAAAAGCGACTTGGTGTACTTAGCATACGGAATTTCGAAGTTTGACTTGAATCAGGGTTTTCAATGCACCTTCGTCGAACGGTTGACTTGATCCTGGTTCCCTGTTTTATGAAGCTCCTTGTATCAGCCAATTCTATTGTCCAAATGGTAGAAAACATTTCATCTTCAAATTTTTCCTTTACCCTGTAATAAAAATCTCACTTCTCCGTTCAAAAATTTCTCGCCCAACCGGCCACATAGAACGGCGACCATAGTTGATATAAAAATGTGATAGGGGCAGGGCAAACGGTCGCAGAGGGTGCAACGAGTTGGCGATTCGAGGCGAAGCTGTTCCATCCCGCCGAATTCAATGCCCTCACACGAATTCGCGAACATGCATATATTCATGGACAGTGCAGGCTGATACACGCGTGCAGATGCAGGCCGGGGGTCGCGATGGAAATTTATGGTCGGGCGTCAAGATGCACGGCACTGGGATGCGATCCTCGTCCAAAGCCGTGAATCTGGATCGATTCACGATGGTGAAGACTTCTTGCACGTAGGCAGAGACGCTGACGAGGCGGTGGAATAAAATCGGACGTGTCCCTGTGTCCGACACAGCTTCCCCTCATTGGGGTGGATTGATTTCGATGACTTATCCAAGTTGTCGACGCTTGGACAATAAATAGGTGTGACGGATGAAGGGCGCAAGGGTTTTACGTAAGGGAGATTTCCGGGGCTGAGATTGTGTCGACATCGGGGGCAATGTTCGTGGTGCTAGATTATTATCGTGTTAAACGGCAAGGAGGGCGGGTTTCATTTATTTCGCGTGCTTAAGCGTATATTATAAATCACTGACTTTAAAAGAGATGTATGAATTATCAGCAACATTTACGTGCAATGCATTACGGTTAGAATCTATGTATTATTTGTAACACAGTATATACTGGTGGATTATAGGAAGCCCGGTCGTTCAAATTATAAATAAGTAACGATAAGGACGAAGAGCAGGAAGAGGGACGATTTGACAAGATAAAAATGTAAAAGGGTGTTAAAAGGCAGCTGCAAAAGTGGCTTTAATAACCAACGCTTATATGAATATTGAGATCGAGCACGCTATTTCTCTCTTCCGAACTGCATTAAAGATATACCGAAAATAATCGCAAGCCCCAGTCCACGACCATTCACTTCGAAATACGCTTTCAAAGAGGCGGAACAACAACAGCCGCGAGCAGTTCGCTGGCGTCTGCATTTAGAAGCCTAGGCGAACGAACAAAGTCACGGACGGCACGAACACTACGGGTAAGCGTTCGCGATTTTTCCGCCGTTGCGTCTCCCTTGAAGTCTTCAGCCTCTTTCGGAGCTTTTAAAGGGTCGTTGAATTGTATTCTGCGCAATACGCCGACCGTAAATGCTCTTTATACCTCGGCCATGCCATACAATTGTCACAGTGCGTGGTTTCAGGTACATTGGATATCATTTATTGGGTTCAGTCGATAATCCAAGGTTTCGTTCGAGTGCCGAACAAAGCGGCGGTCGGTTAATTTGATCGCGTAGTCTGCCTGTTTGCTCCAAGTGGTTCGCTTTGACGGATCTCGCTGTGACGGCAAAGGAGGCTAGTTCAATTACGCCGTGACATTTATTTCGAAACCGATGCTGTTTCACACCCCATGCTACCAACAGAGTAACACCCCCCCCCCCCCCCCCAGTTACGACTACACACGAGGATTTCATTAGGGCTCAGATTAGAACATGGATTCCCGATTATGTCCAACTAGATTGCTACTGTCGAAACGGCCTGATGGGAGTGTAGGGCTGATTTTCGGTTGGACAAGTGAGACCAAATTCGTGTTCTTACCGCTAAGGCTTAAAGCTACCGTTTCGTATAGCCGTTTACCTGCGAGTTATTAAGATCCACCGTCCCACGGACATAATCGCAAATAATCATTCACGGGCATCGTAAATCGCGAAGAAATTCCATCAAGACTCAACGGCTCGTCTCTCACTCTGTTTACCCCCCGATCGACGAGAGAAGCCGGGACAGACCGGCCTGGCGTAAACTGAATTTCATCTGACGGGAAATAAATTCCAGCTCCACGAGACAGCTCCGATCGTTTCCCGTAGAGAACGAGGGCGTGTGCACATGCGAATCATATGATCTCCGTTTCGATGCGCATGAACGTCTTAGGATGATTTAATAGCGCGAACCACGGCCCCGATCCGCTTATCCGGATGCCCACGCCAAGTGAATTATACTCGTACAGTAGAACTGACGAAGGGGACAAACCACGTCACGTTTTAGAGGGGAAGGAATTTCCGGGACGTTGGTCGAAGCCGGGTCGGGGTGTTCACTCGATTGTTTTTCAGTTCTCCGGGGACGAGTGGCGTTTCGTTTCCCCTTTTGGCCGGCATGAAATTCGAAGCACCTTTGGACGGAACCGTGGGTGGGACCGTTCAACGAGCTGGAATCGGTCACGATATCGTAGACGGCCGTGAAAGGTACTCGAACCCTCTTCCAGCTCGAGTGATTGATCGAGAGTAAATATCGCTCGCGGAAAAAAGGCCGCCGGTAAAGGCATTAATCTAGGACAAAGATTTTCATCGCGTCGAATATTTTTGATAGCCTAACCGACAGGATTGGCAAGGCAAGGGGAACCCAGACGCGGATCGCGGGCCAATGGCAAGGCAGCGATTCAATTCTCGGCTCCACTCCTTTAGCGCAAATTAAATTGGATGCTGAACGCAGTTGGGACACGTTAATTATCTTGTCTTTTGGAGTGCACGCACAACGATGTAGACAGACGTTCGTACGTATGCACGTTCTATGCACAGATAGACTCTCCTGTTCATTATCCCTGTTGTCGCACAATCTGACAGACAATAAGCATTATGAGACAACAATGGATACGGCAGCATCGGGATTCTCGGTATTCGGCGATTCGATTACGAGCCGGACTAAGGTGAGACGTGTAGAGTGCTCTCTATTCGAGAAGTTGTTCGATTCCCGAGGTAACAGTCTAAAAAAAGAATCTCTGCGATCATTGGGAAATACGCGAGAATGTAACTACCGGGGGAACCATTGTAATCGTGAACCTTCTTGCACTGGAATTTGGCCTCGATTAAGGCAGCTGCCTCTTAGATAACGCTGGAAATGGGTCACCGTTATCAACCGGAAGTTATACCGTGCTGGAATTCACGTAAGCCGAAAGGATTCTAATACAAAAGTCCTTTCCAATTTACTCCTTGAATTTCAGCAAAGAACAATACTCCCCTCGCCCTAGTAATGTTGCCAATTTGAAAACAAAAACCGTGCACGACTTTTGACCTCTTCGTAGCAGCTTTTGCTGTTCAAAATGGTTTCATTCATTCATTTATTTAAACCGCTCGTGTGGCGCGACAAAAAATTAGCTACCGCGGCGTTTCCATTTATTTCGCAAAATAATGAACGGGCAAACGCGGCGGGTCTGGAAGCGGCAGATTTTATTTTCACACCAGGAACGTTTTATCGAACGAAAAGCCACGGCCTGCGACGGCACTTAATTTCGTATAAAATTACAGGAGAATCTGTCGCGACATGGAAATTCGTAGTGGACGCGGGAACGTCCCCCTCTGCGGACAGCAGCGCGAATAAAGATAACGATCGATCGATACGGATTAACCCGAATCACTTTAGACACGGGACCTTTTTACACGCGGAAAGCCGCTTCTGGGTTATTAAGAGCGCAGAGCAATTTCGACGGTGGATAAATCGCCGCTCATCCCCTTCGGTCGATTCGTGATTGTTACCGACCCCCCGTTGTCTCCAGCGATCGAAACAGCAATTGGGCTTCCAAGAAGCTGACCGGCGAACAAGCATGCTATACCTGCGTGACCCCTTTATCTGATCACCCCTAATTACCCACCCCTCTGTGTCATTTGCCCGCGTACCAGCCGCATCTTTAATAATTTATACCCTTCGTGGAAGGGAAAACGAGTCGTCGTGCTTTTAAGGTCGCACGTGTTGTTCGAAAAGGTTCAACGATGTGCGGCGTATATTTGCTGTACGTGAACGCCTCGCGTGTATGCGTGTACAATGTTTAGTCGAGGAAGGACGTTATTTACGTAACAGGGGTAGATTCTAAGAGGTGGATGTAAACGATTACAGATTTGCAGGTTAACGTTTTATCGCATTGCGAAGTGTGCGTAGAGTTCTGCGTAAATACGCGTATCGAACCTTGTACGTGTAGGGCTATCTCTAATCTTGATTCCTATGTGAATCAGCTATTTATTGCGGAGTCACTAATGGCGATCGAAAGATTCACAACGGCCGTGAAGGTGATTCGTGAACTGAATAAAACACACTTCTGGATAATAATATGAACTAGTCTCTGCGCGAGTAACAATTTTATTTTTCCTTCAAAATTCTATATTTAACAAGCATAATTCACAAGTCACCCAGGATTCAGAGTTCGGGATTCCGTAACTTCGGTTATTTTGGCAGTTTGAAATGCTCGTGCTAGTTTGCGAGCAATTAGAAATTCTTCGATCCCCCATTTGCCGTTCCTCAATAAGAGAGAAAAAGCAGACGAGGCAGAGGTGGAAAGCAGGGATAGCTTTCGGACATGATTACAGTATCGATTGATTCGTCTTTATTTCGCCGTAACTGCAAGATATCGTTTCGGCCGCTCATTACCAGTAATTAACTTGTCCGATGCAATTACGAACTTTCGTGGTCAAAATGTGCTCGGCCCATTTTAACCGCGTCTGCCGCCCGTTAAACGCGTTACCGGCCCGGAATTCCATCAATTTACGGTAGTTAACGTCAGGATGCGGCAATAATTTCATTTGTACGCGATTATTGTGACCACCGTGACGGTCAGCCGCCGCCGGCTCCGATATAAATGACATCGAGCTTCTCTCGATCGTTCTTCTAGCGGCACGATTCGAATAGAAGTTTCCTGGCTTTTCGATGAGCGCGCGGAAGTTTCCTCGAAGTTTAGATATAGACTGATGGTTTTCTCCGCGAAGAACGTTTAAAGAAGCAGGAGATATTTCAAATTTACGAGGGTCTATCACATTTTCCCGTTCGCAGGTAAACGAATAGTGGCCCCCTTGCACTTTTTTCAGTTAAATGAAACTGTCGATCCATTCGGTGGTGAATTCCATTTATCTATGCGTAACTCAGCTTCACTTCTCCGCCCCTTTCACCCGTTGTTTCAATCGAAGTTGCAAAAAGAATCGCGTAATCTACAAGGGGCCACGAACGATCGTGCGCTCCAAGACGATTCGAAATTCAGTTTAACAGACACACTGCGGTCGTTTAATTAACTTAGCGGAAGCTGTAGATAGTCAAAGGTTAAGCAAGAGGGACGATGCGTCGTTAGGTAGCAGGTCTGGAGGGCGAACGCGAGCTTCCTTTCTTATGGTTGGCATTAGGGGCGTGCGCCATTCACGGAGAATCCGCGATTACCATTCGGGGAAGGGGAAGTTAGACGTTTCACCTTTGCCAGGGAACTAGAACGGTATCCGACGAGCGAAATTGCGTGGACCTCGTTGAAATTGAATAGGGGGGTGGGGGATTTAAGTGCCTATTTCGATACGTATTGAAGAGGTTAATCCTGAATATCTAAGCGATTGTCAGCAACTGAATTATTCGAGGAAAGATTTCTCCGAAGAACGTTCGGGAACGTCTGCCTCGAAGTCGTAAACTGCTCGGAAGAGACGGAAACGAATTGTTTATTATAAAGAAAAAGCTCGTGTAAGCTGATGTCGCAATCGTTCTCCTGGGACAGCCCGAGGAAATGGTGTTCCCAAGGAAAAGGGAAGAGCGCGGCTTGCCAGCGGCGAAGGGTAACAAGAAGGTACCTTTAAAGGAAGCTCATCTTTCATATTAGTGACATAATTATACCAGAGTCACGGGGCTTCTTCTACAGTGTACGCGTTCTGTTTATTTCCGCATTTAGCGAGCCAACAGACTATTCTTCAGAGAAACAGAACTAATCGCTGTACTCTGGAGCCATCCTCGAAAGATGTCGCCGTTCGACCAACCAGGAGGCGCCCCTCTTAATTGAGTCGACTCAGCTCTATAATTAAATGGAACAAAGGGCGGCAGTTGAAAAATCGAAATACGGAATCGCGTTAATTCTGTAGGTCGACAAGAAGTTGTCTTTCCGACGACGACGCGCTGACCTGAACTGGTAGGCACTCTGGAAAATAAATTAGACGCCGACCGGCTGTCGGTGTATTAAGCGGTGGAAAGTTGGTGGAAGTTCGGTTAAACTCGACAGTCGATACTCTATAAAAGAAAGATTAACGAGGCGAGCCAGAGGAAAGCTCGTCGGATAGTGCGGAAAACTCGCACTACGTATTCGTTTAATGCTCTCGCAATGGGTTGAGCGACTGAGCCGCTTCGCCGGGCTACTTTCGGCTGAAACATTAATAAGAATTTCAGGATCCGAAGTCCGACTGGCCTTAACTTGGGAACCGGACGGGGACACGCGCGAAACTTTGTCCTCGGTCGCGCGGGCAGAAACTTTGGATGCGGAACGCATTAGCCCTGAACGGAAGAGGAAGAGGAGGGAGGTGGAGGAGGTTAGCTATTTTCTGAAACCGGCTCTGCCGGAACTTTCTCATTTGTCGAAGCTCGTCTGGTCAGTGCACGGAACACCGGTAATTTGTCGTTAATGTTGCAGACGCTGGCCGGCCCGAGGGCCGCGTCCCAGCCAAAGATTGATAGCAGCGGTGGAAAAGAAATTGGCTGGATTAGGCGCAGCTGCATGCGAGCCTGGACATCTCGATTGCAACGTCGAATCGAGTTGCACGTTGGGGGATAAAGTCTTTGAAGCGAACCGCGGGAGCATCGATCCTACTTTCACAGTGGGGGTTGATTATCGATCTTTGGTTTTCGCTGAAAACTTTCGCAATGAAAGAATTTTGAGGCTGCAGAATTGGGGCACAGATTAAACTCCAGTAACAATAATAACAATATCTATATCTATAATAAAACAAACGAAAAGGGGCATAAAAATTTGAAAATAAAAAATCCGTTATGTTCAATAATAATTATTAATAGCATTATTCTATACCCTTCTGGGGAAAGATTGACGATCGCAAGCCAAGTTTTCAAATATTAATTCGCAGTAGCCTCTCATTCATCCATCGTTGCTCTCAGGCCACAGGAAACATAGAAATTTACCCTCACCCTGATAACAGAGGGTATGCAGCTCATTTTTGCTGCAGTTAGAACGACCGCCATTGAATTTCAAGATCGGCAGCGATAGTAGCATGTGGCAAGGATGGCAGACGTATCCGCGAAGGGAAACAGATCGTTAGGGCCGTCACAAGGCGTCGTGCGTGAATAATTTGCTGACTCGATTCCGTCGGCGTAATGACAGTCGGACAGGCACGATTCACATCAACGTGGATTATCGCCCCACGATTGCGGGTCTCTGGAGAAAAACTGGTGTCCGTCCGGGCAAATTGGCTAAAACGGTCGCAGGTACGCTGCGTGGCGATTAATAAGGAGACGTTCGTGTCTGGCCGTGTGAATTTTTCATAAGGTATTACGCACTTGCGAGGCAAGCATGCGGTCGGTGATAATACACCGACAAAATTTAAATCCATTCCGAACGTACTCGCATTAATTATCAGGCTTTTAAATAATCCTGGCGAGCTATGATGTATTTATACAAAACAGATAGATATTTTTTGCTGTCCCCGTACGTTTTAGCAATTTTTTTAGTAATTACTATTATTATTTGGTATGAATTATTCGATCCCACAGACGTGGCCCAGGGAGTAATTTAAGTTTCCACGGAAAAAATTAACCCGATACATCAATTTAGGACCTCGCTTCAAAGCAATACTTTCCAAGGATTCTTCTTTCATCGAGTCTCGCGTACACCAGCATCTCATTATCAATCCGGAAGCTTGGTATCTGCGTTCTGCAGTAATCGATGTATCCATTAGTCGGAAATTATGTGACACGGGATGCAGTGAAATACGTTATCGCGTGGACAAGCAACGTGCAGCGAGCACGCGGACGCGCGGATTAATTGGAAAATCAAATAGAGAAGTTACGCTTCCAATCGACACGACTCGCGTGCCATTGGTTTGACAAACAGCCGTATTATTTTCGGCCGCGAATCTAACGCGAATTCACACCGCGTGCCCATCGCGAAACCGAATCAAAACGTGTATACGCGTACGAGCGAGCAGAAGAAGTATAATCTGTTACGTACCGATCATTGTGCATCGCGTTTCGATTCGAACGATTGTTTGCTGCGCGCAAAAAGACGCGGCTATATCGGCACCGAATATATTAACGCGGTCGCAAGAAAACCCATGGGCGGAATGCAGTTGCGAGAAAGGTAGTTCACGGGTAGACAAACTAGAATGTAGTAATGCGCGGTCGGGCAGCGATTTATGGGTTCGCCGAGTTAGATCGCGAAACACTTGGGGCATCCAAGTTCTAAACCGACTTCCTAGTTGTTTCGAGCAGGGCGCAGCTAGAACAGCTCCCAAATGACATAGGTAACAAACCTGCTGGTCATTGTTGCTGGCCAGGCTCGACGAAATAATGGTACTATTGTGCGCAGAATAAAGTCTGATTCACACTTTCCGATACTACTTATTCTCCTACAATACTTTGAACCTCTAACATGTGGCACAACTTGGCGTAGCGCGGGACATCGTTCAGGGATGAGAATTTATGTGTGGTCGTCTCGAGAAATGAAATTATTGTAATCGGTTAGTTTGCGATTCTAGAATGGTGTGCAACGTCATTGCAGTCCTGTAGAAATAATATAATAATAATTCCGGATCGATCGAGTGTGTCACTCTTTAATTTTACTCGACTTGATCGCCGCATCTGTGTCCGTCTTTTCGTCCTCGCGGTCTTGTTACACATTTGGTCATGCAGTTTTTGTGCCACGTTGCAACGACCGCGATGATCCGTTTTGTAGTGGGCCGCGAGTCGATAGCCGAAAGCTGTGTGTCCCCCATCGATTTCCATGCACGTCCGTCGACAGACGTTGCTGTTTTACGACGTCACTGCTGCGTTCCGTTTCAATCCACGCCCGCTATTGCAGACCTGGCCGGTAATATGCCATTACTGTTTTCAGCTACCGGCATTATTCCTAGTTCTAAGCTTTACGATCGGTCGTAACAAGATTCTGGCAATTCGGAAACTCGCCGTCATGCTCTAACAGCGGCGAGTGGGGGCGTCGCTAATGCCGTGCCGAGTATAATTTGTTCGGTGCTCCCATGCATTCCTCGAAAAATCAGTCACGACTAAGGTCGTCTCGATTCCAGGGACGATAAGGCGAAACTTAATTTCCGGATGCTTGATGCCAGCGATAAAATTGAGCAGGTATTTTATAGCACACCAACTGCATTCGTTTCTATGGCGTTTAAATTTTGAAGTTTAATAATTCACCTGTAATCTACCAGTTCCTGGCGATAATTAATTAGGTCAACACGTTTATTTGCACACGATGGAGAAACTGATTCGAGGAACGTTAAAATTAATAGCTACAGTATTTTAAGATTATCAGACATTACCGGGGAATTTCGAAAAATTGTCTTGGCCCAAAATAAGGATTTGCGATGGGATCGATACGATAACGAGACAAAACGAGGGTACTGGTATAAAATATGCAGCGTGTCAATCAGGTAGTCGCTGGGAATTATATATAATGTACGGACGTTGCATAAAAGGGTTACTACCAGTTTTAGTTTTGGAAGATCATTTTCTAGATACGGCAGAATTGACTGGGCTACATGCCGCAGACCTCTCCAGATTGGACACCAGTGGCATTATTTAGTCACATTCCGAACGTAATCATGATCGATATGGCGAAATTATATATGTATACTCCGTCCCTTGCATTCTCGACATCGTTCGCCAGTAGAGATATTTTCTCGCATAGCATTCCTTGTCCGCTAATTTAGGTGGAAACAATCAAATCAGCGTTGAATGACGCGCCGAAACAGAAATATTCACAAAGTAGAATACGTTAATATCTATTTATAATCTTAATTTTTAAAGTGCTCGCTCGTATTAGATATACGTAGAATTTTATGTAGAATTGACAAATGAGCTCTCTTCCCTATTTAACATTCATCTATTTTTATGTTTTCACTGTCCAATGTACGATTCCAAAATAATCAATGAACTAGAAAGAAGATCAGGACGTGGACAGCTCAATTACTCAATTACAAATGCTTCACTGCACGTAGAGGGATTTAAATCGATGCTGCCAAACTTATGTCTCCCCTTTTCCGGCATTTCGTTGCAACAGTAATTCGGAAACCAGAATTTTTCTTCAAGTAAACTAGTATTATCGGACCTTGAAAATATTTTCTCCGTACACAAATTCAACGCTATGATCGACTTTAAGAGTAAAGAATTACTCGAAGAACGGGCGGATTTCTTGCCACGAAACGCACAACGATTTGCGTCTCGAGATAGCGCCCATTTCTTCCCGTCTCTTGCCTTGGCAAGAAAGAATCGCGTTTACAGTTCATTGGGCCAGAATGAAAACGTGGAACGCGTTTGATCAATCGCAGGTGGATTTGACGAGTGTTTAGAAATACCTGAATACGTTCGGAAGTTTGCCGAATTTGTGCATTCTTTTATACGTAGTAAGTCAATTCTAGACAAATGAAAAACGGGGACTTTTATCCAGGAATAATCGTTTATTGGTTTTATTTTGACTATTTCCAAAGTTAGATTGTTCTTTAAAACGGATGAAATTTTCTCGAAAATTCGCTAGTGAACAATATCTTTCCCGCAGAACCGAAACGTCCAAAGCACTCGCATCTTCTTCTTCTTCTTCGATGTGCAATATCGCAATGGTAGCTACATTTTCGAGAGTGTCTCGAATTCCTTTCTCGACCATAACGATCGTTCGAAGACTGGCGCTGGCGAGGAGCACCTTGAACCAGAAACGGCCTACATTTCGTCAGGCGTGGCTTGTAGTTGGCAAGTAGTGGCACGATAACTTCATAGTTTCGCCAGTAATGGATTTCGAGCCGGCCAAATGGTTATGTCGACTAGCTTCTCTACTCGTTCCGCTCGTTCGACTCCCCGCCCAACGTTCACCGAATAAATAGCAATTTCTCGGCTCGAAATACCCACGGAGAGCCCTATGACATATTAAACACGGAAGTCGGTCCTTGCGACATTGTGGGCCGGGAGCAAGAAATTTGTTCTGGACCTTGGCCGGAAGAATACGATGTGGCAGGTTGATATTTGTGCAATTCACTGTACTGGTCGCCATATGGATCGCATTTTAATTGAACAACGAAGAAACGTCGAGGAGGAATTTCATTTAATCGCATCCACTGAATTCCAGATACTTTAATAAAGTAGTTCGATACGTATTATCGGAGAGCTGGTGCCACAAATTACCACTTGCGCGTTACTACCAGATTCGTTTAACGACCAGAGAAATCCGTTGGCCGTGGCATATATCCTGTGCTTACTTCTCTCGCGACTGAATTTCATCGATGGAACGGCTGGCCGTGCATTTCGGTCAGAAGCGCGTCTCCGGGAATCCCTCTTCTAAAACCGTAACAAATGTGTCACAGCTGGTCCCGTGATTCCATCTCCTGCCAAAGATCGATTCGACGCTCGAAACAAAAGGACTACGAGGGGGAAAAAGGTGATAGAGAGACGAGAGAGGGTTGATCGAGAGTGTGCAGGCTCTATTAAACCGAGAATGAGAGCCGTCTCCTGCGGACTCGAACCGAAACTAGAGCTTTACCTAGTTTAACCGCCGGCAGCGAGCAAAATGGACAGACCGTGGAGAATGTAAAAGCTTTCGCGCGAAATATGTGCCGCAGCGTGAAAAGCGTTCCATAAAATAGTCGGCTGACTCGATTTTAAGATATCACGACCGATCGTTATATACCATAGTATTCACGAGTTCTTGAAATTATACCGGCGTTATTCGGCACGCTCTAACGTTTTATTAGGGGGTGGAGGAAGGGGGGTAAAGTCCCTAATAAACTCTAATTGTTGGTCATATTCTCTGTCTGGCGATTAAAGGAGCTTTGAACGCGTTGGAAAATTTCTCCGTACCAGACCTTTAATCTTGTTCGCGGCACCACCCTTTTCTTTTCCCTATTTGCTTACTTTACGGCCGCGAAGTAAACCGTACACCGTTTAAGCGTGGCTCAACGTGTTCGTTCGCAAGCGTCCACGAATCGAGGAAAACAATTCGCTGCAGACCTAGCGTCGTCGGTCACGTTCGAATTCACTTTTTCCTTCGAGCGCTCCTCTTATCTGGCAACCCCGATTCATCCCCTTCACGCTCGAATCCATATCAATCCGGCTTTGCCAATTTTATCGCGAAACGATCCATCACCCCGTCGTAATAATTAATCGAGCCCGTGTAAACCGATAATTGGCTGCTGTTTAATGGCACGCTTAATCAACTTCACGGGCCGGCGTGCCCGAGGCGAAGCGATCCGGTGGCGAGATCGCGTCACCGCGAAGACGCTCGATATTTATCGGATTGCTGGTCTCGTGGCGAGCCGCTGCTCGCCTTAACTTCCACACTCACCCTAGCACCCACAGTTTTATCGGCGATATTCGACGGCCATACATACGAGCGCTTTGAAACACGGTTGACCGTACTCGACCAAAGGGTAGTTCGGCGCCGTTGGCGCCTCCGCGCTTGAAAACACTTTACTCCGCGGGGTCGGCCGAAGACGCATCAATCCAGATCGCGAACTCTGCAAATGGCTCCAGACGCTTCCACTCTTTTCGAGCCGTGGCATTCTATACCATGAACCGTTGTGGATACAGTGTTTGCGACACGATGCAACCACCTCTTCGACGGCAACAATGCCACCGATATCTCAACGGATTCGCCTTTCGTGGCACTTGACGAGTTCTTGCGGAGACTTTTCAAGAAATGTGAAAGAAGAATTCTCGAGATGCGTTTCTAAAGAGCTCGAAAGACTTCAGTTTGTTTCAAGGTATGCAACTGGGCTACGGAGATGTACGATATTACCTGCGGTTTATGAATACATAAGTTCCTTCCAGGATACGTCAATCGAATTAGAAAGCAAGCGGGGAGACAGCAGGAAGTTAGTTATGCACGATTCATGGACGAGCAGTCTGTTCCAGTTCGAGAATCAATCAATTTCCAAAGTTGTCGCATCTTCCACATCTATCCACAATCAATTTCAACCGATTCTATCGGCGTTGATCTGCGCCCCCGCGATTCGAGAACGCGGCACAGATCCATCCCGCGATTCCGCTTGAATACCCGGCGATTAGAAACTCACCAGCGACGAGTATGAATTGTTCGGCCATAACACGCCATGCATTAGCGCGATAATTCGATTGTCCGCGATACGAGCCTGTAACGCGATAGCAGCAATGACCCTCGCACTCGGGATACCTTGGTACCGAGTGACCGCATTACAGAAAGTTCTGAACGACGCGCGGGAACGAAGTTTGAAACGGACGACGGCTTAACACCAAGGCTACCCGATGAACCACCAGCCACCGAAATTTTAAACTTCCATCAAATCCCTGGACCGGATGATTATATTACCGGCCAAACTACCAGCGTGATCAACTTTAACAACGATTCTCAAAATACCGAGGATCAGGTTTAATCTACTTAGACCTATGGAATTTGCGGCGTATGCAACGTGGCACCCTTGAAACCAGACGAATTTTACGGGACCGGAATTCTGAACTTTCCATTCGGACACCCATGTTTCTCCATTCGCGTGAGACACTTGGAAATTGTACGGGGGAACTAAAAGGAAGGCCGAAGTCGGTTTCGTGGACATTAAGGGTAACCAGCTTCGTTAGCTAAAGCTACAATAGTTTCATTACGATAAAAACGGAAGCAGCGGCTCGTTTTCCGTTTTTCAACTTTCCAATCAGCCGCGTCGATAATGGCTTTATTGTTAAAGCACAATTAGTAGTCGCAGCGTGCTTCTTGGGAATAGGAGAGAGAAGAGGGCGGAGAGATAACGCGAAGAAACAAAGGAGAGCAGGGTGCACACGGATGAATCCGGTTTATCTAGTCCGCAATTTCCAGTCGCAATTGTCGCAAGAAAAAGGACCACCGGCAATGAAATCCTGCGCACCAGGTACCTATCTGGCGCGATTTAAATTGCCGCACGGGATCTCCCTGTTGGCCGTTCGATCTCCTTCTACCTCTTTCACTCGGTCTCGTTTCTTTTCCCTGTGGATCGTGTCGAACAGTTTTCGCAATTCGAATGAGTGACCAATCTGAATTCTCATTACTCTCATTAATCATCGAGCTGCTTCCAACGATTGTAGCTCGTTGGAACGTTCACCTGGGCTCTGTCGCGCTTTGTACCTGTGTACAGTGGAACAGGGTCATCTGGTCACACGTGTTGAGGGCCAGACATTTAATATTTAGTAATAGCCACGTGCGCGACTCAGTGCGACTATTTTATATTCCTGCAGTCACTGAAAACTTGCAGATGGAAAATTAGGTTTGCGACGCAAGGAAAACACCCTCGAGAATGTTAATGTCATGGCAATATCTGACATAGTTTTCAGCTAAGGCGCCACTCGATTCACCGGCGAACAGATAATCCAAATCACCCGGTCTTTCTCGCAGATTTCCATTCTCTAGACTCTTGAATCGTCTGCGTTGCAGCCGCGTGCATCCGAACGCATCGAGAAATCGTCGACTGGCTCGAAATGCTTGTGGCTGGAGCAAATACACGCTTTCATGGCTGACGGAACACACCAGGCGCGACGTGTCAATACGGCAGCAGAAGCTCGAGTTTGCACAAGAATACGCGTCGAAGGGAAGACGATAGTCGAGACGTGAATCATAAACGCGAAACACTCTGATTCGGCAACGGTCGATCGCCATGTTAGAAATTGAATTAAACACAATTTGTGACGCTGTCTCTGAACTCTTGCATCGTTGCCGCAGGGCACAAGAAACAAAGTAAACGGATAGGGATGGACAGCGATCCGTTCACGCGAGTCAAACTTTTGTCGAATGCAGACATAACGTTCTCCAAGTCTCGTACGTCAAACTTTGATAAAAGAAGATTCGAAAAGCAATTAATCACGTCAGCACTGCGATGCGTAATAAAGTGGGCAGCGTTGCGAGAGATAAAAAGAACTTGGGGCCGTCTTGACAACCGATCCAAGTTCAGAGGAAACGTATGAAACTCCCTCTGGCTGGAAACGATATCGGATAGCACGATCGGCGGAAAATTCCTCGCGGATACGCTTGTTGCCTAATCCTCTGCCCCGATGCATCCACATGAATTTCATTCCCACGGGATTCGGTGTATGCGCACGTCCTCGTAGCCACGCTTCGTGCCCGCCACGAACTGAAGGGTAAACGTCCGAGCTCCTAATATTTTCCCGCTACCACGTTTGTCCGAGTCGAATGAAATTTCGACGGTCGAACACCGCAGTATGGCCAGGCAACCGAATATCGGTCGCCCTGATTTTCGATATACTCCGTGAATCGCACGGAATTATTTATCAGCTCCCAGATAGCAGAATCAACATAATACGGTCGAAATGCGATGGACGTAGAATTGATCGACCACCAGGTTTCCAGCCGATACAATGGCGCGAGAATACTAACGCGTTCCGCTTTCAATCCGAACCTCCACCTGGTCGAGTGGACGGACGGAGACAGGACGAATGGTTCACGGTCTTCTCTACGTTCGTCGCGAACTCTGCGCCGGAGGTCAGTCAAGTTTCAGCCAAGTTTTGCTTGTCCAGTTTTGATCTGCTCCGGTCGAATTCGCCACGACCGTACGCTCGTGCCCGAGAATCTACGAAACTCGAGTGTCGGGCGCATTCTCCGCGCCTTCTTGTCAATTGAACCTCGATGGTCTCCTTGGTAACGCTTTAAACCTCGACGGTTCCAAACGTGTTTCAGACTCGGGCCATAGGTGGGAGGTGCTGGAATCGACGCTCGACACGATCCGACACCGTCCCCGGAGAATATATAAATGGATGTAGCTCGGAGCAGCATCGCTGGGCGATCTGAAATGTCGCAGGCGAAACGTGTTATTTCGTGTGCCGTGTTCAACTTCTGGCAGAATTGGGCGCGCGGGTTCTTTCGTACAACTTTTCTGTGTATTTTTCTAAGTCCCCGGTACCGCCTGTAGAATTCTAATGAGCGCCGCCTCCGGCACAATAGAAAGAAGCTCGCGGGTGCTCTGCCTGGCGAGAGATAAAGTTAACAAATAGCGGTCCAGGCAAGCGACAGCGTTCAAGATTTTTATGACGTTTCTAATTTCACTGGGGCACCGTCCCTCGAACTGCTGCCCGGTAAAAACTTCTGGTCCCCGCAACGTTTATTCGCGCCGGCGAAAATATTTCTGTCTCAATGTGCCGGGAAGGCTCTACATCGGGGCTCATAAGTCACGCACTATGACCATAGCGGCTCGTAAAGCTCGCCGTCTAATCGTCCACGGCAGCTGGACGATACTCGCCACCCTTATCGTTCGGTAGAAAGAGGCGCGAGAGAAACGGAAAGAACGGCGGCGGATAACACGGTGTCTTTTTACGTCTTAGGGGGGTTGGCCATAAATTATTCTAATGTACTCCCAGGGCAGGTCACCGATTACACTGATTTACAGGTGCCGCTCTCCTTTTTTGACGATACCTCATCCGCGGCCCTAGGGATGCATACAAGACGTGGTCTGACGCCTTAATGTCCGCCTTTTCACTAACACCCCGCCAACTTAAACTGCTGCCTCTTCATCTTCGAACCTGTACCCCCTTCTACAAGCCCATCTCGCTATCCCTTTCCATATTTCTCTTCTCCACTGTCGCCCGTTTTGTTTTATGTCTTTCCACTCCGCGTAGCCTCTTACTTTCATCGTTCCTCCACCATGCTGTACACCAGAATTCTCGAACCATGTAGACCAATTCCAACACCCTCGCGATATCGCACGGGAATATTTATTAGGATAGCCCGAATTGCATAATTAAAACGAGCCACAGAATCCAGCCGAAGCGTTAATGGATCGGCTAGCTACTGCGGGATTTAACGCGCTTCGAGTGCGCGAAATTCAACGGCGGCGAAAAACAAAGGACTCTTCCAGCGGGCTGCGTAAAAAGATGACAAACGCTTGCGTTGATAATATACTTGGGAATTGTGCATCACGCTATTACACCGGATGGACGAGGGATTCGCGTGACAATCCCCGCCGGCGTGATCCTTGCCAGGCTCGTCCCTTTGTTGCGCCCACCGCCAGGGATAATTTCAGATACGATCTCTGAAAGGTACACAATATCCTTTGTTTACTCCGTACTACCACTTCGCCGGCTTCGTTCAGCCGTGCGATTTTCGCTTCGGAACGACCGCTTGAATTTCTACGTTTGTTCATTCGCTCGTTTCCCAAAGTGGCGTTTGAGCAGTCGATAAGTGTCTCCCGTATATAGAGCCAATATAGAGTCGCAAAGAGGAGAGATCTGGTGGCGTTTCACCTACCAATTAGATTCGATTGACCTGTCGTCAATTAATCGAAAGTTACCACCGTTTTTTGTACATCGAGAGTGAGCCCGACTCACGGCTGTTCGCGTGATCACGTAGTTCGTCCGGGTTAAAATTGCCCGTCATAAAAATGTTGTCCGGCCGTTCGACGATTGGCAGAATCGAATTTATAGCTAGGTCCGGCGGTGTGTGACAGTTTTGGTTGCAGCTGGTCATCGAAAAGCGGAATTAAATCGTCCACCGGCCGATGGTGCAACAAAGGTGACGCAAAAACGACACGTCTGCGTTTCGCGGTGAATTACCGTGCGGATAAAAACGCGGAAACCAGTTCGAACGAGGAACTAATTAACGACTAATCCAATTACCGGGTCGCGGATTGTTATGCGTGCGTAGGAGAGCAGCGCGGAGGGACAAATTGTTGCTGATTTCTCCCGTTTTCCGAGCCCGATGATCGTTACCGGGGCTGTGTTCCGACGGCACTGCGTGAACGGGTTAAAAGGTTAAAAACACGGGAACCGGGGTGGAGAAATGAGCCAGTTTTTCCATTTAAATCTCGGAAACAGGCAGCTAAATCGCGCCCACAAAGGCGAAATTATATTGACCGACCACTTTGAAGCGAAGAAAACAGCATTAGGGGAATAAATATTCGCGGAACTAGGGGCGGCTTGTGTGCGAATACGAATGGCCCAACGGAGAGCCAAGGATATTAATGAAACGTTGAATTCTTGTTAAACAACGAAGCCACTTTGTTCCTCTGGTCTCGTAATTACGGCAGACTCGTACCTGGCACCACAAAAAAGGAAATTACGCACCGCCTTGAATATCTGTGGTATTATTGCGAAAAGGAACCACAGCATGCTCGGCCATCGCCGCTTCTGATTAAATTATGGACCGATAAATCGACCGCGTCGATCGCGTCAGCATACACGAGAACGTATTTTCTATTCAATCTGCTGCCTTATCTCGCCGGGATCGTTCTTCCCTTGCAACGTCTCCTTTCTGCGGATCTCTCGTGGCGTTAAAACTCAATTTGGCACTGCCTCGAAAGCCGAGCCTTTGACACACGACCAGGTCCGCGAAAAAAGCGAGTCACATGGCAAGATAGAACCGTGGCACGATAAAACCGCGCGCGCTTGTCATCCATTTGAAAATGGATGTAGCGCGTTCAGCTGCGACTGAGGGACACACGTACCAGCTGTAACAAAGAATATGCAATAAGCCAGATACTATGACATGTATTTCGAGTTTTTGCAATCCGATGTGCGCCTCGAGAGAGACAGAAAGGGATAGCAAAAGGAGGGAGAGAAATAAAGAAAGAAGTGATGCAAAGGTTATTTAATATGTGACCTTCTTATTGTCTTGAATTTTGCCCGAATGATAGGAAGAAAAGTCGAATTTTAGAAGCGCGACAAACGCCATGTTCGATCTACCACTTTCGAAATAGAACATATAAGGGAAGTATCACTGGTAATACGTCGAGAACCATCGCAAAGTAATTCAAGTCCTTTCAAGTAATGATCCCTCTTAAATCGATCAGCGCCCTGCAGCGTCGCGTTCAACGTAAAGAAATAGCTTATAGATTAAAGTGGCGCATAAACTCGACTACACGAGAGCCACGAAGGATTTTTTAATAGCGTTAAGATTCCTATTGCCACAGGTGCGTTCGAAATTCCGAGCAAGCTCTCGAGAGTTAACATCGCTTCCCTTCGGAGTTCTATCAAAGTCAACCTGTTCATCACTGTTATCCTTTCCAAAGGGAGGGAAGGTCAGTTTTGAGCAAACAGCACACAGCCCAAACATCGACCTGGCTACGCCCAGCTCCAAGGTATATAAGTACAAGCTGTTCGAGCAGCAGCAAATCAGAAGTTCATTCGATTCGGTCGTGGAACGAAACCGGATTCCTTCTCTCCCTTACGCGCGATAAAACGAAAAAGTTAAGTGTCTCGCTGCAAAGTTGTGTCTTAAAAAACGCAATCCCCCGGAGTTCCGTGATCTCGGCAATCTTTCGTGCAACTCAATATCGTCGGAAACTTTTTTATACTACCATTATTACGTTCTCGTCCGATCGACGATTTCTTTTGTTCAATGAAACCGATCTCGAGCCGCGAATTCTGCTACGCCCGTAGAAATCGAACAGGGGGTATTTCTTCGAGAAGATACGGGGCACTTATTATCAAAATTAAATTTTGCGCTGTCCAAGCGGTCGCAAGTGACCGCGCTGCACACGTGTGTGCATAGGTGCACATATATCGTATATACAGTCCGCGTACACGAAGTTCCATACACACGTACTTACATATCTGTGGCGACACGTATGTGTGTAATTCCTACAAGGGCAAAAGGTTCAGAACGATAACAAGCTCGGATAAAGGAGGGTGAGCACTGTTCATGGCGATCCAAGCTGTGACCTCGCCATAAATTTCCCCGGGAAGCCTGACGCCTGAAAATTCCTGCCCGTAAGAACGGGGCGTCCCGAGACTTTAGATCCTCTGCGACGTGGTTCTCCTTCCTTTACGGGCTGTAATCCCAGCCGAGGACTATCATCGATCCGAAAAAGGGCTCCTTTGCTACCGGTGACGTCATTTTGTCACCGCTGACAAGCCTGATGTAATATCCAGCTATTCCAACTTAAGAAAGTCTATTAAATTCTTTTCAACCGACAACTGATAGATACCGCTCGATCCCAGAAGTTTGAATCGTTCGCGAATAAATCGACTCCACGTCGGCGCCGGTTTCCAGAAAGGCGGTGAACACAGAAGACGTTGGATAACGTTTGGATCCTCCCGCGTACGCCGCCGCGTCGATAAAAACCAAATATTTCCTCGGGAATCCGATTTTCCAACCGGACATGTATTCTCGGAGCTTCGTATTTCGCCAGCGTATTCTTCAGCTTTCGTTTGCAATCCCCTCCCCTCTCCCTTCTTCATTTCTTCCTTCATCTCGATAAAAATACAGGGAACACGAAATTCGTCCTTCATTCAACGGATCGCGGCTAATATTTTCCCCAAAGTTTGTTCACGATTCGAGCAGCAATTGCGGCGGAAACGCGCGCCGTTTGAGCTGCGTCTCGCAGACGGAAAATAAAGGGAACCTGTCGAACAGTTCCGCCACCGGTGTGCCGGGCACAAACGTTCGCCAGATCATTTCAGGCGGCTAATTAAATTTTTGGTCGGAAAAGGTCGGAGCGTTTCCAAAAAAGTGTCCACGCTTAAGCGTTTAATCACGAGCTGTTGATTGCGGCGGTGTCGCCGCTCTGTTTTTCTGGCCACGGTGCTCTCGACGGTGGATCAAAGAAGGCCGTTTCATTTCGCGCAGTTCGAACACAGGCGTCTTTCTCCATCCCCTTCGAATATCATAGAGGAGCTGCCCCCTGTAAATTCTGAAACGAACTTTCTGATTGAACGAGTTTGGTAACGAACATTTTTTTATTCCCCCGACAGCTAACGCAACGGACTCCCCCGCGCCAAAGTGTATTGGAATTTCCGTCTCTGGTATTTCGTGGAATAATCGTGGCGCACGACAGGGTTCGTTACTTCCTTAGAGCTACGCGCACGAAGTTGGCGTGCTCATTAGTTGGCGAGCCGATAACACGGGCACGCGTGACGGCATTTTACATAGAGGGAATCGACTGGCCGGTGTTGTAATTGGCGAAGTGGCTGCGCCAGGTAATTGGCAAAGTAGGTGTATTTGAGCGACGAAACGGTTTATTGGGGCGGTCTGATTACCCACGGCTTGAAGCCCCTTGTTATTAGCCGGGTACCACTGTTTTCGTTGCCGTAATTGTGTCGAACAAGGCAACACGGCATCTCTACGCGCACCTGCTATTTATTTCCTTCTGCGACAAACATTCGAAATGTAAGCGTCGCCACATTCGATACACGATAGCGTACACCTTTAAGAATAGAAAAAAGGCTACGAGGAATCTTTTTTAACCCCTTCCTCGGAATTTCTAGTAGGCAGCAGTCTCCCAAATATACAACAACAGAGAAATTGCTCGCGACACACCTGAATAATCGATGCCCGACGTTCTATTCACAATCAGCACCGCTACAAATTCAATGTCGTCCCATCTGGACGTTCTCATGGCGAGACGCCGCGATTACTTTCGCCGCGTGCACAGGAAGGCATTGTGATTGCAGTCTCGAAAATTCGATAATAAAACCGTGGTCGATGGCGGATCCTCGATACGTCCACGTGGACCCGGCTACGCCGAAGGAACATCCAATTTTGAGAGGAAGCGAGTCGAATGTAGCAAGAATTGTCCGAGAATAATGGTTTCCTGGCATCGGGTTTCTTTTGTGAAATAGCAGAGCGACATTTTTCTGGCAGCATGGATATTGAGTTTCCCCCTCCACGACGTCGGAGCCTTTGTGTCATTCGCGAGAATCGATCGTTACAGGGCGATGTATCACGTCCGTTGACACCTTGATTTTCGGCAATATAATTTATGTTGCAAAGCAGTCCTAAAGACGTGCCTTGTTCACGCGGGGAATCTGCCGATCTTTCATCGTATTTTCGATCTTCGAGGAAAAATCGCCGTCCGGCTGGTATCGTAAAGAGAGGATCGCCCATGACAGCCGGTGGATAAAGGGGTGGAATGAAATTCCGCTATAAATCGCGACGAAGGTGGCCCGTCAGACGAGGATTCCCGCGTTCACGCTAGTGCTATACGAAACGACGCGCGGCAACAATCCGGCGTGAGGCAGAGGAGATGTTTGCGTATCCAGAACTTCCGCGGGGGGGTATAAATCAAACGCGGGACATTCTTTAGCCGGCCGGCTCTTTACACCGGAAATAAGCCACTTTTGTTTGCGAGACCGACGAAACACCTCGATATATATTATCTTTCGTATAAATTCTGCCAACCCTTCCACCTTCCTCTGCGCCGCGCCGTCTTGTGGCGGCCATAGACGATGTCTGTCGGGGTTTAAGTACGCGCCGCGCCGTGCCCTTCCCCGCTGTACGTAGAACGCTCTCGCGATTACAGCTGGAAGACGTTCTTCTTGAAGGGAAGACGGGCTCCTTTGTGCGCAAAGAAACTCCTTTTGTTGGGAATTCTGTAACGTATATCAGCCTGCACGGAGCTGCTTCTAAGAATATTATGTACGATTTTGCTTGAACTGATCGCGTTGCAGCGTAAAGCGTAACGGTTATAAGGATGGGGCTGGGAAATCTGTAATATCACGATGCTGAAACGCAATCTTTGATTCTTTATTCGATTCTGGATTAAATCTTAGTCTGTAAATCCACTTAGATCAGCGTCGAGTACCTTCTGTACGAGGTTACTGTACGATAGCTATAACCGGTAACGTGTTCTCCAGGAGCGGTTAGTGCGGTTTTAAAAGTGCTGCAATTATTACCCCAGTGGAACGGCAGTAAAGGGTTTACGGTTCGTTAATGACGCGAACTTTCCGAGGTGATGGATCCGGTTTAATCGTCATGTGCGAACGTAGAACGAAACTCTAATGCTTTGCATTACTATGAGCAGCATTTTTGCCATCCCCCGCGTTCGCCAGTAGCGAAATTGCGCTTTACGTTTCGGGAATTCCGCGCGTGTCCTGTCACTTGACTGGTTTCATATTACATACGTCGGGCTCAAATCAAAATTGATTGCACCGTTATCGTCCTTGCGTGTACATTCGCCTCTCACTGGGAGAAAGATGTCTGCGATTATTACGCGCACCGCTGAAAATTTGCCAGAAATCCATCGGTCCACGTCGCGGGCTAATTGTTTTCAATGACAGGGGAATCCGGGGCGACAATATTTCGAATATAGAACCGCGAACGGCCCTGTCTCTCGTTAACTGAACGATTACAGGGCAACTCGAATTTGTCACGAATACAATAACAGTGCAAAATTAAAAATTCCCTCTTCCCTGGACCCTCTACAAGATATAAGAAGTGATCGCCCAATTTGCATCACGTGGTTCTCTGTTTCTCGGCGAGCAAAGTTCCCCAGTGGTAGTCGCAGTACAGGGTGGCTCGTCGTCGAGGTGAAAAGTTTCGACAAACGCCGAATCTTCGGTGTGCCGTGAATGTGTTAGTCTCCGTGGGACACGAATGCCAACCCCATGAGCCACGGTGGAGCGTCGTGGCTGCGAGACCGGACTTGACACTTTTGGCAAAGTTCCACACCGGCTCCACGCGTTATCTTTTGTCTCGGCGTAATTGTTTCCCCGCAGTCGGGGGTGCGCCAACGACGACAACGGACGACTACCGCGAGCAACGTCGCTGGAAGAAGGAGGACCACAAGACACGGCGAAGAAGGAGGAGAATATCGGGAGGAGGCGGTTGGAAACACGCTGCAGGACTATCTCAGATATGGACGCGGACGTTTATGTCGTAATGAAACGTCAGCCAGTTCCGCCCAGCCGAATTTTGGGAACTCTCTGTCGCCGCTTGTAGATGCTAATTCGTAACCGCTCGTACTTCCAGCTGGAAATTTCGCCGACCCGTATCTCCCGACAAATTTCCGCGCCCTCCGCTTCGTTACCGCCCGTTTGCTTAACAGATGATTTCTCGCGGTGGCATTGATTCACGCGCGGGTCTCTGCCTCCTTTCTAACTGCTATTTCTCGTGAATCAACGGTACTTGATTTGCTTTTTCAATCCTTGATGGAGCATTAGCCGGTATCAGGAGGAATCGATATATCGCACTTGCAGCGAGCCCTCCTTTCCCAATCGCGGACGCGAGAGGAATTCGAACATGAAACGGACAAGGCGTCGTTGGAATCTTCTTAACAGTTTTACAAGGGAACATTTTGTTCCGTGCTTTTCCACTGGGTTTCATGAATGCATCACTTAGGAGAACGCCGGCATCACCGTTCTAGCAAAACAATAAACGGAGAACAAGATAGAGGAAGAGGAGCGCGGTACAGTGAAACGGTGCAAGTTCTTCGAGAACTTCGTCGAGAAAGTTGCCCGCAAAGGTTCCTCTACCCGCTACCTTTGTAAACGATAGAAAAATATGATTTACCTGAAAGTTATCGCCGCTGTTTAATAATAAATATCTCGCTTTACGTTGCAACGTTTTTGCGACTCGCGCGGGACTATCGAGGGCGCGATAACCGGGCGTCGAAATTTATGAATATCGTAGTTCACGTACCTCGTAGAAACTTAACGGCACCGGTTAAATGCTAATTACAACGCTAACGATTATAAAAGCGCGCCGAGGAACCATTACGACGTTTACCTAGACGCCATCAAACGAGGGAAAATAAAGCGTCCGACGTAGCAACGTAAATTTCCAGTCACGATTCCTCGTCTATGGTGTTCGCTATGTCAGCGTCGCTTCAGCCAATACTGTCTGCGATTCGGTAATAAAAGTTAAATAAATCGAACGACGCGGGGCGGATAACCTTCGTCGCGAGGGGTGGTTTAGTATTGCGAGACCATGACAGGATTGGTATCGCATCGATTTCGGGTTTGTTAGCGCGCGGTATTTAAAGCCGCAGAAAATTGAGTGCCCAACGTTTCGACGGACGTCAACGGTGACCCTCGAAAAACAACGCTGACCCGTGGACAATGACCAAAAGGGAGAGAGACAGAAAGAGAGCGTGGGACAAGGGAAATGAAAGATAGAGAGGGGAATAGAAACGGGAAAGCTTTCGAATCAAAGTGCAGCATCGGTGGCAAACGTTTTGCGGTAACGTCAACAATTACCGCGCCGCGATTAAAATCCGCTTGATGTTTCCGCGCGCACGCACCTGTATCGCTCGTTCTTGGTTAAATTCTAATTAAACCCCCTCCTCGGAACGTTTTTATGCGGCGGATCCTTTGTGAGCTGGCCGTTTTGTCCCGGCTGAATCACGTTTCAGGTAATGGTAGGCTGACTGCTACGATCCCAACCCCTAAACGGTATACCGAGAAACGAGTAATCGAGAATGTTTGTCTGACAGTCGAGCAATTGTTTTGTTCCCCTTTGAGAAACGAAATATTTGCCCCGCGATGGTCCTTAGCTTGTTTCGTTGTTTTCGTTCGGCTATGGCGTTTATAAGTCGGAGGGAACACTTCGAACTTCTTCTTCGATTGGAGATAATATCATGAGATTTTCAACAATATTTGTCGTGTCGTTTGACAATATTTTGTTGCCAGCACCGAAGCTGCGTGATATATAAATCCGTAAAAATAAAAACTGCGGAGGATTTTTCTATTTTACGAAAAAAAATTACCCTGTAAAAAACGTAAAAATTCACCTTGGGCTAGATCGTATTCGAGGCAAACGGAAGGGGAAAGCAAATCGATGTCGGATCGAAGAAAATTTTGCCGCAGGTTTGGAGTTTTTGTAGCGCGTCGGCAAATCGTGAGATTTAGCTTAAGCTTCATTTACGGAGGACGACGAAATGAATGGGCGGTGCTGTTTGCCTAGCGAATCCGAAAATATATTGCCAGCGCTTTCTTCGACAGTTTAGGTGAACTGATACTGTGCATAAAAAAAGTTTAATAAAAATATTTAATCGGGCTGGTGAATTGAAGAACTCTGCATCCTTCGTTTCCCAGAAAGCATTGTCCCACTCTCATAGCTGTCTTATGAAATAAAAGTTTTTATTTTCCTTCCAGTCTGTTATGTCAATTCTAACTTCTGTGCTTATCTTTATTTCCCCCTCCTTTGTTTCCCCCAGGGATGCTTCTGTAATTATACTCCTTTTATCATTTTTTCATTAACTTATAATTTCTTCTTGTTGCCCAATATACATGCAGACCAATACGTGTAACACTCGCAATTTGTCACGATACCCAATGACACCGTTATCTACGAAACACCTTCGATGTTTGCTACAAGATCGTGTCATTGCTCAACTGATTTGCTTTTTGTTCGCGCAGGGGTTGTTACCCTTTCTGAAAAGCTCCTCGGTGACGTCGCAGAACGCCATTATTTCGTCCGAGGTTTTTCCAGCAGCAACCGCAAGTATTACGTCGCACTAAACAAATGGGTTATTCGCGGCAACATTTGTCTTTGTACTTCAGCAGGCGTACTTAAAGCATCCGAGACGCAAGTAAAACATTTGCAAGAGTGGGCGCGTCCACGATTTCTCTTTTTGCCCAGCCTCACCCTTGACCGTACCCACGACTATTTCTCGTCTTATTTCAGTCAGCTGTCCTCGCTAAAACCGCAAACGTGTATTTTTGCGAGGGATTACAGGACCTATCGGTAATTCTGTCTGAACTATTTGCGCGTGGAACGTCTGGCCGTTGTGCAAACAAACAATTCTCAGAAGCGCCAACACTGCGGTTTTCATTTCTCTTTTTACCTTCTATTTTCCTTGCTTTCGTTATTCCCTTCTCCTTTTGTTATTACATCGATAAAACAAAGTATAAGCAAAAATTCTAGAAGGAAAAACCACCGCAGACATTTACATTTCTCGCCTCGTCGTTTATCATTCCTATTTAGCATTTAATTCACATTTATCCGACCCTGACGAACAGCTGAACTTCCACGGAGCGACATATTGGTAGCAAAATTAGTCATGTCTAAAAATTCACTGACGCCAGGATCGTGCAATGAAATATTCAAGATACACCCCCCAAGCCAGGCAGAATTTCTCCCGGTTCTAATGTGCTATTTTATATTCGATTAATTCCGACCGGTTTCACGCGAGATCCGCGCAGCTCGTGAGAGGGGATCCGTCCAAAAAATTTCGAATTCAGATCAAGTCAAAAGAGAACCGCCCCGGGAACGAGCAACTATTTCCTCGATTTCTTCCCACTGTCGTTTGCTCCAGACACCGCTCGTTGTGTATGTGCAAATGGAAGGTTGACGTCAAGGCGGAACGGAAACTCAGCGTAGCCCAGACAAAATCATACATGTACTCGCATATACGGTGTTGGAACGCGACGTCGCGTCGCGTCGTTGGGTCGACAAACAGACTCGCGGATAGGTGAACAAATATTACACGTATATGGGATCGTGCTTGTCAATACAGTCGGATATGAAGCGAAACTAGACGCGAAAACAGCGGGAACGATTTTAGAGAACCCCTTGTCACGTCTGAATTTCAACTTTCTTTCACGACATTTTTACTCCGCGTACGCACACCGCATTTGCTGCTCCCGACCCGTTGTACTCTGGCTGAGTGCATGTATTCGCACTTACTATATCTGGACGAGGTAAGCACGAAGCCGGTTAGAGGGAGAACGAATGAAAATCTGAGCGAATTGGAATGAATTTTTCGAGGACCTTTTAGACCTCGGGGGGTAGAATCTCTGCAATAGTCTCACCGTCGACGGTTTCTATCATCTTGAAATGCGCATCAAAGTTCGGGTACAGTCGCGCTTGATGCTTATCGAAATCGTAGAAGCGTGTGGAGCCTTTTACAGGCGACTAGAAACCGAATTCTCCGTAGCTATATCACCCCGCTCTATCGCTCCATCAATATTGTATCTCTTTATATCTCTCTTCACACGGAACGGATATTTGCCCAGCGTTACGCAGATATTGCACACTTCGCGGAAGTTCTATCGCTCGGCTTTCGACGTGGCAAGCTGTTCCGAATGAAATGCGGACTGTTCCCCGAGTCGAGGAGCGATTTCATCGTACGCGACAAAGTTTAAATCGATTTCGAAGACCCCGCCTACGTGTTTCGTAAATAAGAAATTCACGGTTTCAGCTACTTGGCAAGAAAATTGATCGTGTCATGTTCAACTGGGAAAACAATTGTCACCCAAACGAGGCATCTCTTGCAACAAGAAAAACTGCATCTGTTCCTTTCCTTTTTCATTTCACGAAAAATCAACCCCCTCTCGTATCAAGGACGAAATCCAAATCCAAACGTGGTGTGCGGGCATATAAAATTCTGCGACTGGGTTGTGCGAGAAGAGGGTTCCGTATAAAGGTACTGGCTGCTCGCTAATTTCTGCGGTGGTGTGTTTGATGGAACGTATTCTGTGTCCCAGACCAGCCGGAGCCGGACATGCAAGCAAGCAAGCCAGCCAGTCGTCTCTGTTCTACGTTTTATCCGGCTGCACGATTCCCGTCCTTGGAGCTGGAATAGTTAGAGGCTGACTAGCTGGTTGGCTGACCAGTTAGGAAAAGCCGCGCTGTGAGAGAGGCAGGGCAGCCCGAGTTTCCGCACCGTGCGCCGTACGCTCTCCGAAAAAATTCGAACACAGAATCCTGACCGTGTTTCCACTTGACCACCCCCTATCCCCAAAAACCACTCCCGACGACCCTCTTCCATGCTCCTTTTCTAGGGATTTCTAATGTAAAATACAGAGCGAGCGTGGCGGTGCGGTGGCCGGGAAAGCTCCCGTAATATCACCGGGCACTGCCGTAACCGCGTGGAATATTAAACCCGTTCACGATTAATTTTTACGCTCGTATATATGAAATCGCCCAGATGATTGTACTGTTCGCCGCATAATTTTGTAGAACGAACAGTGCTCTGGTTGCTTTTTCATTTGCCCCGATTCGATTTTAAATCTAATTCCGTTCCGCCCCGGGAGTACAGTGTCGATTATTTGTTTTTAATGAACATAATCGACGCTTCGGAGAGTTTTTGGTCTCCCAGCCTGCGGGTTATTAATTCTCCAGCGTAAAACATGTCGATTGTGTCAACCGGGGCTAGCCGGTCGCGATAAATTTGCGGTCGCCTCGGGTAGTATTGGCTCGTGGAACGCGCAAATATGTAATTCGGAATTTACACGAGTCGGCGTATTATGTACCGGCGACGCGTAAACAGGAAAATATCCCACGCGACGCGATGCCGCGTTAACGAGGCGAAAATTGAAGCGGGTGCAACAAATTATAAGGAGGGTAATAATACTGATTGGCTGGTGAATGGTGCCTCGTATCGAGAACAATTCCGATTATCAAGAAAGTTGACTGCATTGTAACGAAATAATTAAGTGTACGCTTTTTCCGTGCATCCCGTTCCACGGGCGAGGGGCGTTTCATTCTCTGAAAAATCGACTGGACGGATACGCAAAAGGTAAACCGAGGGGAAGACAAAAAGAAGGCACTTAAAATGGATGAAAATGCAAGGTTGTAGGTAAACCCTTTCACCTTCAAAGGGTTTCTCAACGCCCTTGCTGGAAACTATCTTCTATTTCTGGCTAACGCTCGACACCTGGGTTCTAGCTCCTCATCCGCCGTAGATTCATGCGAACCAACAAAATCCAAGCGAATCGAATCGATATCCCGGCGAAAACAAGGACCAAGGGTGGACCACAGGCCAATTTCCTCGGGACACTTTGCGATTTTTCACTTTACACGTCGGCCTGCGTAATCTCGTTTTCCCCTTTTCTTACGATAGTCTCGGGTCCCTGGATGGTCCAAGGGAAAAATGTTTACATATATGCCGACAGAAGGGAAATACCGTGAAACGCCTGGACGCGTTCACATAAAAACGACGTAAAGGCGATGGGAATGCGGGTGTAGATATTTATCAATCGGAAATATCGTTGCGCAGAGGGGGATCCACCCTCCCCGTCACCCAGTTTGTCCCGTTTATTCCACACGCATTTATTATACCCGGAACAGATGTATTCGGGGAGCATAAAATAATCTATGGGTTTTTCTACCCCTGCACTGGCAAGAATTCAAAATTAAATGTTCCCGAGTTCCTATCATTTTTATAGGTATAACATTGTCCTGAATTGAAATTAGTCGATGCGTTCAAAGTTAAATATAAGGATTTAATATGCATTATTATATTAAGTATATGAGGGTGGAAAATGGAATTTATTTGATAATTTCCACTATTGGACGATAGCTACTATCGACTTAGTTTGCTATTCCATATTTGCGGATAATGCGGAGCAATCTTTTTAAACTTTCGGTCTTGCTTGGCCGAGTCACGTGAGCGGTATTCCATCTGAAACAACAGTTTGTGTTTTCTATAGCGACCGAACCGCTGAATCGAGTGGATGAAACCTTGGTAGACAGTTTATCCTTTTAAAGTTTATCCTCCGCTCGTTTCTCCGCAAGAAACGATGCTTCTTTCTCAATTTTTCTTTGTCGGCTACAGCGGCTGAAATCGATTCGAAACACGGCGCTGATGCTCCTAGCAAAATTACCCCTGCTCATGGTGCTCCCGTTTATAAATCTGTTTTTAAACCCTGGAATGCTTTAAATCTTTCACGTATATCTCTAAATCCATGCTTCCTCCTGGATATATAATATGTATCGTGCACCATTAAAATATACTTCTATTTTTACGGCTTTAAATAGAATTTTACGAATACTTCTTCATATCAGAAAACAGAGTGGAAAACTGAAGGTTCATTTCTCCTCCAGAAATTTGTGAAAGTCAAACGTCCATGCAAAATGGAATAGTAAGTTACTGATTGAAGGGAAAGATTTAACAATAGAAAAAACCGCTTCTAAATTTCTTGCAAACGATTTCTCTGGAATGTATATTTTAGGTAAAGCAAAGGACGACGCGAAACGCCGGCTTCCCTGCGTGTTCACTTACGACAGTATGCAGTGTAACCTATACAACTTCCGGGTATCAAGCGTCCGCGGATGCTCGTTACCTAGAACAGAAGACATATTTCGTGCCGAGTTCCGCCAGTGCGGTTGAGTCTAATTGAGAAAAATTGTTTGTAACGCTGTGGCCGACAAAGGTGGCACACACCTCGAGGATTTCCTTGCCCTAAACTGTGTATACATGTGCATATGCATTTTCATTTGCTAAATTTACCCCGCCGTGTGCCAATTAAAGCAGCTTCAATTTAAATTAATCTCGTCTTAACATACCACTGGTTCGCGGCCACCCCCTGTCTCTTTAACATTAATCAATCTTACGTTCGTTTAATTTTTGAGAACATAGAAAAACATTGGAAATGAGAGAACATTCACGTGGATAATAATAACTTGATCTACATATGTATAGCGCATTGCCCCGCTTAAATATTGACGTTCCGAAACAATGTATACTTTGATACGCCAAGGAAGGTTTCTTACATACACATATGTAGATACATATTCTCTACGCTGTCCTAAAATATTGGAACCTTTCACATATCCATTTGGTAGTTTGAAGCCAAACAGAATTCGACCAATAGTATGTTCCAGTGTCCACAAAAAAATTGTTGCGCTCTCTATTCGCTCGTGAAATAACAGAAAACATCAAACCCAAAAATTCGGGGAAAGTTCATTCCGTCAAACGTTCGTTCAAGCATGCTCCGTTAACGAACGTTCCGTCCCGATTATTTGAACAAAAGCGAGTACATATTCGAGAAACTGACGGGACCAACGAGCCGGCCAATAAGTCCGAGAGAATTCGATCCACGCCCCGTCCACGTTTCGACGTTCGCCCGATAAGACTGCACAAACGAGCCCGCATCGTTTTTCGACCCGTCGCTGTCGACCGGCGATTATTTTTCCAACCCGACAAGATCGAGTTCGTTAAGCGGCGACAATACGTTTTATTTTTCGCTCCTGTTTCGACTGATCGCCGAGCGTCCGTCTTTGTGGTGTTCGGTACAGAAAAATAAATCATGCTGTTATCGGGCAATTTGCTAAGAAAGAGATAGAACTGGAATGTTAATAGAGTGCACCGTTTAACTAGCTGCTTAATTAATTGGACAAACAATAAGATTTATCGATTAAGAAAAAAGAAAGAGAAACAGGCAAATATCATGACGGCAAGGTTGAGTGTTATGGCATTCGAAACGCGGAGAAATGAATACCGGTTGTATCCGGTATCTGTTGGATAATTTAATGTTATTTTTATTGATTTCCCATGGGCCAGCGAGAAAAGAATCAGCGAAAAAAGGCTTCTATTTCGGCTCGATTGTTTTTATACGCCTAGAACTCCCACGTATTGATTCCTAATCGCGTTACAATCAACTACCTGCTGTAACCAATTCACCCTACCTTGATTATCGAATAAAATCAACTGATGCTTCCTCTTTAGATATCAGGAGACAAAAAGAAGAATGAACAAAATTCTAAACAAACGGTGACTTTTCGAAATCATCTGACAAACATAAATCTAAACAGACCTCTCTTACAATGGACGATTAATTGGCCCGCGTTACCCATGATTTGCTACTGGGCCCGCTGCAAGAGCCAAGGGTGACTATCGACTTCATTGTGCGAGGGTTGTGCACCCCTGTTCTCATTTATGATCTTGTGCAACGTACACGCAATGTTACATCTCCGTGGCTCGAATGGTGATGCATATTAAACGGTCGACTCTTATCCACCGGTGGCTGCGGCTGCTTACATGATCGGTCTTGTTCTCGTTGGGGAGTGCAATAAAACAGGATATAGTTAAAAAGAGCGGTTCTTTCTAAAAATAGCTGCTGCTGCATATTTTTCTCTGCTTCTGTTGTATGCACCTTTATTCAATTCATAATTAACGTAATACAGACAAACATTATCGCAATGGTAATAGCATTAATTGATATTTAAAATAAAGCGCAGCAGCAGTGGGATTAAAGGGGAGAGGTCGCACTTGTAAGTTCACTGTGGAATTAGCTTTAAAGACGAGAATAATGAAGCAAGTAGTTGCAGTACTGGACTAAATTGTTGTATCAACAGTACTTCCTCTATCATTTAAAGCATACCACTTGTACAAAGTTGACGAGCGTTTTAATTATTTTACGTTGAAAGTAGGAAGAATGTCACGCGTAAGGATAGTAGGACAATTTCAAGCGGGATTGTCTCGTGAATTAAATCTAATTTAGAATTAAGCTGAAGCAAATTGAATTACCAAACAAATCCAGAACAGAAGATTCAAATTGTTCCAATCCTAAGTGAAACTTGGAAATTTTCTTTCAGATGTGCCTGATCCACCGGACCGTCCTATTGTATCGAATTACAAGACCAGGTCTGCTTTTCTCACTTGGGCAGCGAGTCGCAATTCACACAACAACCCAATCTCGCATTACGTCATCGAAACTAGGTAAGTCTCGAAAAAAATTAATGTCACCGTTTCGAGTTAGTAAATCCTCGTCCAATTGCACCTGCGTTTTGCCGAAAAAAACCCGTCTTCGTACCATAGAACAACAGACGTCACGCATCGAAGAGAAATAATCGCAAAATGTTTCACCCGATAGGGTTGAAATTTCAATCTACAACATTTCTCCGTCCAAGTATTTGATTTTCTTTCTTCTGTGTTTCACATTGATATTTTCCCTCGCCTGATTCAAGGGGAGGGCACGGAAGGGACAAGGGGCACGGCACGAAATAGCCGTCTGCATTCGAGTACGTCTCAGAGTCTGATTATCTTTCAGATACTTTAGCCCCGTGGCTCGAAGAACGGAAACGGATAAAATAAAAGGAGTTACTAGGGATAAGAACTGCGGTGTCGATAGGCACCCTTTGTTCTCCCTCGCTTTTCCTGGACCTGTTATCTCCTCCCGCTCTTCCTGCCTGTCTCCCTTACTCTTTTCTTCCATTCCTTTTTCTCCCGCTCGCCTTTCCCCGCTCTGCTCATTCTTTCTTCACGCACGAAAAGAAAGCTCGACCTCGCACTTATCCCCGGCTCGCTCGTTGCCCCGATTTTCCACGAAGAAATTCGCTATAAACCTTTCCTAGTGGCGCGTATATCGAATGACCACTCACGAGATTCGCACACACGAAAACGCTGCGCAAACGCGCAGAAGGAGGTCAGAGATCCGTTTCGAATGGGGAAGGAAAGACGCGAGAATGATTGTCCCCCCCCTTTCCCTTTCCACTGTTTGCCTTCCCCTCTAATTCTTTCTGCTAACTGGTTCGGTTTTATCGATAGAACCAGTCGTGCCAACTGTCAGAAGGGAATACGGTCGTTGCCATAACTTTACACCGGGCGCCACGTAAATCGAGAAGACTCCGGTAGCGTTTTAAGTTCGTCGGTTTAATGCAATTCGTCGCACGTGTCTCGATCCGGTTCGAAACGCGCCTCCGAAACGCGAGCGCGTCCGCGATACGAGTCGAAAGACGCCAGGTAGATATTCAGTTTTCCAGCGAGTTAAGTACCGTCGCGAAAGGGGAAGAGGAAACAAAAAGGAAGGGGGATGGAATGCATTGAACGTGCGGACCAGTTGCACGCGCGTTTATGAATTTTCCACGGCGACGAGCCAACTGCCGCCTCTATTATGAAGATTCGTAGTGTCGCGTTCGGTCGCCCCGCGTTATTAAGCTTCGCTCGTTCCACTCGGCTCGCCGTTGAGCAGTGTTTTTTATTGCACGCCGCGCCGCCAAATGAAGCCGCGCGAATTTAGGTGCAAGAAATGGCCGGGAGGGCGGCGACGAAAATGGAAAGAAAGAAAAAGCACGGAACGGCGGAGGTGGTATAAGTCGGGGGTGGCGATGCTACGGCGGCAGGGGGTTGGGCGAAGAAGAAAATTAGTTTGAGTCTTTGAGGAAGGAAGACAATGGGAGTCGGTCCACGGCGCGGAAAGTAGATCTTCAATCTTCAATTTTCATCTCTGCCGGGCGTTTTTTTTTTTACAGCTTCACTGCCGCTCGATGTAATGGATGCCGGGCTCGCGCGGTAACGCTTCATAAATAGTTTTAAATTACAGCGGCTCGTAAATCAGTATTCTAATAAGATTCCAGTCAAATCCGCTTTCCGTACCGTTTTAAACGCTTTCTCGTTTCCTGAATACCGCCTATCTTCCCCCGATGTCGTCGTTTTATTTCTTATTTTTCTACTGGCACGCTGGGTTGAAATCGATGCCATCAATGACAAGGGCCTTATAAAACTGCGGATGGTTTTCTTAAAAATGTATTAAGTTCTTGAAAACTTACCAACGATAATAATTTAATTATCGATACAGCTAAGCGGTTAAAGTGGGCACGCACGTGTCTGGCGTGTCTGACTAGTGGTGCCTTGATCTACTTATCCCCTTACCAATTGCATGCACGTTCGTATGCTTGGCATGGATGCAAGTGGGTCCGTTTAATCTCATTGCTAAAGAAATAACTTCTTGCTTAGAGAAATGTTAAATCTGTTGCTTGAACCCTTCAATATTTTAACATATACGTGCATTAATGCGGGGATCTGTCCAAAGGGCTCATTATTTTTTGGAAATTAAATTGAAGGGTACGGTGGTTCGTTTAGATGTTAAACTCGAATCGCCGCGCCGTGGCAGACCTCGCACGTACGATGATTCATTACGCCGGACTTAAATGGCAATCACATCGAAGGCGAAGAAGAGAGGAACGAAGCCACGAGGCCAGAAAGGGTGAGGTACAGAACAGAGGAAGATAAAGTGAGGGCCAAAGGAGACGGTATTCTTAATCAAGTTTCTTTTCCGATCTTCTTATTCTCGTTCCGTGGGCCCAGACAAAGCCGTGAGAGACGAGAGAAGTTATAGGAAATAATATATCAGTTGGTGTCGTTATGGTCGCCGAATATTGAAGTTTCGTCCGCGAACCATTTCGTCTTACCGCTCTAGCTGGCAGGCCCTTTCAGAAAACTATCGTAATACCTCATAGAACTTGGAAAATATTAGTTTTATAATAAAGTTCGAACAAACTTCCTTCTTCGCCCTCCATCTCGTCCCCATTGCCAGCCATTCAGTTTCGTCCTCCGCTTTTCCCTCGAACCCTGTGGAGTTGCCATCGAAGCCACGGACGATCCGCAGTCATTTCGTCCGCGGATTATTAATCTTCGTGGAAATCAAGCGTCGTTTTGACGAGGAACTCTCTTCACAATGCCTCGACCATGATTCTCCCGACCGACGGACGACGTCGAAAGTTTCGCGAACGACTCGTCCTCCGAGTTTCACGGGTGAAATTAAAAATTCGACGTTTTCCGCGACGAGCAAAAGAAGATCGTGATTCTTCATCGGATCGCCGCCTACGAGTATCCCGGAATTTTTAGTTCCGATACGAGCGTCAACGGGAACGGCTCCGATCATTTTCGAACAGGCCAATCGCAGTGTCTTTCGCGTTTGTCGCAGCGAATCAACGCGTTTATAATGGAACCTTTAATGGCCCGAAGAAATTGTTCGACGGAGAGAGGATATTCTACGTAAAAAGAAGAATATCCTCTTAAATTCTCCTCGAGAGTTTTATTTCTATGAGGTTTAATGAACTGTCGACTGGAAAGTAATCGCTTGCTATGGTCCCGCTCGTCCGACTAGACGGACTATCAATCTTCCCGCTTTTACGGGGCGACCAATCAATTTCCTGGAATAATTCATTCGCAGTCTTCCGTGTAACCTACGTGATGTTGCTACATACACTTTACCTACCCTTGACAGTAACAGTGATTGAACCATTATACCGAGGATAAAATTCAAAGTCGAATTATTACTTAAACATTGCGTACACACTGAAAGATTTATCATTATTGCGTAGGCCTATGCTTCCTGGATATTGAACGCCGTTGCGCCGTATTCTATTACCAGTCCACGTGAATCATTCGTTGTACGATTGAAGGACTCGGGTTTCCTTGCCTTTGCTACACGGGAGATTTAAGCTCGATCTCCACTTGTCCCTGGAATAGGGTCGTGTTATCAGCCAGCTTTGTCCAATCCCCGCAAAAAGTCGCCCCATGGACGATAAACACCCAGCTCTTCTAAGGAAACGTGAATTGAGCTCAGGGAAGTATCGATTGCTTGGGTCGTATCCAAGCAATTAGCGCACAGAATACTTAATCAAATACAAAACAGTTGGTGGAATATTTTATTCAAATGTGCGGAGCATTCGTTAAAACGAAACGAATGCGTTATTGGAGTGGCGCATAAACGAAGGTTGTATAACTTCCTTCGTTATCGAGGTAGGTCAGAAGCGGAGAACAATTTGTAAATTAAATCGAACACGGATGGCGATTATTTAATATCACTAAAATGAAACACGTCGTTTCAGCGTAGCGCGGACTACGGTATGCTGGTGGTCACACTTGAAACGTGAATTTCTCGTCGAAAAACAATTTCGTAGCTGTAACTCGCTGTTTAATTTCTTTCGTAGTTCCGTCCTTTGCGATTTTAATAACGCATTAATGTCATCTGCGTGACAAGCAATCGAATCGAAACTGGAGGCCGACTTTGTTCCCAGGTTGGCTCGCGTAGGCCGTTCATGAAGTGGCTGGCTCGTTATCGATCGGTTGTGTTTGAAGCATCTCGTTAATTTCGTTTCGGCGAAACGAAACGATGAAACGTTGCAGGTGAAACCATTGACCTGTTTCATCGTGGCCATGTATTACTTGCGCGCGTGGTTTGATCAAACAATACGTCAAGAAACAATGGGGACAGATGACACGTATGAAAGTAACATCGAGAATGTTCATAGGCACTCGGCTCTTTTTCAATCGAATCGCGTCGGGTGCACACTGGCGACGATTGGAAATATTTTCCGAATATTGAAATGACGCTTGACGGTGCAGCGTTTTGCAGAGGAAAGGGTAGCTGGTATTTTTACAAAAATGCTTGCATCGAAAGGTACACCAATTATTATGTTCAGTTAATTAATAGTTAATGTAACAGAGACGTTGGTAATAGCAATGAAAATAGCGATACGAAAATCGGTCGGATATAACCAAATCGTTATCGTGGTTTCGGCGTAACAATTGCAATACTTCACGAGCTGTTCCGTGGAACGACACCGATCCGTCAGGCGAAGAAAACACCGCGATTATCGAAAGTATCAGACGCATTCGTGAAACGGATTCCCACTCGATAGGTATCCCTTCACAACAAGGGGATACGGTTAAAGGGGAACGCAAAGAAAAGAAAGGAAAAGGAGAAAGGAAAGCAGGCGAAGGTTCTGATCCTTGTCGGAAATCCCTGAGAGATTTGCCGTTTCCATCAGCGAGCCCTTGCAGGCACGATACACGGCCTGGGTCAGCCGGCTTAATTCCAGAAACTGTACCATTGCTATGCTCTTGGAAGGGGAGAGTTTCGTGGAGTTGAAGCAGCGTAGGTTAATCGGCCATCGCGAAAATTAGACAGAAAACTTAATTATAAAGATCCTGATTGGCTGGATCCTCCGGAGACCCACTGGTAACGAAAAGACAGTCCTATTCTACTTAGATGTCGGCGGAGCTAACAAGTTTCGGAATTGCACGCGGACAGCCCCATGAATCTTTCCGTCTGTTCGTTTCGGTTGCATTCGCCGCACATACTGGCTCTTTATATTTTTTCCAAATACAACAGAGAAACAGTGGGCCAAGATTCCCCGTTCGATTATTCGCTTAGCGTGGCCGAAGAAAATTCAATTCAATTTACCGCCAATAGAAAACTTTCGCTACCATTGTTCGTCGAACTCTGAAATTCTCACAGATGAATCTCCATACATTTATCGACACGTGATTTGCATTTTCTTCCCGAGTCTTCCACGCTGACGATTAAAACGAAAACTTTTAATTGCGCGCGTTGTCCCGGCCCTTGCCCGTGACGCGACGCCTTTCGAGACGATTCAAAAGCACGACGAGTACGATGAAAGAATGAGGAACGAAGGCGATGAGAAAGCCCCCAGCGCCGCGCGGGACAAGCAATTTCACGGTCGACATAAGAGAAAAAAGTGTAGCGCCGGGAGAGGCGAGCAGGAATATATTCGTGGATGCGAGAAAAGGTAGCGGCTGGTCTTAGCCCGACAGGGGACGGAGGACGGATGGGCCGTGAAAGCTCGCGCGTGCATCGCTGGAAAAACGCGGGGCGGTCGGGGCAGGTTGACGTGGGAAGATTTATTGGGGAGCGCACGATTTATTCCACGCGTTTAAATGCCCACTTTATCGACGCGGCCGGGCACGAGCCGCTCCGTTTAAAGGGTGCAGCCCATTTCTGGTGCCTCCAGCGGGCGCGAAATCAATTTTGCTCGCGGTGAAAATGTAATCTTACGAGCGGGTTGAAAAATTCTTCGGTAGGGTATAAATTTGGCGATTTAATAAATTCCTCCGGTCGACGGTCGGCGCTGAATCGAGGCAGCATGAAATATGTCGCAGTCGCCCACGCTTCGAATTGTTTGGTCACTTTTATCGGGGAACGCAAAGAAAGTAAAACAGGTGAAATAGTGGGAGCGGAATTTCGTCGAGAAGAAGGAAACGAAAATCGCCCGGAGAGCGCAGAAATCGTGAAATAAATTTAGCCACTTTCGAGGTTAATTCCGCGTTTCCATTAACGCGAGCTTCAATGACCTGGTTACCTGTAAACTGATACTTGCGCAAGTAAATGTCGCACGAGCGCGATTCTGTTTAAACTAATATTCAATATCAATTTCACGTCTCTACGTGGCAGTCGAAAACTAAAACAACAGTTGTATGTACACCGAACCACTGAACGATGGAGACTAAATCGATGGAAACGAAACTGCATTACTCTGTAATTTTTCCCAGAATTGACCTTTCCACTTTGTTACCGGCATAAAACACATGCCGAAAATCGATAAGCTCGCGATAAGCGGTCCGCGAGCTCGTTTGCATATCTACATTACGGACCGGTAACGCGTCCACTCGTTGCGAGCCTTTATGGATAGATTAATCTTCGGCTTAACGACACTTTCCCAGATTTCAGGCGTTTTAAATCCGCCACCCTCGCTGTTCCTATACTTCCATCCTATCCTTCACCCTCTTTGCCCTGCGCCTCTTAGAGCGGAAAGCTTTAAAGCGCCGCGTCGACGTGTTGCGAAAGTTATGAGAAACGTTGCGTGTGCAGCACAGGATCATCCCCTCGAGCACGCGAGAATTTGACACTGGTGGAAAGAGTAACGCGTGCGTCGCAATTCACAGATTTGTATCTATAGAATACTTGAAATCCTGCTTTCTGCGGACATTATGGCTGCCAGCAATTACAGCTTTTCGACCGGTTGCTAATTCGCCGGATCTCTACGTGAAATCCTGTTATTAGCAGCCCGTTAGAATGCCATGTAACTAATTATCGGCAATCGAATTAAATCTTTATTTCTCTCGGGCAGCGGACTTCCAACCGTGTGCATATTGAAAAGTGTCGATAAGCTGCTGATTAGAGGATCGTGCGCGTTCTACCGTTGCCTCATTTGCCGGCACCAGGCGGCGGGTACCTATAGCTCCCCCAGGTTGTTTCACCCTTCAACGTGCGATATTTGCTCGATATCGAGTCTATCATCGATAGAGATTAGCGCGGACCTTCGTGCTGTAGTGTGAGTAATTGATAACGCCGGGGAATTGGTATTTTGTCGCGACGCGTCGTGCATTAGAACGCAAGTACTTTTTGTCCTACAATATTTTAGTATGCATAATAGAAGTAGCGTCGATAATATCTGTACGATGAACGGGCTGACAAAGGTTATTCTTGTCAGATCGTTTTATACTGTAAGTAATGGCAATATTTCATGCCCCTTGGAAACGTCAGAGGAGCGTGATTTATTTAGAACGATTAAACGCCAGAAATTTTTATTTATCACGCTTAAAATCCTACCATTGGTCTATCTTGGTTCTAATAGCTATTCATCGTTTGCTTTATTTATTATCGATTCTACAGAACCGATAAATATAAACACCGTCAGTGGAGAACATTACATCCAATTAGCCCCTTTTGCTTGGTATTTTCCGCCACTCGCCGCGTCCCATCTAGTATATCCAGCTTCCGCATTCACAATTCTTTCAGCCCTCAATAGAATAAATTCCGTCGTGCAAAAAAAGTAGTAGACTTTTGCGCGTCAGGGGCGACTTCAATTTTCGAGGCCGCAAATCCTGAGAAATTCCCCAGCAGGTTCGCGGATTCTAATCTCTCGACAGAGACCAACGGAGCGGCGAGAGAAATAGAGAAAACGGAAAAGGGGAAAGGAAAAAGCCACTGAACTCGGCTCATCTAGGACTCCTGGGGTAAGCGTCTGACGAATCTTTATTGCGGCCTCGTTGAAATTCGAGACGATCGCCGACGTCGATACCGTTTTACGTGGATGTAGGAGGTACCTTACGGTGATTATCCCTGACTGGTTAAGCTCCGTGGCGGGAACCTCTCCGGGGGATTATCTCTCTGTCTCGACCTCTATACACCCTTCAGCCGCTGTCGATATTTCAAAGGTCTTATCTTCTCCTTCGGGATATCCATTGGAATCGCTCGTGCGTCCCCGTGCAGCTCACGGTTATCTGTTGTTAGCTTAATTAGGTTAGATTCCAGCGGTAGTCGTCGTCGATACCTTTGCATATTGTCTGCGAAACGTTTAACGAGCGCATGCTGCACGCAATCGTACCAGGTTAATTGATTCACGCGTAATCCTAAAGCCGGCATATTTACGAGGGAAATTCCACGCAATTCCAAGTCAAATAAAATAATAGAAAATCGTAGATAACCTGTGGTAAAAAAAAAAAAAGAAGAAGATTTCCCCAAGCCAGCCAATGGGATATAACGGACGGAGAATTGGCAACCACGAGCAGCGCGGCATGATAGTGAAACGGAACAGTGAGATACCACGGGAATTAAGCAAACAACGGGCTGGAATCGGCTAATATTATTTCGCCCACGGTCGACTTGGCCAGAATGATAAATCAGGAAACCTCGCTGGAAATTTCAACGGGACGGATCTATTCAGCAGCACCGTCTCAGCTCTCGGTTCGTGTCGAACCATTTGCTGTTCCAGCGCACGACTTCGCAGCTCCTAAAATTGACAAAAAAACCAGCCATTCCAAAAACGTTCAGCCCACCCCACCACCGTATAAATAACGCAATTATCTGAGAGTACCGTGGCCGCTAGACAGCGGCGCATGTCTGACCCGGATAATAATTGTCATTAACGCGAAAATATGTGCTGGAAATAACCAGTGGAATTGCGGCCGACCGAATTCACCCCCCATCGCCCCTATTCTAGCAGACACATTCTCCCTTACACGTTCACTCTTCGCTTCCAGTCGACGTCGACTTTCGTTTTCCGCGGTCCGTGGCTTCCGCCGGCTTTATTTCGTCCACCGCTTTTCTCGGCATACGTACGTTCGCTATCTCTCTTCCCTACGGAGTGCCTGCAGAATTTACGCTCCCTTGGCTTCCGGCAAGGCAGAGTTATGCGTTTTTAACGAGGCCACGACCGCCACGATTTTTCCCTTTGATCCATCGCGTCGATTGACGTTCCCGAACCGCCATCCGTGAAAACATCAGGAGCCACGGCTAAAGCTTTCAACCACGGTGCCGTTGTCTGTGTAACTGTACAGTGGACATCGCGATTTCGAGGATCGATCGCGGCGGTTAATCGAAAAGCTATGTCCACGAGTCGTGTACTCGCGGTTGATTCGCGTGGACAGGCGAAAATGTATGGAAAAGTTTAGACGATGTCCGAGTCACATTGACACCACCATTCTTAGAGATTACTTTCTTCGAAATTCTGAAATTAAAGAAGAATCGTGCGTCAACTTTTGCGCGACCGTTGGAAAGGGCAGACGCTTCATTTAGAAAAATGTTCGGAGAAGAAAAGCCTACCATCAGATTTCCGGTCTGTTTTTTAATATAAAGGGGCCTTCGATCGAATTCAGTACAGTGATGTGAAAGTAGAATAAGCTTTGCCATTTAAAATGAACCCAGGCCGATTATCGTGCGATTTTTATTTTTACAAAGTTACACCACTTCAAAAGCGGCTATATTTCGCTCACAATTTCGCGGTCCATTAATTTCACGGAGAAATGCAAAGAAATATTGCCCTTCGACGTGTCTCTCTGCACAGCCGATTGATCGGCGTTCTAGTTCGCCCGTGTCATAATACTTAACCCCAAAGAAAACGGAGGCAAAAACCAAGGCGAGAAACCAGGGTGAAAATCCTCGTCACCCTGACACTTGACCCGCACCGTTGCTGAAAAACCTGACCACTGACTTACGACGGCGCTAGAACTTCGTGCCACTAAAACACGGATATTCATTCTTCGACTTTTTCTCGCCCACGGGACGATCGATCTCGGTGAACCGATGCTGAAGAAAAAGAGCGAAACGTAGCAAACACGCGGACCGTTTAATCACCCGGGGGACAAGTCAGAAGTGTCGTTTAGATTAGGCGGCTTAGAATTAGAGAGCTCTTAGAGACGCGGTTGGATCCGGGGCTTCCGCGTCTCACAGCGAAATCTGGCGTCGCCTAGCAACCGGAAGAGGTCCCCGTGCCACCTGTCCTCCGCGATTAATTCATTCGTGGCGCAGATTAAACCGTCGGGTTACTTTCCATTGTTCGACCGGGCAATTAATCGTCGGCGTGGCGGTGCCCTTCGCCGGCGAAGATAAACCGTGCGACCACTCCATTCACCCGCCGATCAGAATGCACGGGATATATCTGACTGCGCCCGATGCGATTCCGTGGAAATTAAGCCATCTGAACTGGTCCGACTCGGTAGCTACCACCGTCGATGCTTCTTCGAAGATCTCGGCTGAATTGTTTCCTTTTCGACGAGGTGGGGCTTGGTTTCTTTGGAACCGTTTTTAAGAAAATGGGCCAACGTTGTTTGCGACAACGCTGCTCCATGTTTTCGATGCGTTTCGGCTTCCTTTCTTCTTTTTTTCCGAGACGAATATAGCGCACACAGTTTGGCATTGTTGTTAGTAAATAACCACAGCGACACCCGTGGCTTGGAGTATCTTCGAAAGAGGGACTAAGGGGATGTTTCTGTTAAGCTCCTCTTAAAAATCTGACGTTCTGCGTACGGTGTATAAGGTGGCTTGAAGTTTGCGCTGCAAGCGGTAGTTCGAGGTCCTGGAGTTACCTCTATTTTTCAGAAATTCCAACGAGTTGCTTTCCTAAGTTAAATCCCGTGCGCCGGGCGAACAGAAAACGACGAAAAACGTTTCAAACCCTCGTCACTCGAACTCCTCGCTCTTATTTTTAATTAATCAGTCCGGGTATCCCTTAAAGCTGAAGAACAGCAGGGAGGAGGACTCCATTGAGGCTATCGCGATCAGAATGCGTAGGTATGTCTGGCTGCCTCGAACAGATCCCGGCGAAATTAATCTCCTTCATCCTGGCCCCTTTCACTCTTCTCTGCCTCGAGCGCGTTCGAGGGAACGGGCGGTCACGGCGAAGATTTTCGCGGTTTCTTCGGGGTTTTGCAATATTCGAGGAAGTGGCCAGGCTCCGGCAGGCGATCGATGAAACGACGCGCCGGCTGGCTCGTCTACGGCGGTGCATCAGTCGTAATTAAAAAATACCGTGCACGACTTAAGTATCCCCAGTGTAATCAGCGCTAGATGGAATTAAATATAATGACGGACGCCGGGCACCAATGGTTGTTAGCTGAAAAATCGTCGTCGACGGTGCCATAACTATTATTATTCTGCGCTGGAAATTTGTTTAATCGCGTAGAGTGTTCCAGCAACGTAAATATTAAACTGTATACATATCGTCATATTGGCTTTATGATTTCGTAATGAAATTGCATTCACGTACACTGTAACATACGCGCATTCTTCTACTGTTCGTGTAAATTGGTAAATAATGCAATGGATCGCGACCTGTCCCAGTTATTTAAAAACGTTACACTCCCCGCGGTTCATCCACGCAGCTTCGAAACACCTACGTATACGTTACTGCATTCGACGCACGATCAAATTTGTTTCAATGGAAATGTTCCATTTTCCAAGCTACGAATTAATGGCGGACAAAAGGGCGTACATATCTCGAAATGCCGATTGAAATATTTCACCGTGTCAAATTCTCCGTGTCGTGACGTCTCTCTTTTTTTGTTTTGGATCCCCCCGCCTCGATATCTCGATTCGTACGGGCCGATTGCCGGTTCGACACGACTATCTCGATGCGTGTATGTATCGATTATAGGCTGGAAGGTCCGACAGGCGCGGCTGTTCCTCGCCGAATTTGAATTTCAAGCTCGACCGCGCAGATAGATTCAATTTTTAACGAGCCGCGTTGCCTGTCGCGCGCTTCCTACCTCCACTGAATAATGTTACAGCTCGCGATCCGCGACCCTCTATAAATATGAATGGCTGCTGTCCGGCGGATCTATCGATCGCGGTCGCGAACTATACCGGAAGAACCTCCGTGGACGAACCCTCGGCTGGTGAAAAAAGGAGAACGGAAATCGAATAGTAAATCGTGCGGGGAAATTGGCACATTTCGCGGGGGGTGGGGGGTAGTAGAGCGCCTAGCGATCGACTGGTATTTTTGATCCAGCGTAGAAAGACTGGTATGGCCTATGCAAATGTTCGTTTCGTCATAGCGAAACAGTGAATCGTCGTTGCGGTCGGATTCTAAAATAAAATCGTAGTCGTGGAAAAAGCGGGGCACCGCGGGTGAAGAAATTGGTCGGTGAATTGTTGATCGATTCGAAAAAGATTGGACCAGTTAATTTGTTTCCAACCGTGGGGGGGTGGTGGATCAGCGAAGAATTGAACGGGTATGAAAACGTGTAAAAAGTCGTTGTCCAGTACGTAAGGCAAACTAGGCATGTAACTGCATTTGAGTTTTTATGCAAGATCGATAACGGCGGTCGCGTTAAATTCTATTGTTCGCCGGGCAGGGAAACTTAATGCGAAACGGAAACGAAAAAAAAGAAAAAGGGAAAGGGAAGGAAAAGCGGGCGGTGGCCAGGGTAAAAATGGAAAGGAAAAAAATGCTGGGTGGAATTCGTGAGAGCGAAATGAGCAGCCTGGGTTAGAATTAAGGTAAAAGGAAGGCGGGAACGCTATCGGGCGGGTCCATAAATTCAAGAAGATTAGTTCATAGCGAATCTTCGTGGTCCCGGCGGCCTCGACCGGTATTATAAGCCTTTGGATACTTAAAACCTTTTTAAACTGCGGGTAAAATGGCGGCCGCTGGTACCTTCGTCGATTTAGATTTTATTTTCCCCGTAGCGCACAAATTATTCCCATTTTTTTTATTTTTCTCTCACCCCTTCTACCCTCTGCGTTTTTTCCCTCATTTTTGCCCTGCACGATCGAGAATGAAACACGTTGAAGTAAACAAGACGGGCGAGTTAATTAAAGCCGGTTTCAGAAAAGTTGTTCGATCGGTACGCGTACAAAGCGTGTACCCGGCTTGAAAATTAATTAGCAATTAATTCCTCGTAAATACTGTCCCCTCGTTAAAATAGTATTCAAGCCGCGATTAGACAATTGGATAGGTGGCGAATATTATCAAAAGCGAGTCCATTCTTTAATCAGCTTCTGAACGATAATAGGATTCTGCATAATAGAAGAATCCCCCGCCCACCTCCACGCACAGTTAACTTCACGACATTCTTATTAATTATTACTAACGCCCCTAATTATTACTAACGAACCACCGCCAGGTAATTTCGACCGCTATTATCTGCTACTTTTCGCCGTGTAATCTGCTGAACCATTTTGCCTGAATGCTTTCGAGATATTTACGCGACGAATACACGCGATATTAACGGCGATAAACGGGAAAGTAGCGCTGAAACGTTCTCCCTTAACGCGGCCGCAGCCAGGAAATCATTTTCGAAACGAACGATCTTTGAGGATGCAGTTGAGTTGGAACGAGATAAATATGAAAACGATGGAAATTCGATCGAAAATCTTCGTGAAACCTCAAACCGCCAGGTCGAGCCACATAAGCCGCTAAGTACCGCGAGATAGAGGAAGAGAGATAGGAAAACGTAGGAGAGGCGAACGGGTAAAGAGGGAGACCAGTTGCACGAGTAGATAACCAGATAATCCACCGAATCAGCAATTAGTACACATTGGAATAATTAACACCGATCCCCCCATAAACCTCGTCGAGACACCACCGCCACGCTTCTCAATTACAAAGGGCAATTGTTTGCTCGCCCACTGGTCGGCGTTTCTACAGTTTCTTAAGGGTGAAACCGGTGATATTATCGATGCATCCTGAAACACTGGTTTAATTTGCCTGCAAGAATTTATTGCGAATAAGTAGAAACAATATTTTAACCACGAAAAAGGGGGAATTTATTTATGTTGAAAGGTACGAATGGACGAGGCGAGCGGCTTTATCGCGACTATTCTGTACGGACGCAGGTAGCGTGATTTCGAAGGTTTCCTGGGTGAAGCACAACGGCGGCACTCGTCGCCGGAAGGCCATTCTTTCGGTCACGGCTCATTCCTTCGTCGATAGCCCGACACGTTACCGCGCATTGTTCGCCGCTCCGCTATTTATTAGTAAATGGCTAGCGTATATAGATGAAAGAGGAGAGAGTGCCACGATCGGAACCGACGTTCACCCGCTCGAGAACCCTTTCTCCGGGCCAGCCTCTCGAATCTATAGCATTATGGAAGTTCGAGCGTAACTTCAGCGACACGGCACGCTTCGCAAACACGGTCGTTACCTTTAACGGTCTATCGAGCACACTTAACCCCTCTGGATTACGCACTTTCGCGGTGCTTCAACTGTGGCCGTAGTGGAATGGGAAATCGTAAAGCAGTGGCTGTTTTTGAATGTGCACCGGCGACAATGACGGTGATTCTGGTTTTGTGACCGGCGAAAATGGAAGAACTGTTGTTTGCGTGAAGCTCAATGGCTCGATGAATATTCGGTGCACTCTGAAACGTTCGAACTGGGAGAAACGCGACTACAATTATTGTCGTCTATCTATCGTTGGCAAGGCACGCGATCTCTCAATGAATGAGTAGAATGGGACAGGGTTCTTTGTCGCAGGGAAGCAAAGCGAGACGATAGCTGTTTGAACGTAGTGGAACTCAACGGCGTCTAATCAGGCGAGCTGAATTCTACGAAGGCTTACCGGGTAAGTAGAATAGGACGGCGTCTAGTCAGCCTTCGGGCAGCAGCCACGCGTCGGTCAATCCAATTTGCAATGATCCCGAATGAAGCGCGGCTGATTAAAGAGTTTAGAGTTTCGACGGTAGCGTGAAAGTTTGGTCGTATTTTACAAAGCAGCTTTCCCGGAACGTACAATAGGTTCAACGAAATTGCTTTATTTCAGCTACGAAAAAAGTTCAGTTGTTGCGAACACACGAGGTATCCGGAAAGGAACCGCAATTATTCAGTTTAAGTAAATCAATTACGTCGCACTTCTAGCCAGCATTGTGCACGTTTTACTTTCGTTCATTGTCTTTACAAATTAATGGTGCCGCCAGCTTATGATCACGTCCTATGGTTCTTCACTCTGTGCCCGAGACTCTTTCAGCGTTTCATCTTCTGGGCCCGCGGCCAAATCTACTTCTATGGAGGAACCGGGGACGCCGCGAGCTTCCTTAATTACGTTGAAATTAGCTCGAGCCAATTAATGCGAATACATCATCCTGTTAAATTAACGCTAATGTCCTGGGAGCCCCTTCGCGTCGGATAACCCTCGTTTGAAAGAAGAATCTTATCAAGATTTTTCTCCTTTTTTTTGATTTTCAAATGGACTAAAACGTTGGACTAAATCATAGGATGGCCGAGGTAACGTCGGGAAAAAACGCAGTTTTTATTGTTAGCGGAGCACGCGACCATGGGGAAACATCAAACAAACGTATCGTTTTTTTCGCGACGGACTGATACAATTTTTCCTATACAGCTTTGCTGTCATGCACCAATTAATATCCACCGATGCAATTATTCTACGCGTATCAAGCACCAAATAAAAACAACGGGTTCGCTTTGGTTGTTCTCTTGACCCGTTGTTTATGTGTACGCTTCAACTCGCCGGTATAAAAAAAAAGCAACTGGCTAGTTGGCCCCGTTCACCGATGCTTTCATCCAAATTATTCGAGAACCACCGTGATTTGTGAGTGAAAATCGAAACGGGACATGGTTCATCGCAATAATAACAACCGGCCTGGACGAAGCATCGAAATTTACTTGGCTGTCCACTGCCTTATGCCGGCAATAAATGTAAAACGAGCTGCCGATATCGAAATACCGTGTATTTTAACAGCTATGGATTACCCGGGACGGTTTGTGACTGCGTTTAATTCCCAGAAAAGCTACAGTTCGTGAAATTATTCACTGATGGCAATCGCGCTAGCGGACACGAGCACGCACGCGGCTACACCTCGCCATTAAATCATCGATAGGATAAACAGGCGGGGGGTTTCGCGTTTACACCGTCGGTCGTAAATTTGTAACAAATAATTCTCGCCTACGCGTTCGCGATCCGCGACGAAAAGGAAGAGGGCCGATCGTTATCGTGAAACAGGAAGTGCTGGAAGATTTCCTTCGCTGTGTTCCCTAGAAGAAAATTCAATTGGATGGGCCGTCGAGATCAAGCTGGATACGAACTCTCAATATTTCCCTGCGGCTCCTTCTCTTGTATACTTTTGCATTAGTTTAATTAACCTCTCCTCTCCGCAAGCTTTTTCCACGGTTAGCGTCCGAAAAGTTAAACGACCCAGCCGAGAAGAGCTGAGCACGATTCCCCCACCTGATGATCCCCTTAATGAAATTAGTTTGAAATTCAGCACGATCTTCGAAAATGTCGGCCGGCAGCTCGACAACGGAGGTAGACTGTTACCCTCGTAATAGTTTTACTAGCAGGGCCGTTTAATACCGACGGCCATTGAGAATGTTCGCGCAACATCTCGTTACGGAAATCGCAGTAAGAGTTTCCCACGTTGAAAAACAATTGTCCTACTGTTCCGCTCCTTTCTTCTTCTGCTGCCGTGTCAACCCTTTCATATCTTCTCGTTCCATTTTAGCCTCTTCTGCTGTGCGCGTTCGAGCTCCCTTGTGTGACTAGACCTCATTATCAAATTCGTCGTCGTCGTGCGACTGCGTTGTAGTGGATCCTTTTCTGTGCTGTCGAATTCCATGCAACGTGAGCGATCGCACACGCTTCGGTCAACGCTAAGAAGTTGCACAATCCTCGCGAACCGCGTCAGACGAGATCGGTGTCTCGAGATTGCGCGTTCAAAGTATCGTAGGAGCAAAGTTGAGTTTCGTGCCACAAATTAGCCCAAACATTATTTATTATTTATTCCAACTACAATTGCCCCAACTTAATGGCGACTTCCGAATGGAATTCGAGGTACATATAACAGGAATTGCAATACCCATTATCATAAATCAATCACGGTGCACCGCCACTCAACACCACAATTCCCCCCGGACGAATGATAATTACAGTGGTCCCGCTTCGGAAATATCAAGAGGACCAGCCTGTCGGCTCGGGGCAAATAGAAGATTTTTCCGTCCTCGATGTTAATTTGCACACCGCCGCGTCACACCGGTGAGGCATTAACATATGAACAGGCCTGTATCGCGTCCATTAATGCGTAATATTCATATGGAGATTTTACCCGAAGGGTATTATGTACCTAACAACCCGTGGATAAGCTATTTACATAAATGGTGGCATGCGCCCGATTTTGTTCACCGCTTGCTTCCGCCTCCGCTTCGCGGGAACGTTAAAACGCTTCCAATGTCAATCGATTCCACTCCGCCACACCCTCCCTTCCACCCGTTTTTCTCCCTTTTTTCATTCTGATCCATCTGTTCCCGTTTTCTCCTTTTCTTTGCCTCCGTTTGAATCGCCAATCCGCAAACTTTGCACGCCTTCCCTCCAATCTCAGAATAAGAAACCGAACTCGTCCTCTGTATCAAGAAGCAAAACTCTCGAGGAACGATTGTCCTTTCGCGTTGTTATCACTAATGCCCAGGCCCTGGCATTTGCAAATAGGTCGACCGAAAAGCAGCGGCGACCCTTTCTCGGCGGCTGCGATCCAATTCCTGCCTGGTACCTAATCGAGAAACGTCAGCTGGTGATTCTCTCGGTCGAGACGTCGTTTTAGCAAATGACCATTCGATTAAAGCGTCGTCGTCGTTCGCGCCAACGCAACGCGAAGAAACGACACTCGCCGCTTTCTCGCCCCGGTTCTGCCGCCCCATTTGCCTCACAGTCTCTCGTTCGAAAACGCGAAATCCCCGAGAAACTGTTTCCAGGCGAACCAGCATCTGCACTCTCAGCTGCGAATCATCAGGGTGTAATTGTCCCCGACTTTCCTGGCGACCTTCGTTGTTAAATAATTCCACGGACGATCTGCCTAGCGATTCGAGCCTGCTATCAAACCGATCTTCGAGAAATTTTCGGCAACGAAATGGTTTTGCGAATTCATTTCCGTGTGGTTGATTGCTTCCTTTAATGTTTCCCGTGTCATTCGGTGGTTCGGGAAAATTTCACTCCTTCGATGATCGAATCGACAGTTATCGAAACTAAACCGCGTCCCAGTTTCAATTTTCCTTTTCCTTCCATCGCCGCGAGCATTTTCCACCGCGTAACCGACTCGATTACACGTTTCGCTGTCCAATTAGAAGAACCGTAGGGAAGACAAGAGAGCGTAGACCGAAACGGACGGTAAACCCTCAACGACTAACAGACCGATACGAAACAATTAAATAACGAGGTATTGCGGCCTCGGGTTGGTGTTTATTTTCCCCGGATCGGCCCGTCGAGCCGTCCTGTCGAAATGCCAATATTTTTCACCCTCGCGACCATAAAGCATCAAAATCGAGGCGCCCGCGTGACAGCAGTTTTGCCAATTAACTTTCACGGCACGGCGAAACGTGAAATTGCGGCGTAACGTTTCTGGACCGATGCCTCCGAAAGTGGTGTCTCCCTTTGTAATTCCATTATTCCTCGTCGACGCTTGACAACGATTCACCGAATAAAAAAAAAAACAATCGAAGAGAAGCAAGCGTGGATAAAAAACAAAAGAAGAACAATGAAAATTCATGAGAGTAGAATTTATAGTCACCTTGAGACATTGGTCCTGGTGTCGCAACTGGAGAAACCAATTTGCACGATTATAAGTCCTCTACTAGTTCGCGGGACGCGATATTACTTTTCCTAACTCAGAAATCCGGGAGTTCGAAGAAGTCAGCTCCATACCGCGAGAATTTTTCACCCGCCAGCTTCTCGCCTGCGGTAGTGGATTTTTAGCTTTTGTAACAATAACGCGGAATGGCCGCGGTATTATTAAGAATCGAGGTTCGCGTTTATCGGTAGGGGTCGAAATCACGGTAAAAATGAAGTCGTAAAAAGTTTTGGGGATCGGAAAACTTTTATTCGTTTTTCAGCCGCGGGCACGAAACACCCCGACGATCGTCTCTCCCTTCTCTGTCGATTGCTCTCTTTCTAAATTGCGCTTGTAACGGCGATGAAACAAGATATCTGTGCTATTATATATATATCGTTTAAACTTTTCACTCTTCGACAGATGTCGTCTATTTAAAATTTCGATTTAATAAAATCAGAGAGCTTATTTTTATATTGCAACTTTAGAAAATATTTCGCAGCTACAAAATTGTGGAATTCGATACTTAATTATTATTGGCGTGCAATAAAATAGAAATATTTTTTAACGAAGCGAAATTCATTTTCAAGCATCTCTGCGGACATTGTTCGTTTCCTCTTTAATTGTTCGCTGCTCGCGTGCGACGACTCGCCATGAGCCAATCTCTTCTATCTTTGAACCTCCTGCTCTCGGCTTTAACGTTCCCCCAGATCATTTTAGGCAGACGAAGAACGGAGTTCGATCAACTTCCTCGAAGGCCCTTAATATATCTCGAAGAGCTACTTCCACTCTCGGAAGCCACTTCGAATTGAATCGACTGCATTCTGCCGGTGGAGCGATAGGAACGAGTGGAGAGGGACGGGGTGAGAAAGGGCACAGCCGTGAAATGGGAAGAAAGAAAAACGTAGAGCCGGCGATTCGCGAGGAAATGACGCCGATTTATTCAGGCACGGACCATGAGATTGAATAAGAGCAGAATAATAGGCTCGTGACCAAATTGTCCGACGAGACACACCTGACACCTTTCCTATCCACTCCAGGTGATTCCGTGAGGGAATTGGAGCGCTTCCTTTTTCTTCCGCTCGGCCCTCGTAATAATGCACTATTTCTCTTTGACACTGTTACATATTGCCTAGAAAGATAGATCCGACAGACGCGACACAACAGCGTGAAGTCAAGTTTAAAACTCGATAAAATTTCTCTCAGTAAAAAAGAAGGGGGGAGAAAAAGTTGAATCATCATTTGTATTTCTTACTCCTACGTATTCGTCCATGTACTTCAAAGATAGAATCCACGCATTCATTCATGCATTCATTTACTCATTCATTCATTTACTGGATCACTGTAAAAGTGAACAATTCGCGACGTTGTACAACGATATCACGTCGAGCAGTGAAGGGAAACCACGAGGACAACGCACAAAGGGAAGCAATTATTCCTTCGTACCGTAGCTTTCGAATCCGCTTTGAACTCGCCACGTCCTATGTACAGCGAACAGAATCCACCATAGGGGAAATTAAAAACGCAAGCTGCGCGCCGAAATGAAACGTTTACACGCGGCACCAGCGAGTTAAATATTAAATAATTATTTCCACTCGAAGCTAGACAGTTCTGTACACAGAGCCACGATATTCCTAGGCCAGGTGGACCGCTCTTGGTTTCGTTTTCGTTTCATGATTCTGTCCGGTGCCGCTTTTGCCGACGAACCTGTTCCTGTCGCAAAAAGACCTGGCTCGAACACTGAGCGTTGCCTCCAGCGATTTACAAGTCAAACGAACAACGGGCCGCCACTTCAATTACCCCGCATCGAACCTGTTAACCCGCCACGGCTTGCGCTAATCCAGAATCATCAAAACAGCGTCGACAGTTTTGAACGTATCATCCAATTTACACGTGCAACGGCTCTAACTGCACCTCTACTATCTATCTATTCGACGATTTTTCCACGATTTTTCGACAAAGTCGATAGGAAAAATGTGCAACGTGTCGCACCTTTGCTGTCGTTCGCTGACATATCGTCGCGTGGAGAACGTAAATCACGTGGGTTACGCCCTGAGGACACACGCGCGTAAATGCCCTCCACCAGAAGACAAGCGTGTGTGTACGGGGCTGCACACGAGTTTACCTCGTCGCCGTAACCATACGTTATTATGGCACATGTGAAACGTAGATCCAAATAGTGGCTCGAGATCGTCGTGCTTCGACCAACTATGGTACAGGGCTGGTACAGATTTGATGTGCGTCGAGCTTACTTCCGGTTGAGCCAAGAACAACCGACCAAGCCTCGCACTACACGCACGACAGTGGTATAACGAGCAGCTTGTAATCAGAAATCCGCACGGCCGCTGGAGATTTTGTGCAGGCCGGATTCCAATTGGATCGTTTGGTATTCAAAGATAATGGAAAAAAGAAAATTACAGCACAGTGGTACGTGCACCGGGCGCTTCATGCATTTCTGAACATTTATGAACGCCGCACAGTAATATGATAAAATGGTGTTACATTTCCAATTAGTTTGGAGGTAACGGAATGGTATTAAAATACAAATTTTATTCCATGTCGCTATTGCAACGTTGAAACGTTACACGGTCAGGGAGAATTTTTCCGGCATTCAGAATGCCAAACCTTGATCCCTCATAAATATTTTTAATTGCGGCTCGTTGTTTAAATAAAACATATCGCTAAATGAGAAAAGGAAATACCTTCAAGGGCATTCTGGCAGGTTTGCATGCGCGTATTAATATTAAATGGCACGAGGAGAATTTATAGGACGACGTAATATTGTCGCGGAATTTCGAGCCGAAGGCCGAAAAATTCGACGCCAGCGTAGTCTTAACCGAGTAATTCTCTCTCCCTTTCTCTCTCGCCAAAATTATCTCGTTGTTCGAGCGTAAATATTGTAGAAGCTGGCCGCACTGAAACGCGGACGATCCCGCAGAGTCCAGTTGCACGCAATAATGTAACCCACACGCGAATTATTCGAATTACGTAGAGCTGAGTAATTTAGCACTCAACAATGAATTCCTTCAAAATTGTGCCGGTTGTTTCCCCGTCGCTTTTCCATTCTTCTGAATTGCGCTTACGCGGCAAAACCCGTGTATCATTAAAACCGCTGAATTACCAACATCGTGTAGCAGAAATGTAACAGCAAGGAGGGTAACAATTCGCGGTCCACCGATTACGATAAACAGACTGCTGTCTCTTCTCAAGTTGAATAATATAGAGCTATCCGCGCAAACTTATAATTTATTAAAACGAATTTCACTGCATTCACAGCTGCGTGGATACGGAAAGGGCTGCGCGAATCATCGCCGACGAGAGTGAATTGTTTCTGCGGTGAAACAACAGCTGTCGAAACAACTTCTAGAAAGGGTGGAGTACCGCCTTGGGCCAGCGAACGAGGCAGAGACGCCGCTTATCCGTAACGATTCTCGTTAACGAAATTCTATGACTATCGACATAACACGAAGGGCCGCTGTGCTATTCTATTCTATTTGCTTGCAGGTTTTCGATTTGATTTCCCATCGGTTTTTCGTTCCGCACTTCCTACGCGATTATTATTTTTGCCCCGCCGCCGAGAAGATTTGATTTCACGCGGTGCCTGAGTGGTTTCGAATCAGCTGAAAACGATATATTCGTTTCGAAAATTCTGCATCGTCCGCGGAGGCGTTTCGAATGGAATCAATTTATAACGCGGTATAAACCAAAGAGAGGAAATATAGTGTCCCTTGAGGATGCTTCATTTTAAGTAATTCGAACGGGCACGCCAAATTCGGGAGGCAAATCGCATCGATCCGTTCGGCCCAGAAATTTTTGTTTCCCCGGTAAACGAAGAAAAACGTGGGCGATATCTTTGTCGTGACAATTTAACGGCGCTGGCCGCGCGTCAGATCGATGGTTTCCGGTTGAAGGTAACAAGAAACGCCTAACGTTATTTTCCTGGATCGGGGATTTGTTTGAACGAAAAAAAACAGAGACCCGGTGGCCGCGAAAATAATTGCTCGGATCAGCGGCGAATTTATTCTCATGACTGGTGCCGCAGCCAGGTCCCGGCCTCTTTTGGCAAATTCTGTTCCAGTGGAAAATATCCCACCCTGGAGAGCTCCGGGGTGAACCGTGGAGACCGAAAACGGCAAATATTTGGGAATGTTTAGCGCTGCCCCCGTGTACGCGCCACGTGGGAATTCGACCGATGAAATATTTTGCGAACCGTAGCAAATTGTCGCGTGAAAAAGAACGTCTGCTATCGTTTATATTGCATCTCGAGACTTGTCTTGGATTCATTTGGACGTCGAATATTTTTGCGATTCTTCGAACAATAGCCTGATACCGATTCCACTGTGACACGGGGCAGACATAACTTCTGCCCGTTAAGAATTATCCGATACGTGCGAAATATTTCGACCGTTTCAACGAAACAGCAATTAATCGCAAATCGCAAATCGCACCAATTCCATGCCCATCCGCATGAGAATCGATAAACCCGCCGACAGTCTATCCAGAATATTTCTGACGCGTTGATTTATGGTTCCTATCAAGCGGGTTTACGGCCAATTACATTATTTTTAATTCCACCACGGGTCTTGTCTGTCTCCGTATGATTCGTATTTGCTCAGCATGACCGTTGGTAAAATTTATGTTGATAGGCAAGGGAGGAATGGGGCATAAATTCGTGACCCTCCGGCATTTTCTAGCACTGCTATTCGTCGAACAAATCCCTCTGACCATAAACCACATGCATTAGTCTACATTTCTCTAGAAGCTTGTCCTTTCGCTGTCGTTGAAAGGTCTTTTCCATCGTGGACGAGGCTACAAGATCTTCCTGTACGTTTGCTAAGCAGGCCGAAACAGATTTAGCGTATCTCGAGGGATACGTACAGGCGTGTCTCGTTCATTACTCAAAATTTGAAAGGGCGGCAGTATTATCATTGACGTTTCGCCTATTCGTTCGAACAGAATGTAGGTGCGCGATACGTGGCCAAGCAGATAGTACGGTTCAATTTACTATTCCTATCCGTGCTGGCATAAACGGCGGCCGTGGCCACAGTGGATACAGAGAGCAGCGTGTCGGCGTGCTATCTGCTGCTCGGCGACAAGATCCACAGATCCCTGACAGGCATCGTGACGAGCATTGGATCGAGCTCGCCCGTTCTCTACCTCTCCCATCGCCGCTCTGTCACTCCGATAACCCTATCCGCAACAATACTTCCCACTCGGATAATTCTTGCGTCAACAATGAAGCCGTGTCGAGGCCGCGGCACCCTTAAAATATCACGGAAAAGCGACGTGCCTTGTTGTCGGGGTATTAAGGTAAAATGTACTTAATTAGCGAACCGAGGGAAACGACGAACGGGGTAGTCGACAGCGTGCGAAAAACACCGTCAACCGGAAAGGACAAACTGAATGTGGCACCGTGCTCTTGTCGTGCGCGTATGTACGTTTGCGAATATAAGAGAGAAAAAGCTGCCGCTTGCAATATTCGACGATAATATTTCCCCGACTCCTGTTACTCTTGTTCGACGCAAAACGGGCACAATTTTAATGGAACCCGTACACGGTGTAATTAATGAGATGTCATGTTTTAAAACGATGTCGTTGCGCGCCTCGACACCGACCGTTTAGTTGAAATAATTATCCAACGTCGAGTGAGCACGGGCAGCGTTAAACGTACGCCAAAAGTAAACGTGGCTGGCAAAAACAATGCACTTGCGAGCGATTTAATAAAGCGTTATTAAACGGTGTACGGCCCACGTCGAAATCGCGTTACCCACGAGTATGGGATACGTTCGTATTGAAAGTGCAATCGGTGTCGCCGAACGGTTCGAAGCGCCTTTTCACGTCGATTCAAATTTCATCTTTCATAGGCAATTCGATAGGCTTTTCAATATTGTCCAACGATTTATAATCAGCGTTTCGGAACAAAAACGTATTGTAACCGCTGCGTACGTGCGATCGAATTCTCCGGCGATCTTTCCTGCAGGTTGTGTACTGAAACAACAGAACGCTGCAAAGATAAACCGGAACAACGTCGATCGGGAATTAAAACTCGATAACAATGGCTGGTCTCGCGGCGGCTACCGTGAGAAACACTGGTTTGCACGGAAATACAGTTCGAAAAATGTGGGATGGGTTTGAAAGCTCGTTCCTGTGTTAACTAAGAATATAATTGAGATCATTTACGAAGCTTTCTCTATCGTTCGGACGACCCAGTTTCCTCACTGCGGTCTCTTTGTTTCACGAAGCCATGGGATATCGAGCCAAGGCATCTTCGTAGAAGATGGAAACTGAAAATAAGTACGCCAATGAAATTCGACTGGTATGAGCGAGCCAATCAAGGAGATAACTAGATCTCCATTAAACCGGCTGTAACTTAATTAATTGCACAGATCCCGGCTAATGTGACACGGATAACGATCGTAGATAGAATTTTCAGAACGCGATATCACGTGTAACGCGATGTGCTCGTTATATAAAGTTTGGCAGATGGAATACGTTTTCATCGGTGAGGGGTGTTCTTCTGGGTCACGTGGCTGCCGCATATTCACTGTGTCATTCGTGACGTGCTCTACTTGCCACGTACCTACGCGTCACGTAAGTTAATATATAGTTTCGACGAATTTCGTGGTCCCAGCTTTTAATATCTACATAGTAGTCCTGATACAACTGTAAAGGGGGTGACTTCTGGTGACAGTTCATATTAAAACCATTGCAGTTTCATCCATTCTGTATTCTATATTTCGTTGATATTACTCAACAATAACAGTGACGATTTTTACTTCTCTCCAATGCAATGCAATTTTACATACTTTCTAAGAAATGGATACAATGAAAATGAATTCCACGACATCGTTGTTTTGCATTCGTGAAAATTAACCTCGAGACAAAAAGATTCCCAGTCAACGTAGACGGCAGAACTAAAATTGATCGAGCACACTCAAACCGCGCTGCCAGCCCACAGAGTTGTTAAAAAATGTCCGTCTGTGCGAGAGAATGACGAGAGGGCAGACGGGCGACGTCAACGCGTCGCGGGGTGAATTACGCGCGGTAGCGCTCGCGGGACAGTTTATTTTTACAAGACGGTTGTCAATGATGATGTAGTGTGCTCGTAAAAGCGCCCGCTGTATTTCGATATATCGAGCTTTATTTTTATGGCACGTTTCGCCCGTCGAATGATTTAATAACGACGAGACTATTGCGACGGGTAGGGTGGCGAGCACACGAAAAAAAGCTGTCGGCCGGGGAGGATCGATGATTTCGTGCCTAACATGCCCCGTTTTGACGGACGTTTGAATCGTAAGAGGGAAACAGCGTGTGATCTTTTTCTCGTTACTCTTAGCCCGGGCCAGCTGCTTTGTTCCGCTCGTAATGCGATGAGATTGCGAGAAATCTGTCCCGTGGGTGCGACACGTGAGAGCGCCGAGATGAAACGTTTCTCGGGACGCCCGCCTTGTGCAGGTGTTTAGTCGCCATAATGACATCCGTTTTATTTCGTAGCTGAGTAACGACACTCCGGAAAGCTTAGGAACAGGTGGTTCGGATGTACGATTTAGGCAAACTGAGACCATAATTTTAGGGATGGGAAAGTGGCGCGACTAGAGAAACGATGTGTGTTTACGATTTCCTTTGCGATATCGATGGTTACCGGGGCAACACCGAGGAAAGGAAAAGCAACGTATGTAGAGGGGTGACGGGATTTATAAAACATTTGTCGCGGACGAATCATAAATCCGAACGAAATCGAACGGGATATTGCTGCTCGTAATTGCCCTAAACGCTGTTTCTATTATGCACATGATCGTAATAGCGCGAGATGTGAACGGAAGAGGACGAAATTTATTCTGAAAGAAATTTGAATCTCATTGTCTATTAAAATTCTTCTCACAGCCAGCGCTTTGCAAATGCGGTATACATATTAAATGAATAGCGAAGAAAATAAGACCGCCACACTCGCGCCGTTAAAATAATTACTTTAAAAACACGGAAGAAAGAATTCTATTATCCCCGACGTCTGCATAAAAATGACAATGCCGCCTCGCCTATGTACATTGTGCACATACGTATGTACACGAAAATTTCTTTCGTCGATGCATTATACGATGCGGTCTTCCGATCGTAGTTCAAAATCCGCAACAATCAACCGCGTGCCGGTATTCACGTTATATTCACTGCACGCGCGTGCACGTTCAACGGACAATCGAGATATCGGGCTGATTCAAAACGATCGGTGTATTCCGGCTTTCACCGTGGAAGAAGCAAATATCGGTCATTTTTAATATCGGCGAAGTTCGTTGAAAGGCTTCTCCGCCGTCGAGGCAGTTCCGACCAACCACGCAATATCCGAGCAGGTACGAAGGATGGAAAGAAAGAAAGGAGAAAGAGAAAGGAAAAAAAAGGGAAAAAAGCTCCCCGCCCTCGATGGAATCAAACAGGTTGCAGAGAGGCTGGTTTCACGGTCGTCGTTATGATAATCACGCTCGAAGCACGGTCACGGTGTTATGTTCCCTCGTGCCGCACGTGCTTGCACACGGAATTTCTGTGCACGCAAAGTCGAGTCGCGCGACACGAGTCCTGTAAAGAGGCAGAGGGCCGTTCAATAACCGGGCACGATACATCGCGACTCAAAGCGCGATATATCCAGGCCTGGAAATGTATTATGTTCGCGACCCCCGGAGAAATAGTGAAATGGTATCGGTTCCTCTTTGGCGACCGTGGCATCCCCTTTCGAGCGATACGATACTCCTCTTCGCGTTTGCCTCGATTCTATCGAAATGAAATCGACAACTTGATTTCCGATTGAGATGAAACGGGCAAAATGAACAGAAGGAAAGAAACGTAACGGGCGATGGGGCAATGCTTGCCTCTCTGTCGACAGAGGCCAGAAAGTAAATGCGAGAGTCTCGGTTAATTTTTCGCGAGGCCATTGAACGTCGTCGTACTCGATTGGTAAGAGCATTTTCAAGTTAATTCGTCTAGCCACGGTCTGTGAACAATGGAAAGCAGAGTTGTCTCGCGTTCAGGTGAACGCCGCGCGGCGTCGATCCGATTCTTCGAAAACGAATGGCCTGTATTTCCTACAGCGACGGGTTCTCTCTTACGGGCGGTGCTCGTTGATCGAAAAGTTAGACGGCGACGATTTATTTCGACGGCGGGGTCGGGCTGCCCTGGGAAGCAGCGACGAATCAAAATTTCTGATACGACGGCTCGTTTCTTGAGGACGGCTGTTCTATCCCTTCGAGGGTAAAACTTTTAGCCGGGAACGGGAGCGAAGCGAGCGCAGAACGGGAAACAGAACGCGGACATTCCTTGCTGGGACATATTTTGTCTTCTTTTTTTTCTTCTTTTTCTGCCCTCTCCAAGGACAGGTCAAATTGGAGGTGCCTTGGGCAGACTTCAAAATCGAAACAAATTCGAGTTGTTCCAGTTTGCGTAATCTCTTTTCAAATTTTTCCGACCGATCTCAAGAGGAACGACAATTTCCATTCCTCTCGTTTGAAACACCTAGACAGCGATAGATTCGAAATCGATACACAATTCGGCTGGTAACGCGGATCTAATAACGGAGGGGACAGGAACGCGAGACAAGGGTCGAAGGGAAAATGGCCTGGCTGAATTTAAATCGACGCGGTACAACGATATCGATTTCCATGCTCCCTGGAAAAGCCAGTGAATGATCATGTCCCGAGCGTGACCAAAATTGAAATGATCTGCTTGTACAAACGATAAGCAACTCGAAAAGCTGAATAAACGGCGAGCGAGTGACGTTAATTGGAAACGAGTTGTCCGCTTTATTTTGTTGGTATTCCCGCGGGTAAGAAATATTGCAAGCTGGAAATAATTTTTATACCCAATGTTTCCCCACCCTGGTGTTACATTGATTTCAAGAGTAGAGGGGGACGAAAAATCATGGCGATGGAAAGAGAGGATAGAAATGTAGTCAAACGCGTGCCGAAAAGTTAAAAACTAACAGGGCTGTAATTGTTCGCCCTTTGTTCCTGCGCTTGATCTAACTATTCAACGTTGCAACAAAATTTCAAAACATTTTTTGGGGCAATTTTGCGAGAGTTTTTCGCAGTAATAAAATATCCCATGACAACAAGCTATTAATTACTCTAGTGTTGGCTAGCGTGTATTTTTAACAGTTTCCACCGTTGCTTAATCACTGTAAACTGAAATATTTTCCAATACAACGGTCTGCGCATAATGTTCGAAATTACTGGAAATGTAAGTACACGGTGAAACTAATACGCTACTATAATATATCCAATAATCATGCTTCTGAACTAAATGTAGATCCAATTTCCATTACTAGACCTAAGTGGAAATGTTTATACATATCGTTTATGTATATCGCGTTGAACATCCAGGGAAGCGGGCAAGTTTCGATCCTGATAAATGGCTGAAAAACCACGAAACAGAAATCATGAAGTAAGTTTATAAAATTTGTAGAAGCATCAGTGGAATTCACAGTCTATCCTTGATGTAACAGGAAATGAACGAACGAAAGCCGTCGGTGCTTAAAAATTCTATAGTTCCTGCTTCCTCGGTTTCGACGAAGAGTGGACAAGCGAAGAAAAATCGATGAATAGGAAAACACCACAGTGAATGTCATGAAATTTCGCGATACACCCTCCGACGAAGAATTCAAACTCGTTCAAACTTTTGTCCAAGCTCTTGCATGAATTTCAATTAGAACAATCAGGACACGGCCAGGAAATTAATTGAAAGGGAAAAAATCCTTCTTTGACGTGACAGAAAAATTGGAATTATTAAATGAGACTTACTTTTAGAAACAATGTTTCGGTATGCGGAAAATGTCATTCTCCTATTTAAAAGGATAAATTTGATTTTGACAATTTGAACGGTCTGCGCACTTTTAAAAGTATAAACGTGCCAGCAATTTATGAAAATGGTCTCACCTATTTCAGGTATCGGAAAATCAGTTTCTCCATAAATTCTAATTAAAATTTTGTGAATGAATGAAAGAATTATTTTACGACGACAAATATACTTGTTCCTCCTTCTATATTTCTACAGAAATATATTCCTTTGTGTAATTTAGCCTCATCTAGATATTGAAATATCTCAAGATGATGAATGTGCAAGCTAAATTATTTTCATAATCAGCAACTCAAACGATCCCTTCGAATTACACCACCGCCTTTAGAAATTAACCAATCGCGTAGGCGCCAAAAAAGCGATTCAACCAAAGGCAAACTGTGGCAATTACTCGAAGCACAGCTGCCACAGAACTTTCCTCAATGGTTCGCACGACAATTAATGACCAGTATTAATTAGGAGAAATACCGGCGAGGGAACCCGTGCAGCATGCAGGAGGGTAAAATCTTACGAACAACGAGCGTGTTGCGTCATCGAAACTTACAATTAGTTGAAACCGTTGAAACGTTGTAAAACGCTATTGCTTGTTCGTAGCGAGCCAATACCCAGACATTAATTAATCGTGTGCTACATTCACGCTGCCCATTTGCATTCTAGGATTCCACGTCCGAAACGTGAGCGATCTGCCGATATATTCCATTAATGTCTAAATATAGTTGCCACGCGGTCATTGACCACCCATTGGATTCTAATCAACCACCAAGTCAGAAACGTGTTACACTCTATTAGGATAGTTGGTACGATTGGACAGTTTCGTAATTTCCCTATCGATCAACGGAATCATTTTATTTCTGGGAAACCCTTAAACCCTCTTGAGTATACGTGAATCGTGGGTAACAGATAATTCCAAGGTTTTATTTGCGGACGAAGATCGAGTATTCGAAGAATATCTGTAGCCAGTAACCCGCGTGCCTTCGTGCAGTTACTGTATACAGAAAATCGTCGGGGGGTTCTCATCGAAAACTTTTGTTTCCAATGGTAAATGCTCGTGTTTACACGTGCAGCACTAACGACCGCACAATTGTCTTCAGGATCGGAGAAAATGGAACGTGGAACGCAACAGAGGAAATCGTAACACCAAACAACAATACCTTCTACAACATCACGAACCTGCATCCGTTCACCATCTACAGCTTCCGCGTTTCAGCGGTGAACGCTATGGGACGAAGCAAGCCCAGCGAGGAGACTTACTATGGCGTTACTCTTCGTGAACGTACGTATATATATCTACATAAACTACAACAGACTATACTTCATTCCCCGCTTTCGATCAATTTGTTCAATCGTGATTCAGTTCAAAATCACCCCAACGCACGATGCATGATACGAACATCTCCCCCCTAAATGCCATAACCGGAACTTCTTTCTATCCGATTCTTGTTTCCCCTGGTCACAAGTAGTAATAGTCAATTCCCAGCGAAGCACCCGTAACTTCTCGAGAGACATCGAGTGGAGCATTAGCCAAAAACACCATGGGGAATGATAATAGACATAAAATCTAGCGGAAGGTGTCCAACGGAACGAGTCCCTTCGGGGCAATGTTGAAGCTCGCGAAAGCAAACGCTCCGAATCCAACCATTCAAGGGAAGTAGAAACCGTGAAACCCTATATAGAAAGAAGTGTTCCAAGGAGAAGAAAAACAAGGAGAGCGAGAAGAATGGCTGGTACAGCCGACTTCCCGTGACCAGGCGGCCTCGCGAGACTGGCATAGCCAACTAAAGAGGCGCTAATTGCAGCACCGGAAGGAACAGTGTACAGCTACGCTTAACTAGAGCGGTCCAGCCAGCTTTTCTCTCTCTTTCTGGCCACTCGAATGGCCAGGAATGGTTCAGGTTGGAAAATAGGTTGAGCGGACCGCGCGCGTGAGTTGAGCCCCATAAATTCTGTCAACGCCTCCGGGATTGGTCGACACATGCTATATGTATATTCACGACTCTCGACAAACTTTGCAGCGTGACTACGACAACGCCAACGACGACGGCGACGACGAGGACAACGACGACGACGACGACGACGACGACGACGACAAAGACGACAAAGACGCCGATGGTTAACGCCACATTCTACTCCCATGACCCCGATTCCCATGCGTATCGGGTGTGGCAATTAACGCGTTACTTGCACACGTCTCGCTGATGGGATTAGCTGTACGAGATTTCCCTTACTGAATGTTTGATACAGTATCGGGAACGGGCATCTTAGTTTAGTATACATAGAATTTATTAGCCGACCTTCTTACGTCCTCGTTGTTCGAGGACAGTTAAGAAGTTCTGGGAGGGAAAAAATGGTGACCGCGACTTTAGTATACATGGAATTTCTTACGGCTTGTCGCCGTCATAAAAGTTTTAGCGTCGCGGTATTACGACAAGAGGGTTGATTTTTCTAAGAGGGGATGGAGTTCTCTTTCGTTCGATTTTGAATTTGCCGATTGCCTGTGATATTTTCGAGACGAAGTAGCGTTGCGAAACGCCACCTGTGGCTACAGTCAGAGGTGGAATCGTTAAACAGTTACACACACACCAGGGTTTGTTTTCACAAAATTGGCATGGAACGCTTCGATAAATTGATACGCCAGCCCGCGCGATTGATCGTTCCTCGATGTTTATCTTTTGCTGTAAAATATGTGTATCACACAAACATGGCGTTTAGCGAATCATTTGCGGCACACCGTTTTATCTTTTGGCCAGCGCGAGATGAATATATTGCTTGCAATTTATGATTATCGCTCGTTATCGCAAGCATTATTAATTAAGCGTGGTTACCAGTACGGAAATTTAATTTGGCGCATCGCGGAAATATTGGAAGCTACTCGGCGAATCGAATCCGGATTGGCCGGACGCGATGAAAGAGTTAGCTCGATATTCCTCCGACTGCCGGGATATCGCGTTTCGACAGCGCGTCAATACTGCTTCAATCATTAATATCAAACTTCTCAAGCGATAGTTACTTAAGCATGCAAATTACTTAACCTGATATCCAATGACCGGATGAAAAATTTAATGTCCAAAAACCTGCGTGGTTGAAGGACGTAGCTGTTCGGGATAAATATTGAGTTACAACGGTGTCGACGATTGATAAATCGTATTGCTCGATTAATTCATCTGACACGCTACGAATAAACCCGATAGAACAGTAGGGAAATATGATTAAAATATCGGGTCACGGCACTCGACCGTCGAGAGCAATTTATTATAGTATCAATCGGCCTGGTCGGAACCCGATCTACGGGTTCTCACCAAATTTTTACTGCATCTACGATCGTTGCGACATCCCTGCTGGACTTCTGCGGGTTCTGATCAACCTTTAGCTCAACTTACGATCCTTGAATCGTAGCTATTGGGCTTCTACGGGTTCTGAGCTACTGTTAGCTGAATCTACGACTCTACGATCGTGTCAATTCTTCCTGAAATCTGATTTTTGCATTCGAAACATTGTACGTGCTCACGAGGGCATCAGCCTATTGCCTGTACGTGAGTTTATTCATTCACGATTAACTAATACACAATTTGAATAAACAGAAAATTCATAACCGAAAATAAATGCATTTATAATAACTTTCTTAAACTGAAATTTGTCGACAGATATTGGTATTTCTCGAGGAATGAGAAATACGCAATTATCAAATTTCTCTTGTAAAGCTAGCTACCGAAATATCAAACTCGCATTATATTCGGCAAGGGAAACGAATATTTTAGCAATCATATTGGAATATAAAATACGCTTTTCTATTCCATCGATGCGAATCACCGACACGCTTTTATTTGTCACGAACCGCTCCATATTTATACGAGAAACGCAATGCTTATCGTATTGACGCTAGAATGATAAATACCGTTGTTGGTAATAAGCTGTCAGTTGAAACTCAGTAATTAACGTAGCGATAAACGCGTATTTAATAAACCGGCTTATTGCAACTGATTAACGAACGAGATTAATTTTGCATTTTTCAAAACTGCAAAATATTCTATAATTCGGCGAAATACTTGCAACTGGGTGGATCATGAATACTTTCGACCATTACAGTTAACTGATATTCGTTTTATTAAAGTTCCAACCAATAACATGGGAAAAATCAATCCTCAACCAAATTCAGTTTGAAGTCCACTAAAAAAAAAAAATATCAGGCCGAATAAATAATAAAAATGCCGAAAAAATCTACCGAATGTACAGTAGTAAACCCGATAGGTAAACATCCAAGATTAATTAAAACAGGCTCATAAAACACGGTGATGTACCTGAAAGAGAATAAAAAAATCGCTACGCGTTCAACCATACTGCAAATACGGGTGAAAATGGACACCAATTTCCAAATTTGGCTGGACAGTTTTCGATACCCGATCGAAATCTAAATACGCCGATCGTTCTACGATCTGCTCCCGGTAGCAGAGGCAAGGGAAATCGATGCTATTAAATACATAAACTCGTGCACACAGCCAGCGGCGAGTTCATTATGATGAGATAGGAATAATTATCCAGTTATCAATAGTGTCCCGCATCGGCAATCGCGTGAACTCTTGTCAATTACTAGTTTAAACAGCAGAGAACGTCGGTTGTCACCGATGCGACGGGTGCGCACACGTACAAAACGAAGGGTGAACAAGGGATGCACGAGTGGCGACGAAAAAACAGAGAGCGAACAGAAACGTTACGAGTTGTTAAACCGAACACGATTATATTCATGTCGTGATATTGTTTACCTCGGACCTGCTTTGTTTTTCCCTATTTCTCGCGCTATGTTTTCCGATACTCGCGATCGGAAGCGACATTTAAATGCCGTTTTCACGAGAAGCATCAGCAATAACGCCGCGCGATCAAGAAAAACATTGACACGCCGAATGTTCCGACGCTTAACAAAGATAATAAATTGAATTTCGTTTCTTCGATGAACATTGCGCGTTCTTTCCAAAGTTCTGAATAAAATCTGTATCGTACGAAGAAGAAGAATAAGTCTAACAATTTTAATCCAGTACGAATTAAATACGAATCGGAGGTATAGACAATTGATTCTACGTGCTCGATCCGTCTGACGCGCGACAGACTCTTTCTCCTTGGGCTGGCATGGCCGAATGCCATGAGTAATTCAGGAACGTAATTCGATTGGTCGTTTCGCGGTACCCGATGTGACATCGTATCTGAAAATCGATGAAGTCTTTCTGAGCCCGGGTGAATTCGCATTTGAAGCTGGATGACAAACCTTTACTCGATAGCGAGCGACAAGTAATATGTCAAGCGTGACAGTGTACTCTTGCTGCGACGAGACGAATGAATTTTTCAAAAACGGCTCGTCGAAAGAAAAATCCGTGACGTTGCGCCGCGAAATGAACCGCACCGATGAAATACGAAATATTGATCGTGGCGAGAGAATAAACATATAATATGCATAATGAAATATGCGATAAAACGAACTCCGATCATTGGATGGAATCTGAACGGCGACCAAATTTTCACTTCGTTGCGAATTTCGATGCAATATTGATTGATCACCGTGAAGGTTTGTTTATGCACTCGCGAAAATTATTATTACAATACGCGAACATATTCCTCAATCTATCTGTAATCAGTGATAGCTGATTTTACCCGGTCTAACATCCAAAACGAAAACAAATTAATTTCGGAAATTGGCTAATTGCAGGTAGCTTACGCGCGAAACAGCTAGCGCTGGTCGTTAGATGATCAATAAGTAATATTTCAATCGACGAGCAATATTTCCCATCGGATTGGGAATATCTTTCATTACGTAGACTGCGACAAATTTTCCGTCAGATATAATGTCAGTGTACGAACGGTTGAAAAACCTCAGCAATGCCCCGGTAGCAATAACGGGATGATGACAATTATTGGGGTAATCAACAGACAATTAAGAGAGGTCGGAGCATTCAGATGAGCGATAGGGATAAATAGGTAGATCTGAAGCGATGATAACGCTTGAGTAAATTCAGTGAAAATAGCGTGGAATCCATTGGCGGGTTTCGTTACTCGAACCAGCTTGCCTTTGGAACACCGGATAACTGTATTTGTGTTTACGTGTTTCTTTTTTTTAATAACATTTCCGCGAGTTATCTGGGCGGTCCTTTGATCTTCCCCGGACCAGGACCAACTCTAATCTCTTCGCGCAAGCAGATACGCCTTCAGAGAATAATTAATTTTGCAGTCGGCAAACATTCCACCCCTTTGGAGTCGTTAATGAGATGCTACGGAACCTTCCTGTTTTTTCTTCTCCATCTCCCACCTCTTCATTCGTTTAACTTCCTCCGCAACTACATTTAAACATTGCTAGTCTCTTTCCTGTAACTACAGGTATCCGGAATTGGTTACACCTATACATAAAACAGTTAAAAGAGAAAATCATCTTCATAGCTTCGAAATTTCACGCCAAAATTATTCCATACAAGTATTCCATACCGATTGTTTCCTCGATCACTCGAGCACCATAACCACGATGGTCATCGGCCAACCAGGACGAGACGAACGAAATTGAATGGACGCTAGACCGATTAGCTGATAATGCGTCAACATCGAGTACGCTCGCGCAATTTATCTCCGGCATATTCTAATTCACGTTACTAATTCGCCGGCGTTTGTGTGCGGGTTCACGAGGATTCGAGAGGACGATGCCACGTCGCTGCCGGTGTACAGAAATCCACGGCTGGCTTAAATGAAACGCTGCCCTTTCCCTGTCTCCGTCCCTCTTTAAAGCCACCCCCGCCTACCCCGCCGTTCTCTGTCTCACCCAGATCAATAGGGCACCAACGAAACTTCTCCTACCACTTTAGCCCGGGACCAATACGTACAACGGGTCTCGTTCCTGTTTCCGGAGGTCGTTCGCCTGTCCCCATAAATATATGGCGTAACAGAGCCACCAATTAGCCATTGGGACAGCCGTGTCGGCGTATATACCCGAGCACCACACGGAGGGGTAAGTCCGCGCGAAAATTGCACGATTCGTGACGCGACCACGCGGACTAATTCCGGTAACATCCACGGCCCGCGGCCCTCTAATCAACCCGAGTTATGAAGTTGAACGTAGACACCTGGGGGATCGTTGGATCTTTTCATCGCGAATCGTCGCGAACCCAACTTTTATTTCCCTTCGGAGCTGATAAGAGATCTTGGCAATTTCTGTCAATTTCACCGCCTACTATTCCACCCCCAGTGCTTCTACATCTTCTTCCGCGGCTTCTTCCCCGTTTTACGTCGCGACGATACGTGGCGGGGTGTAGTTCGCGAAGCGGGGACCTTTTTATTGCACGAATATCGTTGAAACGCGAGCCACGTCTATTTAGTTTGCTGGATCGTCGGCTAGCGTGGCGTTGGCCTTTACGATCGCACGGGTATTGAATTAGTTTTTTTTCGTCGCGTAGTGGGCGAAGTTTTTATTAGGCAAATCGAAGACCGGGTTGAAAAACGTGGATCGATTTAATGAAATTTCATTGAAATGTTAGCGAAGTTTTCGGGGGAAGCGTGAACGTTCTGTGCTTTTATCGCGGGGGCGTAAAGGCAAGCGTGGCTGTCATAAACGTAGTTCCAGCTCGGGATTATAATAATTAATAATTTAATGCAGATTTAGCGACGGCAAAAACGGGCGCCGCTCGCATTTATTACTGCGCCGAATTACCCGGAGCAGTTCGCCCGGAATTGCGCGAAAGACTTATCGCGTGCCGTCTGTTCTTCTAATACCTGACCTGCCACAGTGTCTTTCACTGCGCGCCAACGATTCTGCCTACTTCGTTCATTGATCCCGACGATACATGACGACAAGAAATTTTAGTACTTTCGTACACTGTTTCGTATACAATTTATCATTTTTAGATTTCCCGCAACTCCTGTTTCTCTTCTCTTTTTTAATTTTCTTATATACTGCGTCATTGTAAGAAATCGTGCATACCTTCCTTAGCAATGGAATTTGGTATTCGCGGATCGAGGGGAGCGGGGCATTGTCAGTGCCAGAAGGAAAGTAATGAAATAACATATTCTTATGCAGTGTTCCAACCGTAGTAGAGTACAAAATATGACGATGAGAATTTCGTGGAGGATATATTAAACATTGAGTCTCGAATACCACGCGGAGGTAGACGAAAGAAAATTGTGGTAGCATGAAAATTCTATTGCATTTCATTCCTCGTCTCGCAAGTAGCATCGGTCGACAAATGCTTAAACAGATTTGTGACAAATAGGGGGAAACGTGATTATTTTCGAACCGAACGATGTCCTGTTTCAATTAGCCGGCCAGACTCCATTACTCTTGAGGTATTGAATTACATGAATACCGAGTTTTAAACGAGTCATAAGCTATCAATTGTGAAAAATATTACGGGTGGGTGTTCACTGAAATGTGTGATCTGGATCAGTAAAGAGAGAGAGATGGAAGAACTGGGGAATAATAGAAAATGCGATTAAGTGTGCTCGCTCAAATTTCATTCCGTGACAGCGTACATGGGGGGGAAATAACTGCGATCGTGGCGATATTTATTGCCATCGGATTGTCAAACAATCATCACGAATATGTTTTTTATCCGATAGAAATGAAACTTCAATGGTAGTCGTGTTGATCTCGCCGTTTCGATATCCCCTGTCACAGATTCGTGCATTAACCCTCGCGAGCTGATGAATTCGTGGTTCTTCTCCTGCGAAGAATATAAAAATCATTTGTTAAATTTGATGACAGGATATCTGTTCCCCTGTCCTGGCTTCCATTGATAATTAACGTCGACCTTTAATTTTGTTAACGGTGAAACGTATCTCTAACGCGGAAAATCAATTACAATTTTGTACAAAGAAGTGAGACCCAGTCAATTACATGGTGATTACCGGAACGTTCGAGACGGATGCCAATTACCGATTGCGAGGCTCAGCTAGAGATTCGGATAAGGGTGTGAACAGTACTCGAGATATACTTTTTTTAAACGCTATGTTAGCCTGTAGAACAAGTCAACGAATTCACAAAAGTATTTATTAATGAAAATTGTTGAACGTTAAACTTTCGACTGATTGGAATATTATTCTGATACTCGACGAAGCGTCGATGCAGTCTCGCAGACCTTCCAACGATCATTGACGCGTCCGTTCTTTATTTTATCGTTCCAGTGCCGTCGGGCAAGCCCATAATTACCAGCGCTCACAACATATCGGCCACTTCCATTTATTTAGCGTGGAAAGCGCCGAGTCCTGACACCATTCACGGCGAATTTCTTGGCTATCGAATTGAGTACAAGCCTCGAGATAAACAGCATATGGGAACAAAAGAGGTTTACATACGTAACCCAGACGTGGACGTAAGTTACTTATACAGTATACGATGATACGGTGTCCATTGGCATTTTAATCAGTTTTACATGTTCATTTCCGTTCCAGAATCATACCATACGAAATCTGCAAACGTACACCCAATACTTGGTGTCGTTGCAGGTGTTCAACCGAGAGGGTAACGGCCCTACAACCACAGTTTCAGTAATGACTGATGACGGAGGTGAGTTCAATAATATATTTTACACTTTAGAATTAAATATGAAAAGAAGTAACGTTATCGCTATTTTGCTTATGCGATGAAAATTCACCACCTTCGGGTCGAACCTATCAATAAAACAAGGCGCTTTAAAACTTCCTCGTATCGTGTAAGAATGTAAACGTATAAACGAAAGTTTGAAGGTATCTGCGTTAAACGAATTCGAGGGGGGAATTCCCTTGGATCATGTGAACTTATCAACATTACCATAAAATCACAGACGAGATATAGGAATAGACAAATCCCCTTGCGGACTTTCGTGGCCCAACATAACTACCATATCGACTCAGAAATCCGACACCCATTTAAGCCTCCTATGCCCGTGAACAGTGTTCCGTTGAACAACTATTATTTACTGAAGTAGTGTTGGGGACAGGAGCCACGCATAGCTTTCGTAGCTTCTTTTGCCTATCTTGATTATGAAACACTACTTTTTCGTCAAGCTTAAAAAATTGCTTTACTTGCATTATTATTTATAAAATTATGTTGATACAGCTTGAAAATCATATACCTACATTTTTGTTATTTTTCTCAACATAATAAATTATCTAAGACCTCAGATAGGGAATTAAGTTGCTCCTCTGCAATAACTTTTATTCCCTTGCATTCCTTTTGGCTCCATTGCACCCCATTTTGTACGCAACTATCCACTTGCAGGCAATTAATTACATTGTATTCTATTATTTCATTCCCTTTTATTTTATTTGAATCAAGAGCTTAAACTTGAGGCCTGGTTGATTAAAATCGGCCCAATAGAACGCGAGATAATAGAATTTGTTTAAAGAAATTATTAACAAATGCGATTATATCGACTTGCAGCCGAGCTACATCAATGATCAAACGACATGAAATAAAGCTAGAAGCCCGAGCTACCATCTCCAATAGTTGTGAACATTATTTCATGTGCAGTTCATTTGTTATAAACAATTAAACAATTAAACAATTAAAATTATCATTACGGACAACTGCATTTAGGTACAAATTAGGTATTTTTTATCGTTTAGCTTATTCGTTTTCCTTTCTTTTGACTCCCTATTTTTTAAAAAATAACCTTCAGGAGCAGAGATAACAATTTTTTAAAATTTTGTAGATAATATTAGGTCGATAATGTAGGGTCGACGACCCTACAATAACCGGACATGTGGCGCCATCTCGCGGTTGCGGTCTTTTTCGCAGTTTTCGCCACCGCCAAAACCGAATTCCTGGATTACATCGTTCATTTAAACAATTGCGTTTTTCTCGGCTTCTAGTGCGTATTTCTTAACCGGACTACCGCACTACCAGCAGACTTTCCGTTTAAATTCTTTCAAGTGCAACGCAACAGCTGACAATTTCTTTCCACATTCAGATTAGAATATCGAAATAACAAGCAGCTCCCTCTCGCCTGTCGGTATTACCATTTCTGTGCAGGAAAAAGCTGCTGTAATACCGACCATCCAAATCGGAGAGGTCACGTGCCGTGTCTACCCCCTTAATTTCAGTGTCTACGACAGAGAGCGTTAAGATCGTTTTCTATAATCTGTTGATAAGGTTGTGAGTGACACAGAAATTGAATGGGGTTCTCGGATCCCTGGATATTCGTGCCGCAAAAATTCATTGGCTGATTCGTCTATTCCTATATCTCGTCGGTGATAAAACGGTGTGTTTGTCATACCGGATATTGAAAAGATAGCATAAAAAGCCCGTCGGGTCTTAAAAGTAGATTAACACAGTAGAAAATAAAACCGAAAGGCATAAAAGTTATCCCCAAAAAGTAAAGGAGAATAGTTAAATTTGATTGGCCGTTTGTCAAATGTCAGATTTCTCCTTTACGACAGAATGATATGAACCGATTAACGCCCACACGAGTTTTGTAAAACTCGTATCAAGATTCTAACATTTTTGTTCGTGTTTCCACGTAATTACATTATGCGAAGCATGAAGTATAATTTTATAATGGTCTGTGATCGTTAAACTGTAAGTGAATAACTTAATTATGCGCTGGAAACTGGTGCATTTCTATATGTCGTTCGAAATCAGTTGAATACGATTACGCGAGAGGCAGATAAGACTCGTTGACGTAATGGCCACAAGATACCATGCAATCTTTCTACATATAACCGCCGCAGTTATTGTCATTTGAGTCCACCATAGAATCGCTTGGCAACACGCAAATATGAATGTTACATTCCGGAAAGTTGATGTAAGTCGATGCTATTTCGGGCACGATGGACTTCTTTCGTGCATCACCTTTTCCAATTGTTCGGCCATCTCTATGCCATCGATTTCCGTAAGATCTTCAAACTTTGCCCTTCTGCGATCTTCGACTGTGTATCCCTCGTCCATCGATCTGCTGAACTACTGAAATGGTAGAAAGATCTCACTTGAAATTTCATGCAAAACGAAAAAAAATTATACGCCTTACCACGTATATACATGTAACAATCTTTATCAATTTAAACTACGATCGCATCTGCGGATAAATCATTGCCCAACGCATTAACAGATTCGTGATTACTCAGAACGTAATTTTCCTACCCAAGAAGTCCCAATGTATATACGATATGAGTAATACGCCGAAGTGGAACAAAGAAGCAGGGTAAATACATACATGTATTCCCCATTATTTTATAAGATACACGATTCTACAAAGAAACTTGTACAAAATCTTCGCCGCCGTTCGTTTGAGCTTAATGTGCCATACGAAAGGTGCGACATCTGCTCCAAAATCGATACGGGGATCATAGCGCCCATGGCGCCCTAACGATGCCGCTCCAAAATCGCACAAGAGATTGCTATCGACTGTCCAAAGATCGTGAGATACTCTACACGCTAATCACGTTCTTGACAATGAGAGTTACAACCACGTAGGACGAAGATCGAATTCTGCGTCCCTGAAAGCTCCACTGCCAGCAGGTTTCCAGCTGCTCTTCTCCTTGTCTGCGAGCGGCTGTCATTATAGCGGCGCTTGGCTGTCGAGAGAGGGCACGGTCGGGTCTTCATGGCCGCCCACGCGTTTTTCAGCAACCTACAGTCGTTGTTTCATGATTCATGAATCATACGAGCCCAGTCCTCGATCGTCGCTGTTTAATCGTGATCGCAGATCGGCCGCGCGAATTTCACACATCTCGGATTCTGCAAAAATCCATACATGCGGCTGGGCGGACGGCAGAGACCACGACGACGGAGACGGCGCGCGTAGAAACGGACGAGGAACAAGGATCGAAGACACGCTCTGCCGAAAGCAGAGGGGGCAGAAAAATAAAGAGAAAGTGACGGCTAGGTTTTCCAAAGGGGGAAACGCGAGAAGACGGAAACGTTGGCGGATAAGTCGGGATGGAAATGGACGAGCAGGGAAAGGATTAAAAATATGTATAGAGATATTACGATGTAGGAACACGAGGAAAGACGATGACGCGAGAACAGAAGGAAAGAACGAGATAGAGAAGCGAAAAGGGGTGCCGTTTCGGTCGTCGCCACCGGCGCGCCTTTTCCTTCTCCGATCGATTTTCCGCGATTTTTCACTCCACCATGCGGTGCCTCCTCGGGAAGAGTACTGAGGTATACGTGGTGAACGTGACACGACACAGTCGCCTCTCGTCTCGGCGCGAAGAAGATGCGATAAGCGGGAACAGCCGAGGGAAAACGCGTACAATCACGACGCTACATGTGCACATGTACACTGTATGTACAGTACACCACTGTCGGGCCTTCTTTTCATGTGCGACTGAAGCCGGTCCTCTCTATCTCCCCCACCCTTCTCTCGCTCCATCTCTTACGCTCTCCCTCTCTCCTACCCTTTTTCTTTCTCTCACGCACATTTTCCAGTGCACGTGTATGCCGGCTTGCCTGAAACGGTATGCGTGTTTGTACGTGTGCGCGTCGGTACTTTCATGGATTCACCCTCACGCTTCAACCCTGCTGTACGTACACGTTTCACACAGGACGTCGGTGCTTTGGTGTGCGCTCGCAGCGTGAGTTCTCTCCCTCTCTGTGTCGGCTGGTCTCTTCCCGACTGGAAGCAAGCCGGAGAAGCGAGCGCACAGAACCGGAGTCACGGTTTGCCGTACGCAAGAGAACGTTGTGTGTTGGTGGTCGTGCGAGCCAGTCGTGTGCATGTTCCTCGCCGGACAGCCCAGTGTTTTGTCACTTTGGCAGGATCGCGAAGTTGCTCCGTTTGCTGGCCCCTTCGTCTCTGCGAGGCGATCCCGGCTAGGATTTCTCGCTGTCGTTTCTATTCGTTCCGCGAGGTTGTTCCGCGAATCCTTTGTGCGTTCCGATTACGAAATGGCGTTTGATTCGCCGCGCGAACGACGCCTTTTCAGTGCCAGTGACGCCTAGTGTGAGAAAGTTTTCAGTGATTCGCGTTACACCGCTGGTTGGATGATTTCTCTTGCACGACGGAGGATACACGAAACGGACAAGGTTGCTTAGTAATGATCGTGCCGGTACGTGGACCCGGTACAAGTTCGACGTGGGCGGAATCGTGGCTCGAGGTTGAACGGTCGATATGGCGTGAAGGGTTCTTTGCACCGTGCCAAAGTGACGCTGGGGTACTACATTCAATTCGCCATACGAATACACGCGTCCCGGGGGCATCGAATTTTGCTCGAATCCCCCGATCGGAGCAATTTCGCTGGGTTCATAGGTGATTTTCGTAGTGCTGCGTGGCGCCGCCGCGCCGCGTCCATTCATAGGACAATCGTTCCCGAGTTGTTTTCCTAAAGTGCATCGGCACCGTGAAATACACAGGTAAACCGGAGGGGGCTTTCTATATTCTGGGACGTCGACGAAATCTTAGCCACGTAAATAACAGGTAGCTACCCGTTTACGGAGCTCTGCGCGGAAAACATGTCAATGTCATCCGCTTTGATAATTTATTCTCGCAGGTATCCGCGAGCACAGCGTGCTCGCTGTAGATATATAGTCCACTTTAATCGGCCTTCGCCGCGTGTGCAACGAAACGTAGCCTCGTCGATAGCTTTTCCCCGGAGCGTTGGAAAATTCGCTCTCTGCGAAATCGAGCGGTTCGCCGGCGCGGTGTCAGGTATAACGAGTGTCATCGAAGACAAAGGGCAACACCCTTGGCCCTCGAAACTGGCTACCTGAAAAGCGGCGTCTCGCCCGGAACGAATCGATTCGTGTTCTGCACGTCGACTGGCTTTCGATCTCGTGCGACATGATGTCACCGGTGCGACCGACCTATGCAAATGCACCGCTGCATAATGCCGCCCGATTCGCGGAGGCCAAAGTTGCGCGTTTTCCGGCGTCTCGTCGCTGAATTGGTTATTTCTTGTCGCGAAGGATATTAGAAGCGGAAGCAGCGTTCGCCTCTCTCTTCTCCGGCCCCTTTCTTCTAATACGGAAGTAGCAAGGAAACGGTCGATAGACTCTCGATGGTTGCACCGGAAATGCAGCATCGATATACCGATGTTCTTTCGATGATTTTCTAGAGGGGACAACTCGATGCACGAAAAGTGCCATTCGCACGCGAGCATAGAGGCAGTTGGAGTGCTGCGGTAGCGACAATCTCGCGCTGTAACCCTGAAGATCATTTTGCGCGCGCGGTTTATTAACGTCCCATAAATTATTCCTGGTTTCAAGAGAGGCGTAAGATAGCTATCTTAATCGTTCCGCCAAAAATGGAAGAACGCTTCGCGCAGGTCATTGTAATTCGTGGTCGGGCTCAAAGACGGGGCACGCGGTTATACAACGCCGTTTCTTCTCCTTTTCCTTTATTTTAATGTTCCGAGCCTACCCTTGAACCGACGGCCACGCGTTGCGATACACCCTGCATAGGTGTACATACTCGTCAAGGCACGGCACACGAGTGAGTCATCCCTTTTATTGCGGAACTCGAATTTTCATCCGAGATCGCCGGAAACGTTTTTCCGCGTTCATCCTCGACGACTGACGGCGTCGTATCTGGGCACGCACAGTCCGCGGTTGTAATACCCTCCGTCTAGGCTTTCCGCGCAACTAGGATGAGCATAGGACGCGAAGTTTCTCCGTGACGTATAAATGTCAAGGCTCGCGGTGCTCGTGCACGCGTGCAGCGTCGCCGCGGCCGGTTCTCGGCTAACTTGCGGCTAATATCGCAATCGTTGAGTCACAATTACGAGTCCTCAGTTTGCCGGCACTGTCTTCTAAATTCAACGCAGACAATTCCTCTTTGTTCGAATGCACACCATCTTCCCAGCGTCGTAGGAGAAATTCCCTAACGAGCAACCTCCGCTAAATGTGCGATCTCTTCGCGCGAAATCGTCTCTCCGCTTTCTATGCGATTCTGAGGATAGAACGAACCGTATCGATGTAGCAACAGAAACGAATCGCTGGTACTCCCCGAAAAGCTGTTGCTCGCAAGTGCCGCGAGCCGCTTTCGTGAACTCTTCCACTGGAAGCGTGAAACGAATGTCGCCGACAAGCCGCGCCGCGTTGGCGTACAGCCGCGTGTCCCCTCGGTCTTGGCGCACTAAAAATATAAGGGGAGGCCGCTTTAAAACGTTCCAGAGGGGCCGGGTAATTATTGCTGCGCGACCGGCGAACGTGATGCGCTCGTTGCTGCCGGCAGCGCATCGCTGTTGTTACCGGCGACTGTTGCTGCTTTCGGTGGCCAGCTCGACGGAGAAACAATCGAGGTCATAATTCCGACTAATTGAGGCACTCGACGACGCAATTAGGACAACGCGCGAGCCCGAGAACCGGCGACTGGGCGAGGATTCAATTTATCTTTTCTCCCCTTTTTCCCCGGTCTATCTCCATTCCACGATTCCCGTGCGCAAGTTGTACTTGTCGTACATATCTCTCGCGGTTCGGCAAACAAAGGATAAAGTGGATAGAGCGAAAGGTCCGTCAGGGGGAAGGCAAATTGGAGTAGCCAGTTCGATCTTGAGCCACGTTAATATTCCGGTCACGTTGCACGTCCGTGTATGCGACTCGACTCGCGGCGGTATATCAGGCCGCGGGGATGCAACGCGAACGCAATCGCTGCTTCGTTAGCTGCGAGCCTCGTTGCCCGATGTACCTCTACAATTTCCTATTCCTTCAGGCAACCAAGGAGCACGACGGCCGATCGGTCGGACAGATCGATTCACCGACGCAGATACCGAATTAGAAAATGATCGTGCAGCAGTGAACGTTCCAACGTTGTAATCGCAATCGAACGGGTTCTTTGGGCGAACGAACAGTGCAATGAGACGGCGCAAGCCGTGCCCATGTACAGTGCATCACGGGTCCACGATGTAACGTGGCCAGGCAGGCGAGCAGAAGAAAAAGGGAACAGCTATGAACATTCGCGGAAACTCGATTCGCCCGATGGACCGTCCTGTCGCGTGTTGTTCCCGTTGTTGGTGTGCGTGCACGCGCAAAGTGCAATTGAAAGGGTGAAACCAACGCGATGAGAACGCCGGCCGGAGCAACGAGGATGGACGAATTCGTGAAATAGCCCCGTGGAGAGCGAGCAAGCGAGCGAGCCGCGCCGCGCTTCACAGCTGCAGTTGCAAAACGAAAATGTCGTGGGCCAGGATAGTCAGTGCCGCCCAGTTTGCGGCCGCAGTGGCCGTCATTCTGCGGATACTGTTGGCATCCGCCGACCCGATCGCGTACACGGACGACCAGACATACGAGCAAACCACCTACACGGTGCCTGTCTCCTCCACGGAGAACGACAGTGACATTTATCGAGGTAAATCCAGTCGTATGATTTATCGTGACAATTTTTTTGTTTTGTTTTCAGGAAGATTTTTCGCTAAGCGAAACGGAAGAGGAATAAATGATATAAGTATGTAAACGATTGGGTAGCTATTTTCCCTCCCTTTCCATTGAGATCGTTCGAAAGTTACTCGGTTTCGTTGTAAAAGTTTTACGGACTTCTCGGAGTAACGCATTCGTAAGTGATCGGCGCTGGAAAGCAGGAAGTATGACTGTGTAGCAGACAGAAACAGGTGTAAAAGCAGCCGTAACTCGCAACATCAATTGATGGTTCTGTTGAACTTGGAGCAACGCCCCAGCGGTAGCGAATAAACCGGGACGGAGCAGAGCATGCGAGAAATGAAATCCCTACACGGGTTGCTCTATTGTCGGTGACATTTACAGTGAATCTCGTCCCTTGTATCCTACAATCTGGAACGTATTGCTCGGATATCGTTACGAAATTCTCATGGGAAAACCGTGCCTGATATGTGGCTGTCCCAACTCCGAATCCTCGTAGAGATATTCGCAAGCAGTATTCGTTGCATGAAAAAATAGTGGAATTGCGTGCAGTCCAGGTTGGAGCGCAGCTCATTTCCTTTTCCGTCTCGATTCCGTGGAACAAGGTGCAGCGCGCGTGTATCACATTTCTCTCGCGGAATCCGCATTACCTGTCTACCTAATACAGCGTAGCGCAGGTTCGCGTTATCGCGCTTTCGATCCACACCTCTTCTCCCATACGTACGTACTTGTTATCCTGAAACGCACGTACGCCGCGGTTAAGAGTTACGTAAGCGGTCGGACGCGGATTCGCGGGCGTGTACGTTGTCACAGATGCATGAAAACAGCGCGCTATGTTTCCTCTGGCCGCGATCGTGTTGCGGAGCATGGATACGAAACTAGTTCCCGCGAGAGGAAGCGGATCTGAGAGATCGTCACTCGATCCTCGCCGTTCCCCGCGCCAGGAAACGGGTCGCGTTTCCGGTCTGCGAAAAATCTGCCGGCCCGTCTTCCGGCTGGGAGCTTTTCCTCCCGCCGCGTCAATTCGGTCGGCTTTCGTAGCTGTGCTCGCCGGCGATTGTTGTTCCTGGAACGCGTCACACGCGTGCAAACGGGGACTTGTTCCTTTCGACGCTGCAAGAGTCACTCCAGCTGACCTCATGACGTCGGTCAGGTATATACAAAATTATGGAAATTCGAACGCGTCGCTCGTTGACCCGCCTTTTTTCTCGATTTCGCGCGTTTTTGAAAGTCGAGGCACGTTGGGCGTGCACGAGGTATCCAGACGGTCTATTTTTAAGCGGGAGGGTGGTGGGTGCCAAGGTCGTGGACAGTAATTCGCTTGCTCGAAAATGTCTAGCCGTGTTTGCTGCCCGTTTAATGCCCGTCGCGGAGGACACGCAGCTTGTGCTAATAGCCCCTTCGTGCCTTTTCGCCCTTCGGGTGTCACCTCGCTCCGATACGGTCGAAGGTTTCGACACGGGGAACGTCTCCGAGTGGATGATGTAAATCGAAATTGGTAGCAACTCCGATGTTTAATACATATATACTTTTGTCCGCTCCGTGTCCGGTGAATTGTGAACGCCAAACGAAATTGTGAAATATCGGGCCTCGAATTTGATTTCCATATTTTGCAACACTGGTCTTTCTCAAAACAAAGTATCCTTCGAAGAGAATGCTGAACGTTCCGACGAGCACCGTGACTCATCCAACGTGATACGCGTTAAGGCGGCGAGTGTTTTTGCTACGACATCGGTCCGAGGACGAAATCGCAACAGCGAAGGCTCGCGTAACGCAATCCATTGGTAAAGCGGTTGGTGCGATTCAAGTTCATAAAATTGCCGTCCCGGAAACCAGGGAGACAGGTACGCAACTCGAAACAGGTAGCCGACTAACGCCGCTTTTATTATCAACCGTTCCTTTCACTCGGGCACCGTTACTCATTGCGAATCGAACCTAATAAAGCCACTTTCGCCTGTTCCTCTCTTATGCATCTCAGACCTGACTCGGCATCGGCTGTTCAAGTACTAGCAAGCGAGGCTGCCGTTTTGGAGTACATATTACGTACTATGAAAACTCTGTGGACGGCGAAATCGAACTTATCTCGTTAATTAAATATTTGCCAGCAGTATCGACAGTGTTTCGTTGCAGTTTTAACAACATTCCGCTCCACCGATTAATTTTCTCTTACGTCGAAATGATTTGGAGTAAATCGTTCCCCGAAACGTTACCCAAGCGATATCCACCTCAGTCGCGCCACGCAAATATATTCTACCCGTTGCATATTTTCTGAGGCTGATCCAGTTGCATCCAGCCACGAAAGAAAGTAGCTCTTAATCTGCATGCGAGGAAACTGGATCAAACGTTGCACCATCCGCTAGAGCTTCTCGTAAAATATGCAACTGTAGCTCTCACTTTGTATCCAGATAAATCAAAGAAACTCTGTTCTCCATAATTGAGCAGCGACAGCTATAGACGAGTGCGGGACGCGTTCTCCCTTGGTCACGCGCAACTTGGAAAATTCTTTGGCAAAAAAAGGCACGATCCACGACGTAATCGTTCCAGCAGGTTCTCACCTTTCCCTTCGAGAGCTTTTCTTGCCCGGATGGAGAGCGAACCGCGCGTTCGACCTTGCCTATCCGCCATGGGTCCACGATCTTATTCGACACGGTTTGTCTGCGAATTGTAAAGTGTGTTCACGGCCAATTGTCACGAACGCGTTGTAAATACGAATGGACTAGAGTCGTTTCTCCTACTGCTGCTTGGGTTTTCGTAGCGCAGGAAAGTTTCACGCGAGGAAGGAGGATCAGGTGCACCAAAATATGACTATATATAGACTCTATCAGCGTGAAAAGATGCATTCGAGACATTAGTTTATTGAATGAAATTAAAACTGATAGGTGTTATTCTCATTTCACAGTTTGAAAACAAATCACTTCTGTCACCCCAAGGTATACAATTTTCGCTTGATCGCCTTTTTCATTCATGTCACGTTGCGTCCACGTCTGTTCGATATCTAACATTATGTGTTATGTGTCGCTTTAGGTCCCGTGCACACGTGCGTACCGAGGTTTCTCGATATAGTATGTATGTACATATTCCAACACTAACGAAACGACGCCTATACATTTCCAAGCGAATTTACGTTTCTACTTGTTCACTTCGCAAGGATATTCCCTGCCGTGTTCGTATAATGCACGGCAATTGAACGTCGCTTAAAGCGAGCCGAATGTTTCGTTGACGCGTGGGAGTATTGCGTTACACAGAGAAGCACTGAAGGGTATAGGTGGCATTATCGAAATCCGTTTCGAGCACGGGATATCGTTTGAAATCGGAAACACGGCCGGGTGGCATTGCACAGGATGAAAATTTTCGACGAACGGCCTGCCACGTTCAGGTTTCTCCCATTCGTGAATCTATTTGCGCGATTCGAATTCGATTCACGCTAAACAACGATCGAAACCTTCTATGAGCTTTGCCGCCACCCTCAACGGCGCGTCGTTGCTAAAACTTCCCGAAATTCAATCGCGAAGCCATGCAAACAGCGGCAGATCGTTCCGTTTCTGTTCAGACTTTTCGTTCGACAGCTTCGTCCATTTCGATTGCTTCGTCGGCCAGCTATTGTGGGATGCGTAGCTTTTCAGACGAAAACGGCTTGCGGAGAACGCAAGACCCGATCTCAGAGGCTGCGGTCACTTGTACGAAAAGTGAATGGTGTCTATAGAGTTACTCGTCGCGGCGCGCGAGGGGTCTGAGAAGACACTCGAGGCGAAATTAATTATTCAGACTTCGGCCGTCGCCAGCTCGCTCTCGTCTTTGTGCGCGGGAAATTGGAAAGCCACCTTAGACGATGACGAGCGACTGATGAAAATACGGAAAAAGCGACACCGCGTCGAGTGCATCGACCGAAAAATAGTTTACGGAGCTTCGCGTTTTCGAGCGGTGCTTCATCTGGAGCACTGAAAATCCTCTTTTCTGCTGATCGTGTAGAGTGCTTTCTTTGAAACACTTGGATCAAGGACGAAAACATCTCGATTACAGGCGACACCGCGGGCTCGGATGGCGTTAGCGTTGTCGTATAAGAAATTTCATGGAAATCCTGCTGAAATGTTTCGTTTCTTCTCATCTTGTTTATTAACATTTATTTCTGTTCATTATTTTCAGCGCCAACGAAACCGTTGAACCTTTCCTCGCACGAAATCACTTCCACCACCATCGAATTATCATGGACCGAGCCGGAGTATGCCAATGGGATCATTTCCGGTTACCGCATTTATTATATGCATTCCGATTACACCGAGGCCAAGACGTACAGAACTGAGGAGTACGATGGACCGATTAACGAATTCATCCTGAAGGAGCTGGGTAAGTTCGGTGCTGTAAGACGGAGAAACCGTTCCATTTTTTCGCGAATTCTGCGTTTTCTTCTCATTCGAGGCTAGGCCAAGATTGGGCAACCAATTTTTCTTATATCCATTACGAGAATTGTCATTCGGGTAGAGCAAGAATTTAGCTCGACGATGAGCTGGAAACTCCTATCAGCACGCTGTATTACGTGTTCTGGCTCGATGGCTGCAGGTGAATGCATTGTTAGATAACGCGATAGGTTCTGGTATTCGTACGGGGAAGTCCGATCCGCTGTTCATACCAAGATAAATAATTCGTAGAAAAATCTTTTATGAATTGACGGCCATACAGATACTTGATAATTTAATTAATTATTGATTATCAAATTTTTATTATCTCCCAGTAGAGTTTCATTTAATCGGGACAATTTTTTTCCCTCGCATACTATACAACCGCGCCTCACCGATTAATCGATCATTTCTTTCTTTTCTTTTTACAGACCCAAACACCGAGTACAAGATATGGGTGAAGGCGTTCACGTGGAGGAACGAGGGCGATCCTTCTGACCATATCATTCGTCGCACCGATATTTCAGGACCGAGCGCCCCGTTAATCTTGAACGTCACCTGCCCGACCCATGACTCCGTGTACATTCAGTGGGCGAGGCCCAACATCTTCTGGGGCTCGATCGACTACTACTTCATCAACTATCGAATCGAGAACGACAACCATTACGAGGAGATCGAACTGATGACAGAAAAGAATTACCTCGAAAGCGCTGTACGTTTTGTTTCGCTGCTCTACGTTCTCCAGTATTTCCACTTTCCTAGTTGACGTGTTTTCTCTGCGAACGGCCATCTCGGAAAGCTTCTAAAGATCCTTGGACTGGGATTCGATCGCTCGGTCGTTTTTTGCCTTCTAATCGAACTTTTCTTCCGTGGCGAACGGTTATCTGTGTACTTTTGTTAGATAAAGTATCGATTGTTTAGTTGCACGTCTACTAGAGAACATCCTTGAACAATCATAGCTTCGAGAGGACCGCAGACTACAGACTTGACGAAAATGCATGAAACAAACGAACTTCCTTATGCCGTTGAATTCCTCGTCAACCTTTGCAATCTAGATCGTAGAAACCTACATGCACGATTAAAGTTGATTTAAAAGAAGGCAAGAAAAAAAACCGTTACTGGTCCACAGATGATCATACCTAATCTGACGATGAACAGCGTGTACGAAATCGTGGTGCGCGGAGGCACGCGAAGCGCTATCGACGATCAGTTGATTATACGCGGAGAGGCCTCTATTCCACGGACCGTACGTGGTATTCGCAATTGCGACAGAGTTCCACCATTATTATCGCACAGCAGCAGAGGGTTCAGCAGCGGAGTGGTGGCCGGGATGATTTGTGTCTGTCTGGCAGTGATGCTGATGATCACGTCCTTCGTCTTATGGTGAGGATCAAGCAGTTTATCTTTCAATCTACGTTATATTGTGCATCCTTCATTCTCCGTGGTATTCTTCTTTCTCTCATTTCTTTTCTTTCATTATACTTTACGTTAAAAGAAACATTCAACGGCCGAACTGCACAGCCAATACTTTTATTAAATCGGTGTAAGTCGGTCTCCCGGCTCAACATTCGCGCGATTGCCGCCCACAGTCTCGTTCACTCATTCAACTTTGCAGATGCAATACCTCAGCCCGATTATACGATAATAGCCGTTCGGTCGTCATCGTGCAATTACAAACGATCCACGTCGCTGTCACGCAACCGGTGCATCCACTACCTCAATCGCCCCGCGTATCAGGTCTCGTTCGTGATAATTAGACTAGCCGTGTTCGGCGATCGGCCTAAAGAGACAGGAAAACAATAACACGAACGGTGAACACGTTCAACCTAGGTGCTTCTCCGACTAATCGTTCCCCTCCACGTCCCTGCTTAACCCTACCCTTGCTTCGCCTCCCGTAATCTCACTCCTTCTCTGTCGCTGACTGACCCCTTATCGTGCGCGATAACGGCCAGCAATAACGGCAAAGTAAAGTCTCGCAGTCAGTCGAGTAGCGGCGTCTCGTGAAGGGGATCGGCACGTTTCTTTCGTCTCGCCAGAAGTGGAGAGTCAACTGGTCGCCGTGTACCGGAGCACGTGTCGCCGCGTGCAATCTCGTATTTTACCTGGACGATCGACGAAGATGCTCAAGGACGTCGATTCATGCTCGAAACCGTGTGGTTCGCCGGCGAACGATTCGTAAAGAAGAAATTCATTCTGGGTCACGGACGACGTACGCGGCCGTTGTAGACTGTTCGAGGAACGTTCGCCTCGATTTTCACGCCCCGCGTCGTCTTGGGCGCTTTGCGCCCCGCGTAGAATGGATAGCGCGAGGAACGCGACGACGGGATGAGCAAGTTCCACGAGCTGTAAGTTCTGAAAGAGGAGAAAGGAAAATCGGCCACGCCCACCTATTTCGACGGACGATCGCGCGAGATTATTAAAAAAATTCGCGGGTGAAATTAACGTCGTGCGCGTCTTTTATTGCGTTCTATGTTATTCGCCGCGCTACAAGCGTCGTTGTGGTCCGATAAGAACACGTTCGTCGCTTTTAAATTCACGGCTGACCTGTCCCAGAAACTCCTTTGTCCCGCGGGCCCGTTTACGTTTTATTTGTCTTTTCGTTTGGAATGCGTGCTTACAAGGAAACTCATTAGGCCTTGCCTGAGGCCAATTTTCAGGAAACTAGCGTACTACTTCCTCAACTATCGGCACAGCACCGTGCTTCAGGAATGGGAGAACAGCGAGCAGGACGAGGAACGTACCGCGGTCGTCATTCAGAAATTCGTGCAGCATGTGGCGAACCTGCACGCGGACGGGGACATCGGGTTCAGCAAGCAGTACGAGTTCATTCAATCGGAGTGCGGCAAGTTCACCGCGGAGAATTCCCAATACGTCGAGAACAAAGAGAAGAACAGATACCAGAATATACTTGCATGTGAGTAGTTGCGGTATCTGTGTCGAGTTCGAATCTCGAAGATTTCGAACCACCAGCACTGAACTTCTATTCTTAGGGCAGCTTCCCCTTTCGTCTAGAACCTAGGCGATGGATCGCCAAGTTTACTTTTCTTTTGCGGTTTACCGACTGCCGTGCGTTTCGCCATGTTTCTAGTGCAGCGGTGATCCGAATATTTGACAGATCCATTCACCCGGAGCAGTGACACGTTTTTGTTCCTCGTTTCCTTTGCATCGACGCGTAGCTTTGTTCATTCGTTGCCGAGCGCGTAAGTAACGCCGAGAAACAGAGACAGAGAGGCCAGGCAGTGCGACAATTTGTAATCGGCCGTATCGGAAGTCCACAATCGTCGCAACGTCGTCGGCCGCCCGTGGAAGCGGCCTCCAATAGAGTTGAAATTACGCTCGCTTTCTATTTGAAACGGAACAACTTTCGTTTGATTCATGAAACTATCGCAGCCTCGGGACGGTAAATTGGTACAGCGTGTCTGAACGGTTTCATTCAATCGTTTCCTTTGTCTAGTACTTCCCTTAGATTAATATTGAACCCTTTACTCGACACGTAACGACCGTATTAGTCCTGATTACCTATCGCGAATTATCTCGTATGCTAAAACGAAGGTCTTTCATAAACGAGCGCAGCACACCTGGCTCTTATCGAATGCGTAACCAAAATAGAATCTTCGTCTCGTTATTCAGGTACGCTCGTAATAATCTTGCTCAATTGTTCGTCTAGCATTGAGTATTTTTCTTCCGCGATAAGGTCCTTCGGTTTATCTGGAAAAGCGAGAAACGAGAATCTCCTACGATCTTCCACCGATAAGGTATCAGTCTTCGTTTAGATAAGAGGAATAAGTGTCGCTGGTTCGCTTAGGACTGATGCGTGAGCGCTCGAAATTCGCGACGCTAAGCCCACTTGCCTCGATCGTTCGCAGTGTTATCGGATTAAAGAGCTGTTCTCGTTCGCTGTTAATGTGAGTGACCGGCAGCACTCGACAATGGGGTCACATATGCCTCGCGGTGCTGTTCGTTAATGCCTGTCAACGGCGATGGGCGATAGAGGGAAGACAGTTACCTGGTCGATTGGCGGCATGATTTTTCGGGATTTAGTTAACAGTCCCGAAGCAAATTGAAAAGGATATTGGTAACGAGTCATCGACGGGGGGCCCTAGATTGAGTCGAAATGAATTAGTATCGAGTATAGTCGAAGCAAAGTGAAATAAAGTAGAAATAAAATGCACCCAAAAGGAATAACGGGAAAGGGAGTACAGGCTGCTTCGATATCTGGCACCAGTCGAAGAAACGTACCAATGTAATATATCGACAATATGTTAGATAGGTCGGGGGACTCAATGAGAAATCTCTGTTCATAGATGACCATACACGAGTGCAGTTGTTATCGTGCGGCGGAGGCTCGCACAAAATGAGGGGCCACGATTACGTAAATGCGAACTACATCGATGGATGGCAACGTGCACGTGCGTACATCGGTACCCAGGGCCCACTGCCGCCGACATTCGATGGATTCTGGCGTTTGGTATGGGAACAGAGGGTATCGATCATCGTCATGATCACGAATCTCGTTGAACGCAGTCGCGTAAGTGTTTGCGAGACTCTTCTTCTAGCTCCTAGTTCTTCGTACAAAGGGTTGCTCAAAATTATCCAATTTTCTTGTTTGTAGAAAAAATGTGATATGTACTGGCCTAACACCGACGAAGTATCCAAGACTTATGGGCACATTCAAGTAACTCTGCTGAGGCAAGACGTCATGGCGACGTACACCATTCGCACTCTTCAAATTCGTCACCTAAAAGTTAGTACCGTCGCAGCGGCGGTTGTATATTTCTTTTGCATTTCTTGCAATTTAATTCTGCGGTGTAATAACTATTATTTACATTTGCAGGTGAAGAAAAGGAAGAACGGAGTGAACCTGGGTGAACGCATCGTTTGGCAATACCATTACACAGGATGGCCCGATCATGGAGTCCCTGAGCATCCGTTGCCAGTTCTGAGCTTCATTCGGAAATCTTCCAATGCCAATCCTCCGGATGCAGGGCCAATCGTTGTCCACTGCAGGTAGATAACTGAATTCTTTTAAATACGACACGCCACGAGGCCTAGGGTATTGGAACAAAGCATGCTCTTCTCTTCAGTGCTGGCGTTGGACGAACGGGTACCTACATCGTCATCGACACAATGCTGAAACAGGCCAAATGCAAAAATGAGGTGAACGTGTTCGGATTTTTGAAGCACATCCGTACGCAGCGAAACTTACTGGTCCAGACCGAGGAACAATACGTGTTCATTCATCATGCTCTGCAAGAGGCCATTGAGAGCGGTGAGACCAATATCGATGTAAATAATTTGCTGGAGTATGTCCAGGCTATGCTGAATCCTAACAACGTTAACACCGATGCGTGGAACAATCTCGAAGCACAGTACAAGGTACTATATTGGTAGTAAGCTTCATTTTCGTCATTGCTTTCTTTCGTTAACACAATATCACTCCAGCTGGTGACTTCGTGGAAACCGAAAGAGTTCAACCTCGTGTCTTCGATCAAACCGTGCAATCTACAGAAGAATCGAAACCAAGATGTCATCTCGATCGAAACAGCTCGCGTCCACTTGACCCCGAAGGCCGCGATCGACGGGAGCGACTACATCAACGCCACGTGGATCGCTGGCTTCCATCACAATCGTGAATTCATCATCACTCAACATCCAATGGAGAATACGATCATGGAGTTCTGGCAGATGATGTGGGAGTCTAACGCACGGACCGTAGTGATGCTAACCGAGTGCAACGATGTAAATCTTTTTGCACATTCATTTTCATTCGAACGCGTTCATTGTCCGTAAAACTAAGTGAATAATTCGACCGTTTCATTTAACGCCCAACCGATTCACAGGAGTATCCGGAATTTTGGCCCGCGGAAGGCAAAGATCTGGGGTCAGAGATTTTCCGTGTACGATCGTGTGGAATCAAAGAAACAGCGAGCGGAATGATCCAACGTGAATTCGTAGTTCGATCCGAGCAAGAGGATTACGAGCTGAAGGTGAAAATCGTACAAGGCTCTCGATCTCAGCCCGGCTTCTGGCCGCACAATGCCGATCCCCGACCTCTCGTGACCCTGATTCACGATTTGCATCGGGACTATCAAAATGGACCTATCGTCGTGATGGATAGGTGAGCCCCTGACAATCTTCCTTCCTAACATTCCGATAAGCACAAGAGTAACATCGATCGACTGCCACAGGTTCGGCGGAGTGGAGGCGGCGATATTCATTTTGCTCACGACATTGAACAAGCAGACGGACTTCGAAAAGAGCGCCGACATTTATATGTTCGCGAAACTGCTGTACATGAAGCGGCCCGGGGTCTTCCGATCGAAGGTATAATTTATCATCGACTCTCCGTATTCCCGTTTCTCTCGAGCGGTCATTCTCCTCCCTCCTATCATTACCAACACGATTCTCCCTTCGCAGGAGGACTACGCGCTACTGTACCAATGCCTGGAGAGCATGCTATCGTCGAAGAGCCACGACGAGCCCGATCTATACTCGATGGCCAACGGCCACGTGTCCGCGATAACGGATCCGGCCGACGTGGCCACCTCGTCCATGCAGCACATGCAAATGGATTACTCGCCCAAGCCAGCAATGATCAGAGAGTACACAACGGTGGAAGTGAACTCGATGTCGGACTACTCTATGCCGATTCGCGTGGAGCACGCGATAGAACCGTGCAGCAGCAGAAGCAGCGAAAGTTGCATGTTCACCCACGCGGGGAACGAGCACGAGAAAAATATCGTGATGACCCATCGGAACGTGAGCTATCACAACCATCCGGGCAGTGTCTCCGTGATCGTCGACGCGAACGGTTACGTGACGAACGGCAGCATGCGTATGCCACCGGAAGGTATGGAGACCAGCTGCAAGATGTTGCCTCAATGATGCCTGCCTATCTTCGGTTGCAGTGTTACCTCGAGCCCATCCGAGCCGCTGTAACCGATCGAGCTCCTCACTGCCCGAAGTATAATCCTGATCCCGTGAGTAAGTCTGTTGCGTTAGACCTACGACGATGGCTGTGTAAATATTTCTAAATCTAGCGACGAGCGCGACCCTGCGACGCGCATGGACATGGTTCGAGCTTTACCGATACATCGAGTTTCGACTACTTGCGTAGCGCGTTGTTCCAAATTGAGACGCGTATTCACGCGTATCGGAGTTTCATTGGCATTCCCATTGAAACGTGCGAACGCGTTTCATGTGTTGCTTGTGTACGCGGGCCAAGGTGTACGCGACTGTATACATAAATACAGCCGTATGATCGTACACGCGGTTCTGTAGCAGGCAACAGGTAAACACCAGAGTTACGGGGCGTGTTTACGAATGTTCCTTTTTTTTCTCTGACGCTCCACGCAGGCCGCAGCGCGAGGAGTTCCAGAATTGGACACGACACCGTGACAAACGGAAGAACGGCGACTCGAGCCTAGAATCAGCCAAAAGCGGATTCTCGAGCGCCAGTAGTGTAAATAATTAATCGCGTTGGCTTAGCGCGCGTGTACACGCGTTACGCAGAGAAAAAAGAAAAGAAGGAGGGAGAATATGGGGGTCTCGTTTTCGGTGTTGCTGGGTGCCAAAAACACACTTGCTAACGCACACCGCTACCGAACTTTCCCTTAACCCGTTCATCGTGTAGATAAGTGCACACTCCTCGTTTTTTGTATATACACGCATCGACACGCATACGTGCACACTCACACAATCTCACTCACACACGCGTACACGCTCCTCACGTTTACATAAGTTGTATCATTCGACCACTTTTTACCAAAGAATCGTTTATATTCGCCCTCGTTTCGTTGTTAAGTACCGTTCCACGGTTCTTTCGTTCGGCCGAGGACCGATCAATCGAACTTGCACGGTCGTGCGTTGCACTCTACGTATCGGATGTGCATCCTCGTCTCTTGATCGATCGATGACGATGTCAAGAACGTCGCGCCGCCTCTCTTTCTCTTTTCGTCGCCGCAAACATATGCAATGTCACAAGGAATTGAGGATCCAAAAGTTGTTCGTAAACATGTCGTTGTGCATATGAAATCATGCGAACGAGCGGGATGCTATTCAATGTCCCGCTTACAGGCACGTTTCTAACGAAATAGATATGGTAAGGAAACCTCTGACGTTTTCTAAATTATTTCGACGAACAATAGCAAACACGAGAGCTACTTTTGCTGGCGTGTCTCGTCTCCGCGAGGTAGTCTGGTTCCCGCATTTTAATTGCTATCTTAAGCCGTTTCTTAACCTGTAGGATTTAATTCAGAGAAAACGTCCTACTTTCAATTTTTTTCGCGCGGCTTTCGCGAATATCGGGACGCGACAGAACGGAAATGAAGCTGCGGCGACGACAATCCGAAACGTTCACTGATCAACGGGAATTCATTTCCAATCGGGACATCCCCCCTGGCAATGCCCAGGACGAAGCAAAACATTTAAAGTAAAATTTGACGAGCGAAACTCTCATTGTGATATATATACAATTTACAGCAAAACACAGGGAAATACTAAATACAATTCGATACTGGCGTACCGTTTTTTCTAGCCACGAGTTCCTTCGTCACGCGACCATTCGTTTATCAATTTTACTCCACGGAAGACTGTTCCCTCGGCTAGAACTCTCGATAAGATGAATACAATCGTACGTAAAATAAGTCAGCGTGTACTTTTACGTGATACACACCGAAACGAAAACTGCCTATGAACCGTGACATCTTCGATTCGCCCTCTACACGTGTTTTTCTACGATCATTAGTATAGGAAGAGCAGCACCATGAATGGAGCACGATAAACAGGAAACGTAAACCCGTGTCTGATTTCGCGCGTTCGAAAGCTTCGCGATCTGTGCCAGCGGAGAAAATATGAATGACACATCGAGCTCGTAAAATCGCCGAAGCGTGAGAATACGCACGCCTCGATCGCACGGGAAGATATTCGTCACGTTCAAGGATGAAAATGGAAGGCCGTGTTCTCGTTCAATGGATGGCCGAACGAGGAAAGTATCAAATTACGCACATTTGGAGCATCCGAATCGAAGCTCGGGACGATCAAGGGGGAGACAAGGGCGAACGTGCTTCATTCAACACTACGGCGACGGCCATTCGGTAATTTCCTGTTTTTAGAGTGAGACACGAAAGTTATTCATCGCCGTGTCGCCGCTCCAGAATGACTCGCTCGCATGTGGACGCAGGGGACAGTGACCGCTGCCGCGATACGCGTGATCCGTCACGCGAAGACGATCTTATAGTTTCTTTTCTCGCTGCGAAACGAGGTCTGCAAGATCACATACACCAACGCGACGTTGTCGTAACACTCTGTTTAACTCTCTTTTTGTCCACCGGCGAGGGAATGCTCCTGCATACTTATCAGTCTTCGCCCGTTTTTATCTATTGCCGTCAATTTACGGACGACACCGCGGAGTAGTAACGCGAACGATGTAAAAAGAAAATCTTAAAAAATATACATATATATATGTGTGTGCATGTATGTAACCGTGTTCGTGTTAATAAGATGTAACCGTAATCCGACGATGGAACGATCTTAAACTCGTTATCGGTTTTAACTCGATGTCGATGTAACCTACTTAAAGTAAAACCGTGCTTCTTCCCTCGGGCTGATCGACGCGTTGGTGCCAAGGGACCGCGGTCTTCTTTACATCGAAAACGTGATCGTTTTTATCACTCGACGACGCCCGGCGAACCGCGGTCCGAAAGTTGATCGGCGATTTTCGATGCAATTTATCGAGGACCCGAAGGAAGACCGTAAAACATAAGACTTAGGTGTAGTTCGCGTGTCGGAGAGATAGGAGGGTAATACCTGGGCGAAGTTGTTGGACATTCGCGTGCGAAATAATCGCGGAAGATCGGCGAATCGTATGTCTTGCTAACTTTTGGACACGTTGGCGAAGCTAAGGAAAATAATAACGAAGCGATGAAGGGAGAGAGAGAGAGGTAGCGATTATCTTGACGACGATTAAAAAATAGAGAGGGAAAATTGTTTAATGAAATTCGTAAATCGTACGACAAGGACAACGTTCGATTTTTCGATCTTTGACCGCGTTTCCCTACCTTTCACCAAAATGTACACTTTCCCTAGGCGAATTCGATCTCAGACACCCATTCATGTTTTCCATCGACGTGGTCGCGAGTTACACTGATCGCTTTGAGAAAATTCAATCGATGATTCAGTAACGAAGCGAACGTAACCGCTTGAAGCCTGTTCATCGCAGGTTTCCGGCGTATCAATGAAACCGAGCCGATGTCCAGTGTCGAGCAATAACGTCTAAGGCTACGGGTCGTGACTGATTACCATTTGTTTGTTTCTTTTGAATTCTCGGTACGACCGAGTTGAATCCAGCTGGATTCCAATTTTTCACTTTTAGACGAAGCGCGGTGGAGATTTTACGATAGAGAGTCAATTGGGACACCACGCGAACGGGGAACGAATGGTAATCGTGTCTGTAGCATATATCAAGCGATCAAATTAGAGAAACGAAATAGAAGCTCGAGCTGGACGGAAACAATACGATGTCTTCCTATTCGTGGCCGTAGTAACGGAAGGCATCACGAAAGTAGATAATTCCTCTGGGCCGATCGAGCCAGCGAATCCCTCCCTATGACGAGAAAGAATTAAACGTGTCTGTACCATATGCGATATATTAACGTAATATCGGCTCCGCTGTAAGTAGGAGTAATTAGATGGCGAACATTGTTGAGCATGGTGCAAAAGACGTGTCTGGACGCAAGTATACACCGCACACACATTCAAATGCACACGAACACAGATTCAATCTATATAGTACCGATGATAAGAAAAAAGATAAATCCACGGAAAATCGACGACGAACGGACTAGGCTCTTCTAGAGTAAAATAGCATACTATCGAACGAACTGACTGTTATTAATTGCTTAAGCGAGCGCAAAAAAGAAGGATCACACGGCGAAACGAAACGTATACATAAACAGAGAAAAGTATATATATAAATATATATATAAATATAAATATATATATATACAAATATAAATATATATAAATGCAAATATAAATATATATATATTATATTCAGATATTTATGATATGAGGGAAGACTACACACTGTAACGTCGCGTATTGACTCGTCACGCGAGATATCGTGATGGACGTGCATGTACGCGCACATTTCGTTCAAGTCTCGCAGGTGTTTTCGATTATCGAGCCGTGTGATAGTTTCCGATGTGGAACTCGCGTGGACACAGCCGTTCCTGTCTTTCTCTACAATCGAGAACACTGAGAAAAGTGCAACAGAAACAAGAAACGGAGGCGAACGCTTTTCTTGTTTGCACGATGCCACGATACCTCGTCGATCGGCGTCGAGCGCGAATCTGTACTGTATTTTACGATAAGCACCGTAAACTTTGAATGTACCTATATGAATACGAAAAAGTAAAATATGAAAATGAGCAAAGGGAGAGTGTGCGTGTGTGTGCGAGATAGAGAGCATGAGTGAATGAGAAAAAGGACGCGCGTGAGTGAGGGTAAATAAGTGTGCAACGAGGATGTGCGCGGATCGATCGATTTTTGTGAACCAAAATCGATCGGGCCATCGTTTATACATATATAAATATTATACATAATTATACGGAGGATAACGAGATAGGTGTGTATAGAAAGATAATTTAGACTCTAGTCAGCATAACACAATCGTAATCGACGACGCACACGTTTTTCTCGTTCATTTCGTTTCGGTTCTTACGTTATCACGGAAGAACACGTTATTCGCATCGTTCCCATCGTTGTTTCTCTGCACTCGATGCGTTCCGGTTTCTCACGCAGGAACGAGTTGCAATGAACGCGTGGCTGCGTTTACGGCTGTTCGTTTGCTCGAGGGGGTAGATTGGCGCGGTGTGAATTAACTGTAAAGATAATGTGTTCGTGCATTACTTTCGAACTATTCCCTTCCGCGATGTTTCGTTCATTTTATCCGCTGTCTTTCTACACCTTTCTCCTGTTGCATTTCTTTTCCCTTTTTACACGGATAAGTCTTGATCCCTGTATGTATTAATACTCCGACGTTTCGTTTTTAAAATCCCTTTACACGGGCTTCCTTTGCCCGTTGTCTTTCTTTGTTTTCATTAACTTTCTAACGCGTGACGGAAAGATCGGGATGGAATTTCTTGAACGGCGCGATGAACGAACTGCGGACGCAGCCATCGAAGGTCCGATAGAAGATAAGCGTTCGATAATGTGAACGAGCGTCACGCACGCATATCCCAAGGCCTATTTTGGTGGAAATCTGTGTAAATCTGAAACGTGCCGCGAACTGTTCGAGTCGAACGCTTGATCGTACAGTCGACCAAAAGCCATTAGAAAATTAGCGGGACGAATATGTCATCGGGGAATCGGTTATAGTGTTATAGAGTAAATTTCAGGTCGAACGGTGTCATGTATGTACTATTCGAAGTAGGGAATCCGCGCGAGGGGAACGTAACAACGTCACGCTATCGTAAGACTGCAACACACGATAAACGAACGAACGAATTAAGAAGAAATATTGTTCTTTTTTATGATTATTGTACCATACGATCGTTTCCATTCAGCGTTAGTTTCTTCCGCGGCATCGAGTCTATCGACGCGCGGCATTTGAATGCAAGTATTCGCACAGGCCTACGATAAAAGAGCTCTTTATATACGTATCCATGATGTTTCACGTGTACACTAAGTAAACAAGCATTAATTGTCATTCAGCTAACCGACGATCGGACGGAATGCGTAGCGCTCTAGAGGAAAAGAAAATGTGAATATTCAAGTGAAAAAAGACAAAAAAAAAGAAAGAAATTGAAGAAGCTTCGCGAATCGCATCGAAGTGACGGAACAGTATTCGACTCGCGTTTCACTTTTCTAATTGGCCTAATCGATCAAACCCGACGACTTCGATTCTTCTTTCCTCGTACCATGGTACTTTTTATCTCACGCTACCTAAACGTTTGCACGATTACATCGTAATGCAGCTGTATAAAGCATCGAACATTTCATTTCCCCCCGGAATTATCACGACGAATTCTTGACGACGATACTATATTATGTATTTATAGCTCGGTGGCGAATGTCGAATGTGACTATTACAAACTTCTGTAATTGACCATTTTGTTTGTACCAATGAACGATAATTTTAAATAGAACGACGCTGCAAAATGTTCTCCATGCTCGCCAGCTGGCGTTTTATTAAACGATCTAAGGAAAATCTGACTGTATTTGCATTACGATTATCAAGCAACGTTTCAATTCAATATAGTACAAAAATTTGGAAAATGCGTAAAAATGAAATTAGACGGCAATCGGTAGCTGAAACGGCTGAATGTGTGACGCGTTAGTTTACTCCTGGATATCGTATCAGCTTCCGGTTGCCTTCGTTCACCGACCTTTAAAGAAAACGTGCGACGAATGCACAGATGGAGCAAACAAAAGATACACGTACGTCCTTTCACCGTAACAGTATCTTGACCAATTAAATACTAAGCTAGCATGGATGTATACACACTGAGATAAATGTTAACCAGTTACCTGCGTAATACTCAATGTTAAATGTCGAACTGACGATCGTTCAGATTTCCTTGACGACTGTCCTCGCTCGTGTGAACCTCGCGGCTTTCTTTCTTCCATTTGCGTATAACGAAACATTGCCAACGACTGTCTACCAATTGTTTAACCGCGACATTTTTTTACCGAAACGAACGAATCAAGAAAACGAAGGAGAATCAAAAGGAGCAAAACAATGAAGAAGAAGAGGAAGAAATTTTACGAAACATTCCACGCCCCTATTTTAGACGATCAACGAAATGAAACATTGTTTAACTGCCATATATAAATATTCGACGATAATTTTATAGACGAGAAAACGGGGTGGTTCAGCGATGATCGACTTCCACCCCGCGTTCGATACGATTTACCACTATTCGACAAAATGGCATAGTTTCCGTCTCTTTCATTTGTTTTCTAAATACGAATTTCCTTGTAATCTATCCTGATAAAAAAAACAACAAATGCAACTACACGATACGTACTGATACGCGAACAAACTATTGTCAGAGCTGATATGTGTCTGTTTTTTCTTTGGTGTATACGTATCCGCCGTGTAGAAGAATAGCGAACTCCCGCCTCAGCTCTCCACCCCACCCTTCTCCGATGCGATCATTGTTCCAATCGATATCCCACAAGTATATTGTAGGAATATACACTTCTTACTATCGAAAATAATCGTGAGTTTTCATTGCGCCAAACGTAAGGCTCGAATCACTCTACTAATATCATCAGACACGAATGTCTTTTCTTTCCATTTCCTTTGCGACTAGTGTTCGTTCCTGTGTCACGTGTTCGTGGATCAAGGTAGGTAACGGGTAGGTAAACGATAGCCAGGGGCACGTTCCACTTGGAAATGTCCTATTTTCTGCTGGAAATTTTTTCTTTTATAATAACATTCCGTATAATACATAGTTTTCCAAAAATCATTAACTATGATGTTTTAACAAAAATTTTAAATTCGGAACAATTATAATACCTTTGGTCACTCTCGTTGGTAGAAAAATCGAGACACCATTGGCATTGACGTTATTGATTTAAATTTTAATTGAATTAAAAAGTCACGATGCATCGTTTTGGAGAATAAATGAAACACGTTTGCCCGATTGAAATGTCTCGTTTATCGATTCATATCGTGAATAATTCTATCTCCAGCGTCGTTTCGGAATCGAATTCCTGCTCCGCGGAAATGCGACTGACGCGCATCTGATAAGCGTTGGCAATTAAGCTGATTGATGTCTCGCTTATGGCAGTGTCTGTATCCACGAATTGTCATTTTAACGAAGCACCGGCTTTGATGGCATGGAAAGCGATCGATCGGTGAAAATTTTCGAATATTACGCTCTGCTGTTATATAATATTTGTTCGATCCCTTCTAACGAAACCTGGAAGCAATTATTTAAATTCGTAATTGGAGCTATTTATTCCTACCGTGATTTTTGTAGGAAGTAAATAACATAAATCATTCGTCTTTCTTTACACATTTTTTTACGAACACTCGAGGGGACAAGGTTTAAGAATAAAGTCATCCAGACGTATTTTATCCTTTTTCCATTTTTCTTAGAAAAATACCTCTTTATTGTAAATGGATCGTCGACGATAGTTACTCGGAAAGACAGTCATCCATCCACAGAGAAGCGTTGGGGGATCCCGACAATCTCAACGGCGAGGAAATATTTTCTTAATCTTTTTTACGTTTTACCTTTTTGAATTAACACTCATCATGCTTTGGGATCTTTAATTATCTTTACATGGCTGTGTTTTATGCGTGTACGTGTGCGCGTGTAATCCCCTTATACGATAACAGCAACCGTATTTCGTTTCGTTTCATGTTTCTCCTCCCTTTGTCATCTTCCTTCGCGAATATTTGATTAAACACACTTAAACGGTGATAGTGAAGTCTTTAGGTGATTTCGAGAGCGAGTTAGAAGGAAAACCCGTCCTCTTCCTGTGGAGCTTCAGCTTCATGTCGATGTCGCACTCGGCCTCGCTGGTCTCGTGCGCATCCGTGAAACCTGTCGGCGGTTTCAGTTCCAACGTAGACAACTCGCTGCCCCAATCCTCTTCTCTCCTTGCCATCCTGGACGACCCGGGTTCCTCCAGCAGGCATAACGACTCCACTGATTTCCTCGGGCTCGGCTCCTTCCCTAGCCGATCGCAGGAGCCAGGCCTCGACGGCTGACTCGGAGATGCCCCTCTCGAGTACGAATGCATCCCGGATTCCGAGAGCTTTAACACAGGGCGCAGGATCCCCGGCACGCGACCATCCATCCCTATGTCCGGCGTTGTTCCTTGATTCCTGCAAGATTAAGAAAGTCAGGTGCTTCGATAGTGATTGATGCAGTTTAACATTTATATGGAATCACGATTTTATATGGGTTATGATTGAAAAATCACAGAGAGCTAGAGTAGACTTGAAAGGCAAAGTCATTTCTGACACATCTGCTTTCCTAGTCTCAGAATTGCTATGATTTGTAATTTTCTGAAAGCAATTTCCAAGCACTGTAACTTGGAACTTCAAAGACCCGCACCTCTGATCATCCCTGATATACGTAGGAATATTTACGCATACGATTATACATTCCGCCCACCTTTGCTTCTCGAGCCTCGGGAAGGTCTTCCTCTCAGAAATTGGTGACGGCTCGGTTGATGTACTTGATTCGTGCGTGTGGTACAGCACATCTGGAAGGTGCACGCGAGACACGTTGATGCGAGAAACGTGAGTCGTTAGTGGCGACTTGGATACTGTTTAAGGCTGTTGCTGGCGTCGACACAGAAAATCGAATACTAACTTACTATGATGAACCGGCCTCGGGACCAGGGCTAGCCGCTGTTCTCTCTGCCCGATCGAATTCGGCCCAGGTGACCGCGTCATTATCGACGCCGGTCCAGAGTCGTCCAGGTGATTCGATGATTCGGTGCGACTGCTGGTGCCGACTTCTGTGTCGCTGTCGGACCCCAGGGTGTCGTATTCCTCTGATTCCGATTTGAACGACTTTGACTTTCGTCGCGCCCTTCCCCGTACTTTTGTGTACTGGTCCATGTCACACTGTAAGGTGTAAACGTTACCTGTGTTCTCCGTAATAATCGCACGCTATTAAAATCAACATATTTTCATGAAAAATCGAGTGACAACATATTTGAAGAAGGGCCAGGTACGACACCACGGTTTATGTACACGGCCACTTTGTAGATTCTAAAGACAGATGTCCTGCCAAAGTTTCTGCCGCTAAGTAACAGGCTTTCCAGCCACGGATGAAAGTACATTCGCTTGCAAGCAAAGTCTCAGCGGGTCAAACGTAAAATCGAGCACGATATATCAACGAAGCACCTTATATCTATCTGTGTTACCGAGTTCATGCTACTTTGATCTCTCCATCTCTCTCTCTCTCTCTCTGGTATCCAGCTTCGTGTATACAAGCAATATATCATCGACCTGATCTTACTCGCGTGTTCACACAGATACATCGTTCCACCCTATCGATGAAGATACATTTCTTTTCCGTAACACGCCTCAGGAAAGACGCGTCAGAAGTGACCCACCTTTGCCGATCGATTGAATTATTCCATAGAAAAATATCGCGCTAATCTTTTATTCGCCTCGAAACGAAAGTTATTCCACGGTTATTCGTACCTGATTGCCCTGCAGCATCGTTTCGCTGCGTTCGTAGTAGAACGCCTGTCTCATCGGGTTCGCCGACAGGTTCTCCTGCTCGGGCAGATTGAAGGTGGCGTACGGATAAATGTCTTCTGAATATTCTGGTATTCTTTCCAGCGCGCTCACCTCGCGGCAGGGTGACTGCTGGCCTGGTTTCCTCACGGTTGCGTAGTATTGTTCCCTCTGCTCCATGTTGTGCTTGTTCTCCAGAGCAGCCTGCGTTTGCGAATTCGGATCGTTCGCTCTGCCTGATCGCTCTGCGTCTGTAATCATCGGGACCAATTAATGGAAGGAGAGTTTTTAATTGAAAGCACGCTTTCTTGTAATTTCTTCGAATTTTTATCATTTCTATTCACTACGAATAACACTGTCGCGAGACTGTTCCCCGAATCTCATCAGCCTCAATAATCGTCTACCGAAGTTTCCAACTTCTTAAATACCTTGTGTACCAAACTCGTCATTGCAGTAAAGCACGAATGCACTGTTAAATAAACTTGCGCTTGCCCTTGAACCATAAGGAACGGGAGGAAACTTTTGTAAGCGCAACGAAAGTACCGGAATATCAAGGATCGTGAGATGCGGAACACGTTAAAATCACCGTTGAAACCGCGCATAAATATTTGCCAGTGCGTGTCAGCTCCGTCCGCGTTGGCATCAATAGCGCCAAGTATAATTGCATGAAACGCGCGGCAGCCTCGTTCACCAGGCTTTTAATTAATCGAATCGCTCGCAGCGAATATGCGACTTCGGTGATGTTGACGCTGCGGCGATACGCGGTGACTCGAAAATCGGACCCTAAGTAGATTCAGCGTTCCAGAAGGGACGAAGAAAACGAAAGAGGGCGAGCTCGAAGAGGGGTGAAAACGAAAATCGAGAATCAATTTCCAATATTTAACCGGCGATATTTCGTGGCTCGCCACTCTTCAAAGGTCCTTCTACGAAGGGTACATAATTGGAGCATAATCCTGCGACGTTTAGCTACTCAATAACGACGAGTGGCACGAGCGCGGCGCCAGCACGCCCTTCTGACTTAATGCAAATTGCCGCCAGCGTTGAAATCCTATCCGCGTGCTTCGAATGCCACCCCTCGCCGATTTCTACCCTTCGATCGGAGCTGTCTCGTCGAGTTTACCTTGCGATCGATTAGACACGAATATCGTACCGTCTAGCCGATCGATGCTTTCAGGAACTATTACACCTTGATCGTTCCAGGATTTTATCGGCTAGTTTGGGTTCGTCGATGTGCGGTCAGAGAGACAGAGAGGGGGAATGCGTAGGGTAGCTTCAGATTGGTAGCGTAAAGTTATTTCTATCGGGCTGAACCAAGAATTTCAACGTTGCCATGTAATACTGGAACACGATTGTACACGATTGAAATATGATTAATTCGCTCTACTGCAATAGTATCGCCAATTTGTACATCGATCGGATGCCACTTTGTTTGGCCCTAGCTCGATTTTAATTATACGAGCGATTATTTAACACGCGTGTAGCGTGCAGAACCGGAGCATAGAGAGAAATTTGAATATTCCAACCGATCGCGAAATACCTTGATTGCTCCGCGTAAATGCGCAGTGGAAACAAACGATACGCTGTACTCGCACTTGACATCTTGATTCCAGCGATACACGGTAAATCGAATTAACTCGTAGAGGAGATATTGGGGTAACGTGGACTTACGTGTTTTCAAACAGAAGCAGACACCAGCTATGGCCAGGAACACGGCCAAGAGCGAGATGACGCTTGGCGCCAGCACGTGGGCGTCGAAAAACAGGGAGGATTCTTCGGTTTCCAGTGGATGCTCGTCGTGTATTCGATTGGTACCGCTCGGTGACAGTGTGCTGAACAGGTATTCGGCTTGCGTGGAACCGGCGTTGTTGTACGCGGTAACTCGGAGCTCGTATTTGGTGCCGCTTTCCAGGTCGACAATGGGGAATCTCGATTGTGGCGACACGTTATTGGACACTGTAGCAGAATTAGGGTCGTCGGGTGAAACGGACTGCAAAGATATGCGGTATTCTGACGCGGGCATTAGAGACAATCTTCTAACAAAGGAGATCTGAATAGCTGCTGTGAAACGTTTGAAGTACCACCGATAAGCTTCAATCAACGCCGACGAAGAAGATATTTCGTGGGACAAATTTGAGCTTCTCAAATAATCGTAATTTCATGAAATGCAACAGCAAACCCTTTTCAAATATTCATTTACATAGTTAAAACCATTAACCGTATCGAAGATTTGTGTTTGCAATATTTGATTGTATCTCATTTTTCCCTGACCCAATGACAATTATCTCACCTAGCAGCCAATCACCAGGAAGTCGCCTATACTCCACAACGAAGTACAGTAAAGGACATCCTCCGTCGTGCCAAGAGGTCAGCTCTAAGGTGACGAAAGTTTGGTTCACCTTGATCAGCTGATACTTGGAAGGTGGCATTGGTTTGGTCCCATTTGTCTTGGCCGTCTCGATTTTACTCGCACTTCCGCTACCGATTCTGTTGAAGGCCGCCAAAGTGAACTGGTATCTGGTGCCGCACTGTAATCCCTCCAGGAGGTGTGTGTTTGCTTTTCGGTCCAGCATCACTTCCTCCCACTCGGAAAACTCTCGTCGGAAGGCCAGCAGGAATCCCTTAATGGGGGCGCCGCCATTGTCGCCCTGTTTCCACTGCAGCTGAACTGCGTCGGTTGTGGTGCCAGTGGCCAGCAAAGTCGGCGGAGTCGGTGGCACTGTTCAAAGTTGCCCGATTAGAGCGGTTAGGATTGATCGATTGAAAACGTCTAGCCGACTGATTATCCTCGTGAAACGGGGAATAGTGTGATCCCGAACGAAAAAGAGATGGATGCGTGGGAATTAAAAGGTATTTGAATTTTTTGAGAGACGAGAAGGCAGGCCTGCAAAGTTTCCTTGCACAGGATCTGCGCTATTAAACGCAAAGGTATTTTATTACTTCCTGCAACGAAACTGGAATAAATGTTATTATTTATCCATTCGCATGGTAATAAGTGATGGCCGTTAACGCGTAGGGAATATTTATTTCACAAAAGCAGGGGAGACGCTGATAACTTGAAGGAAAATGTTTCCAAGAAATTTATTGAATGCTGAAAACTAATTATAGAAAGGACGCTGAGTATCGTTCAAATGTACATCCTGCATACTTTCCATTTTCTGGGTTCAAGGTAAAGTTACTTCGTTGCCTGACAGGAAAGCAAATCAAAAAACTTATTCGACGTCGCCGGCAATGTATTCGCCCCGTTTTTCTCCGCAGGCCGTTGTCACGTACCAGCCGTGTGCATTCGAGGACGACGAAATTGTATCGTCGCCAGCTGTTGTTCTGTGGTCGCGTCGGTTCGCGTGACGTTCGTTCCTGGTAACGAAGTGTCTCTGGCAAATGTATTCAGCTGCGTTGTCTTCCAGCCACGCGTTCGAATTATTGAACGAAGAACGATGACGTTACCATCGGCGCGGAAAATAGTTGACCGTAACTTTCAACAAATCCTTCCACCCCACGTGACAAGGTTTGACCCCCAAATACAATCAATTATAATTATAAATACAATACAATTTGAAATACAATCAAGTATTTCGAGTATTGTCGCGTTAATCGTGTTCCTCGCTATACGAACGAAACGTCCTTCTAACGTCGCTTTTTCGGAGAGAATCATGGCCCATTGACCCGATTCTCTTCACGTACTCTCCGGTTTTAGTTGAATCAATCGTTGTAACGCTACGAGTAATAAAATGAAAATAACCCCCTCGGACCAATTCTCGAATCACTGAATTCAGCGTACTTGGAATCATTCTTATTTTATGCACTCCGAAATTCGAAACTATTCCAATATAATAGTTGTAATTTCGCTGTCAATGAAAAATGCATGCGACGACAGTTTGTGAATTGCTCGGGAATAGAATCGCTAGTCTCCGTACTTCTAATTATTCATCGAATAATTCTCAGCAATTTATTGAACAACGAATTAGAGGTATATACCAAGGGAAAAATAAGTGTAACGTTTAGATATCTTTGGAACGCAACTCCTTGAACTCTTGTCCAGACGTATTAGACATTTTTTCTAGAGTTGTTAAAGAAAAGAACACCGTTGAAAAACCGTTGGTGTAGTGGAAAGGGTTAAGAATCTAGAAAGAGAAGACGCACCTTGTACTTGCAGTGTGTACACGATTTCGTCGGATCCAAGGGGATTCTTCGCATGACAGGAATAGTTGCCCTCGTGAGTTCTTTGCACGTTCCTCAGTGTCAACATGTGGTCCGGCCCGATATCGGATCTGCCGTGGAAATCCATGATCACATACACACACGAACGTGCATCAACAAAAGCTCAACGGTGCACGCGTTTCACACTTACTTCTGGTGCAACTTTACGTCGCCTCGACGCCATTCCATCGTCGGTCGTGGATTACCAACGGCGAGACAAGCCATATTGACGTCCACCCTCCATGGCACCACGAGCGGTACTCCGAACGATATTATAGCTGCTGGAACTAATTAAAAGTCCAGGTTATCCTTGCTTTTCGTTAAACTTCCACCAGCTATGATCCGTGTTTGAGTTCGCTTTCGAAACTTCCCCCGCCCATGCCCCCCCCCCGGCCAACCATCTCACCTGCATCGACCTCCCGTCTCACGAACGAGAGCTGGGAATTTTTAACGGGTCATTCGCAGAGCGAAAGCCCAGCGCTGATTTCGCGAAACGACTTCAATTATCGACGGAGACCTGGCCCACGATTAAAATGCATAACTTCGAAGTCTACTTGCCGTGGATTAGCAGCTCGACCTCCGGGCGAACTCAAACACGAAGAATTCTAAAGCACGCGTCGATTAAACATCCTATGCATACCGAACGAGTTCACCGAAACGCTAAACACGTTTGCCGGAATTTCTCTCGACTCCCCTGACTATCGAGCCAATAAAACGCACGAGATGCTGCAGAAATTAGAAATCAAGAAAACGAAGCGAGGGGGAATCTCTGAGAGAATCCGTCGAAGAAGTAACACAGGCGCGATTACACGATTTCTCTTGAGATCGGGATCACGAATTTTTCATAAATCTTCTGCTCTGTTCATTGGCCCGATTTCCCAAGCGTTCGCCTATCGTTCGTGGATTCAACTCTTTGGACTCGATTCGATTCCCTCGGGTGAAACAAGCAACAGAAGAAAATGGCAGGCTATATAGATCGAGGGTCTGGTTAGAAACGTTTCTTTCCAGGGACGAAAGTTTCGCGTTTGCCACACGACGGCTTACCAGTATTGCTCAGCTGAAGTTTGATGACCGGAGTGCTAGGTCCTTGCCCCACTTTGGTCGAGGCCGTAACCCAGGCTTCGTAGGATTCGCGCAGCTTCAAACCCGTTGCCTCGTGATGCAGGTTCTGCGCAGGCAGCGAGCTCTTAGTGATCTTCACCTCCTGGCCCTGGTCCAACACCCGAATATAAACGGTGTACTTGGTCAGGACGCCGTTCGGACGTCTTGGCGGCAGCCAGGATATCACTATTGCGTCCTCGTTGCTGGTCACGGCTTTAACGCGCTCCGGCGCATCCGGAACTGGGGGCATAAGAAGTAGCAACGTGATAGCGCGTTCAGGATGCGAAGTCAAAAAAGTGGACAGGGTAGCACGGAACGTTGGCGATAATCGATCGCGTCGAGCTTGGTAGGGTAGCGAGAACGTCTTCTGGAACAGCGTTTCTGTCGTTTCAGAATTTCGGACAGGCTGGATTAAATTGAGCGATGGTATCGCGATTCGAGCAAGATCAAATTTAGGTGGCACAGATGAATGAAGTATGGTGCATTAAGCAACTAATCAGCTGGTGCTATTTTAGTAAGAACAGTCTCTTCTAGAAATAGTTACGGTAGTCACAGTATAATACAGAAAGGTATTCATTCTTTGCAAAGGAAAACGTGAATCGTAAATTGCAGATTTGCTTCTTTTTTTTTTTGAAGTATACCAAATATTTGTTTAGAAACATTTGTACAGGTAGCTTTCCTGTGCCAATTTATCATCTCGCAAGGGACAATCAATTTTGTTTGACGAAACACCTTCTTTGTCGCCGGTCGCACGAACGCAAAAACGAATCAATGTTTGCTATTCAGCGACGAATTTATAATGGACGACGAGTAAATCCGCGGGATCGGGAGGCGGGATTCGCTCGCACGAGTTTCTACCGTTGACAAACTCACCGAGCCAGGCGTTTTCTTTGCGATACACGAAATTTCGATTACGCCCGCTGCTTCGCTACGTTTGGCGATGCGGCCCGACGCGTTATTACAAGCTTCGCGATAACGCGATACAATTATTCCCGACCTATTTTACGAAATTTCGGCAGTGTGTGCAGCTGGATTTAATGGAAAACCAGCTACCGTCGAGTTCCGGAGCGGTAGAGTGCATAACGTTACTTCAAAGGCGCATTAAAGTTGCTGTCATGGACTCTTTTAGTCCCGTTTCTCCGGTCTCGTTAAGCGCCAGACGATTTTCGCAAATTCGCGGCTGCAAGTGGCCTCCTCCGCTGGCAAATTCAAGCGTCACCAGTGTGCACGCAATTCTTCAAATACCTTTGAGAAGTTCCCGTACAAAGTTCACTGCACATTAAGAGGCCACTTGGGCAGGTATTCTCGGAATATCAGATTCAACCGTCGCATATCGTATGTCGAAAATTGGTATGCAAATATACCTTGCAATTCAATCCACGCAGCATTTCCAAGGAACTCATTAATTCTAATACACCCAGTACTATCGTCATTAACGCGAACAATTCCGTTTGCGTTTCGATGAACCTAGTATCCCAATTCTACTCGAATTTCGCGCACGATCATCCACCAATCCTCTCCGGAAGAATTGTGGAGAATTCTCGAGAAATTAAACGACAGAAGCCGCGGACGTCCAGTAGGTATAACCGTAGAGTCGTAGGTTCAGCTAAAATTTAGTGAGACTTCTACGTTTTCTGACCAACTTTTACCAATTATTATAAATGAGATTTGTAATAATTTCCTTAAACTTAAGTTTCTCGAGACATATTGTAATTTATCGAGAATTGAGAAATAAGCAATTATAGAGTTTCTCGAGAAATTCTCGAAAAAGAATCCTCGCGAAGGAACACTAACTGCCCGTCGTAAACCATCGACTGAGCTCGCAACCACCCCTTTACAAACCACCCCGATCCAATGAAGCGTCCCTGCAAAATTTCCTTCCGTTTCCTGACGTTCGCTTATACACCGCAGACGAAGCTCAAAACACGACACCTAAATTCGTGCTTGGGTTACCTGTTTCTTCGGTGGTGCAGGAGACGGGGCTGCTCGTGACACCCTCGCCAGCCCTGGTGTACGCTAGCACCTGTACCGTGTAATTGGTGTAGGGGCTGAGGCCATGAAGCACCGTGCTCAAAGCACGACTGATATTCGTCTCTCTTCCTGTCTGCTGTTCTAGAACGGAGCTGGGCGCTTCGTACAACAACTTGTATCCCTGCACGACCCCGTGAACTCTGTCGGAAGGTGGTGGTTTCCAGGTCACCTGAATGTTCTGGCCATTTAGCGCAGCGCATGCCACGTTTTGCGGCGGAGCGCTCGGAACTGCGTCAGATAATAAAAGCGAAAGTGAATGTTTATTGTAACGAGCGTTACCCTTAGCTTTGCTGTTAGTATTTAAAGAAGAAACTAAATTAGCAGTGGATTTTGTTAGTAGGACGGTCGGGTCGGGGAGAACAAGGGCGTCGATCGTTACCGTGTCTGTGGAAATTCGAGCAGAAGCAGGGGACAAAGTTGTGGGTCTAGTTACCGTACTGGAATGGCTAGGAGTTTTCAGTTTCCAGGGAAAATTCGACGACAGAACAGGGGTGGACTGGTGTCTAGTGGACAGGGGTCTTGATTGAAGAGACGGGCTTCGTTGAATGGCAAAGCGCCGAAGGAGTTAAGTCCTCTGTGTGGAATTTCGAGGCAGAAATTCACTGTCTCGGATTGTTAATTTGCTATTTGAAGACTTTGTACACGTAACACCACAGTGGAACGCGCTATTATCTATTCGGTTAAGGTTTGACGAACGCGTAGACCACAGATCGCGATCTCCCCCCACTGGGTCAAGTATCAAATACGGAAAAGCGGCACAAGCTCGCGTGGCACGCGTGCACAAAGGGGATCCACTATGTTTGTGGTTACCGCGGAACACAAAAGCCTGTTCCTCTTCCGAGGAAGCTCGTTCGATGGCTAGCTGCCTCGAATTCTCTGGCACGAACGAAACGGAAGGGAAAGTGGAACGCGGTCGTCGAACGTTTCCGGTTGCACTCGGTGGGAAGTGTTTGAAAAATGTGTCCTTCTTTGAAATTCGACTGCAGGCAGAATGCTGTTGTTGATTTTCTTTTTGGTCTTTTGTCGAAATAGTTTCTCGGGTGGTTTAAATATGGCACGGCTGTTTCCTCGAGCACCGACGTAGGACACCGCACGATTAAGCGGAACTATTGTTACCACCGGAACGAACCACGGAAATCGCGCGAGACTGCGACGCGTTTCATGTATTGCGGCGGTGCATCACAGGATCGCGTTAAACTTCAATTGAACATGCACCGAAACGTTCTCCGATATTTGTGGAAACATTGGTACGTCCACTGCTGGATATTAGTTAATTATAGCATTCTACGAGGCAACCTGAAATATACGTATTAGGTACGTTCCGAATGTTCGTGCTATTTTGATGCGTACAATTGTGGTTGGTATTGTTCGCTTTATATTTTTTCGAGTGGACGAGAGGCAGTTCCGGTACTAATAAAAATCCGAGAATTTCGTGCCGCAATAATTAATTTATGAAAGAGGACACAAATTGTAAGGAATATTCTCAGTTTGGGCGTTTTTTTCGACGCACTCGTTCCTCATTCATTCACCACGCGGGGCGAAACACCAAACAAGTCCGCTTGAAATATTCTCGCCGTTTCGCGAAATGAAAACAAATGGTCCCGCGGAAATTTCCCCTGCGCCATGGGAGGCATCGCGCGACAGAAGTAGCTTTCGCGACTGTCGTGAACTTAATCGTTCCAAACGAGATGCCCCGTTTTTATCCTCGATTCGCCGTGGCGAGGCTCAACAAGTTAGAACAACAGGTAATTTGAGTAAAAAACGAAAAAGTGGCGCAAGTTAACGAGCCTCGCCATGCAAGATACGCCACACATGCAGGACCCTTTTTTAACGTCATCTCGCGTTATTGCACCCAGCCCGGTGTAAACTGCTGCCGTGGAAGTTAATTTCACTATTTCGTGCTTGCGTACGAAACGCTGCTCTCATCAGAGCTCGGGGACACGCCATGTCCTCCTCTATATTAATCCGCAAATTGTTGTAGTCTCTGGTTATCCTTTGTCGTACTTTGCCGCGACAAGGGGACGTAGTATTTTGAAGGAATACTTTAAATTATCTCTCGTCGTTTAGTTTCCCCGTTGTTCCACCTTGCGTGCGCGCTTTATTGCGAGAACAGTGGAGATTGTTAAAGCGGAGAATCATTGTCTTACGGACAATGAAATTAAACTCAGTCGAGCGTAATGGAAAAAAAGATTGGACGTAAAATAGCTTCCACTGTTACTTCGATCAAATCTAAACTTAAGAGTACGAGACATAAACGAAAAATTAAAAAGAATAAATATCCTTGACATCGTTCGCTCACCGTCTTCGAGAGTCTGCACCGTCACCGGATCAGATCCTGGACCGTCGCCTTTATTATTGAACGCCTTCACCACCACGCTATACTTGGTGTACTTTCGCAGGCCGGTTAGGGTATAATTGTACGATCCGTCCCCGTTTCCCGTGATTCCAACTCTGCTGATGTTCACCGATTGATCATTCCCTCTGAAATAAAGCCACGGTCGATGTTCCTCGGGGCGGAAAGATAAAGCACGAGAAGGAACGCGCGGAACTCGACGATACTTAAAGCAATCCCGTGGAAACTGGAGCGAAAAATGGTCCTCCGATTTCCACGAACTTCCTCCGATAACGGTACGTATCTTCGGCCGATATGAAATTCCCTTTTCCCGTTTTCGAAGAAACATTCGAATGGTCGAACGATCGACGCGTCGCGTTCCCGACGCCGCCTAACGAACCGACGAGCTTCTTTGCGGATTATAATCGAGAATCTCGGGCATTCCAAAGAAAGACCTCGCGAGAGACTTCCAGGAATTCTATCGTTTAGCATTCGAGATGGTTAACGATGAATTTCATTTGAATCCCCCTTGTCGTTTCCACGGAAGCTTATTAAAGTTTCGAGAAAGTTTCTCTCGGAAAGCATCCATCTCGGAAAATTTATTATATTCCAAATTAACTTCCACCGAGACACGAGTTTATAATAATAAGTACGACGAAGAAGATTGCAATAAATTGGACGACTGGAAAAGTCGCGAGCAACGACTGCTCGGCGAAACATTTGCAACGGGGATTCGAGAACAATGCACGACGATTATCCGCGGTGTTAAAAAAGAGAGTCGATCGGCGACTCATCGTCGATAGGATCGCCATTCTAATCGGCAAAGATTCGAGACCCCTGCGAAACGAGCTACCCCTTCTCGTGGATAAATTCTACGATCCCAAAGTGTGCTAGGAACTATTCTAAACAGCCGTAAGCGTATAACGATACCCGAGATTGGCGTAGCTGATGGTGTATCCGAGAAGTTCACCATTCCAGAGGGATCGATCCGGTGGTTGCCAGGTGACCTTCACTTGCTGTGGTCCTAAGGGCTCCGCTATTACGTGTCTGGGTGGTCCACTGGGAATTTCCCCGTCGGTTTGGGCCTGTTGTTGTTGTTGTTTTTCATCGTCGTGGTTGTTGTACGGTCGAAGGGAGACGAGGAACCCAGTGGAAAGAGAGACGATGAGTTAATTAAAGAAACGCCGTGCATGCTCGAATGAAACGGACAGATGAATACGCGATACAATGAATATTTTTATTTGTGAAATTCTGAAACATTTGATACTGACATGAAGGATGTCGCTTGGCGCCGATGTTCCAAGGTGATTTTCCGCAAGCACCCGAAAGTGGTAGGATGTTGCCGGTTTTAGGGGCGACACCAGCGCGACCGTGTTGTCCCCTGCCACCATCTTCTGCGTGTTGTGCTCATGCCACACGTCTTTCCAGCAAAAGGCAACGACAACGCTTAAGAGGGCTTGTGCATCGTGTGGTCGCTATGTTACGCGGCGGATTTACGGCACGCCGTTTACACGCGTCACACGAAACCTTCGGGACCGTCCGTCTTGCGAGAAGACAGCTACTGTGCCAACTTTGCGCGCTGATAAGTTGGCGAATGATGCGCCATTTGTGGTTCGGTTTTAAGATTGAAACGCTTTCGTGGCTTACAGAAGGATTCGATTGAAAATCAAAAAAGATGAAATTGAAAAGAGATGAAAGCTCCTGTTAAATGTTTATAAAACTTGGTAAAAATTCAAACATCCGCTGTAATATGAATTGAAATAACGTGTACAAACTTCCTGCGGTGGAGCAGAATATTTTTCCACCTAAGAGGAAACTTGTTTCTGCTGCGGAGAACTTTTCAAAAGATACCTTAGTGTTCCTGACTATTATAGATTCCGTTGCAACCTTGCTCAAACAATTTCACGTTTAAGGAGTGTTTTAATTTGATCGAAAGCAAAGATCTTTTCTCAATTAGAAAACCTAGCTCATTTTTATCAAGAGCGGGCACAGTAGCAGTAATCCGCCCGGAGCAGTTGTAGAATTGAACGTGCGAACGGGCAGGCGGTTCGTGGTCGACGAGAAGTGCAAAGTTCACGAAAGTATCATCGAACGACTTCTGTTCCGAAACCAGTTGATCTACCATGCGCTGCAACTTTATATCTCTTCAATCTATGTCTCTCCAATACGCCCGTGGATATTCGTCGAAAATTCACTTTCTACCAAATCGTCTATTTTTAATTTCAATCGGCAACACCAGGCACGAGAAAAAAAAAACGAAAACCAATGAACCGTTTCGTCGTCGGTGAATCGAAGAACAAGCGTGTTCGCACGATCGATCCCAGAGTCAATAGAGGCAAGAAGAAATCCCGTGGCGACGGTGATAGCGAATTCCCGACTCGGTGCTTGCCCTGAAAACGTGTTTCACGCGCGTTCACACCACGACAGGCCGCTGCCCTTCCATGTGTTAAGTTCGATAATTTAGCGGCGCCCAGGCGATTCGAGTCGATTAGGCGTAAATGAGGACATCCGAAGTTAACGAGGGACCGGATGGATCCTGAGGGCGAGTGGGGTAGGGTGCTAAGGGGTGGTGGCACGGTCCCTTTCAAAGAGAACTTTCCACCAACGGAGAAAATAAAGGCAAGAGACGGAGAGAAGAGAAGAAGCCCAGCGTCGAGCCGCCTTCGTGGCGAACTTCGACTTCCTTGCTGTGGCACGCTTTCATGAAAACCGAGACCCGCCGCTCGATATAACACCCTTGCGACCGAGCCTGGTTGCCCGTGCTTGAAAAAACGGGTCATTCCGCGGGCCGTAATTAAATGTCGTCGAATAACTGTCGAACACAACGAAACAGCTCGTTCCCCTCTTGGACCAAGACGAGTCGACGTTTCTGTCGACAATGCGTTTGATTCGACGAAACTCGGGGGAACGACGGCTTTCACGAAAATTAAAAAACTTTCGTCCACCGACGGCGGACTGGAGGGGAGATCTTGAGCTAAGGGAGACTTGGGGCGTAATTTTTACCATTAAAATGTAAAAACCAAATGGAGCGTGAATTAGCTTGCTGCGCAAGGATTCGGTACGATGGTTTATTATTTCGATGGGTAGATACTTCGAGGAATTGGATCGATGGGAAAGTTCGAAAGTCCAGCTTGCAGCAGGTTCAATCAGCGACGAATCAACGAGAAAGAAACCATGATGCGCGTGGACGATTTCCAGCTGGATTGATTGTATATTGTTTGCCGTATTGCGATATAATTTCATTTCGCGCGATTGCCTCCGCAGCCGAGCTGTCGGGTATTGATCAAACTTGAGATCGAGCCTGACAGTTCAATAATGGCGTCTTAATGTGGCACCGTCGAGACATTATGAGTGAAACTCCTTCCTACGGACGGTCCGTAATGAAACGGCGATTGTGCCGTTGGATGGGGAGCAATTAAAATATATAGGCTCGCCAGCGAAAGTTCGTGTAAACAAAAGAAGGTCGAAATGAAAACTGTCGCGGCTGTAATGAAGTTCTCCGTCTCTCGTGCGTGATGTATTAAAGAAAAAGAATCGAACGGTTTTGTGGAACGTCGCCGCGAATTTATCCAAGGATAGCTTGAGGGAAAGTTTCCCAGGAACGATTGTATCTCGCCTTCGCGACATTTTTTCAAATAAAAAACATCTGCAAGAGAAATCGACTTTCCTGAAGTCCGCGGGGAAAAACTCTGGGCTATTTTAAATTTCGCAGCTCGTCGACGGGCGTTCCCGTTTGAATTTCGGTGACCATTGGGAAACGTTTAAAAACGAAACTGTGCGCACGAAGAAAGCAGGGCACGTTGCGAATAATGAAGATTTTCTGCAAGATGTGAAGAATGAATAACGTCTGGCACACACCGTACGGAAATCGTTACGAGCGAGTCGAACGACAGGGGGTGAGAGTCGAGGTGTACCAAGACAGATCTCGGTGGTACGATGGATAACATCTTCGCGAGTGAAGAGCTCGCTATTTGAATTCCAAAGGAGTTCTCGAAGAGTCTTTTTCCTCGCGTGGATGTTACAGCAATAAATCACCTGTCTGTAGAGGGCTTCCGCTATCTGTGGCTGGTCTAAGAAGTGGACTGGGATCCCAAGGATCGATGCCGTGGACTTCTTTCATCCTACGAAATTAGTGCACGTCTTAGCATAAGACTTTTTTTCAACATTAATCCGAATCGCTTTTAAATAGACAGCGATGGAGACTTGCAGAAAGGAGGGACACTATGGTGCACGAAAGGACTCGCTGTTTTTGGTATTACAGTCACAAATGACAGACAACTCTAATATATCCAGCAGCGTTGGTACTTTTCTTTCTTTGAGGTATCAGTTTTCATTTTGCCTCGCAGCACGTAGGTGCTGGGGGAGGGAGCATTGTTCGTCAAAAGAACATCTAACTACGCCTCCGCTACCTGTCACTTTAATGCTTGTGTAAAGTAATAGCGACAGGTTCATATGAGAAAACTCAGGGAATCGCCTAGGGTTGTAATTGAAACCTCTAACGAGACTCTGCTTCAATAGTCTACCGACAGTGGCAAAAAGAAGCAAAACAACGTGGTGTGAACGTGACCCGAAACATTGAATGCACTATGAGTATGCGAGTCTAGTGATAGAAGTGATTCTAGCGTTCTCTACGTAACGTGAAACCCAACCCATTATCAATTCCGAATCCCACGGATCCCACCCACTCGCGTCATCGATATGCCTATTTGACCACGATGAATCGAAGTCACGACGTACACGATACACGCTTCCGAGACGCGCATCTCTGTCTCGAGGCCAGCTGCATCCTCGCAGCAAGCTTATTGTATACCCAGTGACCTGCTGATTTCCATTTCATCGAACGGAGCCGTACAACTGACGAACGTCGTAACGAGGTCGATGCTCAAATTCTAATCAATCTCCATTAACCAAATACGAACGACATTCGAATCCCAGCAATGGGAACAAAGATTTAACAAACTTTCCGTGGGCAAGCTTCCGCGATGCGTCGTTCCAAGCGATGTCTGATGGACAGGAATCATTGTCGATCGATAATCACGCGCGTCAACCGATACATCGTAGCGAGAGTGTACTGAACGGCGTACAAAGCTACTCGACCAACCTACCCTGTGCCTCCTTGTACTGCACGATGTAGTTGGTTATGGGAGAGCTAGCGTGCGCTGGATCCTGCTCACTGGACGGCGACGACCAGGCCAACAGCAACGATCTACTGCCTTGCTCGGCAATGTGTAAATTTCGGGGAAAATTCGGTGGCTCCTGGACCAGCAAGTTTATGGTGGCCATGGCATGGCCGTAAGCGTTCGTCGCCACGCACATGTAGTCCCCACGGTCTATGTGGTTCGCTTGGATGATACGCAGCTCCGAGATCACGCGACCTGACACCTTTTGGTTGTCTATCGTGTACCTGTGGGACCAGAGGGAGAGTCTAGTCTTTGTCAAAGTTCATGCGGTAGAAATAGAGAGCAACGGTGGGCTATGATCAATAGAAAGAGATTCGCCGTGTATTTCGCTCCACTCTTTTTTTTCTAATCTTTCGATCGAAAATCTGCCAGATTTAATATACACTCGGGGAGGCCAAATGGCTGAAAATTATCGATGAACTATGGACATGCGGCGATCGAGAAAATTTACGCGAGGGAAAGTTAACGGGGACGCAACAAGGGATGAGTGGAATAATTCCGTAATGAGGAGCACGGAGCTGAGTGAGCTGTTGGGAAAATGTTCCGTAGAAACTCCCCAACTATGACGCTCAGTCACACGCTCCGCGGAGTGGAACTGACGTAGTATGCAAGCTGCATCCCTCGAGAAAACCAGCTGGCATTAAAGGTTCGATCTAATACTTAGTACGATCGAAATTTTATAGAGGCGTTCTATTTGTCAAAGCAAGGTTCCCCTTTGAAGTGGGGACACTTGACGCGTTAATCAGCCAGACTGTCCCCACCGACTGGGATTGTAATTAAGCCGTTGTCTTGTCAATCGATGGGACATCGAAACGTCACTCTCATCGATCGCTGGGCAGCTAAGCAGGGACAGCTAAACAGAAGGGACGGTGGTTGATTAATTTCGATACAAACCTAACATCGTAGTTGGGATCGATTCTGCTGTCACGTGCACGCCAGCTGAGATCAAGAGGAGCATCTCCTTCGGCCTCGCAACGCAACGTAACGCTCTCTCCTCGTCGTACAGACTCCTGCAGCGTTTTCACCGATACCTGGGGGCCCGCTGTTTGAGGAATCGTGGATTAATTTCTGTCTGCTAATTCTTGCTCGAGGGGAACGCCGCGTAGAGAACGGTGCAGCTCGAGTGACGGACTTTCGCGAAAGTTTCACGGCTGCTTTAGTTGCCTCTAGTTTTCCTTGCAATTATGGCATTGTAGTTCACGCAATTAGGCTCGAATCTCGAGGATAACTGGCAGGGCGATTGATGCGTTTAAAATATCATTGCGCTCGAAGAAGCGCAAAACTAGAAATACTACTATTACAATCCCGTTAACAAAACGAGATACACTTAAAAAAAGAGAATAAAATTGATATGGCATTATAATCAATTTAAGCAGCGCGATGAATAAGTCGATTGAAACGTATCGAACGTGGTTGGTGGTAAAAGGTGTGCTTTCAGGGAAAGCAGACCGTAACGGCACCGCATCCATGCAGCGTTCCACTCTATGCAATAGGAATGGTGCGGCTTCTGGTAGAGAAATTCGGCCACGAAACGAAGAATTCCGGAGCAGCAGCTGGTCGTGGCCGGAATCCCAAGTTCGCGAGCTGACACAGATACAGCCGCTTGTAACTCGGTGTTGCGTGAATATTTTACCGTGAACTGTTAGTCGAATGAGCTTGCTAAGGCCGGGCCCAATGCCGTTGCTCGCCTGGCATAGATAGAAGCCGGCATGATCTCTGGATACCCGTGGGATCACCAAGGACCCGTTGCCGGCAACCCCTGCTCCTTCTGTGCCGCTGTATCCCAGCTCTCTGTAGTCGCCCGGTGTATCACCTAAATGTTCCAGGGGACAAGCTATCACACGTCTAAAGTGACTACGTTCTGGTTACTATTCGCTCTTAGGCTCAAAGGCATTGCAATTTTTTTATAGCTTCGATGCATTCAACTGATTATCCAAAAGCTAAAATTCGTAAGAATTTTTCGTTTCACGTAAAGTTCGATGCGAAATCGTCTGTAGATAAAATCGCCCTTTCGAAAAGAAAATATTATACAATTCTGAGATTCGTTGCCACACATTCGATTCTTCGATTCTACATTCTTCGATTTGACAAATTGGGAGCTGTCTACCGGTAGAAATCTCACGTAGCACGCGAGATACGCGTTTACGACGTTACAGGATTTTTCGCCGAGTATCAGAATATCGGTGAAAATTCATAGCGTCGCGTCGTCGCGTTCCCTTTCCTCGACGGAGGGGAACGTTACGGTGACGGCAGATCAACATCATCCGACGTTCTTTCCGATACAATAAACACCAGAAAACGGGTAAATGTCCAAAGAAGAGTCGGTGTTGCTTGAAAAGATACAGCGTTTTCTGGAACGCTGCAAAGTACTTCGCGAAATCTAGTGTTCGATTTCTCGCAAAGATAGACGATATGATTACTGGACCTTTGAAAATTCTCGATCGTAAAACTCTCTTGAAAATCGTTTAATTAATACTTCCGTTCGGTTCAATTTAAAATGCAGTCCTCCCGTAACGAATGAACCCAACTTCCCCGAAATTGAAGTAGTCCAATGGAGAACACAGTAGCTGAAACTGGATGGATCGTGGCCGACGAAGAGGGGAAGGCATTTCATTCTCGAGCGGTGCAATATAATGTTCACGAGCAGCGAACCGGCGAAACTAATTGTACTACCGCTTCATCGACCAGAGGGCTTATTTCAGATTGAACGAGACCGTTGAAAACCAGATGATCAGCGAAATTTCTGATGGATCTGTTCGCCAAACCCTGACAGCCCCGAGTTAAATGCGCCCGGGAGTTGTAACTTGATGAAAACGGGGATCGATCGGATTCGTGCGAAAGTCATTCCAGTTATTGAACTCTTTGGAGCGAAATGGGATAAGATTGAAAGAAGAAGTATCAAGAATTTCATTCTGTTCTGTCGTAAAGTTACTGGTGACTGCTTAATAATACCCAAGGGGCAAAGGGGTGTTTCGAGTCACAACATCTTTGGAATAAGCTGCTGGAATTTTAAATTTGCACCTATGAGTTGACTGCTTCACTTTTTCTCTATTCAATTTTATGTTATGCCAAGTTTACTCAAAGCAACTTATATGTTTCCAGAATAACTACCATTACATTTTACAGAATCCTCTCTGATATTCAACCATAGAATTTCACGTTCGTCTGTCACTGTCAAAAAGGATCCAAGCCTGTTCATCTTGCCAATTAAACGAAACTGCGGTGGAAAATCCGCCCTCTATTCATCAGATCTATCAAGCTTATGAAGGAATATATTCGAAAAGAGCGAAAAATAGAGCCGCCAATAAGGATCAACATCGATGGTTCACGAGCACGGGTACACATAAGTTTGACGCAGTCGAGTTTCCCGCAAAAGCAGACGTGCCTTCAAAGTGGAAACCTGGAATTCCGCTTATTAAGCGGCATCAGCTCGGGACAGGAAATAATGTTCAACTTAAAAGCCGACTGACGTTCTGTCCATGTGTGCGAAGCCCGATTCACACGTTACGAATTCCTTTACGTTGGGAAAATACTTTGCAGCGGAATAGACTACCATAAGTCAGACAGCTTCAGTAGTAAAGAACCCGCGATATGAGCGAATATAGGAGTTTTGATATAAACGATAGTACGAATCAACTTTCATGCTGAGAAATATTCCGAGCGACTGGAGACTTTACAATACAAGCAATTCGCGACGCTACAACATTTCACATTGAACCCCTTTGAAATTTCAAACAACGATAATAACAATGATAATGCTTTGCTTCTTTGCATTGGAGAAGAAAGACTTCCATGATCGTAATATTTTATCAAACATACAGAACATTGCAAGGTCCACATGGCAAGATGGTAAGCATTTTTTCAGAATTCGCAACCTCTAGACGGACGCAGTTGGAACCTTGGGTTTTAAGGAGTCATGACTTACCAATCGATTGCTTCCAAGTCACCGTAGGAATAGGGAATCCTTCAGCCTGACAGGCAATGGAGACACCGTGACTTACAACGGCATTCTGGTCGACAGGTTCCACCGTCCACCGTGGTGGCACTAAAAATACGATCCAGTTGACTTAAATTCTTCTAAATCGCCGGTTCGTTTAGAACCAGCGCTACGTCGCCGTGACCCGACCCCACGGCCGATCCTCGTCGATTGACACGCTGTCACTTCCTTTGCGGTGACTAGTATCGTCTCGTCGCGATTTTTCGATTGCACATTGTATTCGCAAGTGGTTTGTTCAAAGGCTTATCGTGTTATCTAGATCGCAAGCAACGCGGCTATTTGCTAGCACTGTTTGGTATCGATGGAACCAATAGAACAACGATCGGTTTACCTGGCACGTGACTGATGTAAGTTTGTTTGGAGGATTTAGGAATCGAGAAGCAAACGCTGCTATTGTAGGGTGTCTGTTTTCTTTTCAATTTTCCATTTCCATGCGGACAATCTGTGTAGCTGTAAATAGACTGAAATTATAAAAGTGAATCTGTTGAATTTCAACAATTGCGAAGTAAAGAAAAATTAAACTAATTGAATTACCAAAGACCAGAACTTTTTCAAGTAAAATTTTCGACTAACTTGCCTCTCCGGAAGCAAATTATAATTGGCTCGAGCTTTCGAACCGAATATGGAATCACTCAGTGCAGAACACGTGCCAGAAAGATCAATCACCAACTCTTCAGTAGTTGAAAGCGAAAAAAAATGATTCTTTGTTCGTCTAATTAGGCATTGTTCCCGTTCAATACTGGCGGCACGGTGTAGGAGGATCATCAAACGAAGAGACGGTCGTCGACGAGAATCGTCGATCAGGGCGTATCTATTGACTACTTTGTCTTTGCTGTCGTGTGTTACTGTTTGTACTCGCGCACTCGTGTCATTAAACGCATGCATTTACAACGGGTTTCGATGTTGCTGCATACTTACGCATCGCTAAGAGAGTGAATAACAACGTGTGCGTCGACAAAACCGATGGTGTCTGTGTTTGGATTACTTGAATTGACGATGTCGTATTTAGAGGGGTAAGATGTTTACTCATTCGTTATCTCAATCAGGGGAGCTAATTTTCAGGAATAAACTCGAGCAATGATTGAACAGTACAACATAAATGTTAATGAACGAAATGGAATAATAGAAAGAAATGAGAAAATCGTGCGTCTGTAATTTTTAAACGAAAACGTGCTACTCCGAAGAAACAGAAGGTGCGTGGAAAAATTAACAATCTTCCGAGTGCAGGAGTAATAGAAATTGAAAATATATTGGGCTCCAGAAAAGAAATAGAACTCGTTAATCAATGTCGCTAAATAAAGAAGGAAACATTCCCTGGAAATATTGTATTGGGAAAAGTATACCTTAACAGGGGAATGGGGGTGTTTGGTAAATTGTTTCATGCAAGATTAGTTTTAGTTGAAAAATATAAAAACACGTCAGGCATCATTCCAAGTAAAAAAGAGGTAGATATATAATGTAATAATGATTGGTTTAAAGAACAACGTACAGACAACGCAAACGGTACCTATCACAAAATTACGTTACTTGTAAGTCAGTGTACAATGAAGAAACACGCAGAAAACTTCGAGGCACACAGTAAATAATGTAAACGTTACTCTCAACATTCTTTCCATCGTCATTCCAAGTTGCTTGTATGTATATAGAGATACAATATAAAGGTAGGCGATAAATCGTACGAGAAAACGTACCGAACCAGTAAACGTTAACTACGCGAACGCATGCTTTTACATCTGTCACAGACATTTTGTTGCATTACACGAGCACAATATAATTAGTTTCTCTCGGTATAGGAAACCGCTACCAAAAATACAAATCAGGAATAACAAAAGATAAGAAAAAAGGAACAAAAACGGGTTACAACTCTACGCAATGAATACGCGTGGAACGTGAAAAACAAAAAAAACAAATAGGAAAACGACGGCAGAAAAGAAGAAGAGAAAAATTTATTGGTTCGCAACAAGAAACGGCCGAACAACCAAACGTGTTCTAATTCTAATTGGAAACCAGCACGCTGAACTTTCGAGATCTACAATCGAACTCCTTACAAATGCTGATGATCGTGAAGGATGTACAAATATTAATGAAACAACGAGAAAAGAAAGTAATAACAACAATCAAGGAACTTTCGTTCTCATTTCTATTTTCAGCATCTTTCTTTCTTTATGCATTTAGTTATTTATCTTTTTTCACTTCGTTCCTCCTCTTTTTGCCTTACCGACTCGTCGACGGATTAACTTGGGCGTTGCTTTAACTGTCGCTCGGGCGAAACGTTCTCTTCCGGTATAATTGCACGTAGGAAAAAAATTCGTGTCCCCGAATCCGCTCCCGCTGCGATTAACCGGCGCTTGTCAATTAGCATGCATTAAAAATGAAGGAAAGGGAGAGATAGAGATAGAGACAGAGAAAAAAAAAAGAGACGTGAACCGTACGACGTAAGCCTGCGTCCCTAGAAAAATATTCGTTCGTTTTCTGTGCTGCGTGAGGAAAATCCTGGACTTCCGGCTTGTGTGCTATGGCCAATCGGATCGTGTCTTATAATATACATTGATATATATATATATATACAATATATATATTTTCTGTCCTCCTCCAAAAAAACTTTTACACGCGCAAGTGCTGTCGCCGCGAGGAAGATTGGAGTACCTGTGTCGTGTCAGCGTTACGTGAAACCGAAACGTTATGCAAAATTGAACCCCTTCGTTCGTAAAAGGAAACTCCTCGATGGGTATACGCTTCCGATCGGACACCTCACCCCGACTTCGAGTCAACTTCATTCGAAATCACTATGCGGACCACTATGCGGACCTCCCGGCATTTGAGGAAATTGTCTTCGACGAACCCGCTAACCCGAATACGAATACCTGGTGTCGAGTCTTCTGGAGATACGGATAACTGGCATAGTTGGAATCGTTCGGTTCACCGGAACAATGCCATTGGAACGATTGTTTCAAACGGTTCGACCGTTTCTTTTTTTTTTGATCCGCTTCACGCTCTCCGCAATATCTTTACCGAAGATGTCCGGTATTCTCCTTATAGAACATTATATTCTTCTTACTTTTATCTTTCGTTCTTTTTCTTTCTCGAAATATGTCGATGACAAAAGACGAGGCTTGTTCATAGAACAGAAACGAAATTCTAAATAGGGAAAGATTCGAGCACGATCGTGAACCTGTTGCGGCAAAACAAACGCGACAGGAGTAAGATAGCAGTGGTTGATGAACGCCCGGCGGACCTAAAAGCGCATTTACTATCGTTCGTGGTACGCCAAGCAAACATTACCGAAATCTCGGCTGTGCACGCCGCTATTTTCCGGGGACACGTTTCCGTGAACAGCCCCAGGGAAATTCGTTTCGTATTCCGGCCGCGTATTGTCGGCCGAAACGTGAAACTTTGAATCGAAATCGCTCGACGAGACTACGGGGAGAGCTCGACACTTAATTACTCGCGGATGCCGGACTGCGGCGTGGTTTATGAAAAGGACGAGTAAATGTTTTCGAACAATGAGCTTAAATAGACTTACGGAGAGATTGAACGAACTCGAAGAACGCAGAACTTTCCACAATCTTTGCGGTCAACGTAAATGTTAGTCTTCGAAAGAGTCACCGAGATTAATTAGCCCGTAGAGAACCTTGGAATTAGGGCTCGTGAAATGAGTAATTGAGTGAAATATGATTCAATGGAGAAGATTGGGCGTTTCGGTATTATTCAGTTGGCGAATTATGCTACGCAAGAATGAGCTACTTGCCAAGTAACCTGGTAACAAGTTGAAGGGAAACAGTAAGCTCTGCAAGTTTAAACACTTGCAAATTCTTGGTGTTCGCGTTGCGGGAATGCCAGGAATCGTTTATACGTACATCCAGCGGAACACGCTCATCTCTTGCGACGACTACCGAACGACGATCGCGACCGTCGTTTTATACACATTAGGACACGTGTGTCCGATAACGGAGCTAACGCGCGCGTTTATCTGAACGTGTCGTCGTTTCCGTTTCAGCTGCTCCGCCAGCGACTGGCCAGACATTGTTCACATCCGCATCGCGCTGCCAGATATACTGAAACTACACGCTGCACAACCAGTCACCGCTTTATATAACACTGGTGGAAACAAATGTGGAAAGTCAGGTGTTTCTTATCGTCCACGAAGGAAGTCTGCTCGGCAGATTGCAAGCTGCCGTGGCTATTGTTACTCTTATCATTTCGAAGGTTTCGCTGATCGGCGAAAATCTAGCACCCTATTTTCTACTCGATTGGCCCCTATTTCGACCAGCCACCTCTCTCTCGAGGACGTTAAATTCGCCTGACGCGAAAACTTTCGGTCGTGAGCGAGTTTCGCGATTGCCGTCGAGTCGCTATTGCGCCCTGCACGATTTCGATTAAGCCGTGAAATAATTCACCGTGAGCTTTCTGTTCCCGCGAGTTTCGAACTAACAATGGATTGTCACTGTACGTATCGTTGCTATAATGTTTGAATGGTAGGTACGTGATTGTACAAGAATTACCATATAGAAAAGACCACCTATATAGACTCTCTGTAACGTCAAGCTCATTGCACTGTAACTATTTAATTTACGATCCTTTATTTTACGACGCAATCAGCCGCAGTGACTGTTGTTTAAAAGCTCTTCCAATGGTGTTGTAACCCGTCGATAACAGCGTTCGGGAGACTCTAAAAAGTCGGGGATTTAGCGAGAAACGGTCCACGTTCCTCGACGATCGATGAACCTCGGAGACACGAGTGAAGCGTGTGAAATTTTGTTGAAGATCGCTCGAAGATGGCTGGTTCCGCGGTTCCCGCCATCGAATTTATTTTGCAACTAATGGTCTACAATTCGTGACGCTGTTCCACCGACGCATTGTATTTTCGAAGGTCAGAATGGATAGGCGGAGACTGGGAAAATAGTTCGTTAGCGGGATAAAACAGTGGCGGTGTTATTTCAGGCGTGTAGGACAAACGCGCAACGTTGGAGCCGTTGTCGAAAAAACGATATCGAAATCACGACGCGGGCGCGCGTTTTCACAGACGCATTGATTCGCCGGTTATAACGCGGATAACTCGAATTTACGGTAGTTTTCATGCGCGTTTCGCTACCCGACACCGGTCGGCTCTTATTGTTAGTGAATATGAATGGAAGGGAAGAATATTCTGTTTCGCCGCGGCGTGACACGCTCTTAATACGCTTCGCACTAGGCGAGCGGTTTGAAATATAAGAGGATACGCGCGACGGTTTCTTGCAAAGTTCTTCTGGCCACTATTTTCGTCATGCACGGTTGATTGTGGGCAGATAAAACGTAATAGAATTTACGCAGCTGACAATTAAAAAGCAATCACTGAAACCTAAAATAAATAGTAGGCAATACTTGTGTGCCATTTTTATAGCCCTCATCGATATCCTTTCTATTCCTGCAATATATTGTGCATAATCGTATATATTGCGACCTTGCTTCTTCCACATGCTACCTTCCATAAATATTCCGCAATTTAATCATTGCCCCACGAGAAAGTTTGCCGTCGTAAAGGGAAGAATGGCAGGCTTCTCGTCCGATCTCCCGAAACTGCTCCCCATTCATAGGAAGATAGAAAGTGATTTAGATTCGATCGTGGCCGAGAAATGGGTGTCGGCGACTTTCGAAATCGCCGAACGACTCGGGAACTTCTTGAAAAGTCGCATTACCGTACCACCCGGAAACTCGAAACTAATTTGCCTGTGCCGTATTCCCGCGAGATCCCCGTCCCGGCTGCCAGCAAACTTCCGCCTGGGGAAAACTAGGCTTGCAATGCCGTTTGGAGAAATGGGCGGGAGAGAAACGTGAGACGTCGTTGGAGAAAACGAGCACGGGACTCGGGAACGTGCTCGCGTTAAAAAAAACGCGCTCGAAAGGCCGAGAGACTCGGTGCATGCACAGGACAACCCTATGGCATAAGCCGGGAGGGGTGTAATTGCAAACCAACAGCCGGTGTCCTCAGAAAAACGGGGGCCATCTGCCAGCCGGTCCCTGCTATTTACTTTTAAGGGAATGCTTGGTAAGTTGGAGGCGCAGAGGCGGTTTCCACCTTGAAATAGAGTTCTCGTCGTCTCCACGCGGTCACGTGGTGGGGTAACTAGTGAAAAAAAACTTCCAGGAACGTCGCATCTTTTGAATATTTTAGGTTCTGGCGAATTCGGTGGGAAAATGGGAGATCTGGGCGGCGTGAAAATTCCATCCTGGAGACAGGGAGAAAGGAATGTGCGACAGTGAGAGCGTGCCGAGATAGGGCGAAGGTAGCGTCATCGAGGATACCGAAAAAACGACACCCGAGTCGATCCCGTGCGAAGACACCGCGGTACTCCAATCCTTCCTCACAGGCAGTTCGATCTCTGCGCCGTAATATGTATGTATATACAGACGCATATATAGTATATACACACACACGCAGAAAGAAATATACAGAGACAGGTATATCTGACTGGCACACGGTTTATGTACACAGGTATTTAATGCTACCATATGTCGATTTTTGTTGTCGCTCGTTTGGGACACCAACCAGCAACAGAGAGGCTGGTCGAGTATTCGGCCAGGCCAGCGACGTTGCTGATCTGGCACGTGTAGTTCCCGCTGTGCTTAGCGCTGACGTTATTTATCGTCAGGATGCTGGAAAACGGCGGATAGTCGCTTATCTGTATGTTGTTGCCCGTCTGGACGACGGCCGCGATGGATCCGCCCGACGACGACACCGAGGACGACGCCGACGCACCGTCACCCGGCCTGACCTGAATCGGTTTGTCGTCCATCAACCACGTGATGTTGAACGGCTGGTCACCCTGGCTCGTGGTACACATTAGCTGTGTCCTCATCCCCTCCGTCACACCGTTCTCGAAATAAAACGGCGAGATCCGCGGTGGAACTATAAATGTGACGTGTGATAATAGTATGTACCTGCGTGCCGGCACTAACCGTTCTCCTATACGCGTGTGTCGACCAGAGGCGACACTCTCGTCTTCGTTTGCCTTTCTTTATTATTTTTTCATTCCCTTCTTTTTATTATTTTTTCTTTTTTTGCATTTTATTTTCTGGAAAGGGTACTTCGGGGATGGGAAGTGGCGGGGTGAAAGTGGCGAAACATTATTGCGAACGCATCGCAAGGAAACGAACAGTATCGTTGAGTGGTGAGGCTTAGCTGCTTCTCTGTCAAACAGTGAAAATTTGCGACAGATAATAATGTCGTTGATTCACGATGAAATAAAACGGCGGGCGGTATAATTCCATCGAAATGGCAGAAACTTTGTGAAATTGGAGATAAGCGGGCCGGTGAAACGGAATTAATAGCGGTATGGGCAACGCGTCGAAAACAACGTAGAGTTAATAAATCTTCTTCCTGTACGACTGAAATTAACATTAAAACGCAAACGGCGAATGTTCGGGGTTTAATCCGTTCTATGCTAGCAAACGGAGTGCAATTAATGTTTCTCTCGGTGGTAATGGCAACCAAAAACGATCTACAAAAAGAACAATCCACTCATCCTCTGTTGTATCACCGTTCACATTCACGTAGCTTTTCCGCAAATCTCTATCGTCTGTTCGCAATTTCGTCCCAGCCCAGCTTCGTCTTTTTTATCGCTCGTGATCTCATCGCGAAACGAACCTAGCAGATCACGAGGTGTGAAATTCCGGAACGCGTTGCTTGATTAAATCCGTACGATTCTCCCGATACCGATACTGCACCGCCCCGTTCTGTATTAACGCCTGACCAGATATGGACCTGTACTACTTCGCGGACACAAATTCCGACCAGGTCAGTTTGCGGAGGCACGCAACTTGCAAACCACGATAATTTCCAGACCCTCGTACGTGTTTCCGGCTACGTGACCACCGCAACCACCGACGCAGGACAGATGCAACGGTCCCCCGCGAAAAGCCAAAGTCCGTGAAAACTTGTGGCTCGGCCATAAATATTCGTTCGTGACCGCACACACGTAGCTCCAGCCTGGAAAATGAACATTTATGAGCCGGAGTAACTGCTAATGTCGGCCAGTGTATCTTTACGAGGCCATTGGTCGAGCGACACGAAAGTAAGCTGTATTCCAGCCGACGATGGAACACAGCCGTGGAAGTGCTCCATTTCGGACGACAGTTTCAACGGAGGATTCGTTGAGCCTTTCGTCGGCACCGTTCGTTTCCTTGGCGCGTTCGTTATCAACGCAAGTGTAGCGAGCAGTCGCGAAGGATATTTCAAGCTGAAATGATCGTTCGACGATGCAATTCTTTTCTTTCTTTTCTCATTCGGTTTGATTAGCGGTGAATTACTTACCGGTACCTATAGGGCGTCGGGCAGATTAATTACCGAAACGAGCGTGAAAAAACTAGGTGAGACGATGAAACACGAGGGACCTTCGTTGCTTAGCCTCGATATTGGAAAAACGTATTCGGCTATCTCTGACTGAGCGTGGTTTAACCGCGATTCGAACGCCCGCACGCCTGTCGCGAGATCAATTTCATAGAGCGTAACGTCGCTAGGCGGAGGTCCCTCGTATCGATTTCGTCCGGATACGATTTACTACTACGGTTCCAATATAGGATAACTTGAATGAGAATGATGGCAATGACAATGATAATGATAATATAGTACAACAAATTATAGAGAATATCTCGAGCGAAACATAGCATAGTCTTTCATAATAAAAATACTGTTCTACTGTAAATAGTGGTAGTGATAATATAACGTAACTCGGTGAGGCTCTGTCAAAAAACGTGATTGGTATGTACGATATACAACACAAATATCGAGAGAGTGAGAGGGCAACAAAGATCGATGGTTCATCCGAAACGGGACAAAACAGCACGATTCCTACTACGTTGGATATCGTGTGCACGAAATGCCGTTAACGATCTCACGTGAAATAGTATCACAGAGGTTGGGTATACAATATATAATACATATATTATATAATGCATATACTCAATCAAAGCGTTACACGTGCCTCTCGAATATGTTAATGCTGAACGATGCAATGCTCACGTGTGTGTGTGTGTCTGTGCGCGTGTTGTGTGCGAAGATTAAAAACCAACACGAAACGGTATCTTTTAAGTAGAAGCGGTCTCACGCTGTGACATCGAGCCCGATCCCGCGGTCGCCGAGCGCAAAATTAAACGAAAAATCCTAATCTGACGCCGGATTCCCGTTTAATTTCGCGGCAGCCAATTCGAAACCAGCCCGAACACGAGTTTCTCCGCGAGCATTTCCCGGAGAGAAGACAGGGGAGACAGACAGATAGACTGACGGAAGGAATGAGTGACGGAGAGACAGAAAGAGAGGTAAAGTGTATCTATATGTGGGGTGTCTGTGTGTGTATGTATCTTCGCATGTGCGCGTGTGCATATGTGTGAGAGAAAAAGGGAACAGAGAGTCGAAACTCGCCCCCGAAGCAGATTTTTAGCGAGCGTTTCGATGTCACAGATCACAATTGTATCTACCGGAACATACGTTCAAATCGACTGTGTCTCGGTCATTACACGCTATAGGAAAAAACGTTCTTAAAGGATGGTTACACGATTAGAAAATACTGGCAAGATGACACTGTACATATACAAATATAGACTTACATATATATGAGATATATACATATATACGTATCAAGAGTATCCGTTCAGGATAAAATATCATCCGAAGCGTGCAATTAGGCGTGCAAAAGAGAACAGCGTGCAGGAGAGTCGTAGTCACAGAGAGTGTGTAAAAAGACAAGGAGGATTCAAAATCGTAGGAAGTAAGAGATCGAAAATTCGCGGCACGTCCTGCCGGGGACTCGACCCTATCTACTTCAACACCAAAAAACGACGAACGAATCATCTCGACGTCTCGATTCTCCACGCTGCTACCTCTAATCTAAATTGAAATCTAATAATCCAGGAGGAGACGAAGCGTGACACGTTTCTTCACGCTCTACATATCGCCATTCTCGAACTAACTCTGATAAAGAAAGGATTAAAAAAAAACGTCGCGTGTAGCACCGTACGAAAAAGTACAGACGTGGACCCTGTCGGTAGGACGTGCCGTTGGTCGTGCAGTTTGGACTAGCATCATAGCAGAAACAGGTCGCGTCGAATGACTTCGGACAGCCTCTCGATAATCTACCGGCTCCGAGATCATCCTCGACGATCGTCAGTGTACGTGGTGCTTAAGAAACTCGACTCACGAACGACGACAGAGGTGAATCAGAAAATGTCAAGCAAAATCGAGAATACAAATTCCAAACGAATCGCGCGGAAGCAACTTATCGATTAATCGAAAGATCTTCTTTCCAGTCGACGAAGTCGGTCGCGGGCTGTCGGGTAGCACGGCGCGAATTAAAATTGTTCTTTTCATCGGATCGCGATAGAAAATTGGTCCGCGATGCCACAGCCTCGAGCACGCTGATTGATCGATCATGCTCGAGCCACCGGCTAGAGCGACCACGTTCCGCTGTTTCCTTACCAACCGATCAATCAGTTACTTTTCCAACGCGAGCACATAATCCGCCGGCTTGGAAAATTGCCAGTCTATCTTTATTATGTTCGGTGAATCGCGAACCGTGGCCCGGAATACGTCGGCTCTGTTGCGTCGGATCGATCCGCGAAATTCAACGCGGCGCATTGACATTCGCGACGTATCTCATGTATGAAAACGATCAGCGCATCGACTAGGCGCCACGGAAACAATACGTATCGAGGCTTTAATCTCCCGACGAATTGTAAATTGTAATGCGTGCAATGAACTTGACGATCTCGCGGCGTATCGTAGCATGCAGACACACGCCGAGATCGGTGCAGTAGAGAAACAAAAAATGATCCACAGAAAGGAAAAGAAGTAAAACCGTGTGACACCTCTGTCGCCTTTGGAGCGTGAACGAAGAAGTATACCAACGGTGTGCGTTTACCGTTGACGTGAAGGAGTGCAGAATGAGCGACGGTGGCAGCGCCATTGGCCACGCGACAGGTGTACGTGCCATTGTGCGCGGGTGCGATCGTGCTAATGCTCAGGGCGCTGGTAAAAGCGTCATATTGCCGGACGGTAATGGCCTTTCTCGGGGACTGTTCGGCGTGCCCGTCGGCCTTGGGGCCCCGCTTGGGCCCCTTAATCGCGTCTCCAGGACTGGCCGGGGTCTGAACGCGGCTATGGCTGGACGACGAAGCATCCTGCGACGTCCTGATCGTCTCTATTGGGACGTTATCTTTGAGCCACGTGAACGTCAGTGGCAGATCGCCAGTCACGACCACGCACTGTACGCTAGTACGGTCCCCTACGTTTAAATCGCGAGCAAAACTGAAAGGCGTGATTTTAGGTGGCACTGAAAGAACAATACAAAGACAAAGGTGGCATTCCAGTCAAAGCGGTTGTTTAGAACGCTGTAGAGAAATCGCGTTTTAGTAGGGTACGATCGTGTGTGTTCGGTTTTGATCACAGGATAGATAGAGATATCGGGGTATAGAAGAGTAATTGAAAGTGGTTGAGCACACACGTTCGGTGAACGGATTGTGATCGTTCGTCAGTGCTGTTAGAATTCCGTTTGCTAGAGATCAAGGAGAATTCTCTTGCTTCGCTACGATTGCATTTATTAATGGAAGAGAGAGAGAGAGAGAGAGGCGGCGAATTCTACAGCAATGGCGGAGAGAAGCTGGCACTTAGGACACTCCAAGCAACGATCGAAAACAGGAGCCTGCGGAGTTCCCGATACGTAGAACATACGTCTGGTGCTTGATGAAAGCACGGCGAGGTCAAAGGCCGCTAATATTGTGTCTGCTTGTAATTACGGCAGCGTTAATTAAATTTCCACGGCCAGGCCACTCGTGTCACTAAATTAAGGTCCTAAAACGATGGCTTTGAGGGCGCTTCAAAGAATATTTTCCTTGGCCAACGAACAAAACTTTATTTGACGCTATTTCGATCGTTCCGGACCGTCCCAGTGCGCGTATAAGAAATGTCGTTGCTGTTGGGATTGTCGATACAGAAACGGACAGCTTGAAAAAATATATAAATGATGCGTTGCGCGCTTCACGCACGAGCACTCTGTATTAATTTTTTTTTTCTTGGTAATCTTCACAATTGCACGGAACTTTGCCCCACTGTCGCATTAATTAATACCGGTATCACTGATTAATTCGCCAACCGTGCAGTGACCCAATTTAATTAGACGAAGCGAACGTTCACTTATTTTTTAATCGGAATCCAATGAACGCCGCTGCACCAGTTACGCGACATGCGTTTAATCCTCTCAATTAAGAGTTAACTGCCAATCAGGTGTCCCTCCAAAAGTCGGCAAACTACCGATCGACGAAGAAAAAAGCTTTATTACAAACGATCCCTCCAATGGGGAATGAAACGCTCCACGAAGGTAGAACCTTTTCACTTTGTTTTGCTAAATCGGACAGGTTAATCAGCGAGAAATGCTCCATCAAAGAACATCCCGAAAGCAATTTCAACGCGGATAATTATATCTACATCGTATGTACACTTTACCTTTTTTGTTTCCCTTTCTTTCATTAATTCTCGTTTCCCCGCATTTTCTCGAGCATCCACGATTCTTTTCAAGATCGTGGCGTACAGTAGCGGCGCGCGATAATTATCCCCCGTGTAACGCGCTCCTTTTTCTCGAATATTTGCACGAATAAACCAGTGTTCGCGGGAACAAGCACGGTAATTGATATTTAACTCTGGCCGACGCGTTCCACAATATTTCGTCGATCGGTTTTCACTTTTCCATCCTCACTGTGCGCTCGCTTTTCCCATCCCAGTCGCGCGGGGCATAAAAAATTCGCCCACACCGCGGCATGGATCGTATTAATGAACTTGTCCCGATCGAACGATCCTCGTTTTTTCGTTTCAAAGATCCCCGTTCGTTGACCTCATCGAACATCTCTGTGTACGAACTGCCGCAATTAATTCGTGGCTCGCTTGCGTATTCGAGCGATAACACGCCGATAAACGCAATGGTCCATCTTCCGGCGACGAAATGTACGAAATTCTTGTACCTGCAAACGGGATGCAATCGATCGTTACAAGCACTCGGGTTAATTGTTTTCCAACAGAGGCCGTGTTTCGCGCGCGGTTCGCGAACTGTCGTTTATTGATGCTCTGCGCGTGATTCCGCTGTTGCGTTTTCTTTGACGGCAATTATGAAAATTAGCCGATAAAATCGTGCCCGTTAGCCGAGGCCAGCGGTATTGAATGATTTTCAACGAGTGCCCGGTTGATGAAGCGCGCAGCGTGCAATATAAACGGCGAATAAGTCACGTTAATAGAATATCGATGCTTCGACAACAGCATATTTATGTACAAGTGCGCGTACACGGTCTCGAATACACGGGGCCCTCGATTTTAAAGCCACTGGATTGTTGCGGCTTTAGCTTCCGGTGGCCGATGACGTTTCGCGAGTCCGGTCGCTTCTACCCGTCTTGATTGACGGGCTTGTCTCTCTGCGATACATAATATGCGACATGTATGTCAAATTTTGTACAACTTGCCAGCCACCTTGGCGACAGTAGGCGCATATTAACAAGAGTCCTGTGCTCCTGATTGTTATCAATTCCACGATATAAGTTGTTCTCCCGTTCAAAATACCATACAAAGTATGAATTTTTTGAGACCACCGCTTTCGTTTCCAACTCGACTCGGGACGCAATTGTACTGCACCAAAGCGGAAATGGAAAAGCGCCCCGTGTACCTCGGGAGCGTGCACTTGCACGCATGGTGCCGCCCCGTATCCTTTGAATCGTACATGGGTTTGGCGCGCCATGAATTGTTATGTACAAAGGTACACGTACGGAATATAATATACAGAGCAGTTTAGGCGAGCGCGTGCAAGGACAGATGCTTGAGCGATGCAGTGAAGTGCTGTGCTCTTGGTGCTTGGGTTAGTTCGCGGAGTGTTGTCAAACGCACGGATATCCGTTGACGCACATAGATAAGAGACATAGATAGGTAGATAGATAATAGAACGAGAGAGAGTGAGAAAGAGAGAGATAGAGATAGATAGAAAGAAAGAGATATAGAGAGAGAAAGAGGTGGACGCATACACGCACACGTACACGCCCTAGCGCACAGGTATGTACACACGTTACACAGTAGTCCCTGTCGTATCGTAAGGAGTAACCGTAGAAAATCTCCCGGTCGGGAAACTTTTTCGATCGTATCCAGAGAGGTTGCTTAGGTGTTCCAACTAGATCCACAGAAGGACGGTTGTGTTTCGCAGAAGCGTCCCGTGCACGCACACACGGGTCGTTATGTTGTATCGTGTTCAAGATTCCCTTTGATTGTCTTCTTTGCTGCGTCGAGGAAGGGTGGATACGCCCGGTGGTGGTGGAATAGAACAAGACGAACCGACCGTTCCGCGTGCGTTAATCGACCGCGCTGTAGCGAGGTAAACACGGGGGTCCAAAGGCGAGTAATCGGCCCTCGGCGGGTAGAAATTGTCCGGAGAAGGTTAATTAAGTTTGGCGTCGCTCAAAGTAATTTCCTGTTTCGGAACACCTTTGGCATTTAACCGACTTCGGCTTCTCGCTCTTCTTTGTCCATGGAAATAGTTTCGGCGCAGACTCGCGAAACGGAGAACCGATTACTTATTTGCCGCTCCCTCGTGGATTGCTTTTAAACACTTTCTCGAAGTATACAAAATGACGACGGCCACAAAAGGATGGGGCGCGATACGATTTCCGTGACGGCCGGGCGATTAGAAGTCACCCGAAAGATATTCCCGCACCACCGGAACACCCGGATAAGAGAGAATCCTTTGAAGCAACTTACGGCAAGTTTCTCGAATTTATCAGACTTCCGTCGCACTTTGCCCAGCTTCTGAATCGAAGATGTTATAGGGCGTTCTTCTCGCGTGGCAACGTCGATTAAATTGCACGAGCTGGTCGAGTGTGTTTGCCCGGCGTCGAAATCGTCTCCCGCGATCTGATTTCGTTAAACGTTTAACACTTCCGTCGAGAGCGACGGAGTAATAGAAAATTTGAAACGAGGTGCGCGCGGGAAGATTGCGAAATTGCACAGGGACGAGAACGAATTTATTTCGAGCGCATATATCGAATGGGTTGACGGCGTAGCGACAGCAATTAAAAGACGACAACGGTTTGCATTTCGAGGGTAGGAGCTTAATGCTCGCGGCGCGGGTGTTTCGAAAATTCGCGAACGAAACGATAAACGCCGGGGCACCTGGAGCATTGCTGCCCGGCGTTAACTAATCCCGCCCAGCGATGAACAATGGAGTACACAGAATTTGCTCCGTAAACCTAATATAGAAACATTTTGTGTGAAGGTAAATTTGGCGGCGCGCATCAAACACGCCAGGATGTTATGCATACACGAATTGTAATTAATATGCGATTGCCGTTTGGATGGAAAATTACGGTGGGGATGAATGGAGGGGGGTGGGGGTGGAGAATGTATCGAACAAAGGGATGATATATAACTTCGCGTGTGTCAATGATGTGATTATCCTTTGATAATCGTCCTTTGGTATCTTGGATGGTCACATACGTCGCTTAAATAAAGTTAGAAAAACCTTTTGCGTATCCTCTGCAAGATATTTAGCAAATCGTGTTTTACAATAATTTATAGAAAGGGCAGATAATTTTAAGAAAGTGGATAACATGAAGGTGCCAATGTCGAATGTCTTTTCCGCCCTATTAATTTCTATTTCATAGAAAACACGTAAATTGCCGGGCACGAAATATGAAGGGCCGCGAATGGCCTGTGCGAACCGTACGTGACCAATAAAGTTCGCAATTATCGCGACAAGTGAAATATTCCTGTACACACTGTGAAGCCTGTAAAAGAGATATGTACCGAAAAAATATTTGCTCTCGGTTCGCTTACCTAGAACGCGCACTTCGACTGAACGTTGAGAAGTGAAGTTATGCTTGTTTCTGGCGGTGCATGTATACGTGCCTTGATCGGCAGCCCGTTGCACCGTATCGATGAATAGGCTGCCGTTTGCAACTCTCTGTCTCATGTTCGTGGGCAGTTTCACTCCATCTGGTGAAAACGCGAACGGTCAATTTACCTCGTACTTGTGATCGATTGGATTCGCAGGAAAATTACAGGTTTTCGTCATTGAAATTGGCCGGTATTTATTGCAGATGCGACAGTAATTGCAGGATGAAATTTGTTTCCAATTAAAGTGCACTTGAAGATGACAAAAGGATGAAATAATACTGACCTTTCTCCCAAACGATCGATTCGATGGGATAACCAGCTACCGGGCATTTGATGTGAAACTGTTTCCCAGCGACCGCCGAAACCGTCGACATGGGCCTGACGTATGGCAGACCTGCGATTGACAAGCAACGAAACATATATTTCGCCAACGAGCAATTCCACTCTAGATTCCCCTGTCCTCGTCCCTCCATATTTTTATCCAGCATCGGAAAGTGCAAGATGCGCGGTTAAATCGGCACGCCGCAATGTCGCGTCACGTACACACACGTATAATATATAATATAAAATCATCCCGAAATATTTCTTATACTTCTTAAGCGAAATATTTCGTTGGCAATTGTACCGAAATCTTGCGAGTTTCGTTTTTATCTCCGTTCACCGCCGCATAAATCCGCTGATGAAGCAAAAGCTGCAAGGCGGTTTTTAATTAACAGAAACCACCCCGCCGGGGTGGCGGTTAATGGCAAAGGGTCCCATCGAGCCGATATTCCCAACGATCGATTCCCTCTGCCCGCTCGGGAAAGACAGAGAGAGGAGAACGTAATATTCCCCCGGGTTTCCAGTCAATTTCAATCGACACCGACCAACGATTCTTCTCCTTAACAGTCCAGCCCTCCCGCTCGTTCTCATTCCCTCTTTTCCTAACCAGTGCAGAGTACTCACCGTAAATATTGAGCCTCGCCGAGTGCTTGGCCTCGCCAGCACGACTGCTCGCGATGCACTCGTATTCCCCGCCGTCTTCGGACTTCACCGAGGAGATGTTCACGTGCGATATTACGTCCCCGTAGACTGTCACGTATTGGCCAATCAGGAGCCTGTCGTTTTGCGGAAGCGGAAATCCATCCAGCAGCCAGGAAATTTGCGGCGTTGGATCACCCGCGGCGCTGCATTTCAGAGACACCGATGGACCAGTCTGCATAGTCTGTTCGATAAACCTGTAGACCAGCTGCGGCGCGATCTCTGTTAACAGACGTTACGCTCGGATTACACATACCTGGAGGGATCGAAATACCAGCACGCCGTCAGCTTTCCCTTTAGCAACCTCATCTTTTCTCCCCCCTCACCCTCTCTCACTGCCCCTCTTTCTCCCGCTTTGGAGTGTAATCCGTCTGAACGATCGATTCATCCAGTTCTCTCATATCACGATCGACCCTGGATTTTCCTTCGCTAATTACCACCTACTTCTGCTCCGCCGCTACCTCTACCACTCCACTAATATCCGCCTACTTATTTGCGAAATACACCTCGTGTGCTTGATCTTCAATTTGCCACCGCGCTGTAGCTATAACGTTCGATCGTGATGCCTGGATTAGGTGTTCCAGGGAGACGGAACGTAAAATACAACCTTTGCTGACGAATACGATGTTAGATTGAAAATTTAAGATTCCAGCCTGGGGAGCGGTCCACGACCTCGAACAGATTTTTGACACGAACTTTCTAGAAATCTGAGTCGTATTCTAATTGCCGTCAGGTTTTCTCGCGTTACGAACAAGAGCTGTCCATAAAATGTACAATAATAATTGCTGTACATCTTGTATAGATTTTAGTCTCCAAATAGTTATTCGTGTATTAGTTGGGTGGCTCTTTTCAGTATACAGGACGCGTGAAACGATCTCAATACGTTCTCCTGCGACGCAACCATTCCTCTTTGCTAAGCGATCTCTAATATAGCAAGAGGATTTCATATTAAATAATTGGCCGACAGATTAATGTATCCCAGGGATTAAGAGTGGCGTGACTTAACGAAGAAACATTGAAAATAACCGCGGCGCGTTCGTAGGCATGCGTTCCAGTTCCAGGAGGGCTCTAAATGAACGTGCCGCTCCGCGTAACGAGCCCTGCCCGTAATGAATTCATGAACTTCATAAGCACGAGCACGACGGCTACGAAATAACAGTCGAGTTGCCGGCAACTTTTCGTATGCATACCGTGATTCTTGCTTCGCGACGCGTTTGCGACCACGACGCTTTCGTCGTTCTCCAGTCTGTTACTAAGGTGCCACGAACATCCTCGAGAAACACCAGCTGGAAACTTCGCGTCGGTTTCTTGTTTGGGGCGTCTTTTTTGGGGGGGAGGGTTTCGAGCCGCTCCTCAGCTGTCTTACTTTGAGACAGACTCCTTGAATTTACCGCTGCTAACAAGTTTTATTTTAAACGTGCGCAATTCGAGACGCAAATATCACCATGGCTATTCAATTTATTGGATAATTGCCGCATAGTGCAATATTCAATCAACAAAATTTCCACGGTATCAATTTGCACGAGGAACGAAGGGGATCCTGTTTGCGGGAAATGATGATCATGTTTCAGCCAGCCGCGCCGTGGAACTTAATGAAAATTCGAAATCACGGTGGGGCAGGGGGCGGCACGTATAATTAAAAGAGTACTGGACCAAGGAAGCTATTAGTAAATTAACAATTACGTCTGTCCAATTAGTCCGCCTCGTAATTTCGCTTTCGCAGCGTGCTGCAAGGAACTTTGCGTCCTGGGATCCTTGAGAACGCGGGGTAATCTTTTAAAGCGTACAGCTTCGGGGCTGCCTGTTTACCGGAGACGGTTTAAAACAGACGTCTGGAGAAAAAAAGTGTATCGCCACTGGGAATGCACGCTCACCTTCCGAGGGGCGGTGCTTAAAGATTTTAAATTTTCAAAATTTTATACTCGCTCAAGGGGTTAATCAGACGCCCACGCTCGTAACCGTTGGCGTAAAAGTGTTGGTTCAGCGAACAAAGTTGATGTTAATGAAAGGTTCACAGATTAGACCGCTTGTTTATCGTTCACCTGGAAAGAAAACGAGGATTGTCGTGTAAATAACAGCCAAGGGAGTCGCCAAATATAACTAGTCCTCGTGAGAGTGCCTCCCCGCTGGTACGTGCAGCTTAAATTAAAAATGCACGCTGCTCGTCGCGCCTGGTCTAGAAACTTCATTTACCACCGTTTAGGGGAGCGCAAATTTTGTCGTCGATTTAAGGTTACGTCCTACCCTGAGCGTTGGTTCCCTATTCGTAGTTCTCGTTGCCTGGACTTCGCGGATTTTTTGTCATTTCAATCATTTCATTGCGCATCCTTCCTCACGGCAATGCAATACACGCGACGTTAATAAAGCCCCGAATAAATATGTATGCGTTATATATGTGGAATTTTAATTTAACCAGTCTACGTTGGAACATTTTTCATTTCCACTCCAATCGAAGAATATTTTTCCCTAATTTCCACGATATATACCAGAAGCAAAGCAATGGCACGGAACACAAAATTTTGACAGGTATTATTTTCAGTATATTGCAATTCGATACATTAAAAGTTGTAAAATAAAAAGACGATTCAATGAAACGCTCCGCTCCGATTCGTGTATTTCCACGCCGTACTCGGTGAATATTACTGTTTCACCGATTAACTTGAATTTTTCAAGAAATTCTTTCCACAGCATCCTCTAATATATCACACTATAGTTCACGGAGATTGTTTCCATTGTTCTATTCCATTCGTTGGGCGTTACAGGCATAGCCTGCCGAATTATCTCACTAAATAAAGTTTGCATCCTGACGGCAGAATTTCCCTGTAAATCTAAACAGCACCCCTGACAGAGTGAACGTAGAACGACGTTCACTTCTCGAAGACACGACTACTTGCGGTAACTACCAGCACGTTTCCCCTCTTCCTCTTACGTTCTCTACCGGGGCTGACGTGCCTCTTTCCCTGACGTATCTATGACGCATAATAAATAGACGTAGCTAGAGCTGCAGACTGGAGCGAGATCGTGCTCGACCGGCATGCAAAGCATCGGCAAAACCGCAGGAATCTCGTTAGCGTATGCAAATCCAGGGTGGCGGTACTAACTATCCCATCGTGATGCGGGCAATCCCCACCTAATGTACACTGTATGCTCTGCAGCTTATGATTTCTACTAGAAATCGTGCGATGGTGAAGAATACTAACGAAAAGCTAATGGGAAATTGATCTTTTCTGTCTTAAACAAAAATACTACGCAATAGCTAATGAACGATGGTCTGTCGGAAAAAACGGTTTCGACAATCTTTGGAATTTCGTTTGGATAATTCGTGGACGATCATCGAGAATTTGCGGGAATACGAATATACTGTGACAAGGTTCACATTTTCATAAATAAAACACGATTTCGTGTAACGTTGCTGAAATTTTTGTATACACGCAATGTATTTGAACGTTAAACTAGCTCAACACTCTCGCAACTTGTAATGCTGGCCCGTTCTGCTGAAACGACGAGCAACGAGTGTCACATTTAAGCTTAATAATAAAAATGATCGCATACCATGCGAACGGAACAGCAGTTGCAAGATATTTCAGCCCGATGCAATTGCGGGCAAAGCGTTCAAAGCTTGAATTCATTACCGTTATTTGCTTCCGTTCTTACTTCCACCCCCACCCCGCCTACGTCCAGAATCTACCCTTCTTTGGTTCTTCAATTACCTCCACCGTATAGTTTCGACGGGCATCGTAAAAGAGAAAATAGTTTCGCCTTTGATATTCGACGAGGCTGGATTGTTGAATGGAGCACGAAAACTGCCGTTCATTGTATCGTTCACGCACGATCAGTTGAATGAAAGCCGCTGTTCATTCGCTCGGGGTTAGAAAATTTAAAGTTTCTACGACCATCGAACTGATCGAACACCAGAGTAAGTTTTGGAAGCGTGCAAGAAAAGTTCCATCGAAAGCAGTACGGAAATAATTAATCTTCCTGTACAGATTAATTTTCGACGCCCTGAAATGTAGCAAGAAGCATTTGCTGAAAATTTCAAGTCGAAACGCAGATCGTTCCCATGTTTGTTTTCCCGTCGAACGATTCGCAGATAAAAAAAAATCCATGGCGCAATGAATTGGCTGGATTGTGTTCCCAGGGAAATTCGCCTATCGCGTGGTTTTCGATTGGGCATTAATACGACACCCCGTGGCCGGCTCCCGAATACCGGTCTGCAAACGAGGGACATTTTGGTGGAAAAATAGCGCTATTGGCCGATGCGTCACGACGTTTTGCGATAAAAAATAATTCGAGAAATCTTGAATTTCGAAACGTTGAACGACAGATACAAAATGCGACGACAAGTAGCCCCCTTTCACACGGCAAGAGTGTCTGAGAGTAGTTCAATTTTGCGAAGCCCATGCACCTTGATAACAGTGTTTTAATTGAATTTTTCAAGGCTATAATCCTCGCAGGGCATCGGGAGAGCAACAGCCATATTCGGTTAATAGAAACAGCGTCGCGGTCGGCCGAAATATGACGGCAACCGATACACGGATGTGAACAGAATGCGGGCAAAAAAACAAAACAAAACAAAACAGCCCGTTCGTTTCCCAGCTGTTTTACATCGAAATAACGCGCTATCGCGCCAAAGGGAGAGTATGTAGTGTCTGAAAAACGGCAGGGATGAAACCTGGGCGCAAACGGTCGATTGTAATCGTTTGACACACTTTATTGTCGGCTGCTGATGGAAGAAGAAGAAAACGTTTTGTAGGACAGTTCTCAAACGTCCGTTCTACCCGCAAACTGAGTCGGAGCTTTGTATTGTTACGCGTCAATGGTATATGGAACGTGATACGCTAGCTTTTATTTTCCAGGCACACACGTATGTTGGAATTAAAGATCGAATAGAGCAAGCAGACGAATAGAGATCGCCCCAAGAACAGCCGTCGACGCAAACCGTCCTGTACGTGACGCTGCGCTGGAGGCACTATAATTAAAAGCATTTGGATCGAAGCGGATGCGATTAACGGCCAGCAAACAGCGATTTCCGTGGCGCGGCACAATCGGGAAAAGCGATGTGGCCATTTTCGCTCAAAAATGGCACGTACTTCCCCAGAGGGAAGCTGTGCGGATCCGTGATGGAAAACGCGTTACGATGGAGTGGCACGCAAACCTGGAATGGATCGTATGGGGAAGAGTTCCACTGCATTAACCACCGGCAACCTATCACCGCGAAACCATTCGCTCGACAAACAATTTCACCCCTCCTTCCCGCCCCAATACGATGCGAATCCGCGCCGTTTCGTTCTTCCTTCCATCTACGAGAGCCTGTCTTCCAAACACCCGACCACGGGTTACTCTGTCGTCGACCAAGGAGTCCGAAAACGCGGCGGATTAAAAGGTTCGAAAGGTAAAACGTTTCCACGGCGAAGTGGTTTTCAATTTCTGGCGGTGGATCCAATTTTGATCCGTGGTCAAGACCGGCTACAAATTCGACGCGAAAATTTAACGGACGCCTAAGGATCCCCGGCTAGACGACGCAGTTTCCGTAGTAATTGAAAGCTGTGGCTGCTAGACGACGCGACGTCATTAGATGGCACGCCGGAGTGTCTTAAACGTTTCATTTCGTGGAACGTTCGTTAAGCTGTACCTATCCGACGTAGAAGGGGGCGGAATAGGCACGGTAAGAGGGTTGCTTAAAATCGTTTAAACGGTATAACGGGTATTACGCGACAGCGGAGCAGCCCTTATCCACGGTGCGAAGAAAAAGATGATTATACAGAACGCGGGGAGAATTAAACGGGCAATCTTGAATGTCCGTTCAAACGACGCTCGACGGCGATTTAATCAAACCATCCGCACCGTTTCACCGCTCACCACCCGGGTTAAAGTTGTTCCCATCTTGGAAAGGCTGTTCTTCTACCCTTCGCATATTCCCTCGCCGGTCTCTATCGTCCAAGATATATCATACGAATAGTACGTAAACACTAAGCAAACTGAAACTCACCACCCAGTCGCAATTCCGCAATTCCTTGAGCCATTTCATACTCGTTCCTCACAAAGCACTGGTACATGCCACGATCCTCTCGTGCAACCGACATCACGGAAATACGCTCCCTGGAAACCGCCCTTATTCGAGCGCCCGTTCTCAATGGTTGACCGTCCTTCAACCAGTACAGCGCCGCCTGCGGAAATCCATCCGCGCTGCACGTCTGAAAAGCAGTTTCGAGAAAAGGGACTGATGAGAAGCGTGGCCGTGTTGGTCGTCGACGCGCACGAATATCCACGAATCCGCCGCGTGTCCTATCCCCTACGAGAGCAAGATTGTCATCGTGAAAGACACGGTACGAAGGCACGGGCGTGGGATGTCGAGGCTGAAAACTGGCATCCTCTTTCGTTCACGACGCCCTATCGTGAAAATCGAATTGCCGGGGAACGTAGTTCGCGGTAAATCGCTTGGATGCGAGCTAAGAATTTACCGGTAGATGATCTCTCCTTGCGGAGATTGCTATCGGGTTGCTTTATGTTCGGCGTTCTTGTTTTCCGGGGTGCGTTGACGGATGTTTGGCGAATAATGGCTACACTATGAATACATTGATCAATAAGCGATGCTCCATTTTCTATTTTGTTCCCGTTCTGTCGTGTTGCGGTTGAATCGAAGGTACGAGTGTACTATTGTAGTTTAGTCACGGAGGTGTCGTTCATTCTAATTAGGTACGTCGGCTTTCGGTCGCATCGCGTTAACAAATCGAATAAATAATGTTAATAAATCGCGGTCGAGCCACGAAAAGCATCAATTACCAAATGAGCGGCTTTCCCAAGATCAACGGTCTGAATCGATGGCTGAACGTGCACGCTCAATGGGGCAGACACCGTTAATCTCACTTCCATGGATTCACTGCCCTCGGAATTACTGGCGGTGCACATGTACGAGCCGGCGTCGCTCTCCTGGACACTATGTATGATCAACGAACCGTCTCGCACCACGTATCGCCCCGGCGAGTCCTCTATTGGCTCCTCCCTTTGATTTCTATTGTAATACCACCTACGACAGAACGAGAGAGAAAAATATCTATGGATTATCAGGACATTAGTTTCGACATTAAAATCGTAAACGGAGAGGACACGAGAATGGTACGCGTGGTTTGTCGCGTGCCGTAAAGAAAAGACGTTACGATTCTGGGGCACAGATGGAAATTCTACTTTAGATCCCGTCGATAGGCAACCGCCAGACTAAAGTAAATTTCCTAAACGCTTCCTTGGACGCTACTCTGCGTCGTATCTGGTAATAGTATAGCTTTGAACCATAATACGGTGCATAAGATACGCGTATATTTCGAACGGTGCCCGTAAGCCCATTCCGGGAAATACCCTCGTCATCCAAGGAAAGCATTGTGCTTCGTTTGTGTCGCACAACGCGGATTGTATAGACTTCGAAAGAGCAGGAACAACGAGCCTCGAGCACCGCAAGATTCGCCTCCGGTCGCGTGTCTGACAGCGAACGGGACATACTACTGTCGACCGAAGCGCGCGGCCGCTCCACTGCCTGGCCGTGTTCGATGAATCGTAGAGCTGCATCCCTGCAGTCAGTCAGCCGTTTCGCTGCGATACAGCGTTACATTACGTTCCACCGTTGCCCAAGATTCAACGTGGTGGCGGGGCAAAAATAGCAGCGCGTACCAGAGCACACAGGTATCGGACAGAGGGCGATATTGCTGCTTTACTATCCGACCGAGCCTTTCCATTTCAACGGGGTATCTCTCCAGTGCACTCGCCAACCACAAAATAACAACTGTTTCATTGGGAAGACTGAATACACACAGCACGGCCGTGAATTGTGCTACACGCTACCCATGCGCCGCTCTACCCTCATTTCTCGTTCTTTCTTCTATTTTTTTTTATGTTGGAGGCCCCTGCACGTATGCAACGCGCCTGGATGTACTGGCACGTTTTCAAAACACTCTCGCTTGAACAAGCAGCCGGATAAACTGCGCCTCTGCAGTGCATTGGATACGGACGAAAATCGTTAATACCGACGGATCTTTAAATACAGGAGACGAACGGTGCTCGTTCGTTCGTTTCGTCGGTGAAACGTATGCAAATTTTTGGGGAACCTCCTGCTCGTGGAAATGATACGAAGCTGCGCGGGTTTAAAGCGTGGCCGTAGACGAGATAATGGGATCGATCTTTCGTGGGCACGCGCGACCTTTGACCTCGCTGAAAATCGAAGCGGCGCGAAAAATCTGTGGCAATTCGTTTCCCCAAACAGTACCCAATTATCCACCGACATTTCAATCAATTAGAATCGATCGTGAGCGCTTTGTTCGTTCTCCTTCGAGTTTAAAAATAAATTCGGTGTCGTTTCTGGAATAACTTGAAGCGATCCGGCAAGATAGGCACCGCGCGATCAAACCACGCGCAAACGAAGGAAAACATTTGCGTTACATTGATGCGTACGCTGGCAGAACATCAATATTTACCGAGCGAAAATAAACTTTTCGTCGCGGTCACTATTGATTTTGCTCCTTTGGGCGTCCGCGATTCGTCCATTTACCTCCGCGCACGCCGATAAATATTATTCTTGGAAGTGTCCTTTTCGCCAGTGAGCCAGTTACCAGCCGTCACGTCGACCTGGTCAGAGTTCTCGAAAGCCCACGCAACCGATTCAGCGTTACAGGTTTCACTGTACGGTGGAGCGTCTCGGTAAACGGTTGCGCTCTATCGTCGCACGCCCAATCGAACGTGACCTCGCAAAATTGAAGATTATCGTCCACAGCCTGTGTCCAGGGAAACTGTCGCATGTCTCGAAAGTTCGTGCAGTATCGATGAAAACTAGGCCGCGGTTTCTCGTCCGCAAGACTCCATAGCTCGAGCGTCGAATATTCTCCTGCCGGCAATCTCGGAGCCAAGGCAGCGGCCCTAACTTCGTCTAAAAATGATCTTCGTCCTCTTCCTCCTTCCTCAGTCGATGATCGATATCTCTCTTTTTCTGTCTATCTGTGTGTAGATTCGAAAAGCAGTGTCGCAGACTGTTAGGTGGATGGCGAGCTAGCGAGTGAAAGCAGGATAAGGTTGGAGTTGCAGAAGGACGCCGATGAGGTTAAAGAGTCGTAGGGCTGATAGTTGAGGGCGTAGAAAGAGGGAAAGAGGAGACACGGTCGTCGACGAGAAGTATACCTATAGATAATCGAATTTACGGAAGGAAATTGGTAAGGGAAGGAGACAGGATAGAGGGGAAGGATGCGAGAAGCCAGAGATGGAAGCTGAGCCATACTGGCAAACCCTCAGACTCTCCCTCGCCTCTTGCTATCCTATCCTCTCATCCTCTATCTCGTCCTGTCTCTGTTTAGTCCCCCTGCTTATCCTTTGCCTAGCTCTCCTCTTCTCCTCGTCGCTCCTCTATGGCTGTGTACTCTCCTCCGTCAACTCAGTCAGTCCACAGAAGCGGCAGCGAAAGCAGAAGAGAAACTGCATGCGAGAAAGACGACCAGATGACGAAGATGAGGACGAGAGATAGAGGCAGAGGGATATGGATGGTGAACACAGGTACGGAATACTCAGTGACGTCGACGCACACGTAAATGTGGAATATTTGATGGGCTGTCAGAAGCAGTCTCTGTAATCAGCGGTCGGTTTGTTTGCGCTGCACACACATTCCTGACGTCTGTATATGTATGTACATTCGAATCGCTTTGCTCCTCGATTCCATCCTCGATTCACGATCGTGCGTCTAACGTTTATCACGCATTACCTCACACCGCTTCGTGCTATGATTTTTTATGCGATCGCTTAACCACAGAATATCAGAAGTCCCCAGGTAAAAAAGAAAAGAAACACCCGGACTTATTTCTGGCATCGTTGACATGATTATCGATCGAGCAAGCCGCTTCATTGGTCGGCGAAATTAATTACGGCGAAATTAATTTCACGCCTGTCCAACACGACCCCATCTAACGAAGATTGGCTACAATAGTACCGTGCAAGTTGATTTTCACCATTCTGCGAGCCACGCAGTTCTATGGGTACACTTTTGACGTCGCAGTAGAGGTAACATTAATTCTTTGTCATTCATTTATAGGCATGCACTTAACACGACGATGTTAGAAATATATCGTTTCATATCATCGTGAGTTGCAAGTAGAGGGCGAGTTGTTCGACGTGTAATAACCTCCTTGTTATTGAAGCATCACAAATATACGCAACCACTGAAGGGATTACTCTCCTTGCGGGCGCTATCTTCCTTTTGCTCGTTATCGCTTCAAGCAAGTCCATGCAATCGAATATTAAATGCATTAGCATTCTAATACGCAATCTCTTTGCCCTTTGTCTCTGCAACGCTGCTATCCGCCCTCCATCTGTCCTCTTCATTTTCATAAGCAGTTGACGCGTTTGGCGAAAGGCAAAACGACGGACAGAAATGTTCATCAGAACTACAATTTCGCGTGGTTTATCTACATAGCTAGATTACCGGTTCGTTTCTTGTTCGACTATTGCGTTCATAAGGAAGCACCGAGAGAAGCCCAAGTGCGTAACCCGGCAGGCGTCTAATAGATACCCCCCATTATTAGAAAAGCATTTTGTACCGAATTCAATTCAGCAACATTCAATCATTGTCCAGGCTCAGACAATCTGACTTGCAAGGGATTATTCCCCCTGTCAGAAACATAATCGTCTTTTCGTCTTCCTACCGCGAAAATAGCCCCACGAATACTACGTCTCTGCCATGTTTGAAATTAGCATTAATATAAAAAAACACAGAAGCACTTGACTTTCGCAAACGTGCGCCCCTCTTCAGACGCAACAGTCCCCATACCATGATCTCGTTTCCCTCAACATTGTTATCGTTCGCCCCGATTCTGAGCCTGTCCAAACGAAATCCCCGAAATGCAACATTTCCAAGCCGTTTGAACGAATGGAACCGCTGTACCGTGACGAAACAACGCTTCCAGCTCTCCATTCGTTGAATTACCAAGAAAGCCAACCTTGAAGCTTGTATTCTAAAATGAAGAGAAAGAGCGGCAAAGAGGATCGTATGAAATTGACATTTTCACATTTCAGTAATGCTCTCCTTTCGGAACTAATCCCGCCTCGAAGGATTATCGTCAATGATTTAACAAAGTCGGTCGACGGGCCAGAGATTCGACGATAACTCCGCGACACAACCGGATATCTTATTAATACGAAGAGCTTGCTGAAATTTACCCAACTGCCAAGTGCGTCGATTTTATCCAGAAACGAATTACTCGCCAGCAATACACGGTTGCGACGAAAAGTAAACGGCTGTTTACCATTTAATTGCCTAACTATTGCACAGCATTTCGGGGAACGACGAATTGAAACTACATTGAAGGGAGGTGTAGAACGCCGCAAAAAGTCGAAGCGTGGGTAACGATACAACATTTAGAACGGGCCCGCGCGAGATTCTCAAGTTCGAGTTTCCGGCGGGGAAGTTTCGCCGCACAATCGAAATATTTTTCGCACCAAGAAAGACCCTTCTCCCCGCCATCGAGCCAATTAAACTTCGCCAAATCGCGCCAAACTCGCCCCTATCTCCCCGACGTTGTATCGAGAAACTGTTTACCAACCAACCGAACCGTACTCGAGGACCATTTCGCGAAGGTCGCCAATTATGAAACGAACGCCTCCCGGCGAACACTTTTCCCTCGCCGTCATTGCTCTATTGAACGGGGGAACAGTTTGTCGAAACGGATGGAAGTCGCTCTCTTTTCATACTATGGAAATACAATTTCGGACAAAGGTCGACGAGTTATTCTTGAGGGAGTGCCTCGACTTTAATGGAACCGAAATGGCACACTTGCTGTATTTTTGCTCGTTTCCTCGTGAAACTTTTCAAGGTACTTTTTTTCCTCCCCCGAATACAACGACATACTTTCTACATCGACTTCGGCAAAGAAAAAGTTAGTTTTCCGCAGAGAAAATGGAGACTTAAACTGATATTGTGGGAACGAAACTGCATCCCGCCGAAGGAAGGGATCAATAACTCATTTCTTGCTGCGCTTCGTTCCATTAAAAGCAACTGGATGCTTCGCGTAATCAAAGTGAGTGAAACACGATGCTGAGAAAAGTGTGGCAAACTAGGGGTTCCGTGAAGTCACAACAAATTCACCCTCTTCAACCCCGAACATCAAAAACGGGTCACAAACTTCTGATCCTGGTCGATACGCGTTGCACCACGAACTTGCTTCTTAGAATCTTCAAGTGCGGGGTGATATTTCACGGAGACACCGTTGAGTTATGATCGTAGCCTAAGGGAACGATGCTACAAGCTACAAATTCGTATACATCTGACGGCATTCTTACCTGTTGGAAGGGGTGGGATTGCCATATGCGACGCACGGTATCACAACGGTCTCCTCCAGTCGCGACGCCATGTAAACCACCTTCTCGCTTATCATTGGCGGGGTGGTTCTCTGTATCTCTGCAAGCAAAAAAATTAAAAGGTGTAATAAGAATCTTCTAGCAGCGTCGCAGAATGAACAATGTCTCGAATAAAAATATATACACGCGGAACGAACAAGAAATACATGTTTTCTTCGTACGAAATTTTAGGTAATGGTGAAACAGGTCAGAGGTATTTTCAACGAATATTCTTTTCTACCTTCCAGCACATGCCTTTCCCCCCTTCGTTTCACTCCCTCTAGTTTTCTTAGATGAGTTCGTGCAAGTTTTTCCTCGCAACGTATATGATATGTATCCCGGGCCGCCGACGAAATTGAAGGAACTATAGGGCTTGACGGCGGGCACTAGCCACGAAGGTAAGTTTAATAAAACTGGAGCTAGATTAAAAGCTTGCCTTTGTATTATAAATTACGAAATGAGATTCTCCGTATAGACTTATAGACGATCGTCATCCCTCCCGTGGATCGTCACGTGTCCGCTGACGGCGAGTTACGAACGATAGCCGGAAAATAACGGGAAACGGGGAACCCTATTGGATTACATTGTTTGGAAAATTGATAGTGACAATATCGCTGGAGATTTAACAAAGGAGAGTGGGCACCGATGGAAGAAAGCAGAAGGGAGAAAGGGATACATCCGCCGAGATCCTCCGAGATCCTCCGGGCTTTTTCCTTGGTAAAATAGATACACGCACGCGTAGAGCACGTACACGTAGAACGGGGTTTACTTTGCGGCACAGACACAGCCTCCCCCTGTTGCTTCTCCTCTTCCCTCAGGACGAGTTCATGTAAGTTTGTTCCGTGATATAGGGGAAATGTTTTCCACAGCGTGTCATAAATAGCCGCCGGCTGAAAAAGGAGCGCTGGAACAAATGTTACGGGCGAAGCAGACAGGGTGAAGAAGAAATAGAAGAAGGACGAGATGAAAAGGGGATGAAGGGGAAGAGAAAGGGGAAGAAAGGAGGCGAAGAATAGGGAAGAAAATGGAAGAAAGCAACGGGCATCCAACGGTGCACGCATCGGGCCGACGTTTAATGGGGAATTATGGTCGCAGATAGTAGTTCGTCTCACGAACGTGGCGTACCGTAAAGGAACAGATAACCAAGACGTATATATCTCGCCCTGTTCAGCGAGAATTTTCAAACACCTAACCTGCCACCGGATACCCCCAAGGATGATCTACCTTTCTCCCTGTCGCGACGTGAAACGAAGGAACGCGCCACATGAGCGCTGGTAGTTGTTCGAACGCCGAGTCAATGGGACGGCAATTAACTCATTCGTTTCATTAAGATTTCATTAGCTGATACTGTGATTATTAGCGATGCTCGGTGTAAAGCAACGAGCGAGCATCGTCATAATACGATAATGAATATTACAATAAAGGGTCGCCGGGTATTTGCAATGAAAACGACGGCTGGTGTAATTAAAGCGGGGCGCTTTTCGCTGTTCGACCATCGAAATCGCGTCATTACCCCTAGTTTCCCCACCGTTTTCGGCCTTGCCTTTGCTCCCTGTTTCCCCCGAAATTCACCTGAATACGATCCTACCTGCTCGCCCTATTCGCACGGTACGTCGATCGGGCATTTTCCAGATTTCGCAACCGAGTGACACGCGAGCCACGCTACGGCACGTGCACCCAACAGAGCAATATAATACCCTGCATAGTTGCGTAGCATCACCGTAAACGTCACACGATTCCTCGACTGGAAACGGGATATTCAAACCTGGCGCAGCTTTTAATCGCCAATGAACGCCAGTGATAAGCTGTCCTCCGAGCAATAAACGGCGGATACTTTGCCCGGACTCGATTTTTCTTTGGTGATGATACACAAACGTCGACGTGCATTTATGCAGATCGCTTTTACAGGCGAATCGAGAGCATAGAGGTCACAGTGGTGCCAGAGATAGGCGAAATGGAATTATTTCGCAACTTCGCGGTACGTGACCAGCGGAAAAACCATTTCGACTCGTGGAAATGCAATAAACTGCGACTTTGAGCGCACGAATAATTTCGGAAAGTTTCCTTATTATCCGGGAAAACGTTAGTATTTCGCGTAAAAGCTTTTCGTTAATTTCGTATGTATGCATTTGAAGCGACGAGGGGCCGCGACGATGAACCTGTGTCACGGAATATGCAAACGATCGGGCACACCCTCGAACTTCATTATTAAGTTCGTAAGTACGTAAGTGTACTTAGCATACATTTCTATTTCGCCCCGGGCTGGCTTGACTTTATTATACGGTAGAACGAGAGGGCGGAAGAATCGGTGCAAAGATTCGCGACTGCTGCTCTTTTCTTTCACGGAATTTCAAGCACGTTCCTGCTATGTACATACTCACGCGGTCCTTGTTGGGGAATTTAATTAAGTACCTTGTTAATAGACAATCTGAATTCTTCTACATCTATACGCGAGGTAGGAAGATCGTATGAAATATTATGATACGCGGGAAATTGAAAGGGGAGGAAGAGGAATTAACGGATGTCGGGCTCCGTCGGAAACGAGCAACGCCTCGCTGATCATAAGGTTTACTTTCTGGGGCGCTTGCAACTGTTACAGCCCACTATGGTAATTTCGTTTCGTGTAAGTTACGTCCAAAGGAGCGTGAACGTTGTAAGCCGGCTGGAATAACCAAGAACGATAAAGTTATTCCTTTTTCAACTTTGTAAATATCTACCGTGGAGTACGTTCCCGTCTTTCCCTTTGATTTCAACTAGTCCTCGCTCAGTTTCGTGTTTCGAACTGCTTTACAGAGCAAACAAAAGTTGAATTGTTTCAGTTGGTACATATTACTCGAAACTCCAGCAAAAAGGATGCTACTGGTTCAAAGAGCTGGTGCACACGATGCTGAATCGCTGGCACACGAACCTGGATGGAAGTTAAACGAGGAGCGGGTTATTGTAAACAAATCTTCGTCAAGTGTACGTAAAGCCAACAATTACGCGGCGCCTGCACTCGAAGCATCGCTCCCGGTACTGTATGCTGTGCACGGATTAATAATAATTCGCAATTCCGTTAGAAGTAATCTCTGTTTAGATAGCTGGAGCACACGAGACTGTCTGGCGTGTCTGTAGCGTTTATCTAGAGATCCTAAACAATACCTGTAACACGAAGTTTCTCATTGGACCGACTTTCGGGATACCACTTTCGGGATCCCGGCAGGTGAAACATCGCGTAGTTTGAATTACTCTGCGGAATATTCGCGATAAACAACCGCGTTCAAGCATCTACATTACGTCTGTTTTATTCCAACAGAATCTCCGTTCCCCTTAACTCATTGAATCGTAAACAGCTCCTTGCCCGCCGGCTCATTGTCGAAATATTGCGGTGCAATTTATTTTAACACCCCCGCGATGCAAGCACGTACATTACAAGAAAATAAAGGGACGTCCGATTGCATTAGCTGGGCTGTTTCTAATTAGCCTCGTATACAACCATTCGTCGTTACATATAGAATTAAATACGCGGCGGCATTTTAGTGTCCCCTCGTAAGCAATAATCGCCGCACAGCTGTAGTAACATTGATTAAACTGAAATAATAATTCTGGCGTGATGTCTGTTCTCCATTAAAAATGAATTCGAACGTCGCTTCGAATCTCGGGACCATAGTTCGTTGGATGCTCTCCGCATCGAACGTTATCCCGGAATCCAATTTTCAGCACACTTTTGTTTACCTTCGTCGTGATTATGAGAGGTTGCCAGACGCAACCACAGCTCGCGATTAAGCCTTTGGTATATTAATTATTCCCCTACAGTCTGCGCGGTCTTATAGACTGAACGACATGATATATATGTATATTATGTATTGTATATAGAGAGGGAGCGGATGAACGATCGAACCTTCCAGTGAAAACATAAATAGAGGAAAAGAAAGTGAGATAAAAACACGAACAAGTGGTGGATAGGAAAGGAGCGATGAATTATGACGCTCCCTAAAGGAACGGCCACGTTGTAGGGGGGAAGTGGTAGCAAAGAGCGTGCAGAATGTCTTGAGCGGTTTTTTTTTGCCGAACACGCATCGTGTATAGGCACGTCTGAAGCTTCCACGCGAATCTAGAGGGTAGGTGTGGCATGTGAAGAGAAGCATCATTAGTTAGCCCGGCTCGAGTGGAGATTTCTCCTCTTTCCGCTCCTTCTTCGCCATCTCCCGCTTTCATCTGCTTCCTTTTTCCGTCCCTATATTTTCCTTTTCTTCCCGTCTAGCTTCTCTGCGGCCGTGGCACAACCAGATAACCCCAAAGCAGACGTTCTGCGGTGTGGTTTGCCTCGGTAACAAGTGATGCTAGATCGACTAAAACGACCGACGAAAGCTTTTCAAGCGATCTCTCGATCGCGGGACTCGTCTCACCGAACTCTGCCCAATTACGTGGCCAAGGGAATTTTTTCTTTGATCGACTAGCGTACGTCGGATGGCTCATTAACCCTGTCGCGGTGGTTCCGACGCGACGGAATCGAATTCTGCGGGTGGAAAAATCGGAGAGAGGGAAACGTGGATTCGAAAATACGTGGATTTTGCAACAGTCAGTGGTCACTGATTTTTTTTCACGGACGCAAAGTAAGCCGCGGGCTTTAAAATGCTAGTAAATGGCAGTTCACTGTGTACAGAGAAATCTTTGATTCTATTCAATCGCGATACCAGCCACAAATGGCCCGATCGTACCAAGGTCTTCAACTGCATCGCATTCGTTAATGAACCGTCCTGAATTTCGTTCACCAGCGGAAACTCTTTTGCCCCATTCAATCACACACCACCACCTTCGAATTAACGATCGATGAGCGCCAGTGAACGCGTAATATCGAATCGCGTGCGATCGTGCGTGTACAATTAGAGCAGAGTGAGTTTATCGTGAGATTCGTAACCGTGTTATATTCAGCGCGACGTTTAATCCCGCGAGACACGGCGACGCGTCGTTCATACTGTCACGTGTACATCTCCAGAGAACAACCTTAAACCCTTCCAAGGTAAAAGATACACAAAGATGCACCATTATTATACAGGATTATGCGAAGAATGAAGGCATTCCATTTATGCCGGATTGGAACAATTTAGACAATGGTACGAAATGCAATCACTTCGTGCGTAACAAGGAAAATCATCCGACAGAGGACGTACTTTGCGTAGCGACATGAAAAATTCAGCAACAATATCTAGTTCCAAGAAAGCACGAGCAATCGATGATACACAACGGAGCAGCTGCAATAAATACACTTTTTCGCCGTGTGTTTTCTTTTCACCGATGCCCCTTGCGCGACATTTTTTCCAGCAATAACAATTGATAGAGCGTGCGCTGATTCGCGCACCGTCGAAATAAAACATTTAATTGAAATCGAACTGCCCCAGTGCCGGTGTGCCACGGTGAAACAGGATTCAGTTTCCTTTGCGAAAGGTGGGGTCGAGAGAATATCCTGCGGCGGTTAGCGTCCCGTTTTTCTCCGCTCTTCTATCGTTTGTTATTGGAAAAAATGTAATAAGCGGGAAAAACCAGCGCAACGTCTTCGCTCAGCAGGTTGCAGCAAAAAATACAGGAGAAAAGAATGAGAGAAGGAGCAAATGGGAATGGGCGCAGAAAGATGGCTCAATTTTTCGATTCTCCAGCTGCTGGTAAGGCAAATGTCAGGAACGTCTAGCTGTTGTCCAATTACGGAATCACGCACTGGAAAGGGATCGGCCTGAATTCGCGTAGCCTCGACGAGTCATTAGACGACTAAAGTAACCATGGAATCGAAGAACGAAATTCGCAGCATCTGGCTCAGCCGCTCAAAAATTGTTGGCTCAATAAATATTTAACTGTCTGCCAGTGGAATTTATAAATATGGATCCGAAATGAAAAGTTTCAGTTCGTACACCATCTTTCATCGCCTCTCGAGTCGAGAATCGCGAGGACGAGGTGAAACTTCCTTGCGCCGATGAATCCGCCGACATAACCCAAGATGGCAGTGTCCCCTTCCTTCGATACTCTTATTAAAACCACCCTCGCCCTCCCGCGAAACCTTCTTGGTTCCGTACTAAAACTTTATTAGGTGGGTTAACGGACGAGCTTTAGGGGTACGTGCTCGAGCTCTCGCGGAGATATACAGGCGAAACGTTGAAAGAAAATATCTTAACGGACTGGAAATATTGTTTCCCTCTTTTTTCCCCTTTCTACTTTGTTTACGGTGCTCTCCTTCAGCCTCGGTAAACGGAGAAAATATTCTAGGCGCGTTAGACTCTGCGCAACCTTTGTACTTTGATACCGTTTGTTAATAAGCTGGCTCTGGAAGGTTGTTTACTCTGCAATTATTAAGTAAAGTTACAGTAGCGAAGTCGCGAGCCTTTGAAATATCTCTCCTCGTTTTTTTCCTCTCCAAAAAAAATTCTAAATAGTTAAAAAAATTCAAAATTTTAAGTACCCTAGGAGAAAACACAGCACCGTTTTAAAATATTATCGGAGCATAGTTCCCCCATCGATACAGTTGATCGTGCCCGTTGCAACCTCATAAATATAAATGAAAAAAAAAATGATGTCCCCGTTATTAAATTACTTCGTATACGTATCGATTAATTTCGCTGCCAGGGCAGTATAAACGTACTCCAGCCGCAGTATGAATTTTCAATCAAAACGCAAAAGGATCGTGAATCAAGCCGAACGCCCGTTATCTTATCCGCGGCTACGCAAAGCGGATTTTAATGCACTCACCAGTCAATTGAAGCCTGCCGACGTTGCTGCTGACGACCGTTTCCTGCGTCAGCCGATGATACGTCCTACATCGATAAGTTCGTTCCGCATCCTCCCGTGTGATGTTCAGTATCATCAGTTCACCGCTCGAGAGCATATGGTACTTGCCATCTGTGATAACAGAAATTGAATAACGATCACAATCATACGGCGAACGAAAGTTACCTCGATAGTACACTGTCCAATCTTCGATGCCGTTGCATGTAACCCTACGACTCTAGCGCGAATTACAGCAGTAAATATTCAATCTTAAGGCTCCGTTCTTCATTTTGCCGCTGTTCGACATCGCGGAAAACCACGTTTGCCTCGAGTTCGTTCAACTCTGAACTCTCGAGCGTACAACGACGAAACTTTGGCCGCTATCGATCGACTTACTGCAATTGATGAGTGTATTAACAAATTCGTCTGGATTATTAGCGAGAACATTCAGAACCATGGTGTACAACTTGATCGAACTTCTCTATAATTAATGAAGTTTGCCTCGTTAACGGGCTCGCTACGGAAACTTTGCGCGCTGCGCGCATACAATGCCTACCGTGCGTCGAGTTCGATGGCGTAACGCAGCGGTATTCATTCTTCGATTTGGAATTTCAATCGACCAGTTGTCTTATGAGCGTGACAATTTGATCAACCGAAGAAATAAGATTTCAAGAACAGGATCTGATTATTTTCTACAGATATCGTCGCATCGTGAAATACAGGAGCGGCGCGAGTAATCTACATAGGACATAACTTGACCTGCTTTCGATCCACTCAATTATCTCCACGGATCCTCGAACCCAGTCTCGATATTTACTCGCGTAAAATTCTCGGAAAATTCGCGGAAAATATGAGAAACACGGAAACCACGAGTCTCCTCCTAGTCGGACCTTATTTCATAGAACAAAATAAGTTTATCAGAGAAATGGACGGACGATGATATTCGATTCGCTGTTTCTTCTTCACAGTGTCGTTTAAACGACCGAATTGCAGCGTTCACTCACCTCCTCTCGTGGACGGGTAAATGTTGAAAGATGGTTCCTGAAGCCAAGACGTAATGGTGACCTGGTCACGAACGAAACTGGGCACGTTACATCGCATTAGTACGTTGTTGCCCAGGAAACCGCCGGGACATTGCACTTCTGGATCGTAACGCTGGTTCACCACTGGAACACACAAACAACCAGACGCTCGAAGGTGTGCTTCGAATGCCGCGGCCTCTCAGGGTTGGATTCGCTGGTCCATAAAACCCTCCGGCTTGTAAGACGCGAGCACAGAATAATGGCAACTTCTGTTTTGTTAACGAATTTAAGGCGCCGCATTTGGAGAAAGGAATATTGTGATTTGAAGTATACCGTAGAGATATATCTGCTGGATGGTAGGATAATTGTACGAGGAGTTATTCAGAAAATTGTTGGTACTACCAGCAATGGAGTTTTTGGCGGAAAAGATACTTGAACTTTAACATGAAATTTGTTTAGTTCATAATTGATGGACTCGTTCAGGATCGTGTCCAGGAATATTCTATGCTGGATGTTGACAAACAAATCAAATTAAAGGTAACAACGTTAAGTGGACCTTCGCTCACCGAAATTCATAGCCATACATATCATTAACGCGTTGCGTTTCAATTAAACGCCGGAAGCTGCAGGGGATTTTGTTACTTCATTATGGGAATCGTGGAAAATTCGACAAAACCGCCGTCCATATTTTCAGCGCAGCCCGAGACCGACACGAATCGTATTTTTCCACCTCGTTGTTCCATCGAGGATAACAGAACGCTTTTAATGGCAACGAACCAGTAGACGGGCTCGTCAATTTTAGCGACGTTTCGGTGACGAAGACTGAATTATTTCATGGAATCGATACGATCTTCGTTTGTCGACAAGAGATATAGTGGAATACGTACTACTACGACGGTTCTAAGAATGTGAACCTCGGATATAAACGTTCCTCGAGGAAACGGCGTGGAATTTCACGTGGAATTTTCGAATGAAAGCGTTAGTTGCAATTGTTTGAATAATACCCTTATTGTAACACAATGTTAATGAACTAACATGTGCAAATAATTCGGGAGAAGGTACAACAAAGATATTTTTCAAACCACGACATCGATTCACTTTTTCAGTTCTCCTTCTATGAATCCACTTGCAAAGGTAGCCTGCGCAAGATTTAATTGTCTCCGCGTTACAAGCTCGCTATGGACACGGGTGGCGAAACAGAAGAGAAAAAGTTGCTAAGTGGCGCGGTGAGGGTGTAGGGTAAAATAGAGGGCGCGATACCTCGGGATTAAATCCTGGTGGCTTTGTGCGGCTATAGCTACAAGATGTTGATACCAGTCGCCGCAGAATCAAGCTTTACGATTCCCGGGCTAAAGCCCGGGTAAAAACGGACGGAGTCCAAATGAAGCGAAGCTGAATCCTTAATTAAAAAAATCTCGATGGAGGCTAGGCAGCCGCGACCGTCAACTTTCTAAAGGTTCACGGGCGTTTTAAAAAAGTCATAATGGAAATTAAAGGCGAGGGGAAACAAAGTAGATGCGATGTATCCGCGGAGTGTTTACAAAGAAGGAGCGCAGAACGAAGCCCGCGGTAATTACCTAACACAAACGAGACCATTGATTGCGGACACGTACACCGCTAACTATAATACAAAGGGGAATTCCTGAGAAATGCGTCGCCTGTGTCTCTGCTGGAATTTTTCTAAAAGAGGAAAGTAAAGACAAAAAAATCGCTGTTTGATATTTTCTTTCTACGAACAGTACCATCGATCTCAACTTCTTTTCTTTTTTCTTTGCTTGGTTCAATAGACTACCGCCACTTTCACCCATACAGTACCCGCATGTCTTCTCCTTCCCTGTCCATTGATCGACGCAAGAAAAATCTCCGAACCGACGGAAACGGCCGGATCAAGGAATAGAGTTATCGAAGTTTAAAACCTTTAAAAGGGTCGCGATATCTTATCCAAAATCTCGAGGCCGTCCCAATCCGGCCATGAACTAGCATTCCACGTAAGTTGATGGTCTCGACTGAAAGGTTTGCGAGAGAGCGAAGGCCTGGAAGAGGGTGAACCAAGGATGTAGTGCGGGAAACCGTGCTGAAGAAAGAGACACGGCTAGATGCGGGGTGGTCGGTGGAGAAATAGCGGTACAGAAGGCGCAGGGGGTTGGTAAAGGAAAATGTGGTGGTGTGTAGGACCCGGCTGTGCAACCCGTTTCGAGAGTCAGCGGAGCGAGGCACTCAGACTCCAGAATGGGGTAAAAACTCGGTGAGTTCGCCTCTGCTACCCCCTCCGACTCTGCTTCCAGCACGGTTCCCAGCCTTGCTACCACGCCGTATCACACGGCTCTCGGTTACGCGGCAACCAAGCCAAGCATAAACTCGGCAGACGTATCGTGGCAGGTAATATTTACAAACCATGAAACCTACGGGAAGAGAGAAACGACGGACTCCAGCTTGCCCCATCCGTTCTAACCTAACCCTGGCTTCCGTATCCACCTGCCAGAAAGAGAAACCTCGCTCTCCTGCCACGAAACCCGCTCGCTTTTTCGGCGAACTCGTGTTTTCTACGGAGACGAGTCGAGAACCCTTTTCTATACGCACAGGTCGCAATTATGTCTTCATTATCATTCGCGTCGTCGCGAACCGACTAACGACTGGAGCCAAATGTATTCAACCCCTTGTCGAATAGTAAGACTCGGAGATAATTGTTGTGCTCCTTGCGAGCATCGTGATAAAACAATTTGGCGTGAAGTTGCACTTGGATGCACATACGTGGCTGAATATATTTTGTAATGTTCGTTTTCATCGAGATTGATGCAATGAAAATTAACGAATGAACGGTGTTTCCCAGAAGCAAAAATGTAAGATGAAATAGGAACGCGGCAGAGGTTCTCTGTGGCAAGGTTCAACGCTCATTTAACCAGGTCCCCAAAGAGCTACGTTGTCGAATTAGATTTGCTATGTAACTTAACCCCTAGGTCAACCCCGGAGCGTGTAATTATTTCCGTATAAAATTTCCGCGAATTTCATTCGCACGGCAAATAAAAGAACGCCGGAAACTCGAAAGAAATTCCACCTCTCGCAGTCTGTCGCCAGCCGTACAGCTAGCCACGTTAAATTAAAATAGATCGTTCTTCTCTTGCAACCCCTATACGATAACGTAAATAGAGACCGCGTACACGGACGTGTGTGCATGCCCAGCGAATTCCAGGGTAATATTTTTTCGGTTCGGCGGAAATGAAAAAGGATGTCAATTAAGTATCTAGCGCCGGGAAGAACACAGAGTAGTTATGATAATAAGATTACTTTGAGCACTTACTTCCAGCATGTCGAATATGTCTCAAGCATCTTATTCCGCGGCGCGGATGAAAGCGTTGGGTAGCGAAGCGGGAATTCAGCGGGCGTCTTCCGTCTACTGAAACGCGTACTCGCGAATCATAAAACGCCTACTTCTCGCCCATCCTTCTACGAATTCATGTTGCTTCGATGAATTCGTCCACGGGGGCATGTATATTCAAGCGGCTCGATTTCAACCACGCTCTCTTCTACCTCGGGAAAGCATCGTTGATTTCAATTGCCAATCAAAGGGAGGCCGCAGTTGTTATACACGAAAGCTTCGCGTAATTGCGCGTGAGCTTCGACGAGAACCGCGTGAAAATTCGCGAGAAATATTTGCAACGTGACGCATTTGCCGCGAGACGCGAATAAACTTTAATCAAGTAATTCGTCTGAGGATCAAGCATAATGAAAGCTTTCACGAAGAAATGTTACGCATGACGAAAACATGCGCGTTATTTACGCAAATGCTCCCGGCGGTCGTTGAGATTTCTCATTACAACGTCATGTCGCGTCGCCTGCGCCCCAGCCGGTACCATTGCTCGACGAAATTAAAGTGGAACAACGAAATTTACAAGAAGAATAACTCCGCTGTACATTGTGCCGAGTAAATAGAAGAAAACAGACATCTTAGTGAAATCGGGCCCAGTGTCGCGGCCAACCTGAAAAGCGCCAGCGTCGCTACGCTGAAAGCAAACAATACGGCGTGCCCGTTGTTTTTGCACAAACGTCGTTAAGCTCCCCGCCGAGTTTCTTCTGCCACGGTGGCACTCTCGCGGCGAGTTCCGTGGAACGCCGGTATTAAGAGGCGTCTGGTCGACGACTACTACTTCCGTTCGTTCGAGGTCCAGTTTTTACTGTCGCCGATATTCATTCGTATTCTTTCCCCTTTTTTTTCTCCTTTCCTGTTCATCCAAAGTCTCATCTAGAGTTTCCCATCGTGAAAAGAGACAACCGTTTCTCCTCGTGAAACAACGGGGGTGTATTTCGCGCTCGGGCGTATTGCAGAACAGCGAGAAACGGAGGGGAACCGACGGTACCAAGACGGTACAAAGGACACGGAAAGTAATTTTTACTTTATTACCGAAGACAGGCCAGCTTTTCTTACCGGAATGTAATTTCTTCTTTCTGGAACCTTAATTAGCTTCTTTGGCCCGCGCCCTGCCGCCGCGCCGGTACTTTAAATAGTTCGTTAAAGGAGAGTAGAGGTAAAAATACGGCGAATTAAAGTCCGCGCTAAGGAGAAGTTGGCGTACAAGGGTACCCGTTAAGTCTGTGAAATGTATGCGGCATTGCGGAGAACCGATTTAAGCGATTTAGGCTCCGTGTAACTCGACAATTCTCTCTCCGCTCTTGGGTGAGTCGAATTTATACGACAATTGCGTTCAACATCGAAGAAAATATTTGCGCAAACAATATCGAGCATTTATCTACTAGCAATAAAACGTTGTCGCGTTACGAAGAATCACATTTGAACGAAATTCAATTCAATCCTCTACGCGAATTCACAGTATACAACGTTCAATAACCCGATTAAAGCGTCGTGATCTACTTCAAACAATAGTGGAGGGAGATCGTGGAGAACCGGCTGCCGTTCCCGAATCTCCTTTATCAGCTTAGTTACCCTTACTTCCTGCAAGACTCGCGTATCTCTCAGGGGATACGGAAGTGACGGTCGATCGATCCGAGTGGCTCGATCGTCCCGCATAAAATCGTGTGTTCACCGAGCGACACGTCCAACGAATGGACGAGATCCGTACGTGTTTTCGATCAGGAATGGAGATTGCACGCGGCCAGTTAGGCGGAGGATCCTCGAAAGCGGAAACTCAGCTTCCATTGTTGTCATTCGATTCGCATTTCCGGCGTAGTCAGCAGATTGTGGCTGCTTGCTCGTCGAATGCATACGTAAGCCTACGCGACCGACCGGCTCGCTTAATCATATCCGTTTTGCTCCAAGGAATACAAGGTAGCTCCAGGTTCGAGAGGAGACTTTTCTGGCCAAGGAAGAACAGAGTCAGCGAAGTTGATCGACTCGATGGGTGTCGGGGGGCGAGGGGCAAGAAAAAAAGAAGAAAAGGGACCGCGTCGACGCGGTGGGCAAAAGCTGACGCGGCAGAGGTAGTAGGCATGAATCTGAAAAGGTATGGGCCACGTTTACGCGACAATGATTTACGGCCATATTAGGTCGATAAGATGTCTTCCGGTTCGTTGACCCGGAGGAAGCTCTATTTTTAAGGCGCCTCGCGGAGACACTTGGAGCTTTTGCTCCATATATGCCTGCTACCCACCGATATCTTTCTCCCCTCAAACATCCCCTCTTTTTCTCCTAGCGCGGCTCTGTTCCATATTATCATCGTTCTCGTCGCGAACTCCGATTTTTAAGACGAATCTGATACAAATGCGAAAGAAACAACATGGCCGTGAACATGTCCGTTGTACATGTGCACGTACGATATGTGGGTATATATATTTCTTCAAGTATTTCTCCACGATCGTCAGAACGCTTTGCGTATCTAAGAAAGAACGGAAACGACGTCCCGGTTGAGAACGAAATCCGATGAAATGCAACTTCTATTTTTGATGCCGCGACTCGTCGCGAGGAGTTCGAATAATTCTATCGACCCAGCAAACTCCGTTGCTGCGCCATTACGCGAGAAAAGGGGAAGAGTTCCGCGCGGCGAAAATCAGCGACATTCTCCGTCCCCTCCTTTCAACGCCGTCAAACGAGATTCGACCGGCAAACTATCATCGATGAATCGCATTCCGCTCATCTCCGGCTTCTCGAGATGCGTCAAGCCTGGATACAGACGACGCGTCGCGACGCCCAGATGCACCGAAGGCCGCGGCGACGCGACGCCGAGCAAATCACGGTCCCGATGGGAATAAATATTTCATAGCGTCGAAGACGTACTATCTGCCGATCGTCAGGATGAATTATTCTGTCTAAGAACAGGGCTGCTGTTGGCTGCGTGCCCTCGCGCGGCCAGCGTGCTAGGGATGTTAATATAAAACAGCCCCATTCGAGAAGTCGTTCGGAACGCCGCAAACTTCTCCCTCGTTCAACAGCCGGCACAGATTTCCTCTAAGCGAAGTCTCAGGGACACGTCCGTTCCAAAGGAAGTCACGATAAGAAGCCGTGAAGCAAAGAAGATGACAAATACTTCCATATCGACAGGGGCCCCCGGTACGATCAATCAAAGTAACGCATCACTCCATGGAATAGAATACCTTCTAAGCAGAATAAGTCGTCTTCCCTTTCCCCATTTTAAAACGAGACGTAAATACAAACGGGACACCGGTGTCGTTGGACAAGGAGAAACAGAGACGACTAGTTCACAGCGTGGACATCAAGGGTGGAAGCAAGAGGAGGAAGCAAGCGGTGTACCCGGCAGACAACATAATGCAGATAACGAGCAAGAAGTTTCGCGTGCCTGCTCTGACAGTGACGTCTCTGCTAACGATGGCACCGACGCTGTTGACGGCGGAACACTTATAAATGGCCCAGTGGACGTCCTGTCGGAAGACCTCGGCCTCGAAGCCAGGAAAGTGGATCGTCCCGTTGCCAAGGACGTGTCTGATTCCAGGGATACTCGTTATACTGCCACCGTCCGCTGCCAACCAGTCGACGGTAGGTGCCGGATTTCCTCTCACTATGCAGTCCACTCGGCCACCGTTCACGTTCGTGAATTCCACCCGCGATGGTGGCTCCGACACGAAGCTCGGCCCCTGCATCTCGTACGAGGCGCCGCAACCTGCAACAAACGGGACAGGTGTATCGTCATAATGAGCCACGAATACCCCTTTGACAATCGGGTTTCCCCTCTCTGCCTCGTCCCAGCTTGCCTGGGCAGCCTTTCAGGGCGAGCTTGGATTTTTTGTACGGCCTTTTGTTGCTAGAACGAGAGCTTTCGTTCGTTTGCGTGACAGTTCTACTTTGTTCTTTCGTTTTGTGAACGAATTAGTAGGATGGTTAACGAGAATGGTAACAATGTGTGTAGGAAAGAGAAATTGGATGACTTTTGTTGGATACCAGTGCAAAATATATTGCCGATAGATTTCTTACTGTTTCCATCGACAGTTAGAGGGACATTAATCAACGGTTGCGGTGCACGGGCCGGTTGATGAATTTTTTTTCACCCGGCTTGGCCAGTTCACAGTAATTTTCGGAAATGTTGGAGACGCCGGGACGAAGGGGATGGGTGTGTGGGGGGGGGGGGTGTACTGTATCGTCGACGGGACACGAACGAAGATAATACGGGTGGCCATAAATCACACATTTAACGCTGAAATTCGGCCGTAATAGCTTCCATAAATGGAGCGCATTGCGCCCCCCACGAAGCCTGTTAACCATTCATCACCCGAGTTATGTTGATTTAAGTAGAAATGCCGGTCCGCGTGGATGTATTCCGCATTCCGTCCAGCATTGCCCATCCGGAAGCCGGGCCAACGAAGTGCAGTGAATAGGCTAAGGAACGTGCAACGAATATGGCCTGCCTACTTCTTCCTGTGTTAATAATGTCCAACGAACATTCGAGAGAAGGGTAATAACATTTTCCAAAAATATGTTAATGGTCAAGGTGAAGCTTTTGACTTCGAGTAGGTGTAAAATGTGAGTGGAATATTATTGGGCGATACAGACACATTTGTTTTTTTAAAACTTCAAGCAAATCGATAGGACTAATGGTTTTGAAAGAGAACCATACATCAATTAATTTTTATTAATCTAGGGGACAAATTGTAATAGACATTTTAATGCCCCATCGACACGCAAGTAAAGCACGCTTTAGTCTCCCCGTAGCCTCTTCGCACTTTAGGTCCCCGTGAAAAGTCAGCGTTAATTAACTTCCCATTAAGCTTCAGACGAAGTTGGCGACCAAGACGCGACAATCATTATCCGCGAGAGACTCCTTGAATAGCGGGGCATTTTCACAACGTCGCGAGTACTGTCATTTCTAAAATGATATCCAAAGTGTAATAGGAAGTGGACGGACTGTGCTACGTTCTCGGAAACTATCGTGACGTCTCCTCGCCATATGCGTTTTCAACGAAAAGAAAAATTGTAGCGTCTTCCACGGGAACTGTGGTATTCCAGGTAAAAGTCAACCCGGGCGTATTCTCTACCGTGATTTCTCTTATCCCCTCCGCTTCCTTTTCCCGGAATATCTTGATTCCGGGAATACCTTACGACCTACATCTACCTACAACTGGCACAACAATTTTTCTCCAAAGGAAAAGAGCAAAGCTCGCGTTCCCGTGAGCGTAATTTTATATTTCCCATCCTAGCAACTCCATTACGCATTACAAAGGTAACTTACTTAACGTCAGACGCACGTCGGTAAACAATTCAACCAGACCCAGTTGGCTCTTCTGGCTTGAACGTTCGATTAAACACCCGGCAACGAAAACGTTTCGAATTGCAGGTGGTAGCTTGCCACAAAATTTCACGAAAAACGCTTAAATGGCAACTAGCGCTGTATTTTAATTTTTATAACAATAAGAACAGCGTGGACGGCGGGATGTTTTCGAAAAGAAATGAGTAATTCGAACGAGAAAAGTTGGATTAGATGTATAATCTTTGCATAACAGTATAAAAGGGACTAGAGATTCCGTGGCAGAGTTCATGGAATTGAAGTTTACGAGAAATTTCCATATTCACCGGCTTCTCTTTTTTTTTGTTTTTCCATTGTGCCGTCCGCGGCTGGACTCATAATCCGAATTAACATCGAGAAAATCGAGTATCATGGTAATTCCATTTCCACGGCCGGTTGGAAAAAATCGGTAGTGCTCGTTCGTCGAAGTGGTATTTTTAATTTCGAATAATGGCGGATAATCGCGCGCCTAACAAGTGAAAACAAGCTTTTGATCAAATAAAAAGCGTTTCCTCGGTGCCTATTCACCGTTCCAGCTTTTACCGGAACAAAATAGAACAAACGGAAATATGGACGAGGATGAGGCACTGGAGGTGGAGGAGTACTAGCAGCAGTGGCAGCAGTTGCGCCAGAAGGGAAAGGTAAAGAAAAAAAAGCCCGCGAACCTTCGTACACGCGTCGACGGGTATTATTGGCCGACCAGCGAATAAAATTATGTGTAGAAAACAGAGAACTCGAGCCACTCGTTGATTTCTCTCGTGGAATCTCATCGAATTTTCCATTTTCTTTGTAAAATACATACATCACGGTCAGCTTTCCCTCGTAAGCGCTGAATCGTTTACTGCAAAGAATCGGCGAGGTTCTTTCGCGTGAAGTGTACGTCACGCGAAGGGGTTGTGGACCAACCCTTCGAAGCGTGCACGGCACGCTTCCGATTTATCTCCGTGGTTGTGTCCAATTAACGGAAGGTCTTATCAAAAAGACCGAATGCATATCCACATAGAGAAAGAAAGAGAGAGAGAGAGAGAGAGAGAGAGCGAGAAGGAGAGAGGACGGAGAAGGGCGAGCGTGAGCACGTGGCCGATTCGCAGAAGGAAGCGATGTGTTCTCGAATATAATGGTCCGCTCGAGTGTATTTGAAATGCACTGGCTCATCAGAATAACTAAACAATAGACGGCGACGGGATAGGAGGACAGAACGAACGAGGAGGAGGACAAGCTCGCCCCTACCTCGTCCCGTACAGCCAGGCCTGGCAGCAGCTACTCGAGAACTACCCTCTTCGGATGTACTCGGCGATGTGGCTGTAACAGTGGAGGAAAGGGTCGGGGCCGTTCAGACGGCCGTCCATGTTACACTCTCGGGCACGCATGCGAATGTTTGTGCGTTCGCCACCCCGAGTTGTACGCGATACGTTGAGTGGCCTAACCTTAGCCAACCCTCAACGTCATCGGAAGAGCTTCTCTGGAACTGTACACTTCTGTTTCTCCGCTGGCTGTTCAAGAGACGAGACACAACCGTCCATCGACCATCTGCGTAATGCTTTGCGTCAACATCCCCTGGAAACTTGGAAATCCACCCTCTCCCCCACGCTACCCTTAGCATCCTTCGCCGGCGGGCCTGTACACGCAACCAACCACTTCTTCGCGATTCTTCTTTAAGCGTGCTCGAATGACCACTCCATTTCCGACCTTTTAAGTCCGACTGCGATTCGCGTTTGCAGCGCGTTATTAATGTTGCCCTGCCACTTTTTTTCTGGATACGTCTCCCCCTGTCGGTTTACACTTTTTTGAATTCTTTTTTGAATTCTTTTTTTTCTGCTTACTGTTTCTGTCTGGCGAACGTTGAAGGGGAGAAGGGTGCGGAATATTCGTGGAAATTTCGAGCGCTGGATTAAAATTAAACATTAATCCGTTTGCGTCACAGAATGAATCGCGAGACCGGCGGGCCAGGGCGGTAAAATATGAATGATCGTCGCGGAACCGCGTCCGTGATGTGTAGCTTTTTTTCGGAATTGTGCCGCGCAAATTTCTATAATCGCGAGGCGCCCCGACCCGTTGCCGCCTCCTCTGGCGTTAAACGATTCACGAAAATTCGCGGCTGTGAATTTTCCATGCACGAGTCGCGTCGGTCGTTTCGCATACGGCTCACGTAATCGATAATGCCGCGCTGCATTGAATAAGACCTCGGCGGACAATATTTCCGACTGCCAGGCGACATTATACATCGGTAATTGATACCCAGGACCTATTCGTACACACGCAACCATCTGCCGTTTACGGCTGGTAACTCGCCCGCAATTTACAGCCGTGCAACTTTTTATCTGCCGCGCGCAGAGTTGGCGAAAAATCGCTACAATTTCGCAGTTGTCGCCGCGCTGGAAAATATCTCGAACCATCGAGTGCACGCGATCGTGAAAACGGTCGGCCGTATCGTGCCGTGAATGGGACACTTAAAAAACCGCACGCTGTGAGTATTCATTCGCTGTGCGCGCGGTTATTGTATCGTCCGTATTGTCCCGAACAGGGTATTGTCTAAAAGTATCTCCACTCGAATGCCCGGCGATAGCAAAACATCTTAAAAATTCCATCCGCTCGTCGAGCACTCTGATCAACGAACGGGAACGCTGGCTGGCATGCGGACAACGTCTCTGGGAACTCGACGGCAGAGCCGACCCGATTAACTTATTAAAATACGCCGGGGAAACAGATTTCTCCCCGACTAATTGCTGATGCCTGCATCCCGGCTACCCGCGCGCTTCGGTTTAAGCCAGGCTGGATCGCGCGCGCGACACTGGGAGAAAACCAGCGAATAGAGCAGTCCCCATTCCGGAATCCGCGGCTCATCCGGCGGTTTACAATCCTTTCTTTCAACCGGCCGATGGGAAACGAGGCAGGGGCGGTCTCTTCGCGGAGGGAGAAAAAAAAGAGGAGCAACCAACACAGAGGGGATAGAAGAAAGGAAGGCGAAACAGGCGAGGTAGAAGCGGGAACGAACGAGCGAGAGAGAGGTGCAGGGTAGAATCGGGCACACGTACGTAGCCCACAGGCACAAAGGGTAAAAGGCAGAGACGCGAAGGGAAAAACGAGCGCGGAAAACAGCGTGAGAGAGAGGGGGACACGGTTAGAAGACAGACAGACGCGAGGCGGCGCGACGTCCCCTGCGCCGCGCGCGCTTGTCCGACAATGCAAACCAACTTTCTCATTTCAATGTATTGTTTCCATTGTTCGGACGTGCAGGCTGCGAGGGTTGTTGCCGGTGGTGCTGGCAGCGTAAGGGTAGAGAGGTTGGGAATGCAGGGTCTCCTTTCTAGCGGCGATCGTCATCATAAAACTTTCTCCTCTCTCTCCCTCTTTCTGATATCGCCTCGGTGTCTCCTGAATGTTCCGGCGACCCGTTCGCACCACCCATCTCCCTTGCAGCCGTCTCTCCGAAGATTACGAATAATTTCAGGAACGGGCCAGTGGTTCGAGTTACGCTTCGACTATCACAGCGCAGCCACCAAAGAACCGAGAGCGTACGAAACGTCTCTTATTCTGGCATTCTTGGCGCGAGAGATATCGGAGGAAATCTTTGGAATACTTCGGCGCCCTTGGATATTTCATCGTACACGGGGGAAAATCGTAAGATCCGCAGCGTGTAAGTTGCGCCGGGGCTGTACGCTCGACTTGGCTCCAGTTACGTCGTACGCTCGTTTCTTGGTTGGACGATACGAAATTGTAGCAAACTTTTCTCGCGCGCTTTCGTCCTCACGGTATCAATAACCTTGTTGTCTGCCAAGTAAAACAATCAGCGAAAGCAAGCGAGCAGTGTCTCTGAGATTAATCATCTACACCTTATTGCTGAATATTCCTTTGCTGTCCGTTCTGACAACTACCCTGACAGGTCTATTTCTCCCTCTTTAAACGAAACGACTCTGCCTCTTCTCGTAAAGCTTCACCGCAATAATTTCACCGCTAATTCCTTCTTGCGGTTAATCAATGTAACACGCGCATAGCGTGCACAATAAGAGAACGAACGTGCGTTACACGCCTTTAATACCCAAGCCATCAACCTGGCCAACGACTACATTACTCTAATTATGCCGGCAGGACTTCTTGGTTGCCTAAGCTGCAAGGTAAATCCCTGGGATTTGTCACGTGAGGCCGAGTCACGCGCCATGCTGGCCCCCCGTTAATTAGTAGTAATTCGTTGTACTCCATTAGCAACGGCGTCCATGGTGCCTGGATGAACGACTCTCGCAATGCTCGGTCTGCACACGGTGCAACGTTTCGACGTCGCTTCCGCTCTTTCGCGTTACTGCTCGGCCGACGCGCGTGTTTAATGGCCTGTACGTCGACCGGCCTATCCGATGCTATACGAATTAATTTCATTGCAATTACCGGTACAACGGAACGATAGGACCCGGGCTGGAATTAGAATCCCACCATCGACGACGGCGCTTTTACTCCTTTTTTATTTACTTTTTTTTACGCTCGATATCGAATCTTGGTTCGATACTGGTTCGCCTGCATGTCGGCAGAACCGAAGGGTCTAGAAGTCGTTAATTATTTTATAACTGATACTCTTGCAAAAGTTCAGATTACTTTCGAAGAGTTTGTAATTCGCAAGTCAAAGCTTTTTGGGAGTCCGTCCACTCTGCGCGTGTTCGTTCAAGTAGGTTTCACCGACGTCTCCCTACTGCTTGCAGTGATTATTTATACAAGTATGTATTGAACTGCTTGAGCATTTCAACAGTTTTTCCACGATTCTATTTCACGAAGGAAAACTCGAGGGCAACAACAGAGGCAAATCTAGAACCAAGCGCCGCACGTTGGAGCCATCGTCCAACAAGGACGGTTAGATTGAAAACTAATAGGACCTGCTGAAGATACAGACTGAATATTCGGTTCCCTCGCCGCTGATACAGCGATAACATAAACTGCGTCGAGTTTCGTGGCATTAATATTCAGGAAAGCGGTGGTTACGAGGTTACCGTGTTTCATGGACCCCACACCCCCAACCGCCCTCAATTTCGTTCAAACCAGCCCGAAAAGTATGGCGAATTTATGTACGCCAGTTTGATGCCCGTATTATCATCATAACGAGGTTCAACCGAGTACTGAAAGACGAAGTATTCAAATCTTCGTAAAAGAACGCGGTTGTGTGGTCTCGGCGCAAATTGGTCGCACACGCAACTCAACTGGCCTGGAAGCCGTGAAGGAATTTCAATTGCTAATGAAATTACAGGAACGTACAGGTCGGGAATTCGCCCCTGTGGGCCACATTTCGACCTGGTGACATCGCACCCTGCTCATTGGACGACGACGAAACATGGAAACGCGTATTACACGCCACCATGTCTGCGGTCGCATTGTTTCGTGGATGTGGGAGCGGATTTCGATCGACTTTTGCGCAAGGAATGGTTAATTTGATGAATTTCGGCTCGCTATATCATCGTGGAATATTATATGTACGCAGTTCATGAAAGAAAGGGCGGTCGATTTAGCGTGGGTTGAATTAAAAGGCTTCCGCGATTACATCCGCCACAACATTAATGCTAATTAAAAATACGAGAAATGTTTTTCGTTGTTGGAATTACGATTTCATTTAGCCTCAGTTACATCAGTCCCTGCACATTTCCCTCTTTCGTCTGACTCGGGATTAATTTCCCCGAGAAGTTATGTAAATTTAAATACGCTATTTTTCCAGAGATGAAAGGTGGTCGTTTCATTTTAATTCAAACCTGTCAGTTTCATTTGCAGCGTATCCCCCTTTCCACGGTACCTTCATATTATAGCAATTTAGCAACAAGCACTTTGCCGCAAGAAGCTTCCGGGGCAAACGTAAAACGCATCTAAAGAAGCTACTAAAAAAGCGCCGCAATACTGTGATTAATCTTAACTCTAGCCGTGGAAAAGAACCTTCCAAGCCGGTGACTGCATACCCAGCTAATACTTAAAGATCGATCACCAGTGTTCACCAGCCGAGAGACTCGACAAAAGCCTGTATCGAGGCAAGTTTCTATAAGAAGATAAACAACGGTTAACCATCGACAGTGTCTTCACTCGATACATCCAACATGACTTCCGCAAACATTTAATCTACCAGTGCGTTATCGCACGCTCACTGTAGGGCATCGCTGGTGATAGCAAACCGTTCTCCAATAAGATCAACCAACCTTCGAAATTTATCTCGCCGTGGCGACCAAACGGATTTAATCCTCTCCCTAACAATCGCCAAATCTGATCTTCCTTTCAATGCTGAATTATTAACGGAACCGGTCGAAAATTCTCGGTTAGTCCCGAAAATACACCCTCCTGTTTCATTCCAAAAAGACGCTGGACTCCTGATTCCATTTGGACATTCAACTCTCAACCACGTTTAAACATTACCACAACCATTCTCGAGGACCAACAATAACTACGTCCAAGAACGATAACCGATTTCCTCAGTTGCAGAGAGGAAGCCACTTAAATAAGTGCTGGTCCGTTCGAGTTTCTTTCGCCTTTGTCCAGAATTGAATTAAAACCGCGCGGCGATCTCGGCGAAACGGGTTATTTATCCTTCAATGAAACAATACAGTTCCAGAGCGAGCGGAGAAGAATGACGGTGGAATAGTTCATTGTCTTCGTTCGGCTGCGACGAGGAATATTGTGTACATATATATCGGGCGGGTCGCGCGATAAGCAGCGCGATGGAGAACGATTCTGTGGAATTTGATAAAAAAAAAGAGATATGCCCGACACACACCCTGTCCCGTCCTCTGCTTCGGCTTTAAACCCGTTTAGTTGAACGGTAATTCAGCGAGCATTTGAATCGCACCGACAACCTTATACTTCGGGGTGGAAGAGAATTTAAATGGGATCTGAAACGAAGCGGATCGTAAGGATTATTATTATCTCTGTCCACGACGATTGTGAAAAATCTTCGAATACGCGTGTTTCTTTTTCGTTTAGATATTTCTGCCGATAGAGTAAAATTCTATCCATGGAAATGTGGAGTTTTCCAAATAACTTCGCAGATGCACGATTAATTATAGAAATATCCAGGTGGAGGGTGGCGCAGGAATTGTATAGTCATTGATTTCAGTCAATGGTGCTTTGCAGCGCGCGATCCTTTTCAAAAAGGTAATTAAACCGGGCACCAGAGTTCATTGAAAACGCAATTAATATCGAAAAAGCGGTCCTACAAAGTAAATTCCAACCCTCTAGGTTTCAGTAGGTATTCATTGATCAGTCAAGTTTCTCGATTCGGACGTTTACCTTCGCAGTAGGTGTAAATTCGTGCGGCGCGATATAACTTACGTCAGCAATATGCATCGATTTATCCAAGCCGAAGCGCCACGATCCGCCACTAATTATTTCGTATCACGAAGTGGATGTACGTATTAGCCATTCATTATCTTGTCTCCGCGATCAGCATGATTTCTAGCTGAGCGGCTTATCGGGCTGCTTTCACGTGATCGCAGCTAAATCTGTTTACGATAGTGGCTCGATTAGGAACGATGATACTACAGCCACTCACGATTCAAAGAGAATCAGGAGTACAAGCAGTGTTTACAACATCGTGGACGTTCTACAGAAATTACGACGATAATCCATTTGCGCTCGCAATTATGCAAATAACCGTACGGTTTTCGAAAAATCCAGAAACAAGGAGAAGAAAAATTTCGCAGATCGACGAAGAAAGGTATAATTCTTACGAATTACTATTCATACCTAATCCTAGATTTAAATCCACACTTCTATACAAACAAAATTTGTTACCCCTCGCGTCGGAAAATGGTATCGAAGCGAGCAATGAATGAAGCACGCAGATCAAGAACGCAACGAACCAAACTCGCCGACCATCGAGTAACCAACCCTAATGCCCCACCTTTAAATGGATAATTGTCGCGGAACGGTCCATCAAGAGTAAAACGAGCAGGGGAGAAACGTTTTAGGCATCACTGTCATTATTCCCACACTGCGGGACCGCGTACCGGTTCGTTAGCCCGGGAATACCGCGGTCAAATGTTCCGGCATAGTCCCGAATCGTAAACAAAATAATAATCGCGGTGGAAAGGGGGCTGAATCGCGAAACTCCGGCGATATTAATTGGAAGCCCGCGGCCCACTGGCAAACAGGGCGCAACAGAGGTACAACGGATAAAATAAAAAAAACAAAAAAAACGGGAAACGAAAATTCGCCAGAAGCGGGAGCTCTATATTCGAAAACATTTTTCCCCCCGGCCACTGTCGCTTTGTACCCATAAAATGTTCCCGACACAAGCTTCAAACGTTAATCCCCTCCCTCCGCCACCAAAGTATTTCGCTTTCGAGTTCGCTGCTTCTCGTACGATGGGGCCCACATCTCGCGCAGCCAATTTTCCAAGTTAAACGACGTATTCGCTGGCCGTGGAAGCGTAAGGGGAAGTGCAAAAACGAAACGCACGGCCATGCTGCCCGCACGGATATTAAAACGACGAGGCGTGCGCGCCTCAAAACCGCACGCTCCCATAAAAACCACCCCTGCGCCAGGGTCAGAGGCTGATTCCCCGACAAGAGGACCTTATGGAACTCCTCGTCGGGCAGGAGTGCCCGCGAACTTTCTCCCAGGCCTGGTCGGCTTAAATCCACTCGTTATCCAGCGTACGTTCGAACGCGGAAACCCGCTGAAACTAATTCGTCTACCCGACCACGAACGCTGCACTTATCCGCCGTTCTGTTTTGTCGCTGTTTTGTTTTGTTTCGTTTCTTTTTTCACTCCGACGACTTTTTTTTGGCGAACGATATTACAGCGTCCTCTGACTTTTCCTGTTGCATCGATGAACTTTGAGACGACTACTACTAGCGTGCTCATTTGTGATCCCTTTGACGGACCCTCGATTAGATCTCTTTGATTGGGATTAATTAGGAAATGCGAAAGTGAATGGGGAAATATACATATGTATACCGGATAAATGCGAGGAAATATGAAAGTTGTTGGCGATTTTGACGAGGGATTTATTATTTGGATTGCATAACTTTTATTACGATTCCCATAATTAGTTACGTGCGATCTACCTATTTTGATGATATATATACAAGCTTACAAGCCCAGAGTGAACAGCGTTTCTCCATCGCCAGGAAAACGCAAAGGTGATGTCGTAAGATTTTATCGAATTGATTTTAAAGCGGTGTTCAACGCCTTATCGATTGGGAAGAGCAGCTGTCGTGCGATAAAATCAAGCATACGATGAAGTAACAATAGACCACAAGTTTCCCTATGAAATTTTAAAGGATTCTCTTTGCACCGTCAGCAGGTTATGGCATGCTCGCCTCCCTACTTGGTATTTATGCGAGAATCTGAAATAAAGGACGGAAATAGGAAATCTAAATGGAGAAATTGGGTCGGCCAGTTCGACAGGTCGAAAATTTCGCCCGTACACCGAGATGAGATCGTAGGCGAAGGGTAGTAGTAGCGTGGAAAGAGCGTTTCTTGGAAATGACAAGTAGTTAAGAAAAGTTCGGCAGTTAAGGCTGCGAACTTTCAGGTACTGGCACGCAACGACTAGTATTCAGAGTTTATGGTGTGCAGCAATCCCTCTTAATTCCACCCCCCATAGTTGACTGTGAAACTTCAAGTATTAAAACAAATGCTTAAGAACCGTCGTTTAAAATATACATTGTTAAAGCGCAAAGAAAATTCATTTCGTATGAATTGAATTTGAAGTACAATGTTACAACAATGTTAGGAATAAAACGGGAAGAAATTGGCAATCCTTCAATACGAGGGATATGGCGGGGAAAGAATGGCGACGAATAAAACGCGAGATCCGTAAAACGGATGCATTACCTCGCGATTTAACGCGATAGAAAATAATATGATTACGGACATCGCTGTGTCGCATAAATTGTCGCACCACGAGTCATTGAGCACCCACGCATTTTCGTAAATGAAATTCGACCCTCGGATACGGCGCCCATTGAGAAATGCCCGCGTGTAAACATATCGCGAATAAACTTCGACGTTAAATCGAAATTAATTAGTTCCGGTTTTGAGCTTGTTCCTCTTCCATGTCCGGATTGCTATTTACTAATTAATTGTCACGCGTATCGCAATGATACAACTTTTGTCAGCGCGAAAACCTAAGATAAGGCACATGGCATATGTATATAGCACATATATAGAAAAAAATGCAGTACACGTCGCGGCACAATTTAACGTACGAATCTGAAATGCATTCACTTTCACGGGAGGGCTACGAAATGAGCGGTCGTTTCGCGAGCTTCAATTAACACGAAGCCGGTTTCTCGTGGAAAAATTATCTCGTACAAATTCGGCTTGGCTGATCAAGGAGTAAAAAAAGGTTCTTTGAAAGCGTGTTCCTTTGTTCGCTTAAGCGGCGTTTCCTTTAAAAGTTTCCAGCCGTTCCTTTTATTAATTCAAGAATAACCGTCCAAAAAATTGTTCTCTCGAACCGTGGACATTTTAATCGTTTCCCCTGAAATCTCTGAACCATATTTTCCGAGCTAATTTCGTCTCTTCTCCGGTTTCGTTCTGGACGACCATCGAACTGTTATTACAGTTCATTTAATAGAACGGTCAACAAAGAGATTCAAAGATTTTTGATATTTCCTGTCGAAAAATCAGTGTTTGCTTATGACAAACAAAGTTGCTTAAGTGCTTCGGAAACTACTCGAGACAGTGGGGGATCCTAAACTCGGTCGGTGCTTTAAGGATGATTTAATCCAAAGTTTCAGCGCTGAATAAGAGTGGCTGATAGCCTGCGTAGGTCCTTGGTGGTTCGTACAAAAGACAGAGAACACGAAGAAAAGTGAAAAATAGGGAGAGGAGAAGTTGAGTCTACGAGAGTGAAAAATCCCTGGGAAATCGCTGGGCTATTTTGCTGGGCCTGAATGGAAGAATAGATAAAAGCTGTTCAATCTAAAAGTTTCGCGCGGCTGCTGAGTTTCCGGGGAATCCTCGCGAGTATTTCGGCGCCAGTTTGGTGATTAATTTAACCCGCTACCACGGAAAACTGCTTGGAACGTCGTGAGTCTGGAACTCGAGTGCTTTAACGATGATTTACAGTCCAGTCGCGAAATACCGCGAACGCCAAGCCGAGTTTAATCTTAACTAGGAAAAAGGGCGCGGAGGATTCAAGGAACCGTAGGATGCGACGGTAATTGGATAAAAAATCCATTATGGTGCATCCACGCCTTAAGTCTTTGAAGTCCTGATTATCGCGATCGACTGACGAAACAACAGACGCAATGTCCTGGATACCTGATAACAGAGAAAACTCGAACTAAATGAAGCTGCATCGCGGATTACTAACAGAGATTCTCCGGCTGACTTTAACAAATTCTTGGAAAATTTCTCTTTGAACGAGCCAGAGTTTCGAACTCCAGGCAACTTTGCAGCAGTCATCGAACGTGCTTCACACTTCGAGGAATTTAATTCCTTAAAATTCAATACTTTTCTCCGTGACGAGCACGCGAAAACCGAGTAAGAGGAAGATCTATTCAAGAGTGACACTAGATGCACGCCCAGGAAATACTGTTTTTTCCGGTTCTTTTAAATAATTCTGAGAACCACGCAGCTGCGCTATAACTAACTTCGAAGTTAATTGTGGACACTTCTGAATGGCCCAGCACTTCTAAGTCGTCCAGGAGTTGCAGCAAAACCGCAGGATATTCTCGACAATGCCGCGAGTGTACTTGTAACAGTTGTGTGGTTTCGTTTCGCCTGAAATATCGACAAGTCCCCTAAACTAGCCATTTCGAGAAAATGCTCGACACGAAACCTCTCCAAACTATCAACCCCTATACTGACCGACAACCCGTAAACGAATGACCCAGAGAAACACCATGAGACTTCGCAGCAGCGAACTGCGGATATATTAGCAATGATTTAATTCGTAGTTTATAAATAACTGACTTGCGGGATAGTGGAGGGACTTAGAGGAAGACCGCGCAGCGGTTAACAGGATGCACAACTATATCCAACCCCTCGTTCGTCCTATAGAGTCGGGTCATCGTCGAAACTGCGGTGAGAGAATCGGGAATATAGAAACCCCGAGCAGAGCCAGGAGATCGGGAGCAAGGAGCATAGGGAAGGACGTGAGGAGTGTTCCAACGGAATGAGTAAAGGAGCAACCAAGAGATCGAGAATGTGGACGAAGAGTGCACGATGGAAATGGAGAAACGGACAACAGGGATAGAGGGCAGCAAGGGTAAAACAGAGGCGCGGGAGGACGGAGACAGATGCAGGTGGAAAACTAACAAGGACACACCGGTACAAAGACCGAAATGCAAATACGTATTCTGTGTGCTTAGGAAGCTGTAGCGCCAGTGAGCCTCATGCATAGAGATTGTACGGTGCCCGTGTAAAATCGACCCTCACAACGACGACGTCGGTTTCCTCCTCGATTTCTCTGTCTACCTTCAACCCCTGGCGAACGTCCCGTCACCCCTCTCTCTCTCTCTCTCTCGTATACTGTGCGCGTATATTTTCGAACAGCGGGCTTTGCGCACCAGACCGTACGTTGCAGCACCGAATTCAACCAAACTACCATCCTTTATCTAACCTTTGATCCGACTGCAGTTTGAACAACAGACACGTCCATGCGATTTTTGCCCAGTTACGCTCAAGAGGGTACCAAACGCCGAGCCGTTTCTGGCGATGGAAACATTTTCCAGAGGATTCCACTTACGTTTTTCTGCGTGTCATCGCGAATTCGTCGGTCGCGGGGGATTAAGGTGAATTTATATTGAATTACGGATTACCGACACTTTACCGAGGACGCGTATCGACATCGATTAAGTACCCTCATATTCTTCATGAATTATTCAACGCGAAGCGCGTACAGCGTGCCGTATCGGGCAAGCGGCACGCGGTTATGGATACTTTCCTGCCGTAGCATATTTCGCAAATACGATCGAAGTTTTCTTTTAGAAAAAAAGAAAGGTTTCGATCGTGTGATTTGTATAGAATATCATTTTCAATTTATCCGCGATTTTCCGGCCAAGATTAATCCGCCGTTTGTGGATCAATTGTGTTTTCATAATTGCGTTGCGAAAAGAAGCAGCGGAGACATAAGGTAAACGTAAGGAAATGCATCAGCTTCTTAAGGCAAATGTCTCTCAAGCAATTTAATAATCCTCTTGCAAGGATTATCCGCAAATTGCGTGCCACCTGGTCACATGGCCGGCATTATAAAAACGGCCACGATTCGAATGACTCGAATGGCCAGAAGATAAGGAAACGGCGGAGAGCGAAGCGTGTATTTTTAAACAAGCCGAGTGTTCCGTTGACGTTCAATTACTCTTTCAAGTTCGTCAGTGGAAACAGGGGTTGGGGTGAAGCAGGAAGAAGAGAGAAAGCAAACGAGGCGGGCAGCCGCGAGCTGGCATCGTATCCGCAGCACGCCTTTTGTAAGCTTCTATCTCGTTTACGCATCTGCTAGTGGGGCTGGCTACAGTAAAGCGTCGCTATAACGACGGCATTCTTGTCTATCATGAGCAGACACGCCGCTCTCGCAAACAGAAATGTCTATTTACCGTCGACCGGCTACCAGAAACACTGTTCTCCCACGTAACGTAGTGGGCGAACCGCCCCCTCCATTTAAAACCAAAGAATTCTACGACAATTAAAAAATTGTGAAATTTCATTTGTACACTTTAAATTTTTTCTACGAAACCCCTGGTTTCTTTGCGGCTTCGGTAGCTGTGCAAAAAATTGAGAAAAAAAAAATGAATCTTTTATCACTATGATTTTGTTAAGCAGCAATGAAACGGCGAAAACGGAGTTATTCATGGAGTACAGAAGAAAGATGCGCCGAGCATTAATGGAGAGTACGGGAAAAGAAAGCAGAAAATGAAGTTCGTCAGTGAATATGAAATTAACGAGCGGCCGAAAGGGGAGCGTCAGTTTGCGGCGATACTAGTCTTTGAAACACGGTTTCAGTCGCGTTTCTCTCTGGTTCTGGTGGGTTCTTTCAAGCCCGGTAAATACCAAAAATTCCCCGGCAAATGGAAATTCCGCGTTCGAGTACCATCGAAGCAACGTTGGAAAAGCACGACCGCGTTGTAGCCGCGTAAACACGCGATTCGTTTAATTTTTCAAAGCAGTTTATCTGCGCGGTGCTTGACGCAGAAATCAGTTTACCGCGCGCGCAAACCTGTCGAGCAAACACAGGCACACGGTGTCGATAGAACGCGCGTACGTGTAACCGGTACGTATATACATACGTCACACTCTCGTGACGCGAGGAAAGCGCGAATGGAATCGGCAAGGAACACGAGTGTTTGTACGCTCGTCGGAAAATTATTCCCCTGTCTTTTACCACGATTGAGGCAAATATAAATGCCACCGTTCCGTCCTTTTCAAACTCGTTCGACCACCGCAAACACCGGCCGAGGCAAAGGTTTGTTCCATGAAAATCAACGAGAATCCGCGCGGACAAGCCGCGCAGAATGTTTCAACGGTACGGCAAAAAGAGTGGCAAAATGTTGATTGCGGCTGGGCTTTTATACTGTAATGTATCGACACACGACATCAGTTCGTATGGACGACAGCTTTGTGGCAGGAGGCTGCGGCGATAAGAATTCGGCGACACTATTCGAGAGACGGGAAAAACCGAATCTGATGGTGCATCCGAAACTATATTATTCTATAAACAAAAGTATGTAAATGCGTATATACCATTTGAGAATGAAGTTTCTCAAGCAATTAATACGAAATAAGATTTCCCATCCAGATACACGTTATCTCTGAAAATCGTCTGCATGCACGAGGTGCATTCAAGGGATTAAAGAGCATCGTCAAAAAAAAGGGGAACGCTGCTCTTCTGCATGAAAGCGGCAGAACATACGACCGTCACAAAAGAGCAAAAAGGGAACATTCACGCGGTATTCCGTGGCTGTTTCGATCGGTCGAGGGTGCATCAAAATAAATTGCGCGTATCACATTCGCAACCAAAGCAACCGCAGCTTGGCCGATTCTTTTGCAGCCATCAAATTGCAGGCGATCCTGTCCGATTGGCTCTGCGATCCTCTGGAAATCAACGAAAATTCATCGACACCAACTGCAATAGTGCTCCCAATTTCAGAATACTAGATATGCATTTCTGGATATTTAAAAACGATCCAGCTCGCAAATATCACGGGCAGCAATTTTACTACCGTCTATTTCATTTTCAAAATTGATACATTCCTTGATGCAAGAACTAAGTAGTCCTATTCTTGTTTGAAATCATTGATCCATTCAGCTTCATTTGCCTACATAAACCACTCCAATGAATACACATATGCTTTCCATCTGAATTCTTCTCAGAATGAACGTTTATGAAAATACCAGAGGATCTCGATTGACCGGCAAGCAGGGTAGAGCGATTGATACCTGCCTGGAAATGATTCAAAACAAATTGTGCCCAAATCTGTACCGAATAGCTTGACTCAAAACACCTGTTTCCATATTATTATTAACTAATAATATATCATATTATTCACGAATTTTAAATTGTAGATATATTACTAACAAATTCGACAAGCTCGATAATCGAGGCTCTACTGTACGCTAAAGTGTACAATTATTTTACTATCTCGTTTCTCAGAACGATAGAAAACAGCAAAAACCAACACCGCACATTTCCCTACCACAGCTGGATTACCGGCGAAATTTCGTCAACGACGAACGTCATCGCGCGCAACCGTCCAAAGTGGCGAACGCTATCACCTGAACGGCGTAGTTTTCAATGACAGTTGACAAGCCGGCGACACGGCTCAGTACAATGCACGACAGTGATTTGCTTTGCGGTTCGACGTCGAATGAATTTGCGGCGGTGTTCCCGGTAGGCGCATGCGGTCTCGTATAATTACGCACTTAATTGCTTCTATTGCGAAGACCCAACGGCGACGGGGAACCGTCATCTCTGATTAGCTCTTTCACCGATCGCGCTTTCATTTTGTCACCCCCGACCGATTCCCGAAGCGTTTCCTCTACATATCATGCCAATCGTGCGATATTCCATTACGAACTAATTTCGCGAAATCACGACGCACATAAAAGAGGCGAGGAAAAAAACTAAATGGAGTAAATAGTTCGTCGGGTGCCTTCGACGAATCGCACACGGTCTCGTGGCTCTCAATACAGATGTTTCTCCATGAAAAATTTTCCGCCGGCACTGGATCGCGTACAGTGTACAGGAGAAAACGAGAAACGCGCTCCTTTCGACAACGTTTAATTAAAATCTCATTAAACCGGCACGAAATCGATTGCGAAGTGTATAGTCCGACTGGGATATTTGCACGCAAAGATGGAAACCGGGGCAGCGTGTTCCAGCAGATAGCTAATAAAGTTGCGATTACGTCGGGTCGTTGAGCGCGTCCTGTAATTATTGAAAAACTTTCATACGCGCGCACCTCTGCGCCAAATCGACCGTGCCAAAGTATTCAAATTGAACCCGTACGACCGGTCGATCGATCCGAAATTCTGTCGAAGGAAAAACGTTGAAAACTGTCGAATAAAATTACACGATATTTCGACGAAATTGCAGAAAATTACCATTTCCCCGATACAAACAATTGGAAGGAATATCCGGCGTATTACCATCAATTAATTCGAAACTTTCGCCATCGGCGAACGATTTGCCCTCACTCCACCGTACGCCCCGAGTCCAGGAACAATTTCCGTGAAAACGCTTATCTCTCCTTTCTAACAATCGTTTCGCGCATCGAGTACCAGATGTCGAATCGACGATCAGAGGATCGACGTTGCGAAGAAACAATCGTATCCGATCCCTGGCGAATAGCGGAAGACGATAGCGGCTACCTTGCACTCGTCGAGAACACTGGGTCACACCGACGATTTAATCCGAATATCATCTGCACCGTATCGGGGCGAAAAGAAGTTTTCGCAAGTTTCGCGAAACGAAGGAAATCACAGAGTGGATAGTGTCGTCTAGTCTTTGGTTCCTGCTTCCGTAACCTTAGACGACTTCCTCTAATCGTGATCGCTGTTATACATACTACAAGCAGAACGATTCCTAGCAAACCTCGGTTTCTAATTTTCATCAAGCAGTCTGATAAATTATCCGACTCTTGTTTCAGATAATAGCGGAGACAAGCTTTACTAGGGTGTCGAGGCGACCGGAGCTAAGGTATAAAACGTATAATTGTTCATCACGTCGTTATCGTGTATCGCCTTGAGCAAGCAGGAGCAAGTTACTCGGACTGAAGTTCCTGCGGGGACGACTCCACAAACAGGGAATCCTGTCCTTTGAATTCTCTTAGCGCGAACAGCGAACCACTCTGAAGCACGAACAAACCGACTAAGGCAACTTTCTGCGCTCTAAGAAAAGCATTCGAAGACAAATGGAAGTTCCATATGAAATGGAAATAAATAAAAGTCTGGGAACCCCTCTCATGAAGCGCACATTCGTGTCTCGCAAAATCAATACTGCTGGGCGTCTTGAGGCACGTCTTCGAAGAAGAAGTTGGTCGTTTTTGATGCGCGATAGCGACATCAAAAGCATGCTCTCCGATGATAGGACCGGAGGCGAGGGAAGTTATTTAACTTCGTCGACTTCAGCGACCGGATACTTAAGTCGCACGCAAAAATAACTCGACTAAAAGTTCCGCCTAAGTTTCATTTCGACAAGATTGAATCCACCGAGAGTTCTACCTGTTCCCGATTATTTTCGACCGTCGAAGGGAGTCGATCGATTCCCCGACGACGACACGCGATAGACTTCTTGGCGGGGACACGAAAAATCGATTGGTGATATTACGATGGATGGGATCGGATCGGTGGTATGATAAATTTGAAAGGAATCAACCTGGGCGACGAAAGGCAACGGAAAGCTGCGAGGACGTTCCCGATATCCATCAACGTCTCCTCTATTCGATTAACCTCGAATCCTGTCTCCTGCAGCGTGTTCACGTAAACATGCTCGGTTCAACGCCGTAAGTGCAGTAATTATAATCGTGGCGATTATAGTACAATAACAGCCACACGGCTCTATAATTATCTACAAACAGAAAGTGCACTCACACTGGCGTACGACATACATAGTTACCTCGCAGAATGTCGCTCGATCGACAGAATCTTCCAACGACCGGGCTGGAAGCAACGAAAACGAATTTTCTTCCGCCTCGATTAAATTCCAGTTAGATTCTGGCGCTACTCCTCCTTGCAATCTCTGGCGATGCTCGAGCTAGGTAGACGGAAATAAGTCCCTCGCTGCGCGACACAAAATTTCAACCGGCATTGACGAGATTTCGCCTACGGTGTACTACTGAACACAATGCTAATGGAATACCGAGATTCGGTCGTGATCAAACTGTACGTGGATTTTCTATTTTCGCCGAAAGGACTTCGTTCCTATTCGATCTTCTTCCTCTCGAGCTCCCCTGCTGCTGCCACTTCGCTTCGTTCTTATCCGCCACGCGCGGCAAGCCCGAAGAGAAATGAAGAACGAGCGGGAGGAGGAAAAGAAAAAAGCAGAACGAAAGGGGAAAAAGATTCCAGGATCGTTCGAGGTGGTGAACGTAATTTCGATTCCACGAGAGCTCGTCGGGGCGAGACGGCTCCTTTTCTCCGACCTGATTCTAGCCAAAGTTTCGACGAATCGAGAGAAGTCTTAGGAGCCGGTAGACAGCCGAGTAGAAGCCTCGTTCGTGGAATACCAATTGCCAGGGTGGAACCGGTAATTGTTTGTTCGTACCTGACGCCACGACAAGCCGAGACGGATAGCAAATCTCTTGGTTGCACACGATACCACCGTAGCGATGCGCTTGTGTCGTGGTAGTAAGAACGACGCTGGCTAGAGTGTCGACGAAGCGGTGGTTGGTTAGGTCGAGGGTAGTAGAGCAGCAGTAAGGTTGATTGTAAAGAGAGACAGAGTCGAGCTGGCTGGTAGTAGCACGTAACAGAGAAGGGTTGTCGTTCCTTCGCCCCTCGACTAATGAGACGGCGCGGTTACATCAGAGGCCGGTGACAAATTGAAACGTACGAGCGTAGAGGGGCCACAGAACGGAGACACAACTTCGTAATGCGTGAGCATGGACCCTCGTGCCGGCTACGTCCGCAGCCCGTTAACATGCTTTCCACTGATGCACATTGCAGCGAGAGATTTTCCGTTCGTGGATTTCGTTTCGTCGATAAGCGTGTCACTGTTAAGCAGGACAAAGCGAGCACGGGGTTGGAAATTCTAAGCGAACCGATGCAAAGGGAGATTTGAAACGCGAGGGTTGTCCGAAAGTGTGCCCGCGTATTTTTCTCTGGGCGGTATCCACGATCGAATACAGTGGCGCGTCGATAAATAACGAAGCGAGAATGAACGTTAGGGAAAAGAAAAAGAAAAGAGAACGGGGGTAGCGCGATGCTTTGGAGTAATAAGTTTCCAAAGTGATTTATGTGTAATCTCTTCGCGAAAAGCGTCATTATTTTCGCAAGAGCCGTTCCCCTAGCCACCTGACATCCTTCGCCAAGACTCGCAAGAGTTCTTTTTATGTCCACGTAGGAGCTTGTCGCGAAAGAAACGAGGAGGAAAAGGCGGAATGAAATACGTGGTCGGGGGGATTATAGAAGTCAGAAGCACCGCTGCCGTTGCCAAAGACGTATAAACCTGAACTATAAATTAATGCTCCACATTGAGTGCGCCAGGTCATCTTAATCTCTCCCATTCTTGCCGTTACTGCTGCACGCCAATTAAAAGCAGCGCCACCATTATCTCCTTGGCTGGACGGTCGACCGAGGCAGAATGTTATTTCCTGGTCCGCGCGAAAAAAGTTATTTCTCTACTTGCGGCTGTCTGATCTACAGACGTGTTCTCCCTCTCTGTAACCAGCTAAGGACGCGGAGACGGCACAGGAATAAAATACAGGGGAAGGCGTAAAAACGAATCTCATTTCCGTGCAGCTCCCACTCCTGGCCATTGTCCCAGTGACCCCGTTAAATGCGTTAAAGAACCGCGCGTTATTCAAAGCCAGTCAAATGCATCGGATAGCCCACTCGACTCGAATGGAATTCATAGACGTCTCTGCCCTTCCCGCAGCCAACAACAGCGGCCCGCGAGGGGACAAGCGCTTCGATGACCGATCGCGCGCGTCTAGGAGGTCGAAATTCCGACTGGGAGAGGATAGACCTATTTGGAGGGTAACGGCATATTCGTGAGGTCGGAGTTCAGTAATTGATGAGACTTGCATCGCCTGCGGGGGTCGGTGGAACTCACTGATAGGTGGTAATCGATGGGTGAGGTAAGATGGCAGTTGAGGTAGGAGAACAGGTAGATTACGTGGCTGGCAGGACGTTGCCGCTGCTGTCACGACGCTGTAACAGCACACCACGGCAAGGGTGTAGCAGAACCGACAAGGACGAGCAAATGGGGAGACGGCGTAGGTAGATGGATGCCTCGTGGGATGAGTGGAGGGACACGCCGATGAGATTGGCGCAGGAGGAAGAAGGATAGGGCAGGAATGGATGTAGCAGCCCGGCAGTCTAGCATGCAAAATGCTGCGTCGACGTTATCACGCCGTCAGAGATTAAGGGGCTGACGCGGTGGATACGGGGCGGCGGCCTTCAGTCTTCCTATTTTTCGCCCCGCTCTGCTGAGTTTTACTTGGCAAACACCCCACGCTACCTTCGGGGTCCTTATTGTTCGACAATGTCGCTCTCCACCTTCTGCCTCTGTTACGGCTGTTTGCCGCAGAGCATCGTTTCTTCTCGGCCAGAATACGAACCCCTAACCTGCCCTTCTCCCTTATCCAACCGTCCTACTACATTCTCGCTTCATCACCTGCACACACGCGCATCTATCTATCTGAAACCTAACCCGTTCTCTCTCTATGTCTCTCTCTCTCCCTATCTCGCTCGCTCCCCCTCTTCGAGATGATTTGCCCGGCGCGGTTATGACCGGAACTCATTTACCTGCAGTTTGCCGCTTGCACAAAGGACCGTTGCTCTTTGCCAGGCTTACCAGGGGATGAAATGCGTACTGCGGACAGGATATTGGCGGGAGATTTGCGTCTTCGAACTTTTCCCTTTGTTGCCTCGCGCTTTTTTCGAAAATCCCACGGCGATTTTTTTATCTAGCAGCAGCAGCAGAGTGATTACGTCCGAGAGGGAATTAAAGAACCCGGCTGTGATTAATATGCGTGTACAGTCTCGTCGCTGGTAGATAAACAGAAGTATACTCTGATAACGCACAGGGATACGAGATACGAAACGATTCACGAAAACTCAGCATCTACGTTGCCCGTCGTTTAACATCTCCAAGCTCGGCATCGCTGCCTTAGTTCTCCGAAATTCGTAAGTAAATTTGGGCTCATTTCGCTCCTACATGTCTCAAGCGGCTGTGTGATTAGCGAGATATTTCGCATCTCAACCCTGTTCCATGTCTCGCGATCTGCGCTGAACCTTCGTTTGGCGAACGCTCCGCGAAGAATTGTTCGGTACGGTTCGAGTGTGCAGCACGTCTACGATCTGACCGTTTCTCTCGTCTCAGAATCCTGGGCAACCACCTTGTCGCCCTGTCCTTCGTCTTCTGCTGTTCTACGCGATTGCCAGGCTTTTCACAGCGATTTAGACATCTACGCGCCTTGCGGCAGAAAACGAGGCGAGAAGGGCCGGCATGGTGGCAGAGGGCTATCACCGTGAGATCGATACCCATTGAATCGCAGACTTTCGTTTTCTATTCGAGGTAATTCCATCTCTAGGGGGAGTGGATCGGAGTAACTTCATTTAGCGAAGGTTCACGCGTCCGTGTACCTATCGCACAGTCGCCTACGAGACGGGAGAATGTCACTTAAGACGTCCCTCTTCATTGATTTTTACGCTCCCCGTAGAAAGAAACGACGTCAGGGATATTCGTGGGCTATTCGAGGCGAGAATTCGTAAGAATTTCCAGAACCGACAGGAATAGGTGTGACGGGGCGAAACGTTCGCGTAGTCGGGACACGCGTGCCACGGTAAATTGAGCCCGCATTAAAATTTCATGTGTATTTCTCGCGTTTTCACAGTCAGCAGTCAGGCGTTGCGGGTTAATACCATTTCTTGGCTGGTAGAGCGAGCGGCAACTTTAATGTCGCGGCGAGCCCTGCGAATTCGAAGCTGAATCAGCGCCACGCCTGACCGTATTATCGGCTTCGACTACTGAAAGAGCACACGTGCTTCTAGCCAAGCACGTACACGCCTGCCAAGGGAACGAATAATTTTACGGCTAACTACCACTGAGCACACGCTGGACGCTATTCCTTTACGAATCGAGGGAATTTCACAAAACTTCTATATCCTTTAACGGCACCGTTTAATTGAAAAATGAAAAATGAAACCGTTCCGCTAATAATGATCTCTTTTAGCCCTCGCGTTTCCTTGTTTGTCGGACATAATTAATACACACTGCAAATCCTGCGCCCGTTATTTCAGACGAGAAGTTCAAAGATAAATAGAGATGCATTGTTCCACCACTCCGCGGATGAAATTACTTCCCGGGCGTGCAATATAATTAACGCGCGTGATGAATATTCGGCTAACCGTCGCATTCATGCTTTATTAATGAAATGAACGTTCACAATGACATTATTTTTATGAACGCATTATAAATTGTCGATAGAATTGTCCGTGCAATATATCAATACTACTGCTCAACCATATTAACACTCTTCGGCGCATCATTATACAGAGAAATCCAATCAGGGAACGCCTTTTCGACGAGTACCACGCCGGAGCAACGAATGACAAAAATCTGTGTACCAGCGAAACCCAAAAAGCAGTGAACTCCAAACCTCGTTGAATATTTCCACGTTCTTCTTGAAAATTCCTTCCCTCGGCGAAAATCCGAGCGAAGTGGCGTGTTTAGACGTGTGCCAAGTTCTCGACAAACGGTTGCAGCACCGTGAGCGAATCTCGGCAATCATTAGCGGCACCAGCGAAAGCCAGAAGGAAGGGAAAGAAGAAGGGGTGAGGGGGAAGGAGCGAGAAAAGAAAGAAAATAATCGCAGGCGTCTGAACGGCAGGAGTTCTACGCTCAAGACGTGGTCGCTCGCCTGTACCCCGACAACATAGACGCGAACGAACGGCAGTGGTAATGATTCGGTCCAAGAGCCCTAGACGATCACATAGAATGCTGGATCCCCGGCTCCAGGCGAATTTCCAGCTTCCGTGGCAGCTGCAGACGCGAATTTAAGCTGGGGTCGCGGAACGCCTGTGTACGGACCTCTATGCATGTATGCCTCTCAGTCTGCCTCGGCTATATTATCGGTTCATGCAGAACAGAAAGAGCGCACACAGACGTGTGGCCGCTCTGCGCCGTCTTATTGCGAGGAGAACCGCGAGTCCTCTCCTCCTGTTCGCGCGTCACACAAACACAGCAGCGTTTCCAACGAGTCGGGCCGCGCCGCCAAGGAAGAGAGAACACACCGGCGACCGACGACTCGCGAGTAGAAAAAAGGGGTTTCCTTTTTTGCTTTGACGTGTGCCTCTCATTTATTTCCGTGGCGCAGTCCGAGGGTCGGGGATACACCGAGCAACGACCACAACCGTGACGATGGCAACGACGATGACTACGAGAAAGGAACGGCGAGGGGGGTAAGAAAGCTGCGGAGAGTGCAAATGCATAGCACGACCTGGCAAAGCGAGAAATAAGACGGGAAAGTAGTGAAAGAAAGAGGCAAGGATAAGAGAGAATGGAAGGTACGAGCGGTGGTAAGGAGCGACCCGGTGAAATCGGAGAGGCGGTAAGGTGGGGAGCAGAGGAAAGGGGTGAGTTTCACCTTGGATAGGGTTCCCGGTGAGTTGTAGGCCGTGCAGGCGAAGAAAAGATGGTGGAGCGGGAGGCTCGGTGGAAACGAGCAGCGGTGAAGGCGTGGTGGATAGCTGGAAGAATGTGGACGAGGTAGGGAGAGAATTGAGAGTTGGTTGCAGCTAAGGGTGGTGAGGTTGTATTGTTGTCTGTTTGCAAGCTCCTGTAAGCTCGCCTTCCTTCTCCTTTCTTTGCGTACCCACTTCTTCTTCGCAATCCCTCCTGCATCTTAACCTTCCCCGCACTCTTTCACTACCACTTCGTTCCGTCTTGTACTTTTCTTCTATCTGCTTCATCTAGCTCCGTTTCAAAGTCCCCGGAGGATCCATCCCCCACCCCTTTAACTAAATGCTGCCACTGACAGCTACCCGCATCTATCGGCCACGGAAGAATAAACGAGGGGTCTTTCCGACATTGCACGAAACGCGCACCATCGATAGACCGTGATTGCATAAAGATTGCCGGCCAAGGAGTTGACAATACGCCGGACTACCTCCCGATAATTGCTGAGAGATTGTCCGTTCAACAGGCCCAACAAATTGACTTCCGTGCAGCCTCGAGATCTACTCGAAACCAGCCTAGTAAATTCGACTCGAGCTGGTCCGTCGAGCTGCCAATAAACGATAGCTTCCTTACGGATTCCTTGGATGCCTTCTAATTGGGGGGCTGCCACGGGACCGGAAACTTATCGGTGGGCATTCCACGTTCGCTAATTCGCTGATACATCGACCTGCACTAATGCTCTCTTCGCCTCTTTTTATTTAGAAATCTGCTCCATTTCACTTTATCTCTACGTCTCTCGCGACGTTTCTCTTCATTTCTGCTTTACTTCTTAGTTATTTTAACGGACGGGAAACAACAAATCCTAGAAGCTAAAGGCTGCTACCGACATGCGTTTCACTGGTTGCGGGCAAGCAAGATACATACGTTCTTCAATAATGCCGCATGCCGTTCCGTGAAACAGTCTGCCGTGAACCACGATGGAGTATCGTGGCGCCGGCGAAGAGAGGAAATGATATTGCATCGGGCACAGTATTGGTTCCCGATAGTACTGGACGTAATTACGCCGGAATCTTTGATCGTTCGGCCGAGCAAATCTGCAAATTGATTTTTTCCTCGGACCCGAGATTACCCCCCTAACGAATAGAGGGACGAATAATTGGTTAACGACAGATCGATCGCCGTCTTATTAAATAATTACAAGATTTTTAAACACAGACAACTGACCTTTCGCTTTCGAGTCACTTTTTGCATAAAACTCTTGTAAGAAAGTTTTGATACTAATGAACTCTCCTGTTACGTTTGTTGGGCGTTCAATTAACTTCGATATAACTTTAAATTAGAAATAGCTTTTCTCAGTTCCATCGAACCTATTGTTTCCATGTTGAGTCCATCAAAAGTTCCGAAAACAATGCAATGGAAGGTATTCGAGGAAAATTTCGTCGACCGTTGTTCGACGCTTCATTCCTATGTTCGAATAGTTTTCGCTCACTGGTATCGAAATTAATTATTATCGACGTAAGGCGGCCGGAAATAATTGGAAAATTCGAATAATTAATTTCGGATTTCAGCTTCCCTTCGATTTATCGAAATCGATCAATCGTTTTAGCGGGAGCAACGTATTATATATTTTACACCATACAATTTATTAATACATTCCATTGAACAGGTTAATGAATTATCGTGTTGAGGTGAATAAAGGACAAGTGATTTTTTTTAACCATGGTACTCGAGAATGCAATGAACCAGAAGAAAAGTGTCGTCAGTCATTCAATGTCGTGAACGTTTCACGTCACATGCCACTCGAACTAAAAAATGAATTAAACGAAACCGATATTTCGAACCGGTACAAATTTCCGTTTGCTTAAAATAGTGACAGTTACGTCAAATTCAGCCATAGCACCAGATCATTACCGTTGGAATTTTACCAGCAAGAGGAACAAGACGATCGAAAAACTTTCCTTACATTTACGCTCGGTTTGAACGCGCGCACAGTAGTATAGGGCGAGCTTTAATCAGACAACGCGCTCCTTGATCTCTAGCTGCTTGTTTGTCATGCAGAAAAGACGAGCGGCTGCGGATCCCGTGGAAAACGCAATTGGTACTTTACAGTGACGAGTTTAATAACAATTATTCAACCAATGCCCGGAGGAGGAACAGGCGCTTTCAATTAGCGTGTAAAAGTATGGCGTATCGAATAGGACGTATTTATTAAATTTCAGCAACGTTTCAACATCGACCAGCGGCACATTTCCGCATTAATTGTTCATCAAACGATACGTGTGCTCGACTGCTCGCTCGCATCGTGTCACGCTAACGACAGCTACGTGAATACAGAAACGGAGGTTGATAATGAACCGAAAAATCGACGCTTCCCCGGATGTGAAGAAGAAGAGGAGTAGGGAAACATAGGATGAAAAATTGCAAGCCCGTTGAAAAAACACAAACGCTGATGAAAATTAAGCACCGTCTAGCGTATTTACGATCTGTTAAGTTCCGGATCCCTTCGGCGCGGGTTCTCGCAACGGAGATAAGCCATAGTAGCATCCGGCGAACAATGTCGGGGCTGCAGGTGAAAGAACTGTCTTTTGATGGCTGCCTCGAAAGGAGGGGTAAAAGTCTCGAGGAAAAGAGCAAGAGAAGGAAATGCCTGGATACGGTGCCCGGGGGTTAAAGTTCTTGGTTTTCTTCGTGCCGACTCTGCTGGCACAGGATAGGTTGTGGGTGGGTCCCGAGGAAAAATAAGAGTTAATGGAAGAACGAAAAAGCAGCACCGGCTGGAATGGGCTAAGATGAATGGACCTCTATAGCATGAAACGTTATATCCATTGTGCCGTGTATATTCCTGACTAAGAACGAAGTTGATTGGTAAAGTCGTGTTTCGAAATCAATGTTAATCGATTGATTAGAACAAGAGGATACATATACGTACAGTATACCGAGGCAGCAAGACAAAATATTGCAACGATCGCGTAAGAGTTAGCTCTTACTTTAACAAAGAATCGAAAGAATCGACTAGTTCGGGCGACTAGTTCGGAACTAGTTCTCCGAGACACTCGACTTATCCTGGCGTCCCGTACAATTCGATACAAGGTATCGTGTCAACGAAGCTACGTTAATACGGCACGAAACATTTCCAGATAAAAAAAAAATCGAGTGCCCTTTCTTCGACCGCCTGTAGATAACCAGCCGTACACTTTACAAATTGTGTTTGCGACTTGTTTCTCCGTGGCGCCAGGGTCCACGTATCGTTGCAACGTGTCACAGTCATCTCCGTGGAACCGTAAGTTCCAGAGACCCTGTGCTCTCGCTGCTAGTATATTTTCCAATTCCCCGACGGTGCTCTCGAAAGTTACGCCGGTGGAGATCGATGCCGATCGAATTGTTCAAAGATTTCAGGTCGATGGCCCGTTCACGGGGTAGTCGAGCTTCTTTCTCACGGTAATGGAAGTACATTTGTCCGCAACACAGCGTGCACGCTCCAAGGGGCGCCGTGCCGCCTCTGTTTCAGATCAGAAATATGTGGAATAATATCAGTCGTTGGTGGAACTTAACCGAATGCCATTCCACGTTCTCCTCCCTCCCTCTCTCTCTCTCTCTCCGTCTCTCCATCCTTTCCTGGGGCAAATTCAATCTTCCGCTCCATTAAAGGGATCTTAGTGGATACTTAAATTTCTCCGCGAAACCAATAAACCCGAAAATTGACGCTGGCTGGAATTGCACGTCGCCTGTGTCTCGTTCTATCCTACCGTCCGCATTTGTATTCGCGGTGGAATTCTCGTTTTGCCGGCGAGCAACGCGACCGAAGCAACGTAATCCCGGACAAGTTCACGCCAGCAGAGGCCGTGCTTTTTACTTTTAAATTATGTCAGGCGTTTGTCAGGCTGTCCGTGAGTGGAATATTTAACCAGGATAACGTTCCCGCGGTCGCCGGAGCTCTAGCCGACTCGAAATTGCGAGACGCGAGAACGAAATACCCGCGGCTGCTGTGGAAGGAACAAGGAGGGAAAGAAACAGGAACAATGACTGGCGGACCAGCCACGAAACTATTCCCGAAAGCGGTATGAATAGCATTGTAACAGTTCGGAGCGTGGCAACACCACCCCGAAAAATTCTCACCCTACGGGTAACTTTCGAAACAGACCGCTCAAAACAGGCCGCGTACCACTCGTGATTCTTGTTACATTACACGCATAGCCGCGAGCCACCTTAAAACATGCACACTCTCAGACATTGTGGTAGGGATTTATGCCACCAGTAAATCCGCGTACGTACCGGGGCGATCTTAAAAATTGTCAGGACTGCCGGTATAAAACCGCGTCGCTGGGAAGACGTAAAAGCGAAAAAACGTCTGGCAATTGTAGGAGGGAACGGCGACAGTGCAAGGAAATGGTCACGAAAGCTCGTTCTTCGGCTCCATTCTTTTGCTTCATGGGCGGCATCTATTCTTGCCGTTCGACGGACATCACGTTTAGTCGGTAATCTAATCAAAGTGGAACGGATCGACATAGATCTCTCCACCCAAAGAACGCAACGGGAATGCGAACTGTTCGAACACGAGGTCGTAGAGCAGTAGGGATGGAAAATTGACCGCAACGAACCCACGCGAACGTGCTCATCCTCTCGATCGTTATTCGTTAATCGTGCGTTGTTAATCTATAATTCGATCAACGAGAAATTCGTTCTCGAACACCCAGTGACGTCGATGCGATCTGTCAAAGCGTGTTACAGCGGGCGTGTAGAAGCTTTTCACGCGTCGCAAATATAATTTGACCGGTCGCAACAATAGCCGGAGGTTCGAGGGCTGCACGACGACCAGGTCGACGCACCGCGACGCCGGCCACGCTCATAATTGCTTCCAGATTAGATAGGGTGCCGTTCGACCGGTCGATTTCGGTGCTAGAGCGGCTGATATCGCATGTATCGACAGGTATGTCGCGTGAAAATCAACAGGCGGCCGTACGCGTCGCGCTTCGCCACGTTTTTCCGATTAACAGACGTGCTAATGAAACGGCGCCATGCGTCGCGTCGCCGGTCAGTGGCCACTGCCCCAGCGTTTCGCTTAACCTCGATGCGCCTTGACCCTTTCGACGCCTTCTTTTCCCCCGAGCCGCGTTCGTATTAATTTTAAAGCGGGCCGTTCTCTCTCACGGGGGTTCGGTCTGGGTACTTGAAACGAAAGTTTCTTCTGGTTCGGCTAATGAATATGAAGGGAACTGGAGTTAACTAGCGCGCCGACTGAATCGAATTTTAAATCGTTTTCTCTGCAAGATAGATGGCGTCGAACTGCATGATAATCAACTATTTCGAGACGAGAATGTTTGGAGCTACGTAGAGATGCAAATAAATCGCCGGGAGTAACAATTATAATACCGCTAGCGAAAGAATGATTCAATTCTGAAGTTACGCGTAAATGGCTACGTAGCGAATCTTAAATATTCTCGGCGCATTTCAGGAGGACGCCCTAAAAAATATATATAATTGAAACCTCGCGAAGCAGTTTAAAATAACCACGTTGAAGCATTATAGTGCAATACTTTTGTTATTGATTGGTCGACTGAAATTTATGCTCCATTATATTCCATCGGAGTAATGTATTGCCGTGTAAATTGGACGGTAATGAAAATTGACGGTATAATAATTCAGTAAATTACCCGGGAAACAGCCGAGTCGCGAACCCACCAATGCCAGCGAACATTACAGGTTGTTTGCCCGTTAGGGGTCCCCAACGTCGACGACGACGAACGATACGAAAACCCGTGGAAGTACCAAGAGAGAGAGAGAGAGTGAGAGACAAACGAATCGAGTTCGATTAAAATTCCGTACGGCGCGAACGCGTACGGCTGTCGTTGTTTTCGGCCCATAAATTTCGTTCGGAACAAGGTCGATTTCACAGGACGAACAGGCGAGACTAGGGTGGAAGCATCCATTCTGTCAGACATCGACTCATGATTCAGGCTAAATCACGATTGATCGCCGTTGCAGCCGTGTGTACGACGTACTCGTTAATGGGAAGAAATTGGAGTATGCGGTTAACCGAGCTTGACAGTGTCAAACTTTGCCGGGCTAATAATACACTGACACCGTTTCCCGAAGCGTCCCGGCGCTCTCCTTTACTTCGTTTCATAGAAAAATGGCGGATATAAATTCCGTTTGGGCGATAACGAGTAGAACAGTATTGCAATTAACGAGATAAGAAACAAAGCCGACGATCCGTCAGCAAAGAAAGTTATCGCATTCAATCCCGCCAAGCACGATGGTCGACGTATCGGACCTTTTCAATCCACGGAAGCCGATAAATTAATTCCAAACGGCGGTCCACGTTTTCAGAACGGATTGGATTATTGTATAAGGAGCGGGTTATTAGTACCCGACGCTGGCCATTATGGAATTAAGGCTGGAAAAATCCTGCGCTCGCGGCCCGATTCGTGCCGCTGATACTTGCCCGGGCACGTTTAAAGCAAGAAAACCCGATAGATGGACCGGAGGGTTGGGGTCACGGCGACATTTTATGCAGCTCTATTGCAGCAGAGTGGCCAGCTCGACGAGAGAAAGGGCGAATCGGTAGAGCACGAATGAAGGGTTTCTCTTCATTAAAACGATCATTTAAAAATACACCCCCGAATTTCGAGAACCGCGGTTTAGTTGAAAAATTTTGGTCAGCGTTTGTACCATTCTCAGAAATGCAAAAATACTCGCATAAAGTGTAAGCATAGTAACAAAAGATTCGACTCAATTTCCTGAAATTATCTATCGGAGTTTATCATCGATTAACCCTACCCCTCAAGCTATTATACTTAATAACATCATATCCGTATATTTCAAAGCCCGCTGAAACTTCCCCTTCGTTGTGAAAAGAACGTCGCGGTAATGTCGCATTTTCAAACTTCGCCCTCTTCATTCGATTACTTCCAAACGCTTTAAGAGAGGCTGGCTCGCGAACGAAGGGAGCGAAAATGTATGCAAATTTCTAAAAGACAGACGTCGATGATATTCAACTCTGTTCCACCCACTACCACCGCTGAACCTGCGTACAATAATGTCCCAAGTAGCGGGGGTGTCTCAAAATCTTTAAACAGGATTATACTCCATCCGTGGAGAGGAAGGCGTATCCACACCTTTTCCCTTTAAGCTTTCACTGGGTGTCGCGCCACGGAGCCATTAACCGCGAATTTAAGAAACCGACGCGGTACTTGGGAACGGCATTTGAAAAGACGTTTCCAGAGACGGCCGTGCACCAGAAGAAGCCGTGGCTGCGCCAGGAAAAAGATAGCTCGACCGCGTTTTACATGGTGCTTCCGTCGTAATGGCCGGTCCGTGGAATGGCCGTGGTTGGTGAATGCGGAAAGCTGGATGAGCCGGAAGAAACGCGAAGAAAAGGATGGAACGGGTGGAAGGGTGGAAGGGTGGCTCTGATCAAGAGGTAAATGAGCGCAGGCCTGGATTGCCGACTCTCATTATCCAGACCCGAGATATCATACGCGTTATTTTTCCCCTAACAAGACTTTGTTCGCTGCGGTCTCGATTCCAGCGCGAAGAATATCGCGTTCCTGTGAACCGTCGAGTAATCGTACAACAACGACTCGCGAAAGCGTGATTACGGCATTCGTGGTGGTTTGTCGATACTTAATTGACTCGGGTAGAGATGATTGGAAATACTGAAACTTCAACATTTCTAGTGGATACCACTGCGGGAAATAGGTACACGGGTCTCTGGTATGAACACTGTTATTGAACATTTCCGTGTTCCTTTATTGCTACGAAGTAAGGTTAATAGTGGGAAACAGAGTCGAGGCGAGATAACTTTTTCCCTTCGAAAACTTTGTTTGTAAAGCTCATTAACCCGAGGTGAATCGTAGCACGCGCGGAAACGAGACTTCGCTCCCGTCATTTACACCGCACGAACGCTCGTATAATACCGCGTTGATAATTTATTAATTAATGCGTTACTATTCTATCGCGCGGACGCGGCTGGAATTATAGCCAGCATTGATTGGGGCCATTTCAAGTGATGAAATTACCCGTCTGTATAGCCTCGTAGTACGGGTGAATACTACTTCCCTCGGTCATTATTGTAATCTTTTTTCAAATAAAACAATTGCGGCGTGAATGTGCACGATATTTGCACCAAAAAAAAAACGCTGGTCAAAGCTAAATTGTAAGGAGCTCCACTTGCGACATTCGATATTGTCCGATAAAGGATACTCTTCTGCACAATTATCAACGAAGTAGCGTGAACTAAAATGGAACAATATCTTGTTTCGAAAATTTCTTTTCTCTCGAATGTTCAAGGTTCCATTTCCCCTATCATATATGTACGTGTATAGCAATCACCGCAAAGGAAGAATACGAAACATCGATTCGCAATTGGATATTCCCTTTCGTTGTACCCTTCGACCGTCCGAACAGAGAATCGCCAGGCATCGAGAATACGTGAAAACGGCATCTCGAAAGGCATGTTCTGCCCATCCATCCGAGAAGAGACGATAGATCGAGCCCTGTAGGCGATGGTTTAGTGCATTCCATGTCGTAAATCCATTGTGGCCCCAAGGATTACCGAGTGGTTCAATGGACGCCCAGTCGATCTAGTCTGCGGTACTTGTGCCCAGTATTAACCGGCTACGGTAATTAAACACTCTGTACCTGGTAATCTTTCGTTCCAATAGCACAGGAGTACGCCTCTTCCCACATTTTCCACCCCCCTTTACAGTTCTTGTCCACTGTGAAAGTTGCAGCGCTCTTCCTCTCACCCTCTGCCTGCTCATGGACGCCGAGAAACTCGTTTAATGCTCGTCAATGCAGGAAGTCTATTCGACAAACAAAGTCTGTATACTCATCGTTCTACTGCACTCGCCTCGCAGCTTAAACTTTGTTCGTAAAACCCCGTGGGAGATGGGCCACCTCTTTGCGGCGTATCAATTTAACGCAGTTCCAAAGAAACGGCGTGCGCCTTATACAGAGCGACACCGCCTCGTTAAGAGGCATCGACTTTCACGTAAAATTCATGCTCCGAGCTCATTACAGATTCTATGTCGCTTAAAGTATTTGGTCGCGGCGGACAAAGATAATTGCGCGGTTTTTAAGTCCGTGTTCTCTGAACCATCTTGAGACTACGATCTATCCTTGCCCTACTGTCGCGTACAAAATAATGCATTTGTGCCGATATCGATCGGTCTGGACTGGAGCCATGAACGAGTTCACTGCAATGGCAATCAGCAATCAGAAGTCCAGGAAAATCGGAAACGAATAAAACAACGAAACGAGACGAGCAGTGAAGCATCGCCATGGACAAATCCTAACTGCGGTACAAGGTGCGTACACCGTATGGCCGGCTTTTGAAGTGCGAACCCTCGTACCAATTCGGTCCGAACCGAGGCATCAAAGAAAAACGACGTATCTGACCGTGGGGAAGGATGTGGTCAGCCGCCCCCGTTATGCATCGACGTCAGTGAATGGACCCGGAAGGGTGGAGGGTGGTTGTTTTGCTTGAATGAATGGCTGCTGAACAGGTCAGAGAGAAGCGTCGGTGGTACTCATTATTAGCCGTGAGCTTGCATCCGCATCCATCCTCTCCTCCGGCCTGGTTACTGAGTAAACACTTTGATTTATGGGCCATGGTACCCCCGATAGGGATAAACCGGCCCCTGGAGGAGAAACAGCATCAGGGGTAGAGGTTTAGGGGTTGTTGCATAACTCTACTCAACGCATACAATCCGGCAACTATTCCCCCATACCAGTGAATTCTCCTGTAAATTTTCCTATCCCGTCTCTTCTCTTCGCTTCCTCTCATCGCTACACCGCCGCTTCTCTGCTTCTCCGCTTCTATCCTGTATATGTATGTATATCTTGCTCCATCTCTTTGTCTTCGTCTATCCGTGTTTATCCCATTCTTCAGACCCTCCCGTCCCCTTGGCCAGGCTCGATGCACAGGACTGCACGAGCAGTCTATGTACACCCCGTATATGCACGCTGAATACACCCCGCTCCTATCTCGATCTATCCATCCTCGTTCCTCAATGGTATATCGCGGCTCGCGTACGTGGTTATTACACGGTTCCGTTGCAACGACATGGCCGTGCATCCAGACAACAGATACCCAACGTGCGCCCGCCAGAAAACAGTGGGAGCCTGCGAGCGACACTGGTTCCCCGTTTATACTTATACGAGCCACGTGGCTCGCAGAGAATGGAGGAAGTTGAGCTGTTTCAATGATTATTCTCTAAATAGGCAGCGGGTAGGAGAGGGAGAACGAATGCAGAGAAATAGACTTTTCGATACGTTTTCTGAACGATCGAGGAGGTTCGTTTTGTCGTTGAATTTTAATGGGCCAACCGCGAAACGAGCACAGCCAGCGACGTGGGGTTTTCCCCGTGACGGCACAGACGTTTTGGCGGAATTGCCGCAACGACGAGATCGCCGCCGAAACTCGTACAAATTTCATCAGGTTAACGTATTTTAGTCGCACCCGAGAATTTTGTTTAATGAACGCGTTACGGGATTATGAGCCAACAAAAATGACCTGCAGGAGAAAAAAGTAATTCGACGCTGTATAAACAGCATTGGCGCTACGAATTTCCCGTGTACTGTGCCGTTCTGCCTGCGAATTAAAATCATCGTGCGTTTTGCCTTCATTGCATTATTATTTGCGTATTAATTAATTAATATGTAAAATATTGTTATTATCGCATGCAACATTATCAGTATTATTATTTCGCCAAGTGGGCCACGAATGACGAACGTAAATTACAAACTGACTCTTAATCACATTGCAGATAGCCATAGATCACTACCGTCTCGTAATGTCTCCAATGACTAAAACGCCAACCTAACAGTTCCGTTTCTTGGCGAGAATCGTACGCTTCTCCTCTATCGACCACGGAAACACGGACCTATAAACTATACACTCTGCACGTTAATGGTTGGCGCAAGATAAACGAGCCAGAAAGTGGAGCCGTGTAAATGAAATGTCGAAAAATCGACCGCGACAAAACGCGAGGGAAAACGGCGGGGAAAAAATCCAGATAGCGCGCGGAATTTCCGCGGAACAAAAAGGGAAAATACTTTAATACGTGCGCTCGCGGATAGTTTCTAGCCAGCGTGTCACGCGACACGGTTTCATTCAATTCCTTGATTTATCGTAGCTCATAAACACGATTACCGTGTGGTTTCATCGGGGCGGAATAGCACGCATACAAACAACGAGCATACCCAGTCCAGGTTGTTTTCTGTCTGACGGAAAACAAAAGTCCATAAATGGCACCCGCTGACGCTGTTTAACGACTTTTGCATAGCCAACAGCCGAAAAGCAACTCGACGTTGCTCATCAGCCTGTTTCCCGCCAGGTCTGTATCGTTCACGATCGTTGGCGTGCAAGCTTGGAATCCTTGATGCATAAAATTCCACTTGCAAACATACGTACGTATTTCGTACAGAGTGCATAACTTTTACACGCTCTCGCCTCAACGTTACCATGTGCCTACATCTATGTGATACATACTCGGAATATGTGAACAATTCTGTTACGGAAAGTATCGAATTCTTATGTCCGCGAATTATACCTTTGCCACTATGTGTGCTCGTCTCTGTGCCAAGCTCATATTTTTTCACATAGCCGGTCTATCGTTCCAGCCGCGTCCCCCGATATTGAATTTTCATCATGCCACATTACCTTTCCTTTTTCCTATCGGTTATCGTATATTGATTAATGTATCCATCTGTTTCTTCTCGTGCCCGTGCTTCCTTTTTATTATTCCCCGCGACACCTTCTATCTTCCGACCCGTCTATCGGCCGTTTTTACTTTCCTTCCACATCCACGTACGCTCTTCATTTCACTCCTTCTCTCGCATTTTTTCATTCTACCTGCACGGAAACCACTGTCTACCGGTTCGATAATGAATATTCAAATTTCAGATGAGACCCGCCGTCGGTGGTGGGCGTCGCGCGATACACAAATTCAAGAGTGATGGACTTTCCGATACACGCGAAGTCAAGAAGATATATCGCCAATTTCTTCTGTTATATCATAATACATTATTCCCTTCGATTTTTAGTTGGCTCGTAAATTAGCTTCATTGTCATAAAGTTTCAAGAAAAATCGCGGTATTAGATAACCGAAGAATCGTTAAAGAATATCTGCAAATAACTGTAGACAATACTCATAATCGGGGAGATATCAGTCGAGAGTTCGAGCAGATGAAATTCATTTGAGCTACACAGTCGACTATACGTTACCCGTTTGGCGTTCCTTTAACCACCAAATTCAACATCCTCACCTTAATGCACGTTTTACCGTTAATACGTATAATACCCGACGCTTAACCCCCTGATAGCAAAGTGGTTCAGCCCGCTATTAATCTGACGGTCGTCTGACTCGAATCAATCTTATCTACTGCATGTCCGCGAGTCGGACATAAGCAGAGCTTATCTACTTTTCCCGTTTCCTGCAACTGTCCCTGGAAACATTCTCGGCCCCTAATTGATTTCAGTTTTGTTACATCCGCCAATTTTATCCGACAGTGTGTGCAAACGGCTCGCTGGCAATTTCGCAACGTTATCACATATGGGATGAATAATACACCAACGTATTTTAAAACAACGCCCACGGTATCACTATTTTCCACAGGCATACCAAACTTTTTTTATCTTCGTGAAAAATTGATTACAACAGACGGGCAAAAAAACATATACACGGTCCGGGCAAAAAGTTATCCGCGAATCGTAAAGACACGGTGACGCGGATAAATTCGCGAGCCGTTATCGCGGAACGCGCGCGTTTCGCTTGTAACTCGTGTCAGAGACGCAGAATGAGGGATTCCTTCGAAAATGTGGGCAAATGTGTGCTGGGAACGAGATTTGATTAGAGAGCTGTTTAATTTGCATGCTCGCAGCCTCGCACGACGAGCTTCGCGATATTTTTCGCAATGGGATTCGTTGAAAAGTCTATGCTCAATGTCCATGTTGATTTTCTTTAGCTCGCGTTCGACGGAGATCCCTTTTAATAAACCGATTGTCCGCCGTGCAACTCTGCTCGAATAAATTTGGTCGGTCAGCGACGTATTAATCTTCGTGGTTTATAGGACAACCACCCTGCGGGCCATACCACGATCGCAATACTCGAAAGACAAGCCTCAAAATGTCGAGTTGAGCTCGCACGCAGAGCACAAACGATCTGCATCGGGCAATTTGACACGCGCACGATGACCAGCTGCTTGATATTGCTCGATACATACGGCATCCTCGTTGTATCCAATAGTTTTAATTAAAATTAAAGTAATTGCCTCCCCATCGAAACGATACGTTAAAAATCGAGGGAAAAACGGGCAAACTGGTACGCGTATGGAGTCGTGTAAATGGTAACGAAATACATCTGTTATAATTGCGTCATTCCGATATTGTTTGCCCGACGATTCGAATAACGATCATCGCTTCCACCCCCCGGTCCCGTGCACTGTTCAAATATTTCCCACGCTCCATGAAATCACATCGATATGTGTGAACTATAAAAACACCGTTATGATCTATGCTATATTGTACGATATATCCGACAATTGAGGACCTTTCGCGGCGAGCAACTTTTTATTTGTCATACGTTGTTAGTGGACGGTTGTTAATATGCGATTGTTTGCACCCCTTCGCACTTTGCCGTTCGTCAAGGTGTATAGTGCAACTAGCGAGCCACGTATCCCGGTTTCTAGACCTAGACCATAGAATAGGAGCACAGGTACCGGTTCAATTAGATATCTAATGTATTCAACTCGCGTTAGGCAGGAAATTAAAGTTCACGAGTGACGGGTCGCGCGAACGACTTCCGTGAAATCAACGACCCCGTTGTTCTACCGCAACGTTCCGTCAATTAGCCTTGCAGTTGGCGGTAGCACGTACCCTCGGATGATCGTAATCCTTGAATATGCATTTCATATGCCTCGTTACTCTACAGTTGCGCGTTGCATTTTTCTTCTTTGTGGGCCGAAAATAAAAATACACCCGTTTGTCAAAATTTAATGGAAAGACACGAAGGGAACTAGACCAAGAAGAATTCTAAGGAGGCCGAACCCTTTAAGCTGATTGCGAATATTTTGCGTGGCACCGTTCGTAAACGGATTAAAGAAATCTAACATTTATTTAACGCGTCCCGAAATACACCGAGGTATCGACGTACAAAGAATCCTGAACGACTTTATAATTTCTCGTACATCCAACAGTTAATCCTTTAATCCAATAACGATGAAAGCGACGTTCGATGTTCGAACGCACTTGAATTGAAATCGGAAGAGGCGCCTCATGATCCTTCGACGCTCAGAGCGATAAGGAGCTTCTCAAAGGAATCGGGTAAAAAGCGATTGCTCCATTTCAGCAGTCGCTCAAAGAAGAATATAAATGCTAAGTGTCCACCCCCCTTTACTCTTTCTCTCCCCCTGTATCTCGCACACCTTTCTCCTATCCAAAGTACATACGGTTTCGGCAAAGCTGGATCCACGATGAAGACTTTAAACGAAGGCCACGAAGACCTTCGCAGGACGACGTACGGGAAACTATCTAGCCAATGCACCTTCCAGTAGATCGGGTTGGAAACTATTTAAACAGCATCTGACTCGAGAATTTCAAATAATTGCTCGGCAATTGCTGCAATTACATTCGAAGAAGAAGAAGAAGATGAACAAAACAGTCAATGGATTGTGGCAAATATTAGAGCTGTTTCTTTCGCTTTGCGAATGAAGGAAAAATTCCAATGGATAATAGTAATCTTGTTTACAATTTTAAGCAACAGCAGCGGTATCTTTTTCACTGATTCGTTACACTCAATCGTTTAACTTGAATGATGCGCCACTAGTGTATGCGTAAATACACTTGATCCTCTCACAGACAATTATTCCCCTTCGCCTGGCATAGTGGTGTGTTCTCCATTAGCGACATTAAGCAACCCGTAGTCGATGCGTCCCAGAATTGCCCTTTCCGCCACGAAACTACCAACTTTCCGCTCCCTAATCGATTTTGACGGTAAATCGTCGAAGTCGCGGCCTGGGAAGTGGTAAAATTTCTGGAAAATCAGCGGTTTCGTCGCTTGATCACCGGTTACTGCGTTCGCTAATTCTTGTCTCCGGACGAATTAGTTAAGCTCCGGTGGAATTTCATAGTTACGATAATGGAATAGGCCAAGTAGCTACGTGGTGCGATTAGTTCGAACACTTTCGATTCCATTTTAACATCGGCGATACCTTCCAAAGTAAAATTAGCACGACGAATTTTCGATACTACCCTCTACACAGGGGAAAGTGTATTGCTTAAAATCACGGAATCCAGGAAAATTGGTGAACGATTTTGAACTCTTTCGCCACGGCACTATCGTGATGAAATTTTATTCATATGAAAGCAATATGCATTTAAGTTCTTCAACATATAATTTATATAATATAATTATTTGCAAACCTTTTCATCGGACAAATTCTCAATTTCAAAGAGCTGCAGGCACCTCAACGTAAACGAAACACGAGGGCGATATTGTTCCAAATTGAAGCAAAAATATCTCGTACAATCCTTTACATGATTGTTAGCCCAATCGATGCCAAGCAACGCGTTTCCTTTACCTCCCTTAATCCTCGTAGAATAAAAAGACGAAGCGTTAGCTAAACCAGTCATATCTTTCCCGGGATACCAAATACTTTATCCAAGCGCAAACTCAGCCTTTAACAGGTCGTTCAATTATTCCAAACAACGAGCAAACAAATCGTTCGTTCAACGTGATCTTTAAAAAAAAAAAGAGTTACCAATACACGACAAGTTGTTCCGTACTCGCAAACGTTTCGTTGGCCCGATTCGCTAATGCAAATAGGAGGATAAATTACAGAGTGGGTCAGCTCGTTTGACGTTAAAACAAGAATCACGATTGAAGACACCAGCGACGTATCGATGACGGTCGATCGCGTTTATCCTACGACTCGATCTTGCTCGGTTCGGCTTACTCAGCTTGGATCACTCGAGGCGCAGTCGTGACCCGGTTCTCGCTATTCAAAAGTTAGATCCGGAAGTTAACTTTACACTCGAGGGTCGAACGTCTGCCGACTGAACTAATTTCCACGATGGAGCCGCGAAACACGCGTATTTACGTGTTTCGTGATTTCTGTACGTTCACTTGTTTCCCACACCATCGTATAAATGACAGGAGTGTGTTTCAACTATATAGTCGTCGTGACTAAATTATATTAATGCACAATTATATACCGTCCGAGTTGTCCACTTCAGGATGGACAATTTTACTTTATAATCATCCAGGGTTTCAATCGATTTCGATACTGTTCGAGACAGCCCGCGAATGTCGTCTATCAAACATCCTCCCGCGATGCTATCGCCTCCGGCAGAAGGGAAATGGAATTCATTGGCAGGAGATCGTCGATATTCTATCCCCATTTACGACCTATCTACAGTCAGCGATTATTGTAATAATTAACTTACATCTTTGGACAGCTGAACAATAGTGCGCGCAACGCAAACTTTCCGAAGCACAATAGTCGACTTTCCATTGTTTATATTCTCGTCTACCGAACAGATTTTACTCAACGCGACATTGGTCTAAACGTAATCGTAGAAACAACGAAACGTGGGACCGTCAGTACGTGTACATACATATCTAAATAATTCCCTGTACACGTTTATCACGATTAACTTGCCATGATTCATACAAAAATTCCCTCCGAGGTTATCGCGTATCATTGTGCAGAGTTCGTGGTATACAAGCATCTCTTGTCTCGCGAACAGCCATGGAATTGGAAATATAGTAGAAACCCAGCGCGATAAAAGAGATGCACGGCCGATCAACGGTAACCTGAACGCCAGGATTTTCACCAGCTATCAAACTTCCATAACGAAGCACATTGTGCCCTTCGTGTAAGTGTTCCACGGGGCGAACGGCCGCGTAAGTTGCAGATCGCCTCATAAATCCGGCGGCGATTCAACGCGGCAGAGGCAGTTTAAATTTTACACAGAAGCACACGATAAACCACGTCAGCACGAGGAATTGTGCGTTTCGGTGCACGTAACAGAACGAAAGGAATGGCGACCGCTTTATCGGCGATATTTTTCACGATTCCCGAGGACGAATAGATCAGCAGGATTGTTCTTCATTCCAACTGATTATTTTTTAACAGACGGTGTGGTTTTCCAGGTATTGTTCGGGGGTTCGCTGTACGATGCCCCGATAGGATAAACTGTTTGACGAGCATGTTGCCGCATTGTGTATTGCCGGCCAATTAAATAACCGATCGATAAATCGGTGTGATTCGCGCAACGAAAGCCTCGGACGTTCTATTTTTTTTCCATAAACGATTCGAAGCGAGCCTAAAAATATTCAACGCGGTCGCTAAATCATTTTCACCGACAGTTCTGGTGTTTGAGATAATCGTAAACGTTGTTCAAATAAAATGGTACTAACGGACCGTAAGAATAACAGATGTCAATTTACCCTCGACCCTTTCAAGGGTTGCCCCTATGAAGTTTCTCAGGTCTGTTCGAACGCCAGTCACGGACTTCCTTGGTCGAGTTCGTTAGCCTTTTCTGTCGTTTTTCCCAATCGTAAGAGAAGGTGGATTCGTTTGCCTGCCGCGAAAGTCTTACAAAAACTTTCCCCTTTCTTCCGATTCGTATTTAGCCCAGCGGCTCGATAAGAGCCACGAGATTTCCAACTACGAACGGAAGGATCGAACTTGGACCACTGGTCGTACGTGCTCGCGATAGCTTCTACGCTTCGTTTGGAATCCCTTGCAACAATTCGTGAAGTCGGTGCAAATAGAAGGGCGCTCGCGAACAACCGGTTAATCAGAACTCCCTGGAGTACGTTCGGCGATGAAACCAATAAAATTCCCGCGAAAAGGATTTCGTCGATTGAACCATTTCTAAGGGGCCACCCCGTTGCAATTGTGCTAATTCAGAGGGGTCTAGCGCAGTCAGCAAATCGAAACGAAGGTGTGTTCCATGGTCTTTTATATACGCGATCGTACTTTCTCGTCACGATTTTGCTACCGCGGCGAAAAACTCTATTCACGCCATCTTTGAAGCAGAGTCAAAGTCTATCAAATTTCCAGTACCAAATTTCGTTTCACCGTAGAATTACTCTCCTCGCAACCACCCTTACCCCTATTTCGAAACACAAGCTCAAGAATCGTTCACTCACCGTTAAGCAGGCCAACGGCGATCCAAAGGGACAGCAAGCCCGAAACCACGTGGCGTCCAGGAACAACGAACCAACAATACCGGTCCATCCTCATCCAACGGCGATCCTTCTCATCGCGTGTCACCATCATCGAATCTCCAAGAAGGGGTAGACGCTCGAGCATGGAAAATCTACCACTGTTCACTCCAGCCCCCTCGCAGGGGTGGCTCTCCTCCCCTATGCTTCTCTATATACGCCCTTTTTCTGTTAACTGTTAAACGTCGAATAATAAACTCGCAATCTACCTCCGTCTTACAGTATCCAGTCTCTCGGGCACTCGCCGCGCCGGGCGCCAGTGAGAGACTGTTCGACTTTCGTGCCGTGCGACAGGTTCCCGCGGTGATTCGCGTTTCGTGCGCAGCCGGTTGTCCTCGACCACCCTCGGCTTCGTTCAACCCGTGCTCTAGCATCCTGCGCGCTCTCACGCTTCCGTGAGACGGTCACCGTCACCAGCTTCTACTTCTATGCAGGTACACGCCGACATGCCCAAGTATTGTACGTACGAGTAACCGTGCCGGGGTTACGAGAAGCTCCGACCGCAGCTCAGGTCACGCACCAGGGAACCACCACCTCTGCCAGCTCTCTTGCTCCACTCTGTGACGTGATCCAGGTACACCTACACCCTCGTCGCGTCTCTGTCTTGCATACACCGTCTGTCCGCCTCGATCGTGTACCTTGGCTGTTTCTACTACGTACACCATTGGTATCGTCACCGCTACCCGGCACACCTCCTAGAACATGGTGCAGCAACCTCGAAGAACAAGGGACCAACCAGCCGAAACCTTACGCCGACGTGGCGAACGTAAATTAAATAGAGCACGGCTTACAGCGCCGATTACCTGGTCCTCGGAGAGGATTCCTGTTGGTTGTACCGAGTTTTGGAACGTTCTCTGCTTGAAATTATTGCACACCTTCATTTCCAGGGTAATCTGACGAAAAGGGCGGAGGCTTGTTAGAGGTTCGAACTTCGATGGTGTACAATGCTTATCGGGGAAGAGTTTCATATTCTCGACACGAGTCACCGCGGTGTGTTGTTTGATGTGTTCTTTCTTTTCGACAAATTAGCCGAGTAACCACGTATCGGGATGAATGATAGCATCGTCCACGGTGAATCGAGTATGCCTGTGGATCAGGCGCGGCACTTAATCAAATTGAGAGATTGGAATATAACGATACCCGCTGGTCGGTGACGATATGCGATATTGTATTGGTATTCGTTGGAAGTATCGTTAAATTTCTAACAGATAGCAGATGATGTAGGATTTCACGTGAAACGGATGTATCGGTGAACGTGTATCGTGATGGACGTCTAGGAGAATAGAGATTTTCCGATTTAATTGAAATACACGCCGCTCGAAGTTGCGCAAATATTTCTTATTAGCTTCACCAGAATACAATCCTGGAATACTATAATTGTGTTAATGCTCGTTGCAGGAGAGATGTATACAATTTGATTTTACGGCGTGAATCATTTTCCACGTTTTCTGCGATATTCTAAAATGTCAAAGGTGAAGGTGAGTTTGATAAGCAATACGTGACCCCGTACGCCGTCGAAGAACGACAGAAATAGCGTAGCCATAGGCGAAAATTAAATAGGAATGATGTGTGTGATCGACCGCTTTCGATCAGCCGCGTGTATCCTCTGCTCCTTCGTATTGTCGCCCGCGGCAGGCCCACAATGGACCGCTCGATGCGCCGCGCCGTTCTGAAAAATCGCAAAGCTCCATGACGCGTTAGCAGACGGCGAGGACACGCGCAAACGAGCGTTTCGCCTTGTCAGTGAAACGTTTGTAGTAACGAATAAAATATAGCACAGGTTCCCCAGCATTTGCGAGCCTAGTACACGAGCACCTGCGTTATCTGACAACAATACAAAAAGCAAAGTTTTATAAAGCGAGCAAACGTAACGGAGAAAAACCAATTCGGAAATGGTCGTTCCCACGAACCATATGGGACATATTATATTAACAGACATGTAGAACCAATTGAAATATAGAAGTATCAAAGTCCATCGTGAAATGAAAGCAAATTGTATCGGCAGATGAGAGAAGAAAAATGAACACCGGAAGATCAGATAGATATGTATATACAGACGCCTACAGGATTTCGAATTTTCGGAGACAAACGCGTGTGTATCTCGTAGAATTCCTAGAGACAATCTCTGATAGAAAGTGGGACGTCTAGCTACGATTAAATAGCCATGGCATACGCTACAGATTAACTCCTCTTTCCAGCGTTCCGCTTCCGTAAATCCTTTGGCGTTTGCGGCTTCCGTGCTGCGTGATTAACTTACCAGCACTTGACTTTTGATGTTTCCCCGCAAATTCCCTCGTTATCAGGTCATCGCGAAAGAGGCTTACCAAAGGGGTAAGAACAAGTGAAAAATAGGGAAGCTTATGTTTGTCCGCGCGAACGCACTCCTCTAGCACTTTAAAAGGATCCTCAAATCCACTGATATTGAACGTCTAAATGGATCGTGGAAACTTTTAATCGAGATGCTTAAGCAAAACCAAAATAAATAACCGCGAAGCAACTGTATCTCGGTTTCCTTCGCTCATGGTTCGTGATTGAAGCGTTCTTTAGAGCAGCGCCGTTTCGCAAGAAAATATTAATGCAGTGAACGTCTCGAAAACCATTTCGAATGCTATCGCTTGATGTGCAAAACAACAACCTTTCGCTGTTATACGAATAGATTGGCGGACGGTTTTTTATTGGAAACGGATACGTCGAGCAGTTTTTGTCGAACGAAATCCATTGGCATGGCTTGAGGCGCTACCACCCATGCAAATTGTTTCGAAACTGTACGCGCAACAAGAACATGTACATACATATATTCGAGGATCATTTGCGGCTAGCCCCGGTACCACGATCACCTTGTTTCCGCTATTATTTGTTGAGAGCGATCAGAAACTAGCATAGGGCGTAAGCGCCAGTGTCACCGGACCAAGAGGGGCGGGGGGTGAATACTCGAGCTAACGTTTTGCGGTAAATTAATGTCAAGGAAGGGTAGTGATTAATGGATGGAACGGGTGATGTATCGTTTCCGCGTTGTTCGCGATTCTTGTAAATTGAAACAGTGGAATGCGAAAGAATAAGGAGCGTTCGTATTCTTGTGCGTGGAACGAATGGAACGACGGAGGAAATTTTGTAAGATTTGGTGAATCAAAAGTCACGTTCGACGTGTATAATCTTAGACAGAATTCTCGAATACGAACGAATTCTTAAACGGACTGCTTCAGTGTTTAATGAGTATATAATACTCTATAGGCTTTTTAAACATTTTTTCTTTGAACGACACGTATAAAGATGTGATTTATTGTGGCATAAAAATATATGTATCTTTCGCATTACTCACTGGATTAATCCCTGCACGGGCTTTGCATTAAATGATGGGGTAAATTAGATCAGTTTATAACCGAGCAGCATCCAATTAGTTAAAATATCTCGCACAAGTATGAACATGGAGATACTGTTATCAATTAATGTTATCACAACTACTGCAAATATGTATGTATATAGCTGTCCTATTTCTAAGGGAGACTCAATGGTGGTACTCGTGCTTCAATGTTGCCATTCGGGCAGGTGTTTAAATATGAATGATTTGCATGAATTGCAAATTAGATACAGTTATGTTATATTCCTTAATTTATTATTTAGATTTTTAAATTAGTTTCACTTCAATGGCCATGACTAGACGCATTAAATACGTCTGCTATTTAAGCGTACAAGTACCTGATGTATCCAATGCGTATCAATGGAGTACATCGGCACCTTCGATTCATAACTGAAGCAATTTGCCAACTGGATATGGGCACGCATGTTTTGAATGGCGAAAGGAGCAGCTTCCTCGTATACTACAAGATACACCCATGTTCGCCAATAGCAATCAAAGTGCTAATCAAGCTTTTGAATCCAATCAAAGGGTTCAGTTTCCTGGCGGGCGGGCGTTAAGGCAAACTTCCGGTGCCATCGAAAAGGCTATTATAATAAAAAGTAATACATAATAGAACTGGCTGCGTTCCGTATCGCGAAATTATGTAGAAGCACGGCATGGAAATGAGAACAAATTAAAGCTTTCAAGGTGTAGTCGTTGTATAACAGAACGTAACTTCGTGTCGCAAACGTTTTGCGGAGCATGATATGTGAAACATCACGAAACTTATTATTTATTAATTAATGAATATCTACTACAGTTTTATAGTATCCTGCATTTGTATGAAGTATTAAATAGGCAGTTTACGGAAGCTTCTATCATTGCACATTTAAGTGATGTACTAATTATTATTGAAGATAGAATTACTAAATGCCCCTAAATAATGACTAAAAACGATTAACGTGTCACTCACAACGTTATCAACAGATTAAAGAAAACGATGTTAACGCTCTCTATCATAGATACTGAAATTAAAAAAATTTTGAAGATGTGCTTTTGTTCTTTGCCGCAATAAACGAGATACAGGAATAAACAAATCCCCCAATGTATTTTTTCGGCCACAATTCCTTCGGCCTGAGGACCCCACAACATTTCCGTGTCACTCACAACTTTACCAACAGATTACAGAAAACGATATTAACGCTCTCTATGGTAGACACCGAAATTAAATAATTTTAAAAATATTAAACCATTGCAAAATATAAATCGTTTGCAAAAATTATTATTTACAAATTAAACGCTACTTCCTTCTGATTATATTAGCAGCATACTTGATATGCAAATATTGTGCAAAATAACAAGGAAAAGAAGTATTGAAAAAAATGATTTTGCCGAAAGCTGAAAATAGAAATTCTGTTAAACCTTTTGAAGTAAAAAAGTAAGATTATAATACAGATTAGCTTATAGTTAGTTTAAGTAAATAGGATGCATTAAAATGATTAATTATGGCGAAAGCTGAAAATGAAAATTCGGTTAGACCTGACGTAAACTAAAGAATATAGATTATAATGTAAATTAGCGTGTACGTAGTACAAATACATCCTACTTAAAGTTAAGGTAAATTAAATCGGAACTTAAAACTAAGATTTGACTGAATCTTATGTAAGATCTTATTCACTACCATCCTACCTAACTAAAAATCTGTTACGCGTAAAAAAATATCCCTTTCCTGTAACTATATCCAGATGGCCGGAATAATAATTTTAATTGTTTATTTCTTTATAACAAAAGGACCTCGCGTGGAATAATGTTCACACCAATTGGAGAGGTAGTTTATACTTGTAGCTTTAATTTATTTCCTCTACTCATTGATGTTAAACAATGTTAATTTCGTTAAACAAATCCAATTATCTCGCGGTCTACCGGGCCGATTCTAATCAACGACGTCCCAAATTGAAGCTCTCGATATAAGGAACAATTCTTTCCTCGTTTAGAACGATCCTCGTGTGCAGTTACTGTGGAAATCTCAAACGAATTTTTAGACTGTTTGCAAAAAATAAGCCGCACATGTAAACTAGATCTAAAAGAAGAACAAAATGTTCCTTGCATCGAAAGCTTTAATTTAAGACGTCGTTGATTAAAATCGGCTCAACAGAAGCCCAGATAATTGAATTTGTTTAAAGAAATTATAAACAAATGCCATTATTTCGAGTTGCTGGCGAGGTACATCAATGACCAGTGGACATAAATTAAAGCTAGGAGTATCAGCTAACATCTCCAATAGGTCTGCACATTATTGCATGGGCAGTTCATTTGTTATTAACAAATAAAGAAATTAAAATTGTTATTACGGCCAACTGCATAAAGTTACAGCAACGGGGTATTTTTTCTTGTCTAGCTTATTCGTTTTCCTTTCATTTGACACCCCATTTATTAAAAAATTTGTTGGCAAGGCTGTTGTGACATGGAAATGCTAGTGTTGCTCTAGGGCCCCATAGAAGCGGATAATTAGACAAGTGGCGCCATCTCGCGTTTGCGGCTGTTTTAGCAGTTTGCCGCGCCTGCAAAACCAAATTTCTGGATTACTTCGTTACTTTAAACAATTGCGTTTTTCTGGGCTTCTAGTTCGTATTTTTCAAGCGGACTGGTCCCAAATTAAAGCTACGAACCACATCTAGCTTCTCCAAAAGTTTCAACAATATGGCATTCGGGGTTTAAAAGTTATAAACAATTGAAAAATCGGCTAAAATATACTCCGGGCTGTGTCAATTATATCGACTTCCAGAGACGCTACATTAATGATTGACTGCTTAAAATGAAGGTAAAGGTTGCTGCTACACGATAATCTAACATTTACAAGTGCTCCATGCGCTGCTTATTTTTTGTAAATAATTTAATAATTTGTTTGAGAATTACACGGTAACTATACACGGGGGCTATTCTAAACTAGAAACAGATTGTTCTTTGAGTCGAGACCTTTAACTTAAAATGTCGTTGATTAAAATCGCCCAGGTAGAGCGCGAGATGATTGACTTTGTTTAACGAAATTATAAACAAATGCAATTATACCGACTTGCAGGCCAGCTAATCAATGAGTAGAGGAAATAAAATAAAGCTACAAGTATAAACTACCATCTCCAATAGGTGTGAACATTATTCCACGCGAGGTCCTTTTGTTATAAAGAAATAAACAATTAAAATTATTATTCCGGCCATCTGGATATAGTTACAGGAAATGGATATTTTTTTACGCGTAACTTAATCTCTTCCCTTCAATTTGAGGCTTCGTTGATCGAAATCGGCCCAGTACAAGGCGAGATAATTGAATTTGTTTATAGAAATGAAGCACCTGTCGCACTGACAGATATCAAGCGAATGAGCAGACAAAAGTTCGCGGTGGTATTTATTCGGGAAACGAAGCACGCAGCGCTCCAATCAGAATCGCCGAATTTCAACGGTTGTCACGAAATAATGCACTACTATTTACGAAAAAAATAGTCCGCGAATGCCTGGACGTTAACGTAAAATTCATATATAAAGACTAATTGTACGGTCGAGCTGGCTCGTTGAAATATGAAACAGATATGTGCGATTCAAATGGCATACACCGTTGAACGAGAAATATCTTGTCTTGCGAGATATATTAAAATTATTTTCAAAACTATCGAAACGCATGACAGAGTATTACGCCGTTTGTCGTCGATCGGAATCGGGCTTTAGGCTGGTTCTAGAACAATAGCTGCCAAGAATCGTATTAAAACGATTCTTTCCACCTGTTTTTCGATCAATTGATGGTTCAAAAGTGTTTCAGGGATTGTGCGTGATATGTGGACGAGACGTGTCGCATAGTCAGATACAGTGGAAACATTATTTTTCAATTTATTTCAACTTTGTCAAGTACCGAGGTAAGAAATTCATTGCTAGGAGAGAGTTCTGATTGGTCGACGTTGCAATACATTCTGTTAGATTCGCCGAGGAGCTCGATCTCGTCCCCCCATTAATCCAGCAGCCAATCGCGAAGCATAAAAAAGTAACCGCTAAACCGAGGTTATAAATACTACGCACCTTCGGCTGCTCGACATTTCGTCTGTGGAGGCCCGTAAAGAAAGATCGCTTAGTGAATCAAATTAGTGCACAGTGTACTGAATTTTAACGCAAAGTGTAGTGCAATTAAGATATACTTCATGACGCAACGGCAGCCGGACATGTATGGTGAGTTTTGAAATTCTGCCACATTAAATATAGAATAATTATAATACCATTGAACGTGTCAAGTAACGATGGTGAATATTTCTGTTACAGTAAATAAAGGAAATCTAGCCTAGCCGTCGGCTTCTCCACAAAGAGTTAACGGGCCAATACTATCCGACATTCGCCTCCTAATAGTACTGCAACGAAGGATTCTGCAGTGTATTGCTGAGTCTCTGCGCAACGATCGGTAAGTCGAAATCCATTTATGTATTCCTTTGTTTCACGTCGATCTAGACTTTTTTATGTCCGGTCAAACATTCTCAAAGATTCAGTCGGGCACCGCGAGTTGAAATACATATATTACGTCTAAATTATATTCGTGCGGTCTCGCGAACTAGTCGAATTATTTTTTTTGCATTTCATAGATTGGAACGCGTGCTCGCGTGGTATACGTCGAATACAAGAAAACCTGAGGAACTGTATAGAATTAATTAACTTTTTCGCTGTACGCTTGTGTGATCACCCGTTAGGTGTATGCTTGTGTGTGAACTGATTTAGAAAAAGTTAATTACTTGCACTACGGAAACTAGGTGTTGCGTTGGTTATGTCGCGTTTTGTAATAAACATACTTTATAAAGGCGCATGCAAAATATAATTCGCACCGCCATGGCGCGCCACTAGAAAAATATTATATCAAGTATAAATTATATTCGTGTTGCCACGCGAACGAATCGAATGATTTTTCGTGCAGTTCCGGGTTCTATTGAACACGTGCAGTTGCAAGCGGGCGAACTTCTTTGTCTCGAGGTCGCGCGATGTAAACACTCCGCCGAAACCCGATACCCTCTTTCACGGAGATACAGTCGAAGGATTGGTGGGGTGGGGTGCCCGTATTTCTAGGAACGAATAGATCGAAGAATCGATTATTCGATGTATTCGTTCGAAATGTAAAAATATATTTTTATTCTACAGTAATTCCTCGAACAACGGGGTTTCGTACAACGCGGTTTTTTTTCCGGACAATTTTTTTTCCTGGACACATTTACTTCGAATGTGTCCGGTAAGAATTGTAAATTAAATAAAGTTAAAGCAAGACAAATATTAGTTTGACATAAATAGTTTACTTATTCTATAGTGCAATAAACATTATAAACATTTTATTACGCAGACGCGTTGATTATTACTAATAAATATATTTGTCTCCCACTAGTTGACTAATATGCATGCTGTAACGCGTGTAATAAAAAATATTAATTCGACACGATATTCAAAAAATACCGCCTTAAACAAAGAACCCCCCCACCCCGCCCACCAGTCGCGAGCCAATTAGCGCAATCTATTTCAAAAATCTCACTCTTTCGCCCAACGGATCTCGTAGTGATTAGACGTGTTCAGAGTGTTCCTCGAATTAAGGTATGTCACATAGTCTAACATATAATATTATATCAATTGTTTTCATTTACCGTCTCCTGAGAGTTCTGTAGTGTTTTTTGTCAATGTTAAGTCATATTTTAGTAAAAATTGAGAAAACATTGCGTAGTAAGTGGAACCGTCCAACGTGCATTTTTTGTATCTAACACTTCTACGTGTTTGCGTGTCTTCTACGTATAGATATACTTATCTCAGCCCCAAATTCCATTATCTTGCAATATATTCTGCAATTTCTAGCAGGATTATAATAATATTGGTGATTCTTACTAGACGTATCTCTAATTTCAGTTGGATTCTCTTCCATGGCGTCTCTTTTGCTTGCTTTGAATTAGAAATGGCGCGAACTTTTGAACGGGAATGCGCAGGAACAGACTGACGCGGCGCCATATTGTTAATTCAACTTCTCGCTGACAGGTAAGCGTTCTTCACATTTCTTGTTGAAATAAGTAGAATTGTAGCAATATATCATACACGTATAATACTTGTATGATATACAGTCGTGTTGTAAACAAGTAGTAACATAATACAAGCCATTATTTGCGGCTATTTCTTCGTTGTTTCTGCCTATGGCCGGGAAGCATGTTTTTCCTGGAAAACATCGGCAATTTATCGCGAAAGAAAACAAGACACTTATCAAGTAACGTTTGCGTTGAAATATTTCTAGGAAACACAAGCGATCGTAAACAAAAATGGTGTTTGGCTTTATTATTTATTTATTTATATCACAATTATCATTACTTTCGTGCACTTCTTTAATTTCTTTGTTATTCTTTGGTACAGGAGTATGGAGAGAGTTGACTATATGAACGACAATAAGCCAATAGCAACAACGATGCCTCATAATTCAATGCAGCCTGTGTATGTGAGTACTTTATTTATATTTTCATATTGGTTTTATATGATGTATGACTGATACTAAGATGAAACAACCACAGTTAAAATACTTATAAAAACAATTAGATTTTCAATATCAATTACAATTACGTAATTGCAATTGAAATACGATTTTTTCGTTTGCACTTTTTGCATAATGCATATGTTTTATGTTTTATATTTAAAAACATATGCAATAGCTTATTACATTTGTTATTGTATTGTTAATTTTGTATATTTTCTTTTCATATTTGCACATGTTTAATGCATACTTGTATACTTTTAATGCACACTTGCATATTTTAACATTTTTAATGCATATATACATATTTTTAATGCATATTTACATATTCTTAATGAATATTTACATATTTTTCGTGCATATATACATATTTTTCGTGCATATTTACATATTTTTCGTGCATATTTATTGTTCATAAATGTCACTGATAACAAACACTCAATAGGATGAACCTGTTTTCTTTCAGAAAATTTTGTGACCCCGCGCAATGCGGTCGGTAGAGTCAGTGCATCACTGAAGGGGATGTTTTGGGCGACACTGATAAAGGTCGAAATGTAAGTATCTTTAAACAATTCTCAGTTATCTATGAAGAATTAAATTATGAGATTTAGCAGTAGATTTTAATGTTCTTTGCCTTCTTGTTCGGTTACAGTTTGCACACTTCCTGACGGTTGGGTTCAATTGCGCTGCCTCGGTGATGTTCCTGACGTCTTCCACGAGTACTTCCTTGGTATCTGCAATCAACGAAGTAGTGAGTCGCATGCGTTTTGGTTCCTCCGGTCCCCAATCATGCCGTAGGACGATTGGTCCGAAGCGGCACGGGTGACTGGTTGTATTTTTTAGTAGATTTGCGAGCATAGTGACTATGGGTATAGTTTTTATACCGGTCAGTTGTAACGTTATTTTTTTGTGTATTATTTCTTAGATGAGGTTAGATGTGCCTTCTCGTACTCCGCGTTTTTTCATATAAAAATATTAACATCCATAGAAATATTTTTTTTTCAAATAAATATTTAATAAAATAAGTACTATTCATGTAGGTTCCTCTATTTCGATAAAAATATATGATGAAATTAATAAATGCATTGAACAAATGTATGCAGATTCGTTGAGGACAGTGTATATTAAAATTATAATTGCATTTATAATCTATTAAAATTTGTTTTCACTGTTTCGCAGTGCAGAAGTCGGATGCCCTCCGACTTCGTTATTGCAAGTGTTTCATGATTATAGTAATCGTGAATTAAAACAAATTAATATAACGATACGAATATTAAAATCAGCATTGAGTGTGCATAGCTAATGATTTTCGTATGAAATGTATTACACATTATGTACAAGGAGGCACTTTGTATACGGGTAGATTTTCAAATCGGAGTAGCTATCTTGAACAATTTGCTTCGATTAAGGAATCACCCGAGGCCTATTTAATAGCTTGTCCATTTTTCAAGTAAATATTTAATTGCATTTATTTCATAATTGCATTACTTATTTTAGTAAATTTAGTTTCAATGACAGTCATTTCCTTTAATAAATAAATTATTTATCAGTAAGTGTCGAGTCTTTATTGATATTTCATAAATTACGAAGTCGAGCCATTTTTAAAGAGATTGAAAGTAAAGTATACTATTACCTATTGCAATTTTACGTGTACTAATCATCTTTTTAGATCAGGATTTTCAGGTTTAACCCCTGCCGTGTTCATTGCCAGGAACTCACTCACGTGCCCAGGTGCTACTTGGCTGAGTGAAAGGCAATGGGCACGATGATCATATAGTTTATAAATTTATAACAATGTTTGGCGGCTGACAGTTGCTAGCGTACCGTGCACGACGTATTTTCCACATTTTGTGTGTATGTGGTTAGGCTGTGGAATTGCGTCGGCTCGGGAATTTCATAAAAAATTATAAACGTATTTATTCCAATACCGATACTACGATTTCACGAATAGCAATATGTTTTGCAATTGCAAATATACATTGAATACCATAACGTGTTATGAAAATATAGCAACGAATAGAGTACTATACGAACCAAGTATACTTGGTTGAAAGAAAGTGTACATACAATATATTTGAACAATCAATGTTTTATACGAAAGTAATGCACAAGCATACATGTTTACGCAAATTTACGCAATGGTCGCTAGCCTTTGTCAGCCGATTTCAGGAATTGGTACGTACCCTTAGAGTGTGAATGATTGTATGCCAAGCTCGGGTGTCGGGGGCGTCCCGGGACGTCTCTCTAGTGTAGGCTCTTGCACCCGAGTGTTTGATTGAGAAACGTGGAATGTGTGTTTGTGTGAATGCTTTGCCATTTTTGAAATATAGGTCTAGGTAGGATAGGTAGTATACCTTCTGGTGTGCCTGATAGATATAAGTAGGTAGGGCCGGGCAGGTTGACACAGTCTCTGGTCGGGTAGGCAACATTTCGCGTGTTCAACCTGTTTCAGGAAATCTGATTTGAAAAGTCGACGGTGAAGCTGTGGCGCGAACGAAAATGCGTTCGCCTCTGGCTTTGCCCATCGATTTTTCGAATTTTTCGCGATCGCGATCGCGATCGCGATTTGGCTCCGAAACGATCGTGTTGCGTTATGCTCAAGGCTGCGCGTGTAGGCGAAGATCGATTACAATTTTAATCGTAATCCTTACGATTTTCCATAATCGCAATTTTTACGAATGTATTTCATCGTGATTCGTCCACGTGTGTTCCATTTAGCTACGTGATTTAGACTTTTATTTTATTTTTTTTTGCGGATAGAGTCTCGAGCCTAGACTAAGTTTCAGCGGGCATTGCGCCCGAAGAAAAGAAGAAGCTAAATGCCGAAGAGGCCCGACAAACTGTCGCTCAAGAGGGCAACTACCAATGGCTCTACATCCAAAGGATGGAGAGCCATTCTTTCTTATTATTTTGTCACTATGCTCGCTTTTGTATGCTGTAGTTGTAGTTTATTGTTTCCAGCACTCATCATCGTATTGGGCAAATCGCGATTTTTATTAGAGTCGCGTACGATTGAATACGGTTTGCATTAGAGTTGCGATTCAGTATATCGTGGTTTCAATTAGTGTAGCTTTTATATTAAATTATACTTGTACACGTACTTGCTTTTAGCGTTGCGATAATAATTTTCGTGTTTCTTTTATACACAGGTTTTAATTAGTATTTACAGTACCGCGATATTTTTCTTAGATTTTTATATAGTGTTGCGATGATAAATCCGTTACGACCACAATGGAATGCCCAAATTGGTTCCTGCGTCACCAAAGGTAGCTACTAAAGCTGCATAAGGTGATTGCTTCGATGGCAGTCTTGGATGCGACTACCATGACTTCTCCATTTGCGTGCGATCTGGTATTAATTTTTAATACTCTATGTCTGTTATTTATCTATATTCGCTGCCCGGCAGCGGGATTAATTCAATATTCTGCGCTTACATTTGTACATTCTTTCAGCTTCCAACTTAGGTTGTGTCACCGAGCTGCGCAACTCATCAATGAAGATGTAGATGTAGATAGATAAATATACATAGATATGTTATGGGCATATGTAGTCTGCTTGCAACTATGCTTTTTGTACATCGCTGCTTTTTATATGTACTCTGCTTGTAACTATGCATTTTATCTATTGCTGCTTTTTATATGTACTCTTCTTGCAACTATGCCTTTTATCTATTGCTGCTTCTTATCTAGCGCTGCTTTTTATATGTACTCTGCTTGCAACTATGCCTTTTATCTATTGCTGCTTCTTATCTAGCGCTGCTTTTTATATGTACTCTGCTTGCAACTATGCATTTTATCTATTGCTGCTTTTTATATGTACCCTGCTAGCAACTATGCCTTTTATCTATTGCTGCTTCTTATCTTTCGCTACTTTTGTAGGTGTGCACACATTCCGTAGCTTACGTTTTTCTAATATTTTTAAGCGGTTGCGTGCGAGATTTTACCTGCGAGATTTTGCGTGCGAGCTGGTTTTATTGTATAACACTTGTATTAGTTCCGCGTCGCGGTAGAGACATTTCCTTTTTCGCTAAATTTGCAGAACGGCAAATGGCGTAAATGGGATATATTCATAATGTATTCTTACATTTTTGCTCGAAAAGGAGGGAGGATGGGACGCCGTGGTTAGGGTGGGTCTCCGGGTGCAGCAACCTCCACGTGGTGAGACCTGGACAATTAGTATCGTCTTCGAAGCAATGGTCAAAACTATTATCGAAGGCGATTCTAAGCTGATCGGCTGCATTTCTTCGTTATTGTTACCTACTGTTAGTGTCGTGCTATATTTCACTTCAGAATTAGAACTGTGGTTAGCTTAAGTTTTTAAACAGTTGTAACGGTTGTTAGAAGGCAAGTTGCGTCTGTTAGATTCGGTAGCACTCATCCTTTATCGTGTATGGCAAACTTCCTGGTACTTATCATTGCATTCTCTCGTATTAAATAATTATATTTTTTTTCGCTTTTTCGTACTGAAACTCTAACATATATTTCTTGTCGTGTTTATTGACCATACTCGTACGTTAAGGGTTTTTTAGATCCTAACTTTACAAAATGGAAACAAAAGTTGTTATTAGAATTGAAGAAAGTTACTTTTAAACATAAAAATGTATATATTATTCTATTTAACAAATGGAGGGTGATTCCATTTTCATGTCTTATATTATTCTTATAGTTTGAAAATTTTCTTGATTTGAAAAATATGCTTTTCGAGAATTGATACAGTTGAAGGGAGATATTAGAGAAAGTTATGAGTTCGCTGAGTGACGATGTTAAATTGGTTTCAAGTTTAATTACACTTTTCAGTTAGGCCATGGTATGTGTGATTTGTTTTGAGTGGTCAAAGCTAATTCGGACGTTCATCCTGTTATTGACTTCCCTAGATATTAAAATTAACCAATAATCAATTCGTTTGCGAATCTCCTATATCATATGATCGTATATGCGCGCGATAACACTTGACAACGGTCCCGTTGTAGTCACCTCCACGTGGTGGGACTGGAAATTAATACGGTGCTCTAGACCAGCTTAGAGCACTGTAGTAAGCCAAGAACTGCAGGTATCTGAGGTCCAGTCTAATCGTTACTAAATGTCCGCCGGGGGCATTTGGTAACGTTGATTGGGCGACAGGTACCATTTTTATGTATCGCGAAGAGGATCGCCGTATGTATACATACACATGTGTGTATGTATGCGTTAGTTGCGGTTCGAAATTTGTACGCGCTTTCCACACGACGACACTCTTCTTTAGTTGCAGAGGAATCATTTCACTCCTTCCTTCTTAGTCCGTACCGTAACCGTTCGCCATTTTTATTGTAGGCGGTCGCGTCCCCCGGCTATCGCTCCATCTTTGAACGCTTGGGTTACCGTGGGATGTACTCGCTTGTGTGGTTGCTAGCTCTGCACGGGTAGTCGTACTCTGGTTGGCACATGCGCATGTAAATCGTTCTCTGAGTTAACTTACGAGTTGCTTGGTAGCCGTTATGACCTGTGCTCAATTGGAGTTCGGGAGTCTCTTGCGGGAGCTTTGAGATGTTCTCGGAGCGAGCCCTAGCTGGTTCGTTTCGCGTCGGGTTGTCTTCGCGTAAATAAAATGCTCATTGCTTAAGTATCTCCACTTGGGAGTTTTTAGTCAATGTTTCTTAACATATCGAGCATGCTAGAAGCACGAATATCAATTTGGGTGCAGACACGAATCCGTAATACATACGTATGAGTGTCTCGTGCTTGAATTGCATCATACAGTTTCTATTAGGGGAAGTGTGTCGCCGTTGCTGGAAATTTAATTTTAAGTGCACCCATTCTGCGAGTTTTCTATGCGATATTGCCTCTCTTTATTTGAAACGAGGAAAGTCACTGTTCTTGTTTTGATAGAGTCCGTGCCGCAATTTTTCTCTATTTTCAATTTAGTCGGTCGCGTATTGCGGTTGGCGCTCGTTCTTTGGAGGGTTGTGTTTGGATGAGATGTACTCGCTCGTGTGGGTGCTAGCCTTACATGGGTCGTCGAACTCCACTCGACAAAAGCACACGTGATTCGTTCTTGCGGGTATGTATTGGTTCCTCGGCTCCGGGGTCGAGGTTCACGGGCGCTGTGGATTTCGGGGCGGTATTTGGGCCGGGATACCGGCCACGGACGGGCCGTAGGTCTGCGGCCGCGGACGGATTGTAGCCGGCAGTTTCTGCTGGTTACTCGTCCGTAGGCTCCATGTTGTCTTGGACAGGTGACCCGTCTCTAGGACTAGAGGGGTCATAATTCAAGGCTTCGTACTGACTTGCGTATCCGTCACTTGCTGATTCCCCCGGTTCGGTGCCGTTTCGGAGTCGACAATAAGTCGCGCGTGCGCCCGTCCCTCGGTCTGAGTTTATGTTTGCAACCAATCGCTGGTACAGACGTTGTGGCTTTTTGCTCGATTGGTGATCCGAGTCTCTTGCACAAGCTCTGACTTTTCCTGGAGCGACCCCAGCTTTACCGTTCCGGGCCGCGTTTACTAGGTTCCAACGCTCATTGTTTTTCCTACTCCATTTGGGGGTAAATAGTAGATTCCAAGTTTTAAATTGAGCATAGTAGAGACACCAATATCGGATAGTTGGTGTACTTTCGTATTACGCGAACTCAAACCGCCCGATACTCTCGTTCGCACCTTCATAGTCCTGACGATTGTTTCAAGTAGGAGAGAGGCAGTAGCGAACATAGAAAACTTACATGTGGGTTGCATCTTCAAGAAAGAAGAAAGAACAAAGAAGAAAGAAGAGAGAAGAACGAAGAGAGAAGAACGAAGAGAGAAGAAAGAAGAAAGAAGAAAGAAGAAAGAAGAAAGAAGAAAGAAGAAAGAAGAAAGAAGAAAGAAGAAAGAAGAAAGAAGAGAGAAGAGAGAAGAGAGAAGAGAGAAGAACGAAGAGAGAAGAACGAAGAGAGAAGAAAGAAGAAAGAAGAAAGAAGAAAGAAGAAAGAAGAAAGAAGAAAGTGTTAGTATGCAACGTACTATCCAATTATCTTTCTTTACTACATATATATAGTGCACGCAACCACACTTTTAAATCCATTTAATATGGAACAACAGATATTTCAGACGCGCCACTTTTTTTTCTTTTTTTTATGGGGAACGAAATAATTGCGCCATAGTTGGTTGCGTTGTACTTATCGGAATCTATACGGTATCGGTATATGTATAATCGGTATACTGCTTGATAGTTATCGGAGGCAGCATTATGTGGCAGGCAAACAAAAGTATATCCCGGGTTTGGTTAGGTTTCAGTGTGATACTTTATTTTAAGGGCACCCATTCTGTGAGTTTTCTATACGATATTGCCCTTCCTCATTTGAAACGAGTAAAGTAACTAGTCTTGTTCTTATAGAGTCCGTACCGCAAGTTTCAGTCGGTCGCGTTTTTCGGTTGGCGCTCGCCCTTTGAAAGGCCGTGTTTGGATGAGATAAACTCGCTTGTGTAGGTGCGCTATAGCCATATTACATGGGTCGTCGAACACCAATCGAGCAATGTATTCGCGATGCGCTCTTGTGAGCTGAGTCGCTCCTTTGTGTCCTGCACCGATGATGGCGATGCGCTCTTATGAGCTGAGTCGCTACTCGGTTTCAGGCGCCGAGGGCAACGTGCGCAGAGGATTTGGAGGCGGCATTCGGGCCGGGATACCGGCCACGGACGGGCCGTAGGTCTGCGGCCGCGGACGGATTGTAGCCGGCAGTTTCTGCTGGTTACTCGTCCGTAGGCTCCATGTTATCTTGGACAGGTGACCCGTCTCTAGGACTAGAGGGGTCATAATTCAAGGCTTCGTACTGACTTGCGTATCCGTCACTTGCTGATTCCCCCGGTTACACCGCCGTTTCCAAATCGTGCTCGTTGGGACTTGTGCGATTGGTGATCCGAGTCTCTTGCACAAACTCTGAGTTTTCCTAGAGCGAGCCCGGGTCGCGTTTAATTGATTCCAACGCTCATTGTTTTTGCTACTCCATTTGAGAGTAAATAGATTACAAGTTTTAAATTGAGCATAGTAGAGATACCCATATCGTATTCGTGGTGTACTTTCGTATTACCACGAATTCAATCCCCCCGATACTCTCGTTTGCATTTTCATATTTCTAGCAATCGCCTCAAGTAGGAAAAAGGCAGTACCGACCATAGAAATCTTACATGCGGGTTGCATTTTTGTTTGCGGGCGTTTTGCAACCCCACAGGCCAATTAGATTCGCAGCTCAGTATTTTAGTTGGTTGCGCTGCACCATCGCGCGCAACGGGCAAACAGGAACCAAGCAGGAAGTGCACTGGAAGAAAGAAGAAAGAAGAAAGAAGAAAGAAGAAAGAAGAAAGAAGAAAGAAGAAAGAAGAAAGAAGAAAGAAGAAAGAAGAAAGAAGAAAGAAGAAAGAAGAAAGAAGAAAGAAGAAAGAAGAAAGAAGAAAGAAGAAAGAAGAAAGAAGAAAGAAGAACGAAGATGGAAGAACGAAGATGGAAGAACGAAGATGGAAGAACGAAGATGGAAGAACGAAGATGGAAGAACGAAGATGGAAGATGGAAGAACGAAGAACGAAGAACGAAGGACGAAGAACGAAGAATGAAGATAGAAGATGGAAGAACGAAGAACGAAGTTGGAAGAACGAAGGTGGAAGAGCGAAGAACGAAGATGGAAGAACGAAGAACGAAGAATGAAGAAAGAAGATGGAAGAACGAAGAACGAATAACGAAGATGGAAGAACGAAGAACGAAGAACGAAGAATGAAGAAAGAAGATGGAAGAACGAAGAACGAAGAACGAAGATGGAAGAACGAAGAACCAAGATGGAAGAACGAAGAACGAAGATGGAAGAACGAAGAAGGAAGAACGAAGAAAGAAGAACGAAGAACGAAGAACGAAGATGGAAGAACGAAGAACGAAGATGGAAGAACGAAGAAGGAAGAACGAAGAAAGAAGAAAGAAGAACGAAGAGCGAAGAAGGAAGAACGAAGAAAGAAGAACGAAGAACGAAGAACGAAGAATGAAGATGGAAGATGGAAGATGGAAGAACGAAGAACGAAGAACGAAGGACGAAGAACGAAGAACGAAGAATGAAGAAAGAAGATGGAAGAACGAAGAACGAAGAACGAAGAACGAAGATGGAAGAACGAAGAAGGAAGAACGAAGAAAGAAGAACGAAGAACGAAGAAGGAAGAACGAAGAAAGAAGAACGAAGAACGAAGAATGAAGATGGAAGAACGAAGAACGAAGAACGAAGAACGAAGAACGAAGAACGAAGATGGAAGAACGAAGAATGAAGATGGAAAAACGAAGAACGAAGATGGAAGAACGAAGAACGAAGAACGAAGAACGAAGAATGAAGATGGAAGAACGAAGAACGAAGAACGAAGAACGAAGGGCGAAGAACGAAGAATGAAGAAAGAAGATGGAAGAACGAAGAACGAAGAACGAAGTTGGAAGAACGAAGATGGAAGAACGAAGAATGAAGATGGAAGAACGAAGAACGAAGGACGAAGAACGAAGAATGAAGAAAGAAGATGGAAGAACGAAGAACGAAGATGGAAGAACGAAGAATGAAGATGGAAGAACGAAGAACGAAGAACGAAGATGGAAGAACGAAGAACGAAGAACGAAGATGGAAGAACGAAGAATGAAGAACGAAGAACGAAGATGGAAGAATGAAGAATCAAGAAAGAAGGAAGACAAAAGTAGAATAAATACGTTGAAAGGTGCTGCTGTTCAATTCAGATTGCCGATCGATAATTGTTTTACCCTTGCTATGCCACAAATGCTGCCAACCGCTGCCAACCGCATGTACAATTCTATTTTTCTAATAATTACTAATTTCTAATAATTACTAATGCCAATAATTAACTTGCTAATAAATTGCTAATAATTATCGCCGTTTCTGTTTCAGGTCCGTTTTTATGTCCACATTCTGTTATTTATGTCTATATTCGCTGCCCGGCAGCGGGGTTAATTCGATTTTGTGTGCTTACATTTGTACATTCTTTCAGCTTCCAATTTAGGTTCTGTCACCGATCTACGCAACTCATCAATGAAGATGTAGATGTAGATAGAAAAGTATACATAGATATATTGTGAGGATAAATAGTCTGCTTGCATCTATGCTTTTTATATCTCCCTACTTTTTATACGTAGTATGTTTGCAACTGTGCTTTTTATATATCGCTGCTTTTTACATGTAGTCTGCTTCCAACTATGCTTTTTATATATCGCTGCTTTTTATATGTACTCTGCTTGCAAATATGCTTTTCATATATCGCTGCTTTTTATATGTAGGTACTCTGCTTGCAACTATGCTTTTCATATATCGCTGCTTTTTATATATACTCTGCTTACAACTATGCTTTTTATATATCGCTGCTTTTTATATGTACTCTGCTTGCAACTATGCTGTTTATATATCGCTGCTTTTTACACGTAGTCTGCTTCCATCTATGCTTTTTATATGTAGTCTGCTTACAACTATGCTTTTTATATCTCGCTATTTTTTATACGTAGTATGTTTGCAAGTATGCTTTTTATCTATTGCTGCTTTTTATCTTCCGCTGCTTTTGTAGGTGTGCACACATTGCGTATGTAGTTTTGTTTTCCCAATATCTTTAAGCGCTTGCGTGCGAGATTTTGCGTGCGAGAGTTTACCTGCGAGATTTTGCGTGCGAGCTGGCATTAATGTATAACACTTGTATTAGTTCCGCGTCGCGGTAGAGACATATCCCTTTTTCGCTAAATTTGCAGAACGGCGAATGGCGTAAAAAGGGTATATTTGTAATGTATTCTTACATTTTTTCTCGAAAAGGAGGGAGGATGGGACGTCGTGGTTAGGGTGGGTCTCCGAATGCAGCAACCTCCACGTGGTGAGACCTGGACAATTAGTATCGTCTTCGAGGCAATGGTCAAAACTATTATTGAAGGCGATGCTAAGCCGATCGGCTGCATTTCTCCGTTATTGTTACCTGCTGATTACCTAATTGTACTTCTAATATTTCTTCACAAATTGTAATATCGCTGTATCCAAATTTCTGTAACAAACGTTAATCTTTTGTACTCGTACACTTTTACAATAATTCCCTGTACCTGCTCTTTTTTGTAAAAAATTGTATTCTCTTATTTAATATTGCGCGATATGTGTTCGTATTTATATCTTTTTATTAGCGCCTCCATTGTATTTGTATTTAGAATACTTTCACATTGTACTGTAGCTAGCTACTATTTAATGTGTGCATACGCTTTTGTAGTTTAGTGTCGTGCTATATTTCACTTCAGAATTAGAACTGTGGTTAGCTTAAGTTTTTAAACAGTTGTAACGGTTGTTAGAAGGCAAGTTGCGTCTGTTAGATTCGGTAGCACTCATCCTTTATCATGTATGGCAAACTTCCTGGTACTTAACATTGCATTCTCTCGTATTAAATAATTATATTTTTTTTCGCTTTTTCGTACTGAAACACATGGTATGTGTGATTTGTTTTGAGTTGTCAAAGCAATTGTAATTCGGACGTTCATTCTCCCGATTATTCAATTTCGAGGGGACGCACGTTTTCCACCAAAAAAAATAAAATTGAAGAAGTGCGTTTCTTTATACGTTGGCGTTCAAACTACTGTCGATTCTACAGGTGAAGTGCGTATTTTATATTACTCTTTGCATTAAAGTCACATACACACGTTACGTTACACACTTCTGTTAAAAAAAGTACAAAATGCGTTATTCAGAATGATGCAGTCACTGTCATGTTGAATATCCTGTTATTTACTTCCCTAGATATTAAAGTGAACCAATAATCAATCCGTTTGCGAATCTCCTATATCATATGATCGTATATGCGCGCGATAACACTTGACAACGGTCCCGTTGTAGTCACCTCCACGTGGTGGGATTGGAAATTAATACGGTGCTCTAGACCAGCTTAGAGCACTGTAGTAAGCCAAGAACTACAGGTATCTGAGGTCCAGTCTAATCGTTACTAAATGTCCGCCGGGGGCATTTGGTAACGTTGATTGGGCGACAGGTACCATTTTTATGTATCGCGAAGAGGATCGCCGTATGTATACATACACATGTGTGTATGTATGCGTTAGTTGCGGTTCGAAATTTGTACGCGCTTTCCACACGACGACACTCTTCTTTAGTTGCAGAGGAATCATTTCACTCCTCCCCTCTTAGTCCGTACCGTAACCGTTCGCCATTTTTATTGTAGGCGGTCGCGTCCCCCGGCTATTGCTCCATCTTTGAACGCTTGGGTTACCGTGGGATGTACTCGCTTGTGTGGTTGCTAGCTCTGCACGGGTAGTCTTACTCTGGTTGGCACATGCGCATGTAAATCGTTCTCTGAGTTAACTTACGAGTTGCTTGGTAGCCGTTATGACCTGTGCTCAATTGGAGTTCGGGAGTCTCTTGCGGGAGCTTTGAGATGTTCTCGGAGCGAGCCCTAGCTGGTTCGTTTCGCGTCGGGTTGTCTTCGCGTAAATAAAATGCTCATTGCTTAAGTATCTCCACTTGGGAGTTTTTAGTCAATGTTTCTTAACATATCGAGCATGCTAGAAGCACGAATATCAATTTGGGTGCAGACACGAATCCGTAATACATACGTATGAGTGTCTCGTGCTTGAATTGCATCATACAGTTTCTATTAGGGGAAGTGTGTCGCCGTTGCTGGAAATTTAATTTTAAGTGCACCCATTCTGCGAGTTTTCTATGCGATATTGCCTCTCTTTATTTGAAACGAGGAAAGTCACTGTTCTTGTTTTGATAGAGTCCGTGCCGCAATTTTTCTCTATTTTCAATTTAGTCGGTCGCGTATTGCGGTTGGCGCTCGTTCTTTGGAGGGTTGTGTTTGGATGAGATGTACTCGCTCGTGTGGGTGCTAGCCTTACATGGGTCGTCGAACTCCACTCGACAAAAGCACACGTGATTCGTTCTTGCGGGTATGTATTGGTTCCTCGGCTCCGGGGTCGAGGTTCACGGGCGCTGTGGATTTCGGGGCGGTATTTGGGCCGGGATACCGGCCACGGACGGGCCGTAGGTCTGCGGCCGCGGGCGGATTGTAGCCGGCAGTTTCTGCTGGTTACTCGTCCGTAGGCTCCATGTTGTCTTGGACAGGTGACCCGTCTCTAGGACTAGAGGGGTCATAATTCAAGGCTTCGTACTGACTTGCGTATCCGTCACTTGCTGATTCCCCCGGTTCGGTGCCGTTTCGGAGTCGACAATAAGTCGCGCGTGCGCCCGTCCCTCGGTCTGAGTTTATGTTTGCAACCAATCGCTGGTACAGACGTTGTGGCTTTTTGCTCGATTGGTGATCCGAGTCTCTTGCACAAGCTCTGACTTTTCCTGGAGCGACCCCAGCTTTACCGTTCCGGGCCGCGTTTACTAGGTTCCAACGCTCATTGTTTTTCCTACTCCATTTGGGGGTAAATAGTAGATTCCAAGTTTTAAATTGAGCATAGTAGAGACACCAATATCGGATACTTGGTGTACTTTCGTATTACGCGAACTCAAACCGCCCGATACTCTCGTTCGCACCTTCATAGTCCTGACGATTGTTTCAAGTAGGAGAGAGGCAGTAGCGAACATAGAAAACTTACATGTGGGTTGCATCTTCAAGAAAGAAGAAAGAAGAAAGAAGAAAGAAGAGAGAAGAACGAAGAGAGAAGAACGAAGAGAGAAGAAAGAAGAAAGAAGAAAGAAGAAAGAAGAAAGAAGAAAGAAGAAAGAAGAAAGAAGAAAGAAGAGAGAAGAGAGAAGAGAGAAGAGAGAAGAACGAAGAGAGAAGAAAGAAGAAAGAAGAAAGAAGAAAGAAGAAAGAAGAAAGAAGAAAGAAGAAAGAAGAAAGAAGAAAGAAGAAAGAAGAAAGAAGAAAGAAGAAAGAAGAAAGAAGAAAGTGTTAGTATGCAACGTACTATCCAATTATCTTTCTTTACTACATATATATAGTGCACGCAACCACACTTTTAAATCCATTTAATATGGAACAACAGATATTTCAGACGCGCCACTTTTTTTTCTTTTTTTTATGGGGAACGAAATAATTGCGCCATAGTTGGTTGCGTTGTACTTATCGGAATCTATACGGTATCGGTATATGTATAATCGGTATACTGCTTGATAGTTATCGGAGGCAGCATTATGTGGCAGGCAAACAAAAGTATATCCCGGGTTTGGTTAGGTTTCAGTGTGATACTTTATTTTAAGGGCACCCATTCTGTGAGTTTTCTATACGATATTGCCCTTCCTCATTTGAAACGAGTAAAGTAACTAGTCTTGTTCTTATAGAGTCCGTACCGCAAGTTTCAGTCGGTCGCGTTTTTCGGTTGGCGCTCGCCCTTTGAAAGGCCGTGTTTGGATGAGATAAACTCACTTGTGTAGGTGCGCTATAGCCATATTACATGGGTCGTCGAACACCAATCGAGCAATGTATTCGCGATGCGCTCTTGTGAGCTGAGTCGCTCCTTTGTGTCCTGCACCGATGATGGCGATGCGCTCTTATGAGCTGAGTCGCTACTCGGTTTCAGGCGCCGAGGGCAACGTGCGCAGAGGATTTGGAGGCGGCATTCGGGCCGGGATACCGGCCACGGACGGGCCGTAGGTCTGCGGCCGCGGACGGATTGTAGCCGGCAGTTTCTGCTGGTTACTCGTCCGTAGGCTCCATGTTATCTTGGACAGGTGACCCGTCTCTAGGACTAGAGGGGTCATAATTCAAGGCTTCGTACTGACTTGCGTATCCGTCACTTGCTGATTCCCCCGGTTACACCGCCGTTTCCAAATCGTGCTCGTTGGGACTTGTGCGATTGGTGATCCGAGTCTCTTGCACAAACTCTGAGTTTTCCTAGAGCGAGCCCGGGTCGCGTTTAATTGATTCCAACGCTCATTGTTTTTGCTACTCCATTTGAGAGTAAATAGATTACAAGTTTTAAATTGAGCATAGTAGAGATACCCATATCGTATTCGTGGTGTACTTTCGTATTACCACGAATTCAATCCCCCCGATACTCTCGTTTGCATTTTCATATTTCTAGCAATCGCCTCAAGTAGGAAAAAGGCAGTACCGACCATAGAAATCTTACATGCGGGTTGCATTTTTGTTTGCGGGCGTTTTGCAACCCCACAGGCCAATTAGATTCGCAGCTCAGTATTTTAGTTGGTTGCGCTGCACCATCGCGCGCAACGGGCAAACAGGAACCAAGCAGGAAGTGCACTGGAAGAAAGAAGAAAGTAGAAAGGAGAAAGAAGAAAGAAGAAAGAAGAAAGAAGAAAGAAGAAAGAAGAAAGAAGAAAGAAGAAAGAAGAAAGAAGAAAGAAGAACGAAGATGGAAGAACGAAGATGGAAGAACGAAGATGGAAGAACGAAGATGGAAGAACGAAGATGGAAGAACGAAGATGGAAGAACGAAGATGGAAGAACGAAGATGGAAGATGGAAGAACGAAGAACGAAGAACGAAGGACGAAGAACGAAGAATGAAGAAAGAAGATGGAAGAACGAAGAACGAAGTTGGAAGAACGAAGGTGGAAGAGCGAAGAACGAAGATGGAAGAACGAAGAACGAAGAACGAAGAATGAAGAAAGAAGATGGAAGAACGAAGAACGAATAACGAAGATGGAAGAACGAAGAACGAAGAACGAAGAATGAAGAAAGAAGATGGAAGAACGAAGAACGAAGAACGAAGATGGAAGAACGAAGAACCAAGATGGAAGAACGAAGAACGAAGATGGAAGAACGAAGAAGGAAGAACGAAGAAAGAAGAACGAAGAACGAAGAACGAAGATGGAAGAACGAAGAAGGAAGAACGAAGAAAGAAGAAAGAAGAACGAAGAGCGAAGAAGGAAGAACGAAGAAAGAAGAACGAAGAACGAAGAACGAAGAATGAAGATGGAAGATGGAAGATGGAAGAACGAAGAACGAAGAACGAAGGACGAAGAACGAAGAACGAAGAATGAAGAAAGAAGATGGAAGAACGAAGAACGAAGAACGAAGAACGAAGATGGAAGAACGAAGAAGGAAGAACGAAGAAAGAAGAACGAAGAACGAAGAAGGAAGAACGAAGAAAGAAGAACGAAGAACGAAGAATGAAGATGGAAGAACGAAGAACGAAGAACGAAGAACGAAGAACGAAGAACGAAGATGGAAGAACGAAGAATGAAGATGGAAAAACGAAGAACGAAGAACGAAGAACGAAGATGGAAGAACGAAGAACGAAGAACGAAGAACGAAGAATGAAGATGGAAGAACGAAGAACGAAGAACGAAGAACGAAGGGCGAAGAACGAAGAATGAAGAAAGAAGATGGAAGAACGAAGAACGAAGAACGAAGTTGGAAGAACGAAGATGGAAGAACGAAGAATGAAGATGGAAGAACGAAGAACGAAGGACGAAGAACGAAGAATGAAGAAAGAAGATGGAAGAACGAAGAACGAAGAATGAAGATGGAAGAACGAAGAACGAAGATGGAAGAACGAAGAATGAAGATGGAAGAACGAAGAACGAAGAACGAAGATGGAAGAACGAAGAACGAAGAACGAAGATGGAAGAACGAAGAATGAAGAACGAAGAACGAAGATGGAAGAATGAAGAATCAAGAAAGAAGGAAGACAAAAGTAGAATAAATACGTTGAAAGGTGCTGCTGTTCAATTCAGATTGCCGATCGATAATTGTTTTACCCTTGCTATGCCACAAATGCTGCCAACCGCTGCCAACCGCATGTACAATTCTATTTTTCTAATAATTACTAATTTCTAATAATTACTAATGCCAATAATTAACTTGCTAATAAATTGCTAATAATTATCGCCGTTTCTGTTTCAGGTCCGTTTTTATGTCCACATTCTGTTATTTATGTCTATATTCGCTGCCCGGCAGCGGGGTTAATTCGATTTTGTGTGCTTACATTTGTACATTCTTTCAGCTTCCAATTTAGGTTCTGTCACCGATCTACGCAACTCATCAATGAAGATGTAGATGTAGATAGAAAAGTATGCATAGATATATTGTGAGGATAAATAGTCTGCTTGCATCTATGCTTTTTATATCTCCCTACTTTTTATACGTAGTATGTTTGCAACTGTGCTTTTTATATATCGCTGCTTTTTACATGTAGTCTGCTTCCAACTATGCTTTTTATATATCGCTGCTTTTTATATGTACTCTGCTTGCAAATATGCTTTTCATATATCGCTGCTTTTTATATGTAGGTACTCTGCTTGCAACTATGCTTTTCATATATCGCTGCTTTTTATATATACTCTGCTTACAACTATGCCTTTTATATATCGCTGCTTTTTATATGTACTCTGCTTGCAACTATGCTGTTTATATATCGCTGCTTTTTACACGTAGTCTGCTTCCATCTATGCTTTTTATATGTAGTCTGCTTACAACTATGCTTTTTATATCTCGCTATTTTTTATACGTAGTATGTTTGCAAGTATGCTTTTTATCTATTGCTGCTTTTTATCTTCCGCTGCTTTTGTAGGTGTGCACACATTGCGTATGTAGTTTTGTTTTCCCAATATCTTTAAGCGCTTGCGTGCGAGATTTTGCGTGCGAGCTGGCATTAATGTATAACACTTGTATTAGTTCCGCGTCGCGGTAGAGACATATCCCTTTTTCGCTAAATTTGCAGAACGGCGAATGGCGTAAAAAGGGTATATTTGTAATGTATTCTTACATTTTTTCTCGAAAAGGAGGGAGGATGGGACGTCGTGGTTAGGGTGGGTCTCCGAATGCAGCAACCTCCACGTGGTGAGACCTGGACAATTAGTATCGTCTTCGAGGCAATGGTCAAAACTATTATCGAAGGCGATGCTAAGCCGATCGGCTGCATTTCTCCGTTATTGTTACCTGCTGATTACCTAATTGTACTTCTAATATTTCTTCACAAATTGTAATATCGCTGTATCCAAATTTCTGTAACAAACGTTAATCTTTTGTACTCGTACACTTTTACAATAATTCCCTGTACCTGCTCTTTTTTGTAAAAAATTGTATTCTCTTATTTAATATTGCGCGATATGTGTTCGTATTTATATCTTTTTATTAGCGCCTCCATTGTATTTGTATTTAGAATACTTTCACATTGTACTGTAGCTAGCTACTATTTAATGTGTGCATACGCTTTTGTAGTTTAGTGTCGTGCTATATTTCACTTCAGAATTAGAACTGTGGTTAGCTTAAGTTTTTAAACAGTTGTAACGGTTGTTAGAAGGCAAGTTGCGTCTGTTAGATTCGGTAGCACTCATCCTTTATCATGTATGGCAAACTTCCTGGTACTTAACATTGCATTCTCTCGTATTAAATAATTATATTTTTTTTCGCTTTTTCGTACTGAAACACATGGTATGTGTGATTTGTTTTGAGTTGTCAAAGCAATTGTAATTCGGACGTTCATTCTCCCGATTATTCAATTTCGAGGGGACGCACGTTTTCCACCAAAAAAAATAAAATTGAAGAAGTGCGTTTCTTTATACGTTGGCGTTCAAACTACTGTCGATTCTACAGGTGAAGTGCGTATTTTATATTACTCTTTGCATTAAAGTCACATACACACGTTACGTTACACACTTCTGTTAAAAAAAGTACAAAATGCGTTATTCAGAATGATGCAGTCACTGTCATGTTGAATATCCTGTTATTTACTTCCCTAGATATTAAAGTGAACCAATAATCAATCCGTTTGCGAATCTCCTATATCATATGATCGTATATGCGCGCGATAACACTTGACAACGGTCCCGTTGTAGTCACCTCCACGTGGTGGGATTGGAAATTAATACGGTGCTCTAGACCAGCTTAGAGCACTGTAGTAAGCCAAGAACTGCAGGTATCTGAGGTCCAGTCTAATCGTTACTAAATGTCCGCCGGGGGCATTTGGTAACGTTGATTGGGCGACAGGTACCATTTTTATGTATCGCGAAGAGGATCGCCGTATGTATACATACACATGTGTGTATGTATGCGTTAGTTGCGGTTCGAAATTTGTACGCGCTTTCCACACGACGACACTCTTCTTTAGTTGCAGAGGAATCATTTCACTCCTCCCCTCTTAGTCCGTACCGTAACCGTTCGCCATTTTTATTGTAGGCGGTCGCGTCCCCCGGCTATTGCTCCATCTTTGAACGCTTGGGTTACCGTGGGATGTACTCGCTTGTGTGTTTGCTAGCTCTGCACGGGTAGTCGTACTCTGGTTGGCACATGCGCATGTAAATCGTTCTCTGAGTTAACTTACGAGTTGCTTGGTAGCCGTTATGACCTGTGCTCAATTGGAGTTCGGGAGTCTCTTGCGGGAGCTTTGAGATGTTCTCGGAGCGAGCCCTAGCTGGTTCGTTTCGCGTCGGGTTGTCTTCGCGTAAATAAAATGCTCATTGCTTAAGTATCTCCACTTGGGAGTTTTTAGTCAATGTTTCTTAACATATCGAGCATGCTAGAAGCACGAATATCAATTTGGGTGCAGACACGAATCCGTAATACATACGTATGAGTGTCTCGTGCTTGAATTGCATCATACAGTTTCTATTAGGGGAAGTGTGTCGCCGTTGCTGGAAATTTAATTTTAAGTGCACCCATTCTGCGAGTTTTCTATGCGATATTGCCTCTCTTTATTTGAAACGAGGAAAGTCACTGTTCTTGTACTTATAGAGTCCGTGCCGCAATTTTTCTCCATTTTCAATTTAGTCGGTCGCGTATTTCGGTTGGCGCTCGTTCTTTGGAGGGTTGTGTTTGGATGAGATGTACTCGCTCGTGTGGGTGCTAGCCTTACATGGGTCGTCGAACTCCACTCGACAAAAGTACACGTGATTCGTTCTTGCGGGTATGTATTGGTTCCTCGGCTCCGGGGTCGAGGTTCACGGGCGCTGTGGATTTCGGGCGGTATTTGGGCCGGGATACCGGCCACGGACGGGCCGTAGGTCTGCGGCCGCGGGCGGATTGTAGCCGGCAGTTTCTGCTGGTTACTCGTCCGTAGGCTCCATGTTGTCTTGGACAGGTGACCCGTCTCTAGGACTAGAGGGGTCATAATTCAAGGCTTCGTACTGACTTGCGTATCCGTCACTTGCTGATTCCCCCGGTTCGGTGCCGTTTCGGAGTCGACAATAAGTCGCGCGTGCGCCCGTCCCTCGGTCTGAGTTTATGTTTGCAACCAATCGCTGGTACAGACGTTGTGGCTTTTTGCTCGATTGGTGATCCGAGTCTCTTGCACAAGCTCTGACTTTTCCTGGAGCGACCCCAGCTTTACCGTTCCGGGCCGCGTTTACTAGGTTCCAACGCTCATTGTTTTTCCTACTCCATTTGGGGGTAAATAGTAGATTCCAAGTTTTAAATTGAGCATAGTAGAGACACCAATATCGGATACTTGGTGTACTTTCGTATTACCGCGAACTCAAACCGCCCGATACTCTCGTTCGCACCTTCATAGTCCTGACGATTGTTTCAAGTAGGAGAGAGGCAGTAGCGAACATAGAAAACTTACATGTGGGTTGCATCTTCAAGAAAGAAGAAAGAAGAAAGAAGAAAGAAGAGAGAAGAACGAAGAGAGAAGAGAGAAGAGAGAAGAGAGAAGAGAGAAGAACGAAGAGAGAAGAACGAAGACCGAAGAACGAAGAACGAAGAGAGAAGAGAGAAGAGCGAAGAGCGAAAAACGAAGAACGAAGAACGAAGACCGAAGAGAGAAGAGAGAAGAGAGAAGAGAGAAGAACGAAGAAAGAAGAAAGAAGAGAGAAGAGAGAAGAAAGAAGAAAGAATCCTATCCTTGCTTTTTATCTACCGCTGCTTTTGTAGGTGTGCACACATTTGTAGTTTTTGCTTTTCCAATATTTTTAAGTGATTGCGTGCGATATTTTACGAGTTGTTTATGTCTATATTCGCTGCCCGGCAGCGGGATTAATTCTATATTCTGTGCTTACATTTGTACATTCTTTCAGCTTCCAATTTAGGTTCTGTCACCGATCTACGCAACTCATCAATGAAGATGTAGATGTAGATAGATAAATATACATAGATATGTTATGGGGATATGTACTCTGCTTGCAACTATGCTTTTTGTACATCGCTGCTTTTTATATGTAGTCTGCTTGCAACTACGCTTTTCGTATATCGCTGCTTCTTATATGTACTCTGCTTGCAACTATGCCTTGTATTTCTTGCTGCTTCTTATCCAGCGCTGCTTTTTATATGTACTCTGCTTGCAACTATGCCTTTTATCTCTTGCTGCTTCTTATCTAGCGCTGCTTTTTATCAATCGCTACTTTTGTAGCGTTGCACACAGTTGTAGTCTTTGTTTTTCTAATATTTTTAATCGGTTGCGTGCGCGATTTTGCTTGGGAGATTTTGCGTGCGAGCTGGTTTTATTGTATAACACTTGTATTAGTTCCGCGTCGCGGTAGAGACATTTCTTTTTTCGCTAAATTTGCAGAACGGCAAATGGCGTAAATGGGATATATTCATAATGTATTCTTACATTTTTGCTCGAAAAGGAGGGAGGATGGGACGCCGTGGTTAGGGTGGGTCTCCGAATGCAGCAATCTCCACGTGGTGAGACCTGGACAATTAGTATCGTCTTCGAGGCAGTGGTCAAAACTATTATCGAAGGCGATTCTAAGCTGATCGGCTGCATTTCTTCGTTATTGTTACCTACCAGTTGCCTAATTGTACATCTCATATTTCTTATTGAATTGCAATATCGCTGTATCCAAATTTCCGCTACAAACGTTAATGTTATGTACACACTTGTACAATAATTCTCTGCTTCTGCTCATTTTTGTAATAAATTGTATTATCGTACTTAATATTGCGCGATATGTGTTGGAATTTATATTCTTTTGTTAGCGCCGCCATTGTATTTGTATTTAGTATACTTTCACGTTCTACTGTAGCTGGTTACTATTTAATGTGTGCATACGCTTTTAGCAGTTTAGTGTTGTACTATATTCAACTTCAGAATTTTAACTGTAGTTAGTTTAAGTTTTTAAGCAGTTGTAATGGTGGTATTAAATAATTATATTTTTAGTCGCCTTTTCGTACTCAAACTCTAATATATATTTCTTGTTGTGTTTAGTGATCATACTCCAAGATTTATCAGTCGATTCATTTGGGGCTGGCGACAGGGAAGCGTCCTTAAATTCGCCATGATTGATCAGCGACTCTTCTTCACGAATTCGAGGATAGAAATGAATCCAACCAAAGTTTACATGCATGTACAACGATCGGTGAGTCGTATGATTTTTTTTATCCTGGTTTTAATATTTATTTATTGATAAAAAATTGATTTATTGCCGAAGCGTATGTAAGAAAAAATTAAGCTACTTTTTACTGGTATATTATTATTTCTTGATTCATTTTAAAATATTTAAAAAATTTGTTACTGTTTTTTCCATTGACGTAACACACATCGATTGATTAGAATCTAGATCGCAGTATTGAAAATACGAATAAAAGTGTCAGCTCATTTCTTTTCCCCTTCATTTATCGACAAGACGCAATGGCGAATGAGACTGGTACATTAACCACTAGCGAAATCCGACACGTACTGACATTTGTATATTCACACAAATCCATTTTCTTTGTCCAACAGTACTATTTCCGTAAATAATAGTTACTCAACTGACCACTATTATTCATGACGCTCAAATTGTAATAATATTGGCGAAAAATTATTTTTCTTAATACAATAAATTATGTAAGACTACAGCTTGGGAATGAAGTTGTTCCCCTGCATTCACTTTTACTCCCTTGCATTCATTCTTGCTCCCCGGTACCCCCATTTGTACGCTACTATCTAGTTGCCCGTTTTTATTATTTAAATTGTTTTCCTTCTCTCCTAGATTAAAAAATAACCACCAGGACCCGAGATATAACATTTACAAATAACATCGCTTTTTATAATCTGTCGGTAACGTTGTTAGTGACCTGCGAATGGTACTGGGACTCTAGTGTCACATAACCACAGACGAGATATAGGCACATACGAGATATATGGCTCTCGTCAGTGATATAGGTGTGACGTCTGCCGGCATCACCTTAGACGTATTGACACAGACGAGATTCTCGTCAGTGCCCTGACACTACTTCAGTAAATAATAGTGCTTCAACTGATCACTGGGGACGCTCGAATCAGTGTCGGATTTCTGAGTCGGTATGGTAGTCACGTTGAGCCACGAAAGTCCGTAAGGTGATTTGTCTATTGATACATCTCGACGGTGTTAAACCATCGCCACGTGTTAATGCCTTTCATTGCGACGAAGAACGAAAGCATATCAGTAAAATGATTTAATTTCAATGTCTATGATAAAGAGCGTGAACATCGGGTTGTATAATCTGTTGGTAACGTTGTGAGTGACACCGAAATGGTATGGGTATCCCAGATACTCAGGAATTCGGGCTGAAAAGATACATTGAGTGAATTGTCTATTCATACATCTCGTCGGTGATTTAATACCCCGGGACTTCCGGCAGTACAAATAAAGTGCACGATAGATCTATTCATGTATCTCGTTGGTGTTTTAAAGTAAAACTTCGTAAAGCTTCGTGATTTTACTTCGCGTGGCGCTACTATCTGTGATCGTGACGTAATACGAAATACTCGACAGTCAGAGGTCTGGGGGTCTGCTGTGTGACCTTGCAGTGTTTGTAAACAGACACACGTTGCTGTTGTAAAGTGTTGAAGATAGGACAGAATCACGGTGGAACAAAGCGTGTTACCGAGGATTAGCCTAAGAGACATCGAAGAGAAGGAAATCTACGTGAATAATGGAGGTGGAGCCAATGTGTATCGCGGAAAATGAAACGGTGAGTCGACAATTTGAGGAAACGATGAAGTGACAACGTGCTCGCGTGACGCAAACTGCCATGAAAAGGAGGCAACAAGATTACGCGCGTCAAACAGATTACACCATGTTGTGAAAAGAGGGCGCGCGTAAAATATGTTGAGCTTTTTGGTGTGCTTATTACTTTAGAACTGCTGACAAAGGGTGTTGTTTCTTTCGTTTGACGTCAGGGCTTGTAGGACTGTGGATTTGGAAGAGACGGCGGGGCGGGGGGACAGTCCGAACCAATGGATAGCTAATTGCTCGTGTGTGTGCTCCTTCGTGATGTTCATATACCAAAGCTGACGTTCGATGTCGCTGTCGTTTCAGTCTTTCGCATTCTTGCCGATAGATAGCGCCACGTATCATTGGCTTTCGTTCTTCTGGCTGTCAAACGATGACGTTGCTGTCTTTCAAAGGTCATGTGATTATCAGGCGCGGAATTAACTGGAGTCCACTCTGATGAAAGATTGCCGGGTTGTTAACTATCGTGTATAGGTTTATGATACACTGAACATTGTGCAACCTCTAGTACCACTTCATTAATACAATAATAATTGCTATGATCAAGGTTAATAATTCCGTGTTGGTTGATCGATTCAATAGGCATTACATATTTTATCAGGAAGTCCAGTTTACTGGCCATGATGCTTTGATTCGAGAATTGAAGATTGTAACATATTTAACATGATATCATAGGTTGCGGATGCTATCTGCGTTACGGCAATGCTTGAATAAGATTGATTAAAGTTATTTTGGGAATAGTTATCCGGTATTGCTTCGCTGATCCTATCAGTAGTTATACTCGTGACGAACACGAATGAATAAAATGTAACTTGCAATCGAATACCTTATCGAATATGTGTCAATTATAAAAACGATAGTGCTCTATAATGTATTTAAAACAGACTTGGAACTCGATGCTGCGCATCTCAATCATATTAAATCACTTGTGATGCGTCAAAGAAAAGTAACGCGTATCTTGAATTGCACGTACGATTAATTTAAAAATCAGCGCCGTGAGTTTCTTTAAACCGCCGTGGCGCGTCGCAGCAAGCGTATAATATTACCGGTTGCATCGTTCGGGCACCGGTACCGAGTACGTCGTCCCTGACGCCTTTAGCCCGTCAACTGCGCAGTTGACACAGCTCGCACGTCGCGTAGCACCGGTGAGTTTTCTTCAGACACATATTACACGTTTTTTCCTTATTTCATAATCATTTAATATACGCTAGCTACCTGTGTATCTTCGCGTTCGTTTCCCCCGTGTCAACCGTGAAATTAACACCACTTTTCGTACGCCTCGTATGCACACCTTATATGCACACCATTTCTGTATTGATACCCTCATTTTCATCATTCGGCGAGCATTCTTAAGTCCTCAACTCTCGCGAGATCCATTTCGCACTCTTTGCATTTGAAATGCCGGTCGATCCTGTTGGTTACCGTTAGACTCGACCGCCCACACTCGACGCTACTGCGCAATTCAGCGGGACGCATCTATCGCGAGGGAAAACGGAGGTGTTAATCGGGAAAAGTTTAAGTGCGCGATCAAGGGGAGATCATTCACCCTGCGCGGCGCATATTGACGCCCCGAAAGTAAAACATTTGCCTATCAAAGGGGCTTGCACTCCCGAATTCGTTCGAATTTCTTTACGCGCGATTTGCTTGAAATTTCGGTCAATCGTGACCGGCGCGCCCAAGAAAATTCAACGCGTACGTAACTTGTGCCCGATTTTTTGTTCACACGATATGTATTTGCAAACGTTTCCGAACATTGCAGTACGAATGAGCAAAACTGGTAAAATTAATATACACGAGATGCAATTATCGTTCTTTGTACCTTGCATCCGGTATGTATAATTTGCAATTGCAATTCTTCGCTTCACTGCCATGCGTTTCGATCCGTATGAACGGTAAGTCCATTTGTTTCATGTTTTTTGCTTTTATATTAATATTAATAGTTATAAGTAAATATTTTGTTATAAATAAGTAGAGCGTAGCCGACATTTGCAATCGGTGTTACTTTTTGTTAGAATACCTCGCCGTATTCGAAATTTACATTCCGTATATGGAAGATGTTTGCAAACACATTTCGGAGTAGAATGTGCCCGTGTCGGTACGACATGCTTGATACGCGGAGCCTTCTTATTTACTCGCATCACTGATAACTATCGAATCGCGTTTGCGAAATCACGCGTGTATCGCAAATCGTTGGAAAAATATTTCAACGCGTGACGACGAAAGGATGGGGTAACTCGAGAAGGAAATTCTTGGCAAGGTGAAACGCGGTTCCGTGTTGCTGGCTGCATTAAAGGGACCGAACAAATGGCGCAACTTTCATAAAGTTTCACGCGGATCTAGAACTATTTACAATTTTAATCTGTATAAATCTGGCGCGTCCAAGGAATTTGCGTTTCGTGGCCGGGCACTTGGGCGAGAAAGGAATGCCAAACGTTACGGAGAATACAGTTTGCAATTAAACTTATGGAAACGCGTTTAGAAAGTTTCCGAACATTCAAAGCTGCACTTACTTCGCTGCAAAATATGTTCGTGTAAAGTAGGCCAATACGAATAGGGTTTCGAGAAGATTGCAGAGCCATAGGTAGATCCTTACATGTCCCGATGATTAGACGAATCCTTGTTGGAACAAGGTGTTTCGTATGCAATCTTGCGACTATTCTGGGCTTCCCTCTGCCGAGATCTCGATACGTTTGCGCAGCAATTGAACCGTGGCTATTGGGAACATCGTCACGAAAGATGTTCCCCTGTCTATCGATTGAGATGGAAATTCGCTGGTCAGAATCTTCCCCTCAATTTTCGTTTCATAAGTACAACAACTTTTCCATGAGTTGAAGGCGCATAAGTGTTATACATTGACTTGCTTACGTAAAGAAACTGTAGGCAACAATTATTCCGCTAATAAGAAAGGCTGAAATGCTGAAAGATTTATCGCCTACCGCATAATCAAAATACCTACCAAATCACGTCCGATATTCCTCCATAAAACCGATCGCACGCTACCAAAAAACGATACAGCTGAAATGCAATGTCGATGGTCTCAGGTATTGGATCTATTAAGTCGGGAACGAAAAGTTCGGTCAACGGCGACGATTTTAGCACGGAAACAAGCGCGAGTGCGCGCAAGTGAATTTACGGGATTTTCGTCGGAGGCGCGATGATTTCGCCGTGGCGCTTTGCCATTGTATTCGTGGGTTCTCCCTCGTTCATTGTTACGTAGCTGCGTCGGTGGCGTGGTTGGAAAATTACGAGGCTTCCTTCTCCCCTTCCTCTTTCTCCGTTTCTCATCCGGTCGTGTTAGTTCTCCGGCGAACGAACAATGATCGTGGAAAAGCCTAAGGAGGCTTTTACACGCGTTCTTAGCGCGGCGTCGTTTTTGCCTCCGTTTTTTTTTTCTCTCTGCTCAATTCGCACCTGCGTCTATCGAGTATATTGTCCTCGAACACGCGTCGATTCCTCGGATCCCGTTATAATTCGCAGATAGAAGTAACTCAGAAATTGCTTGCAGGATTAGAGGCCATTTGCAAAAATTGCAGCAGGCAAGAAAAACTTATTGCGCCTGCTCCAAAATGGGTTCACCTCGATTGATAAAACATTGGATCCTGTTCTCTGCGAAAGGCGATCGTCGCAAGGTGTTGCCTCGTCTTGCGAGATTCACATTGTAGGTCACCGTTGAAAGAGCACCGAAGGATCGTGCAACCTTCGACGAACCGAGGTAATAATAAGGTTGCGCGCCCGCCTGGATCCGATAACTGCGTTGTACGTTCACTCGGTGCTATACGTTTTACACGCGAGAGTCGTGACTGCGCCTGAATGATTCTCCTTTACGATATCGCCGATATACGATTGCTACTGTCAGGGTCGTTCCATTGCAAGCCGATATTGAATTTATTACCAGTTCGTGTCGCGACCTGGCGTGTCGAAGGAACACAGCATCGATCGTCTTCCGACGCCTCTGTTAAACACCGGGATAGCATTGATCATTTTCTCCAACGACTCGCTGTTCTCGTGGACAGCGGCAGGGGCATCGATTGAACTCGTGCTCGGTTACATATCTTGATTCACTCGTTGGAGTCGGGGACAAGGCGTACGAGACCTTAAAGTGGATTGAAGGAATCGAAAGGTTCAAGGTACACGTATGTGCATAGTCCTTCTCAAGACAGTTCCATAGCGATTTTCAGATATTTCGCTTCGCGTAAACGTAAACGCCTGAGTAACGGGCAAACGTTAGAGGATTTTCTTTGAGCCCGCGTGTCTACCGAATAATCGAACCTTACGGCAATCTCTGGCACGTTATTTCGCATGGAACATGTCTGACAAAGCTTCGCCTTATTACTGTAGTCGCAAGGGAAAAGGTACGTGGCCGCACGTGAGACACGAACTTGCATCGGCAGCTTGACGATTGCGTTTGTGACATTTTATTTCTCTCTGTGACTCATCCTTGAAACAAAGAGGACGATCGTTTGGCGTCGACAGAGAGGACAAGAGTTTGGCAAATTTCGATACGCTATTACGACGTCTAAAGTGCTTAAAATTAGCAACGTTAACGAGACCACGTCATCGAGGTCGACGTTCGTAAAAGATAGAGGAGGACTGAGAAAGGAGAAGGTGGAAAGTGTCGGCGGTTGTTCGCGTAAAAATTGACGGGGTGCAGTTGGAATGTAAGAGAGCGAGTGTAAAGGGGTTGATGGCTGGGAGATTTTGGCGTAATAGACGGAATCGTGGAGTGGAAAGGTGGCTAACGCGTTTAAGAGTCTCGCTAAGGGACTCCCGGGGAAATTCCGTTAATAATGAAACGTAATTGAACGATGAGTTCTTACCGGGAAATTTGAGAGCGATATAGAGGGCCAAGGAAAGAGACGAAAGCGTGGCTGAAGACAAAGGGGTAGAATGGACGAGGACGGTGCCTGTCCCCCTTTGCAATTACAGACTTTCCGCTTTTAAGGCGACCGTCTGAAAGTTGTGCTGTTAAAGTAGAAGAAATGGAGTGCGGCCTTAGCGGACAGCATTTTCGTTCGTGGTTCCGACTTAAACGGATTTTCGTAAGAATTCAGCCCCTTGGATCTGGAACGATTTGCGATCCCGTAATGAGACCAAATTTACGGGGAAGCAAGTGAAAAGAAAAAAAGTAGAATAAAAGAGTGACGCGACTGGCAAGGTTCGTGTAAACTGAATCGCATCGAAGGGGAGCGCCGGATACGGTGTGCAAATACTTCATTAGCGCGTGTAGAAATTCACCGGAAACGCCGTGGAATTTTCATTCCGGGATCTTCGAACATCACTGTCGATCGACACCGAGTTATTTACATTTCAGCCTTGCCAATGGCAGGAAGCGAACTTCGCGAGCTATATCACCCGAAACTTCCGACGCGGTTATTCTTCCCTGGTTTCCATATGAATTCAACCTCGCTTGTTCGCGTAATTGCCGTTCTATTCTCTTCCGGGGACATCGATTCGCGGAAACGTGGGGTAGATAGCATTTCCAGCGTACCAGTGCAATCTGCTAATGAGAACGTGCGAACGCCTGCAATGGGGGTGTCCTTTGCATAATACTTTCCCTGGAATTCGACGTTCGGTATGAAATTCGAGAAAGTCGCAAAGAACCTTACCTTTCGTACTAGCACAATGTTCCAATCGACAGTTTGAAAATTATTGATATTGTATGTGCTAATCGTCTTTCTCGAATATGTTCAGCTTTTTTATCAGAATAAGGGTATGTTTCTCGCTACTTACCAATGAATTATTATCATCGAAAAAATTGTTCCGCGCAATAATGACAACAGTATCGCAACTAAAGTACATGCGTCGATGGTTGTCCTTTTTTTAATACGTCTGTGAGTAACGTGGACGCGCTCGTCGGATCGCCTTTGGTCGCGTTGGTCGTACACAATATGTATAACGTAGATATAAATTGTGGCGCGTACGTGCCGTGGCGACGAGTCGCGCATTCGCGACGCTAGATTAAATCACGCTTCACGCGGAACGTAGAGCCTTGGCACGAAGCGAGCCGCGTAACCCGGTCGGTCTTTGCGCTCGAGAAATACGCGTAAGAGGGAATCGGCTGGCAAACTGCGCAACTACAAAGCCACCGTACGCGATTGTGTACAGCATGGTTTACGAGTTTCCGGTCTCTGTCGTGCTACCGTTGTGCTATCGCGCATCCGGCTAGACCGCATCGATGCGATCTCGCTCCTCTGAAATCTTCGTGGATCTCTGAAGCGTTGTACAAACGAAAAAAAAGAAGAAAATAACAGAAGAGAAGGGAGTTGAATAATGAAAAGCATAGTGAGGGGTTGAACAAGAAAGGGCTAAAAACAGTCAGAGACCGATAGGGACCACGCGGCTCAAGTTATATGCGTTAAAGGATTTCCAAGAGGTGGCTGGTCTCACTTCGCGATGGTCGAAGCCTAGACACAGTGGAATAATCCCCTCGATGATCGGATACACGCCAGTTGAGCGGAATTGTCAGTCGCAGGAATGATGGCGCAGGTAGCACAGTGTGTACGATAGGGGTAGGTACCAGGAAATCGACGGAAGTGTCAGTGTCAGTGGAGAGGTTTGACAGGTTCCTACCCGTCCGCTTTAGAACATATACTCGTCGCCCGACGAATCGGCAACCAAATAACGAGACAGTGGTTAGGCGAGCATCCTCGCCTGTCGCTTTCTCAGCTAGTTTCCTGTATCTAACAACTCATCGCAGAACATCAATTCCATTTTTCTATGACCACAAAGAGCGGCGCGCGAAGAGCCGCGTTCGAGAGGCTAAGAAGGTTGGAAAAGGGGTGGAAGAGCGGCTCGAAGCAAGAGCAAGACAGACTAGAAGGAACGAGGGTGAGGGTGAAGGGCGGGCAAAGAAGTCGGAAGCGGTCGAGGGAAAGAAAGAGGATTCGAGGAGATTTAATACCAGATAGGATTGAGAGGAAAAGGATAGGGCTGAGGGTAAACAGCTTCCCTAAAAGGGGCTGAATTTGTATTTTGTCACCCGTGAGCACATGCATAGCTAAGCCTGCGGTCGCCTCTGCTTGTCCCAACAACCGTGCTCCAGGGACGTGTAAATTTTAACGGGACGTGTAGGGTTGGTCGTGCAGGCACGCCTATTCTGCGTGCGTTATATTCGCTTGTCCGCCTTCTTTATTTCTCGGGGGCACGCGAGATGGTCTCTTCGGTCCCCTCTCCTTTTTTTTTCTTCTCCTTTTTCTTCTCGTTAAACAACGATTCGACGAATAGCGTTCGTCTTTGAACAGACACGACACGATGTAACGATAAAAGGAGTTCGAACGTGTGTCTCGATTTACGAAACGGCCCATGCGCGTCGATAGGGGGTGGCAAAGTTGAATGTGTAACGATCGGGAAGAAAGTGGCGCGCCGTCTGGGCTTTTTTCAACGCCGGTGAAATGTGTTATTTGACGGGACAGTTATTATTCTACGACGAAAACCCATCCTGGATGACGGTAAACGATCGTGGAGCGCTTAAACATCGTCGATGGAAGCTTCGCGCAGAGCTTTTAGCGGCCCCAGCCATGCTTCCAGCCCACCTCGCGACTCGATAAGCTTTTGTTTCTATTGGAAACGTTCTACGTCGTTCTCCGCGAGCCTCGGCCCAACTCGTTTGAGATATTAATCAGTGGCAGGAGGAAACAACGGATCAGGCGGGAATTACGTCGCCGCGGGGACTCGTATCGTCCGCTTTCAAATCTCGCTGCTCTCTATTCCGCCTGACGTTGTTTCGATGTTACGACTCGAGATTTGAGTCCGGAGACGAACAGTTTTTCGACCCGATCGATGGTATACACCGCACCTGTGACTCTTGACTATGGTATTCTGGTTTCGATGTCCATATGTTGCAATGAGACTTGACGGGAACGATGGATCGGGTTGTAAGCGTTTTTCGCGCGAAGCGTTAAAGCGTCTCGACCTTATGGTTGCTCGAAATTGTTCATCTCCAGCAAATTGATCATTCCAACGAATTCGCCCTTTTTTATACTAGTAACTGTATGCCTTGTAACTGTATGATCCTAAAATTAACAATTATATTTTTTATTGCAGGAGGGATCTCGTGGTGATCGGAAAGAGGGGGGTAAGAGGGGACGCAAGCCTGGAAGGAAGGCGTCCGAGAAGTCGGACATGAAAGCCAAGCTCGGTAAGCAACCATATGATTCCACTCTGCCGCGTTGCAACATACATGGCATTATTTTTGAAGAAAAAAAATGTCTCGGGTAAAATTTTCTAGTATCAAAGTCACCGTGGGACCGATTGCACTAAATCTCGTACAATAACGGATTGCCTCCCTCACGGTTTACCCTATCCAAGACGAAATTTCCTAACGATATAACGCTCGCGTAAATTATTGCAGCAATATCAGAAACGCCACCCTTCGCGTTCATATTTCTAAGGGGCGCGTCCGGCGGCGAATCGTTTTCTTCTCGTAGCCGATGGCCAAACGATATTTTCGTGTCGCCCTTAAGAAGTCGAGTTAGTGACAGATCGCATCTCCGAGAATTAAGCGAGAGAACAAGATGTGACAGAGCAGGTTACATAGGTCACTTGAGAAATGCACGGTGGTTGATTGCAGAACGTCGAGCGACGGTCCTTGGTTTCGAGGCTCATGACACCGTAGGAATATTTGTCCCTCGGACGGATGAATATTTATGCTGGTTCAACTTGTTACCAGGAACTGATGTTCCTGATGATTCCGCGCCACGACGAAATGGAAGGGTACGCTTTACAATTCCGTCGTTCTGCCGGGCCAAGGGGGAAGGTCGACGAATACTCTGCAAAGGCAGCAGGACAAACTTCGTAGCAGTATAATGCAGCCGTACCATTCCTCGGAAACTATCGTGTGTAGTCATTCGAAGGGATTACTTTCTCTATTTCAAGCATAATCCTAGACCGTTCTGTATCGAAGACTTTCTCAGTGATTTGATTCGCGTTTATGTTTGAACTCTTGATCCTCTTAGCGGAGACGACGTTTCAATCCATGCTTCACTCTAGCGCAGATCCGAAGTACAACAGTTTCTAAGGTCGGCGATAAAGCAACACGGACAGGCTTTAAACTGGTTTGAAGATTGACAACATTCGTCTCGGCAATCACTCACAATCAGTGGTCTCAACTCCACGACTGTCCTGACGCTCATATTCTTTTTCTTAAAGATTTTCTAATACTTCTCCAGCTTTATATATATATATATATACGCGTCTTCACGGATGCTTGTCCATCCAATTCTCTCTAACCTCGTTCGCATATGGTCTGGTGGTAGCCAGACATTACTCAAGCCCAGTGTCGTTTGATTTCGCCCAGATGTCGGGTTTCTAATGAAACCACAAATTGGCTGCTCCAGTTTAACATTCTTGCCAAGGTCGAAATCCCCTTCCCTTCGATACGACCTGAAGATTAGACGAAGCTTCTCTGTCGAAAGCTCTCTGTTCTCAGGCAGCGTTCTTTTAAAAAAGAACGTTCGCGACAGGAGGGTCGTACGGTGAACATTTATTGCCGCGTAAAAGAACGGGCTTAGTGAGCCGTAGACGCGATAATAGTCGCGATAATAGTCGCGACCCTTGATCGTAAAGGTCTTTATCACGTGGCGGTCCCAGAGTACCGGAGAAATTTGCAATATCTTGCAACGGGCTATTACGATCGATTTTACCTAGACCCCGCTTCGTCTTCTTCGCGGGGTGCGACTGAACCGGAAACGCCGTGGCACCATCGCGAAACGAATGCCGTGGTTGCCATCCGTCAGCCGCCTAATCCCATTGCCCGTGAGCTCGTGTGAAAAATCACGCGTCACATTTGAGTTACGCGAATTTATCGTGCGATGGTTTCGACCAATGCGGACGTGGCGTGTCCTTCGGTTTCGTTTGTAATTTTTGCACCACGATTTATAGCAGCTCCAATGGAACTAGGATATTTATCGATGCTACATGACTCTCGTTGTCCCGAACAATTTGTTGCTGGAGAAGGTCTATGTGGCTCGTTGTTTGGATTACTGCATGGGCTGTTTAGTCGGATCGATATCCTTCGCTTTTGTCGCGCAGTTTCTATGCACAAACTACTGTTCTGCGCGACTGCAGGGTGGCTAAGCAATAACGCTGCACGGGATCCACAACTATTGTCCTGAGGCCACAGCGATATTTGAATAGTCGTATGAGGAATCGGACACGAATTTACCACCGGTGGCCGAATTTCCTGTTTCGATACGCAGCTGACGTTTCGCTGTATTCTTGACTTCGAGATGCAATTTTCATTCGTGACGCAAGTAGATTGTTAGGATTTTGAACCGCTTTCGAAACTGTATCTGTACGATTCTTTCATATTTCTCGCAATTTCTTTCCATATTCGCAGGGTTTCTCGGTTCATTGCGCCAGAATGTCGTATTTTGATAACACCGCACACTGTCGCGGCTGGGGGGAATAAAAAATATTGCGCTGCTATGCAACGGGACGATAGTTACCGTGGCATTCGTATCTAGGCGGGCTTAACGTGCTTCTGGGTATCATTAAACCGCGAAATTTTCCAACTACCGCGTTACTCCGCTCGTATTTCTTGCCGGCGGTGTTTGACGCCGCGAAACGGAGTGATGTTTGCGTTTCGCGTGGAAATTGGCCCACAAGAATACGCCACTTCAAAGATACCCGTCGACCCTTATTAGGAAGACTTTTCTGTTGCGCTTATCTCGCGTGCACCAGACTTCGCGCGACAGATCCGTTTTGAATTATTAACGCGACCGTGTTGCGTCTGCCTTTCGCGTTGCAGTGAAACTGAAAAATTTACCAAAGGACCGTTGGACGTGTGCAGTATTTTGATAATCGTTTCCTAATCGCGCCGCATCAAACGATAAGAAGAAACGATTATTCCAGCGGATAGAATTAATCAAAAATATCCGTACATATCTGACTGTGTATAAATAAAAAAGCGAGACGTTCCACTAACGTCGATCGGTTTCTCACGTTCTCACTACTTTCCCATTTATTTTTCTAGAACGAAGCCGACAGAGTGCGAGGGAGTGTCGTGCTCGAAAGAAGCTAAGGTATCAATACCTTGAAGAGCTGGTAACCGACCGCGAAAAGGCTGTGCTCGCCCTTCGAAAGGAGCTGGAGATAGTGAGTCTATCCTTGGAGCGTTCTACTTCCTCTTCTCCTTTCCTCTTTTTTATCTTCTATCATTTTATTCCCAGCGATTCGTTTCTCCGTCATATTTTGCACGTACACCCTATCCCGTACCATTCTATCCTTCGTTGCTTCCTATGCAACGGCCCGATAATAAATCTTTTTCCTCGGAAGAAGTTTTCGCGGCAGCGAAGTGAATTATGCACCTATTATTCCGCCCCACCCCCTTTATTCGGGACGTTTTTAAAGTCGTACGTGTTTCTCGATTATGCAATCGTGGTCGTCGTCTCCGTGCTGACTTCGGGAAAGAATTGCAGCTGTCCCAGAATCGTGACCGCAGGTTGCGTTTGTATTTTCCGTGTGCGTTAATATCGTAAATTCCGTGGGAGAGACAAGAAGAAGGAGAACACCGGCGGGGGGGGGGGGGGGTGCGCAAACTTTTTCCTAAGAATCGTAAACATGTCGCGTCCTTTTTTCCTTGCCTTTTTCCAAGGGAGTAACGAGTGTTACGACTGAAGTTTCGAAAATTAGTTCTAGTACCTAGAAAACGATAGATTGCCGTGAAAGCATTGGAGAACCCGGCAATTTCCGTTTACAATGCGTCCTGTCTCCCCCGTTTTACTCGCGAACCCCGGCTTCGCCCGATGAATCCCACCAGTGCGATGCGGTACGTCTGTCGCGATTATAGAGAATATTATTGCCAAGAAGAAGGCATTATCTATCGTTGTAAGAAATTGTGATTATTTAAAATTTGACAAGACGAGAGCAGCTTTAAAGGTACGTATGACGAAGAACCCATGCTCATTAATGATGTAGAATTCTAGAACGACGTGGACCCTTCGAGTTTGTCATGTTCCAAGTTTTCTTTCCAGTTTTATTGAGAAAACCTTTTCCTTCGTTTGCCGTGCACGTTTGTCACGGAAGAATAAGTTGTCGAGCGAAAAGAAGAGGAGGGCCTTCCCTGTACCATGACCACCATTCGACCATTCCAGATCCCTCGAAGTTCCCAAGAACATTTTTTGATATATATATATATAAGTAACGACGTTCGATCGCGTGTCACGTTGAATGCTCGTGTAACCGCTATCCGTTATTTTCCTTTCCAGTATCGACAGTGGGGACAAGAATTGGACGCCGGACGAGTTCCCGATGGGCTACATGCGATGCTGGAGGAGTTCGGCTCCTTGAAAAAGGAGAAGGTGGCCAACTAAACCAAACAAGAAGGAGAGAGAGAGAAAGAGAAACACGAGTCACGAACATCGAGCTCCGCCATTCTTTTCTTTATTTGCACCTTCATTTGTCGCATTTTTGTAGCCGGGATTACCTCCCGTTATTCTGGCTTTCAGTTGAAATCGAAGGATACCGGGCGGTTCTCTCAAACCATCGAATTTTGGATGAACTTCTTCAACAACGGCTCGTTCGAGTTCCGGTCTTTTAAGTTTCTTCGCGTGAAACGCAGTGGAAAAAAAATACTGTCTCATTCTACTACGATTCTGCCTCGTTTTTAGCTAGTCCTTGTTCGTTCGTTCGTTCGTTCTCCCCTTGCCTCGTTTCTTTTCAAAAGAGAGGCTTGTTTTGGCGTTGCTGTTCTTTTCGTTACTATTATTGCCTTTACTGTTTTGTTCAAGGCAATTTCCACGAAATTTGTTCGTGCCTCTTGTTGTTTGTGATCCATTAAGTTAAAGTACTTTTATTTGTGTTTTATCATCGTTGAGACCCAACGATAAAACCGATTGACCGGCCGTGTTACGAGTCGGCGAACATTGTACCTACAAATAGCTTTCCGCACGATTGTTAGAGAGGATGAAAAAAATGATTATATATCTTTGTTACCTGTCGACGAAGAACGCTGGTTGTATATCGTAGTGAAAAAAGAAAGAAAGTTATATGTGCAGTATTGCCTGCTCGGAGACTCTGTCACTCTATATTAATAGGTGTATTCGTTGAACGATTTAGACCTCTCGTTTTCTTTTGTTTTTTTTTTGCAAATTATCGCCAGGAGCGTTTTTGTTCTTTTTTGGGGGGGGGGGGGGAATTTTATTAACACACAGCTGCAGTCTTACAGCGACGAAGAGTCGCATGAAAAACGGTATTTTTGTACGACAGTATAAAAAATTATCATTTTGTACAGGTTGTTCATATTGCGGAAACTTGTTCATATATATTTCTGGGAAAAGTCTAGACACTAAAAATAAAATGAATATTTTTAAAGAATTTCCCCACAGTGTCCTTAAATTTATCCACTATAACTTTCTCAACCCGTTATCGTACTGTGTATATCTTTGATATGTTTTTTGCTTGCGCACAGCGCGAACACTACCGACACTTTCGTAGTTGTGTCATTTTTAAATAATATTTTCGACGCAACGATTTTACGTTTGCGGAACACGAATTTGCATGCAGTTCGTCGCGAAATATATTCGACAACGAAATCTGCGTCTCGATTTACGCACACTGCAATGAAAGCTCGCATTGAGAATATCCAACGCGTCGAAACGATGTTGCTGCTGTTCGATAAAAGAATATATGCAAGATGTAGGCTTTGAAGTCCTTTTGACTGAACCAGGCCAGATCACACGGCACCGTTGCCGGCGATAATAATTGAAAAGAACCAGCTGACCTGTATACCAAGAATAACATATTTCACTCTTCGACCGTCGAACCGTGCTTGTTATTTAAACGACGTCTGAAAAATGATCTCGCTATCCAACGAAATATTTTATTTCCTTCGGCGATAAAGCGCGCACGAGTAAAATATTTACCATACCCCGAAATTAATATCCCGTAATTCGCAGTTAATGTGCAAGTACTTTTAACCAATCTCATTGCCTCCTGAATTGAGTAATTCTGATTCATTTAACCATTTAAAGCCTGCTCTGCGTTGCCGTTATCTTTTTCCCGCAATTATTAGTTTACACGCTCGTAAACAAATATGGACTGGCCAAACAAATAAATGCAGTAACGTATTAAATTAGTTACACCATTGTGCCGCGTGTGACTGGAGATAGGCGATTATTTTTCAACTCGTACAAATGCAAATGTGTTCTGAACGCCGTGGCACTTTCGGGAAAGCGTTTCTTGATACATTCTCAGCGGATTGCATCTATCCCAGCGAGTATTAACCCAGTTTCAAAACGAGACTCCGTGTCCACACTTTTTGTCGCGTAGCTTAAAGAAACATTGCTGCTTATGAGATACTTCGCACGCCTTGCTCGCCAGTATAAAGTGTCTTCCCGGTGGATGACCCAAGCGATGTATTGGTTTCAATTTAGGTTTCCGCGTGAAACACCCTATCGACGAAACAATGTGTCCACACAGAATGTCTCGTCTGAAACGTGGCTCAGAACGCGTTTGGGACGATCGTAAAAGCAACGGCGTACGTGCACGCATCTCTCGTACCAGATAACAACACACAATTCCTCGCGCCATAAGCTGAGCCCATTCAATTTCGTTTTCGCGGAGAAACGAGTGGACGCGTGCGCCGGTCATCGAGGTGTGTTCATAGAGCGCGATGAAAAAATAGGAATAAAAGGCTGGCAGATTATTGTGAAAGTGTACAATAATTCGATAATTCCGGGCAATGGTCGTGGTCGGTCTTCCATTCGCGTTCATATGTACGTACGTAACTCGTTCGCGTGATGAATTTCATCTGTATCAGGTTGTATGAAAAATGTTTTGCCCTGGACGGTTTTAGAGGGTCCCTTGCTAAAGGACCTTTTCATAATTTGCTCTTTTGCTCCGTTATTCATGGTGAACGCTTTTCTTTTCGCGCCTCTCTGTGAAACTCGCATCTATTCTATTTTATTTTCAGGGATTTTAACGGGCAATGGTGTGATTATTCTATCGGCGTATGAGAAACTAAAGCGAGAACGAGAACACACGAGAGCAGTCTTTTGAAATGGTGAAAGGTTGGAGTTTGGTAAGTGTCGTTTTCATCCAGATGCATAAAGAACGCTTTTTACATTTCGATTTCTATCGCGGCGATATAACTACGGTATGACGGGTTCCCTTCGTTTTATTCGTTTACTTTCCAATTTATTCAATGACCGACACTTTTGTTTCTCGATTCTACGCGAAACGCGAGCTATCTCCGTAGGCGATAAAAAATCGGCAACATAATTTAAGACCACCGCGTGGGCGTTCTAAAACAGTATTATCCCCATTTCTTCCGCTGCAGGCAGTGCAAAAACCAAGCATAACTTTCATCGCGGTCCCTCGAGCGTCTGAATTTTTAAACAATCGGAATACCTGCCGTAATGATAATCTAGAGTATGACGAGAGAAGAAAGACCCGTCGCGCTTTGCGGGGTTACAGATCAAACAAAATCCCAGACAAACCTGGAGCAGCGGCGCTCAAGGGATCTTAATTCTCAAAGGTCCCTGCAGGTACATATTTTATGCCGTTGCTCGTTTCGCATCTCCCGGCGTGATCGCGGAAAAACCTCGGCCAGTCAAGAATAAATAAATTGTTAAACGACTTTCCGTGCCGAACTTCTCGCACGGGAGAATGATATCACGCGAAATCAACGCACACCTTCAATAATTCAAGTCTTGTGGCGATTTAACGGCCGAAGAAGTCCGTAGGTCGCAAAGTGGACTGGCGGATACGTGGCTAAAGTGAATGATGTATAAAGGTGTACATGTACGTAAAGAAAGGGGTTTTTCTTTACGCCATATAGTAGAAACGATAGCACCAAAGCGATAAGATAGGGTAACCTAAAGCTCGTTCGATCGGTCGAATCAAATCGAATTCCTCTGTCTCCGCGTTGATTCAATCACGGCCACGATATAATATTCACGAATGGGGACTTTGTGAAACGGGTTGCCTGGTCTTGCGGTGCGACGTTTGGAAATGGCTTTCCGTAGAGTTCAACCGTCCTGCTGCCCGGCTCATGGATACGACCGGCTATCAGACTTTACGATTGACCGAATCGTAAAGTCGCCCTTCCGAAAGCAGGTTACGATGAAACCTGTCGGCCGATATTTCACTCCCGATCGCACAAGTTGAAAGCAACGTCAGCGACGTAGCAAATCCTATGCAAATCTGTCATTCGTTTTGTGCCAGTCCAATGCCGTAAGCTCCTTGCCACCTTTTCTTCTTACCTGCGTGGTCCTTACTCTGTCTTCCACTTGATACCTTATCTATGAACGATTCGAGAGCAACAAATTCAGCCCGCTGATATTCGATTCTAAGGCGTTCGATACACATCGCTGCCTCGTTTAACCTTCTGCCTTGCTATTCGCGATGGAGGGTTTTCTAACGTTTCCCTGGTCGCTCCGAAAGTGACCGTAATGGGCCACGCGACAAGTCGGCCTTCCGTGATTTATGGTTCGGCGACAGTTCTCCAGTTGTTCAGAAGTTTTACCCAGTCGTTCTAAGAATCCCTACATGGAATGTAGCGCCGGTGAAAAGTATCGTACGTGGAATTCCTTTAACTGTTCGGGAGATATAATTCCACGGGTTCGTATTACACGTAGCGTAGCCGTATTAAGGGATGAAATTTATAGGTCGAGTTTCTACCATAAACTTGGCCGATATCTCGCCGAGAGCGAAACAATGAGAGTGGCTTGGCTCTGCTTTTCCACTTTCTCGCCGCTTTTCTCGATTCTTCCCCGTCCGTCTCGTTCCCTCCTATCGCGGTTACTTTCCTCTCCTGTATTCCTTTTTTCAAGCTTTTGCCATTCTCTTTTCAACTCGTCCGCGAAGAGTCATTGGCGGGGACTCGACATTGTCGAGCTGTAGGTTAGAGTTGGAGAATGGGGAGAATTCATGGGAAAACGATAGTTGAGAAAAGGAGAAAATAAAAGTGCAGAACAGCGAGAGAGAGGGAAGGAGAGGTAGTTCGTTTGGACCAGAGCATCGGACAAAGAAACCGACTGCTCATTCAGTGCCTCGACCCGTCGAAGGAAGAAGCTTAAATGGTTTTTGCACGTCCGAATCCAAGTCTAAACGTGTCAAAACTTTTTAACGAGCTCGTTAAGGACCCACCAATGCAATGGCGAGAAATTAATTATCACTGAGGGGCCGTTGTACCTTCAGCCTGGCGGTTCTTCATCTTTAGCAGGCACCCTTTTTTCCCTATCTTTTAAACTTTCGCTCGACACTTTCGATTCTACACACTCCAACGATTAGCGGGCGAAAACTTGTTACCGTACCGCAACGTGATTCAGATTGAAAGTTTGCGTCCACAACTTCGTAGGTACACTGTATTAAAAATTAAATTCTCAGGGCCGTGTTTTTCTTAAACGATAAAAAATAAAGTGGACAGGAAACCAGTAAAAGCCGGTGGCCGAGGTATTATAGTTGCGACACTATTACCACATATAGGGTGAAGGAAAAAATGGCCAACATCGATTGGAACAATAAACTTCGTCCTGCCGATTTTCCATCGGTCCAGCGTGCCGCGTTGCGTCAAATTTTGTACCGAGCGGGGCACGATTGATTTATTCCATTGATAGGTAATCAGCCATTATCAAATCCGCGGGACGACAATCTAATCAAGCCCGGCCGGAATTTACAGCACGTACGATCCCGAAATGCCAATAAACCAAGCCGCGTTTACGATTTCACCGTATGCTTTGTGTACTTGATTGCTTTCTACGCGTTGTGTGAATCACCAACGAGCTGCAACCCTTTGTTATTTGTAAATTGGCGAATCGATGCACGTGATTGGCAACCGACCGTTTACTTCCCGATTCGCTTCCAAATCTACCGTTTCCAGCGTTCAGGATCGTTTTGATTCCAGAAACGTTTAGCCTTTAGAGTCTTACTGCAAACTGTTATATTATAATAATCATTGGGACAGGAATGGTGGGTTGAATAAAGAGAACAGATAAATTGGTTTAGTTGAACAACGACCGCACTTCGAATTGTCGTCGATTTATTTCGAGCACCAGTAACGTCTGGAATGTTAAGATATACTCGCGAGGCTGGCGCTTCGTTGATCTCGACTACTTGCACGCGAATGGTCGTTAAATCGATCGATACGAAGCGGGTCTCCCTCTTCTTTTTCTTTTCTTTTCTTTTTTATATCAGAACGCAAGTGTGACGCACAGATTCACATAAAATTAACGACCAGAATTATCGATGGCACGAGGGAAGTTGACAGTACGTCATACCTTTTTTCTCTTTTCGTCGCTCTTTGTTTTTTTTTTTCATCTCTACGCCCGTTCGTTTTAAAATCTGGTTATATTAAAAGTTTAGTGTAAAAACATGGTAAAGAACGGATATTACTCGGTGCGTTAGTTAGAATATACGAGCCTTAAAGTGGTGGTTACAATGAATGAAGACGCGCTCGAGGAAATCATCCGTGAATGCGATGATAGCGTGTCGACGCGCCTGTTGACGTCAACTTCGATCGTGCAAAATCGTAGGAAAGTTTTCGCAGCGTATGCCGCAATGGTTGACTTTGTCAACGCGTTGCTTTATTACTTGCTACCTCTTTCAAGTCTAACCTCGTATCTAGCTTCCTCTTACGACAGTAAGACCAAACCGGCCATTTCAGTTTTCGAAAGAAGAATTAGCAATCGATTCGCTTGAAATGTAATGCATGGTTTCAAATAGAATTTCGCATGATCCATGAACTGGCGCCCGTTGACTTCCCTGCTGAAATTTCATCTGGCCGGTTCGCTCCACAGGAGGATCAATATGTTCATCGACTTCAGGTACCATATGTACAAATATCGTCAGTGCTTTTTTCTCTCGCGCAAACACACTCACGCACACGGCAGGCCACATCGAAACAGTCATCCACTCGAATATCGTAATAGTCGCGATCGTGTCACGATCGGTGTCAGTCGTCCGCGAGGTCGATCGTAATGTGTACATATTTATACATACTATAATTAACATATTGACTAGAACGGTTTTTGGTTCCAGCGTCGACGAGAAGATCGTTGAGTGAAAATTAAATACATCGATTACGGCTGATCTTGAATCCCGTCGCGTTCGTTAATGAGCGCACCCAGGTCTTGGGATCGCAAGAGACGAACGCCAACCTTTCGTTTCTGAACGAAGGAAGAAACGTCCTTTCACAGCGAAGAGGCAAGATCGCGATACGATTTTACCCCCGCCCTCTCTATTCGTCGCGTCGTTCGACATTGTCCGCGGGCATCTCGCGATGCTCGACAATCTTCGAAGGAAATCGAGTTTGCCTATCTACTTACGTACGCGGCCGAGTGTCGCGGATGGCGCGGAGAAAAGGACGAAGTGAAAAGAGTCGAGTGGTTCGAGACGTCCGTTGCAGACGCGGGGATTCACGAGCCGGAGTGCTTTTTAAAGAGCGTTTCACTCTCGCTGCCGCGACGATCATTCGACTCCTTGCGCCCTTGTTGCTGCCCCCGTCCTCTTCTTACTTCAACCTTCGCCTATCCACGTAGCTGGCTCGTAAAATGGCTAAGGCGCCATCAGTCGTTTCAGGGTGTAGCGGCAGTAATCTCGACCGATTACGTCCTCGTGCGGAATCTCCTCCTCCAATGGTTCTATACCTTCCGCGGCCATCTCGTCGCGAACCTGAGAGTAGAAAGACTGGTTTCGTTAGGACGAACTTAACGGACGGGGAAACACGGCGCGAGGGGATGAAATTGTCGATGTTTAGGGCGATGGCGGCGATTAAATTTCATCGAGTAAATTGGAAATCTTTTTGCCGCTCGCGTGAATTCAATATCGCCGATCTCGGGGGGAAAAAAGTCAATCAATTTTCACGGTTGTTCGAGCTGGTGAAAGCTCGAACATCGAATGGCGGTGAACTCGTTGGAAGGAAGGGTGGTCGAGCTCGTACGGTGCACATGGCGTCGCGAATATTCTCAGGAAAAATCACACCCGGCGATCGTCGGTCGAGGAGAAAAAGGGAATGCCTGGGAACCTGTACGGCGGAAGCCAAGCCTGGCGAGGGAAAAAGTTCGCGGTGCACGTATTTCATGCGGACCTGCACAACCACCATCAATTTTCGGTAAGCCCATTAACCTTCCACGGCTATTACAGTCCAGTCGAAGCTTTCGGCGTTGCGACGGTGACGCTTGGCGTACGCGCAACCGATGTTCACAACTTTTTTCATACGCCCTTTCTTCTCGCCCCCTATCCTGCGTCGAGTGTTTTTGCTTTTTAATCGTTTAATAGCAACGGCGGGTTCGTATGGGCCTCCCGGTTTTCATCGAGATCGCCTTACCGCTTTGTGGGTCAACGAGATATAATCCTTTAAACGTTTCGCCGGCGAGTAGAATCTACGAGAGCGTAAAGTGCAAAAATAAAGATATTACCGGCTGCAACGTTTCCGAGATCGTAAAGGACTGTGATTTGATCGTTATCGCTTTTTATTTAGTGTGTGCCGCCGTTTCGGGTCTTCGTATCGGTCTTAAAAAATCCATTTGAATTTACTGGATGAAAATTCGATCGTCTTGCTCTGTCGTAAGAGTGGTACTATAGTTGCTTTTATAGTTGCTGAAATGTGTAAACCCTTGTTCCTGGAACATGGGGCTTCATTGAAACAGGAACAATCAAAAGATACATTATGGTAATTGTTGCGTTGAAAGTTGACAAGAAAATGAGGCGCCTTGCGATTCAACCAGCGCTATTCAAATTCACTTTTATTGCCGCCCTCGAAGCTTGTGTCTCCAGCGATACCGTGTTATGGAATACCCAACGACGACACAAACGCCTCGGTCGTCCTGCATTCTCCATGTTTCTTTTTTCTCGTTTCGTTGACGCGCGTTTTATCTGCAAATTGAATTTTTTCTCTCCCATGTCGGATTCGTGAAACACTTGCCAGCGTGGAAGCACTCTGTGGAATTGTTGGAGAAATTAAAATGTTAATGGACGTCGGGATGTTTCGTGGGTAGAGATCAAGGACTCGTCTCACCGTAGTTATCGTCCATAAATTCCAAATGTTTTTAATCAAACGTACCGTTGCCTTTTTCTTTGTTTCTTTTTTATCTTCGACTCGTCGTAATAGGTTCTTTTATTTCTGGACCGGTCGGGATGTATCGCCACTCATCTCGATTGCAAACATCTCAGAGATCGTAACCGGTGTACGAGATGGCACACGAAGCGTCCTATTTTATTCAACACATACCCCACTCTTCTTTTTTTTGTTTGTTTAAAAGTAGACACGTTTTGAAAGATTAAATGGGAATGCGACAAAGGGGGGAACTTTTCGAGTATCTCTACAATTTTTTTCTTGAAGTGAATATTGAAGAGCTTACAGTAGAATAATTGGAGTTTCAATTGTATTAAAATACAAGGGAGAAGTTACGTAGTTGTAACCGTTGGTATATTTGTCGATCCTTATCCACTTTGGCCTCAAAACGTGAGTATTACCATACTCCTGTTAATGAGTACCACAAAACTGGCGGCGGTTCATTAAAAACCGACGGCAACCCCCGAGAGAATTTCCTCCTAAAAATCCTCCAAACTTTCTTGCAATTACACCGCCACACCAAAGCCCAGGCCGCACTTGATCGCCCGTGTCAGAATTCGTTACACCATTCCCGGACCGTTCACCCTCAATTGTGCTCCAGACTTTATCCCAATGAAGTCCCTGCAGCTTCTTGTTTCGTGGGACAGCCGTGGTCTGCACGCCGTTCCTCCGGATGCAATTAACGGGAGACAATGTTGCTTCTGAAGCAATTGCATCTAAGGACGAGTTTCAATTTCCCAGGGAATCTTTTCCACGTGGCGTTTGTGTCGTGGATGCGGGCACTTGCTCCATCCCCAGCTGCGTTTCTCGTTAACTTGTACAGAACCCAAGAATGAACGTGGCCACGAATTTTTACAAAGTTCAACAGGGACAACGTTGAAATTCAATTCTACCAGCGCTGAATTTCATCATCGTGCAGGACATGGTGCAGCGTAGACTCATATATTGTTATAACAATTACGACGTTTCTCGTTTCTCGCAATGCACAGTCGAATGGCCAGAGGATTCTGAATATCCTACCATCCCGGAGGTTCTCCACAGGGTGGAGAATTCAAATCGTTCAAAGCCCCGTCTTTTGTGGTACCGACGGACGATGCCAGCGCGAAGACATCGTCAGCCTGCTTCCCTTCGTCTACCGTGCTAAGAATTAACGCCACCTTCGGATCGGTGTAGCTGTAGTGGTAGACACGAAATTTCCGCGAACACGAGCGATCCTTCCACTGGAACCTGTGCTTCATTGTGCGTATAACTTCGCTTCCACGGAACACGGCACGAATTTCCAAACGTTCAATTGAATCGGGGGGAACGCTCATCTTTTTCCTTTGCCAATCGCATCGAGACATTCGTCTCGTCCCGTTCAGCTTCAAAGCTCGCCCACTTTCCAGCCAATAATCCCGCCCTGGCTGCAGTGTCACTTTTACGTATTAACGAACTCCGTTTTGGCCGGTGTTTCGTCGCGTCGACGCGAGGGCGACGATTAAATTATCACTGTAATTTCAGCGACGGCCACGTCGAGGGCCGTCAAATAATCGCCACTATTTGTACGCGTAATTTCTCATATTACGAGCCACCCTGTAATTCGACTAATGTTCAATTAAAGCTGATTTGGATACGCGCCGTTTCCTCGGCTGGCTCTGGCTTTTCATTTCTTTTCGCCAAATGAATATTATGGCGACGAAACTTGGCGTCGTACGACGGAGAACGGCAAAAAGCCGGGCCGCTGAAACGTTGGATAAGTAGAAGCGTGCTAGAAGATTTTAAAATTAATGTCCCCCGTGGAAAGTCGTGAAGTTTACTTGCGACGTCATCGCGCGATACAAATTATTCGTCCCGTGTTTGTCCGCTTGTCAGATCCAGGGGACTGTGCACGACCGACTCGTTTGTCGACCCCGCGAACGATAAATTAATGTCGCAATATCCGTAGCTAACAAGACGACGGTAGCGAGCAATTTCGACGAAACTTCGCGGACACAGAGAATTTCTGATTTTCTTACGGGAAAAGCGATGTAAAAAGGCACTCGAAGTTCCTGCCCGACCGCGGGATTGTAAATTTGCGGCGGTAAATTCCTCGAAGACGTAAAGAAATTTGGTAGCTTCTGCGACGAACTCGATCGATATTCAAGCCGTTGGAAAAAATCATAAAACTCGATAGCGACTACGTCTCTGGATCGTAGGTATTTTTAAATTTCCTCAATGTCTGTCAGGCGAAATTGACTTCTTCGCTTCGTATACGTGCATACGTTCCTCTAGAACGTGGATAAGCGTTAACACGTGGCAGAGGTAACGCTTTAGAAAAGGCAGCCGTCGAACATGTGATTCCAAGTGTACGTGAAACGTGCACCCATGCACCCTTGTACACCCTTGCGCATGGTAGGTGGGTAGAAATCGTGGAAGAGGGATGGTGGTTCGAGTAGGTGGAGGATCGAGCCGGCTGGTTCTGGGATTGGCAGAACTCCAAGAGAACAAAAATCGTCGGCGGGTGTACGCGCGGTTCAGCCGTCTTTCTCGACGATGCACCGGTGGATGCATGATTTGTGTGCTTTATTAAATCCGATATTGGTTGACTCGGCTAAGTCGGTTCCCGGCCATCGGTTATTTCGCCCCGGAGGCTGCTACTGCTGGTCGACATTGTTTCACGAATTTTTCCCGAGTCCGTCACTTTTCTGTGCACCGTGGTCGCGCGACGAGTGCACCGAGGTAAAATATCAGAAGATTCGATCAAGGGAACATCACCTTCTCCACAGCCTTGAACACTCGAATTAGATTCAGGCCGGCCAGTTTCTGAATGTCTTTCTCCGACCATCCGCGCGCCAGTAGCTCCGCAAAAAGCTCCGGATACTTGCTGACATCCTCCAGACCTGTCGGTGTTCTGAAACAAGCAGATCGTCAAACGATTTATGGAAATGCTGCCATCATCGGGACCCGTCTCTTCGATTAATCGTTTGCTTTCTTATTACGAGATAAAAAGGGGGACCCGGTGTATCTTTTCCCCTTTCCTCATTTATGGCCCGACGTTTACGTTCCTCTCGTCGGATCGATGGAAAGTTCGCGCGAGCCTCGAGATCGCTATTTACATAAATATTTCCGCGCGATGAAATAGGATTTTAATGAACCATGGGAAGCGGCGGGAGTTTAAATTAGAAAGCTACTTGAAACTTTTATAAGAGCGCCGCATACTTCACGTGCTCCATATTACTAAAGTAATTTCGCCGCGCGTAATTCTTAGGAGGAAGTTGAATCTATTACGCGGCCCTCGGACGAATAATCCTTTTCACGTTCCTTCGTTGTTTAACGCGTGAACGCGCATATGCGCTCCATGCTTCGCTATATCCTTTGTTCATAATGCGGGAGAAGTACGCCTTTAACGCGTTCAAAAATTTACTCGCGAACGAATCAGCGACAGTTGTACTTTTTGCGCAGCTTCTTCGACGCCCCCTTCCTTTCGATGTTACTTGAAAATTGATTTCACGAATGGTTTATAGACAATTTCTGTTCAAATGTATGCGGGCGAATAAATTCGCAGAAAGCTTGACGAACCTGCCCGGCTAAAGATATTAATTTATTTACGGAAAAGGAAATTTCCGTTTCTTTCATTGCAAACAAAACTGTCGGATGTAAGTATGGTAACGAGCTTGTCGAGGGGTGGAGCTTTCACGGATTAATTACGATTCTCCCCGGGCGGTTTATTCCTCATTACTTTAATTACTATAGAACGTCCCAGATAATAGTTCTAGGCTGGTGTGCAGCGAAAATCAGCGGGGCGATTTTGCTTCCTTAAGAGCTCGACGCCTTGCGATTCGAACGCGAAAATGTGCCACGAGGTCGAGCTCCCCGGCTCGTTTTATAACGACTCCGGGCGAGAAGAGCGAGGCAAGCCTCCAGGCGGGTAATAAAAATTGACGATTATCCGTATTTTCGTTCGCGATTATTACAATTTAATCCAGGTCGGCTGAAGCAGGTTTGGGATCCTATCGAATCGCTGTCTTCTTTTTTTCAAGACATACTACGTCGAACCTACGTGTACTATATGTATATTCCTTCGCATCTATTCACACGTTTCATCTTTTTCGTTCGACGTGCAACGCTTCACAGCGCAGCCCTTCTATAATTCAAGAATGTATACGTTTGAGGTTCCAGATTCGTTGAAACACGGTTGGTTAAATCTTTATCTCCGATATTACGACGTAGCCACGGTACATCGAGCTCGCAATTAAACGCGATATCTGGGTCGGCGCAGAACAGAATTACATAGAACGTTGCACGTCTTCGACGATTCTTTTGAATCCCCTCTCTGTCGATGGTCTCGTTAAGATCGAATGCACCGTCGCGTTGCTCTGGTTGACTTTTCGAATGAAATAAATTGATCACCGCTCGAATTTTCAGAGACGTGACGAAAGCTCGGCCAGCTAATTTCGATACGGTCGATGCGTCGCGTCGGCACACGCAGCAGATATTCACGGCGAATTAGAGAAATGACGAGCGAGTAGAGCGTTAAAAGGGATCAGTCTGAATTTCGACGTTCTCGTTACGCGCGTCATAACGAGCACCAGAGAAGGGCCACCGACGAGCGTTGCAGACCCGTTGAAAGCTACCTGCTGACAATGTCGGCCCAACAAGAGCGGTTAGAGACTTATTCATGGCGCGTCATATCGCGGCTGAAACTGGCAGTTATGCAGCTGTATACTGTGTACAGACATCGACCGTCCGCTGTCACGAGCGTTGTTTCAATCTCGGAAATTTCCAAATCGAGTGTGCCCGTCATTACGTGGCGACCGTGAACGAGGAATCGTTCTGGACGTGGCGCGATCGTTTACGGAGGAATATGTTTCCCTTGTCCCGGGGGCCAGTTGTAATCGATGCCTGCAGTCTACGTATTATCGATATTAGCAGTGAACCAGGAACGGTGTTCAATTACGAGACGAAACTCTTCAATTGGCATCGATTAATTGGAGAGCATTAACATTACCGGTCGCTTCCACTCTCTTTCCTCCTTTTGTATTTTGTCAACGAACGACACACGTACGTAGCTGAATTGTTATTCACTGTCGATGGAGAAATCGACAGCGACCAGGGGAGAAAAATATCGCGTACTGGTAAAGTATTGCCCGGCGAAGAATTGATCCGTCGAGATTTATCGAAGTCGTTCGTGTCGCGCTACGTCGTACACCGTCGCACCCGCCCATGGCTAACCGTGGTCACGATCGTTTCTCTGATTCGCGAAATTTTCGATTCGTCTCACCCTTCCGCCAGAAGGTTTGTCACCGAGCCCGAGGGGTTGATGCCTATGTATGCACAAGTTCAGAACTGATTCCACCGACTTCCGCGTAAAACGCGTGGCACAGCAGAAATAGAGACGCGCAGTGTTACGGAAAAGGGAGCGAATCGTGACAAAGCCTCTATTCACAGGGGCAACAGAATTGCGCCACGGCCACCTTTTTCCATTCTTCCGTGCAGCATTTGGCGCGACTGGCGTCGAAACCAAAAATCCTATTCGAACTCGAAGATACATTCGGTTCGGGCGTTCTGACAGTGATTTATAGGCGAGAATGAAAGACGGAAAGAGCAAAAAGCTATGCGGCAACGGAGGAAACGTTGAAGAGATCGATACTCCGTGAAAACGAGCGGCTGCGACGAAAAGAAGGAAAAATACTCCAGAACCGATCGCTCCTTTCGTCCGTCCTCCACTCTATTCCATTTCCACTCGACGATATCGATGCGAATTACGACGATTGCCAGTTCTACGGACAAGATACTTGATGATAATTAGAGGTGGGAGCACGGCGATACGCGATTCCATCGCCGCGATTGTTTATCCTCTATTAATATCGATTCACCGGCCAATAGAAATTCATTCGCTGCACGAGTGGAAATTCGACGCCGCTCGGCGTCTCATAATTTTCTTCGTCGCCGTGAAACTCTACCAAACAGTTAATCAATATTAGACAAATTTTCCTTTATCCCCGTTAAATAGGAAAAAGACCGTAATGCGCCGTCGTTTAAAGCAAAGTGTTCTATTAACTATCGTACATACTTAGGTGTTTACGGATGTGAACGAGAGTAGAGCTGAAGCGGGGCCACGAAGTGAACGGAAACGGAGGTAACATCGACGTTTCCGATTGCTTTATTCGTTTCATCACAGGAAACCGCGAACTGCGCGGAGCTACAGCTAATTACGTCATTAGACTGAGGGTTGCTTGGGGGTTGACCGCAACCCTGACATGCTCGTCACTGGAACGGATTTTAATCGCATTCGCAAGGCCTTTGCTCGTGGTTCGTTGCTCGGCAAACACGAGAATTCTTGGTGTACACGGAACTCGCATTTACGTATTTTCGCAATATCTTTTTTCTTTCCCCTTTTATTCATATCGACCCGTAATCGAGAATCGCGAGAACCGGAAATTCCCTTGCACGAGAGTACCAGCTACGGCTACGCGACAGTGATATATAGCAACTCGGAGAACGGAGCAAATATGAGAAAGCCATAATACAAAATTTCCATTAAAAAACAGTGTAGAGTGAGAAGCGAATATAGAATGCCCGGGGGATGCGGAAGATTGTGGGTAAACTTGAATGAAATTTCAAGTCTTTTTCCTTGTACATTACTCTCTCTCTCTAGTACGAAAAATCTTTAAAAAGGATGCACAAAACGTGACTACGTTAGAACGTTAAGCACGTAAGTGCTTCCTAAATGTATTATTACGGGAGTAATAAATATCGTTACACGATATTAACTGTGCGGCTGTTATGGGTGTGTATATGGGTATATTGAAGGCGTATTTTACACTGGTGATGTATATGCAACTCGACGCATTACAGTATATGAATTTTAATAATCTTTAACCCTCTATAGAGCGGCGTGACTTTCAAGTCGCATAGTAGCTCCAAGATAATTTGTTTTGATAAAATTATTGAAAATTGTAAAGTCATTGTTAATTTGTATTTAGAGGTTGATATTTGTTAGCTTGCCGTTTCAAACATATTTCCGTTGCCACGAAAAAAATTCGGGCTATAGAGAACGGCTTGCATATTAATATGATTAATAGAGAAGTGAGTCTCGACAATTTCGAGTCTCTGGTTCCATATTTATCAATTTTAAATCGGTCCAATTTCGTTTCCAATGGAACGACTGAATAAATATAGGTACACAAATGTATGTCTGCTTCTGTCGTGATTCCTTTCGGCGGTGATATATATTTAACCTGGCAATCAATTATTTATGGTTGATATCAGAATGAATGTTTTATTTTAAAAAAAATGTATTCCGCTATCCGAGAGCACGTCAAAACAAATATACGTTTCTGTTTTTTCATGTATTTCTTCCCGATTGCCTTTCCTCCAGTTTATTTTGCCGGTTTCGATCGTTATTTCGTAAGGAAAGTAACCTTCGTTAAGAATGTAAGCGCATTAAATTTTGTGAAATCGAAAGCTTCCTTTTTTGTTCATTCTCGGATCAACATTTTTCAACAAAATGTAGTAGTTTCTATGCATACTTCGTTAACTTAGCGCTGCTCGTTGTTATTCAATGTCTCTATTTTCTGGTCCAATTACCGATGAAAAATATGCACCCAGGACAAATTGTTTTAATTGAGTATTTCGCACAGCGTTTAACGATACCCCAATTGTGCTCACTGTATCAGTTTCACGAACGGCCGAATGTTAACAATTTTTTCATCAACTCTCGTTTCGTGTCCGCTGTACAGTTTGCGGTTACGAATTCCTAGAGTTCCTCTGCCACGGCTCGGTGAAAATTTTAATTTGAAATCGTCGCGCACGGTATTAAGAGCTGTCTAGGTCCCGGCGAAAAGAAGGAATCGGGCATTGTTTTCATTCCGGTGCAAAGCTCCTCTCTGGCTTTCTCTCGTCGACGACACGATTTGCCACTAAAACTGTTATCTTCTGTTCCTTTCCCCTTTCTGGACAATTAGATCATGCACGCGAGATCGATTTCGAGGGAAGAAGGGTTCCGTTGGAGACAGGCTTCGTTTCGAGGGAAGAATTTATGCAAATAATTCTAAATTATATTTACAATGGTATCACCGATATGTATTCATTTCAATGAACGGTGCCACCATATTCTTCTTTCTCTCGATTGTGTTAATACAACAAAAATACCGAACCATTAAATTTCGTTGCCCTGTTAATAATCGCTTGCACGTTCAAGAATAATTCGAGCGTGTTGTGCACGCTAGAAGCGTCCAGTGTCCCCGGCGAAAGTATCGAAACGTTGCAGGTGGACGGTTCGATCGACCATACGTTTTTCTTCTATTTCGTGCCCCTTTTTTTTGCTGTTCGATGCGCAAATCGCACCTCGCTGCGTCCAAGTTGTTTTTCATTCCTCCCCTGCTGCACGTCGCCACGCCCTTGCATGCTTTTCCCGCGGATTTGGAAAACCGGACAACTTTTTACCGCGCCCTGTCCTCGCCCTTCTTTCCCCTCCCCCTTTTTCCATGTTTCGCGTTTCTATCTCCTTCTTTTTTTGTCCGGCTTAATGGCGAGCGTTCTGAATACAACCCGAGGCAGGTACAACGCGCCACAGTCCCGTAAACAGGGTCGACCAGTAGTCACGTGTTTCACCCGATCCTTTCGCGCCTCTGTTTCCCCATGACGATGAAATTCTATTACCTGCCTTCTGCTGGCCTTCTGCATCGTCGGCGAATCTGCTTTCAATTCGTTCAGGAATATTTCCGGACTCGGGTTGTTTCTCGCGCAAGCCGAAATTAGGCCCAAACGAAGACTGGGCCCTACGAAATACAGACGCGACAACGCCTTCTAGAATTTGGATCGGCTATTCTCGTTTTCTTTGGTCCACCCCGTAGCGAACGTTAACCAGCAATAGATTCTGCAGAAGGTACGCCACGCGGGGCAATTTATCGGTCCATAGTCTTAAAAGTATCTCGATGGAAATGCGCATAAGCTCTTCATGAAAAAAGACGACGACTGCAGTTACGAACTGGCACGTAGAGCACGGCTCCAACGTTTTACCACCGTTGTATTACGTTTTTATGGAGCGTAGGTCAACGCTTCGGGCAAACATAAAAAACAACGCGTGCTTTATGGTAGTTGCACGCTGGACCTCGTAAATCGTGGGCGTATAGAGAAAAGGGTGGAGCCGTGCAAGGAAATACCACATTCCGTTCGTTCTTCAGCACTAATTCATCGTGCGTTCGTTAAGGCTTGCTGATTTGTTTGCTCGCGAGCGTATTTCGATGGGCCACCTATGATTTATCGCAACCAAAAGGGGAGTCTGTATATTGTGCAATCGTACCTACAAGCACGAGCACTAAAAAGTATCTTACAAATAAGATCCACGAGGGAGCGCGACGAAAACCTGCATTCACCAAAAAGAAACGAAACGTCGAAGTTAACTTACAGATTGATCCCGTCGTAGCCGGCGCCTATTCCGACGTGATCGACTCCAGCTATGGTCCGCACGTGATCGATGTGGGCTGCAACAAAATGAACAAGCAAACAATATTATTCACTCGCCAAATCAGCGATCTCTAATTCATTCGCAAAGAAAATAAACCTAATATTTTATAATCTTTATAATCTATAGACTACCTCCCCAGAGTAATTTACAATACCCATCAATCTAGCAGAGCCGGACGCGCTACCACCGTTTCTCTTTCCCAAGACGCTAACAATATCCCCATTCTCCCAACAATTAATTTTACCGCAAACTAGGACACCGCTGCCGCATCTGTAATTCCGTGAACTTAACCCCACAGGATTGGTCCCCTGAAGTAGAACAATCTGAACCACGGGGTGCACGAGACGCCTCGTGAGGTCTTCTGCGCGAGAATTGCTGGCTGCCTTCCGCTCGCGTTAAGTGCAAACGCCAGTTACATTCGAAGGTAGACGCAGCAACGCGATGCGCTTGACGCGCATCAGCGCACTATACGAGAAACGCGTGGATGATCGCGGTCGCGTTGCTATCAAGTGGCTGTAATTGTTGAGCCAACGTGCGACGAGCAGCGTGCAACGAGAAAACAATCGCGAGTGTAACATTGTCAATGGGCGAGTAGGGTAGCCGCGTCGCCTACCAAAATTATTACTGGCTCGCTCTCTGTTCGCGAGTGTAATTTTCTCGCAAGCTTCCACCGCGAGAGGATCGAACGTTTATGGGCTCGATAGCCTCCTCGTGATTTTTATTGCTCGATACCGTGATCCGTTTCAGCTTGGGCACTGTTGTACGTGCGAGCTGCGATGAAAAAGTTCGTGCAATTTTTGTTTCTTTGAAAAAGGTTGCACATCGCACTTGGTATTTGATTGCAAGTTCTACTAAACGTACAGAAAAATCATTTAGCATTTCGTTATCTGTTTTAGCGTATTATTATCTGTACACTCGGGGGACAATTCGGGTGTTACAATTCTGTCTCTGCGATAAAGTTATTATTTATTACGATCGGAGGCGGGCGAGAAAAAAATCTGCGACGAGCGCGTGCAAATGAAATTCCAAGCTCCTCGGGGAGAACTTGTCACGGTGCTATTTCCTGTTAAGCACTTTTTTCCCCCACAAGCGCATCGGCCCACGATATTTGCCCCCAGCTGGATGCATTTGGTATTCCCAGTGCCGCGGCACGGTCGCGCCAAGTGCAAAGGTTAACACGGCAGCTCGCTAAACTGGTAATCCTCGGATAGATATTTCACTTTGTGGCCGGTGGAAATTGCGGGCAAACCGGAAACGTCAAGGGACCGTCGAGAGGAATTTTCGAATAAAAAATGCCGTCGTGAACCGAGCTGAACGTTTCGGGGTGTAATTAAAAAATTATAAAGAACAGCTCTTTGGTAATTGTAGGTAATTGCAAAGGCAATTGTAAAGAACCGCCTCGAAATATCGGTATCGTTTCCCCGGATGAAACGTCGCCGTCCTCTCTATTCTGTATGTTTTAGTGTACGTATCGAAAATACGAAGAGCACGACGGAAATGTGTAGGAGGAGGGAACGAAGGAAATACTAAGTCTCGTGCCGGTTCACGTTGAAATTCCAAAGTTACCTAACGTTCTCGTCTCATGAATCACAAAGGGTTCGCAGATATGAAAGTGCAATTGCCCGTTGCCGGCGCGGCGCATTCGTGTTCGATGAGAAAGATTCTTTTTTTCTACGCGAAACCGCGCTGGCGAAGCAGACCCCTGCATAAATTCGCTTTCGGCCGGGTATATTTCATTCCTACGTAGAAAGGCAAAGTTTATTCACAGCGTCGGCCGTTTGTACCGGATAACACCAAAAACCATCAGGCGCAGCAACGTGTTTCGACGTTGATTCCGTGGATGCACGTGGTGTTCGATTTCAGCTGGCGGCAAACGAGCCGAAATTCTCTGTCCTTGTCGGCAGAAGAAAAAACGTGGCAACCGGTTGGCTTTAATTGGAGGAATTCATTTGCGCGTATTTTCGAAAAAAGGGTCAGTTTGGATACGGGTGATTGGAGAAAGTCACGGTTCAATTGGCCGGAAATTTTGGCAATTTTTATGGTCCCGCTGGCCCCGTGCACTCGGCGGAACCGACATTACGATGCACGTGCACTTCGTTAATCGATTTAGTTGCGAACGCACTCCTACAGGAAAGAAAGAAAAACCGAAAATGAAGAGTACCGTGTCGCAATTTCAACCTACTTACACCGCTCGTGTCACCTTTATGATCGTATTTCGCATAACTATCGCTTCTTTTTCTTTTACCCGAGATCGTTGGAAACGACTTTTCGCGGCATCGGTATGAGTCGAGCGTCGCGATATGGGAACAAGTTCAGCGTATAAGAAAATTGGCGGCTGCCCCGAGATCTTTTTAAGTGTTCTGTTAAGCGAGGGCAGGAAATGTCTGGGTGTTCAGTCTCCAGATGGTAGGTCGATGGAAAGGCTTGGCTTATCCGAGGGCAACCATATTAACGTGAGCAGAAAGGGAAAAAGAAACGAATTTCGTCACGATTCCAGCGAGTCCCTTCAATTAGCTTTTATCCTAGAATATGGGACAGTGCCCGCGTCACCGGCTTAAAGCTGCGTAGAATTAAAGGCCCAAGGCAACCACGATTGGAGGTAGAAAGTGGATGGAATTAACCGAGAAAATTTATTGCCTCGTGCGAAAACGATTTCCCCCGGATACGAATGTTTTATTCATCGTTTGTATTCTTAGGGCGTAATGTCTCTGTATTAAATTGCACTTGACAAAAGGAGATTTTTCTTTGTCTTACCGGCAACGTCCTCCAGCGTCGACTTCTCGCCACAGCTGATAAAATGGGGGTAGAAGGATACCATAACTATACCATCGGTCTGCGCCTGGAATAAACAAAACGTAACAATAACTCGCCTGTTATCGCGGCGTTAAGGGTTGCTTTAAATTCCACGATGGTTGAACAGCGGGAATCCACTGTTGTAACTTACCAAACGTCGCAGCGCGTGGTCAGGCACATTTCGCGAGGAGTTGCAAAGGGCGTGGGCGCTGCTGTGGCTGAAAATAACTGGAGCTCTCGATGTCTTCATGGCGACCAGCATCGTCGGTACGGAAACGTGCGATAGATCCACCATCATTCCGAGTCGATTCATCTCGAGGACGACGTTCTAGAAATATCCATCATATTTGGGCCGCGTTTAAAAAAATCGAGCAAACAGAGAAAACTTTTTTGTCTCTTATTTTCTTTCTTTTTTTTCATATGACAACGATACTTAAATCCGTGCGACGCTTTGCTCCGAAGTAGTTTCAAAGATATCCCCGGGACGCCGCATTAAAATCGATTAGACCATCCCGCCGATTTACCGGCTACTTTCGGGATCGAATAGCCGGGATTAACGCAGCTTAAACCAGTCGAGGGGACTCGAGTATTGAAAGGGGCTAACGATCGACAGAATAGGACGGCCGTACACCGGGCGTTACGGGATAATTCGCGTTTGTATCGCCGATGCAGAGATTAGTTTGAGGAGTTAAACGGTTCCCCGTTCGATTGCACCTCGGAATGAAAATTCTCTTGCACGGTGAGAGAACGCCGCGACTGCTTTGCGCCGCGCTCACGTGTTATCCGTGACACTTATTGCAGCAGCCGTTCGATCGGATTGAAATTCACGACAGACGGTTCCTTGGACACTTTGTTTGCCAGGAATTCCAATCCGGCGCTGCGGTGCGCGAGATTCATAGCTTCATACCCAGCGAATTCGAGGAAGTCGCGTCGCCTCTTGCATTCCGCTCTGCGTGTCGAACGCGCCGTTTCTCGCGCGTTTTCGAAGCTTCGACAACCGCGTCTAGAATTCTGTCCGATAATCGTTGAAGCACGGCGGGGAACAACGGGCTCGTAAAAAAAAAGTATCGAGGGAATCAAGTCCAGGAAGCTGTATTTCTCTCAGATAAGAGATTTCCAATAGGTTTCGTTGAGAAAGCTGCTGTCGCTATGGGGGAAATATCATCCATGATATCTGACGTCGGACTTCCGCGATACGGCTACTAATACAAAATTCGATTTCGCCGTTGTCACTTGTCATTTTCGGTGAAACAAAAACTGACAGCCACCGTTTCACTATTTCCATTGTCGCGTGTCACGTCGCGCGCTCTAGGCGCGAACAAAACGAACTTTTCGCTCGAAGATGGAAGGCTCTGTCTATAAATAAGAAGCGAATGAAACTGGTACACGATCGACAAACACCGAAAGATTACGGAGGTCGTAGCATCTTCCTATCGACTATTCTTCGGGCAACGACGCCGGATGAACGATTCACCGTCCGACTCGGAGAGCCGTAGGTCGTCCGGAAACAGAGTTATCCTACGCGTACCAAGAACATTCTCGTTCGTCTTTCCGGTGAACGTTGCATCCATTAAAGCGAGGCCGCTTTGTTAAATCAGCGCCGTCAGCGTTGAATGCCTCGGGATTCCCGTTGATCTCGCTCTTCGTCTGAGAGTTCGTACCTCGACACTCGTTTCCAGACCCCCCTCGTCGACGCGGAATATGTACTTGTTATAACGAAGCACCAACGAGGATTTCAGTTTGCTTGCGTTCGACTTAATGTCGCCGTTTTCTACCGTAGTCTCGAGAAATTAGCCAAGAGGCGGCGGGGTGTGTTGGCGAATTTATCGTTAACTCAGGCGGCTATTATCGCGAACTTCGCAGAGTTGCAGTACTCCTTGCCGATGTAGTCTCGCCGTTGGATGCGGAGAGTTATCCCGCGAATCCCGCGGACTTCCATCCGCTGTGTTTCAGCGAAACGCTTGTATCCGTTAAACGAGAATGCTTCATTGAAGTAGGAACGCGATAAACTTCACTTTTGGGATTGCTTCTCTGGATGTTTGCGTGCACAGTGTTTCCCGGTCGCGCTGTTTTCTTAGCGACGGAGGATCTTAGTTCATGACTTTCCTGTCTGTCTTCGTCAGACAGATTTTAGCGTCGGCCTTCGCCGGAAACATTCTGCAGCGACTTTGCATCCGTCGGATAAAAGCAACGAGAAGACGCTGCATCGTGGAATATGGGAGCGCGAGTCACGCGATGGAGATATGCACGATAGGAAGGAGGAACGAGGGCGTGGGAATGGGGAATGGTGTTTTTTACATTGAATGTCGATGAGAAATGCATACGCATGAACTCTTGCATTGTGTGTCCCGTTAGATCCGTAGAAGGAAAGAAGAGGTTTCAGGGGTGAATAAAATTTCCAGATGGAAGGGTTTCATTAGAAACCACTTGCCCCGACGGGGATCGAATGCGCGGAACGGGGGAGGGTAAAACGTTTCGCGACACGGTAACGTGGAGAGGGAACAGGTGCGAGTGACGCGCGATAGGGTGATATTCGCGAAGAAAACGACGTTTTCATAAAAGCCGTGCAATCTCGTAAGCTCTATATTCACTCGGTTTTCTTTGGTTGCGCGGGGGATTTATCTGTCCGCGCTACCTGTCCGGTTCAAATATAATCGCTGCTGCTTTATCATTCGTCCCGGAGTGCTGTTTCAAAATTCAGTTCGCCTCAAAATCTTGTCCCTTCTTGAATGCGAACGTCAGATTTTCTCTTTAATATGTCACGAGAGACGATTCTTTTGTTGGTTGGGTTATGCGGGAGACATTTATCGGATGAGAAATACTCGGGGGTTTCTTCGCGAGGGATGTTGTCCGAAGTTCCCTGATTCTACGTTTCATGATACACTGGTCGACGATTCATTTCTTACGGAGCATAAGTCAGACGCCAGTTGTATATATATTTTTTCTTTTCCCCATTAGAAGAATCCACCCTTGTGCACGTCGTGGCTGAGGTGACGTAACACCATGTAGCCCGACAGGATGACGAATAGATTTCATTCTTCCGTCCCCACTTTAGCAGGTTGCTCGTTGCTAATATCACAGTTACATTTCTCCCCTACGCGTTTCGTGGTACCGCAGAGAATTCGATTTTTCTCGGCAACATTTAGGTCGCGCTCCTTAATAACATCGACTCCACTGGTTTTCGATGAAAAGAAGTACAAGGGATGACGAACCTGCCCCCTACCCGTTCGAACTTATCGAGGGTCGCCCCTTTAGAACAGCCATCCACCCTTAAAAGCTGTTTTCGTTTCGACAACAGATGCTAGTGCGACGCATAAAACAAAAAAGCAAGGGAAAAAGTTCCGGCGTCCTTGCTTCTTTTTTTTTATCCGGTCGGTATGAAATTATGAAGATTCGTACTTCTGACCGAAGTCGCCAGGGCACATAGAGTTGTCCGGTTCTCCTGTTCTTTCCAGACGGCGAAACTTTGCCTCTTGGTGCTTCTGTTTGTTAGCGGCTGTTGCCGTTATCGTCGGCCGAGCAACTTCGGTTGCGAAACTGTCGATGCTGTGCCGTCTATTTAGACAGGGCAGACTTTCAGAAACAAACTGGCAGCTGGTCTCCAAAGGGTGACTGGTCATTCTGCGGGACGCTTCCCAAAACTTATCGGTCAGATGCAGCCGGGGTGTCTTGAACTTGAAGGTGTTTAACGTGTCTCGTGGCGGACAATCGCCCTTCGTATTTTCGCTGTCGCGGCCTGTCGACGAATCGATAGCCGATCGTAACCGGGGGTAGACGAGATTGCGTCGGACATGCAACGATGCGAACGATTTAATCGAATCTCTGCAATTCCCGGGGAAAATACCTTGCACGAGGTCAGTCGAGTAAGACGGGTTTATATTTACGATAGCTCGCGGAACTTTTAACCAGATTTTTCTATATTTAGTAGCAAGTAGTAGGGCGAACGCGGATCTCTCAATTACGGAAATATCCTGGGAACGACCTAGACGCGATGGAATTTTGCTCCTCTGGCAGTCGATATCCGCGCGGCCTTCTAATCGCGTTAACTTAAGCCAGGCTGAAGTTCTCGAGTGTATTCCTAATTTGGCGCAGAAGCTTAAGTAGCTCTGTTCAATGGTGGGATCTGGAAGAAGACAAAGTCTTCGCGCGTAGCCCGGCGTCGAAATGAAAATCCATTTGCGGTTGTGTTTGTCGGGAAGAACGCGTTCGACGGCGGGGAATAGAAGCGGGGAAGTTAATAGAGGGTCGGTGTTTGAAAGTTTAGCCGCGGTGATAAGATGGTCTATAGATTCTTGGAATTAAGATCGGGCCGAGAGAAAATGATAATGCAGTTTTAAAGACTCTCCACGTGGTTGAGTAACGGGTAATGCTTGATGCCGGAAACTTCGCGAACGCGGAAGCACGGTGAAATATTAATAGCGAGGCATGTTAATGGGTAAGAAACTCTGGATATCGTACACTTGCCATTTGTATTCGGAGCAAGTGTGATGCCGCGTCGCAATTAATGTTTCGGTGTCAAACGTTTTGACAAAAGATTCTCATTAAAAAATTAAAGCACGAAAAAAACGGTTGGACATTTTGCACTCGTATATTTCGTCCGGCTCTCTCCATTTTTCTTCCACGATATTACTGTATTGTCGGCCAAAGACTGCTTGGTGCAACACGATAAATCATGCTTTTTCTACCCTCTCCTCTCCTTTTCCTCCCTTTATTCCAACGTCGTACGATTCAGACAAACATTCGGCCAGTAATTAATCACTGAAACAAATAATCGATCAATCAGCAAATATAAATTACGTTCGCCTGCGAAACGGATCGAGGTATCCAATTCGTCGTATACAATAATTCCTCGAATATCGTGGCGATGTTACGATGAAATTAAACGATACGAGTGTGTTGCTGTTTTCCAAGAATACGGCACCACTCTTCTCCTTTCTTGCTCTCCTGTTTTTCGATTTCCGTTCTGCCGAGAAGTGGTGATTAGTCGAAAGCACCGACCTGGGCCCGAGTGTGCTTTTAGTGGACATTGAGTCAACGGTCCGTGGATGTTCCACTATTTTTTGGGCCCACACGGCTGTACCGTTTCCCTAGTTGTACGTGCCGATACGAAGGGTCACGTATCTAGTTGAGAAATGTGCCATTGAAATTCGTGGGAGGAAAGTGGTGCTCACGTTTAACAGCAGGCCACAGGAAGTTCTCGATCGGTCGCCGCTGAACAGATCTCTAGACCACGAGATATTTCCTACAAACGGTCCCACACTAATTGCCCCGCTCGAGTTACATTTTCTTGAATTTGCCACGGTTTCGAGCCGCGAGGCATCCTCATTGTTGGGTAAGCTACGACTCGCCAGAATTACTTCCAGCCTCGTGGGGGTCGAGATGCAGTAACTGTCCTCTTTGGGAAAGTTCATGTTTATATCTGTGCTTTTTCTTTGTAAAACTTTCTTTGTAAACGTAAAATTTGCGTTATCCATAAACGGACGAGAAAGAGAGAGCAATGGGACTTTCCATTCTAGCCGAAAGAAATTTATATTTGTCTCGCGTAAAATAACGTTTCCATCCAAGAGATAATCCCCCCTGTTGCATTCGACGGCAACAAAGGGCTAGCTGTTTTTCCGCTTGCCTCGGGCATCATCCTTCTTCGTTAAAAGGAAGGAAAAAAGAAATTGCCACGTCACATTCGAATATAGGATTACACTTGCGCCCTTTGAAGACGGTAACGCGATAAGCGTGAAATGGACGCGAACAAAAGTCCGAATTCTTCCGAATCATCGAGGAGCAGCTTTAGCGGTGAAACGCGTTTCCTCGCACGCCTCGAGCACCCATTCGACGGAGTATATTTTTCCACTTTACGCCGCCGTACGTTCCCCTTTATTTCAATCCCCTTGCCTCGTCGCTCCATGAGTATCGTCTTTACGGGGAGTATTCAAGATGTTATGCGGTATCGTTCGCGACACCCGAGGTGGAAGGAAGCAGGAGAGCGAAACGGTGGAGTCGCTTGAACGTCGACGTTCGTGCTTCCTTTGCGGGGGAATTGGGTAGCGTCTTCTGGAGAGCGATCGTAGAAGGTGCAGTTTCGAAATCGCGATATTGCGACGTAGGACGGAGGCGAAGATAATTCGAGGGTCGGAATTAAGTAGACAGACATATGTATCTTGAAATGGGAACGGCGAACTGGAAGTAAGTGGGCAGGAAAAATTATTTGTCGGGCCGCGTCGCTTCCTTTTTCTTCTTACGGGACAGCGTGGAATTTTTATTGAGCACTTGAGGGAGCTGTTTATTACGCAGGTGTGGGTGAGAAATGGTGTAGCCGCAGAATGAGATATAAGAGAAAAGTGGAGGATCGTATATGAAACGACTCGCTACGCAGATGAGGCCGGCGCGGAAAAAGAGCTGATTCTTTTAAGGCACAGACATATTATATATAGGTATATATTCTAGGGAATTCATGCAAAACGTGGTTAATACATTCGTTGCCCCGTCATTTATTCTCCGAGATAATAGTCGGTACTAAACTTCCTTGGCGTAACGATGGACGATTTAATTCGCATAAATTTCTGCGAAGCTCGTCTCGCCTTCTTCGGCATTTGGAAACAAGGATATTTTTGTACAAAAACGAAGATACGCTTGCATTAGTTAGACGAGCAGGTGAAACTCTCTTGTCTCCCTCGTTCTTTTCGCCGCGCGAATAAACAACAAGTTCCATGGATAATGCGGCAAAGTTGTGTGACGAGAAGTTGGAGAGGAAAGAGTGGAAACGACGGAGGACAATCGCGAGAGAAGCATTCGAAATTTCGCGGCGGAAACTTAAAATGGACTATGTGCCACCATTTTCTGCGGTTCCGTAGAGAAAGGGGGCGCGGAACAAATCTCTGAACAGTGTTTGTCAAATGTTCGTGCGTTCAGCGTCCTTCTTCCTTTTAAAGGGAAAGCGCAGAACGAAGGCTGAAAAGATTGCAAGAAGTTTGCCGAAAGGGAAGAAAGGGGAAACTGTTGAACGGATGATGGAGTCAAGTGAATAACCCTTGATTCCGGTTACGCGAAACGAAACAAACGTTTCGACTGGCTTCTTAAACTGGCCTCAGTCGCTTAACGAAGCTAAAGCAATCGCGGAGAAACGTAGGCGGGCTTTGTTGAATATTTAAACGATCACCCTTTTCGTTCCTTCTCCTTTTTATCTTCCTGTTACCTGGAACTTTTCCCTGACTTAAGTCGAGACCACGGTTCCCAACTAGTTTCTCGTACATTTCTCCTTTTTCTCTTACTCTTGCCCTCGTATCCGTTGCCCAGCTCAGTCTCCATTTTTCTACATCTTTCGTCCAGACATGACCTCAAGGAACGATCAAATTTTTCTCTCAACGGTTACGTTGAAAGAAATTGCAATAACTACTCGACACTTTACGGTGATACGGTGTATCTTGTGAACGGGCTTTCACCCCGGAAAAGTATAAAGGTTCTTCGAAAATAATTGGTAATGATTCAAAGACATTTAGGCCCCTCGATCGTGCAAATTGTCGACTTCTCCAGCTGACCCTTTGAAAATGGAACTTTAGCCTTCGAGGTATGCACGTTTAAAACACGAACGATTGTTCCCCTGGCTGATCGATGCAGCCCATAATTTTCTTTCGCATAGGTGCAGCGTTCGGTCGGGAATTCGTGAATACTTCGCCGCGAATACCACGAATACCCACGGGTAATTTTCATAAATAACTCGCGTCTGAATCTTTCTACTTCGAACTTTTAGATCGACCAGTGCCGTTCGTGAAACTGTTCCTCTTATCTTTAAAAAGTTTAAGTACTTCGTAACCACTTTCGCCAATCGATTTTTCCCCCTTTAATCCTCATTAGATTCCCTTATATTTATGGCTCGTCGATTTGATAGAGGGTAGAAGGTACGTAAGATTTACGATCCAGCCGGAAGGAAAGCGTCGTTTCACGACGTAACACGTAACCAGATGGATAGAAAGCCACACGACGTTTTAATCCAGCTCGTAAAACATGGAGTTTCCTCGTCGCTGTGGAAAATCCTCGGGATAGGACAAATGTTCTCCACTTCTGCTTCGATAAAAAAATAGTAGCCCGCCTGACGCGAATGTTCATCCGGGACCAGTAGCTTACGTTTATGTAACGAAAGAGACTTCGTGCGAGTTAACTGTAGAATGTCAAGACTGCCAACTCGAAATTAAAGAAAGACTGATACTTCAGTATCAATCAAACGTATTAAATTCTACAGCGAAGAGGTTTCACTTTTCCCCTATCCCGTTAATTTCCAACGCTAGTAGAAGTTCATTAGACGGCATTCAATGGACGCCACGTGCTAGATCTCGTTGAAGGAAGGAGCAAAGGTTTCTTCTCTACTCACCTTGCCGAAATTGGAGAGGCCACCGATGCGAGCCACTTGACCGGGTTCATCCGCTGTGCTGCATTCTGCCCTAACGAACCAATAGGTCAGTAACTCAATGGCAACAATCCTCAGCATTACTGTCGTACAATACCCTCTAATCATGCAGCCCTATGTCTGTAATACCAAGCAACCCGAGCTGAATTGTTCGTCGAATTAATAACTACAGAGATTCTGTCGCACCGTGTACAAACGTCTTGATTTCGACCGCGAAATGCTCCACAAATGAACAACCAATCTACCTTTACTTTACCCCATTTCGTTGATCGAAATTTTATTCTCTGTCTTAATACGAATAATCGATCCGGACTGTCAACTACCACGGCGAACACTAAATCTTTGTCCAACGGCAAGGTATTAATTACTATTATCTTGACGAATTTGCGGGGAACGATAACGGTGGCGGGCAGATTCGTAAACATGTCTCACGTTGATAGGATTACGCAGAGACGTGCTGGATGTGGATTGCTAGAAACGGGCTTTCCAGGAGTCCGAGCAATTTCGTGGCGATAACCGTCCGTATTAGCGCGATGTTCTCTAAGCTGGCAAACAGAACGATTATACGATGACGCTGGCGATGCTTTGGCGACGCGATAATCGATCGTTGCAGAAACGACGAGCAAGAGGTGAATCTAATCGGTGAATCGGATAACCGTATCCGTGGTTGCCACTTTCAACTTTCATCCAGCGATTCCCGCTCGTCGTTTAATCGGAACAAATTCGCATGAACACCACCAGGTGTAACACACCCCCCGCGTAGATGTTTCGCGATGAATCTTCGGGATATATTGGTGTCGTGAAACGCAAAGCGTGGTCAATACCGGAAATTCCGTAGAGCAGATAATATTGATACGGTTCAATTGATTCGCGTATGATTCATCGTTCCGCCGATTATCGCATTGCCGCGCATAAATAAAAACCGGATTTACGGCTGGTACCAATTTCACGGGTCGGGATCTTGTTTTGTTTGCCAGCTTTTTAACGGGGCGGTGATTCTCGCGGCGTTTCGCGTTTAAGCTCGGTAAACGGCCGCGATTCGCTGTAAGACGTGAGTCTGCATAAGATAATAGTCGATCGACAGAGCTTTCATTCCTGTCACTTATTCTTTACCTTACGATATTGCAGTTAATATTTGCGAATAAAGTTCGCGCTGACGCTATGGGTGGCGGAGAAATTGAAGTTGGTTGAGAATAATTTTTCTGAAACACGCCCGGTTGCACGTATAATTTCTTTTAGATCTTCGAAAACGATCCCATTTTATACCCTGCACGCCCAGGTGTAAAATAAATTCGGGTTTTATTCCGTGGAGATTCTGCAAACGTTATCGGATGACGTGTCTCTGCAAAAATCGTCGGTTCGTTCGGGACTTTATATTGTTCCCTATCCACTTTTCTATGTCCTTGTCTGTCCCTCTCTTTTTCGCTTGTACGTAGTCGGTCCAGTTGCCGTTGTATCTTGTGTTTCTGCGCGAGAATTTCTCGAGAAACTTTATAATTGCTTCCTTCCCAATACTCGAGAAACTTAAGTTCAAGAAAATTATTATAAATTTCACTTATACTAATTGGTAAAAAATGGTCAGAAAACGTAGAAATCTAATAGGTCCGACACAAGGATCGTAGGTTCAGCCTCAAAGTTGATCAGAACCTGCATAAGTCAGACCTACTGGACTTCTGCGGCTTCCGACCTTTAATTTCCCAAGGATTCTCGGGAATTGTTGAGAAATACAATCGGTTCCTCATTCCTCGAGAAACGAAAAATATCGAGAAATCAGGAACGCTGCTTCTGTCGTAAAAGAGAATTCGTCCGTTGCTTGTTCTAAAATAATATTTCTGTTGACATCCGGAGGCGGCAGCTGGGTCGCGCAATCCTTATACGTAATACTGAATCTCTACGAGCCATCGCAAAGTTCAAACAGAAACAGTCGACACGACGTTCGTCCTCATCATCGAAACGGCTTGGGCGAAGAGAAACATCGATGCACGACTGAATTCGATTCGTATTGTACTCTGAACACGCTCGTCAGAAATATCAAAAATCAGTCGCCCGACCATCGACGTGCATATCATAAATTTATGCTTCGAACGTTGCGACGGACTCGCGTCAAACTTCGCCGCTATATTTCCCCCGGTTAGGGGTGCACGTTTTCAATTCATCCCGGGTGTAAAAAAACATTTGTTGCAGAAGTTTCTCACGTGCGTTTCACGCGTTCCGTTTACGGCGTCATTTGCGGAGCGTTTTTATTGCGAAACGATAAACCCGAGTCTGTATTTGTAACACGGTGCGCAAGCCCTCTAACGTTATACGTCGCTTGTCCCCGAGTTTTCATCTATAAAATACCTACGTGACGGTACAACGACATTTCCCCGTTTAGATCGTTACGAAGAAGCGCGATGATTGATGCACGTACGGCAACGCATTATGATAAATTGCCCTCGATAAAGCTGTTTATCTATGGCTACGCGTTGAATGATCCGCGTCAGAAATACATAGTCAGTATTTTCGCGCAAGACATTGGAAGTAGAATCAAGGATGATGCTGGTATAATTTGGCATTATCTCAATTGGTAAACTCACCAAGGCGTGTTGCATGTATGCGTGAGAGTGAGATATCTGGCACCCAACTCGTACAGCATCCTCAGGACTGCCAGACTCGCTCCAACCGCGTGGCCTCCTTCGACCCCTATCAGGCTCGCTAATCTACCCTCCTTGTGCGCTCTCTCTATGCCTGAAATCACAGATTAAATCTCCCTTGAACATTCTCAATTGTCATTATTATTATTGTCCCAATTACTGTGCCCGCGCTGGATTCCAACTTCCCACTCTTATCCTCCTAACAACCATCATTTGGCTAATTATTGCAGACTCCCTTCGTACACCGTTGGAAGGGTCTTGAGATGAATTATAGAAACACTTCCCCCGCGATTCGCAAAGGCTAGACGCGTACTATTAATTCAATTTATCTGTCATCTTCGATCGACGGTCTAATTGAATCATTCAAATTGGCCATCGTCGAACGACGAGCGTTATCGCTTGGATCATTAATTACGATCCGTGAACAAGGCTCGATTAATCCGTAGCCGAGAATAATGAAACGCGGGGCTTTCGTGGAAATCCTTCTTGCGGGCACGATATTTTGTCAGTATTTAGTCAGCGCGCCGCGAATTCGATTCCAGCCGGTTTAATCGTTTTAATCGAGTGCCGCGCGTGTAAAGGCGGGACTGCCGAGCCCCGTGAAATCGGATTCGCGGGCTCGGTGTCGTTCGAATTCGATTAAAACACCGCGTACAAATTGCGTTAGGTCGCCGTTTCCGGGTTACCGATAGATCCGTGTACAATAGGGTCGTCGTGTGTCGCCGCGTGGCGCCAACGTCCATCCGGTGTTCATCCTCGAAACGCCATTTGTTGCGGGGAACTCGAACCTTCACCCCTTTCGACCGTGAGCAATCGGGCTGCTCGCGTTCACCGCGATTCGCGCTAATGGAAGGCTGATCCTGCGCGGCCAAATGAATTTACTGGTCGATATGTAATGTGGGACCGCAACAATTCGTTTCTGCTCTTTTTAATGAGCTTAATCTCGTTAGCTGGTTGCATTGGCCGTCGGAAGTATACGATGTACAGTTGGTCATAAAATTGAGCGCGCACCTGTGCTGGTAATGAGAATTGGCAGAAAACTCGATGCAAACACATATATGGAAAAGTAATATCGCAATATATATTTTATTCGTATATTAATATAATTTTTTTTAGATATAAATGTCCATTCGTTCATGTTCAGCAAATATGTGCGCTCAGATACTTGCATTTAGCTGGTTGTAAAATATCGTAGGTCATTGGCGCGTGAATGGCGGTAGCAAATTGAGCGTCCCGTGGCAGAGCAATTTGTTCGCGGCAACTTTAATTTCCCCGTGCTTGGCTGGTGGTCGGGGATTACGGTATATTAAGCTTCTAATGGAAGAACAATCGAGAAGGAAGCGCCAGTGGCGAACCGTTGGCTGTCGATGAACCTCGATTTACTGCGCGAATTGATTTATACGCTCCTCCGGCTTTCGCACATTTTGCCAACGGTTCAACTTTTTCCAACCCTTTATGTGTAGATCGTATATACACGTTGGCTATTACGTGCTCGTGGACGTGGTTTGAGTTTCGAGTTCATCGGTCCATCCGCGTTTTCTGAGGAGGTTCTTCTATCTCCTTTGGAATTTTCCAGCACCGAAGAATCGTAAACGGGGGCATCAAGTTCCTCTTTGTTCGCCGTAAATCTTCGGCATCGAACACCCTGGACGTTTTGAATTATCGTCCATCCAGGGTAACCCACGAAAGTACGCTTTGCGTCGAAAGTTTCAGATCGCTCGAGGTAAGCAGACCAGCAAAGTCTATGGTTTTTCAGAAAATAGCCCAAGCTACATTGTATCGTCGATAACGCGTAACAATTAATAATAATAATGATAATTCAGTCGACTTAGGTGTATCGCGGAAAATCCAAGTAGCCCCGAGTATTTATTTATTCGACAATAATATATTCACCCGTTCACTGTCTGTAAAATGTCTTCTGTCTTTCTAAAAAATTTAATTTACACGAACTTCACGATATCTGCCGTCACGAGCACATATATGTATATAGCCCGTCCTAGCGGAAGGATTAAAATGATGTATTGACTTTTACGATTCCTACTAAAAGTATTATGCATTCCGTCGATGTTATTCGTCCCATAATTCAGTTAGTAGCGTACTATATGTTTTTCTCGCAATTCAAAAAGAGTCTGGAAATTTTGAACAATCGTCCTCTTACGCGTTCGAGTGAAGTATATACGGCCGAGTATTGCATGTCTATTTACATATGCATGTGCATGCCGACATGCAGTCGCCGTGGTTCGGCTTATCGAATGCGGTAGAAGGGTCGGTATGGCTTGACATTTTTCCATTCCAGTTGGAATTTACAACTGGCTGAATCTTCCCGGGCTATCCGACGTTTTCTCATCAGACTCGTGTTATGTTCTTGTTCGCGTTTCACGGGGGACGACTCAAAATATTTTATGAGAACGCATGGAATCACAGGGAAGATCTTTTTGAATATTCTACGACGTTTAATCTCATTTCGTCGAAACCTAAGTGCAACCGCCTCGCAGCCCATCACGATTCTACTGCACTCTTTCCGAACGTCGTTCTTTGCGTTTATTACGGAGCCAGTTTTCCTTACTTTCTTTGCACTTGCTTTTCCAACCTTGTCTTATCGTTTACGACCGACGCGACGCAAGTATCGGGCTTAGACGATCCAACCTCGAGCATACAGTAGATACGTCCCTTTTGTTCCACTATTTGCTCTTCCCTCTCGTTCACCACGTCGACAACTCATCGAGCCGTCGCCAACCACCAGGTACCATTTTTCCCGGTGCTCATCGATCCTCCAGTTTCTTACCCCCATCGTGGCCGACGAGAGATTACGGGCCTGGAATTGCGGCTGGTATCAAAGACATTCAGCCTGAATTTCCATCGACGCTCATCGAGCAGACTATTCTCGCTCCTCTGGAATATCTCAATGGAGCAGCGACCAGAAAATTCTAGCGCGCCTCTTCTGTTCGGCGTTCAGACAAATCATCGCGGAATAGGTTTTCTAAGACTCGCAGCTAGAAAGAAGTCGGTCGTTACACCGAGGGCGGTGGATGGCTCGTTCCTGAAAGGACGCCTCTTCTTTCGCGACTTAAGATGCACCCTAAATTCTCGGAAGTGTATTCATGGTGACGATAATAACGGGGAGTGCTGGCATGATTTTTCCACGACGTCGGGAGAAGACCAGAGATTCCCTCGTGCCTCCTCTCCGACGTTTGGCATTCATCCAGGGAATCTAGCAGCTCGCAAACGCGACGGTCGCACGGCCGACCGGAAGCAAACACAGGGCGACAAGTTCGGACGTTCGTCGACCTCGATCGAGCATTTCATATCGTACGTGCGTAAATTTCGGCGAGGACCGCCCGGGGAAAAGTTAGATTGTTTTCCGGCGCACGTTCCACGGAGGAACTAACTCCTCTTCGCGGCGAGTCCATTCATTATCCGGCGACATCTTGCAAACTGCTTGATCGCGACGGAGAATTAATTAAATTGGAAAAAAGGAGCAGGGTGGGTAGGGAGATTCACTGGTCGAAGATTTTTCTTAAGAGGGAAAAGAGTTCTTTCGGCAGGCGTGCGCCAGCCTCCCGCTTACATTGGCGTCGAGCCAGAAATTCTCGCGGGGTGTAACGTTGGACGGCCCATTCTGGGAACAAATAGCGAATGGTAATTCCCGACGTTCGTCGACCTCCGGGCTCGATTTCATATTCTTCGCGTGTGAAGCTCGCAAAAGGGAGCGTCGTCTTGCAGGAACTCCAAGATCGACGACTTTCGAATACGATAGGCTTACCTTTTTCGAGAACGCTGACTTCGCGAAAGCTATCTCCAAATATATGGGTATATCTCCATACGTACATATATGTATGCGTGCATACGCCGGTACGTGCAATATATCGCTCTACTATTTTACACGAAGCTCAGAGAAGATCAATCGCGGCGGTAGTATTTATGACGCTCGTGCTCACAAATGAACGCGGCCGTCGCGTGGCTCGCGCGATATTAGAGCTGATTGGCAATTAACAATTGCGTGTTTAATTTGCGAATCGGTTGGGCGATTCTATTAAAGAGTGACGCGGCGAACTCGCGAAACGATAGGTATGTTTCGAGCGTTACGCGTCCCCGATCGCCGCTCCGTTTACCATAGCCGACGATTTAATGCGAGCTTCCCGACCGGTTATCTAATACTTCGAGCGCAGTGTAATGACTGTTAACACGTGCACAAACATTTGCTTAGGGTAGCAACAATTGCGAGGCTGGGTCCAATACCCGCGTCTCTGATTTCGTTTCGAACGCAGTGTCCCGTTAATGGTTACAACGGAGCGACTCGTTTCCTTTCGCCGATAGTTAGAGCAGCAAATATAGGTCGCGCGTTCGCTGAAAATTCTTTGACGAGCGACCCGCGAGTTGATAACAATTTGCCTGGGGGAAAAGTCGAATCGATTTGGCTCGGTGCCAAACGAATGCGCGCGATTGAAAATTTATCTTCACGGCCCGCGTAATGTTTAACACGATATCCAGGCGCGTTCCCCGTTCTCTTGGTGATTCTTTGACCGTTGAATAGCCGTCAGCCGTGTCGGAGAACGGTGCAAGGCTCGACTCGAACATGTCAGCGTTTCGCGGCGCTCTTTGACCGCGTTGAAGCAATCGTCTGGTAACTACCTGGGGGACTGACATTGTTTCCCGATGCGCGGCGAGGTAAAAGAGGGTGATGTTACAAAGGCGTAGAATTGCACGTGAAACGGTTTACCTTCCGCTGTCGTAACGAGGACCATGCTTTCAGGATGCTTGTTGACCAGCCGACGGATCAGGTCGATCTGTTCCAGGGCCAGTTGAACCGAGTCGAGGTACTGGGAGGAGCAGGGCACGTAAGCCGACCAGAACTGAAACAGAGAAACGTGAACGACGATTGTCGGTGAGTTTTTGCATCACATAGATATCTATTCGATAATTCTCAATAGCCCCGGACATTTATGCGGACTCCCGTTTAATTATCGACTTTTTCCGTGTCCAATTATATCAGTCGATCGAAATTCTCGGGCGTGAACAGGGAACTGCGGTGATAACGTGGCGCGTGTAACGACGGCACATTAGCGAGAACGATAATTTTTCATTTCGATTCGTCATCGTGCGGCAGGTAATTAAAATTACATTATGCGAGCGTAACGGTGGGCGCAGTTTTGAATTTTAAATACAGGAATATCGGTAGATATAAATAAGGGAGTTATCCCTCGGGCTCGCGATGTATACACGGCCTAAAAATATATTCGGTTACTCGGAGTAAATGAGACCGATGTATCAGATCCCCTGGATTAACCACGCTCCAAGATATTTCATTCGGGTTGACAACGGGTGCCGGGGGTGAACGTGAGCTCGCATAAAAATTCGTCTCCTGCGTTGCTCTGTCGTTGTTACGCGTTAAACGGGAACACGTTATTCCAGACGACCACCGTTCTTAGAATACCGATATCTGCTTCGATACCGTGATAGGATTTTACGTGAACGATAAACGTGGTATAAAATAGTAGAATACCGAGTGTCGCCTGATTTTCAACCATTGACTTGAAACTTTATCAACCATTTAAAGTATCGCACTTAAAGTACCTTGCATGCGAGGAACGGCGGCAAAGTTTTATTTCTAACAGCGTCGGATGGAATGTACGTACAGAGCGTGACGTTTTCACCGAGCTGTCATAAATCAGCAGGTGGTACAAGGGTGCTTTCCACCCTTTTTTTTTCCTTCCTCCAACTCCCTTTCATTCCCATCGAGCCGCGATGCTTTCGCAGCGTGACCCACGACACTTCCTTTTCCCCTCAGTTTCTACGACTTCATTACTTTCCTAACAAAATCTTTACGGCTACAATTTGCTTGCCGCGAGTTAAAGTGCCTGAATGCCGTGCTTTTTGACCGAGGGGCTAATTGCGACACGGCAATAATTTAATCCCCGGGTAAAGCGAACTTTCGAGCGGAGGATCAACCGAGAGCACCGCCTTGTAAACGACCACGTCCCCGGAACTTTTGATTTCCCGTTAACGCAATCATTCACTCCCCCTGTTTTGCCCTGCGGCCTGTTACCAAGCAATCTCAACCACGACAAGAATTTATTCTTAATTAACGGCTCACCCTCGTCTCTTGCCGTGGTATGTTTGAAAAAATCGCGGAATCGCGTCTTGGAATACTCGTTGCCTTTCCTCGACGATCGTCCGTTTTTGGTCCCATTTCGCGTTAACGAATTGAATGACGATTAAACGCCTCGAACAACTTGCAGACGTTTTCTTCGTCCCGTGGATGTCTCATTTAAAACCAGCTCGTCTACAGTTTCACGTCGGACGTTTTATCAAATGTTGTCCGCGTATGAAAAAGGATAATTTTTTTCTTCGTGGAGTCTCCGTTCCGTTTTTCTGTCTCTTTCAATTTAGTTGCACTGTCGTCGTTTGGCGCGCAGTCACGTTTGCAGAAACGTTTTCAAATACATTCATCTCCTGGGCGCGACATAATCGCGTTTAAAGACACGCTCACACACGTTACGGTTTAATGAAATTAGAAGGTGCACTCGTGTAGCTTGGTAAAACCCTCGGGCGGTGTGAATTGTGGCCTTCAACCGACTGCGTGCTGCACAAGTTTTATTCTCCTTTGGCGAACGAATTATTTCAAGACAGTGCGCAATGTTGGCACCGGTGTGCCGATTTCTCCTTTAGATGCATTCATTTTTCTGCACGTTTCTATCGGGCGATATTCTCGATACACTGAGGATGCAAGATTTCTACCGAATCCCACGTGGCTTTCGTTGCAAAAGTTCTATGGTACACGTATCCTAGAGCAGACTGCGTGTGAACTCTTGGAAAATTGCTTAAGCAAGCGTCGGCTAAAATTTGGCTTCGCGTTTCATTCTTAAATAAGGCACTGGCCATCTTTGGCTGCTCCCTCGAAATCACGAAACTCCAAGGATCGTGGAGTGAGATGTTTTAACTGCACCGAGGACTGGCATTGCGATCAATGTTTCGTAACCTTTTCGCAACGGATGCTTTCCCTGCTCTGTCTGAATTAACCAGGACAGTGATGGATCGAGTCGAGACTAGGCTGTCAGCTCCTCTGTACAGTATACGCATATTATGCATACATGCATGCATACACGTTCGTCTCGACGTGCATAGCCGGCGAGTTACCCCTTTCGCCTCGATGTAAGCAAACTGAATACCTTGAGGAACACGCTGACATTGAGAAATGACCCATAAAATTAGCCACCCGTTTTCTCAAGCATTCCAGTCGATAATTGCATCAACTTTCCCCCCTGTCATTCGAATTAACTCCCGCGTATCCGACAAAGAGGTCATCCCCCGACGAGTGTACACAGTCATTCCAAAGTCTTCGTATTTCTCGATCCTTGGAACCCCGCTGCTTTAAACTTCACTTTCCTGGCGCCACCGAGCTTTCCAGCTATTCATAACTATGTCGGCTTCATGCTATTCCTGTAATTACTATTTGCCTTTAATTACGGTATTAATTAAATTGGCTTGTGTTGCTACGTAGGCCACAGCGTGTGCACCACCGTAAGAAGCTTATTTGAATTTCACCCCTTACAGCGACGTGTGACACCTTGGAATTAACGTCGGAGGGAAATAATGAAGTGGTCTTCTCGGCCGTGCCCTGCTTCAATATCCGCTTCCTCGAGCTCAACTTTTCGGACCCGACCGCCTGCTGCTCCTCTTTATCATGTAGCTGTTAGGCCACGCTCGCCATAATCGCGTCTAGACGAGCTTCTAATAGATGGGATCAGTGGGAGACTGTTTTACTAACGAGCAAGCGGAGCCGTGGCACTCCTCAATGGTCCCCGAGGGGAATTTCCTTTGGGGGCTACCTTTTCTATTTCAACGTGGATTTCGCGCTACACACCCTTGTTGCACCGACGCGACGTCTTAAAGCAAAACCAGTTTGGACAGAAGGAAACAATAATTCACTCGTTGGCTATTCAGAGAAAGTGAAGAAATTTTTTATTAACATATGAAATGTCAAGTTTCTATAGCATGGTTCCACTGAAATTCATCGGCATGGTATATAATTATATTCTGATATAATTAGGCCACGACGCGATCCATATCTCGCCCGACCCTCTGTACAAAGAATCCATAAATTTTCATATTTCCGTGTCAAGTAAATCCGGACCTAGAAAGACATCCACGGTACAGTCGACCCGACTAATTCTGTTCCATTGGGGTCGCATCGGTTATTCAGCACCGTGCTGGGTCTTACGTATGAATGAAATAGCAGTTGTGTATAGGGTGCGCTCCATCAAATTCGGCATTCATGTTCCGTGAAACAACCTTGTCTGGCGTCTGCGTTAAAAAATGGTATTTCCGTCTAGACTCCTTTGGGGTCGTGTGCCGCGTGATACATCCTTTCACCGTATGAATATCAGGTTCCAGCGATCGCCACGAATTTCCTGGCGAAAGCAATTTTACAGGTAACAAATTTCATTGACGGACACGTGTAGGTCAGTGAGGACGTCGTCGACTTTAATCCGAAATTAGTAACGTTACTTGGGCTGGGTGCTTTTTTCGTGTCTGTTCTCCTTTGAATGCACGGCCACCGTTGTCGAAATGGGGGGGAAACGATGTCAGTACACTTGAAACGGCAGCGGTTTTCATACGATTTATGAAGTAAAAAATCATATTTGCACGTTGCGCGCAAACTTCTTTCACGGGGCTGGTTTCTTTCATCGCGCGATTCCATCGCGTAGAGACGTCGTCTGCTTGTATAAAATGCCCTCATTGAAAGGTGTTTCGTCGTTACGCGAGTTAGCGAGTCGGATAAACGGTTCCCGGGTAACTCGATAATATTGCGCAATTTTATTTCCGTTAATACTGGTGAGGTGCGGGAAATGAAAATCGATACGCAGACGTAGATACATTTGGATTAGCGCCTTCGCTCTGCCCGAGAAGGAACCAGATAAGATAAATTATGGTCGCGGGAAATGTTAATCCCGATAATGAGTTTGGTGGGGTTTCGGTGCAAAATTGTCGGATTAAAGTTCGCTGCACTTCAGACAGTACTTGCACGAATAAGGAATCGCTTATCTCTGGATTTACTCGATCACCTGGTTAGAGCGTTGCTCGCTTCGCTTCTCTCCTTTTCTTTCCAGGAGGCTGAACAATCACAATTTTCTGTTACCTTAGCTCCCCTTTTCCTACACCGTTTGGCGTAACATTATCATCGAGAGTAAAGGGTAAAAGAGGACGACTTTCTATTTTCTCGAAATAGTCCTCCTTCTCTTCGATGGTGTCTTCGTCGAAGTCTCTCGACCGATCTTTCCGTTATTCCCACATCTTCGTGGAACACGAAAAGCCCCGATCGGACATTTCGAGTGGTTCGAGAGGAAAACCAGCAAAGAAAAGATTTATTTGATTGCTAAGCCGGAATGGAGGCCTTTCGTTCCTACTCGAGGGTACGTTCGTCCCGGTACACGAACTTTTTGGCGCAGGCTTTCCATCCGGCCATGGAGAGCTTTCTTGCCGGGCATGAATGGTGGCTGGAGGCCGTGGTCGATCAGAAACATCGAGAGTTTCTGGGCAACTTTTTCGTGCAGTCGTTACTCGAGCAACGATTGAGCGAGAAACGGTGGCCCGAGATTAATCGAAGGGATATCGAGGTGAACGAGCACAACTGCGCCCGGAGTAATGGGCGACAAATTTTCTTTTCGTTAGCGCGTAATCTTGGAGAAACGCGGGAAATTAATGGGTCAAAGTCATCCGCGATTTGATTGCCTCGTTTTGTATTAACTCGTCGTGCTTGTACTATTTTCGGCGCCGGGGAAAATTGTAACCGCACCGATTAACGACGTCGTGAGAAACGAGGAAAAGAAAAGGGGTTCGCATCGAGGGGACTTAATTAATCCCAGTCTAATGTACAAGCTGGAGAAACGAAAAGGAGGCGGTGCAATTGAAGCATTGCGAAACAAAGAGTTCGCGACGGGGACACGCGATTCGCGCGTTTGCCCCGCGTTTGGTGCCGACATGATTGCGCGAACTTTAAATACCGGGGCGAAGCAATTTTTCCGTTCGACCCGAATGCGCGATCCATCGACGACGACCGAGCCAAGACGACACGCGATTCTCTGCCGCCCCCGTGGAACTTTAATTTTCTCCACTGGAAAATCCCACGCTCGACTAATTGGCGAGGCAAGCTGGCTCGACGGACGAAAACGAAGGACGGGAACAGGAATCGTTTCACAGACGAGTCGAACACCTATCGTCGTTCGATTCTCTCGCATCTGCGCGAAAGGGTGGCTCGTAATTTTCGCCGACCCATAAATCTTTGTTCAAGGGGGGAGATAGAGGATTTTCGTGGAAAGTGTTTCAAATGGCGCATCGATTCTTTCGCGAGCGTTGGTTTTCCTCGAGAAAATTCGCAGCTAAACGTTTATCGTGGCATGACAGAAGGGCGCAGGAGAGCTGCGAGTAATTGGACTCTGTCTACGGATGCCTCGTGAAATATATATACACGTATATCGTCGGCTTTCATGATTCGTGAAACAGCTTCTCCGCGTTCCTCCAGATTAATGTATTTCGCGGAGGCTCGCGTTATTGCGGTTATTATTGAGCTCACCTGCGCTGCAACCATGCCCTCCTTCAATCTTCTGAGATCCGTGTGGCTCCAGGCGCTCCGTGACCAAGGGTGAGTATCCCGCAGGTCATCAAACCTGAATTCCCTCAGCTGGTTCTTCAGGAACTTTCGTATGTTCCATGGGAGGTCGTTGTGCCTGGAAAAAACGAACGAAATTGTTTCCTGTATTATTCGTTGCTTCTACATTCTCCTCTGGAACGTGAGTGGTTCTTATTCACCCTCCTTAGCAGTTTACATTGCGCTTTATATATTAACGTTAACTCGACGGACACAATCAAATCTATCTTTCATCGAATACCATACGACTTTGTAAAATGATCCTCGCGGATACGAGGAGCTACACCCTGGATAGAAGCAAGGTAGAACGGGAGACTTACGGTAAGAAGGGACAGAAAAGCGAGAAAACTTTGCCTCTCACAATGGCATTAGCGGACGTATATACATGTTTCGCCGTGGGTTCGGTTACTTCGCCTCTGGCCAGTCCAACTTATTTCGTCCGGAACACTTGATTTCTTCCGCGGCGTTTTCTACAGGGGGATGCTGGTTAAATATTGTCTGCTGATTTCACGTTACTATTGAGCCACGAATAGAATTCGTGAAACAAATCTCTGCACGGACTATGGGCAAATATTTATCCTCTATATGTAGGATGAAAAAAAGCTTCTGACTAAACAAATACCAATGTATATACATACATATATAGATAAGTAGAAAATCAGTCTCCGTGAAATGACTCGACCAGGAAAGTGCAAAGGAACGCAATGCAACGTTACCAGCGGGAAAGTCTATGCGACGAAACAGAAACGGCCGTGGTAGACCCGCGCGCAGAGCAGGAAAGTTTGCGTCTTCGAATGGCATTAGCCGACGCGACGTCTAACTTGCATGGCTTTAGTTTCTCGGCTGCGGGTATCCGTTCGTGGTATCCTCATTCCGTGTTAATTCACTCGGTCGGACGTAGCTGTGCATAACGCCGCTATCTGATCTCCAGTTACAATCAATGCTACACCGACTTCCCGTCGCCTTAAGACACCGCTTACGTTAAATTCGCTGTGCTATCTCCGGCAATTTACCACCGCGGCAACGTGTCCGGGGACGTGTTCATTTAAATCTCGACAGCGACGGTGCTTGGCCGCGTTAAGCTTTAATTAAACTAACTGCGTCGGAGTAAACAAGAAAGTTTCGAAGGAGGGCGGGAAAAAGTAGGGGACGGTCGTGGTGAAACTCCGACGCCAACGGAACGGGGGATGCACGCGCGAAACGAGTGCAATTACGCGGCTTAGACGGCTCCGTTCCGTTCGAGTGCCATATTTCCATTAAGTCGTACCTTACTATGGATGAGACAATTCTGAACTGCCGTTGCATTTCTGCGCCGCTCCATTTATTTGACGCGCGAATTAACTCGGTACAGCCGACGAGAAAGACGTCCCGTTTGCTTCCACGGCGAAACAATTTGAATAATCGCGCTTGCACGACGGCGCAACGGCGAAAGCAGAAGGTCTCGCCGTGTCTCTGCCGCTGGTGAAGGGCTAATTGTGCGGGCCGCGATGGCGTCGCGTCGGCTTGTATTTCCTGATAGCGTCGCGATTACACGCTTGACGGTATTACTTGGGAAACTTGTAACTGTGTTCATCGCCCGCGCTGTGCAAAAGTTAGAACGCGTAAGAGGTCGCGGGAGCCTTAAACGTCTTGTTATGACTTGCTAGACGTAGTCTGAACTTGGATCTTTGCTTCCTAATACACGTTGGAGAACAGATTGGCACAGATTCGTGCGGTTTATCGCATCGTGTCATAGTCTTGCGGAAGGTTCAATACGTTCATAGCTATTCGAACGATTGTTCAACGGAACAGTCCAGCTCAATTGAGCGTAGAGAATTTTTTGTCAGGAGTTGATTAATGATTTTATTGCGGGCAGCAGCGCTTTAGAGAAATGTATTGCATTGTTTTCAGCGTTGATCCACCATTAGGTAGCTATACATGTATGCATATATACGTGCCTGGGGTATTTGAATATTTTATAATACCGGCAAGCCGAGGGGGACGCACAGCAACTCCTGAAATTCTTCGCTCGATCATCCCGTTTGCCCGAGTAATTGTCAAATTCGTTAACGAAAATATTCCACGAATTTTCGGCGAGTTGCCGTGAAATAGAATGCTGCGGCCGAAAGGAATTCTGTTGCATGACAGAACGAGTGAATAGAGCCATGCATACGCAGCCGTAAAGGGTCGAGAGCGTGCGTGTGTGCGTGCGTATTGTTACGCCAACAAATCTGACTTGAATCAGAGATGGATCTCTCCGAACGTTTGCCACGAACCACACCGCACGGCGCGCCGCGGCGCCTGAATGCACTTTGAACGTGGTGCAAGGGGAATTTAACTTCGAACGGAATTAGGTAACCAAACGAGCAACATTGTTTCCATCCCCAGCCGCCCCCTATCTCACCCCCACACGACGACGAATAATTCTGAAAGTTTGCTGGGATCAGAACTCGTTCCCCAAATATTCCCACCGATTAACGTTACTAAGCTGTCGCCCGTATTACCTTTCTAATCTCTCCAGGCGGGCTCCGTGTTTTTCCCCGTTTGTCCTGATAGAAGAGGAGATTACGAGAATATCGGGGGGATTGCGCCGTTCCTGATCATTAACCGTTCGTGACAATAAAGAATCCACCCGCGGCAACGTTTACGATCATAATAATCATAACTCCGGTTTGAACGACTGTGCTATGGATTCATAACCGAGCTGAAATTCCTCGGGGCATCTTAGTCGTTCAATTCAGGGACGTGAAATGCGTCGTCTTAAGAGTTCCTTAAATTCTATCGTCGTCGCGGTGTCTAACTGATAATGATGGTGTACTAACGAAGAAGCTTAACAGTCAGTCGTTGAGCTTCTTATCGGCACAGATGCACAGCTCCCTTTCTCCACCCCTCTTCGTTAAACGATGTATTCTCTCTAATACGTTGCAACTCGATGCCGGGTAACTCGAATTCCCTATTTACCAGCGATATATTCCCTTTGTATTCCGAACGATCGGATACGGAACGGACATCGGCAAGTTGCGTGGAATATTTCCGATGCCCCTGTGGACTACCTATTTACCGTTCTGTTTCTAGCAGCTCTCTTTACAGTCGGACCGTTTCGAATGGTGATTGGATTTTCAGGCCGTGCTACCTTCTCTGTAGGGAGAACCCCATTATAATGTTTCTCTATTCTACTTTGAGTCTTTAAGCTCTCGCGGCGATCGTGACTGGCTGGGTAGCGGCAGGACAGCGATGCACCGAACCGATTCACTGACTATTATATCAATGACCGGAATACGAGTGGATAGTAATTAGGGAGACCAATAAGCATTGGCTGCTGAAACGTTTGATACTGTCTGTACGTGCGACCAGACACGCGTATGCGGAGGGGAATTGCATTGAAGGAAGTTTGCTTATCACACAGAGCTTCGCGTATACCTATGTTCGGCGTAATCAATATCGCTAACACGATTGATATTTCCTTGCAAACGTGAAGACTCCGAGAGGGTGGCTTTTCGGAGCTTTAAATTTGTAACGGCGCGAAGTAAGGTTAGCCAGTTCGTAAATTGGACATCTCGGTTGACGGTGAAAAATTGTAGGATAGAGAAATCGACGGGTAAACAGTGCGAACTCACCTCTGCGTTTTTAAAACTGTCCCAATATTTTCCACGCAGTGTCAACTAATTAACGAGCGAAACGGCAGCGAGATTGTTTGCGTACTCGTTTCCGTACGCAAACATTGTTTCTCAAATTTGTAACTGCAAAGCCATGGCCATTTTAATGCCCACTGTTTGTCGCGGACGCGATATTTACCGCGATCGAGCCCCATGAGCGTTCTTCAATTCTTAATTCTACACATTTTCATGCACGCTCGCCTTGCGGCGATGAAATTCGGGGAAGCTGATTTCGCGAGCGTTCGACCGATCTCGAAACGAACCAGCACGTTGCTTCTGCAAGAATTAGCCTTCAAAATGACCGTTTAACCATCGGTATCCGACGGTTGACGATGCAGGAAAGTGTTCGCGGAGTTTGGCCGACAGCCAGACTCGTGTTTGCACTCATCGATAACAGGGTATCGTAAAAATTCCGCCGCTTATTGGTCATAGCCGGCCGAATTATTCTTTTTTGCTCTTTATCCCGCTTCTTTTTTTCCCCACAGCGGTAAATTTCATCGATCGGTCTCTGGCACGACGAGGAGCAGATGAAAAAGAAGGAGAAGAAAAATTTCAACCGATATCCCGTTTCTTCGTTTTATCGCTCTCCATTGGACCGGGTTTTCCAGCATGATTGCCCTAATTACGTTCCGCTGTACGAAGAGCGGTCAAAATTACGATCGAGCCGAATTTCTTCGTCGATCTTCGTCACTGTCGTTCCAATGAAAATTGGGTAAGACGCCCTGTGATTCCGATGAACATCTTTTTTTAAGCATAATTGCCCTAATTACGCCGTTCACGGCTAATGCAAGCTCGAGTGATAACGTAGCTGTAGCTACGATAGAGACCGCGGTATCTTCCTTGTCTCCTCGGTGTCTTCGTTCCTTTTGTGCCGAAGCCAGACGAATTCCGGTTAGAGCGAGTCCCGATTTCCCGACAAATGTCACCACGCCTCCTGGTGCTTTTCAAGCATTTTCGCATTAACCCCTCATGCATATTCAACGGAAGTAACGCGTGTCTAAACGGCGAGATATCTCTGACGTCGATTACGGAAAAGCGACGTTGAATTTTCGTCCTTTCCCACGTTAAGGTCTAATGAAGGGTGGGAATGGAACACGGCGGGCATACAGGCATTCAAGAAAGGGACGGATACGTTTTCACCGGAGAGGGTTAATTGGCAAACCGCGATAAGGTGACTAGTCCCGATATGCATGCGAATGCCGAATATTCCGTTTGCTGGCAGCAGTCATGTCACTAGCCATGCAAATACGACTTCCGGTTTCAGTGGAATTGCTCAGATCTCTCGTCTGATCGAAACGCACACGGGGAACCGTAGTCTGTTTTATTACGAATGAAGCAATAAAGTGAAAAGGACAGCGGTTAAAGATTTTCTTCTCAAGCGTTTCGATGATAATAATGGTGTTACGTTTTTATATCGTGCGGTATTTAAACTAGTCTAAAGCCTTGTTGATGTATCGTTTCTAAGCGGAATATTAATGTAACGATACCAAAGGTATTGGAAAAAAGGAGAATATATGGACGTGTACGATCAAATTAATTATCACATGTCTATATAAACTTGCAAGCTGAAGTTCTAAGTCGTGTTTCGCGATGCAGGCTGCATACATTAATAATACCACCCTTTAAATCCAGCGCGAACAACAGACACCCTCCTCACCGAATTACAATTAACGCCGGGTGATCAAAATGTTAGGAACGAATTAACAATAAGCTTTCTTGTACGTTTCAATTTGTTCATCGTTTAACCGCAGACCGCGACCGTCTCGGCGGTCGCCGCACGCCCGGTATCTATGAAATCTAATCCAGCGTAAAATCCGGCGACTATTCCGCAAAGTTTGTTACTACCTCTTCAAACTTACCTTTCTCCGTATTCTTGAGAAGTAACTCCCCCGTCCCTGCACTTCCTCCCGTGGGTTAATACGCGCAGCGCGACGACAATTTATTTTGCAACCCCTTCCACTGCAACCCTTCCACTAGTTATCTGCGTGCAGTGACTCAATGAAGTTATTAAAGTTCGCACGAGTACCGGAACTGTGCAGCAGAGCCGTTAGCGTTACATCTGCGTTACATTATAAAGGCTATCTCACCTGGCAGAACTTGCTAAATGAATTGCACGGGATATTAATACTCGCGACTTTAACGTTGTTCTCTGTTCGTAACATAAATAATTTAGCTACTGCTCCCTCTCTCTCTCTCTCCTCTCTCTTGTTTAATATTACGCATTTCTAACAACAGAGCAGCAAACTTTCAACAGTCGCGTTAACTCAAGCAGAACTTTAACTTCATCGCTCGATCCTTGTTCATTCGTTACGTCGCGTGGCATAGAATATAAGACGGCTTCTAACCAAGGACACGCTACACGAGTTTTAAGTCACGTTTCTGGATCCAAGATCCAAGATCCGATTTCCGAGCCAGAGGTACCATAGAGGATAGCCGGGCTAAGGCATCGACGCCTTCGACTAACTCCGCGAAATCGAGTTACACGCTGCAGCTGCATTAACTCTGTCGGAAGTTGGCGTCCTGTCGGTCTGGTCGCTTTTAACGTGTACGTGTTACATACATGTCCCGTGACAGAGGTGCCGGTTTGGTGGCGGCGTACCGTGGACTGGTTATACCGAAAATTAACCCGCGCATGTAGGGAGGGTATTCGCCATTGGCGAACCGAGTCGACAGATTGCCGAAAGACCCCCTGCTAGCTCTTCTATCGTTTAACGGGAGCCCCTTATCTTTACCTCCGATAAGATTATCAAGCTTACTATAGCTCGGTCGACTTGTTATCCATGCGTAGCGCTGCGATTTAACGAGAAGTTCGAGAAGCAGCGATGCGTCCGCCTGGTTGCGTCTCAATCGTGTCGCTACGTCGAGAAGGTGCAAGGTGTACCACAGATTTCTCTAACGTTTCTCCTCGCGAGACGTGTTATTCGCGTTGAATCGACGGCGGCTGCATTATTCATTAAAAATGGACTGAATGGCATTCCTTCGACGAGACAGCAGCGACGAAAAATAATATCGTGTCGTGGAAGTTTCACGGGTAGGCCGCCGGTCGTGTCTCGGACGCTCAATAGTAACAGCATAATAAGAGCAGCGGGAGTAACGCGATCACACGGCGACCAATTCCTTAGAAAACTTCGCATTTCTTCGAAATTGAATTCGCTGGACGGTGCTAATAATTCGCAACTGTCCCTGGTACCCCTTCGCTGTTCAGCTTAGCGTTACAATGGCCGGCTTGAAACATAGACTTCGCGGAACTTCGATCGTTATCGTGGCTCTTCTTTTCCATTCGTAACGCCCCGACGAACCTTTAACGAACGTCCGCTGTAACCCGCGGAAGTTCGATGTGGCCGATGGTTTCAGCGCTCGTTAATAAAATTAATTAGACCGGCGCAAAAAGAGTGACAAAGCCGCGTGGCGGGAACTTTTGTGGCGGACTTTACGCTCATCGAAAGAGCTTTTGCTGGAAACTTTTGTTGCCGGCACATAGTAGCTGTTCACCGTGCAACGGTGTTGCCCTGCTATTGTCTGAAAATTTTTCATAATTCGCGGGGATTCCAATTATCCGCCCCAGACGCGGTCACTTCTTTCAGAAGCTGCGTGCGTTCGCGTAAGACGACGGGGCCCGCGAACATTTTTAGATTAAAACCATGAGAAACGAGGTCGCGCGTGGTGCTTTACACTTGATTGGACTTTATCAGACAGGTCGAATTAACGGCGAACCGAAGGTACACGCGTGTATTTCACATCGGCCGTTATCGCGGAAACGAGCAACGCTTGCACACGATCCTTAAAGCGAAGTCTGGTAGACGGCCTGGCAAACGGGGGACACGCCCGCCAGCTAACTGAGCGAAATTAAACGGAGTGAACTCGTGTGTCGATACGAAACGGTCCGACAGTTGTTTCCATCTCGGGGTCCTGCGAGTGCCGTGGCTCGTGTAGCGTACTGGTTTCAGGGAGATACGCATTTCGTTGCAGCGATACAATCCTTTCTGGTATTGCAAGAATTTGTTTCCCGTATCTACGGATAAAAAGCTAATCGATATTCCACCACGCACCGATGCATGCATTTTGTCTTCACATTCGTGCCTCGCTGGATCGCCGTTCAAATTGTATTTTTGCGGGGAAAAATTCGTTGTACCGAGGAAAATTTTTCAGCGAGGCTAATGGCTATATCGGCGCATAATTATAGTCAGACGAGCGTCATTATTTTTCGACTTCAATTCACGCGTAGTCTATGTTCACGTTCGCTTTTATTTTATATAACCGCCACGAGTGCCAATGTCGGTCGCGAATTCTTTCCCCGATGTGTACAATGGGGACGAGAAGGTCTCGGTGAAGAAGAAACCATTGTTTCGAATCGAAGGGGACACCAAGTCGAAACGGTGGGCGCATTGAGATAGCTCCGCCGATAGACTTGGCAGACTTTCGTTCGTCGGAAAAACATTACGAGTACTGTTTCATCGTTCCCAGAAGTACTTCCTACCGTTCGACGATATCGAGGAGTGTTTCCCTCTTCTTCTCCACAATAGCATCCATTTTAATTTCTTCTTCTCGCGGAAGAAGCTTTGCTTTGCGCGGATCGATTTCTTTTGACGAATAATTTCCTAGGATGAATAAACTCGTGTGAAATGACAGATATCCGGTTCCAAATTCTCCCCGCAATACCCTGCGCTTGTGAGAAGATTTCTAAAGCACGAGCACGTTTCTTGGTATCCTTTTATCTTTTTCCCCTCCCCTAGTCGAATCTTCGATTCTTGCGTGGCACTTTTAAAGAAGTTTCCGGAAATCAGAAAACCGGTTCTCTCTCTATGTCGAACCAATAATCGTACATCGGGCAGTACCACGCAGCAGCGGCTTCGATAATCTTTCTCTACGAGTATTGCGATCGTTATCATAGTCTCGTAGACCGTATTCCTTTCGAATATGGTTACGATCCCATCGGGGGCTACTGGGAATAGCAACGAGGGCATGTGCTTTTTACGTCGATCTTCAAAGACTTCGTAATGATGCTTGTACATCTTTTTCAAAGAAGCCTCCCTCTCGATGGAACCGCCGAATCGAGGATCGAGATCGAATCTTTCTATTTCAATTGCTCATTCCCAGACGGTTTGAGACAAAAATAACTGAAAATGGAACGAACAAGGGTTAATTCGGTTCGTCGATGCAAAACTGTGCACCTCTCTCGATTCTACGCCGGCTCGGCCAACTCGGCCTAAATCTCCTTTTCTGCTTTTAAGCTTTAAGCATCATCGTGGACGCTACTTGCACGCTGTTCCCCGTGTACGTTACCCGTGTGCTTATACATTTATGCGCTGTTGAGCGGATACGACCGTACGTCGACGCGGTGCACTCGGAACTTTGAACTCGTCCCGCATCTCGACCTCTGGAAGAATGATAATGTTCAGCGAAAAGCCTTGACGCGTTCAGTCTGCATTATTCACCCTCGGGCTACAACATTCTCCCCCGTGTCCCGCCGCGATTTCGATTTCGAAGGCGATATCGGGGACACGGCCAATCTTGTTTGAAGATTTAAAATGGAGACTTGTTGCTCCCCCTTGGGGTGCCGGCTAGTACTTTGGCATCTGTTGGAATGCCGATGTTGTACAATTTTATTTGACTCTTCGAGGAACCTTGCTTGCGTATTTAATCGAAAAACGAGATACCTTAGTACGATAAGAAATATGATATAGAAAGTGTTTATTCTGAAAATTGTCCAAATTTTCTAAGCTAAACCTGGAAACGACTGAAACACACTTGATTTCTTATTGGCGCATCTTTTTGTTCCAAGGGGAACGTTTGAAAAGAGTCACGACGAAGGCACTGTTTTGCACCCCTTTCTTTCCAAGCTGCGACAGACCCGAGCAACTTTTGCGGTTGCACGCCACGAAACGGCCTAGGTAATTAAATATATCCGCACGGCAATGAACGCTACAAACAGAGTCGTTCAACGGCGTAATTACAGGCCGGCGTCCAAGCCGGTTATCAGCTTTACAGCGGCATATACTCGTGAATTTCGCGTTTAGGGAGAGAAAAAAAGGAGCCCGCCTTCGTCCCCCGAAACGTTTCTGGTTTCCGAATTAATAGGCGAGCAGGCAAACAATAATTATTGCGGCTTGAATTCTGTTCAACGTTTCGCGAAAGGAACCGACGCTGGTGAATTTACCTACCCTCTCCATCCGTCGTCCTTTATTCGTACTTTCCACTATTCGAACTCGCGTTTGTTCACCATTTAACTGAATTTCCGACGCGGAAACGGGATAATAATAACGCGACGATGAAAGAATATCTCTCTCTCCCCCTATTTCCTTCTTTTTCATCGAAGGTGAGCGAAAAGGGAGCAACATTTTCCCGTTTGTCCCTTTTTAAATAAAGCGATCGCCCGTTCCTTTGTTTCCGTCCGCGTTTCGCGCATACCAACGAAGAATTCCGCGGCAGTGGTGCGGATTGGCCGGCCTGAAAAGCCCAACGAACAGTTTCATTCATTTTCACGGTTCCGCGAGCAACGTAGCGACGCTCATCGTACGATTGTTACGTAAGCTCTTGAACTCCCTCGACCACCGTTCGGGTAAAAATGCAAACTATTATGCGGGGCACAATAGGCCCGACGAGGCTTTCACTCGTTATCGGTAACGAATCGCCTTCGGCTCGTCGACAATCGGCGAAATCACTCGTGTTCCGCTACCCCCGCAGTGTTACCCTTTACAGACGACAGCTCGGTGGACTCCTCGAATTTCTATCGCGACCCACAGGAGTGAAAGGTTCTCCACATCCACGGTCCGACAGAGCGGCCCGTAATTTGCAACAACAAAAGGATCGTTGTCGACTTTATCGCGATACGCCGGCTTATTTTCTAAAACTCGCCGGCGACAGGAACGTACGATCGTTGCTTTGAAAAGAAGAAGACACGCGTTAGCTACTCTATTTAAATGCAAAGTGTGCCGGAGAAATTTTTGTCCCGGTATAATTGCCTGCTCTATGCGAGCAGATATTTGCTTTGCGTCAGCCGAGAGCGAAGTAAAACTACCTGGGACTATCGTGATCTTTGAACACCTCGGCGAACCTTTCGATTGAAATTTTTACCACGACGAGGGACCATTGTTGCCTTTCGATTGGACAGGTTATTTGGTCAGGTATTGGTACAGCCGCGTACCAACGAAATCCGCAAACATGGTAGCCGATGGTATCGGGGAACGTCTACAGATGCTTGCCGGAAGTCCGGAAGTTCTACCTTGGGTGACCTCAAAAAACCAGTGGGCCAATATAGCCATCGGCCATCTTCCAGTTAAATGCTATCCTTCTTCTATTTCCACCGCACTTTCCATCCATTCCCTTTACCCACTTGTTTTAACTACTTCGATCTTTTCCTTTTTCCATCCACTTAATTCTCTCTCCTCCATTAACGTCTTTCCTTTCTCGCGAAACTTTCTCATTATCTCCCAGAAAATGCACGACTCTCGAGTTTCGTCCAATTGAATCGTGCTTTTCTTTCTCGCCGGTGTGGAAGATAGAGGATCGATTCCGGCCACGGCTTCCGTTCAACTCCGGCACGATTTATTTATATTTTTCATACTCGTTCCTTTATATTACTCTTGCAGTCCAGGCCGCGAGTTCGTTTCACTCCGGTGTACTGCATTGTCCGCAGGTTTGGGTTCGCCGGACTTTTTTTCTGCGCCCGTGCTCGATTGTGTCAGGAATCGCTTCGCGTTTCTTTTCGTCGACGCGTCGAGCGTTGGGTCGCTGCGAAACTTTCTTCCTCGCTTGTTTCTGGAATTTCGCAGAAACGAATCGCGGTCTGACGAAAAACAATTGATTCAAAGTGTTTAGGTGCTGTCGTTAACTTTGCGCGCTCGCGAATTCGTTCGTTTTCGAAAGAGGGAAAAGAATATGTGTCTTGATTGGAAATGTACTCGATTTCAACAGCGATGAATGTTACAGAAATCGTATACATAGACATGGTCCGTATAGAAAAAGAAAAACTTCGCTGTAGTCTGTATAGAGGAACGAAAAAGCAAGCGCTCTCGAACCGTTCGACGCTCGATCGCGAATCGGACACATGGGGCACATTCCTTTCGAGCTTAATTCCGGTGTAATTAGAGGCACGCTCCGGCTATAGAACGTCGTCCATGCGCGTCGTTACGACGACATTGTTCTCGGTCAGCTATAAATTCGTACCTTGCGGTTCTCGTGCCTCAACGGCACTCGAGATAACGATTACAGTAGGCTTTTCAGTTATTCATTAAAGTTTCAACAATTTTCCGAGGCGCGCGCCAAAAATCAAGCACCGAGAGAGCCAGGGAAAGAGAGAAAGGGAACGGATTTTACGAATTTTACAAGGAACGTTACAACCCCTAAACGCGAGCGTTTTCCCTCTGCGTATATATTTCGTTTTAAATTCCACTCACTATCGTTCCACTGTGATTACTGCAGGCACGTCGTAAATCTACTTAGTTTCTAATTTATTTTAATTACTGTCGAACTAACGAGCTCATTAAATTTCTCCAACAAAGCAATTTCCTTTTCCTTACCCGTCTATCAGTGGCACGTCTCTGAGTATTCTGCGAGCTGCCGCTAGTCGATCTCCTGCATGGGCGGCGAGCAAAATCCTCGTCAGTAGCTGACCAAGGACCATCACGCCCACCACCATCCTCATCCTCCTCCTCGCTGGACCTGCAGTTCCTCCTTACTAATGTCCTCATGCCATCACCGTCGGCCGACCGGATCACCCGCAGGATATCCCTTCCAACAGCGTTTCTACGATTTCCCGTCTGTCGTGCGCGGTCCCTTTCCACTTGTACGTTACTGTTCTTCTCACCGTTCTTCACTCGTCACGGCTGATTCACGCAAAAAACTATTTCACCGTGTAAAGGGTTATTTCGACGAAACGAGATTCTCCAAATCGCGTGCACTGAATTTTTGTATTCGTTTTGCGTTACAATCGTTGCACTAATAGGATTCCCGCAGAAACGTTTCGAACAGGAACACGCGGGGCTGTTTTTCCATTTTTCATTTTCGTGCTTTTACGCGGTTTTCATTGTTGCCCCTCTGTTTGTTGTTTAAATAGATTTTTCTAATTTCTCCGCGTCATGGTCAGTCGACTTTGTTCCCGCCGTTTGATACGTTCACCGAGGAAGTTCGTTTGGTCCTTTACCCTCCGTCTCTTTCCGCTCGCATCCCGCGGCTTTTTTCTCTTCCACTTTCCGCGAACACCACTGCGCTGTCCTCCTCTTATCTTTATACCCGGTCTCCGCGGTGTACGCGTCGACTGCTTTTAATTTCCCCGCTGGGATGCGACCAAGATAGGGATGCACTTTTTAACGAAGACTTTCGGCTCGTTTGTACTTTTCGTAACCGCTCGTATCGGATCCGTCGAATTTCTTCTGTTTACCCAGCTGTCTCTCCCCGCGAAGATTCCCTAATCTCGTACGTTTCCTTTCGTCCGCTCGCGAACAGCCGCGAAGGGTTGGCTTTGTTTGCTCACTTTTCCAAACTTGTCCCCATCGATCCGGTTTATCTTCGTCTTCCTTAATTCAAGCCGGGTCGCTAAAAGGCAGGTCACAATCAAGTTAGCGTCTTTTCAGCAGCTACAATTTGTACAAGGCTGAGTCTCGAGCATCAAGGCCGCCCTTTGATCAGACCATCCTCCGTGAGAATGTCGAAGGAAATCGAACCGTCCTCCCGGAAACACTCCGCGGCAACTGTTTGCTAATTACGTTGAAGCACGCCGGCGACTCGAGGGTCTCGACTCTGTCCAAATTATTTGCGCTCGCGAATCCACGACGTAGAACGTAATCTCGTCACCACAAACACTCGCTGTTCCCCATTGTGGAATTTTATTTTCGAAGCGTCTGCCCTTCGCGCAACGGCAAGTTTAACCAAGAGTGTCACGGGATGGATTAATTAGTAGCACGGATAGGAGGGCGCAGAGAATACGCGGAGCGTGAAAAAACTCGTTTTGTTCGATCGTTTCCTTTTGGAAACGGCTGGATCGGTGTTCCACGACAGTCGGTGATGTACGATCCGTGTACCCTTAACGTTCCCGGATCGAGCCACGTTCCCGTGCGGTCTTTTTCATTTGCGACCGCCGCGCGGTCATCTGCACGCTCCGGTGATACTTCATGATCGTGGACGGTATCGCGGTCCACTGTCACAGACCTCGATCGTAAATCTGTCCCAATTAATTCGGCACTCGATTAAGTCTCGCGATTAATTACGCGACCAGAGCGAGCGGCCAGGGGAAAACAGATTTCTCTTGCTCGTTGCGATCGAAGTCGCTCTCTTTCTGTCTATCGGACCCTCTATGTGGTTCAGCGAATGCCAACGAATGATGGATCGTTCGATCGGACGCGGAAATCTTTTTTTCCAAGCCGTTCAATTGTATCCGCACGCGCGATGCTCCATTCCTCTGTTTCCAAAGACGGGCAACGGTAATTCGGAAGCGGCACCGGCGACGATCGGATGCCAGTGGGACGTTTCGTTGAAGAATTTCGTCACTCTCGTCTCTCCTGTCGGCCGATCGCTAGATAAACGGGAAAGTAGTGGAATTTAATTACGTTCGGAGACCGTTATCGGGTATCCGGATTCTTGCGTTCGGTACCACGCTGCGTAAATTCGATTTACAATTGGCTCGGAGGAACGCGGTCGAAACAGACGGCGCCAACCAGGCCGATATCGTCGACTCCGACTAATGAGTTGGCCTGTTCATAATTGCCGACAGACACGGCTCGCGTCTCCTTATCAAACCGATGCACGATGTTCGTTTGTCTGCAGCTGATTAATTTACGACGTTAACGATCTCGCAGTTCGATCACCGCGCGTCCCGTGGAATTTGGGCGTCTCTTTTTTTCCGCGGGAACTCTACAACGGGGCGAGTGCCTTCAAACGATCGCAATTTCATCGAACATCGTTGCATTCCCAATGACAAATCGACCAGAGCTGTGTATAATTAATTTCCCCGTTCGTTTATCGTAAACCGCGAACGACAAAGGGGGGCACCGTTGTATAGGGGAACAAATCGAGCATAAAATTCTACGGCGAACCGATGCAGCTGCGCGCCTCATAAAATTACTTTAACCAAGCAGAGAGAGAAAGAGAGCGAGAGAGGGGAGATAGAGAAACGGAGAAAAAGGAGAGAGAGAAACACAGGAGAAAAATTCTCGGACAGCGAAAACCGCGTGCGTAAAGTTTCGCGGAACTTTCGACTCTCCTAGTTCGATGCAACTTTCGCCACGGGAAAACGAAAAGAAGAACAGAAAAATCGGGACGACCGATGCCCTTTCTGCACCGCGCAAGAACTTTCACCACACGAACCTTCTATTTTGCCACCGTGTTCTCGAGGGTATCTGCCTGGAGGGTGTTACCACGGCGTCGAAGTCACGCGGACCGATCACCGGTTGTTCGCGGTCCGGAGTTGAAGACCCGACTGATGGAAACGTACGCAGAAACCCGGTATTGCCGAGGGCGCAGGCGCTCCCGTTTCTCTCCACGATCTTCCTCTCTTCCCCTGGGATCTGTACGCCTCTGTTGCTCGTATCCTCCTATCTCTGCCTTCTCTTCCGGAACCGCTATCCCCTTCGACACTTCGTATTTCGATCTCGCGTCGGGTCCCCATCCGTCGTGGCTTCGAACGCCGGTTGCACAGGTGCATCGCCGATCGCGGCGAGATCCACGAAAGCTTCTGGAGAATCGACGACACTCTTTTCACCTGGTTATCCCGGCGTGGATAGAAGGGGCGCGCGTTGTCGCGGTTACACGGATTTAGATATTCTCCGTATGACCCTGGCGAGCAACGAGCTTGGCTGCTTTACGGGGCCGTAAAGCGGATCGTGTCGCCCTCGATTTCTTTTTTACGGCCCCGGTACTATACGTCCCACCCTTTGGGTGGATTGTTTCGGGAATGGACAGGCTTGTTTACCGATCTTCTGGTATATTTTTCTCTTAACCATGCGTTCCTGTTTTTTCTCTTTATGCGAGGTTTGCACGAGTCGATGCTCGTCGATGCCGATTTCAAAGTTCGGAGGATTCTTCCTCACGCAGTGATACTTGCTGAACTGCAGGAGTTTCTGTCCGGTCGTCTAAAATAAAAAAAGAAAAATATGGAGATTCCCGCAAACGACTGGGCTGTATTCCCGTTTGCACAGGACGAATCTAATTCCTCGAGAAGCATGCTGATAAACGGATCACCCTTACGAGGATGATGCCTAGGGCTCCTTCAGCTATCGTGCCGTTTCTATCGAGTTAGCCCTGATTCCGTTAGCCCGGATTAATCTCGCCGTATCCTATGCGTGTCTCCCCTTTTCTGGTTCCTTTCACGTTCTGCCAGTCAGCAGGACGTTCATTCGTCTTGCTACCGGTCTAATGCAAATTCCGAAAAGGTTTCGCAGCCTCGACCATAAATCAGGTTAACGTTAAACACGTTTGCCTGGCTGCAGTGACTTCTGTCTTTCGCGTTCGCTGTTCCGTTCTATACCTCCTCTCCGTCATCGTTACCCTAGGCTCGAGTACGATTGTACATTTCCAATCTCCGCGTAGTTGAGTTTTTGATCCTTCGACTAATTTCAATTCGATACACATTTCAGAACAATTGCCTGGTGCATGAATTTCGATCTTCGTTCATACGGCATTTGAACCAATGCGTAATCCTGTCAGCGTGACAACGTTGATTCCACTCTGCTTTAAATATAAACCACGGTGGATAATGAATTTGCAAAACTGCCCATAGAGGCGGGGTCGACCATTATTTCGAACGAGCGTCGGCGCAATTTATCGGTAATCATTAAAAAAACTCGTGGCGAACGGGAACAACTGAAAAATTCGCGCCACAAATTTTTCACACTGCCCGTGATTGAAGTAATTACTGGCGGGCCGCTGAATGATTGCGTCGTGTCGCGCCAACAAGCAAAGGTATTAGTACGGTCCACATAAACAATTCAGGACCGGCAGGAAACGATTTGAAAATATCCTTGCGAAATTACGTATGCCAGCGATCGTTGCTCTTATCAACCGCGATATTTCAATGATGAACCGCGCTGCTGATGGCTCGGTCCATCCGGAAACGGGCGATCCTTCGCGTTCGTCGAATCGCCACTTTTCTCCCCCGATTCTAGAGACTCGGTCTATTTGGCGTGCCGGAGCGGACGCAATTCGAAAGACACAATCTTCAGGAGACTGGCCGTGATCCAATGGAGCAGTTCGAGTGACGACACTCGATTATCACGGGACGTGGCTCGAGATGTATGTGGAGAACGGAACAACGTGAAGCAGGCGCACAGCAGGCTGGCACGAGGTGTCTCGTGGATTTCGTTCGTGGGTTCGTAGTGCAGAATTGCGCGTGATCGATCGCGCAAAACGGGTAATGGCGGAATAATCGAACGACCACGGGCGTATAGGCAATTTCGATACGGCCGAAACGCCCCTCATTTTCGTATCGTCGATTTTGTCGCGACGCTGCTGGTTAAGCGATCGAAACTTTTTACTCAACGAAACGAGGCCTCATTGTACTGTATCCTAAACGGTACTCGATTATCGAGACAAATAGAGATACGTATACTCGCGGAATTTCGTTTAGCCCCGTTTGCGAACCTATTGTCCCGTGTGGTCGCGATTGAAATTTGCTAAATCAAAATGGTGCATATCTCGCGTCAAACGGGTTTTTCAGCGGCCGAATTAAATTATAAATTCGCGTACATCCTACGTCAAGTGATTTGTTTCGGGGGGGGGGTTTTTTCAGCACACAAACGTTGTTTCCCTTTCGTGACCGTGTCCATCGTATTAAACCGTCAGTTATACTAGCCATGCGATACATCTCGCATAAAGGTTGTTGCAATCGTATTACAGGGCACACGGCGAGCTTAATTTTTCCGGGCGGTAACGATGTTCTGTCGTTGCGTGACTGACACACCCTTCGGCGTTCGCCAGCATCGAAGCCACTGTGAGATTTAGATGTTTCAACGGCGGGCGTAAGGGTGTTCCACCCTTAAGATTGCGTTCGCAGCGGGGACGCGGCGAGGGCAGCGCAGTAACGACAACATCAGGCAGCGTTAACGCGATAAAAAAAACTCGCCGGTCCGGATTGCTCGCTTTAGGCATGCAATTTCTCCGGAGGAAATTACCAGGTAGACGGTGCTTCACAGTTTTGAGGAAACGCTGCTTCGCATGGCGCCACTCTCTAATCTGTCGCGGATAAATTGAAAATTATTTCCCTCTGTGGCCGCCCCGTCGAAACGTTCCGCCGACGAAAATTGCCACGACAGTTTGCGTTCTTCGTCTTTCTCGATCACTTTGTTCAACGCGTTTCGAAGCGAGACCACGACGCCGGTGTCGTGTTCGTAACAGAGTGGTCGTTTGATGCTACAGATGGGAAATTGGTGCGAGCCCGCTACCGGACGGGCATGTTTTTCGGGAATTGGATTAAAAAGGATTGACTGGTGTCCTGTTTATACTGCGTCCACGGCCAGAGTGGCGATCTCAGCGTAATAACGATATCGGCTACGTTACGCGATACCTGCCATTAACTCTCCCGGACCGATATCGATTTTATTGACCTATCCGTGGCAACCGGAGAATATTTGGCGAAGTACCTGCGGGCGGTGTTACGCTCGGGGCTCGATTATAATTGAAAATCGTGAATGCCTTTGAATTATTCCACCGTCTCCAAATAGACGGCTACACTTTGGCGCAATTATTTACTCGTTTAACTGTATCTACTTATATCAGCTCGTTAATCTCCTTTTCTCGTTAACCGTTTGCACCAGTATGATTTATCGATATGGCTTGCCAGTCATTTTTCGTGGCATGCAAACGCCCGCTGCGAGTCGTTGACTGACGTTATTAAAACGTCCGAATGGCTGTCAGAATCTGAGACGTTTTATTGCTCTTCTCCCCCTCTCGCTGTCGTTCTACTTCGCTGGTTCTCTGTGTATTGTGGCCAGGATATTAGGGGGAGATCGTAAGGGCAGGTCGTGTCGCGACGAGGCCATTTATCCAGGACTGGCCGCGAAACGACGGGACAGAGGGTGTGGCGCGTGTGCGAGCATAGGACCGCACGTGCACACGCGTGTGCATCGCTGCAGGTGCCAGATTGCGTTGCTGGCGGGGTCGCCCGCTGCGCACCTGTGAGAAATTACCCCAAGGCACGCGGTCCGTTGCTCAAGTACCTGTCCAGGCTGCTGCACACGTAGCCTTATGTATCCACGCATGGAACAGCCCTGCGCCTTGGCCCGAAAGCTATGCAAATCTTGAAGCAGGCTATTTGGAACTTCCTTTGAAGTGGTCCGCCGTGCTTGAGAATGGACCTTTAGCCTTCAAAAGGGATCCAGTTTGTCCCGACAACGTGGACATCCCGATAAAAATGGATCAGCATAGAGATGGGGCGAGAGAAATCGAAAGCGGAAGAGAGCCACGAGTGTACAGAATCGTTCGCGTTTCACTGGAACGCGATCGATTATCGATAAATACCTACCGGTTTGTTCCTGATGGCGCAATTGTTACGTACGCATACCGGGACGAGAACCAGGCCTGCTTCCCACCTGAAACGATCGTGTATGCCCCAAATTTCTCTGCCCCGAATTAACGCCCATAGAAAGGCAGCGCAGCCCTGGTGTGATTTATAAAAGAGCAAGGTATCATTATGTTTTATTCGCGCTGCTTGATAGCGCAGGGACACCGCCAGAGATGCGGAGCATAATTTGCTCGCGATTCCGCCTGGGGGATAATTTGTATCTTGCCTGTGCCACATTTTATGGAAGCGTGCTGGGTGAAAAAAATTTGTATTCTTTACAGAGATTGAGAGCGAACGGTTTATTAAATGGCGAGGGAGTATTTATGAAATACAGCTCCGAACGAAAACAACCCTTTCCTTTGAGCGAGCGTTCCGCGTTGGATCGACGCTTTGCATTTCTTTCTGTCCATCGTTTTGGCGACCCGCGGAGCACTGAACAAGAACCCCTCAGGCACGATAAAACGCTCCTTAATTGTTAAATATTGCCCGCGGGTCGGTTTTTGTTTCCCGTTCAACAAGAACTTCCAGCTTTACCTTGCCTCCTCTTTTCCATAGCCGCGCCGGGCCGGCGAACTTTTTAAGCGTGGAATTTAAAACACACGGAATATATTAAATTGTACGGCTATTAAAAGTGCTGGGTACTTCTAGTTCTGTGGTTTTTTCATGAACTTCATTATTATAAGTGGCTCGCCGGTAGGTCAACGACAGGCTCGAATGGCGTCTTGGTGGTTCCCTTCTCCTCTAATGGTTGCGCCGGTCGTTAGTTCAATAACGCCGGCGATAAAAAAAAGTGCCTGGAGGACGGTATTTGCAAATGCATGCAGATTGGCGTGATTTATCGAGCACCGTGGCGTATCAAGAATAACCGGAACCCCGGTTAAAACAATCGCGAGCGAACAAAACCGCTTTGTTTCCTCCCATTCGTGGCAGAAGGCTGCAATCCGTTAAAAAAAAAACACTCGCAATTCCACGACGACCGCCTGCGCTGCGTTTCCCTCTCGAAACCTAACACTTGACGCCGAGTTCAAGTTGAAAGCCAACTGACTGTCGTTTATTCAAGGGCGCTGCGTTCGAGGGAAAGTGAATAAAAGCGGGAGAAGAAAAGCGCAAGTAAAACACTCGCCTGCTAGACAATTGTTAACGTATACATCGCGCCGCATTTGCGGAAGGGAAGCGAAACCAGTTAGCCGCATAGTTCTGCCTTATCTCGCGGCGTCCTTGATTACTTTATGCTTGGCGCAATTAAAGTATTTGCCGGCTGAATCGTTTGCGGACCCTCTGGCGGGGGAAAAAATTGAGCTCACGGAGTGCTCGAAACTTTGCCATCGCCGCTGGTTTGCACTTTCCTTGTGCAACTATCGGGACTCGCTCTTCTCATCCCTTCGGCTCGAGTTTCTTCAGGCTTTCCTTCACTTTCTAGCAAACTTTGCCTCAAATTAATTTTGCAACTCTAACTTCTGCCGGCCCTGGGACGCTTGCTTTCTCGACTCGATCGCGCACCATCGACCGTGCTCGTCGAGAAATCGAGCCACGATGCCTGGAACCATACGTACCCTGAAAGCCCTTCGCAGTTCGAATGGAATCGCGAAACTGTGCGCGGGACGCTCGTTGTTCATTCGGTGACGCTTAACGGCCGTACACTTGGTATTTTATCGACGATCCATTTTAGCAGGGGAGCAGCGTGTCTCGGGCGTCGTTTCTTTTCATTCACGATTCTCCTCGCGGTTAACCCGCCACCCTTTGCTTCTTCTTTTTCGACTCGCACAGAAATATGCGGCGAAGCTTATTTCCGATTTCCTTGGGCGGGCGGTGGCCCGACGGTGCCACCGTGTAATGCGATTTCACGAGCGAGCTCTTAAATTCAAATCGCCGTGCGACAGGGTTTTTCAAGCATGCTGCCCTCTCGCGAATGAATTTACTTCCGCGGAAAGGCTCCGCATGGACAGATAGGAGTTTCGGGTTCGGTGGAGTAGGAGAAACAGGAAGCAGCGCTGGGAACTCCCGGCAAGTTCCGTTTCGTGCCACAGATCCGATTTCCTGACTACACTTTTTTCAACCCCGCCTGTCTCACTCCCCTCGATCCCCCTTACCCTCGTTTCTGACGGGGTAAAAATTCTTCGGCGGTACGCGCCACCCCGTCGAACGTAACCCCTTGCAATTAGATTGGATGGTATCGGGAGAAAGTCTCGTTTCAATTTCCCACTGGTCCACCATTTTCTGCTTCCCCTTTTCTTTTCCCTTTTTGTATATCTTTCCTCGCCCCTTCGTCGCATTTTTTTCTTGTCGCAATCTTACCGAACGCGAGGTTAACGCTTCGACTCTTCGATGAAGATGGCCAACATCCACGGGCGATTCAACTGCGGGTAATTTCGCTTTTTCTCGGCACACCTAATGTAAGAAGCGTTAATTACTTTCGGAACGAGCGAATCGCGTTACGACGGGTCTGTGTTCTTTTTCGGCCATCCGTTTCGACCGGTTCCAAGGGAACGTCCGAGGATATTAAGTGTTTCGTGAGATACGAGTCCCACGGTGTATTTCGGGAGGATTAACCGACCAGTAGTACGATTAACGATTCCCCAAACATTTGCATGAAACTCAGGACCGTTCCCATTTTTGCGCCAACAATTTCTCTTCGACGTTCAGTGTCCTGTTTCTCCTTTTCTGGCATAGACTTCCGTTCTCTCGTTAACCGTCCAAGAGTACACGAGTTCGTGGAAAAAGTCTCTACCCAGACTCAGCCCCGGACACTGAGACTGTCGGCAAGTAGTTGAGTTATGGGCGTAATGCGTTTTCGTTAACGAACCCTCCTGCGCCATACCTGTCTCCCGTGGTACAAGTAAATGCATCGGCGCCTTAGATTAATTTCCCCGGAAAATATTCCGCGAAAAATTCTCACAGGGAGGCACGGTGAGATAAAGTAAAATAGTATCGCACTTTGTCGCTTGTTTCGTAACGATCGTTCCAGCGTATCGCGACCCGTCTACTGCGTAGAATATGGCTATGCGCACGTATAGAACAGACGCACGCACGGTGACGTATTTTTCCCCGTTTTACAACGACACGGGCTATTAAATGTTTCGGGTGCGCGGGTGGAGGTGTAATGGAGATCGTATCGCGTGCAAATCGTCGATCAGATTTTAACGAGAACGGCTCGGCTGCGGGGACAGAAATTGCGACGGCTATGAGAAGTGGTCTGCGTGCGGTTCGCTGATTTTCATATCCTCGCTCGTGTTTCCCAGTGTTCGATGAATATTAGAGAACTATGATCGGCAAAGAGTCACATCGAGCACGATGGAACATAGATATTCGCGATGAACGCGGCGAACAAAAAATTGAGGCGGAGGGAAATTCAGAAAGAAGATTCCTGGCGGTAAAATTGATTGAACGTAACGCGACACTCGAACGATCCTCGAGTTTTCATTCGAGCCACGATTTACTCAACTCTCTGTGCCATGAAATTTCTTCTATCGGACGGTTTCTCCCGTTCCGGCTTATCTTCTGCCTCTCTAAGCGGCAAGAAAGCTAAAACTGGTAAAGGAACGTTGCTATCAGAGAGTGCTTTCCAAGCGCTGGCCAATGCATGCTGATAAACCTGCTGGACCAATTTAAATCCCAAGATGGCGTCTGCGGCCTCTAGCATTTTCCTCTTGTTATTTTTCTCTCACTCCATTCTATGCTCCTGCCTCTGGCCCTGGTTCCCGGGGATCTATCGCGTCCAACGATTTATTAAGCCACTTCGCCGGTAGACGACTCTAGTTTTGCGAATTTCCTTGGAAAATCGATTTCCACTTTATTCTCTTTGATCCGTCTCTAATTCTCCTTTACCTTCTGGGTGAATAAAAACGATCTCCCGCCACGATGATTTCATAATTTTCTTAACGATTAAACGGGCCAATTCGTACGATTTCTCTTCTGTCTGTTCAATAAATTGGCGAAACCTCTGGATTTTTAACCGAGTCGTTTCTACCATCCTCAACGATATTACATTTCCTTTGCGTATCATAAAATACTCCATACGGTGGTTTCAATTAAATTTCCCCAAGTTAAATCCAGCATTCTTGATATTAGTTTACACAAGTCTATCGAAGTGGCGCCAGGGCAGAAGAGGCGAGCAGAAAATTCTCCATCGAACTAGACGATCCGATACGAAGAACTCGTTCGGGAATATCGCGAAAGTTACCCGGCGACGCAATAAGGTGGCATCGCCGTGCAACCGCAGGACGAGGGCGGCCACCGCGGAAAAATAATCTGCGCCGTGGAAATTAGTTCAAGTCCAACTTTTCGATTCGATTCGGAAAGTTTCCGTTTGTCTCGCTGGAGGTCGCGGAACAAGATCAAACTGTGGCTGGAAATATTAATGTTTTGTGCGGCGGCACCGTTCCCGATATGCGGGTGGCTCCGCGTGAAACTTTCCCCCGGTGTATTTGCGTTTATCGTACCCTTTGGCTCCATCAAGCGTTTAGTTGAAATAATAGTGCACGGTGCACGAAGTTGTCGGATTATTTAGCGGGGAAGATAAAACAACAGCGGCGAGGAAACGGGCAAACGCTACTTTACTTTCTGTTATTTTAATTAGCTAGCTTTTGACGAGCTTTGATAACGTTAGCCCATACGCAAATTCCGAAAGGCTTTCACCAAAGTCATTTTCCAACTGATACGTATATGCATTTTTTCTATTGGTTCCTTTGAGCCCGATCGTACTCGGTGACCCGAGCCATTTTCGTTTAATCAGTAGAAATTAATTGATAATATTATGCTTGGAAGAATCACAAAGGTCGTTGACTAAACGAAACTTCACGAACACACCCTCGCCTTCTGTATGCGACTAGCAGATCTGAAGTTCAACGGAGCATAATATTAGTTGTTATCCTCGCATATAATCGCGGTGTCACAGAGAGAAGGATAACCCCCGTCGCCGCCGCTGGAAGTCCTGGAAAATGCGGCAGGATTTCCTTGGGAAACGAGTTCGATGTTTCTATCCTCGTCGTCTCGTTAGCGGGTCCTTCCGTTTAATTCAGACTCCCTTTATTCGGACGGGACGGATAACTCGTCGGGGATTGCGCTCAACGATCTTGTCCCTATTTTTCTCATTGCTCAGAACTCGTGTTTTGGATAATCTTTCATCCCATTCTCGTTCTTGCCAGTGCTTCATTCGTTATTCAAAAGACGAGACTCATGCTCGATGCTGCGGACTTAAGCGTCGGATTATAACTCGTGGTCGAAGTTTTTGATACTTATGAATTATTGAAGGCAGGAAGAGAGCCCTGTCTCGATGTTCTAACGTGGATTATGATTTTGTTCTTGTTTTTTTAATAACCACGATAGATACTTATTTCAATTGGAAATTCGACGGCAGAATTCTTAGTTGAAATTAATGACTGTACCAGGAATTATATTTATTATTCAGATTTTCGAACGGTCCGTTGATTCGACGTCACTGTGCCCATTTCTCGCCTTATTTCCCCCGTGATTGCATGGCGTGGTCGTAAACTATCTATGCGGCGAAGCTTTGGAGCATCTTGTGACCGAAGTTTAAACGTTATCGTAGTTTCGAGAGCGATAACGGACCGTTGTTCCTGTTGGTCCCCTGCTTCGGAAGGCGAAAGGACTTAATAGAAGGTAGAAGGCAATCATAAACTCGTGGAAACTTTATATTTGAAAGGTGTCAACAAAGATATAACTCGGATTGTCTAACAAGAAACAATTTGTAGGGAAGTTATTCTTATCGCTCGGCCGGTACACGTGAACGGAAGCGAATAATCCAGGGAACGGGGTTAACGAATAATTTCCTCAGGCAGTAAGATTTAATCGTCGAGGCGCATTATTCTATTGAGACTGATCCTCTGCTGTCGTTTGCTCCGTGGTTTTCTCTGTTTCCGTTTGCTTCTTAATTTTGAGAATATCCACCACTTGCGGTGCCGCGGTTCCTGTTTCGCTTTCTTCGGGAAACACGTACTCTTCGTGTTTCTGCGAGGCGTCGAAATAATGTCCCAGGCCTTTGTAGTGCTCGTGTTGTTCGTAAGCAGAGTTTTGATGAAGTTCCTGGTGCTTGTGATGGCTATCTTCGTGATGCTTGTGTTGATGATCCTCTGAATGCTTGTGGTGCTCCTCGTGCGAGTGTCCATGTTTATGCTCGTGCGATTCGTGGTGTTTATGATGTTCGTGATGATGGTGCCCCTCGTGATGATCGTGATGGTGCTTGTGATCGTGTCCATGCTTGTGCTCCTCTTTGTGCTCGTGGCCATGCTTGTGTTGTTCGTGATGCTGATGCTTGTGATCTTGATGATGGGAGTGGTGGTGGTCCTCGTGGTGTCCGTGATGATGCTGTTCCTTGTGACCGTGCTTGTGTTCGTGATCGTGCTTGTGATGATGATCTTCGTGGTGGCCGTGTTTGTGATCCTCGTGATGTCCATGGTGATGGTCTTCGTGGTGACTCTCTTTGTGCTCATGGCCGTGCTTGTGATGATGATCCTGGTGATGAGCATGCTTGTGCTCGTGTCCATGTTTGTGGTGATGATCCTCGTGGTGGCCATGGTGATGATCCTCGTGGTGCCCGTGCTTGTGCTCGTGTCCGTGGTGATGCTTATGGTCCTGCTTGTGATCGTGCTTGTGGTGTTCCTTGTGCTCGTGCCCGTGATGATGGTGATGATTTTCGGTCTCCTTGTGGCTATGGTGGTGGTGATGTTCATTAACGTGATGATGGTCGTGGTGGTGATGATGTTCATTGTGATGATGATGCTTGTGATGGTGGTGATGTTCCGCGTGATGCTTGTGTTCCTCGTGATGCTCGTGCTTCGATTGATGATGATGCCCATGGTGATGCTGGTGTTCTCCGTGATGCTTGTGATCGTGGCCGTGTTTGTGATCGTGCTTGTGACCATGCTCGTGTTTGTGTTCATGGCCGTGATGATGCTTATGATCGGAGTGATGCTTGTGGCCATGGTGGTGATCGTGGCCGTGATGATGATGGTGATCTTGATGATGTTTGTGTTCTTCGTGATGCTTATGCTCGGCGTGATGTTCGTGGCCGTGTTTATGTTCGTGTTCGCTGTGATGTTTGTGGCCATGCTCGTGCTTATGCTTGGCATGGTGATCGTGATGGGCTTTATGCCCATGATGATGATGGTGGCCGTGATGGAAAGAGTGGGCTGCGTAACCGTAGGCTCTCCGATTCGCAGGAATTATCTGAGGTGTCGCAATGGTGATCTGACTCGCATGAGACGAAATCCTCGGTTGGATGACATCTTTCGCCGGCGGTTCGTCGATTCGCGAGACGATGCTGGTCTTAGTGTTGGGATCGAAAGTAACTCGGTGCAATGGTGTTTGAGCTGCACCACTTAGGGCTACTGTTAACGGTTGGAAATTGGCCGCAAGGTCAGTTAATTGCCGCTTTCGTGGATGTTTCTCAGCTGCGCTTGAAGTCTTGCGCAGCGGCAGGGGCTGGTATTCTCCCGAGAGCTTGATAGAATCGAGAAATCCCGGGTCAGCTGCTGTTACTCGCGGTCCATTCACTTCGGACGGTCTCAAATCTCGGCCGGCCACCGCTGTCAGTAACAGGGCGACGGCTAAAAGCCACGTCTTTGAACAAAAAATAAAAGCTACGATGAATAGTGTGGAAAGGACGAACTATATAAAATTCAAGTCATAAGTGAGGAACTATTTAAGTACAATGCATCAGTCTTTATGACCGTCCATAACTTTCACGAAAGGGACATAAACGCACCATAATTAGTACCCCGATGCCAATTTCCGAAAATCGTTTAACCACGAGCGAATTCGTTATTGCTCTACGCTGCTCGCACCGAGCATTAACTCGACTGACCGAAACAATATAACAACCCCTAGGTTCACATTTTGGTTCGCCCCACCGTGCACGTGCGAATCGAGCACATTTTAGTCCCTTAAACCTAGTGGAAGAACCGGAGATAATATCCAGTAAATCGTCAGTGACTCGTTTTATCGCGCTTTGCCGTTTCTTGTTGCGGAATGTCTCCCTACGGTCGAGATTGAAAGAGAGAGAGAAAGAGAGAGAGGGAGAGAGAAATGGAAGCAAAAGGTGGAGACAGCGGTGTGCTGTGGTCAAGGGTAGTGGTCAGAAGGGTTCTCGGGATCGAAATCGAATCTCGATTTTGCGGAAGAAAATCAGCGAGGTCAGCTACCTCTTCGAGATCAGGAGGTCAGTGCCTTTAGTTCCAAAACGAATGGATCCCGGCGGTACAGTTTCTGTCCGCAATGATTTATGCGTTTCGTACATCAGCGAGGGAAAAAACTGGATGCTGTCCACGTGACACAGCGGGGAAGCTTTAAATTAGCGTTCCGTTTTAAGTTTAGTTTTATTCGACGATGCGTGGCCAGGTTAGACGCGACGGGAATAAATAGCGGTCGATGCGAAATGCAATCAGGAGTTTTATTTCCGGTCCGGCAAACGAATTCCGGGCACGAACGATACATCCGTTGAAAGATTCATCTACGTTTGCTCGCGTTTCGGTGGAATTAGTTGCTGGTTAAAATCAAACTTTAATAGTTAGTATTCCGAGTGTTGCTTTTCGGCTTTCCGTAAAGTCGGCTGCCGCGCTTTTATCATTTCCCTACCGTCAGCTCGTCACCGTGATAATAAGCTTGGCCTAGCGCACACCGTTTCCGCAGCAACATACGCATCCAGCATCGGTGCGTCCTGGCTGTTTTAATCTCTCGTCGCAGAACGCAACCGTAGTTTTGCCGCGTAGGCACTAAGTAGCTCGGACCTTGGTATTATTCTTCTTGAGATGCAAATGCATCCTGTTGATGAACTCGGAATTTATTTAACGGCAACGCAGTTTCCACGGGTTTTCTTCGCAGAAAACGAACGAGACGCGGCATACATTATTTTTCTATTATCGTTCTATCGTGTAATATTCATAAGCGTTAAGAATCAAGACAACCACCGCGCTCCAATAATTCTATTCTTCGATGCCGCAAGGGGTTTAGTAAAATGAACAACTGGACTCACCGATGTCGCCATGTCGCCGTTATTTCGGGTGTAGCCCGACAACAACTGGATACCGATCTCCGGTGACAAGGTACTTTTATAGAGGGCAATTCGCAATCGGTACTTTCTTCCGTGCTAAGCACCAGTGTCGTTTACGACGGGGACTAATATTTTTAATCGTCGTCGTAATACGCGCCGGACCGCGACCGGCGCCGATCAGTAGCCGCCTATTTCCCAGCAGTCGAATTTCATTAATAACCGCTCGATGTTCCGTATACACTCCGTTTCCGGCAGAGTACAAATCGGGGAGGCAACGATAGCGTACGGTTCGACGAGTCGAAATTGATGGATCGAAATGCCGATCGATCCGTGCCGCTTTATAATCGGCCAACGTTTTACGAGCAGTCGAAATTGCCCGGCGAACAACGACAGTGACGCGCCATCGAGATTTCCCCTTTTTAATGCAGATTCATTGGCTTCCGTATAATTGCACGTAGGAATTACGCTGTGTGGACGATTCTTTCTCTGCCACTTTAATCGAGCATCGCTGTACCGCATTATTTCTGTCCACATGAAAATCGTCGGTTGAAAAGTCAAAGCGATCCTGTTGCCCTCGACTTACATTTCAGGCCGATGAAAAGCTTCACGAGTGTTATTCACTTTCACGCCTGTCCCGATGGTTGCGAAAACAGAGCGTCCTACTGGAAAGGGTAGAGATTAAGCGTGCATGAGCTTTAATTTATACAGGGCGTTCCGTTTAACTGGAAACGGTGGGATATCTCACGAGAGATTAAAGTTGCAAAAAGAATGTTCTCACAATAGTTATTTGGTACGAAGGTATAAGTATATCTCAATATGTAATAGGATAAATCATCCGGCCTCTATTTTGATGGCCAATGCAACCCCATGAATATTAACGAGCAGTTTCACGCCTCCGATTCCTTTTCGTTTGCCAAAGCGTCGATCGAGCCTGGTTGTTCGTCGATCACAGAAACGGCACGATTCATTTTCGCAATCGATTGCGTCGCCAATATTTGTACATCTCTATACGAGTAGAACGAGTCGGCTGGTCGAAACGTTACAGCAATTAATCGTTGTAGAACAATCAGAAACGCTTGGAGCAGATTTTACAGCGAATCGCGTGGATGGAAAAGCTGTAAAGACAAATGGTGTCGATATCGTTGTTCTCAATAGATCGGTTGCGATACTTCAGTCGTAAAGTATTTGTCCCAAGCGTCGCGACGGCTTACTTATTCATACTTTTCCATCCCTGCTGTGATTTCGTCGCCCAGTAACCTGTCGACATTCGTATTTCTTTGACGGTTGTTACGCGAGACAATTTCTCGAGAAATCACTGGAATCTCTTGGTACAGAAGACTCTCCCAAGACGTCGACTCTGATAGGGCCAATTGCGGGGATGATTGAAGCGTTGTCAAGGCTTCGCGCTCATCGAGCCGCTCAAGACGCTCGTCGATATTCGAGCAAAGTAAAATCTTTCGCTTCGGGATAATTCAATTTCATAAAGGATCTCGACGGAGCAAAGGGCAATTGGCCGAATGTAAAGAGCGAGAGTCTCGAACGCGCACCGAAGGCGACTTTATTGAACGGAATCGCAAACGTCGTCGCCTGGAAGAAGAGAACTTTTTCATTTTGCCGAACTGCATAGACGGCTGAAGGAAATAGACTCGAGCTTGTTTCCCTTTCGTCGCGTAGCTCGATCTGTTCGTCTCTTCTCTGGCGATTAAAGGGGTGGATGTTTGCCGAGCTTTGTCACTCATTTGCGCGACTTCGAGGAATTTCTGCTCTCGCGTGGCAGCACTGACGCGTATAAGTGTCTCTGGCCGATGGGACATTACGCGGTTACGATCCCTCGCGAACGAGTTTTGCGAAATGTCAGGGCAATATTGTTCGAAGGGTGTATAATACGTGCTTTCAGCTTACGTGGATTAATGGAACCAACGAGTTTATGGAAGGCGAAGGTACGTGTATCGACGAAGGTGCAGGAAAATGACGAAGAGTGTAAAATGATTTTGTTTGTTTTAATTACCTACAATTTTCATTGAACATCGATGCGCCGTATTCGTAGCCGTATTTCTGAAACATTTATAGATTTATGCATCAAAGTATAATGATCGTGAGAAATTTATTTAAATCGCACGCCATTTTCGTCTGCCTCGGAAACGAAAATTCTGAAAGCAAGAAATAATATTTGGCGTCAATATCGGCTGGCGACGGACACGGGAAATGAACATTGATGTACGAATTCGTTGGACGAGAATGAAATAGCCTTTCTATCTCCACGTCAGGTCTGATAAAGCACACTCAATGAGGTGACAGAATAATCGTATTGTGTACATACACCCGGGAACGATAAAATTCTGCTGTCGCTAACGTATATTGCGACACATGCTGTTTTATTATTGCAATTTTTAGCGCACAACGGATGACCCGTTTTGCTGCTCCCGCTTAACGAATGTTCATATCAATCATCGATACTCTATGCTCGTTCGAGCTGAATTGTCAGAAGAAATGAGAGTCTCTCTGGCCTGTTAAATTGACGGACTTCATTCTACTGGATGCAACAGACATTTATAGCCAACAGAGCAGAGCGCACTCTCGCCTTAAAAAGAAGAATAATTATATCAACGCCGATCGAATAATTTCTTTTCTTCGTCGACGGATGTACAAATATTTTTCCCTTGCTTCGTTAAAAAGATTTCCAAATTAATTTGATCTCGTTTCCACGATCCTTGAACCGTGCGCCAGAGTCGACGACAAAGTTCGTCGTGATTGTGTGGCATTTAAATCGCGACTCGCGTCTTTCGCGTATCGCGAACCACTTACCCGGTGGAAGTTACGGGGAACTTGCCATGGCTTTTAGTGGCGAAGTCCCGCGATTAGTGGCCGTAATATTTGTTTAATGTGCAGCCAGATAGCGGTATCGACGCCGCGGAGGATGGGGCGAACGAAAGCGAGAGGGTTGCGGTCGGAAGGATGAGGGCGGAAGAGTGAGAAAGTAACGAAGGTACACCCTTGTAGACGAAGGCCTTCGTAGCTCTCTCACTTTCTCGGTTTGCCACTCGTGACTCCTACGTTCCGCCTTCGAGGCATTCGCATTAACGGCGGTCGCAGTCGGTAATTATTTCCGCGCGATTTTCTTCGTGTAATTCCACGTAGACAATAAGAAAGCCCGAATCGATCGGGGCAAAGTTAAACAAACCGCGACAGATATTATGTAAGCTTGTTCCTTTCTCTCGACGTAGATTTAAGCCGCAAATATATTGCGGTTGAATTAATCTTCTGGGAATTGTTCTTTGCCGGGAACGGCAAGTAATTTATGGCCACCGTTCTGGCCTTCTTTTGCTCTATGCAACCAACGATATTTTCTATTACGGAATTTTCCTATAGAAGTATGATAAAATACCTTTGCGATTGAACGTTTAATGCAATCAACTTTTAAGTCGAATTGTTTCCCGAATTCCGTATAGCCCGACGCATTGAAAAGGAATATCGTAAAGGCAGGTACTCTTTGCTGCACCTGTATTAGCACCTACGAGTTACTGCGCCCCGACAAGCATATCTATACTGTCGCCATTATATTCGATACAATTCATACAGATTTCCATTCTTTTTTAAATTTACCACCGACATAGAAACTGATTCAGAGGAGCTCAACGGGATAACGTTTCCCGCTTCGCCAGTAAAATTGTTCTGTACTTCTATGAATTACCATTTTTTCATTGCGGCCGTTTACGCATACACGATTTATCTGGATCACAGAGATAGTACCCGAGCCATTAAACGTGCTTTCGCCGTATTTTTTGTTTCCCTCCCTCGATGTCCCCGACCGTTCAGTACGGTCGAAACGCTGCACGCGCGACCAGGTTGACGCATCACTGGCCCCGGTGAATTAACTCCCGATAATTCGTCATCCCTTTCGTCGGCGATTTATCCGTGCCGGAGTTAGATGGAGTTCCTTCGACGATCGCTGCTGGGAGAAAGGGCGCTCATTAGTCAAACCGGCTGGTAATAAATGCAGCTGCAGGTGTGATGATAATTATGGTCGTTGGCGAGCAGTTTTAGTAGATTTTTATGTTTTCTATTGGCCATTCGTAGTCCAGGCCGGCGGGTAGTTCATAGCAAAATGGTGAATGGATAACTTTCATCGATTGGCCGATGTTATAAAATGTAATTCGCCTGATGTACAGATGTTGAATTTATAATACGAATAGTTTATAGCAAAGGGCAGGTGCTACGAATTATCTGTTCCTCGCTTAAAATCCACCTCTATGAATGTATCGGGCAGCAAGAATTCTATTTTCATGTAAGATATAGTTCTAGGTGCACGCGAATGGTATGCTAAGCTCGTGACATAGTGAACAGATTAACAAGGTTCAATGGCAAACAATGTGTACCCCGGTATTGATGGAATATCCATCAAACGCATTGTTGCAATAAACCAACTGCTCCACCTAGTTGTGCAATACATCATTCAGTAACCACATTTCAAACTTGCCTCCACTGTATTAATTTATAGCAGGGGTAATGCGTAAGTGTCTGTCACATTGTTCGCTACGAACGTCTGACGAATTTACAACTTGTCACTGTTCTCGGATGGTTAAACTGAGACTCAATTAAGAAAGTCAATAACGAAGGCAATGTTATCCACGCGGCCTGTAAACTACAATAAGTCTGCTAGTTTAAATTAATATCTGTCCCTAAAGAATAGTAGCACTAATACTATCAGTACAAATAGTCCAGAAACGTCCTCTTATGAATCGCCATAGGAGCCAGCACAATTACCAAAGTGTTGGCGTCGAAAACGTGTCCCCGTGATTCCCGTAGAAATCTACGGGGGCTAACGAAAACTGGTCTGAAATAGCGCACGGTAGAACAATCGGCAAGGTAACGTTCCGTCGACTTTAGCAGCTCGTAAAGAATATTCGGCGCTTATCGCGCCCCGTCAGTTTCGAGAGTTTCTCGTCCCGAAACAAGGATATTAGGATGCATCGGACAGCTTTGATTGCATTATTTCGACTGTTCCTTTTTGACAGTCGTTCTCTAAAAGCGTCACCGAGATAAGAAAGCGTCGAAGGCTTTCTACTAGCCATCCCGGTTCCCTTCTTCGCTGATTACGTCGATAAATACGCTGCATTACGGGCTGCTTTAATGTCACTGTCTTTTTCTTTTCTGTGAAAGGAGAGTGACACTTTCAGTCGTTCTCGAATAAAAAATAATGCCAGATAAAATGCACTCCTTGTCTTTGAAGCACTGCAAGGATTAATTTGTCGAACGGCAACCAGAGGAACAGTGTATCTATTCTTCTAGTTTCCCTTTTGAAGGCTGAAAGTTCGCGATGCTTCGTGTCTTGACACGAATAAAGGGTGAAGAGAGTAGATCGCGAACCCTTTGCGCTCAACCGAGATACGATAGAACGATTTGCATTCCAAACGGGAGGGAAGGCTGGTGGTTAAACTGCGAACAATTCGTTCCCCGCTCTTTGACGGGTATCGCGATCTGCTCTGGGTCGAACGGGGAGCAGTCGCCTCAGTTATGTAAAGCGGGAGCCGGCTAGGAAATTTGACGGGAGTTTCGGAAATTGCCCTGCTCCCTTGGAATGCCTCGCCTTGCGCGCTACGTTTCGAATTTCCCCGATGCTTACCGTTCTACGGAGTTCTTACGAACTTGCCAAGCATCTCGGTGTCGGTGTTCCGTTGCTGGTCAACTATCAGCCTCGCGAGACCGACCGATAAAACGTGTTTGAAATTTCCTAGTGTCTTTTGTCGCGCACGCTGAAATTCCGCGGCCTTCCCGTGGCAGATTTACGCTGGCCGTTTACAGGCCCCGGTTTACGTTTAGGAAATTAGATATTTAGGTATTCCTGTATCGAATATTTGTATTATGCCTGTTAGTAATTACTACAATTATTACAATGATCGTACAGTTAGTGTTATCTGTATTATTTTGCTTTTTCCTTTTCATTTCTCATAATTATTATTGTAGCCAAGCCAACTGTAGACTGGTATTCTTTGTGTATTTTATATGGGCGGCATCGGTGTCACGGAATTTGTTTCTAGTTTGTTCAATTTTCGTTATCAATATAAGTACGATGCTAACATATTACTATACAAAAACAGTTACACCATCCCCGTGAACATTATTTCGTATCATTTCCCCGGCGCTTCTCTCGGGTACTTTCCTGTCTCTACCCGACCGAGGAAGCGAATTATCTACATCGGGCGAGGTATAAAGAGGAGGCAGTAACCGACTTTCAGTGGCATTGTACGAAGCGTGCTTCTGTTAAAACCATTAGCCTCTCGCGGAGAAAGGTATCTTCGTTCCTTTCTCTGCACAAAACCGCCCTACGCCGAGTTGCGAGCGAGAAGAAGAGAAGGGACACCATAGGAGATGAGGTTGAAAACATTTTCCGCGAAATGCCGGGCTCAAGTTGAGCACTGAAATCCTTGCGGACTTATTGACTAGGGACGACAGTCGGTACACGTCCGTAAAGCTACCTGATCGCTGTATTGCTCTTGGTCTCCTATTTTTTCCCAGGGACCTTGAAACTATCCCTCTTTTTCGTCGTTTAACAGGGCGGAGAATCCCCCGGAAATTACGCGTAATGCAGTACCTTTGTTCCCTTCGGTTCGTTCGTTTATCCTCTTCGTCACCGATCCTGTTTTCTCCCTGAAAATATCGCAGACCTCTTCTTTATTTAGTCCTTTGTAGCTGACACCATCGCTTCTGTGTAAAAAAAAATACTGCAGCATTGTGGACGTTTTATCGTATATCCTGGAATTTAGTGAGTCAGTCATTTTTCTCTCCCTGTCTTTCTCTCTTTGGAAACGCTGGTGCATTCGGTTGAAAATAAGGTTTGATAAGAAGTAGCGGGTAAAGTAACCACTCTGAATGAGATATTAAATTGGTGGTGCCGGGTTATTCCAAGATTGGACAGTGCTCAATTAAATTCTGATTCCAGTGCCGCGCAAAGCCGGTAGGAAGTCGTCCAGGTTTTCGAAAGAAAGAACGAAAGACTTCTACCATTAATCGAAATAACGTTTGCTTTATTCCTCCTTCTTAATTGCTCGGGTTGTATGCCCTGAGAAAATTACTCTGCTTCACTTTGGTCGCAGTCTGGCGATCTGCAATGCGCAGTGCGACGCTGTAAGACGCTAAATGTTCAGGGGGTCGTGTTGCAGAACACTCGGGGACGAGGCATCGAATCGAAGCGATGCTTCGGTCAATTAAATCCGGCATTTGTCTTCTGTAGACGTCGTTCTTCTGGTGATCCTTGGTCGCGAAACTTTCGCAACTTTTCCTAATGCTTAGAAGCCACGGAGCAAAGTCTTCTCTCTGGCTCTCGATCCCGCGAGAATAAAGAACCAAAGTCGTTTTCCTCCGGCTTCAAATTGACCTGGGACCAGCCTCTCTACCCCGATCTCATAAATATTTAAATCTAATGAACTTTACAGGCTGTGTAGATTCAAATCAGACCTTCGTCGTGGCCTTCTCTCATATATTATTCGAGCACCTCTTGTAATGTTGATCGTAGATCGACTAGCGGACAATAACTCTGATCTCTCTGCCTCTCTCTCCCTTTTCTCTAGTACAATCGTTCTTTATTTTTTCCTCTGCGAGGCTGTATTGAGTAGTCGGACACGAAGAAGAGGATAACTGTTGAACGAGAATCTATCCCGAGTCAGTGCGACACGAATCTGTCATCCGAGAACCGAGGATATCGGTTTCGACGGTTCACGCATCGGATAATCTTTTTTCCAATTTTCGCGCGTTTCTCTAGAGTTTCCCACCGGGCAACATCGCTGCATTGTTCGGTGTATCGGATATCGATGCAACACGGGGGGTTCTACGCTTGAACAGCAACCGATGAGCTATCGTTTTGTATTTTTTTCTCCGCCCTGTTGTTCCCTTTTTACGGTGCAAGGTGCTGACTGCTTCTTGTTCTGTCACTCCTTGTAGCGCTTCTGAAAATATTCAACTATTGTGCCCGTAACATATTTCGCAGGCGACTAATCAATTATTTATACGCATGTTTGTCGACACGCGAATAAAATGTTCTCGAATTTGCACGGTACTTGTAGGACGAATTGCACACGATTTATCTACCGTAGAGTCTAAAAGACACTCGTTCATCGATCAGTCGCATCGAAGTTAAATCTGCATCGGAAGCTTGGCGGACTTTGAATAAGGATTCACAATGATTGGCCCGTTTGTCGGGCACGGTGCGCTTATTAAGGTTCGCTTTGTAAATAACGGCTACGTCGGGGTAGCTTGGCCTGGGCCGACGGAACGCTGAATTCAGACGGGTTTCCGGTGAGTCAGAATTATGGCGTGTCCTGGGAATTTTGCTTTATCGTTGCAACGGAATTGTGGCGTGCTTCAGCGGAAACCGCGAATCCTCGTTTAAAACGTCACGGCGTGAAACAATTTTCTGCCCCCTTTAAATTCATTTCTTGCCAACGACCCTCCATTCGTCTCACTTTTATTTGCCGTTGACCCTTGCTGGCTGTACGTCTTCCTTTCAGCTTCTCGAAGTTTCTCGACAGTAACGCGTCGGACGAAAAAAACGATGGTGCAGCTTTTTTTAATTTCGTCGGTACTTTCACTGACACCGTTTGCAGACAATACATTATTCGTCCTCTTACTCACCCGTTCAATGGACAAGCGGTTCTTGCCTCACCTGCATTGTACCTGGGAGCAACGTCACGCGTGAAACGAGCTTGCGATTAATTATGCAGGGTGTGGCCGCTCTGGCTGTTCGGGAATTAACGAAGCTTAACAAATTTGTAAGTTTGATGAGCCTCTGTATGGATGCGATAAGGCCGCGAATTATTCAGGCGTCTTAGGAAGTTTGGTATCAGCGGTACAGGAGCATTTGGTACAGGAACTTTGCGATATGTATATGTATAAGCAGCTTTTGCTAAACTTGTTAAAATTGCAACAGAAGTATTGTACAATTGGATATAGAATTTATACATTGCTCGATTGCATTCTTCCGAATAATCGCATCAGATCTTGAAAAATTAATAATAAGAAAAAATTGATTTCTACCCTTAAGGGAACGTCTCGTAACATGCCACGAATGGAATAGCGGATATTAAGCGAAGGATGGAAGAAGATTCATACGCAAAATTCCACTCCATTTTCTTGACAGGATCATAGCAAATACAAGAGGCCGTCTAACAGACAGCGAAGAAGTATTACCGACAGGTACGCCGCGCTGGCTGCAATATTGAGCTACCCTCCGGGTCCACGTCGTAATTAAAGCACTGAATTATTCGTCGGCTTGCTGAAGCTGGTGCGAACGTCGTTAGCGTCGACGACCGGGCCGTGCCGTAAACAGCAACCCCTCTCTTGAATTATATGCTTGCCACTCTTCCGCCGACCCGGCCTGGCTAGTGTCAATATTGTTCTAAAATTGTCTCGGATGTGTTCCCCCCGGGAACGCTAAGAAAAATACCTGCTGCCCCCTTTTTCCACGTCCTGTGCCTTCGGCTCTGTTTCTCCGCAATAAAGGATAAAATGTGCTCTCGATTTCTATCGATGGTCAGACATCTGTCATGACGTGAAATTATGAAACGGCCCCTGGAAAGGGTGAGCCAAGTGGGGAAGGGAAGATTGCGTTTCGAACCTTTTCGAGAGTACCCTTTTATACTCCATTATCGCATATATGTATAGAGAAGAAAATGTGTGTGTTTCCAGAGTGTCGCTGAAAGAAGTTTCCACGAGTTGATAGGCTAGATTGCCTGTCTAATAGGTGTCATTTTCGAAAACTGTCGCTTTACCGGCGACACGTTCACTATTCCTTGCTTGTGTGCTTGCTTACACGTGCTTGCAATTATTCCTACGATAGTTGAATGCGTATCTCGCAGACGTGGGGACCATATAACTGTAATTTGTCACGTCAAACTTGCACTTCGAATCGCGATCCGTGGACTCAAACAATAGCAATTGAGATCGCAATGGTACGGCGGGCTGCTATTAAACCTGTCGAAAATCGAACAATAATGTCAAACACGTTCGAACTTGGATTATTCATACAGCCAAGTTTTCAAGACGATTGTATCTTCGTTACAATAAATGATTACTAGACTCGTATCACGAAGTTCGCGGTATAAAATACATAATAACGCACAGAGGATATAAATCCCAATACGGGGCTAACGTTTTATCAATTTTCCTTTTTTCCATTTCACCAAACTGTAGTTTGGGGCTATTTTCACCGGGCAACTCGTAACTCTTTCAGCCCACACCGCGTCGGCATCAATATTAATTCATATCGTTGACAGGCAGGCGCTGGAACGATCTGGGCCCGATGTAAATACACCGGCGTGAAATAAACGCGCGGAACGTATTTGCCACCCCTTCCATCCCGTTCCTGTGTCAATATTGCGTGAAAGCCACGACCACCGCCAACCAGCGCCGCTTTTCACGCGAAATACCGCCAGAAATGAACTCTTATTTACCCGACGTCCGACCATTCCTTTCCGCCGCGAATATTTCTGACATTTAACGTCCACGGTCAGGGAGAAATTGAAAAATCTCGCCTCGACGGGAAGGGGGTGAGGTGTCGTTGGGATTATGCTAGTTACCACGGTTCCTGCCACGATTGCCTTGGAATGTTTGCATTTCACGCTTTACAACTGGGAATTTGTGTAACATTGAAACGCCGTCCTGCGCAGGAAATTCTTAAATCACCAGTGCTCGCTTCGAGATTAATATTATACAGTGGAAAAGAAACGAACTCTCGGCATTATTAACCTCACTTAAAACACCAAGTCTCCAGAGTTACTCAAATAATCAGCAGATAATCAGCAACGGTAAATCGGCCATAGACTCCGTTCCCCTAAGCTCTGCACCACGAAAATACATAACTACTGCCCACGGAGTACGTATCGCCGCCGGTTCATAGAGTGTTCACCCTGTACGCGTCGAATAATTAATCAGAAAATCCAGCGTAATCGTTATAGTCGAGTCATTCTAATCCCATCTGCTGTGCATATTTTCCATGCTGCGAATTAGCTGCACGTTACGCGTTTAACCGCGTTAGGCAGCCACTGTGCGCCGAGCCAGACAATTTATTGATACCGCAATCGATATTTCCGCGCACGCCACTGGCTGGTCGCGAATCCACGGATAAAGAGGGAAAATCGGTGTGAATCTCTGTTCCAGGTGGCGATCGCGGACCACCGTTGCCGAAGCTTCGTCGTTGATCGACTGGACAATGGCGTTAATCTCGCGAAGACGTCGCGTAATTGCGGCACCGTCGTTATCAGCGGGAAACTCGGTCCGTTGCTGGGGAGTTCGATTCGTTTAATCGTTGATTAAATTCTCGGGGACAGGTGTAAGGGACGCTGGATACAACGTCGCGGCACGTCTCTACTTGGAACCAGGTTTATTTGTCCAAGGATTTTACGGTTCTCTGCTCGCGTCGCATTTCGCCATTAGAGGGCTTGTTTTTTTTATTTTTTTTTATTTAAGGGTAACAGGGGAACGTTAGAACGCGCGGGAAAGAGGGCGAGTCTTTTTAACGCAGGGCTAATAACATTGAATATTAATGAACCGATCGGTTTTTTGCTCCGTCTGCGTATCTAATTCGCACACCGCATTTAATGAAGCGAATGGAGGGAGGAATACGAGCATTGTGTCGGCCAACAATGCTTCTCACGGCCCTTTCTCGTTCCGCGGCGAGAAGAAGTCGAAACGCTTTTAGTCGAGTAGCGGAACCGAGCATCCCGGTAGAGCGGAGGGAAAAAATCGGTAATTGAGACTGAAGATATTCGACCGCGTCTTATTGTTCCATTGTAGCGTAGAATTTCCCTGTTTCGGAAACGTAACAGGCGAGGGGATTGATATTGGCTCTATTGCTTTAATGAATGAGAGAATCGGTAGAATCCTGTTCAAATCGTTTTTTACGGTTCGATTAAGCTGATTAGACGATCGATAATTACAGGGCGAAACTTCGGGCAGAGATCCATCGGTTCTGCCTACGGATATCGTAACATTTATTTGCCCTGCACAAATATGGATGCCCATCAAAGCGTTTGCAGTGGAATTCGCCCGACTCTAATTACATACTGGGTCGCGATCTAACGGCTGGTTAAAATTAGAATCCAGAGGCGAACGGATTACACGTGTCCCGATATTGAACCGATCGGTGCTCGTGGACAGCGATTAATTTGCTTAATCCTGAACAGATTACCAGAGGAAGCTAGCCATCGAGCGAGCAGTTTAAGCGGCGTGATAATACCGCGCGACAATCTTAATCGAAAGGGCGTTGTTCGACTTCCCCTTTCGACGGATACCGATTAGGTATCTGTACGCAATTAATTGGATCTTGTATCGCTGGACGGATCTCTGTTTAGACGACTGTGGAATTCACGTGGGAATTGCTTCGGGAGCCTCGTGCCGCTTTGCAAGCAGAATAGGTCCAATATTCGGTGGCTAGGTCAGACGCTTAGGTTGCACAGTGTGACACGAAAGAAGTATCTAGTAATTGAATGGAATAATTCTTCATTTCTCAGTTTAATAAAATATTTCATAGCACACGGATGCTGTGCGGTAAGCTTACATTTATTTAATTATGGTTAGTCGATTTTTATTTAAATCACACGCAACGATTAAAGGGAAGAAAAATTTCATCCTCGACACTGTTTCCTAATTAAGAAACTCTTAGATTGTCCTTCATTTCCCTTTATTAAAAAATGAACGAAGTTTCACTGCAAGTTCTCATTTGCCGGACAGCGCGGCTGGTTTGATACCTCAACGGGCCGGCGATTGGCGGATCGGCTCGGTGCGAACATTAATTTAGATTAATTCAAGGCGAGAGTTGGTCCGGCAAAACTGGAGGCGAAACTAGTTTAGCCGCGGCGACCCCAAGAGAGCTTTGAAAACTAAGCGACGTTCTGCCACCCATTATATATGAGGCGAGCCTTCCCCATGTTTCGCGAATCATTCATACATCACGAAAACGCTACCCGTAGCTCGACATTTTGATAACGTTATATCCGTGTCTGTGCAGATCGAATGAAACGTATATTCGCCAATCCCTTTGCGTGAAAGAAGGAAGCATGTATGATTAATGGAACGAAGGTTGAATTCGGAGTTTCGTTATATTAAACTTCGATATAGCGGTATATTATATTGATGACTTAAACAAATGATTTCCTTCCAGTTTAAAGATGCAGTGCATTCATTTCGAAGGATAAGCAATCGAATATCTCTGCATTTGTTTGAACTGGGGAACATTACTAGGATCAGTGTTATATATACGAAGGAAAAAAAAACAAAAAAACGGTGGCGTTCCAATATTTGACATTCGAACGAAATTGACCGCAATTCCAAGCTACGTACATACATTCAGATCGTGGAATTCTCGTAAACGACAGTCGTCAACCATCCAGCACGTTTTATTCCTTTTTTCTGAGGTCGGTCAATAACGTTTCGTGTTTGAAGCTCGCTTGTCTCAAGAAAACGCTCGCCTGCTGCAATCTGCTCCAGCTTTCGTGAAATAACGTTCCTCGGTGCATCCGCGTTATTTGTCTTTCTACGCTCGGATGTAGCAATATCATGCAAGATCATAGTTAAGTGGAAACGGGGTCGCAGACTCGTAGCATTCAATTTTCGAGAGCGACACTCGTTTCCGGACTCGGCCAAATTTAGTCGGGAGCAATCAGACGTTCTCGCGAGTGTCTCGCAAGCGTAACCATGGAACATTCGACTCACTGACTCGGAGTATTCGAGAAATATCGTCGACAAATAAAGCTCGTGACAGCGAAAATTTTGCTGGTATTTGGCGTATTTGGCGACGAATAAATGTTAGATCGCTCCCGTTCCGAATTTTTTCTCGAATAGTTGCACGACGTGATAGTTACATATCGTACTCCACACACAGTACGGGAAAAGAAATTATATTTCTTTTTTACTTCATTCGATTTTCATGCAATATTCGAGGGATTTAAATATCTCTTCAAAATTAAATTTATGTTAACCATTTAATTATTTACGCATATGTAATGTTGAAAATTGCAGAATAAAGGCACGAAGGTATTGCGTGGGAGTACTTTATCGGGGCTTTCGACGTTGTTTACTTGGCCGTCGGGTGGAATAACTAGAGGTCCACTGTTGATATCCTTCTCACGTCGTTGATCTCGCATAGGAGTCCAACACGGATTTGCGAAGAAAGAAAATCGTTCCACGCTTGATAGCGATGTTCTAGAAAGCCCGATTACGTATTCTATCCCTACATTCTCCGTTTTCCATACCCCTTTCGGTCTTCCCTTGATTCTTCGTTTCCTGTCGCACACTCACCCTTCCGTCGCCTCTCTGTGTAATCAACGACAGTGACTGGAGCTGACTGTTTACATTCTCCGATAGAATAGAGAAATGATAATCGTCGAGAAACTTGTTACTACAAGAAAACTATTTATTTACTACATCCATAGGATAATGACAATATCATTAGCCTAGCGACATTTATCCATGACGAAGGTAATCCTATTGATACCGACCATTCATGGTGATACATAGTGCGGCTCATGCGAATCAAAATCATCCTAAGCGCTTGTCGGGATGTCCATGAAAACATTTCTATACACAGTTAAACACAGATGTCAGACGATCCGAGTGCTCCCAGTTTCAGACAGTTCATCCCTGTTGGCGAAGAGATAAACTCGACTTCACGATTCCTCCGTTTGAGAGAGGGCATTTATCTCCCGTGAGAGAATTACGGTGCGGGCGAAATCTCTTATTGCCGTGTTCACGTTTTTTTAACAGGCTGGTGTTAACAGTATAGATCAAGTTGCCCCGGCCGGATCTCATTAAGTGCCTCCACACACCCATATTTCCTTTCCCTTTCGACGAAACTACCTTCCCGCGCGCGCTCGCCTCCTTCCACCCCTACCACGGCCACGGATTTGCATAATCCAGCTTCTTCTGCGGCCTATCCACCTCCCTTTTTTTTCTTCTTTCTTCCCCCTCTGTAATTCTACGAGCTGAACTTCCTTCCGAGCTCTGTCCATTCTTTCCATTCCGCTTGAATTTCCTTCCAATGCAGCTATTCTTGATCCCCTTGAATAGTTTCGGCCATTTCATCATTCTGTCCCCAAACTCCTTGTTCATAATTTTCCGCCCCTTGAAAAAATATTGTTAAACTGGCCCGACATGCCTTTCACTGGCAAGAAAGCCACTGGCAACAGACTCCGTTTCTCCGTTTACCTAAAATAAACGTCGAATTGAACCGCGAAAGGAAACATATTTTATTTCGTGCATTTTAATGGCCAGGGGCTTGCTTCAACAGTGGCAATTCTTTTTCAATCTGTTTTACGGGGAAGACAATATATATTGTATTCTCCTTCAATAAAGCTCCGAATATACGACGTCCGGCCGGGTTTCGTGGACAGAACGTTGAAGCACAGTTCGCCGAGACCCGGCATTGTTCGCAACGATTGTCAGGCTGCGAGAGCAAGAATGATTAAACAGCAACCGGGGCTGTTTACTCGAAGTAAACACCCTCGCAACCATGAGGCACCGTTACACCCCCGGACCAGATTCACTATTGTGCACCCGTTCACGCGGTTTCTTCGCGAAACTAGACATCATCGGTTTCTTTGCCCTCCGTCGAATTATCCAGGCGGGCGACCATTCTTGAATAGTAATTTCCATCCGTGGTCAATAAATTATGCAGTTTCTCTCGTTCTATACCGCGTCGAAGTGTTCGCTATTTCTTCCAATTCAACGATATCCTCGTTGAAATTTTCCGGTTGCCTCTGTATCGGGGCGAAGCTTTCCTATCAGCTTCTTGTTTCTACGGGAAACAAAAATACACGCAAGTGTGTAAGCGAGTTTCGAATCGACTTTGCGGATACAGAAACGCTGGAAGATCGTCTTCGGACGGGACGCAGAAGGGAACGTATCCCGGTCACGTAATCCGAAATTCTCGGCGGGCGAGAGACTGAAATTTGTCGCGGCAGCTAGTTCGAATGTTTATTCAATTTTCGAGCGAGCCGAGCCACGAAGAATGCGAACGCATGCAGACGGACCGAACCGAGTTTGCACGAAATAACTCGATTCCGCTTCGATCGTGGACCAAAGCGGTGTTCCCGCTCTTCATAGAGGGAAATTCGGGACGTGTGAACAATATGGAGTTGAGCGGTTTAGTTCATCGTTTTGTTCAATCACTTTGATATTAAACACGCGCCCGTAAACGAGCTATAAATTTTAATTTCAGACAGTGGCCATATTATTTAATCATCCCCGCTATCGCGCGCTTAATACCGACGCTGCTGCCTTCAAGGGATTTGTCAAAACTTGAGTACGGAGCAATTGATGGGCAGGATTGTTTTCGAGAAGAATTTATTTTTTGCAATTCCGAAGAATTCTTTTATTATATCAGCAAAAGGCATCGAGAAATAATCATTCGTTTTAATTCAACTATTACAGAACGGACCGGCACGCGTGACCAATTTAAAATAGCATGTAAAGTAGGTCAGTAAAGGGCGGGTTAAAATTATGTATTTAGAAAGGGTTGCGCAGGGTATAATTTTTATTTCCAGGGCGGGAGGTCCAGTCTCTGCTCGAATCGCTGTAATTTCAGCAAAGATGCTATCTCGTGTTTCACTTACAATTAGTTAGAGGGCACGGGACGTCGACTTATATTAAATATACCAGTGCGCCAAGGCAATTTGTGCTAATGCGTTCCGTACAAGCGCGAACACTCCTTCTCGGCGAGCATCTCTTTCTGCCTGTTTTCCCATGAAAATTAAGTGCACTAGGCAGCGAGGAGATCCTCCTCGCAGAATCACCTGCACCATTCTTGTACGCCTTTCACTGTCGTGTACATTCTTCTTTATTTGAGAACGGGTTTGATAAATCTTGACATATACCTACGCGCTCTGATAACTATCTAATAACCAAAGAAATTGCTCGAAAGTCGTACTACGTTTCCCATGAAACATTCGGCGAAGCTCAATTTCTCGAGATTCCCATTCACAATGGAGATTCGAAAATCTCGTTTCCTATTTCATCGCTATTTCTATTTCAGTTCGCCGTCAAGCGATGGAATATAGAAGCCGAGTAATTAATATTGTAACACGCCCCTCCATAGAACCTCTTCGTCAGTCACGCTCCCTTAACTCGTAAAAGGACACACGATTCTGCAGCTCGAGTCTGGTCCACGCCAGAGTACACTTTGAGAACCGCAAACACTCGATTATCGAGGAGCTCTATTAGCAGCAATAAACCGTCGTCCGTTCTGACCGTGTGTTCGCGGAATTACCTTTAACGTCGTACGAAACGCTAGAAGCGTCGGTTTCGCCGGCCAAAATGCTCTCCCTTCTACTTTGGCTGCAATTTCAACAAAACAATAACGCGATACTGCGCGCAATTGCGGGGCGACGTCAAATAAACATGCAGTTTCGTGGTCGGAAGAAGACCTTGGTCGCATTCCTTTTGCAAATGCCGTTTCCATTGCACACCACGGGGACATCAGCACTGTCAGGAGTGCACGGTTAAAGAAGGAGCAGGACAGACAACGTTGCTCGTCCTCTTCCTGTACTTCCTCGTCGCTATCGCCCAGACAAATTCCCTGGCGGTGCGAACAGCGAACAGTTTACGACGCAGGACAAGTATGAAAATGGCCACAGTTAAAATACAACGACACCGGCAAAGGGGTGGTATGCGTGAAATCTATCCGCGTGATTCCGTGACTTTATATTGCAACGTGGTTCAAAGCAGCCGATCCTGCGCTATTCGCACTGTTATTAAATGACTGCTCTATGTATACACGCTGATAACTAGCCCGATGCGAGTTGCGTTAGATAGACAACGCAATGAAATTTTATAGAAGACACACGCCAGTCATTTTCTATAACGGTTCTCCTCTCACTCTTCGTGCGTCGCTTTGGAAAAACGCTTGCAGAACGATCGCAGTTCAGCGTTGCTCGAGGAGATTCGCGGGGTGTCCAAGGTTTTGCGAATGGAACCCAACGGACACGTGGAAAGTTACTTCCACCTTCACGGGGACGGTGTTGGAAAGTTTCGATCGGATAATCTCGCGTTTGCATCCAGCAGGTAACACGTAATGGAATAGACGAGGTCGAGCGAGAAACGTCGGCGTTAAAAAAGCCTCCGTTTGGACCAGGTCCCGATCTCAGTTGTTGGTCCTGGCAAGAAACCGGTTCCGCAATTAGCAACGCTGATTCCGCTCGCTTTTCGGCGTCGATTCTGCGTGACCTTTCATACCGGAGAATGGAGCACGGCAGATAGAGAACCGTTTAATATCCTGTCTGCGCGAGGTTTCATCGGGGGTCCACTTCGAGCACGATTAATTCTCTCATCATCGACGTCGTTACTTTTGCCGGGTGGAGCACTGGTCGACCTACTGGATGTCGATGGAGAAACGATTATCTCGTAGACGATTTTGCAGCCCGAACACTCCACCCCGGATGTCGTTTTCGGTAATTGAATGCATTCCGTCGATTCCTTGGTTACCGCGAACCCGAGATAATCGCCCTGTTACTGTCAAATTGGAATAAAGATGAACGGGCATTCGTAGCGACTCAAGGCTGCGGATTTCGAAGTTGGAACAAGAATCATGTATTGTGCGAAGTTTCCACGATGCAGGGGGTATCTGTTTAGAAGTTGCCTCTTTCCTAGTTGACCCTCTTATGCCCGGGCCATTCTTCTGTTATCGATCACTGGCAATCTGATGTTTACGCTGTACTCGAGCCTCGTTACAATTCGCAGAGTCCAGAGGAATTACATAAGGTCTCATAAGTATAGAAAAATCAGTGTCCCTGGTCGTATAATGATTGACTTTAGTAGAATCAAAGTGGCACGAGGAATAATTTACTTCCAACAAAATGAAAAACACTAACTGTAGCAGATACAATCTTCTGAGCTACGGATGAACCCAACTAAACATTCCACGATACTACAAATCGCAGCATTTTCCGACAGAAGGGACAGGTAGCCCTCCTTTATCAATGTTTCATTGGCTCAGGGCTGGCGGCTGTTTGCCGAGAAAAGGGAGACGAAGCGGATATCCTGTAATACGGTAATCGTGTTGCCCGGCACGTACGCGGTGTAATAAGGAAAACGACGGAACGGGCGTAGTCAGCAAAAGTGCTTTGCAGGATACACACAATAAGCAGCGGGTCGCACTTCCGCCGAGACGACGATCTGGATGCGGAAGCTCGATATCGCGGCAAACGATTTGCCTGTTTCTCGAAAACTGCACTTATCGCGAGGCGCACGTTATAGATCAGTCAAGCCACTTTTCCTCGAAGGGGAATTGCAAACGGTGCATCGATAAAAGTGTATCGTTACGCTATTCGGAAGTTGTAAAAATTTCTTGTCCTTATTACTACACCTTCCTTCGATTCCAGTCTATCCGATACACTTCATTCAATGTTAATTCTTCTTCATCTCCCATGTTTCTTTCCATTTATGTTTTTCTTCAGCAATTTGCGTTAAGCCTCGTTGATGCATGGACATTATTTTGTCAGTTGAATTTTTTTAGATGGGATATTTCGAAGCATTCATTAATATTATTACTTTTACGGGGCGCTTTATTGGAGTCCTATATAATATATTATTTTATTGTTCACCAACAACCGAGTCATTTCAATCAGCGAAACTCGTGTCGTTACTTTACCAATTCGCCCTTAAATTAAACATGCTCGAGCAGTTCACGCGCTACCTATCGCCACCATCACAGCCGTTTGCATGGCAAGAACCATAGAAGCGTCGCGATTGTGGCAATCCTAGCAGTTCGCCGTGTTCTTGGCGCCTCTCGTTTCAGGTCATCATCGTCATCGCCTACCCTTTTAGACTCTCTCGTTGTCGCATTGCCCCCGGCCGCCTACTCTTTGTAGCTCTCTAGCGGAACAGTCTGCTGGTTCGTTGCTCTCGTTCTTCGTAACTTCTGTCTACCACTGTGTCTCAAGAAATCACTATCGTTATTGCAGCCACGTTCGAATTTCCTGGATTGCGAAGTTCAGAAGCCTCGCTTTCCAAATTTTCTTCTCGGAGGAAACGAGGAGCTTTCATTATCGCAAAAATAACTGGATAGAGATCGAGAGAGGGCGGGCAAATTCGAGACATCGAACACGTCTACCAGGAAATGTCTGGGGAACGCTATTTCCCGGTATCAAGTTTAATTGCATCGACGCGGCACACTCGGTAGCCCGTTTCGACATGACGACTAGGAGTTTGGCGCAAGAAGCCGGAAATAAAGTAACCCGATTTACGTGCCACTAAAGTGGAATCCGATAACGACGATATCCAAGCAATTCCGCTATTTTTTAAGTCGCTGTTTCGCTCAGGCTGGGTTAGCCGATCGCAATCGGTCGCGACAGCGTTACGGGAATAGGGGTTGAAGTACGTAGGTTCGCGTATATGGAACCACTATGACGATAAAGGAGGAGCCTGATTGTTTATTTGCTTTTTAGAAGCATTTCTGAAGTCGAGGAAAACAGAGATTGCACGCTAGATCGGTATTACTTCTCTGCTCGATGCGATAGATTGAAAGAGAATACATCGAATCGCGTGGTAGCGGTTACTTGTAACAAGAGAATCGATCTCGTCGAGCTCTTGGAGCTCGAGATTTCTCGGTATCTAATTAGATTGTGTTGCGATGGAAATGTATCGCGTTTCAGAAATTTCAGAAATAATAAGATTTGTCCCGTAGATATTACGTTCCCTCGTCTAACTTCGATCAATCTTCCAACCCAGTTTCTAATTCCATTCCCACCGACATTTCAACTTCGAGAACCGCCAATCGGAGCGTGTCATCTCGTTCACTCGTATGCATTTCTGCATAAGCAACGAATATCCTTTCTACGAACGAACAAGGAAGGCTCGGATTAACCTCTACGGCGTGAACGACGTCGGATTTGCAAAGCTTTATCAATTCGATGTTATTTACCGTTCGAGTGAAGGTTTCGTGGCGCGGAGACCGGGAGAACCCCGTTAACCGAGGAACTCGGAAACGTTCAGAACTCGATGGTGAAACAGTCGAACTAGACCGAACACTCAAAGCAATCAATTCGTGCCACCTAGAACAATGGCGAGTCCCCGCTCATCCGCGTCGATGAGACCTACTGTGTCGGGTTTTAATCTCGAAATCGAAGTATTCTAACCGAGTCCCTATCGTCATCGTTGTCGAGACAATTTTTCAACCCTCCCCCCTTCGATTGTTCCGTCCCTGTTTGTAATTGATTAACCCTTCCCGCGGCGCTTGAACTAGGTCACTTGTAACTATCCGCTGGTACACTGTATCGATAAAGGTATCGTTTATCGTGAATATTAATATAACATTATATGACTGAAAGACTGTAACAGAGCCAGACGGTGCACTGCATTGCGAGCGAAAAAATTGCCGATGTTTCATCTGTCGGTTGAAGGTACCTTTGTTCGAAATTGATGCAAGTTTAAACGCGCGTCACGGATCTTACGAAGTCTTGTTCGCCGCACGAGACAAAAGGTTGCTTCTACTATTATCGAGAAATCACTCACGACGCGCATTAAAAAGAATAGCACAAGGTGTTAGTGTCAGCGTCAGATAAAAGTTTCACGAAAGAGGCAGAGGTCTTCGGCCAGTGATCGGTGGCCGGCGTGAAAGTAGAAAGGAGTCTATCGCGAGAGTAGCGGCGCGAAGGGGAAAAGGAAACAAGCGGGCAGCTAAGAGGGGTGTAAAAGTAGCGGAAGTGTGCCGGTTAGCCGGGCGGCGAGGCTCCGTAAAAGTGAAATAGTATCGTGGCCGGCGAGCAATCTCGGGCTGGCTGGTGACAATTTTTTATCTTTACGAGCCAGCCAGGCGCAGCCCGTTGTTCCTATTGCATAAGTGGAAAGAAGAAGAATTATGCATTTACGTAAGTTATGACAGCGTCGCTGAAACGGCTTTTCCCTTCCGACCTGGAAACCCTGTCTCCGCTACCAGCGCCAAACGCCACCACCGGAAGTGGGTGCTGACGCTAATTGCCTTCGCGTGAACCCTTCCAGAAAAAATCAGATACAATAAAACTAAAAAGTGAACATTGAGTTACGTTGGGCGTATAGAGAACTTTGTTTCCTTGAGAAATGACGTAACGTCGAGGGGGGTATTTCGACGCTGGAGAGTCCAGCGGGATGGAAAGTTCAAGGGAGAGTTTCGCGAGCCATGGCAGCTTTGGTGTCTTAGACAAATACCGGGAATACTGGCACCCGAGTGGGGCAGAAGGTTGGCTAGACTGAATTTCACGACCTGGCGTGGTTTCGCTGCGGATGGAATGGAGAACATAAATAGCCTGGGTGTCAGGAGCAAAAGCAGTCCTCTCTGGAGCGATACACCGGGGTTGAGCAATTGCAGTCGATACTCGAAGTATCGAAGCTTGCTTGCCTCCCCGGAACGGCTGTACGCTCGTGCAACTATCGTCGGATTTATCCCTGTTTTCTGGAATCTGTTGTATCGTCGTTTCAGCCGAACCTATTATCGGGGGACCTCGCTTTTATTATCGCGGTTGGGGGGAATCGTATTAGAAGCGGAAATAGAAGTACAGTGTTCGAGAATGTTTCAGTTTCACCCCCCCCCCCCCCCTGTATCTGTTCGAGCGTGTTCAATTAAATTAAAACGTCGCAACGCTTTGTCGGGTGGTATGAGGAAAAAAGTATCCGTCCTTTATCCCCGGACAGTCTCGTCGTAATAACAGTGACACGGTGGCCAGGTCTCGCGCTATCCTTTCCGGTTAATGTGTATCCAGCAATGGGAGACAAGAGACGAACGAGCCAGTCGGTCGTTTCGACAACGACTTCTGCCCGTGGCTGTGTTACGTCGCCCACGAATATGAGAACGATGTAAATTTCCATGGTGAGCGTGCTCCCCTTACAGGTGCAATTGCACGCTCTCTACGCGATGTAGACGCCACACGACCGCGAAAGCACCCTGCGGCTTCCGCTCTCTGGACGTCTAGCTACGCTGGCATTTTCCACGAGCGCTTCGCCGAAAGTGGTTTCGCTCGTTGCACCGGGCCCGGGTATTTTGAGAAGCACGGAGAGTCAGTTCGAACGCTCCTTTGCCCCTCTTTGATCGTTCACGTTGATGGATGAAAGTTGGAGAGACCGAAAGCTTAGTGGTAGCACGTCGCGATGCCGTGCAAGGGAACAGTTTTCTCTTGCGCTATGTGATCGATTGGAAAAAGGTGGTGATTCGAGATTATGGTAGCCGACCGTTGCGATCGTTGCTGGTGCGCGGAGAAAATTTACAGCCTCGCGGTATGGCGCTGGCCAGAAGATATTCAATCAATTTTTAATTGCGCACGTACGCTTGTACACGTGCCGTCTACCACGGGGCGGGATTTCGTGGTTTACGGTCCGGACGCGGTACAAAGTGCGGTTAAAACTGCACGCTTCCTTCCCCGGTGAGCCGACTTGAAATTAACAATCGAGACCGTCCGTGAAATCTTTGGATACGGGGAATTCGGGTTAAGTGGCACTTTCTTTAACGAAAGCAGCAGGGAGGGGGGAATATACTGTGAACGCGGATAACGTAAACAGAAGGGGTAAGTACGTACTCGCTTCTTCCCACGTTCGGAGACTTCTTGTTTCGCCACGACAGCGTGCGTTTTCTCTATTTGTCATCGTGAACGAGTAGACCCAAGGGAGAGAACGGAGCAGACCGAGAATTTGTCGCGGTCAGTTATTTCAGGGAGACGGTGGTTCACGAACGGCAAACAATAAAAGAACGAGTTTCTTGTTGGACCGAACGACGAACGAGGGCGAAGAGGGACAAGGATTTAGCCTTAGAATTTATTCTTATTCTCGCGTCACGACTAATAAATAGTTTTAGCTTTGTTTTCTTTTGGCCCCCGAGCGAGCACAGAATTCGAGGGTTTATTCGCGATACGAGGGACATGACCACTGCGGCAACCACGGGAATTTTGATCAGCGGATGGATTGGATGAAATGCGCCACGCAACAATGGAGAAGAACACAGGGGCCAGTTAACCGTCGATGTGCGTGCACCTGAAAATCTCGTAGATGGTTCGCGTAATTAATCGCCTGGCCGGCGTAGTAAAATTTCGTTAATGACTCCTTTGGACCGGGACGGTGTTAATTATTATTTCGGGCATGTCGTTGCACGCATTCGGGGAAAATATTTTGATGAAATCCCGTACACCGCGTCCGCCCGCATGATATACCTGTTAATTATAGGCCGACCGTATTGTGACGCGGAATCCGGAAATATCGGCCTGCGACCCGATCGCGTAAATTGAACACCCGTGCAGTTTTCAATTGCTTTCGATCTGCCTTCGACTAGGAAGCGTGTATACCTCTAATTCGTGGAGAGAAACGGGACAATCTCAATATACTTGTTTAATTGGGGCGACGAGCAGAATCGCAAATCATTGGATAACTGTAATCGATAAATCCTATAATAACGCTTGTATCGCACCTATTTTTCCGCTATTTCTATTTACCTGCACCGTACAGGAGAATCGATATAATTCTACTTTACAGCAACCAAATAGAATATCGTTAACATACGCGACACTGTCCTGCCAACGCGATTGATTCCTTCTTTGCTCGCTCGTTCTCGGTGGCGAGGGCAAGGGATTAAGCGTGGCACGCTTCAGACCGCCATTTGTTTGCCCGCTATCTTTTCGACGTCGGTAATTGGGCTGCACAACGTGGGTCGTGTCGTGATCAAAAGCGATAGCGTTTCCTGGACGAGGCGGAAATGCAGAGGGTTGGAAGAGGAAGTCGGTTCTACAGCCCTCCCTCTCTCTCTTTCCCTCTCAAGCGGACGCATGCAGATAAGAATAACACGAACTAACGTAATAATGCCGCTCTTAAATGTTCCGCCGGACTTTTCAGACCAGCGAACGAACCAGCCAATGCCTTCCGTCGATGTTTGCATTTTGCCCGAAATTTCTCGATTCATTTTCTCTTGCGACCGAACGGAGAAGGCGGGCAGGTACACGGGGTAAACAAAGTCGTGTTAAGTTTGGGTTCAGTAGTGCTCGATTTCGGGGCGCATCGAGAAAATTGGAATACGCCCCCGAATTTTCCTCCACGACTGCGCGGACAAAATGTAAGTAAAGTAGTTCCAGGACGGCTGATTTAGACCTTGGACAATTTCTCTTAATGCATTCAGCGATATCGCTGCAGAGTTCTGGGTATGGTTCGTCTCGTGGTACAACGAGATTATTATCCTCGTTCTTTCTGTGGAAAACTAATACTTCTATCAAGTATGTATTTAAACTTCGCCAGTATTCGTGCTGAATTTTCAAGTAAACGAAAACGTGATTGTCTTCTCGAAATCATCGGAATGCGTGGAAATTTTCGCCGCGAAATTAATCCCCTTAGCGAGCTGTTTCAAGGAGAGCGGGGCTTGAAGAGGAGAATAGCGAAAGGAAAGACGCGTGAACTATCGAAGGGAAAACAGGGATAATCAGTGATAAGGAGGACACGGGGTTAGAGACGAAGGGGAAGATGAGTGGCGCAGAGTTCCCGCTTTTAACGCAAACAATCGAGGAGGAAGTGGCTCGTGGAATTTCACGTTCGCGTAAATGCACGAGCCCCTCGGCTAAGAGGTTCGGATGACGGTGGAACGCTTCAGAGTGGGATGTCGCGAGTGGATTCGGTATTGTTTCTCGAAAGTTTCCGGAGTTCGATAACTCAATCTCGAACTCTACGCCACGGTAGTTTATATTTAACTTGAATATATAATTCGGTTGAAACGAAATGCCAGACATATGGGGAAATTAATATTTCTCGGTTTCATCTTATTACTCCGATGGGAGGGAGTTCAATCATTCTGTAAACACGATTTCAAGATATTATTGGAAACTGTGAATTTCTATGCACTATTTAGACATTTAATAAGTGGAGCGACTTTTCACATTCCGACGCACAGCTCGAAATACAGTGTAGCTGACCCAGTAAATTGCATTTCCACTTAACACAATTCCCTTATGTATGAAGTAGACCGCCTTAATACTTTAATTGTATTATTCCATAATAATAAGAATAATATTAAAAGAATACTAATATAAAATTAAAAAAATAACACCTTGGTTCAATATATTTTCTGATCGTTCGTGCTCCTTTAAAATCATTCAGATAGTGTTAAATGCCGCGGTCTCAACATTTTAAGAAAACGAAAATATTGAATAGAACGCAAGATTTCCAATCCAGGCGTGGAGAAAATATCGATCTGTCGTATCGATTATGCAGCTGTCGCGACACTGATCAATCAAATTCATTCGAACATATATTTCTCGGTTGCTGGAAGCATTCGAGAAAGAGGAAGGGAAGAAACCCTTCGCTAATCCGTCGTATCGAAATTCGTCCGAGAGAATCGAAACAGAAACAAAATGATCTCTAGCGATCTACTAGAAAATAGTCACCAGAGACTGGACAACATTCTCCCCGACAGAATCTCCCCGGGATATTCGTAAGTTTGTTTGCCGAATTCTTCGACCTGTCTCACAGTTTACACGTCCTTCGCTTTTACCCTGATGGATGGACTTCTCTGGGTCAGAGGCGGACTCCTAGCTGACTTGGTCAGCATCTCCAAACTCTCGCCCTCGTTCGTAGAGTTCAGCAGCATGTTTACAAGGCTGGAGGGTACAAGTTACTCGAGTCGCCACTTACATGCAGCACCGTTGGAAGATTCGCGAATTCGAAATAATCCTCGGGTGCCGGAACTCCATACTACGTTGTATTACAATTCGTTGTACAACAATTGCACAATTGTCCTGCCTTCGTTTAAATTTCATTGAAATCGTTTGAATTATTTATTGGTTCTCTAGAGTGCACGAACAATTGCACAAACCTTGCAATGAAAAGTGAGTGGTGAATTGAAACGAGAAAAGGTCGCGTTAGTTTGTCGAGGTGTTGCAGATGGTTCGATTAAAGCGTTCAGCTTTAGCGTTTCTATCGTGACGGAGAATTTCCGCGAGACCTAATTACCCTCGTTGACCGCAATGCAATACGCGCAATGACCGTAATCGACGCGCAAAAGCGCGGATTTTTTCCCTCTCAAGTACAGGTGCGGATCGAAGCACTCGAAATTTTTCAGCACACTTTTGGCAATCGATCGTTCGGGAATCAGCCATCTACTTAGCACCGTTTCAATCGTCGTGTGCGATGTTCGGGGGACAATTTTTAGACTTTACGGAACAAGTGCTTTTTCAGCACCGGTGGTCTACGAATTTTCCGAGGAAAATAATTCCTAACGATAGTCTCCTAAAAAAAAAAATAGTCGAGCCACTCTGCCGTTTGCTGAATTTGAATTTTTTGCTCCTTAATATACCTGCCAACGATTTAAACTACTCCAATATGTCGCTTTAATGTACACTTTTTTAATACCACTCGGAGAATTTGCGAAATGTAATAGCACCGTTAATCATCACTAATCCATCACGCGCGAACGATCGCACACCCTGAAGTCTCAAAGGTAACAAAACAAAAAGGTACTGCATCCAGAATCGATTCCAGAGCACGGAACGGAGTGGCGGTGTTTTACGAGGACCAGTTCGGAATCGGGTGCGCAGCGTGTTTCAGACTGTTCGGGTTTATGGAACGGAAGTAAACGGGTGGCGAATAAATGTTCGCGCAGCCTCTGAGCGTTACGACAATTGCTCTTTAAATCACTGCAATGAATTAATTACGCGATAAAGCTCGCTAGACTATGGCGGTCTACGTTGGACGTCGAAATTAATGTAAAACCGTGGTTACACGCGCAGATGCATGCTTAGAGCGTGGACACTTGTTTCCCTTCTCTCAAAGAGAAGGAAAAAGAAAATGGGTCGTTTCCACGATTCGACTAACGATAAGTTTCGCCGCCCGACCGCCGCGAAACGGAAGCTGATATTTCTCCAAGGTTACGTCGTCGATAAAGTATTTACCGGCGGACAAGAAAGAAAGTACGGCTGGCTGAGGGATGAGCACGGATTTAGGAAATGGCGATATACACTCTGGTTGATTTCTTTGGTCCCCTGCGGCCACCCGTAAATCTCGATCACGGAATGCCGAGTAAGAGAATAATAAAAATCGTTGACTGGTACAGTTTTCACGGACGTCTGTGTTCGACGAATAAAACAGCTAGCCATTTACTTCATCTTTATTAAACCTGTTCATTATCCCGAATACCAACGCACAGTTTATTCATTTCATTCACAATGATATATAAGCTGCACAAAGTTCCCAGACCAGCAAAGTGGTTTATATATTCTATACTTTTATTTCCAAACTTTTCAAGCATATGCTTTCCTATGCTTCGTTGCTTAAGTGATGTGAACTTTTATCTCATCTAATTATTTTGCGAGTATCGCCGGCATCACCGTACACGATACATGTGCTTTGCACCGTGGTTCTGGTGGTTCGGATTCCACCTAAAACTGTAGGTCTAAATATAAGTTTAAGACTCATCCTTCACCGTTCCACACCCCCACTGCAGCCACTAATGACCATTACCACTCGATGCGACCCCAAATAAATGGACTAAAAAGAAAGGCAAAATTATTTTGCTTCGCTTGATAAACATATTCCTGCCGCGGGAAATAAGAAGCATCCTGATGCAGCTACGAACGAGAGCAGGCTTTCGAGTTGCTATTTCCAACGGGTGAGGGTTCCCATCGGCAAAAGTTCGCCCGATACGTTTCGAACTTCCGAGCGACGACTTAATTACTTCCGTCCCGATCAGAAGAAGCGCCCCGTTAACGACGGAAACCTGTTAACAGTCACTCGATACGTTTCTCTGTCTCTTCCTACCCGCCCCGAAGCCAATTCGGAACGTTGCCTTCCGCGCGATTTCATTCCGGCTGGACGGCGAGGAACGGCCGGCCGCGTAGTCAGGAAACGCAAACCGTTCGAAAAGTTTCCGTCTCCCCTGAATATCTCGATTCTCTTCCGCGGATCCGCTTTTCCGCTCTATCTAGTCTCACGGATCGGACATTCTTCCCGCCTTGCGGACACGGCAAACTTTCCCCGACGTTTCCGGCGACCTACGATATCCGCTGGTATTCCTGGAACCGCCCGCTAAGCCCCGAACGTTCTACTGAACGTTCGTTTCTTGCGAATTCAGTCGTACGCGTGGAATCGCGGGTGGCGTGGATTCGCGAAAACTTTCGTCGTTCGATTATGCAATTTCCTTGGTAGCTACAGTTATCCGATAGCTTACGAGCGTTCGATTATTCCCTTTCTCGAAGATTGCTCTTTAGTCGTTGCATTAAATGGAGGTTGATCCTTTCAAGCTGAAATTGTCTGAAATGGAAGAAACGTTTGAGGTATCGTCGCGTATTTTATATCGTTATTTATCACGCGAATGAAATATTACAGATAATTGCGCGGTATAAATTTCCGATTGCAACTGTGCAACGTAACGTAAGGCATTTTTATTGTCACTTTCTGCCACTCGACAGTATTGGGTTTTGAGAAAAAGGGGGTGAAATCGGAAGCAAGTCCAGATGTAGATCAACCCTCGACTAGTTTGAAAGCAGAGAAAGGGGAAGACGAATGGCAAAGATTCTCGGGCAAAAAAAAAAGAAAGGTAGACCCCGCAGGGGATCGGTTGTTGTCTGATTTATAGGGAGCAAAGGATTGTCGTGGCTTCCTATTTACGTCAGAGTGCTTCACCGTAATTTTTTTTCCCCAGCGATCCTCCTTCGATCGGGTCTCTCTTTGTCGTTCCATCGGGTTCCGCTGCGTCTCAATCGGTTTTCAGTCGCCGTAGCTCTTTCGCTTTTACTTTCTGACGATCGGACAGGGTCTTTCCTTTGCCCTCTCTGTCGCGCACATGTCTTATTGCATAAGATTGTACGAAAGGGTTCTTTTTAACGCGGTGCAACGGCGAGGAAGTATTACCAACCCTCGAGTTGATCGAGTCTGTCGTATGTTAATTAAATCTCTTCCTCTCGTTCAGCCCTCTCCTTCCGATTAGAAAATAAATCGCCCAGATCTCTACGAGGTCAATCTCGACGAGTCCCCCTTTATCTGTTGATCGTGCCACATGGAAAAGCCGACTGTTTTCTCCATTTCCCTTTGAAGCGCTCCGAATCGAAGGGGGTGCAGAATCGTTGCAGCTCTGGGGACTGTTCGTGGACAAATTTTTTGTTTTCTTCGGTCGATGCAGTCTATGCATCCGGAGCCGATGAAACGCTCTGCCGGTTGTGAACGTTTCAACGCTTCGATCGCGTTTCTCGCGGGATGCACCCGGAAATGTCTATCGGGGATCAACGGAGGAACCATCGTTGAATGATTCGAAGCTTCCGCTTAGTAGAATTTCATTTTCTTCGCGAGTTCCATCGATTCGTCGTTCCTAATCTCAATTTCATTTGCCGTGCATAGATGGTGTATTGAACAAATTTCGCTCCCGTTGATATTAAATGAGATTTAATGCTTCGAGTATTGTTTTTCTAATGCTTTTTCAGAATTAAGGTAGGTGGCCGCGTAGGTAAAGATATGGGAATTTCTTTGGGGTAACGCGATGAAATTCTATCTCTCTGATGGCTGCGGTGACAAAGAGGGGTAAATGGTGACAGAAATGAACGGTTTCATTTGCAGGTTGGCGCATTAGCGGGTCGTGCCTTGGGTCACTCGTTAGAGGCAGCCATCTCGTTGCTAATTAGTGACGGAACCGAAGGCGCAACGCCACGGGACTCGTGTTGACCGACTACATTAGTCTGGCAATTTCACGGTAACGATGATTGTAACCGTCAGGTTATAATTATCGCCGGCGTAATTGACTTACTACAGTTTCGAGGCACGCGCGTCCCCTTCACGTCGCTGGCCAGGTCGGGACATAAATCTAAGACGTTCGAAGTAAATTGGTTGTATGCTGACATCCTGCCAATTGTTTGCGAATATTGCTTTTCAAATTGTTATCTGGCACTTGAGGCGCGAGCGTTGCTCTGATTAAATGTCCAAACGATAATTTATCTTTTACAATAATTAACATGCGATACAAACAATTGTCTGGTCCTGCGCTCGAATATTTAATTCGGAACAAAATTTTATTCGGATTTTATTTAGCACAGAAAGAAAGATGCCCTGCCGAGATCTGTCGCAGTTTCAATACTTTTACCATTTTCTGATCAACTAAAAATATCCACGCCGCTCATCGTACCTGTTGTATTTCATACGTTCGTTACACCATCACATTTTTCCCCACAACCACGCCGGTTCTCGTTTGCCTTCGTCTGTCGTGATTTGCGCTTCGTCAAAGTGTTGCTCTCAAAAGGAATTATCGCGCAAGTAGTTTGAACAGTTGGGTCCCGATTCGCCTACATCGCGTTCCAAGTCAGATCAGAGAGAAAAATTCTCGCACGCCATAGATCCGCGACAGATCGTAATTTCCTCCCGTAACCGCCGTCAGCTTTCCATTCATCAAGACCTCTATCTAATCGAATAACGGAACGCCCACAGTCAGACTTTATAACAGCACAATTCATCCTTTCTTACACGGCCGTCCGTGTAACTTATCGATTCGCATGCATACCTCCCTCTTTATTTATACGCCGTGGGGCATCCGGCGCCGCGTTCCCGCGATAACGTCGTGACAAGGGAAGAAACAATGAAAGGAACACGCCGGACCGGCAGAGGCACAGGCGGGTATCGCTGTCGTGGACGTTAATGTACCAGCAGGAACCGTTGTCCCGTGAAATATCGTGTGCTCCCTGTGTCTCTGGTACCGGTTCAACGAAAACGAAACAACGAAACGCGTCACGTGTCCCGTTTCGTGACTAGAAACGATGAAACGAACGATATATAATAGATCGTCGTGTGCTTATCCTCGATGCTTTTAAATCGTTGAATAGATCGTTCGACGTTGCCTGGATATTATGTAAAGAGATGTTTCGTCCTTCTTCCCCTCTCTTTTCGCTCTCTTTGTGGATTCTAAATAGCACGATATTCGTGAATCTGTAATGCGGGTGTAATAGGGCAGTCGAGACGGGCGGATACGCTGTCATAAAAAGCGGGCAGGTAAAAAGTATGGAGAGGGTTGAGACAGAGACGGCGAGGAGTGAAGGGGCTGGCCAGTGTTTGCGAGGATGGAGAATACACGAAGGTATTCGTCACGCGAGTGGAAAATATATCATGCGTCAGGGCGCGGCCCGCTAATGCAATCTTTTGAAACGCACACGGGCTGCCCGGTCAGGGGTGCCTGTCGTGCAACTTTTCTCTGCAATTACTTCGATTAATCCGGAATTTAATCTGGCCGCACGCTCTCCCGTCCCGCTTCTGGATAGAATGGTGAACGGGGAGGAAATACTGCACGCTGATAGCGTTATGCGAAATCGTTCGCACGGAAAGGGTATTTTATCTTTCATTTATCGGTCAACAGTTTTCCTTTTGCCAACCTGCTATCGCTGCTTTGTGTTTCATGTAATGAACGATGAAGGACGGATGTTTGGTAACAGGCGCGTGGCGATAAGAAGGGGGTAGTTAACCGTATTAATAATGATGCAAATGGTAGTTGGGCAGTGTATGTAGTTCTAAATTGATGATATTTTTCAATAATAATATGGTGGAATAGAATGTTATATTAGGACGTTTGATCAATGTATAAGTAAACCTAGGCGAGTTCATAAAATCCATAATGGATTAGAATAAGCGATTGAATTTTCTAAAGAAGTTATGCACAGTGTCCTTTCATATTTTATGGGACGAAGACGTTTTCACGGGAAATTTCCCGAAGGTCCGAAATGAATTTAAGCGTCACGAAAGATTAAGCTGTCTCAAAGATAGCCTGGTCGTTTTCTCGAGCGACCGAGAAGAATATCTCGTCGGTGACCAACATGTAAATGGGCATCCAGATACCTGGGGAATTTAATATCGTGTCTAAGGGCCTCCATTCTATCGATTGGAATGAAAGATACACGAAGAAGATATATACCCATACACATATACACTATGTACACGTCGAAAGAGGGGACAGTCGGTGAAGGAAAAAGTGAAAGGGGAAAATAAAATGTCGATGGTGCTAATGGGCGTTGCGCTGCATTCGTTGGACGAGGAACGTTTACAGGAACGCGGGGAACGTCTTGAATTTCTTTCTCGTGGGACGACAGTCGAGAATTTCCTTCTCGAGCGTGTCGATTCGATTGCCATCCGTTGCACGTTTCCACCGGATTTGCCCGAACATTATTTTTTCCCAGTCGATTAACACCGCATCGATTTTTCTCGTCGCAAGGACACGTTCTAATTGATAAATCGACTTTCGAGCCAGCAATAACGGCGGATCATTTACCATATCGAAAGACTGTCAACTGCAATTTTCGCTGAACTCTGTTCGACCGTTCTGCACCCGTGAATTATTTCAGATGCGTCTGACAAGAATGTAACTCATGGGTCAGCGAACTGACATGACGGTTTAATCGGTGCCAGTCAAATAAACATGAATGGAAAATATCTCGGACCATTCGAGATAGCGAGACGGTTCTCATGAATTAACGAAGCGAAACGGCTTCTATGGTGGAAAACTTCCATTATTCGATTAGAAACGATTTGTTCGGGGGAACTTTCAACTTTGGTGTCGTAGACCGGCAGATACCAGCAGGCGAAACGTCTTTAGAAACTTTCCCAGTTACGCGAGTTACAATATTTTACGGTGCCGGGTTTAAAGCGATCCTTTAAAATATTCAACGCTAAACGCTCGCGTTTTTAAATATTAGCCGGGCCAATATTGCGAATCGAAGTGCGAAATTCCACCTCGTTACACGCCTGTTTGCTTGTTTCTCTGAGCGATAATAACAGTATTTGGCGAATGTTATTTTAAAACGATTAATTGGTCGATCGAAATTAAGTGCAACATATCGAGAACTTAATTGAAACAATTATTGAACGCCTCCTCCTGGGCCAGATATTGACGAACGAAGTTTAATGAATGATTAAAGCAACGATTACATAACAGAATGTTCTAGACATGGTTGAGGTAAAGCTGAAAAATATCCTCGATTTCAGCTCGCACTCGAATAAATCCCCAACAGCGCACTCTATCGAAGCCGACATACGTAGCTCAAAGACATTTCTACCACTCCAGAACCATGTGGTCAAAGAATACCTTTCACGAAGGTATTTAATGGGGAAACCGCGGTACACCATCAGTCGCTGGGGTCATTCGCATTGTTTTCGCCTGCATTTTTATTTCCAGGCGCTGCGAGTTCTATAATTGTCTCGCGTTTGAATTCCAAATGTTTCCTCCGTTCTCGTAATGTTCCATCGGGATGTCTCGCGGTTGAAAGTGTGTTTCGCTAAAAAGAAGTACAAGACAGCGGAGAAAAACGAGAATGGCCGAATGTCTTGCCACGACTTGAGGTACTTAAACAACTTGTCCACTCGCTTCGTCACACCAAGAAAGAAGCATAAAGTTCTAAAACCAAAAGGCTCCTTGGAAGACGAGAAAACTTAATATCGTAGAAGCAGCAACTTTCTTGCGGCCGTGTTGCTCTTTCTGGATCGTCGACGACGTTCTTCAGAAGAAGCTTCGACGTCGAATTAGCGTCAATATCGACACGAAGGAAGCTGTTCCCGTTTTCATAAAAACCACGAGCCTTCGAGACGAACCTTTACTTCGACCTTCGACCACGTCGACGGCTCCTGACCGCAAGAACCCGTGAAACGATGTGGAAAGGAATGACGGGTGAGGCAAGAAGAATAGAGAAAAACAATGATGGATGATTGAGAGGCTGGACGTTGATGCCATCATGCTGGTTTCGTGCTTCAGAGTCGAAGAGATAAAACAATGGCCGGTTACTTCTGGTTGCTGTATTCTTCAGGGCAAGCTTTTAGGTGTAGCTGGCAAATAATTGAGCAGCTTTTGTGTAGACTGACACGTGTCTCGATTGTCGGAGAATGGGTGTAGATAGAAATGCGTTGGCTGGGATATTTGTAAAATTGTGAATCTTTGGAATATAAAATAAATATGTGAAAGACAGTAACTTCCCTGCCTGTTAAAATTAAAAGACCAGTGAATAATAACATAGTAACAGTAAACAATAAAAAATAATTTAGCTATCATATCTCGACGTCCACGGCAGGTCTGGTTTCAAGAACCGAAGGTCTCCGAATATAACCACATTGTGCGAAATATTCAAGGGAACGATTATAAGGATCGTTCGCGAATGTCTGTGGCAGGATTCACGGGAGCATCCCAAATATTCAGGATTCCTTGGTGTCGTTTCTGCCGCTGCTTCTCGAGAGTGTGCTCGCTTGTCTGCGAGGGTAACACAGCCTCGGTTGTTTGTCGAGGAGCAGCAAGTGAAATTAGTCGTCGTTCCGTCACCAGCAACCACCCCCGTGCCTTTTCTTTCTCTTCGTCCCTCTGCAGCCCGTCACCCTTTCCTGCCTGGTCGTTGCAACGTTCATTCCTCGCGAGCCTACAAGCACACAACCTCCACCCTTTGCAGATTCACCCCGAAGAACACGCAAATGACTTCATTATAACCGTGTCTCTCCGCACCCCCTCGCTAAGTTTCCTCCCCTCCCTGCCTTTCCCTATTCCCTTGTCATTTTCCTTCGTAACTCGCGTTACTGCGTGCCTCTTTGCACCGTCTCTTCGCTACCTTTTGCTACTCTACTCCCTTTCATTTTCTTCTTCTATTCCATGCTCTCTGGTTATGTGCCGCATCCTTCGCACTCTATCCTCGGCCTCCCTTTGCACCTCGTTTTTATAGGTCTCTCGCTGCCCTCATTTAACTCGCCCTGGGACTGTTAAGGTTTCTCCCCTCGCTGTTTCACCAACTTTTCCCCGACTCTTATTTTTTATTTCATACATAGAATGAACATCGTCAAGGTTTCTCGACTGCTTATCGAACCGTACAGGGGAGCGGCCTCGCCATTCGAATGCAATAAAAAGATCAAACGCGCAAGGGCTAACGAAACGCCCTCGCGGCAACCGGAGATAATAAAACGACCTGCAACGGGGAAAGCCTTGTTCCAAAGAATACCCGGAGGAAATGTCGCTCTGGAGGATCTCATAAGGACACACACCGGGCAAGTCCAGTAGGGCTTACCGTGGATCCAGCAGAGTTACGTCTGATAAACACCGATGGACTAAGCTGGATCCTTCCTCCCTCTTTCGCGCCGTTGTCTGTTTCGTATCTAACTTACGATTACCTGGAGTATACGGGTGCCCGGGGTTCATATGCCTCCCTTATCCCATCCGTTATCCGGGGATGTAGGAATTATATAAATGGAAATATGTAAAATTTGTAACGCCGTGTTAATAAATCCCTCGGGAAGGAAGGGTCTATTATCATGCGATTTTATATTCAGATTATTCTGTGTACCATTTAACTACTGCAATTGCAATGCCCCCAGCTGCCCTTGACGCTGCAATTATTTGGCCTTTTATTATCGCCATTATTACCGTGATTGATACCCATGATCTCTTTGCTTCGGTTCCCTCGCATACGCAAAAACGAGCCCGAAAAATCCTCATCGATCCCGACGTCCCTCCCGCTGTACCTTTTGCGCGCTGCACGTTATGACATCGTACGTACACGCATCGCTCACGAAACAGCCCGCAAGACGATTTCTCCCGACTGATTGCAGCGTTGAAAGCAGGCCAGCATGCAATCTCGCGCACGCCCCTCTCGAGTTAGCTCGCGCTTTATCGCAGCCACGGCATAATTCGAGTGGATTTCGCGAATCGATGCCTCTCCTTTCACCTCTCCCTCTCTATATATATTTTTTTTATCTGCCTTTTCTCCGTGAATTTTCATCCGGCGAAAGAATCCGCCGACTTCGATCGATGCTCATTCTCGTTGACGCGCTTGCGGATCGTAAAAGCCTGACGGCCACGAGTTTACGAGCCGCGACAATTTCGCCAGCTTTTCAACCTCGTCCACTGATGACCAGCCATCAAACTAAGCGAACGTGGCCAGGGAGGGGGATGAAATTTCCTGGGAGACGTTGTTATCCTTGGTCGTCCCTCCCCGATTTACAGCGGCGCTGTCAATCGATTCACGCCGTTTTCTATGATTAATTCATTCGCGGACTTCCATTACGTACTTCGACTTTCCCTCTCTTGGAATGAGCTTAAACGATCGCCGGGGTTTTTCAAATGTTATGCTTGTGGATCGCAGATGGAACGGCGTAGTTACGACGCTGGAAGAATATCATTGCCGTTTCAACGACCTTTATAATAATTATACCTACTAAAGATTTTATCGCTGGTTAAATAGTATAATGATGATATTATCCTGTTACGAAAGTGTTCCTCGCTATTATCGTTAAAATTTATTCACTATTTCGAACCTCGTAATTCACGAATTTCTAAAATGTCTTCAGTAATTTGTTCGCCCGGTCGTTATTCGGATTCATTCGTTTCACCCAGAGAAAAGGTACAATTTATCGCTAAAGGCGACACAGTACGAAGAATGAAAATGATTTGTTATAAAGTATTATAAAGCTTCGCGGAGTGAGATCACCTTAATTCGAATTGCAGCGACGATATACGGAGCCGACCTGTTTAGTTCAGAGAGGGAATAAAAATCTGCTCAGGGAATGTTGCACTTATTCAATGGACGAAACGAAATTTTCCGGGGGTGAACATCGGAGCGCAGCAGAACGGCCGGGATATTTTCATTGCACCGAGGGCAAAAGTAATTAAGCATGAGCCTGTTTAAAAGTGGCCGGCCAAATTTACGGCGGTAATCAACGCTGAAAAAGGCTGCTTTAAATAAAGGCCGCCGCGGTTTCGCGTATTAAAGGAAAGTTGCGAAAGAAGAACGCCCGTAATTCTGCTGCGAACTTTGTACTCGTTCGTTGTTGAAACTGGAAACAATTGATCAGCATTAAGCGAACCCTCTTCACCGTGAACACTTGATCGTCACCGCCGGCCGCCTCTCGGCGTCCTTTGACCATCCTCAAATCGGCAATTACGAATTGAAACGAAATTCTGAGCAGCAGGCCGGGAGAGACAGATAATAATACCACGCTGCTTCGACGGGAATCAATTAAACTGACGCTGGTTTCCTATCAGTTAACGTTCAACCGATATCGCATTATACGAGGTTATACGTAATTCCGATTGTACTCACGCCGGTAGACCGAGCCGTGGCGGAATTATAGATACGAAATGATTATGTTGCGACGAATTAATTCCAAAACCGTTGAACAACGTTCCAGAACGTCATGAATGTTCGTAGAATATTATCTATATAGGTCTGTTTTCCTCTCTGTCCAATTACACGCATAATATCAGTTGCAGGCAGGAGTGTATTCCATAGCCTCTATAATAATCGCGCGTCTACATTCAACAACCCCCCTCAGTCGAGGGTGCTTCGGGGTGCATCCACGCCCGTTTGGAGATTGCTGCCCCGGCAGCAGAGCCCTGTATTCTCCCTTTTGTTCAAGTCCTTAGTATTGTCTATGAATTCAGCTTAACCCTTCGATGATATGAAATTCTAGCTCTATTGCGCTTTCGATTCTGTTATTACTGTTGGACGATTCATACGTATGCGTGTGCAATACGGTTGCTTGTCCGCCGGTATCGTTAAATATTTACGCGTCGTCCCTTCCCCGTTGGTAAACTGAACCACCTCGGTGGCTGGGACTATGGATGGTGACTTGTTCACACCAGTAAACAGACTGATCCTAGCATTGAGCCGGAGATTTATTCGGCAGACCGAAGTTCGAAGACACATGGCAGTCTGGCGGCGATAGGTGTAGACTGATTATTGTTGTGAATTATCGGGGCTGGTTTCTGGTGCGTGAGCGAATAATTGCCCGAGATAGATGTCCTGATTTCGCACGGAGAACGACTGGGACGATTTTCTACTAATTGTTGTTGCAACGAAGGGAGCTTTCCTCGCAGGCGAAGTTTCGCGCATGGAAAGAATTTCTTTACAAGCGTGGGAAAAATGTGGAAGGATTCTACATTTTTTGCGAAATTTCATATATGTTGGACAGGAATTTCATAGCTTTCGACCAGATTTTCGTTACGCGGTGTTGCGAAGAGAAATTAGTAATATTTATCCGGACGACGGTTCAAGAAGTGAGACGAAAATTTCACGTAACCTCTCGCAGCTGAGAGAAGCAAGAATTTTAGTTACCGCGGGGGTTCAGATTTTCAAAATGTTTTCGAGCTGAAAGCTGAAGACGGCGCTTGAAAAAGAGTTCCGTTGCCGGATTAAGGGATCGATCTTGAACCCTCGAGGCTGACGAATCGCCGGACTGTCGGCTTATGGACCTCTCGATTCCAGTTTGAAGCGAAATGAAATATGCAGGCGAATCGCACGCCACTGCTATCTGGGACGATCGTCGGCCCATTTATGTCCGTCGACCGGAAGCTACCAGTGCATTATTAATGCACGGGCCCGATAGTTCTCAGCCACGGAAGCTGCACGCGACACGTACAAATGTCCGTAGTCGCGTCATTAGTCCGAGTACACCGGATATGCCGGCTGATTTTTCTCCGCAAACATTCACACCTGTCCTTCGATGCTGTTTCGAGTGGCTCTTTCGCGTTGGAAAATAAATCCTTCTTGAAAATACGACCTAATGATAATGGTAATAGTCGTCGATTAAAAATGATGCTTTGAAATCATGTCCAAATTGAAACAGAGCGCTCGCGATGGAAATAATCAGCAAAGTAGATACCCACGTATTCCGACTGGCATTGCTAGGAGAATCTCATTCATAGGGAAAATAACACGGAATTTACCCACGATTTCATGCTAAGCCCTGATAAAAACGACGAACAGAGACGTTCGATTCTATTCGAGATTCGATCGACGCCAAGGTATGTATGTGTGGATAGCCCTGAATACTTTAATCTTTCCCATTCAATCAAGCTCTGGCAGAGAGATTCTACATTACGAGCGGTTACTTCTGAACTTTCCTGCGAAGAAGCGGCGCTCTTTGGAAAACTTGTTCGTTCCTATTTATGACAGCTTCGGCGACACGAGGCGAACCATTCGCATGGGACCACCGAGATTCATCCTTCCTTTCCACGTATCCCCGATCTGGAATGGGAAGAAATTCGTAGGTGGAGGCGAAGAACTATCATCTTCTTCGAGACCTTTGGAGTCTTTTTTTTATCGAGGACAATAAAAACCTGGTCGTTATTGCAGTCAACAGTTCGCACAATCTTTCGAAGTGCTAAACTGTCCGAAGTGTTTTCTTCTTTTTATTGGTTGGCGAAAGTGAAGCCTCGGAAAAACTTGCTCCATTGGGGGATGAAAATTTTCCTTTGTAAAAAATATTGTTCTGTTTGGTTTATTATTTCTCAGATATCAATACGTATTTACCATTGTCACGGGGACCGATGTAATATAGAACATTTCAATTCTTCTCTGGGCGGTTTACAAATTTTTCATCCACCGTTGATAAAAACGGGAAACCCTAGCTGGACAGAATGGATTTCCAGTCGCATCGTTCATCTTCGTTAGATTAATACAACTATGCCTTCATTCCGTTCCTTCTTCTGCCCCGAGCCATATTCTATCGTCAGAGTCTCGCCTCGGATCATTCGTTACATCGAGTGAATCCTATGGAGCGAGATGTAACTCGAAAGCACCGAGCTGGAAGATATCCTTTCGCTTCTTCTTGATTAAGCTGCCCTCAACGCCATCACTTCTACGACCCTTAATTTTTCCTTCACCCTTCCGACGCGATATGCCACCGTTCAAAAAATTCTCTCGTAAATATGCCACGCTTTATAACACCAACTACTTCACCCCATTTCGCACATGCACGATTAAATCGCGCGGAAATTGTTGCGCAGCATACAGATTTAATAATAGAATCAATAAGTCCCTTTTGCTCGAGGATCGCAAGAGGAACGCCAAGAATAATAAAGTGAACGAGCTCGTATGAATTCGAAAGCAGCTTGTTATTTTCTAAAACACTAAACTAAGCTTCGAATCTTGCCGAAGAAGTTTGCTTTGCTGATACATACTATCCAGTCTAACACCATCTGACCTAATTATTCTCCATTCCTTTGCTAGAGCAAGGTGCTTAATTACGTTTCATTAGCGTGAACATCGAAACAGTTTAAAAAAAAAATGTAACAGAAATAATATTGTCTTTCATGCTCCCCTCTTATAAATCTTTCGCCGAAGCTCTATGCATTAAATAAAAATAATTCTCAATCGTATCAAAGAACGAAGAAGCTGGAACTATAAGATCGACGAAGGTATTCATTGATTCATTCATTTCCTCGTCACCCGACGCATTCATCTTTTGCTTTCGTTTTAGCCCTTGTGGAAAGCCAAGCACCCACTTCTATCCCTGTTCGCAAACTTCTGCCACCCCTCTAGTCCCGTGCTTTCTCTTTCGACGAAGCAGAAAAGGACAAAACTGTCCCAGTAGAAATCTTTTTGCTCTCGACTTCCCGGTAAGCAGACAGGCGCCTCGATCGTGATTGGATTACGAACTAACCCAGTCGAACGAGGTATCCTGAATTATGATTATATTGCCAAGACAATGGCAGCCGAATATCCATGTATACATTCCTCCAAGAAGAGTAGGTATCTATTTAGAAACACAGGATTTCTCTTAGCAGTGCGAGACTGCATTAACAAACGATGCCTTATTTTCTTCCAGTTTATCCAGAAGCCTTTTGCTCAAAGTTTGATCCATTCGTGTCAGTCGACGCATCCCCCTGGAACACTGCCCAAATTCGAAGGGTTACTACCTTTCTAGATTAATATTTCGCGCGGCATACTGTTCGATGAGAGAAGCTGAAGCGGCAGGACCAAGTGGCAAAGCTCTCTGAATAAAGACGGAGCGCACCGGCTGCTTGCTGCATTCATTTTCATCCTTGCAGAACTCTGGCCGCGTTTTTTACAATCACACCGTTTCTGTCCGCCCTCCATCCCTTACAATTTCCGCGGCCTCCCTCGTAAGTACAATTTTTTCCCGCTTCGCGATCGAAAGGCTGGAGAAGTAGAACGCCGTCGCGACGACGAAATTTTCGTCCACCACTTTCGTTCCTGTTCCAGTTGCGCCCGTTGTTGTTGCCATTTCACTGATGAAACGGATTTGTTCAATATTGCACATCTTGCTTCCTATTTTTCCCCTATTTTTATCAATCTCGTTGCACGTGACTGCGTCCTCAAGCACTGTTAAAATATATTATCTGTTTCTGTACACGACATATTTGCAGGCATCCACAATGAAGAAATAGCATTGTTCCAACAGGAAAACTCTTCGATCGTTTAAGAGTCCTGTATGAAATGTAAAAGTAATTTGCCCAAGCTTTCAATCAACGATAGAAGTCAGCAGACTCCCGCGGACGTACGTTTGCTTCCCGCTGAGGTATCATATTTGCCGTGTGTCCCCGTCTAATTCCGAATGTTACCGTGTTAGCCCTGTCGTCGGAGCAGCAGGCAGAGCTCGCGATGAATCAGTCGGACGTGCTTCACCGGTAATTTTGGATGAAGTACGACCGCCACGGGAAATCTGGCGACGAGTGACGCCTCGCGTCCCAACGGAACGTCGGAAATATTCTCGTTCTGTCCTCATCATCGGTCTCTACTTCACCGATCGTAGCACCCGTCTGATTCGGCCCTATATCGAACGCATTCACGTCACGAATGCTGACGTTCCTTGTGCAAACATGTGTATTTCCATCGGACGTCTATCAACCGCCCCTCGCAGTAGTATTTCATGCGGCGATCCACCGTATCGGGTTGCGACACACTCGATTTACTTGACTTCTTGGTAATTTTATTATTCGAAATACAGGACAGCGACAACTCGATAAGACAGCTCGAAATATTCATATTTTACGGCAGAGTTATTTTAATGATAAATAATAGAAGGTTGACCAATTTCTATTTTATGACTAAAGTACATACGTATATATGTTCTTTCGTGTAAAATTCCATCTAACCGTTTATTTTTATCTTCAACTCCTCTGTATTCTTCCACCCAATGTTGTGTGAAGTATATTAATGTCATTGAAAGTTCTGATGGTTCAATTAAAAGAAAAGGAAACAGTAATGAAATACTTGCATCGTCAAGATTTACGGCGTTTTCCCTGGAGAGAAAATCCATATTCCCGGAAGATTGCGAGGCCGGGAAGTCTTTCGCCTTGCTAACACAGAAGCAAAAGGTAACGAGGTAACTGTAGATGCGAAGAGGAGAGGCGACCAAAGCTTCGAGTATCGTCCAACGAGGATATACACAGGAGAAAAGACCTCTGGCAGCCCAGAAGAAAATCCCGCATCTTAATACCCGAACAATGCGTGCGCGATGTTTACCAGCCGAATATATCTCACAATGGGAACACTTTATCCCGTCGAGCTTCGTCGAGCGTTTTACTTCGTTTGGTCGTGAAACCACATCGTCTTCGGAGTTGCGCAACACGCGGTGCAATTCCATTCGTTGCTCTCCACATACTTGCCCGTATTACCTTGTACTACGGCATATTACCGTGCTATCGTACAACGGTCAAATTGAACTATGCATTCCAACGAGAATGGTTGTTCTTTCTGCTTTCGCTTGCCTGAGCTTTTCACGGTTTTCCCTGTTTTCAAAAATTTCATACGCAAGCGAAGTACGGTACGGGAAACGCAGGAAGTTATTACAGCAGTGATGCGTTGTATATTTCATGAAGAATGAAAAGTGTTTTGAACAGAATTTACGCAAGAAAATATTCAAGTTTCGTGGTGTGTTCCTGTTCTTATTCGTGTTAATGGCTCCATTACGCTCCGTGCGTGGAGGTGAATTCGATTTGCAACGAGGAGTCCCCTGGCCGTGAGTCATTAAAGAGCAACGGGGGATTCGGGTGAAACACGCGGCATGCACGTTTCAACGCACTATGAAACGGCTTCGTGCTGTTTTTTTTACTGTCTCTGTTTCTCTGTTACTTTACAAGGGGGCCCTTATTGCGCGCACTCTTCGTTACTGAAATACACGAGGCGATTGTTCGTGGCGAAAGCACCACTGCAAGCTGAAAAATGGAATCGCGCGAATGCCTCGAGAGACGACCCTTTCTTGCATGGCCCTTAATAACGGGCTGAAAACGCGCGCGGTGATAGTTCTCGTTGTGACAGAGTTCTGTGAATCGGTCACGTAAGTTCGCGAAGACATTTTAGCAAAGCATTGGCCGAATTAAATATATGGATCTTACGTATACATATATTCGATTCGTAAACTTGTAGAAAAATATGGAACATTTTTTTACGTTAGTTTTTAAATTATTTTCAATGCGAGGTGCATAGAAATAGTGTCCACTCTTCGTACACTTCTACATAAAAAAAATAGCTCTGCTCTTAAATGTAATAAAGGAAAGAACGAGACTTCGACGAATTCACCTCGGACAAATTTATTTGCATAACGAAACGAGCGAACCAAGAAACATTGTTACAAAGGTAGGTACTATTCCAACGACCAGCAGTCGAAGCTTGGAGAATATACAAAAGTCAACGCAGATGAAGATGAAGAAATGTTTCGACATAAAAAGTGGGATGTATAATTAGTAAGTAAACAAGCAAAGGAAAAATACGGAAGATTTTCTCAGAGCTGGAAAACATGTACTTGCAAAATCACTTCTTAGTATGCCGTCTAAACTTGTTCAGAGTGAACTATGTAACCTCTTGCCTGAACTTGTATCGCGTTGTGAACCTGTTGTAAACTGCTTCACTAATAGCACCTCTCAAGTTGCTTTCGCTGTGTCTGATTAAAGACAGCTTCGACTACTTGTCGCCTCGTCTGACACGATACAGGCCGTATCTACTTGCAAAATATGAACTAATTACAATTTCCTGCAAGCAAGAAATATTACATAAGATTTAAACAGCGAGCAAGTAAACAGTAAAGAGAAATGTTTATTGCTTCGTGCAATTATCTGGTCGAGGAACACCGTGCTTTCAGTAACTAAGAAAACACTTCGCTCAGGAACAACGTAACAAATTAACACGACCGGTGTGTTAATTGCATTTGGGACTGGCACAGTTCCACTCCAGACTCCTCCCTAAAAGCGTTCCCATTTTTCCACCTGAACCTCTCCTCTAACCATAGTGTACCAAGCACGAAGAAACCGAGTGAACGAAAAAAGGTATCTCACGTCGAACACCCGAACTTCTCGAGTTTCCCAGCGACGAAGAAATCCAGGCATGTCGATTAACAGCAAACGATTTACTACTAATGGCCGAGAAAATAATTTACAGACTTTTCCGCAAAACAAGATTAACCTCTCCCTTTATACGTCTAAAAAAAGAATTACTATTTTACACCATTAAAATTCAATTCATCCTTCCTCTGTTTTAACCGCTTCCATCTTATCGTTTACCTTCACAGCCTCTCGTCAGCCTTGTTCAAAGAGAATGGACTGTAGCCGCTCGGTTTCGTCGACTCGCCTTTAATTCCAAGGCTGCGATGGCAAAGAAACAGCAATCACTAGCTGAGCCGCAAACCGGCGCGCCGCAAACCAATGTTAGCTAAGTGGAAAATCAAAGTTAACAAGAAATCGATTCCCGAACAGCCCATTTTGCTTGGCCGTCGTTCGTTTCTCGGCACCGCAAGATATACGGGACCGAACTGATGCGGGCGGAAACTCCTGTCGTGCCGTATCTGATAAAACAAAAGGGAGCTACCACGTGTAATGCCTTGTTTCAGAAACAAGGAACATCATTGAAAAAGAGGAGATTCTTTGCAGAAAGGCGTGGCACGACCGATAGAGTGCGAACCCCCTTGAGGTTGACTCGTGGTTTGAAAATAATCGTGGACGGCGGTTCGTTATATCCCTTTCGCGATTGATGTTCACTGAATTCTTCGTACGGTTACCTGGGGACTTTATTCTTGTAACCTCGGTGGAATTGTATTTTGATACTCGATAGACGAGATTTTATTACCCTTTTGTCCAACACTACGATAACAAAATATAATATTCCAGCTTGCACGCTTTATTGGCCCGTGAACGATAAATTATCTTGAACGTCTGAGTAGTGCTTGTTATTTCCACTTAAGCTGACTCTGTTACGATATTAAACGAAGTAGCAGTCTCAATTTCTTTTTCTTTTGCTTTTAATTAAAGAAACATTTCAATTACGAAATTATTCGCCTCGCGTAGCAGCAGCTACCTTACCTACGTTAATGAATGGAACGATGCCTGAAATTCGCCAACGAAATTGTACGCGTATGCACATCGCGAGCGTGAATACTCGTACTTCATGTTCACCGGGGGTGACGAAAATTAGTAAATGCCTCAAGTTTTATCGATATCGAGCATCTCCAGGCGTCCCGCGTAACTAAATCAATTTCAGCCTAGAGGCAAGGTGTGTATCCGTATCGTACCGTAGCACGATCCCTCCATTAGCGTTCTAGTGGGTGAAATTCCACGAACGAACCGAACCCTCGAGTCGCTTCGACGTGAACTAACATCTATTAAAGCGCAACACGATGGTAATCCCGTTTCAAAACGCGCGGCCGCGTCTCAGCTTCGAGCGACTCGTCGCTGGCCACTTTTACCGGCTAATGAAACCAGACAGGTGTAACGAAACCCTGCGACCGAAACCTAATCTTCAGGGTTACAAACGTGCGGGGTGGCGCGTGTAACCAAGCCTGAACAACGTGGCGAGAATCCATTTTGCTAAAAGACGCCGAACAACTTTTTGTCTTTCTTTTTTTGCAAGGATCTTCCACAATTACATATATCTGTTATCTACAGTGTTGCGGACTACTTTAACGCGTCGCGTTTAATGAAAAGATATCAATTAAATAAGCGCGGGGCGTTTCACGAAAGCAGCGGATGGTTTTAGGCTGGCCGTTACGACGGTTGCGTTAATTACGAACGCGTAAATAAGCAGCGTCGGCTTCTTTGGCTTAATTAATTAGCGCGAGGTGTTCCAGTAGGCGCAGAGGTGTAGCATGGTAGAAAAATGCCGGCTCTATCGGGGAGGGAAAAGGTTGAATAAACGCGTGGCAGATGTTCGTAAGCTGCGGCTGAACGCTAACGAGCAACCATTTCTTTCGCGCGCCAGCAATTTGACGGATTTTTAAAATGGATACCGTTGCGGAACGTTTCTACCTTCGCTACGATCCCAGTTTGTCAAGGTTCTCAGCCGCACCTGGCGGAAATTAAGGATCGTCGAACTGGCGTGGAACAACAAAAAATGAAGAAGAATTGTTCTAACATTATACTGCAACACCGTGTACAATAACTTCTGTTCCCTGCCGAATTTCGACAAAAATATCCATCAACTCCGTAGCCACGCACGCTTGTTACGGACCACGGTCAAGTTTCCAACAAACCTTGCCAATGTATTAGAAATTCCAGCATTAGCGACCCGAGTTAAACGCCATTTAATCGTACAAGTTTCACGCTGCTCGCGTCTAGACCGACGCGATGGGAAGAGTTACGTGGAACTAACGTCGGAACTTATGGGGTTAACCAAGACTCGTATCGATTCCGCGAACGTGTCGTTCAGGAGCGCAGCACGGAACACTAAGGCCATTTGCATTAATTATTGCGTCCACGTTGTGCCGTGCACAGAGCTCGTCCGTGCGTCGTTGTCTTCTGTCCGTTCGATCGCTGCCCCCCGAAGAACGTATCTACCTGAACGACACCTGCATCGATTATTTACACGTTGTTTGGTTCCGTTGAATTAAAGATCGACCCCTCAGATTCCGAGGAGAAGTTCCGCGAATTTGTTCGTCGCGTCGTCGAATTGATCTCGTCGAGACTCCGGGGATGAATTTAAAGACTTCGATGCGAGGCGCCACGGGGCTGGTTTGGCGTTGAGTTCCTTGGCTTGGAATTGAATGACGAATTGTCGACAATCTAACGGTTTACTTCGGTGGAAGGCTAGCTTCATGTAATTGCGTCGTCAACTTCGAGGCAACTTTGTTAAGTAACCGAGAATTAACCACTCGACAGGCTCGTCGCGGCAAGACCGTGACGCGAATCGCGTCGCTAGAGGAATTTGAGAAGAAAGTAGGAAAAGCGTGCTCTCGTGGAGATGCGATTTCACGGTTCCATAAGCGTGTCGAACTATGGATAACTATCGAGCGCACCTTGGTGTCTGTAAACTTGCCGAAAACGATTAAGGAATTTGCATCCAGCCCGTCTAGCCTCGAGTGGTGTCGGTCACCATAACAGCTGCTTTCGACGCGCTGCGCCGCTCGATAGTTTGCTTAATCGTTGGTGTAACGGCTAAATTGCTTCTAATAAATGCATCGACCCTCGAAACACGGCTGGCTGTTTCCTTGGGGTAAACTGTTAATAAATTATCGATCGTGGGTTGCCGCCTGTAAACCCCCCCGATTTCTATCACTGTTGGCGGTTTTCGATTAGCTGAAGCGTGGGCTCTTGGTGTAATGAAAATATGAAATATTCCATGCAGTAACGGGGAAATAAAATAATCCCGGAAACCGAAGCAATGGAGGGGAAGCGGAAAGTACCTCTGCGAACGCAGAACTTTATGTATCACCTGGAATGTGCTTGCCGGGAATTCTAATTGAACGAAGAACTCTGCACGCCGAACCACGCAATCGTTAAATCGAACGTTAAATAAAGAATCGAACTTCCGCGAACGGTTCCGACAAAGGCACTAAAACGACGAAGAACTCGAGGCAGGGAAGATCGATTAGTGTTCTGCGGTCTCCACCCTCGAAGCCAGACTTCACCCCCTGATTAATTAGTTTCCAGTTTCGGTCTTGTATTTCTTTCGACGGGTTCCGGCGAATTTCTCATTAATTAAAACAAAAATGCCGGTATTACGTGTACGTTCGAAATAATCGTGCCGGGTGTACAGTTGAATTTGCGCGATATTAATTGGTTTGGTCCTCGTCCAATTTATTCCCGCCTAGAAATTAATTATTACACGGGATCGAAACGTTCTCCTCGATAACGTGATTCGGAAAACTCGTCCCAAACTTTTGCCCGCGTTATCGCGAACTCGACACTTATTCGACCCACTAATTCACCCCGCAACGAATGGCTAAGCGGCGAATTGATATTGGGAATCGAGCTTTCGCGGTTAATAACTTCAAGCGCACGTAAATTCGCCACGGGTTATCGTGCGAGTTATTGCAAATTATTGTTTAGAATTTCGTTTGGCGTGCTCGACCGTAATGTAACGACCGTAATGTTTCAATACTTTACAAGATAACAATAAAATGATATCTGAACCGACGAAAGATTTAAAGAAAACCGTCAACTGTTCCAAGCATGCAAGCAGAGCAGGAATCGAGAGAAATTCCATTCCACTCTGCGTTTAACTTCGTATGCTATTCCGGCAGATTCTAAATTGTTCGGTTAAACGCAATGTTTACGCAAAATAACAAGCATTTGTGCAACAGTCAAACACGAAAATGCTCGTGCGCGTTAGATACACGGATCAACATATATAAGGGAGGGGGCGGGGGCATTCGGTGGTCACGAATAATAAATCTTTTGTTCAGTGCGTATGTGAAACGTTTCGATCACCCGGTGTTTGATTGTCATAATTATGGAAGAGGATTCGTTAATTTTCTCTCGCGGGATGTTAATTACCAGGCATGATACTCGTCGGTTAAATACTAGGAAACCGTGATATACATCAGGGGTTGCACGAAGTTACAAAGACTCACAGAGTAAATTCCAAGTCCTTTGTAACAACATCGCAAGGCTTCTGACCGCGTCGACAAACCCCAAAATTGTTTCAAGCCTCGCAGCTTTGTCCCGAACGTTTTCCAACAGTTCCCGCGAACATTCCACGCTAATTTCGCGGTGCAGCAATGTTACAAAAAATTCGTGCACACTTTCACAGGCCCCTCGAGTATCCTTCAGCTTACAGCAATGCTGCGAAAATTTCCCGAGCACTTTTATCAACCTTTCCGTCGACCTTGAGCTTGCAACAGTATTACTGTGGAGTGAAGAGCCCTCGTGCATGTTAAAACAATTTGAATCCCAGAAACGATGTACCACGCTATTGTACAACAGAACAAAGAGTCTCGCGGAATCGTGCAACACTCCTCTTCTTACCCACGCTACACCAAATGCTCATCAACTGCATTCACTACAATTACTGACGACATCCGAATTACGAACCAAAAGCTTCTAATCGGCGCCTGGTGGATTTGTGATTCGCCGTAAGCCCTCGACCACCCCCTAACACCTTCAGCGTTCTATCGCAAAGCGGCACAAGATCCTGCACAACGATGAAACTCAGAATTCGCAAATTCGACCGGCGCGACGCGCGTGTGTCGCAAGGTCTTGTCGCGAATAAGGGAATTGTCGCGTCAAGTGGGGTCTATTGTCCATTCCTGTGTCACTGCGTCGCGTTCATCCCAATGCTTGGCATTGGTTCTGACGCAAACGTTAACACCGGCGACGCGAATTTCGAGTGGCTATTACACGTCGGTGGCCCTTTGCAAATTCCCCTCGCGCCGCGCCGCGGCCTCGTTCACGTTGCAACTTGTAATCAAAATTAGCGAGGGCCGTGTCGGCTGGAGATCTATGCACGTTGCTGGCAGGTTTACACGTGTGTAAACCCAATCGGCATTTGCATCGAGTCAACCACGAAACGGAACGCCACTGCTTCTAACCCCAGGCCAACTTGCAACCCGTGTCAGCAGTACTCGGAGGACTTGGTGCTCCAGTTCTCTTCCCCGTGGTTCTTTCTCGAGTGACCTTTCAGCCTTGCTACGACCATCCTTCATTTTCTATTACCGAACACACCTTCGGCTTGCAATAATAGTAAGTTGCCAGGTACATCGACGATTAGTGATTTCGTGGAGAACTCGTTCGATGGCGAAAGTTTTAATTCTTTTAATTCGGTGGTTCGCTTGGGGCTGTGTAGATTCTTTATCGTCAATTCTCGATAATAGTTCAGTCCTGCCAAATGTTTGTTGCATTAACGCGAAAGTGAATCGCACGGGTCTCGTACGTGTTCAAATGTCCGAGAGCTTTTGCGACAAACGAAACTGGAACGAGCAGTTCAAGTTGCAACGGCTCCGGTGAAGCAAAGCACTGTAAACGGGTAGGTGGCGTCGTTACACGCAGGCAACACACGAGGCATTCGTCGAAGCAGTATTTTCCGCCGTGGCTATTACACGCAGAACAAATAAAGCCTTTCGGGTCCTCGATTGTAGCGGTGCCGGCTAAATCGATCAATTAACTAGCGCTTATTATCAAACGCTCTAAATCACTGACGAGCCTCACGGCGACAATTGTTACTACGTCTCGATTAACAGCTAAACCGGCCGTTCACATTACCATTTTCGTTCTGCGCGAACGAATCCATCGAACCGATTCTATGCTCATTTGCCAACGTGCGCTTGAAACGAGGAAAAAGGAACCAATTACTCCTGCCACTTCTGGCGAAAGGTATCAAACAAAAATTCCACTTCAATTTTTCTTCTCAACTAATTGAAGTGGCCGTTCGCGCCTCTCACGTTCCTCATCCACTCCTGCCAAATTAATCTCCGAACTTTAAAAACCGGCACGATTAACCGAGCGACGGGAGCATCGGTCTTTCCCGCTTCGTGCCTGGCCGCCTCATGAAAATGCGAATTCCTCGTGGTCCCGCGTGGAATCTCGCGAATCCCCTTCACCGTCGAAAACTCCGCCACCGGGAGAGAGAAAAGCGTACTTTTCCATCCACTTACCGCATAATAGACGCCGCCATCCGTGGGGAACCTTCACGGTGGAAATTCGACGTCTCATCCCCTTGCCCGCCATTCGTCGTTGAATTATATCGCTGCCGCGTCGCTGCGCCAAAACTGCGCTGCTGCACAGGGAACAGAATGTGCGCGAAGTTTGTTGGAAGTAGCTGTTGCTGCGGACGTGCGTGATTTGAAAACTGTAGCAATTCGTTGACGGTCGCCCGCATCGGGGCTAGTTTGGGGTGGCAGTTTGTTGTCGTCAACGGTGGTACACGTTGCGATAAAGCAACGTGGAGTTCTGCAATTTTAGATGAGCAATGAGAATTTTATTTTGTATGTGGGATTCATAGTACTTTTTTTTTTTGTTACATTGTACACTATGAATTGGTGGCAATCTATTTGTGCGCTCCGATTCTCCTCTGTAAATTCATGTTTTCTTTTGTTCCGTATTCCTATTTTCATTAATATTTGTATCCCCTTCGCGAGCGTAGGAGAACGTACAAGCTCTTATTGTTAGTTGAAAAGTATTGAGAACAATGCCTTTTTTACCACTTTCGTCGTCACTTAAAATTTCATTGAATATGCAACAATAATAGTAATAATAATAATAACAGTAACAGGAATGCAAACTACGACTGCCTGTATGCGTTTCCATTATTAATCATAAACTTGCTACTTCATAAAAAGGTCTGCAAAAAATGAGAAAATATTGAGAGCGGAACAGGAAGGCTGATTGCTTGAAACTCATAATTATCCAGCGTTCCGTGGAAGCGTTCGCAGCAACGCGGTCCATAAATTGCGTTTAAATAATACAAAACATCGGGGGAGGAACACTACAACGAAACGGAGAAGGGTTCGAGCGTAGCCAATTACCTCGAAAATTCACGTCTGCGAATCTCGTTTCTCTGTGATAACGGATTCGATAGTAACGTCGCGATTGCACGAGCGCGTTAGTGCGAGCCGTGCTAAAAAGTGTCATGCCGGAAACAATCGATTAAGCTAATAATTAACGCAGACGTGTTTAGAGTACTCCGTAATTCGGGGCCTTGGCCCCTATCTTCGATAATACCATAGATTCCTTATTATTGAAATATGAATTCCACATAATTATCGATAAGGCGAGGAGACGACGGAACTCGGCGAAATCGGTTTTCAGCGCAAAGAAAATTCCACCTCCCGTTTTATTCTCTTGTCGCGTGCTTACTTTCTCCTGCGAGTTTCACTGAATGCGAGCAATACTCCTTTGAACCGATGTTATTGACAGAAATTGAACAGGAAATTAAAGTACAAGAAATTACGGCAGCCACAGGAAATATACAACTCGAAGCAATTCTTAAAAACCCTACCTCGCGTTGTTACCCAAGATGATCATCAGACGAGAGAACAAATACTTGTTTGATTACTTGGAAAGCAATTTTCAATGGAATAATCGGTGGCCAAAAAGTTAAGTGGCATCGTTAATCTCGTCTTTTCTTCGCCATCGTTCGCCCTTCAACCATCTTTATAAGAATTTCTCGTGAAAGACAGAAACGACCCCGCGATGCTATATTTTCAAAGGTGTTAATTAAAAACACCGCGGGTCGTTTCATCGGGTTTTAACGCGACTAGTAATTGAATCCTCGAGACAAAAGGAGCGGCCTCGACGTGAACGTGGCGGCCACTGAACGAGACAAAAATAAAATGAAGAGGTACGAAAGAAAAAGATAAAGAAGACAGATAGGACAGGAGTGCAAGGGGTTGAAAGGGGTAAACATTGTTTACCGATAAAGACAAGGAAAAGTTACAGGCGACGGGTAACGCCCAGCGGCCTTCTCTCCTCAGGAACGATATCGGGAAACTTCAAGACCGTCTCCCCTTTGTCTCTTTTATTATTTCCAAGTAGCTAACGGCATCGGTGCTACCTCCGTCGACAGACGTTGCTGGCAGCGAGAAAAGGCGGGGGCCGAGCACCGCTAAACTTTCCTTCTATCGAGGCATTAAGAAGAACGTACCGAAGTGCAGCGCAATTTCAACCCTCCGTGGTACTTCCGGCACGGCAAGCTGCGCGCCACAGTCCATCCTCTGTCGCTGGAGTGTCATATGAAATAATGAAACGTCCAGCAGCGATGAAACTTCTGGCTTCTCTCTGAACTTGGCCGTGCCGGAAATATAGTCTCGGACGAATTATTGCCTGGTTCAATTGGGATGTTCTCGATATCCAATTTGAAATTATTGCTTGTCTATAAAATGAAAGGCACTAGCGTGTAAATAGATGTTGAGAAAGAAGTCGAGAATGCAACGAATAAACATTTTTTTGGGGAACACGGGGAAATGCTTAATTAGTTATCGCAGCGTGCGTTCTGCACAGTGGTTGAAAATAATGATAAAATGAGGTTGAAATATTTCGGGTATATCTATTCTAAGAGGTGCTACATTTCAATGGACAATTGTGTGTACCTCTGTCACTTGTTGAAACAAGGATTTCCCACGCCTTTTTGCCGGAACTGTCAAAGGGTGTCGACGAGACAGCGTCGAAAGAAGCCCGAACTATCTATATGCGCTATCGAGTATCTCTGGACACATTTTTTCATCCACTCGTGTTCGTTTTTGCGAAAGCGCCGAAGGAAAAAGGAAAGTATGGACCTCGAGTACCCGTCCTCGCAGTATTCTCGTCGCCCGGAATTTATGATCAGTAAGCTATCGAGTATCGATATCGGATCGAACTAGACGCGGCAGTCGATTGTTTTCTGGTAAATGCACTTGAATCAGTTTCAAGTTTCACGAGGAAGTTTGTTAATGAAAAATAGAAACTTTATCTGTATTTCGGCCGAATTATTTACAATAAATCCTGCTTATCCGGTACCAATTTTACATGATTTATTTCACGCTCAGATAAATGGTCAATTTCACTGTCATAGCGAACTATCGATTCAGCTCTAATCAGATTAAAATTGTAATTCGTGCTTATGTCGTCCACAACCATTTACGATGAAACAAGCAACTAAATCAATCTAACAGGTATAAATTCCACGTAAATACCTTTTCATCAAAGCATATTCCTCGTTCCACTCATTGCGAACCAGTGTACCAAACCAACCGACAAACACGAAGTAGACGAACCAGTTGTTTAACCCGCCGGTATTTTTTCACCGGAACAATATAATTGTTTCACCTCATTTTTTCCCCGTTATTGAAACAATATGGAGCATCACGTTCTCGAGTCAAAAAAGCTCACCCCTGGGACGCGTAAAGAAGATTCTCCCTCTTCTGGTCCCGTGATTTCCATTCGTTTCGGGGGTGGATTCGAAGAATCGAGGGGACGTAAGTTATCGATAGAAATGAATCGTTCCCCGAAACTATCGTCACCGTTAGGGTTGGGATGAACAATGATGAAGTCTTACCCCTCGGGGGTAAGGGGACAACGTTGCATTCAATTTAGTCTCATCGAATCGACTGGTTCGAGTCCTCCAAGGAGGAGTGGATACTTTACGAGGCCATCCAGAATCGTAGGCTCGTAAAACACGTTCTCAGAAACGAGCTATGGCGAGTCTGCTCGGACCGCAACACAAAAGGGCTCGATAATGCAACGGTAGGAGACGAAACGAGCCTGGTCGCACTACCTACGGTTATAACGCGTGACGTTATATCGAGTATGCATTATTCATCGTTACCCGTGGCCCTTTGTTATCGCTACGTGTGCAGGATAAATATTTTTCAGCGGTCCGGCTTGTTACCCCGTACATCGCTGGGTTATCGAAAACTTTCGTCAATGCGATACTTTTCCCCGTCCAGCCTTGGCCCCTTGGGGAAATATTCGTCGATGTTTAATTAATATGTGGAATTTATTAATATTGAAATAGATTTTGGGCAATAAAAATGTTCGCAAAGCGAAACAGATATTTTGCTTCATGCAGATTCGAGGACTATAAATGAATAAAGAGAAAATTTTACGATGTGCGATTTTTTTTATATTTTTCAAATATTATTTCATACATGATTCGCAATGCATTGTACGTTTGTTGAATAATACCATTGTATCCGCGGCAAGTATCAGCATGAAGGAATAGTACAACTAACAAATTCTTGTACCTAAAAGAATTCCTGTTTTCGAAAGGGTACACGGTGTTTCCAGAGGAATAATATATCGCTGCACCCTTGAAGTATCGCGCATCCAGCGCAACAGCATCTGAGAAAGTACATGCACGCGTCCCAGGAGTTATGTGTGTTTGTATGCGTGTCAGCCCCGATTGATACCAGGAATGAATCACGTCGCGCCCTTCCAGAGCTGCTATTTCGCTCACCATTTACCCCTTCGGTCGCACGGAAGAACCACCCCATCTGCATTTTTTATCCCATGCAAGAAGGATTGGCTACTAGACACCTTATACACCTTAACCTTGCTCGCGAGAATTCTCAATATATATATATATCAGTGACAGATATTTGATACTGTTATAAATTATAATCGACAACAGACAGAATAATGTCTATTGTTCTCAAGTGCACCTTACTGGATACCTGAGAACGATCGGACTAAAATCTTAAGAATGCAAATCGTTGCAGAAACCTCGAAAATATGTAAATGGATCGAACCGATTGCAGCCACACTAGTTCTTCATTTTTCCGTCCACTATTTCTCCCTCGGAAACGCGATTTTCACGAGGTGTTGGTCCACGATCGAGCCGAATCCCGGGAAACGTTGAGCCCACTTACGACTAGCCGGGAAATTTCACAGCGTTCAATTCGCCGGCAGGTAGCATCCACTCGTTGGAAATTGGCCGGTGCGATCCGTCTTTCGGCTGGCCGATTCTGCCCAAACTCGGCCCGCCTCTCGAAAATCGATTAACCAGGAATCGTCCTCCCTCGTCCCGGCCCTCTTTAATTCTATTTCTCCTCTCGCCCGTGTCGCCTGTGTATGGCGCGCCGATACGATTATCGGTAGCGATCATACGTGCCAGATAACGCACCGATCGCGATGACGGATAGCACGCGCAATTCCAAAGCAACTCGAACTCTGTTAGAATCCTCTGAACCGTGACTCGAGACCACCGGGAAACAACGAACGATATACCCTGCGAGTTGGTCTATCGACTTTGTCGCTGCCTCGACGAATCGATTCTTCCTTATCGTCTTAAATAGTGTATACCATCCTAAATGTATAATAGGATCTAATAATTTTTTACTGGCATTATCGGCCGATAATGGCGCGAATGGGTGGTAAATTATAACATCCGCTGGTCGTAAAATAGAAACGATAACGTGCGAGCCGATTATCCTGATAATTTAATGGCTCGGTTCTCTGTTCTTTCTCTGGTTGGAGGGGGGCTTAAATTGAATGAGTAAATGTGGGAAAGTGCAGTGAAATTAGGGATGTTTTGGGGGCAGTTATCGATCAAGGGACAAGCTGAATCGATCGTACGAAAAGACTTCGATTATTAGGGAAAAGAAGATGTTCGATTTCCATTGCGTTTGTCGAGAGGGTTGCGAAATTTACTTAAGAGGTAAACGAATTCACCTAGGGGATGGTTGGGTGTGTTACGTCTGTTACGTGTGTCACGATCCTTCTTTGGGGATGCCACTATTTACAGACGTGGATCGGACGTCGAAGTTCTGGCTAGGGTGCCAACTGTGGTTTTGTATGGGGCGTTTACTTGCGTCGCGTACGAAATTGCGTGTCAATGGATGTAATCGACAAGAATCATTCTGGTGAAGGGTAAACACTGCTACGTAAACACTTTTACGAAATTGAAATACATTTGACGTACGCCGGCGGGCTATCCCCTCGAGTTCTGTGCAAGCATGCACACGCTGTACCCTCTTTTAATCCTTTTCTAAATTTTATTTAACAAAAAGTTGCGTTAACAAACAGTTATACAATTTTTGTACTGTTACATCGTAACTCAGGTACGTCTGTAACATTCGCTTCCAAATACCTTATGCACGTAGAATAATTTTTTTAGCCATTCCAAAAGGAAATATTGACGCGCACATATTAATCTATACACCTGAAGCTATTGGGCTGCCAGATTGTGAAATATTGTCGATTCTTTTCCCGCAGCTGCTGTAGCATTCGCAGACTCTCATGCCCTGTTGAATTCATAAGGATAAATCAGTTGGATCGAAACCGACCACATGATTTATCTCGATCCAGCGTCGTTCATCTTACCGCTCCGGCTAAATTGGAGAATTTGCATACAGACGCCACCGATAATTAAAAAATAAATAAAAGGTCCTTATCCATCGCGAATTCTCCCGTTTCTCCAATTGCTCCGCGAGATCCCGAAGTGGCCCTAGTATTCGCAGCGCACATTTCACACCTCGGAATACACGCTAGACGCAATTAATGCGAGGCAAAGGTGCTCGAATCTCAACTATCGTAATAAAGATCAGCAGAATGAGAATTTCGTGGACGGGAACCTCTGTTCCGCCGCGAAATCGGAGCGTTCCACTGCTTTTCTCCCGGGAGAGTGCTCCCTTTTATCACGCTTATCATCACCCCGTTCAACTCCTTCCTCGCGACGGCGTTGTTCACGAGTCGATGAGCATCGAGGCTCGACAGGCCAAAGACCACCGAGCCGGATGCACTTTGGCGTCTGAGTTTAGGGTCAATTAATAAATAAGCTCCAGATGGGGGTGGGAGGAGCAGCAAGCAAGCCAAACATCGGGACAATTACGAGCAGGTGCAGACCGACCAACCGGTTAAACTCCGCTTAAATAAGCGCCGTCGTTCCATTCACGTGAATGGTACTCGCGTATGAAACTTGCTACTCGCTGCAGTATGAATTATGCCGGCACGCCTGGCCGTACTCTGCATGGCGAAATGCGTTTTACGTTGGGGAACACCTGTGCTGGAATTTCCTCGGTTTTTCAAAGGTGTCGATCAAATTCGCTGACAGACATCATAGGAATATTACTATTATGTGGGTTTTTTTTAAGTAACACTTTCGGTTTTACTTCATTGAATGTATTTAGTAATTAATAAGGAGTAGCTGAGCTAATTGGTTGTTCCTTTAGGCGTGTTGTAAATGTTAGATTTTTTTAAATGAATAGAACGTATTTGGTGTTTTGAATGACGATTGTTTGGAACGCAGAATGGGAATTGTGCTAAGAACACTTGCAATACTGGGCTTTGATTAAATGGCAAAAATGGAACGAAACAGACGGAGAAGTAACTACAGAGTCGAGGGTGTTTCACGATTCCAAGGTGTACGCCCCATACCTGTCCCGGTCATGAATACAGAAATCGGATTGTGTTTTACTACTGTAAAGCGCAGTTTCGCGTACCAACATACTGCTTCGTAAACCTCTTACCCTCGTAAATGGTTTGCCCGTGACGTTACAGCGATAGTCGTGGCACGCTGAAAGCACTCTGAAGAATTATAGAGATGAACAATTTAGTAATTATAGCTGCTATGAAAGCCGCAGCAAAAACGACAGCCCTGTCGTCAATTAAAGGCGAGGCGATAATTAATAATACTAACCGCAAAAACTACTACGAATAATAATAATCATAATAATAATAGTCGTCAAATATCGAACAAAATCGATATATTCTACTGCTCGACACTACTATTCGAGAATGCCGTATTATCTCACCGCTAATCCACGCTAAAACACAGGACCACGCGTGGTCACAAATATAATTTCACGTCGGCGTAAGCCTTTAACGCGAGGACAATGCACCACAGCGGAATAATTAATGCGGAGCAGCCGCAAGGTGAGCAGTCGACGCAAAAAGTCGCGGCCATTCCACCGGTTTGCCACTCGCCCGCTGGATTTCCACTCGAATCGAAGAGTTCTCGAGCGCGACACGCGATGACAGCCACAGCGGGGAAACCGCCGGTTTCCGAATTTTCCGCCGGTCGAGTCGAGTCATTTCGTTGCATGTTAATCATATTTCTTCGCGCCTCTCGAATAGAAGGCAATTTAAAATATGATTTTCACTGTTTCCAACAGAAATTCGAATGGCAAGAAAACGATGGATGTCCACGGTGAAAAACTTTCAACCGTAACCAACTCAACGATTTAGCCCCTCGTAATTACGTTCAACCCTTTACTCGACACACTCGTTGATCCTCCTCCGACCGGCAGATCGAGTTTCCACTCGAGCCTCGATACGGCTCACTCGAAATCGACCTGTTTCGAACACTTCCAATTCAATCCACCCGTGCTCGCCTCCGCTATGTTTCCCCTCTGCACTTTTTTTTTCCTTTTTCACGGCCGCCCTTGTAACCGAACGTTACGTTAATCACTCTCGAATCGATCTTAAAATCCCGTGATTCGTTTCTACCTCAACGACGCCCGCGACCCCGCCGTTAATCGTTCCGGCAATTAATGAAAGATTACATCGGTAACGTTAATTGTCATTTTCATTGATCCGTTAAGCACCCCGCGCAAAAAAGAAAAGAACCCGTCCCATTTCAGCGTCTCCACATTTGTTGCGCTCTTCCCGCGTCGATCAAGAACTGTCAGTTCGCAATTAATCCGTTCGATCGGATGAAACGACAGACGTCCCAGAATGGTGTGCACGAAACGGCGGGAAAATGGAGGCAGGAAAGAGGAAGGGCCAGAGCGGAAAACGAGGTAACTAATAGGGACAGTATGAGGGGGCTCTAATGGATGGCAGTTTCCGCGGCGTAATTGGTCGCCCGTGAACGGTCCGTGGAATGTTTTCGCGTCCGACTTCCAACCGTATCCACCCGCGACTATTTCCGTTTTCGACTATTTCCCCGTCGTGCACAAGCGGGCGGAATCGCAGCGAGCTGTGGAACGCGGGGACAAAACGAAGAAAATGATGCCGCGAGGGCACGTGCTGTTAAAACGGACCGGACCGGAGCGTCGCGTGTCCCTTGATTTTACTTCGATGAAAAGCTATCGTGCACTCTGCTCGAACGAAGGTGAAAAAAAGGAAAAACGCGCGCGGGAAAATCGCGACGGAACGTGTATTTACTCGGCGCGTAATTTAATGCGCGCCGACAACACGGGAATGGCGAGCGATGTCAGGCTGAAAATTTGATTTCCCCGTTCCGGCATCGTTCCCATTTATTTCCACTTTCCGTTCCCTTCTCTGAGATGGAAACGCGCCCGCGGAATCGAACGAATAAACAGTTTAATGGGAAATGCGGGGTGGAAAAGCGTTTCGAGAACGGGGCAGATCTGCAAAGTGAAATTTAGAAACGCGATGGCAAAATTATATTGTTATCGATCGTGCCGGCAACGAACGATCACGTTGGAATCGAAGACACGGTTCTCGTCCGGCTTTTCGGCACCAACGTCCAACTAGCCAATCTCCTTTTAATTGGGTTATTACGCTCCCATTAAATCGGACACGCGTTGCCACCGGCATCGATCAGCCGTGCGCGAACGTTCGCTTCAAAACACGGAGACAGAGGCAATTAAGTCGCCGATCGGGGAAATCGTGATCCGGGGATGTTACGGTTGGGCGGAGCTAAACGGTTAATAATTGCTTGGCCTTGCCCAATTTTATTCTCGATACGTGTTCCCCGTTGTACATATATATTGTCACGCTGTTTTGTAAAAGACGGGCGCAATCGCACGAGTCGCAATCGTTTAAATTGGTTTAATTGGTGCAAAGTTTTCACCGATGAAAGCCGTCCGGACGAACGATGTTAATTACGACGTTGAAGTCAAAGCTTTTTCAGCGGAGCTTCCGTTAGAAAGCACGGGAAGGGAAGATCTCACGTGAACCGCTAAACCCGTCGAAGTAACTTCAACCCTGTACGTTCCTCAACTTTTCTCTTAACTCATAATCTAGCTCCAAAGCTTGAGCTCGGTTTTCTTTCATCCCACGACTGAAACGTCCTGGCAGGTTTAACATGCTTTAAACTACCTGCTTCGTATGTATAATAGAATAGTTTATAACAGGAATATTGCTACCTGCGTAACATTCGAGGCAACGTGAGAATTTCTTGATAATCGAATCGGATAGAACCCTGTCCAACCCCGAGGACACTTTTTTCGTGTCATCTATTTCGTATCGCGATACATAGCGCGTCGCGGGGAAAAATGAAATCAAAAGAACCGAAGGCAGCACGTTTCAGGTGAGTCGCTGGGAAATGCGGTACCAGATACCAGAGAATCCGGCACGATCGGTTTGGAAAACAGATTTTTGGCGAAGCGTATCCTTCGCGCGGTTTGTACAGACAACAAAAACAACGGAGGTAAAATATTTTTCGGTCGCCGAGAGAAACGAGAGCCGCGGTACTTTCCGGCTGAACGACGTACAGCGAATGTTTGCGAATATTTGATTCGCACACTCTGGATACACCGCGGGACCAACGACGGTATCGATTTTCCATAAAATTACCATAAGACTTGTGTCACAGGCAACGAGCTTGTTTGGTCAGCTCTTTGTCGTCCGTGCTGACTCCTTCGGAATAAAAATCGAATCCGCGTAATAACCGGCACTTTCGCTCTAATGATTTCATTGTATTAATGGATCTCTTCGGCAGCCGACGGATATAAAACATTACATAGATTGAACGAAGCAATCGATCATAAGAAATATTTCTATGAGAGAAATCGTACTGCAAATCAAGCACTGAATGCTATATATCTATGATTTATATAAATATGATTTGGAGTACGATTTCTCTGCTTATCATTAGTCTCCCGAATATCCTTAACACGACATTCACTTCATTACGCAATGCAATGAGCAATAATTTGAATTGAATTATTAGGTGTATGGAAATCTAGTGGTCGTTGCGTTTGAGTTGGTATTATTATTATGAATATTCTACCAGCTCAATCTGACCAGTTAAAACGCAACAGGGATGTTATCTTCATTAACGTTACACAATATAGTCGTTTCATCTTCACGCATTTAATATTATTATTGTTATTACGATTAAAGCCCTGGAGATATAACCAGCCCCCACAAATTTGCTACAGCCTGGCCAGTCGAAAAAACAAATTGAACTCGTTGATCGTTATTAACGTATCTGTGTACTATACACATAGAAAGTCTATCGAAATTCCAGCTACCTGAGCAGAAAAATTCCGCGTCGCTTTCCGGGCGATAAAGTTACGCGAACGGATCGAGTTGGGGCACTCCTTGGTCGATGATGAAAGCCCATTACGCTAGTTTCATCGAAATAAGGCTGTACGGGAAAGTTCGCAGCCGAGAATTTCGCGATCGCGTAGACACGAGGCAACTTTCCGCGTTTTAGCCGCTCCGAGCGCATCAAGATCTTATAAAGCTTTCAGCTTCCCCCGGCAAGATTCCCGCTAAGCCACGACCCGCTCCCAACGGGCCAACACGTTTTTCTGACGAAATCCCAACGGCACCGTCCCCCTTTCCCGAGCAAATTTGATTGATAAGGATTACCCCGCCAGACCTCTTCGAATTTCGACGGAAGCGTGCTACGAATCGGGGAGAGACTTAACTCGATTGCACGCTTGCGAACGAATTCCCGATTCGTCCTTTTGTTCAGAAAATACTCCCTCCTCTCGCTCTCACTGTGTGTACAGATGCATGGAAATACGGACGATGTACTTTAATTCGTACGTGACTTAATGATGATCCATTAGGGTATGAATGTCTACCCTTAAGGAGGGTAATAAATAGGGTGAATATCGCGGTGAATTCTATTATTCGCTGGCAGATATTTTTGTTGTTCATTTCTCTATTCTCAGGATATTATTAAATTGTCTTTTTTCCAGTTTACTCCGTTATACGTAAAAGCATTAAAAATATCAATTACTGTTTCAATATATTGGAGAGAGAGAAATTCAGGATCTGAATTTAGTGAGCACGGTAAAGAAATATGTACATATGTACAGACGCGTTTGAAGCGGCAGTAGAATGAGTCGGTCGCCGGTCAGACGAAACAGAATAATTCCAATAGACACTCATAATTTCCAATCCACGATTGCATACGTCCGATCGATTATTCAACTTATGTAATAATATCACGACGCTGGCCTAGATGAGGCACTCGCGAATCCATTCGCTTCGTTTCCGGTTTAACGCGGTCATTAGAGCCCCTAATTGAGTCCATCCCGTCAATGGCCCGCGCATAATGCTCTGTTGAAGCAATATCGCGGAAAGCACGACTACTAATCTGTTTCTCGTGCCCGGGTGGCTAAATGCTTCGATCCGATCTCAATAAGGGCAACACTCGAATGGAAGTTTCACGGTGGAGGGGAGTTTCAATATTTAAACTTGAATAAAACGGAAACAACAAGTCGTACAGCAACCTTCCAGTGGTCGTTCTAAAGAGAGGACCTCAATCCATGACGATTTTATTTGCGAAACAAAATATCGTAAGATCCCTACAGCTGATTGACTCCAACTATCGATACTGGAAAGATCGGAATTAGTTGTTATAAATGTAGACAGTGCAACTGAATCAGACGAAAATTGCTGTCATAGTAAGCAATCTTTTAAAACCTTCGAAGTTCCATCAATTCCTCGATGGGTAACCGCTTACGGATTCCCACGAAATCCTTCCAAAATCTTCCTTTCATCCCCAAAGAAAGGGCGGCCAGTTTGTAGCCCCGTTCGAGACGCTACGTGAATAGTGGGTACTCGAAGGATCTGCCAATTAATTGGCGCATTCACGGGTAAAAGCGGGCACATTGAAGCTCGTCTGATCGACAGCGTGGATTCAGTGACACAGAAAGTTGGCCGATTCCAGGGGCAAGAGGCGGCCAGGTGACGGCTCCATATCTAAGCGGCAAGGCATTCGACCTCTCGCTCGACGGTGCCAGCGAACCGCGAAATGAAAATTTTATCGGCGCATTGAACCGTCGGACGAAATCTCCCGATATTACTTAATAACGAGCCGCGATGGATGAGAATGCCGGACGATCGCAACTCCAGGGAAAAATGAGAGAGTCGCCGAGAATTAACTCCCGTTCGCCCTTTCTCTGTCGTTCCGTTTGCCTCGCGGCTTGTGTCGATGTTTGTCGTGGTCGTGCATCATTTTTTTTTTGTCTCCTGCGATAGAGATCGTTGGGGATCACCCTGAAGCTGGCGATAATTGAAAGTCTGAGCTCTTTTTAAATTCTTCAGGATATGAACGCATCAGTGCATCCGTGATAGATTTCAATCAGAATTAGAATAACCAGTGGCTTTTTAATCATTTTAATTGTGAATAACGGTACTGTTTATTGCTATTCATCTGTCCCCGGAAATATTATAGATTAGAAACGCGCAGCATCGTTATTCAATGTTAAAATTTTTTTCGTACAGTGCACTGTACACTGTCAGCGTTCTGTTATGGACGCTTCGAAAAATTGCACGAATAGCTCGAGACCGCGAAACATTTTTTCGGATCGTGTCGCGAATAATCGGACGCATGCAATTTCCCAGGTGACACTCGATGCGTACAAATCACAAAAACTCGCTTGATAACATAATTTTCAATGAACCGTATAAATCAACGCGCCATGTCCCGCGTGTAACGGGTTCGCCCGATTTCCATCAAACATTACCAGAACGAATGGGGATGTAGCGCGGGAATTAAACACGCGTTATTTCCGTCCGCCGACTGATAATTTAATTCCGTGGTTTCAGATAGTCTCCGCTAAATTCTATACGATCCCACGACCGTTACAATTCATTCCTACGATCCGACGCATTAAATCTATATCGAATTCGTTCTTCGCTGCGACACGATAAAAAGAAATATTGCACGAGCCCCGATAATTAAATATAACAGAAAGCGAGATACGATGGGCGGGCAAACGTGTTACGGTGCGTCTCGCTGTCATAATGTCTGATTCGTCATTTTTGCCGCGCATAGATTCGCCGCAGGCCGGTATCATAAATCCATTTCCCGTCGGTTACGAGGTGAATTGCAATCTCCGCGAAAAATAAAACCTCGCGGGAGACAGAGACGTTCTGTTGCTTTCGATTATAGAAGAACGTTCGTGTTTTTCGTTCGACCCATAAATCGCACGGGAATTGGTAATTGGCTTCGAATGGAAACCGGGACGGCCACTGCTGCGCCGCGGACCGAATTTCAAATTTATTGTTCGGGCTGTTTCTTTGCGCGCCTTCCTAGCACCGCAGTTCTGTTATCCTTTTCCGCATTTTTTATTTATTTTTTTCCTTACCGAGTATACGCAGAAAAAGTAGACATTCGTATACCTCGGATCTCAAAGGGATGGAGAAGATACAGTGAAGGTATGAATAATGTATCACGTCTGTACAGAAAAAGAAAAGAACCGCGCGAAAAATGTTCACCAGTTTTCAAAGCAAATTAAGTTCGAAGCGGCACAACTTTCTCAATTATTATCCCCAGTTCGCGTCCCCGCGAAATATGGTAATTCGGCAACATATTTATTTAATATTCACCCACGGAAAATGCCCGCGCGCGTACGAGAAGCGCACGAAAGTATCGCGTCTCGTTCCTCGATGGCTACAAAAACGCGGGACACTTTGTGCGTACAACGTCGGCCAGAAGCAACTCCAGTATGGTTTATGCAGACGCGTGGAAACGCTGCAAACGCATACATAAATATGTTGGCGGGAACGTGCACAGGGAATACGTGTTCGGGGAAGACCAAAAGTGGTACGCCCACTCCACGAATTCCTGCATCGTCTCGTCGTGACTGCACTCCTTAACCATTCCGCCCCACCGCCGCGATTTATGAAACTTTAAAACGTCCCCGTCAACGAAACTTTCATCGACGCGGATGTGCAAGCATTCTGCTGATTTCCAGTCATTACGGCAAACGTTAACTTCGCTGGCACCGCGACGCCGACGCCTAATGCCTCGCTTAATCACGACTTTTCGTCGTGGACGCGTTCGATTTCCTATGAGAGCCTGAAATTGACAACGACGGAGGGGGCCAGGTACTTCGAATATCCCGAAAACGGCGTGATATTAAAGAGATATAAATTTGAAAAGGTTCAACAAATTATCGATTAACTTGCTTGAAGATCGGATCACGTAGCAGCAGTACGAACACACGAATCGTAAAGTGCTCGAGCATTTCGTACGTGCTTATCCAAAAATTGCCGTTTCGTGGGTGCATTCGAAGACCACTCGAACCTGTGCAAGGCTGACATTATCTACACGGCCAAGTTTCCAGGATCGATTTAAAGAGGTCGAGGAAGGTTACTTTCCCCCGATGCGATATTCAGGTCATTACGCCTCGTAAAACAGTCGAAGGGGATATTAAAAGAATTTGCATGGGAAACTGAACGCGATCATAATTCCGCGGTATTGCAGCCAATAAAGGTTCGCGGAATCGAAGGTCTAGCCGAGTGTAAAATCTGGCTGCCGGCGTGTATACCTGTGCTATCAAGATCGTGACGGCTACGTGTACGTTTTAATCGCGGTTTAATACGATCCGCGTCCTGTGCATAAACAACAGAAGCTTCTGGGAAATTGTACCTCGCAAAGTTCATTCTAGAATATGTTTGGTAAGTTTAAAAGCATTGTAGACCAACAGCAAGTACGTTTCGAGCGACGAGATTTTTGCATTGAGAACCGAGATTCCACAACAGCTTTAAACTTATTCCATTTCGTGATATTTATTTCTATGATTTGGCAATTTTGTTCCGTTGTCTACGTATTATTTTCCACGTTTAACTTTGCCTTCGTTGCATAGAATAATAATTGCTGTTATTGAAATGGATTGTTCCCGTAAATTTTCTTGCTTTCGGTGACACTCCTCGAGCACTTTATTTTTCCAATTTTTATCCATCTTTGAAAGCGTCGAATACAATGCGTGGCATTCCACGTAGTAGACCTTTTAACGCGTCCGTCGCGAAAAAGGCAGACGTATTCGACGTGGTTGCTTCGAAGGAACTGCGCACTTCGAGTTTATACCGGCGAATCCATCGGCGGCTTCTCCGTGCTGGAAGCCAGACAATGGGAAACGAGGAATATGTATTCGTCGCGCTCGGAAACAATGGCACACGCATTTCGCCGTGGATCCTCCGACCGTTTCCACGAAAGACAAAGGTCGTGCAGCTTTTTTTCCAACTCCGCATTCGAGCTACACCCGTCGAGCTTGCATATGAGCGTCGCGCGTACGTACTTATTGTACACCGTTCAATGTATCGTTGCAGTTGGAAAATATCGAGACAGACGGGCGGATTTTCCTTTCTTTATTATAGTACGTGAAGGGAACCGAAAACGGTCTGAAGAAATCCACAGGTGTTTCCATTTTAACGCTTCAGATTCGTGCGATCTCAGACTTACTTCAAACAAATATTACCAATGAAAATGACTGGCAGTAAATGAATAGTTTCATACAGTATATATAATAATTGTATAATTTCTCTCGATATAATCAGTGCGCGGAGAACATGTTACGAAACGCGTTACAAGTAACGAGCAGTTATTTCGCCCATTATGACGTGTACGTTTCGCGAACTTCCGGACAATAGAAGCGAGCAAATGCTCCGCGGGGCTATGGAGAAACTTGCGAAACTGGAGTTGCTGAAACAAGCGGCCGATGGGGATCATAAAATTCGCGACAATTTTTCGATGAGTTTCGTAAGGTATACATGCTTTTCTAACAGAAACACGAGGCCAGGGTATCGTTCTGCGCGTAAACAAGGGAAATAGAACGATGCAAGTATCCATATTCGCCGGGAAATACTGTTGGTCGCTGCGAAATTTTTACGAGAACCTCTCCCTCGAGCGACCTTTCACGTTGGCAGTATGTCAAATTGCGCGCGAAAGCTGTCGCGAAAATGCGTCGGAACAACCTCGTAAATCTCGATCACGTACGTGTTCCCTATATTCTCGCATCCAAACGCAAGTAGAGTTGCAGCGAATGAAGTGAAAACGCCCCAACATAATGCTGCCTCTGCTTTAACTGGGTTGGTTAACGCCATGGGGATAGGCGAACGTGTTTAAAATTTCTGGCGACACGAGTCCCGGGATAAATTATTTAGACCAGGCTGAGACATGTCGTTTCGAAAAGAAATTCAGGAGAAGAAAAACGCCTCCTGGTTTCCAATCGTTTTTCCTACAAAAGGGTCTTTGAGAAATTGTAATTACAGAATTGAGAAAGGAGAAGCAGTTCTCCCTTTAAAACGAGTCCACTTGGACTGTTGCACGATTTTATTTTGACGAAACTGCAGCAGTTCAGAAATCGAGAATATTTCCTTTCACGAGTATGCTACGTAGTATAAAGGTATTATCATTATTACTATTCTCAACGATTAATTTGCCAATTAAAAATTTCTCTCCACCGTTTACCAGAAACCGCAGGTTTGCGCAGCGAGAAGGAAAAAGTGATCGTCCCCATTAATTAAGCCGACTAGAATCGCGGTCAATTTCACCCCCGGTACCATAAACATACGGCAACCAACGATAAACCGAAATGGTGGTAATTAGTTGCCAGTCCGCAGACAAAAATTTATTAAAAATGTATGATCACAATTCGACGAGCGTGAACTGTTACTATACTATACCCCGCGAAAGGTATTCTTTTTCCAGCCACGATTAGCCAGACACAATTTTATTCCCGCGCCCGTGGCTTCGTGCCAGGATTTCGAAAAGCCCCGAACGACCGCTATAAAAATTCTCAGAGTCGAAGCCGCGTTCGGATTCTGCGGTGCTTCCTATCCGAAGTTTATCGGGACGATACGCTGACCCACATCGAACGTTTCCCCTCTTCATCGAAGCTAACTTCCGTCGCTGAAGAGAGGGCCAAGAAAACTTCGTTAGCCGGGTGTGATTGATCACCCCGATGGCCCAACACCGTCCACTGGTTCTACTACTCCGCACACGATGACCACGTTGACAGGTTACGAGAAACGAAGCGTCTTCCCTTAATGTGCCAGCTATGACTCCGCTTTACGTCCTATTTCCGGACGCGGCTGTAAACCGACCGGGCGAATAAAATACGAGCGTGCTTTCCCAAATCTGAAAACCAATTCCACAAGGTGTACACCCGGCGCGGCGGTGGTCTCGTGCGAGTGGTGGCTAGCATGAAGTGGCAAAAATGTGACTCCCCCGAGTCCACTGTGCGTTCTCCCTTTAAGACTTGCCCTCCTCCTCGTCCCCGCGGTAGGTACTCTCTGTCTCGCTTCTGTGGCTGGCTTGGCGGAAAAGTAGTGCTCGAATAAATCCACAGGATTATCCGGGACGAGCTTGTCCTGCCTCTGGCCCGGTTTCCTTTTCCTCGTCTGTCTTTCTTGCCTCTGCGCAGCAGTAAAGGGACTGCTGTTACACTGCTAGTGGAAACGGTCCGGCACCGGTCAGACGTTAGTAGTAAAGGTACAGCGGAACGGCAGAGTCTGCCGTTGGAAACCGCACAGCGGCTTCGAATCCTGTTACGCCCGTTCGCTGCGATTTCTTTTGTGCAGCGTTTCTTTTTACCTCCCCTATTTTTTCGTTCTTTTTTTTTGCTTTTTTCCGCGTTGCCGTTTTTTGGAACGTTTACCGACACGTGGTGTTTATTTCGAATGCCAGCCATCCCGGCTGTTTCATTGTTTTCGCGGATTAACTTTGCCTCGTGCAATCTGCTTTTAGCATTTCCTTCGGCTTCCAAACGGGGGCACGTGTACTGCTTTTAATCGCGCGTAACTAATCGAACGAAAGAATTGCATTTCTGTCCGGCTGTGACCCGATGTTTCATAAGCTTCCTTCTCTTTTCTAGATGTAGCTAATTTCACAGTAAATTTAGTGGTTTGGTAGAAACGTGTATTTATTCTACCTATCCCGACGGGTTATTATATTTTAAATATCAAACGAAGGAGAGTACATTTCGGAGAAGTTTGCACGTTTCGTTGAGAATGGTATTTTTACCGATGCGTCAAAAGTCGTATTACTAAAAAAGAAAAGAGTGGACGCTCTCTCAGTGTCCCAGCTGTTAGAATAAATTCAAAAACTTCTCGGAACGAAATGTAGCTATTTACTTTCCATCGAGTTACATTGTTCTCTTACATTTCACGCGTTCCTTCTCCAGATTGTTCGTAAACGTGTAATCGAGCTGAGCAGCGAGGAAACGTACTATACCAGTTCGCGTCCGCATCTGTAAAAACTGCCGAAAGTTAGGCTGATCGTGCGTCCCTTTACATTCCGCCACGGTTGAAACTTTTTAATCCCGCTTTTGATCCTTCTTACTTGCACCCTGCACCGAAGCTTGCCCTCTGCATTCGCCGACCTCCAGCTAAACTTTCTCTTCGCTTCCGAAATACTTTTTAACCACCATCCCACCCGAAGTCCAATTCTCGACTACATCCCCGTGAATCACGAATCAAGATCAACCCACGTAAATTAATTATTCCAAGGGGGAAAGCAACATCCGCATTTCGACGTACGTACATATGTATGTGCATACGTATTCTATAGAATACGCAACGGAAGAAGTCGCGAGGCGAGACGGAAACTGCAAAATCAGCGCGAGGGTAGGCGCCATCGAGTCACTGATTTATCTGTTTACCGAAAATCTCGCGGATGAGCTACGGTTGCTCTTCGACCGAAATTTCTCCAAGGATCTACGCAACTTTTTCAAGTATTTTAAAGCAAGTTTCGCGACCAAAGTCAGCCGAATGTAGGGATCTGCCTCTTTCCATTTCGTCGGCCCCTTCGACGTTCTGACCGCTGTCGCGAGATCTTAGATATCTGCGAGACGAGCAGCTCTGCTTCTGAGATTTATCGCCCCGTTCGCCCTCGCAGATCGTAACCCAGCTCGAGCTGTCTGTCCTTCCTCGCGTGCTTTCTCCTTGTCTTTCATCGTCCGCTCGAGCCGGCTGAATATCTGTAATGGATCGTATCCGGAACTTCCATTAAGCGCTCTCACGTTTTGTTCCGCGAAACAAAACTCCCTCGAAAGGGGACGCGGGTCTCAGACTACGGATTTTCCTCTCGAACACTTCCAACTTAAGATCCCCTGCTCTGCGGCGATAAGGCGTGCTCCGGGTGCAAGGGCGGAGAGCTTTCGCGACTCTTTCGCTAGTTCCTTGAATTAAACATCGAGGAATAATAGGACTGTCCCTTCTTCTCTTTGGATTTCAACTTTTATGCAACCCGCGGAAGTCCCTCTTCTGTTTTTAATCAGCGCCCCTGGAACAATTGGAAGAAGTCATTGGACCTTTATTAGAGAATGTGTGGCAGAGGAGGAGATCTCCCTCGGGAACCTGTTGATAACATTCGTTAATAAAGGAGGCACGGTATCGACTTCGTTCTCGCCCCGTTGCCCAATTAGTTTCTAATAATTCGATTAACCAATGACAATTTAACGAGGCGACAGACAGTCGAGAGGAAATGCCGCCTGGTATCGCAATTACTTGTTGAAGCGGATCGAGCAGCGGGTAGTGCCATTCGACGAGACGCAGACTAAGAAACCTCTCGATTAGGAGCAATGTTCTTCAATTAACTCGTCCGAGGATCTTTTTCAGCAGAACATTGGAGAAATATTTTCTCTGATTACAATTTACCTGTACAACCTAGTCTGTACTCTTACAGTTATATAGTCCAATGATAGTACGCGTGTTACGTAAAAGCTGTATCAAAAAATGGTGCACAAATATTAAAAAAAATAATAATAATAAGTAGGTTATCGTGGCTGTTTCCAACAACATTCGCATGCCTTCTAAAAGTGAGTATAACGCTAGCACTTTCAAGATGGTTTAGCATGTTGCCTCGCGGTGGTTCATGAAACTCAGCCTCCAGAAAGTGTTCTTATAAAACCAGAAGATTCTCCTTTTTCCTCCAGGAGCCTGGTGTCAAAATTGCAAGGGGGCGTTAAAATAATTATATCCAATGGCCGCGAGGCCGTTAATTGCATTAAGTGTGAAGATAATAAAATTATAAAAATTCGCCACGTGTAAAAGGTGAACTAATACGAAAGATACACGGTGAAAATCGCGGTTAACGTTTTTCACACAGGACAAGAAAAATTCTCAGCCGCGGTGCGTTCTTTTAATCGAGGCCGTTGCTCGCCTTCGGCCACCGGCGTTTTCTATTAAAATTAGCGTACATCCTGGAATATTAAAAAGCGTCGGAAAACCCGCAGGATTCCCCAGTGGAAGGTGGAACGTTTCCATTAGCAGTACGAGCGGCATGCAAGCCACAAAACTACGCTCCCTACGTTTGGCGCGTCTCCAGAATTTTTAGGGAACATCGGGAAGGAGCCGTCTACTTACTCGACTGACTACCTAAAATCCCCATCGCACGGTTCCACGGATAATTACACTGGAGTGTATTATTTGGCGAGAATGACGATCGCGTTCCTCGTTCTTAACCCCAAACTAGTTTACCTACCACAGAGATGTTTCTAGATTGTGGCGTATTCGAAATTTGCACAATATTTTTAGCACCACGATATTTTTAAGATTCGTTTCAATGAATTTGTGAGTTATTTCCGATTTTTTAAAGCCGCTAAAAAATTCCAGACTGTCTCATGTCGTCAATTAATTTGCTACGAGGTATTACTATAAATGATCAATCATCTACGTAGCAGATACAAAATTATTGTATTTTAAATGCAAAGCTAGTCGCAGAATTGTCATGTACCTTTAGAACTTCTAAACCCCCTCGCCCATGAATAATCCCCAGCAAAGAATTCGATCTTCGATTCTAGAATGGGGGAATTCGTTCGAATTTAGCAACGAAAACTTTCTCGCGCTCCCCGCTGGAAGAAGGTACTCAGATCCGTGAATTTCAATTTCCACGAGTCCATAAGCGGAAGTTGGTTTCGCGCCACGGAAGTTCGGTTTGCGGGGACCGTGCTGGAAACAATGGCCGCAAAGCCCAACAAGTTCGCGGTCCCTTTGACAACTTCGACAGTTAATACAGTTCCTCGTGTGATGGGTTTCTTCGTGAACCCTTATCACCGTCGCGATAATTATCAATTAATTCCGTTCTCTTAACACCATTTTAGGTAAACGGATCATACATTGAATTAATTGTAATTAAACGAATAATGTTGCTATCGAATGAAAGTCCATTATTATTTTGCACAAAGAATTTATTTTTATTTGCGAAGAAATGTGTAAACGTGGATATCCTAATCAACGTACCGTACCTCCGTCCATTTGTTCCATTATTATTAACCTATTGACAGAATAAAGCTCACAAAGGATAAGTTCACGCAACCTGCGCATTACGAATATTTACTCGAATTAAAAAAAACACACAGACACAAATATCCATATACATCTGACGCACGCTGCGAATAATTACACAGATGGAAACGAATCTTCCAATCACAATTTGTACGGATAAAGCGTGAAATGCTTCCACATTTCAACAAAGTTCGTGCGAACAAAAAAAAATCGACGGCAAAAGTGATAGAGAAAGAGGGAATGAAAAAAAAGGAACAAACCGGTGCGAGGCAATTTTAATAAAATGTCCACAGCCACGACAGGAAGAACTGGATTCGCTATTAGAACATAAATTCGTTGGTCGCCTATTTTTCCTGCTTTTTTACAGTCGTGCGATAGCCGTTCAACATTCGAGATTCAATGCTAATGCGAACTCGATTCACGCTCGTGGCGCAGCAAATGTGAAACATCAACGAAATTTCAAGAACAACGGATTGCTGGCAGCCATTTATTCGTCCCGTCGTCGATCATGGCCGCCTCTTTCTGGGTCATTTTCCGCTTAATTGAAACTCGTTGCCCGCGATCGGGCACGCCTTTAATTAAAACACGTCCGTGATGCTCGGAATATTTTTTTCCCAGCGATGCGATTCGACGCGACGTCCGTTTCGTTTCTGCTTGTTTGGCTCGTACCACGTTCTCGTCATTATTATCGTTCGTTACCATTATCAATTTGTACAGAAACGGTAGAATGTTTCGTTTCGCGATAATTAACGTGCACCGTACTTTTTCATTATATATTGAATGACTTGCATTATTCAAACAGAAGTATTCAAAAATATGTACCGCTGATCAATATTGCTTGAAAATCGCGGCAAAAGCTCGCGAATTCCCGAAGTTATTGAAATTAAAATAAACTTCTCCCTAGCCGTGACATTTTCGATGAAAATTCTTCGTCGGCAATGTTGAAAAGCTTTCAGCTCAATCGAGTCAGTCATTTGCATAACGAAACGAAACGAAAATAAGAATAGAACGAAGCGTGTCTCAAAATCAACTAATGCAAAACGAAACAGGTAGAATTAATATTTCCAAAAGGCACTCAGAGAGACGGTAGAGAAGGTGTTCAAACGAATTCTGCCGACGAAAGCGTAGCTGACTTACTTATTTCGCCACACTGAGGAAGCAAGAAATCGGATTTCCGTCGAAAACCAGCGCGTTCTGCCACAAGGCAGCCTTTCCCTTTCACCATTATACTCGAAGGGATTGCTCGGTGCGTTCGTGTAATGGTGCTTTAATTTTAATGGACGGCCGCGCCCCCCCTCGAATCCTCCATCTTCCACGTCGTTACCGTGCTATTATCTTGGCGAAATCTTCTCGACTCATCTCCACTTTCCTCCATCATTCGTTTTCTCGCCCAAATCTAATCGATTTCTTTAGTTTACGTGGCATCAGTCGCTCGAAATCAGAAACATATGCTTGGTAGTAACAGTATAATTTCTATTACTCTGACCGCATCTAGAATTGATAATATCTGTCCTTTTAGTTAATTTTTGAAATCACCTGTTCCTCTTCAGAACAGTCCTAAAACAATTTCTTCGTGAAACAAGTATTTCAAGGGCATTCATATCTTCCAAAAATATAACATGTTTTTCGTCCCTACTATAAAGTTGTAGTTTTAGTGTTTGCAGGGAAATTGTTTTCTAGCATCGATACGTCGTAGTGTTTATTAATTCTGCAAAAACCATAAAGACCATGTCGATAATGGTGGAGCCGCATAGAATACTATACACCATGATTCTGTATTTCGGGATCTCATCGAGATGGATGCTACCGGTAGCTCGCATAAATTATGAGCACCTTTGTTCTTGTCGACACGGTACGTGGTCGGGGTTACGCTTCGCGATCCTGTGATTGGAAGTCGATATTCCTGCGATATTATCGATTAGCCCTCTTGTCTTCGGAAGGGTTAATGGAAATTAGCGTGCGCCTCACGTACACTTTGTTAGGCTGTCAGTTGTCCGCGATGTAAGTTCGATTTTGATGAATAATACGCTTCCCACCGCATACAGCTTTGTGTGTACGATTATATTTTTATTATATATTTTTTTTTACATCGTTGTCTTCTTTATGATATTGTGTGGCACATATGTAGAGTTGGAAATTGCTGGTACGCTGGCATCGCGGATGAAAGAAATGCTGGTGATGGGAAGTCAGCGTTCCGGACAGGAGTTTCATGAATATTAAATGAGCTCGAGTATTTACCGTGGTTTGCAATTATGTTGACGAAATCCTTCGTTATCACAAATAAATATGGCGAATAATTACCTCTGGCACAAATTCTCTCGATGTATGCTCTATGCTACAGTATTCAGCGAGCCATATAAATTAAATCAGTGAAACAAAACATAGTTGTCCGCGGCAATGGTTGCAAATACGCAATAAAGTGAACGAAAAATTTTAGATTTTCGGTCCACAAATCGGTCTAGAACAAATCGCGAGGCTTTTTTTTAGATACCGCATGCTTGAAAGTTCGAAGCTGGACGTGTCATCGTTTTCGAAACAGATCCCAAGAGTTACGAGGCCGCATCTGAATAGAGACTACGCCTCGTAAATTTTCGCTGGAAAGCTTTTTGAAATTTCTATCATATTCGTCTCCTTCGTGTGTATCAGTAGCGAATTCAATGAGTCTCGTGACGGCTGAACGTGCTTCGTATGTTGATAAAATACAGTTGATAAAATATCTGCAAAGTTCATTAATAAAATTTTCACCTTCCTCCTTCAATTTTATACCCTTCGGCTAATTGAAAACAAATATGTGCTCTTCAAACCGGTTCATATATGTCCGAGTTCGTTTCAAATATCTGATAAAATGATACATTCACATTGATCGCAAATAATACTCACCGAGTTCTCCTTTGCGCACGGGTAAACGAAACAAGCTACGAGTTCGACGGATAAAGAGGGTGGCGATTACAGGCTGTTACGCAAATAGAGGAATTATTTTAGCCATCCCTGGCAAATTGGCTTACGGTTGTACAAATTCGAAGCTCGTCCAGAATATCGCGATGTTGAATTATACAATCACGTGGCTAACTCGAAACGCTGGATTTTCGCAGAAACTCTGTCTAACACGGATGGGAAAAATATCAAAGGCCTCCGGAGGAATATTTCCCGCATCTAGAACGTTTGGCTCGTGCCCAATTCGGGAATATAAAATTCGAGGTACGAAAAATCTGCATGGAGCCTTTCGCTGTCGAGGAGGCACACAAAGGGCGGAATAAACGCCCGGCATGGTCGCAATGGTATCTCCGGATCTACGATGCTAAATAAGGATGCCCACGATCTCCGAATCGTCCACAAATGAATTCACCGTTGAACGGAGAGGAGCCCCGACTGAAGTTCCCCAGAGGTTATCAGACCTCGAAATCAGTGGCGCAACGAGAATCCGTGAAATCTGGTCTCCGGGGGATTTGAATAAATTGTATCTGTGCTGGGGCGGTGTTACAAAGTGGACCAGGGTAAAATGCACCGCGACTCGAAATGAACTTCGCCTCTCAGCGGGAAAAACGACGGAGGGAAAAAAGTCAAGCGACCCGTTAGACAGGGACAATTGTATTTCGTTTACGTCCAACGCCTCCCGCTCGCGATGAGCAACAATTTCGTTTTCGACTTTGCGAAAGCCTCGTCACCTTCGTGGCGAAAACCGGGAAAGCCAGGCAAAGTGAATTCCACGCGGAGCGTCACGCCGCTGTCCGAGCTTTCCTCTCGCTAGACGCATCACGCTCGTTCGTGCGGCCTGCGTACACACTGGGATAAACGCGACCAGACAACGCACCGACGACGCCCGCCGACTACGGAATTCTGTGTTACAATTTATGCTGATTTATATGCAACGGGCGGTGAACGCGGTACCTGACACACACAGAGCCCTCGTCGACCTTCTGTTTCTACGCTCTCGCTCTTTTACCGCGTTTCGTTTCGTTCAGCCCTGTCCATGCTTTTCTTTCCGCGCTGAACGTCGATACGGTGTGTACACAGGATAGTTTTCGTTCAGTTTCGAGAAGGTACTTTGAGAGCTCTGATATTTGTGACGCCGGTATAAAGAAATTTTCGGGAGAAATATTTGGCGCAAATATTTCCTTCCTTATTGCCAAACGTGTCGGTCGAGGGGGTGACGTAATTTTCCGCCCGGTTCGTTTAATCCGGTGCCCCGGAAACGATTATAGATATGGTGGAAACGGATGAACGTTGATAAAATTGCTACGAGTTGGACGAGCGCTGGTTGACAGTATTCGAAACAATAATAATAATCCGCCATGCAAATATGAATGACATAAATCCACTTACCTTGCTGCTTTTCCAAATTACCCTAAGCGAGGTTTCGTCATCAATTTTGAACGTCTTTTAATGAAATCATGCGACAAATGTCGCTGCTGCAAATGTTCGCTGCTGTCGCCACCGATTGCCCGCGTAAATAAACATTTATCTATTCGAGTAATCACTGCACGCGCCCATATACTTGCGAATCCCTTTCGAAATATAAATTCCAACTGGAGCCTAACGAAATCACTAAAAAAAAAAAATCCTCGGTAGCCTAGCGCAGAAAAATAGCACAGGGACATTCGCCTATTATCGAAAAGGGAAATCGCTGCTCGGTACTCTACCGGGCACAGTTTACGAGAAGTGGGTGGAATGCGATTAAAGAGGGTGCCCAGAGGGGGAGGTTCGAGCGAACGTGCACTTCCGGCATCCGCGAGGCATGAATTATTCCCGCTCGGTGTTCACGTGCATTCCAGCCGGCAAGGTGAGCGATAAAAGGGCAAAGTGGCGTTTTATCGGGCACCGGTACTAATCCAGTTTACAAGGCGCTAACGACGAGCCACGTCCCCCCTAATTATCCGCCTTTCAACCGGAAGTGAGCAGCGACGTCGAGCCGCGTGTTTGGCGCAATTAAGACGCGTCTGTACTCTACCCTTCACGTTCCACATCCTCGCGGTACTCTCGTTACAGCCTGCAACGCGAACTCGATAGAATAATTTCGCAACTTCCGACGCGTTAGACAGCCGACACTCATCCAACGCCCTCGACCTCCTTCGCCGACAGTAACAAATCAGCTTTCCTCCGCGTGGCAAACTTCTTTATCCTGTACGCGGCATCCCTCTATTCCTGCGTCTTTTGGCGGATGGAAACATCCACGACTGATCTTTTTGCGGATGTCCCCTTCAACCCCGCCTACATACGTGCCCACGTATTTACGTTACTTTCGCGAGCTGAAAGTTTGCTCGAAAAACTGCAGCACTTCGCGAACTCGATCGAAGGGCGGCCTTGTTCGCTGAAGTTGACGTACGAAACGTGTGCTTCTTTGATCTTTCGATCGTTTCAGGCGCGATAAATAGGGCGGCTTTTCTAGGTTGCAGCGGTGATTGCTTCTAGGGATGGCGTGGGGAATTTCGGATGATATTTTTTAGAAGCGGGAGAGGTGACACTACTGATACTACTGAAATTGTACTTTTTCAAACAGATAATACGAAACGAATATTTTCTGCCAAGCGCTGATCGAAGATCAGTTTAAGATCGATAGATATATGCGTCATATTTAATGTTCGCGCGAAAACTCAAAGGATCTCGTAATAAACGTTAAAAGCGCGCCGCGAAATAGATACGAACTCGATGGATCGAATAAATTCACGCACGTCGAGAGACGATATAAAGTAAACGAGGACGGGACCGATGAAACGGAATAGACGGGTGGCATGGACTTTCGCGATTTTTCTCCCTTTTTTTTTGTTGGAAAACTGTCGCATCGGGTACTGGGTCTACCACCCTTGTTCACTAAACGAATTCGTGGGAATTTTTTTTCCACTATGTTTCCATTTATTTTGTATATAACAGCAGTACGATCTGCTCCGTCTCTCCTTGTAACAAGAAAAAAAAAACAGAAAAAATTAATACTTCCTCTTTGTCGTCATACTGCCTAGTAATCGCTGTATAATTACAACTCGACACGCATTCGATATATGAAATAAGAAACGAAGAAACAAGAAGAAAAAAACAAAGTAAAGACAAGATAAAATGAAACAGGTTGCTGTTTTCTTGCGCCTTTCTATTTTTAAGTCACACACATGCCGAACCAAGCGGTCGCTCGTTCACGTATTTTAAGATCTCTGCCCTTAAGTTACACTGGCCGCAGCCTTAGTCTTAAGTAACGATTTTGCAATCTTTAAAACTAGAATTTCTCTCTCTCTCTCCCTGTCTATTTCTTTCTCTCACACGCACACATATTCCACTCATTCTTCCACTTTAGTGCTCGTTCGTATTCTCCTTACATTTATATAATATATCCTGAAAAGTACATCAATAAATTTTAAATTCAATTTTGATTCGCACGATTAAGTCTGAAATGATTTGTCCATAGGGCCGAGCACCTTGATCGCGATTCAAAAAAACGAAAAAGAGAAAGGACGCCCTAGAATATTTCCTTGTAAGACACGGCCATCGGAACGACGCGAAACGATTGTTAACGTCAGATCGCCATTCGATGCGTCGCTGATTGTACTTGTAACGTTCTCTTTTTCCGATCCCGTTGGGGGAAAAAAAAGAAGAAATAAAACCGGTAGGTACACGTTAAAAGGCAGCGTCGAAGGAATCCCACGGTGTAAACGGAAGTCCGCTGATCGTACGCTGGTTTCTTAAAATGTCGGAACATAAGTTTCGTCGCGAGACGCTCATTCCCTATCTCGAACACAAGTTCTACGTCTACGTTGTATTGTCGCTATGATAGTAAAGCACTGGCAAACTTTGATCGCGATAAAATCTTGATCGAGGCTTTCGATTTGATCGCGTCTCGAGGTAAATTAAGTACTCTGCGTCGACCACGTCGTTTAATAATTCTAGTACGAACGCGGACGCTAGAATATATGTATATATTTTTATATATATATATATATGTATATAGATATCGAAACTTCTTGCTATAATAAAATACGTCTTGATAGAGTTCCTCGGAATAAAATCGTTCAAAGTATTCCAGCATTAATTTCAGTTGAATCAGGAAGATGAAAGAGACGAAACGTTCGAAAAATTCTACAGCCTATTCGCGTCGCGTCGTCGGACACGATAGTTCAGCTGATAAGCCTCGAGGGCTGCCGGCGAAACCTTATCGCTAAGATATACGAAGTATGAAGGCACAAAGTTCGGGAAAGTATCTGTCGCGAAGTTCGGCCACAGAAATCCGGCCACCAGATGGATGTGTCCTCGACTTCCGGAAATGCCTCGTGAACGTCATCCCACGCGGACGATATAATCCCCCCTTCTTGGGGAAACGCGGTGCAACTTTTCCAAGAGTTCCCGAGATGCATGTTTTCGATGCCGCGAGCCGTCCGATCGATTCTAGCCGTTTCGAAACTGTGCCCGCCCCCGATATTTCTCATTGTTTCGACCTCAATCGTCTCCGTTTCCACGCACCTCTGCTCATTCCACTGGCGCCGTTCCCCTCGGCTGAACGCGAAACACGTAATTACTAAGGCACAAAAAGAGAACGAACCCAGCCGAGACACGGAAATGGAAAAAGGTGTGGCGTTTTGAGCAAAGGTTGCGAAGAAATGGGAGATGCGATTGTGCACGATCGCATACCGAGAGGCAGGTTCACACATCTATCATGATCTCGATGGCTTGAAATTTTCAGGGATAGGAACAGCGTTGAACGATGTACAGGATGCGACGTTCCTGATGACACACACGTCGCCCATCTTAAATCTTTCAAACATTGTAAATACTTCTACCTACTCGTTGTCTCTTTAAATCGATCTGAAAAATTGACACGAACCGTCCTTCAATTTCAACTACCGACGATCGTGCGAACAACGTGCACACGTTTTCATCTAGTGGCTAATTCGGCGTATCGGATCAACGAATAAATCGTTCGCTGGATCGTTCGAGAGCATGCATCGAATCTGATAACGTTTACGCGACTTCGTAAAGAATAATCTTCGTACGAATGGGCCGAGAACGGCGCAACTAAGTTTACCACAGAGATCACCAGTGTCGCGAGGGCAATGTAAAAGAATGGAAGAAGCGGATCATCGTTCCAGAGTAAACAGACTGCGATTTCGCGGGAACAGGTTGACGTCCATTGCGCGGATAATATTATCGGGAAGAACGCGTTCCATCGTTGCCAATTGGAGTAGGTATCGTTATGTAACACGTTCAATAAGAAACGTGAGGATGATTCAACCGCGACTACTCTGCAATTCCTGGCATCGTCGACCGTCCGGGCGATTTCCGGTTTCGAAGGACCCGTGCCCCTCAGACCCATCGACTCGATCTTTCCAAACGAGACGCAAAAGTTGACAGGGAAAAAGCGAGCATGGTAAAAAAAACGCGGGTGTTACGACGCCTATAAGATACGAACGAAGAAAAGTATCGACGAGTTAGCTAATAATATTGAAGTTCGCTACGAGGTGGATCCTCGTTCTTCTACGGCACGCCTTCTTCTCTGTTCGACACACTGAATCCCCGGCGAGAAGCCGGCGGGGCGCATCGGAGGGTTTGCAACGAGAATACGCATAAATAAAACCGTGAAAAACTATCGTCGAAACGAAGTCTATGAAAAGAACAAATAAGAAATTAAGGGACAGCTGAGAAGACAAAGGGAGGGTTTTCTTTTTTTCTTCTTTTGTGTCAGTGATAACGTTACGAAAGCTCCGCTGCGCGTTTCCACGAGCTTTCGACTTACGTGTCAGAGAGATCTGACCTGTAACTCTCGTTGTTCGCGCACACGAGTCTATCCATTTCTTGCTGCCTCGTCGCAGGCCGGTGCTAATTCGCCTCGACGTGAACTATGTGCATTCCCGCCGTTCGAGCGCCTTCAGCCCGGGAGGAGCGTCGATCTGACGCGATTCGACGCTCGACTCTACTCCATGGCAGCTTCCTGGAGGGCGTGCAGATGAGCGTACAGGCCGTCCGCCGCTATTAGATCGTCGTGAGTGCCCATCTCCGCGACGGTTCCCTTCTCCAGCACGCAGATCACGTCGGCGTTCCTTATAGTGGCCAGACGATGCGCTATGGTTATGCACGTTCTACCCTCCATGGCTTTATCCAGAGCCGCTTGCACGACCTGCGCGAAAAATAACGTGGGATATTGACTTGGTCGTTATTCGCATTTTTTCCATTTTTTTTGTTTTTTGTATGGATTTGGAAGAACGAAATATTGAGGGAATAACGTGGACAATGGAATAGGACTTTATAGGTATTTTTTTTTCTCGACGAAGAGCAGAATTCGATAACTAACGTGAAATTAATACGCGAGGATAACAATTAAACAATATCTTGCGGGCAGAGCAATAACAGGTCGCGACTGTTACCATAGATGACTATTCGCTAGTAGAATTGTCGTTCCTGGATGGTCGGTTACATTAAACGTAAAAGCGAGATGATCGGTCGAGAGTTTTTCGAACACGTTCGTATTTCGTGTACCACCGACAGAAGGGTGAGAAACGGGGAAAATACAAATTGTATGCATTTGACACTTTTCTTTCGCTTTGCACGAGAGCATATTTGGAGGGTTCAGAGGCCAATCAGTGTAATTCGATTAGCATTCAAACCGAGATAAACAAGGTTTTACAAATCACTTGGAAAGAAATGACAACGTTAGTACCTTCACCTATTGCTTGTGTATGAAAATAGTGACTTAATTGATTTGTCAACTGAAAGTTTGACCAGTAAAGAGGTTTTCGAACTACGTGACTCAATTCCAGGGAAAGTGGATATACACAGATTTGCTTCTGAGCCCTCCATTTAACAGATGGAAGTTTTTGTTCCGCGTGGAAATCGTTGTCAAGAAGGACAAGGAAGAGGATGCAACATGGCGGAACGCGATATATTAATCGAGACAGCATTTCGATCGCAGACCGTGCCCGCAAACATATGAATTTTAAATTCGAAAAATTACCATATAAAGTGTGTCCGCGGTACTACGTAATGTAATACGAAGCTGGTAGGAAGCTGGTTGTGTCGTGTCTTTTTTTTTCGTCGCCTTCGGTTAGCGCGCATTTTGCTCGCATTGTTCATTAAAATCCATCAGGGTCATTAATATTCATCAGGCCGCGTACTCGAAACACTACCGCTAGTTTACATTGCCGAACCCCCGCTATTATTCACAGCGGACTGTCCTAGTATTCATCATTCACGGCCGCAAAATATTTTGCTGTACCGTTGCTAGACGAAGATCGTTGCATCTCGGTAACGCGCGACTGACATAAACAAACAAATTTCGCGTGGAAGTGATATTTTAAGATATAACATACAAGATCGCAAAGCCCTAAAATTTGTACGCGATTATTTTGGCGCAAAGTTGCCATCAATTCGATTTATAATCGATATTATTACCGTGAAACGAACTGTTGTTACCATAAAGTGTCATGTAATGTAAAGGCGAAACTATTTTAATACCCCGTTATAGCAAAAAAACGATTACAAAAATTAGCCACGAGATTTAATTATATCGGTAACCAACGAAACTCGTAGCGTACACGATATATAAACTAAATTCTAACTAAAGAACCGTCTCGAAATCCCACGGCCCGCGCAAATCTTCAAAAAGAAAAAGAGAAACTCCTTTGAGTAAAATCGAGAGGATCCACGACGGGACTCCGGAGAAGAGTTTACGAATCGTTTCGTTCCGAAAGTGGGTTAAAGCGCTGTCGAGGGGATTGCGGGAGATTCGCATTTTCAGGGACCATTAAGTCGATTGACCGCTCTCGCGAGAACAATAACGAGATCTCTTTGGAGCTCGAAATGGAATTTGATGGTGTTTCGGCGTACATTTTCGAAAATATCCCCAAAAAATGAGCCCCCCGTGTTGTGAAGGTTTTAATTAATTGCGAGGGGTAAGACAATGCGGAAAGCACGGTTGGAACGCGCGGTTTTTGTCCCCGCTATAATTGCTCGCGCTTCTTCGGCCTCTCGTGAGAAGGGTTGGTCATTTTTTCGTCTCATTTCTGCTTCTGTCCGCGGCGAAAAAAAAAGCAACAACAAAGACAGTAGCGCGTTCCAGCGCGTATTATATTACTGAATGCCCGTCGCTTCTACTTCAGCCTGATTTCACGACCCATTTTCTCGTTGAATGCGGTGTTCCTCTCGCGAAGACAAATTTCTTTTTTAAGGATATTTTTCATCCAAATATCTCGCGGAAATATCTTTAGGAAAGGTAACGAGTCACGCGTGCAATTATACCGAGTGCATTGAGGCAAGGATAGGCTCGATCGTGGACTTATATTTATTTCAATTATTCTTATTCTATCTCGCGCTTAATTCACCTTATCCCCGATATACGAATTCGCAATCTAATAAATGCCCGGGACGAACGGATTACTTTGGAAAAGTGTAATGACAGTCTTTGTGGCTCCTTTCGATATCCCCTTTATACTCTGCGAGCCACCCTTTATGTATAGAATAAAAGGCAGAGGATATCCTTGGTATATCCCTGCTTTATCATCCTCAGTATACAAAAGACGATCTAAATAGTAATAAAAAAAACAGAACTCCTACCTTTTCGCTCTGAGTATCAAGGGCAGATGTTGCCTCGTCCAGCAACAGGATTCGAGGATTCCTGACCAAGGCACGCGCTATCGCGATTCGTTGCTTCTGTCCTCCAGACAATTGCGTTCCCTTAGATCCTAACCTAGTATCGTACCCCTGTAATCAGAATCGAAACATTTTTATTCCACTCTGAACGTTCCAATCTCTACGACGTCTGTCGCGTTTATGTCGTCACAAGCCATCCTACTTACTAGTGGTAGAGAGCTGACGAAGCTGTGGATGTTCGACTTCTTGGCGGCCTCCATGATCTCGTCCATCGCCACCAGCCTAGAGTTGTCACCGTAGGCGATGTTCTCCGCGATCGTTCTGTCGAATAGCACCGGCTCCTGGCCGACGACACCGAGCTGAGATCTCAGATTCTTCAACGACACCGACGAGATATCACGCCTGTCCATCGTGACCGTGCCGGAAATCGGGTCGTACAATCGTTGCAACAGTTGGATGCAAGTAGACTTTCCGCATCCACTCTGGCCGACCAAGGCGACCATTTGACCCGGTTTCACGATTAAATTTAGACCCTGAAGAATCTGCATCTCGGATCTCGTTGGATAGTGGAACTCTACCTTGGAGAATTGAATGAGACCCTCCGCTTTCTGCAAGCAGATCAATTTTGTTTGTTGTCAATTGTAGAGGGCCCGTCGGAATTCCGATCAGAGAGAGCTTCTCGTTTTGAACGTGATTATCGCGTATCCCTGCCTTGGTAAACAGCCGTGATGCGACGACGTGGACGGGCCACGCAGTTGGGCATTTACACTACTTACGCGATACCGTTCTCATTCCGATAAATCGAAGGGGAATCAAATTAAGCGGCCACTTTTATAATCAACGATATCAGATGCGAGATCGCGTATGATAACCCGTGTTTATATAACTTTTAATAATATAAAACTTTCTATTTATATCCCGGCCTGATCTCAATCTTCTGTGATAAAAATGACGAGTCGTGAACCTATCACTCACCCAATCCAGATCTTTGCCTTCCGAATCCGGTGGCGATGCGATCTCCGGGACCCTGTCCAGGAGTTTGAATATCCTTCCAGCCGAGATCTTGGCTGTATTGAAGTTAGGCGCAAAGGCAAGCGCCTGCCCCAGCATCCAAGATCCGAAGATCAACGCCTCCGATACTTTAATCACGTCTTGATAATTTAACCCCTCCGTCGCCACCAATGAACCGCCGTAATAAAGGCTCAACGCATAACCGAAGAACGGTGTGGTTTGTCCGCACGAGAACACCAATCCTCTCAGTCTGTTACGAATTCTCGTTGCCTCGGCCACGTGATCCAGCTCCACGCAGTATCGTTCCAAGAATGCTTCCTCTTTCCCAAGACTTGCCACTGTTCGTATATTGGAAATTGCTTCTATGGCAATCCTCGTAGCGGCCTCCATTTTCTTCTTCTCTTGGAGGCCCTGGCCGCTCATCACTCTAGCTTCGAAGAACACCGCTCCAAGCACCAATGGTATCGACACAACGGATACCAGGGTCATCTTCCAAGTATAGTACATGGACAGTCCGATTCCAAGGACCAACGTCGACATCGCCTGAAGAATAGCACCGATCCGTGTCCCCGTCGCACCCTGGACAGCGCCAGCGTCGGATGAAAGCCGAGCGCAGAGAGCACCAACGCTGTTCGTGTCCTCGTCGTACCATCCCATTTCTTGCCTCAGCATGGCGTCGAACGTCATTCTTCTGATCCTCGTGGTCATACGCACACCAGCCAGGCCGAACATGTACATTTGCAGGAAGGTTCCGACACCGGTGACCACGCCGACTATCAGGAAGAGTATGGAGAAGTTCACTGTTTCGCGGCGTACTTCGTCGTCATCTTGAAGACCCAACACGTAATAAACTTCACCGAAAAGGACTGCGAATGCTGGGAAAGAGGCGCCCACCATGGCAGCTGCGAAACATCCTGAAACATCGATGTTAATTCTCGTGTCACGCTTCTTCGTTATTTGGCCGGGCACAATTGTTTAGGGGAACATTTCATTGGACCGATTGGATGGGACGATTATTTCCGGGACGAGCTGGTAAACAAGGCAATCATTTTACCGATCAAATTGTAAGGCCATTCCGGTTTATTGAGACCAAATATCCTCATCATTGGCGTGTGGTATGGTTTCTCGTGCTCCTCCAGTTGATTTTCCGAGGTTTCCGATGCGCCGGCCAACGACAACCGATGGGAGTGCATAGACAGAGTGGAGAATTGTCTCTTCAATGGTGGCTTCTGTTTTGGTATCGCCGGTGTGACCGTTTTCGCCGCTGACGCTGTCGCTTTTGCTGGAAATTCGATGAACACAAACGCGTACAATACCGTTCAACGTTAAAGTAACAGGAAATTTCGCATCCAAATCAAACAAACATAGGAATGCGAAATAATGAATTGAGTAAAAAATTGACCCGAATCTTCGATGAAGTGACCTTTCGCAAAATATCAATCGTCTTCTGAAATATTCTATTTAGAATGAAATAGCAGTTATTACCTCGAGCTGTGGCACTTGCGTCGGCGGACACCAAACCGTAATAGTGATTTCCAAGAGCCAGCAATTGTTCGTGCGTGCCATCCTCGACCACCTGGCCGTCCTTTATGAACACTATCCTGTCCGCATTGGTAATAGTCGACAATCTGTGGGTGACAACGATTGTCGTTCTGCCCTTCGAGGCTGCGTCCAAAGCTCTCTGCACAGTTGCCTCGCTATGAAGATCCAAGGCAGACGTGGCTTCGTCCAATAAAAGTATGGCCGGTCGTCTGACCAAAGCTCGGGCAATAGCGATTCTCTGTTTCTGCCCACCGGACATTTGTGATCCTCGTTCACCCACAGGACTATCATAAGCCTGGAGCAGAAATCCGTGGTAAAGTAAACTGTTCATCGTGCCCTCGTTCGGCAAAAAAATAAATGGCGCTGGATAAAATGAAGATTGAAGTAAAAGAAAACACTTTGTTACCCGGATGGGATGCATTAATAATAGAGTAATGCAGTACCTCAGGTTTCAGGGTTGAATCGCACAGAATTGATGAGGGTAAAAATATTTATCCGAGGATAAAGTTAGTCCAGATCAAAGGAGCATTGAAGTCACGGTTATATTCGTTGACAGTTATCAAGGGAACAATATGCAAGCAATTTGTCTGCACGATTATCGTACGCGTAAAAGAGGCCGTCGAGGTCTCCGCGATTTGAAATAACGATCATTTAATTAACAGCGATACGACGTGACGTTTGTACGATGCAGCACGGGCCGCGTTTTGATTTAATAAATTTACGAAGAACAGCAGTTTGCGTGGCGTACGTGCGATACAATTTAACCATCGTTCCTCGTACTATTCGCGCTCGACAATAAAATTCTCAGATTGGATATACCCCTTTTAACCCATCAATTTTTCTACGCGGAACCGTATTCAACCTTGCAAATGCATTTGCCCTCGTAATTATCTGCCCCCATGCAATCCGTGTCGTTCTTCTGTCAACGTATACATGTGCGAAAAGAAAACGCACCCACTAAACAACTCCCGGAGTGCATGTATGAAATTACGCGACGTCGAACGTGGCGCAGTGCCCCGTAAAACAAACTGCCAGGCGTTCTCCATAAACTGAACAATGTCTGGTCCAGTTGTATCCGCGGGTCGTTGCGACCCTAAATGTGTCGCGAGATACAGCGGATAAAGGCTAAGCACATACGGTTTATGGGGCGGTGGTGGGACCATGAACGAAAGCATCGCGAACATCGAATTCACCTACCGATAATTCGGTAATAAACGCCTAATCGTTGACGCAGGCGTAATCAGGGATAGTGTTATTTGCTCGCACGCGGTTTAACGGGTGTTTTATCGCCTGTTTGCACGAGTGTCCCGGTACTCGTCGCTCACACCTGAGACTATTGTTAACACGTTGCAACGTGCTGCGTGTCTGACGATCAATATTGCTATAACACGTTCCACTGCGTTTCCTCGTTCGTAGAACGAAAACAGGCCTCTTCGACTTGATGAGAGTTTATAGTTAACAGAATAATAGCGACGATAATTATGTGAATTATTAGAATGATAATGATCCCTGTCAATATTATGATTTTCGAATATATTATTATTATTATTTCGAGAAATCTTTTCTCTCCAAAGTAATGCTTACAACTGCAGCAGAATTTCCTTAAAATTGATAAAGCAAATCCAAATTATTTTAATGATACCCAACGACCAGACTAAGATTCAAAGCGAATTCACGGCAGGTAAACAGAATTTTAATTAAGCATCACTTTGTGCCGTGTACGGCAGAGACTTTAGGACCCACGAACACCGTCAGAGAAGAGCTGACTGAGACAGAAGTATGGTACAGACTCGACGGAATCTATATTACGCTCGCCATCTCCAAAGGTCCGACCGTGCCGTTGAAAAGTGACCGAATCAATCGGGCGCCGTCTGTCGTTGCGAGAGATTTCAGGGGAAGTGAGATTCCACGCGGAACGACGACAGAATAGGAGAAAGGGCTTCTGATCCTTTTCTCACTCACCTCGGGCTGTTTGCTGATGAAATCGTGAGCGTTCGCTTCTTTCGCGGCTTTGATCATCGATTCCTCGGTAACGCTGTCATTTCCGTACCGGATGTTCTCCCGTATCGTTGTGTCAAAGAGCACCGGTTCCTGGCCGACTACACCTATGTGAGAACGGAGCCATTGAACGTTCAGCTTCGATACGTCCACACCGTCCAGCAGGACCTGCTCGAACATAAAAGAAAGGGGAAAATTTCAAACGTGATTCCGCGGGGATCGCCTTTGACGCCGGTCAATCGAAGTTCGTAGGCCAGGGTGCAAATGAATGAGAAAAACAAGAGAAATAAGAGGGACAGCCGTTCCATGTGACACGAGCACTTTGCCAAGTTGTCCGATCTTGGGTAAGGGCCTTTTGTCGATGACAGTGGGCGTGCAAAGTTGAAAATGTAAATGCAGACGAGGGCAAGGGATCGAGACTTGGCTCGAAAACAGCATGGCAAATATAGCAAATATACGGCGCAATATTTTCGACTGGAGGAATTGCAACGGATGCAGAACGCGAGGATCGTAAAAGTTTTAGCACCGAGGAAAACTTCGCCGTCACTGCGCTCCGTCGCGGGAAACGCTTCAAACTTGTTCCGTAAAATTCCCGTCGCTGTTCGCGAGTACAGATGTAATAATGGAAAATACTCGCGACAGAAACACTGTCAACCCCGTGGCGCGATAAATAAATTCCCTGGCAGAGGGTAACCTGAATAAGACGGAATTTAATGCACTCTACTTTGTGTCGTATGGACAATTTCACTTGAGATTAAAATTTTCATCGCTTTATCGGGGCACTTTGAAGAATAGTTTCGAGCGCGAGGAGAGGAAATGACTGTAAAAGTCGTCTTCCGAATGGCGTCCTGAATACCGTAATGGCGCGTGCTGCGACGGAAGACGCCGTCGTAATTTCCACGAAAACAAAAACGTCGGCCGGATATTCATGAGACGTTCCTCGGTTATTAACCGTGCTCGTTGGGCAACGCCTGTACGTTAAATATTGCCCGGTTCTTGCCTTCCAATAAATTGCTCCCCCGTTTTGGTGAAGAAACAAATTGGAAACGTGAAGCCACGAGAGGGTGTAATTAAAAAATAATCTGCAACCCTGTGACGTAATAAGATTTTGGGCAACTAAATCGAACGAACGCGCGCAAAATATAATACATATTGTGTAATAATAATTATGATTATCTTTTCTCATTATTACATCATTATTACGAAAGTAGGATAGACAGCAACGAGTTACAATATTTCTTTAATTAACAAGAAGAAATTGGATGCCAGGTATTCGTTAGCGAGAAGCGCCAGCAGTTTTGAATTTCAATCCTCTTGTGATATAATGCCCCCGTAATAACTTAAAAAACCCGCGAATTAAGTGTAATTAAATACTTCAGCCATTATCTCCAACTTCTTTAATCTACACAGACGCTATCGTCCATTAATCACTGAATACTTGCGGGACAGGAATAAAATTCTTTCGAAAAATTCTATTCCATTTACAACTGGAACAATTGGTCTGATTCATTGATTAAAACGTAAATTTATCGCGAGCGAAATAAACGTCCGATGATTACACTAAAGTAATACCTATTCATTCCAATCTCTGTTGCAAAGCGATTCCTATTTCAATTTCTATTCCTACACGCAAACTATGACATTTCCCATTTACCTGTCCATTAATGGGATCGTAGAGACGCTGGATAAGCTGCAGACAGGTGGATTTGCCGCAGCCGGATCCGCCGACAAGGGCCACAGTCTCGCCCCGATTGATCTTCAGATTTAACCCTTGCAACACTTTCACGTCCTTCCTCGCCGGATACTGGAAGTGCACGTTCTTGAACTCGATCTCGCCGGTGACGGATGGAAGCTTCTGGCCCTCTTTGCTCAAACTGTCGATCGCTGGTGTACGATCGAGCACTTGAAAAATCGCTGCGGCCGAACCACGAGCCACCGCGAACGCCTCGAGATGCGGCGATGTCAGGCCCATGTTCTGTGCACCAGCTAGCACACCGAAGAACACTATAACCAGCACGGCTGGCGTGTACTCTTTCACTTCTTTTGGCCTGTCCTCCAGGATCAGCTGAACGCCATACCTGAAAACAAAGAGTCGTCGATGCTGTAAGTGCTGACCGCGGTGAGAGGAGTCTGACGGAATTCAGGAATTCTAGTAATACAACATTTTCTTTTCTTTTGGAATCGTATGATAGACGAGATACTTGTGCGCGGCGATAGCTATCCAGGTCGGCCGGAATTTTCATTTGTAATACACGATAACGATGTTATAACAATGACAACAAGAATCCTTTTGAAGTAGACAGTTTTTTTAACAAGCTGGTCTACGTAAATCCCACGTGAATTTAACCCATTTAAATTCGCCATTTACAAACCACCCTCCGGATGATTCTCTTTTAGAGCGACAAACTTTTACTCGAAACAGAAGGGGCACGATTCTCCCAGTTACTCGGCTGACCTGTTTCCACCCCACTCGTGTCTGTTTACTCCTGTCAAAGGCGTTTACACGTGTGATGCTCCTGCTACTTCCGGTCAGAATCAGGAAAACGGAGGGAACGTGTTTCACGAAAAATGTGGGCAAATATTTGTACATATCGTTCAATATATAGGCTCACCAAAATGCGACGGCGTAGCTGATGTATATGATGAACCACATTACACCACCACCGACGCCGGACCACATTCCACGCCTTATTCCAGTTCTTACGGCAGGCACCAACTTCTGAGCGTATCTGTCCACTTCCTTCTGCTCGCCATTGAAGGCAATCACAGTCCTGATGGCGCCCAACACTTCCTCCGCGACACTTCCGGCTTGGCCATAGGCGGACAACTCTTGAGCCGTCAACGAGCTCTGAACTTTCGCCACTACGGCAGTGGCTATCACGATGATTGGCGCACAACTTAGCACAACCAGAGTTAATTTCCAGCCGTACACGAACGATATAATGATCGAGGAGATAAAGGAGACCATTAAGTACGTGAATACACCGAGCTTCTCGCCGATGCCGTCCTTCATCTTGTCCAGGTCTCTGGAAAAGGGGATGGAGAATGTTTAAAAACGGCTGCGAAAGGGACTTGGTACGTTGTATGGCAATTGTTGCGTTATCGGTGCAGAAATTCGTGACGCGTTCGATGTTTCCTTAGCGCTGTACTGGGCGACCAACGCAATTAGAATCGTTCGCGTATTGTGTTATTTGAATATTTTTATTTGCTTTATCAGTAAGAGGTTCACAAACTCTGGCCTGGTCCGCAGACGCGTAAATAAAATTTACGCAATTGTCATTATAAATGCGGGCCACGAGGTGCGAGCCAAGGCGTTTATAATACCGCTCGGTCCTCCAAGTGGACTAACGTGCGTGTATCACGATGCTATATTTGTAACAGTATTTACCGTCGCCCCGATAATCCGACGTGACGTCAGTCACGCCGTCTTCGAGCGTCTGCTGTAACCCCGGAAATTGGCGGCGGGGAAAAATTTGAACACGAAGTGTGACATCGAACACGAAGATTTTTCTACGAGATTCCGGTGTCGCAATTATGTTGCTCGCGTTGCTTGTGAATATATCGCCCGTCGAAGATTCTCGACTCGAAATAAATAGATTGCGCAAGAAATGGGTCTGGCTACGGTGGCATAATTGGCCCGTTATGAATCTATCCTTGACTCTTCGATAATTGTACGACCTGAACGAGACCGTAGACAGAGACATTGTATCGAGCAAGGATTTCGAGTTTCCCTTGCGGCCACCTGTTGATGAGCAGACCCGTTTCCTGAACTTTAGTCCACGCTTCTACGCTATACACACACCGTGGCGTGCTTATTCCCGATGTGCTAGACTCGGAGAAATCGAAGCTGCGACATTCCTCTCGAAGCCGGATCACCGTGAAAAAATACGGCTACTCAAGTTTATACATCTAGAGTCTGGAGGGTATCGTCGTCAATATAGGAACATACCTGAGACGCTCGAGTAAAGTGGCGATACTCAATCAATTGCGCGAAATAAAATTCGAACTTAAATTGAAGTTGAATTTAAATGAAACAACGGGTGAATGCTATTTTTATAAGCACGTTCGATTTGAGTGTTGAAAAGAATGACGGATTGTCGACACTCACTCGGTTATCCTGCTGGCAAAGTTGGTCGACGTGTTGGTGTCGTACCACGTCATATCCTGCCTAAGTATAGCGCGCAGGAACATCTTCCGCAATCTGGCGATCTGTCTGGATGCCGCGATATTGAGAAAGTCGACCGTGAACACGGCAAAGAAAAATTGTAGCGTAGATAACGCCGCGGAGGAGACGCCAAAAGCAACGGAATCATCGTACAGTGCAGACATCCTTTCTTCGTACGAAACGTTCGGTCCCCTGTAATCAGAGACATTCCCAATTAACGTGCACTATTCGCCAGAATGATTGATCTACCCTCCAATTTTCTAACTAGCAGCATTGCTCGATCCAAGTAAATCTCTGTCGGCAATTATGAAACTTTATTTACATACAGCCACAACGAGCCAGACGGAATAATTGTTTCCCGGTTCTAAAGTGCTAAAAATATGAAATGCATTAGACGTGCCTGCGTGCACGCCAAAACTTACAAAACCTTCCCTCCGCCGAACCACTTCATTATAAGCGTCGGTGTGCTCGTGTGATTCTCCAAGTTACGATCCACCAGCAGCGTGGTGAATTCACCGTATTGAATAGTCGAGACGGGGATGCAAAGGCCTGTCAGAGTTCCCATGATCAGACCACCCACGATCAGCATCAGCTCCCCGCATGTTGCAAATCGAAACTGTGAACACAAGGAACGGCGGTTCCCATCACGGTTTGCTGAACTTTTCGCGCCGCGATTAAACTGAAATTCAAACTTTCCCTACGGGGCTGAGTAAAAGCGTTGATGGAAATAGAGAAGGGTGCGATAGGCGCCGTCACGGCAGGGCTTTAATTAATCGCGCCCGAGCATCGACGTTATGTTAATTATCCGAATGATGGGGTTCCGCCAAGAATTCGCGAAATTCGAACGGCGTCGACGGTGCAATTTGCCGCGGAGCTAGCCGAAAATTTCAGGAACATATTCCCCGGGTGATTTAGTGCCCGGCAACTTTTGCCCTTCCGGGAGATTTAACCCTCGGGGCAAAATTAATGCCGTCCTAACGGTGATTAATTGCCGGATATCCGACTAGTTCTAAACAAAAACAAGCCCCGATCAATCGACAGAACTGTGCTCGTTAAGTTTGTCAAAGACAAAGGGTGCCCGATGGCTGCACCCTTTGGAAGATGGATTCCACCGTTTCGATGGAAACAATTCATCGTTGATATTTCAGTCGAACTGGACGCGTGGTAAGGGATGTCCCGAATTTGTTATTTTTCGATAGAGTTTCTACATTTCTTTTTCTTTTGTTGTTGTTGTTGTTGTTTTACTTTGTCAGAAATACTTGCCAGTTTGAAATAAGGCACTGGGGGTAAGGATGGCTCCGGTGCGACCGGTTTGTCATCCTCCTTCGTTTGCGGTGGCACGAATTCACTGTGGACATAAAACAATATTGATGTTCAATTAAAACCCATCTTCTCGCGACTCTTCCGTTGATATTGTGCTCCGTAAATCATATTTTTCTGCTTTATATAGCAGTACAGGAAAATGATCGACTATGCGTGAAAGAGTACTTCCGAATATTGGCAGTGAAAACAATACGCTTGAAAGCGATTCGTTCGAGGAAAAAGAGGCGCGCTTCTCTTTCGAACGACGGGCAGATGGAAACTGTGAGTTGGAAATCAGAAGATTCCCAATAAAAATCCATTAATCCGGAAGTATTCTCGCGGTACATACTTGCTACAATTGGACAAAGAATTATTGATAAATTTATACGATTCCTCCTTTCTCTAGGACGAGCAGGATATCACTTAATTATTTCCATAAATTTTTACGATCTCGAATCCTGTATTTGCTCGTGACAGTTTTATCTTATATTTTAACAACAATGTCATTCATCTATGAGAATCTTATTCGTACATTGGTTTGCCATTCTCCTCTAGCATATACTCAGTTTCCTCTTTATCCTTCTCCGCGTCTTGGAGCGTGTCTGAAATGAAATATACAAGGTACCGTACACAGAAGAACCTATAATATTATTTTCATGTGCATCAGCAGGGTATCCTTAAAGATATGTCCCCTATTTAACAGACAGGTACCCGGAAGTCAGACTATGTCGCGTCGAAAACGGTGCCCCGACGAATTGTACCTTGGCCAGAGGCGATCGTTATCGGCGCAAATTCGTTCACGATCTTCTTATCTTTGCACCAAGGCAACTTTACCACCTGTTCAAAATCGACCTTTAGATATCGTGGCTGGATTATTAAACAATGCGGCTCGAACGTGGCACACATTCTACCTGACGCGCAATTAATTGGCCGAACAAATGACGTTTGCGATCGTGTGCTTAATATGCACGCGCGTTGCGACCCGATCAAACGTGATATCGATCGACACGCGTTTTCCCGCTCAATAGTCGCGCGAAATCGAGTGGAAAAAATTCTGAATTGATGCACGCACATCTAATTGGCAACATTGCTTCCATCTGAAAATAACTCGTCTTGAAGGGGGAAGAAAAGCGACGAATAATCTGAAAGCGTCTCGCATAAACGACCTAATTAAAATTGCCATTGAATCAAACAGCAATCGTTCCTGTTTAAAAAGAAAAATGCAACCGATGTCGAGAATAATTCGCCAAGCATTCTAAAGTCGAGGTAGCCAAGCTTTATCTAGGCTGCTGGAAGATTTACCTGAACTACTTCCCCCAGGATCGATCCCCATTATTTTACACCGTAATAAACGAGCATGCTAGCACGGTGCGTTGCACGAGATCATAAATCAGCCCGAAACACTACGTAATTCGTCGGTTCGTGGATCAACGAGGACACACGAGCCGGATGGCTCGTCGTCGGCGCGTGAAAGGAAAAACAAAGTTTCCATCGCGACAACGGAGGGTGGCCGGACTTCCAAGAAGTCTGGATCTTCCCGTAGGGGCTCCATTAGTGGCGTAATTGCTGTTCGAAACTCCTGCGACGAATCTACGATCGGCATTTTATGCAGGGCACACCAGGCCGCTAGCTGCAGCGGTAACACAACCGTGCATGAACGAATTTACCCCCCGGTGCCACGGAACGTGTTCGACGAATTCCACTTTGGGATTGGGCGTGAAACTTTTACCTCTAATCCTGTGCTAATTCGATCAAATGGCGTTGCTGGGCTTCAGAGAGCAACGCCTACTTTGGACATCGTGGAGAATGTCACATACCTTGTAACGAGTAGTAATGAAGCAGTAGAAAGGTGAATCTGACGAGAATGGGTGCTTGATCGATTAATTGCTTCTAGGGTGGAAATTGCAAGACCGATAGTGCTTAGATTACGGCATAACTGTTGTTCCTGCTAAATTGTTCGAGTTGCAAGCTATTCTACAGGGATGAAGATACTCTGGGAACACTATCGAGTGTCGCGTATTATCGATTTTCTTATAGAGACGAGGCGAGAGTAGGAAAGCACCGACGCCAAACAGTCGCCGGTACAATCACTACCACTGATAACTTCGCGTATGATCATAGCACTCCAAGCGATTATACGAGAAGTTTGAAGAGAACTACGTTTAATATACGCTAATGCTCCTAATTAAGCGACGAAATTTCGTTAACACTTGTATTATGCAAGCACGAGTTTCCAAGGTATTCATCTCGCTTCGTATCGGGGCCGTCATCCAGGATGACCGATTGTTTCCGACGCACCGGGGCTTCTTGAATAATCGCGTGAACGAAAATTCGCGGAGCTACCCGTCCAAGAAGAATATCTGCGCCCCTGCCATGTGTCAATAGCTTCCGTCATCTGTCGCCACTCGAACCGATCAATCTACCAACTTTCCCGCCGATGTTCCTCGATCATGTACAGATGCAAATTCGCTGAGGACTCTACGAAAGACCGATAACGATCCATCCACGAACACCGTTTAAGTTCCTCGCGAATTATTCTGGCAATTGTGCGGGCGCGATAAAGAACGATTTAATAATCCAGCACGATCAGCGCTATGTCATAGGGATATCGTTCTTCGTTTGTACGTAAAATCCAGCTGATTATTGGCTCCCCGATCGATCACCGGTGATCGAGTGTCCGGACAACGAATCGCGAAGCGGTCCACCTTAGAAAAAGAAGAATTGCAATTTTTGATCCCATCGATCATGAACACTATAACCATCGATCTAACGACGGATAAGCCTGCCGTCTGTTCCCCCGCCGCCGTTCTAGTCCGCCTACCTTTTGTACAGAAACGAAGCTCTTCGTAAAGTTCAGTTGATGCATTGTCGATAACGCGACCGATTCGTGTAAATGTGTTTCCCGCGCGGCCAAAGTCTCGCAACGAAAGTCACTACTTTGGAAGGTGTGCCGTGTGGATTATATGGAAGGGTAAAAAGTTCAACGGAGGGGAGAATTTAATTTGTGTGTTGAAGAAACGAAGAGAGGTAAATGTACTTACACTTCAAGAATATTTTTTCCTGGCGGTGAGAGTTTGTTTTTGGGGGTTCCATTTCCATACCCTGCGCCTTCTCGCCCGGGTTTGCTGTCCACTGATAAATTCGCCGTGTCATTGCGCATTCTTAATTAACAACTCTGAAATGCAAAACGGGAGACAACAATGTTACACCTGGTTAGAAATAAGTTTGCAAAATCTTAAAGGTGATTTTCATGCAATATACATAATACGTAACTACGGGTATAATAATTTTAGTTCGTGTGTCATTAAACGATGATAACTCCACAAAAATTGAACCGAGCCCCGTTCGATTCAATTGATTCACAGAATTTGACGACAGGACGCACGAACGTCAATAGAAATCGACCAACCATAGAAACACGAAGTTTCAGTTCAACTAAAGCAGGACGGAGCAAAGAGAGTAACGCAGCACTCGCGAAGAGTTCAAATCCTATCAAGTACTATCTGAGGCTCAATTTTTTCCTCGGATTCCAATAGTGTCGTTTCGAACTCGTCATTTCAGGCCAGCCCTCGTTGAAAGTGACGCGACAGCGAGCCCTTGAGCTTTCAATAAACGCGGGGCGACCCACGCGGCGCCTGATTGGAAAAACGTGGCGTCGGCGTCGGCGTCGGCGGGGTACAGCCTTGCGGAATCGCGATAAATTAAGCCAGGCTGACGTTTTGATTGTCGGCCCGGCCTATATTTGTTGCGGTCAATATTTGCGCCGAACGCTCCATTGTCGCCTCTCGATCGAGCGTCTGTTTCGTCGTTTGGACACGGTGACTAGAGCTTTGCGCAAACTGCAATTAGCAACGATAATCCAGGGACAACAAACTCTATTTGCCACGGTCATTATCCACTGTATCATATGTTTACTCCGTAGGATATCCAATCTAAGCGATGATTAGAAACTACGTTAATCCACGTTAATTAATCGATTGACAGAGCAGGCCTGCGATTAGAATGGGTCCTGTCAGGTTTCGATTAACAGGTACGATTGAAGTGTTCAAGTAAGAATCATCGGGAACTTAGGATAGATAGCTGTTCAACGCAGGCCTTGGCGCGAAGCAAGATAATAATTAAACCGGTTACAAGTACAGTCACCCTTCAGTATCCCTAGTATTCCAGACTGTGTCTGTACCTCGTAAAACGAATGGAAATTGGAATTGTTCACTGTGATGTTAGCTTAAGCTCGCTTTTTAATTTATTTAAAGATAAAATTCTGCTCGAATATTTCTCTCTTTTTTACTTTTTTTACAATTGTCGGGTATAAACGTGCCCGCGATTAAATCACAGACCATGATTTCGTGAAATCCGGACAAAGCATCCAGCAAACAGTTTCGATAAAGGGAAAATCACATATTCTATTTTCAATTATAGCCGAAGTAAGTTTACAAACGCGAAATATCAAAAGAGAAATGGAACGTTCAATGAATGCATGCATCGCCCAGCAAACGGATGCAATTTCGCCCAAGTTCAAACTACCAGTCGAACGTGTTTGGAAATTCGCAGGACTGTCGCGCGGAAAAATGCTCGACGTCGATGAGATTACGTATCGAAGCTTCCATAGCAGCGAATCCAATTGAAGCCGCGACGGAGCGTTAATATTTAACAACAGTAATTTGCAAATTTCGTCGCACATTGAGCGCACTCGAACTTGCTTGCGTGTAATTGCTGCCCATAAACGCTGAATGAACAGCGCGACAAAAAACCGGCCAAGTCGTTCCAACACACTATTGCGAACTGAGTTAAGGGCCTTTTAATCCCGAAATAGAGCTGCTTTCTTCGGACTTTTCTTTTTTAACGAAAACGCGAACAAGAGCGCCTTTTTCGTGCTGAAAGAGGACCCTTCTAATTATCCAAAGAAATACCTTAACGATGATATTGTTCGTGCCTCGAGATGAATTAAATTCAGATAATGCGGTGAAGAACGATGCGTCAATGTCTATGGAGCCACGTAGAATTCATGGTATAATGTAATTACGCGAAGCACGTGCGCTTCTATATTTCAAGACAGCGTTCACCTATCGCGCCTGTCGTCATTTTCTGTACGTCCCGAATGAAAAGTCTCGAATGGCCGTAATGAAGATCGAAGGCACTCTAAACGAGACTTTGTTGAGTAAACGAGGGAAAGCTAATAAAAAGAGGAAAAAGAAAAGCAAAAAACCCCACGACTCGTCTTATTTTTAGCGTCCGTATCTCTCGCATTACTTTTGCTCTTTGATCTGGCGTCCCTTTGTTAGGACGCCCTGTCTTTCATTAACGAACAGGGGAGAAATGTTACCCCGCCTTCGATAACCACGAGTAACGACGCAACGCGTCTCGTCGCCGAGTCAATATCTCGATCTTCTATTTTCTTTCACCGCGAGGAAGGAGCATTAACCACCCCTTAATACCGTCGTCCTTTTCACGAGTACAATACTATTACTTGTAATCAGATCATCTTTCTTCAATTAAAAAAAAAACACACAGATTCCAGAATTTATTGGATCGCATGAAAGATAGTATATATCCCAGCCGTGGTGCAAGTCTCTCTAGTACAACAATTTCCCGAGAAAATTGTCTCGGAACCCGGCTGAAATGTAAAGAACGAAAAGCTACGTAGGCGGGTACCGGTGGTTGAGCTTTTATTAACGAGCCCCTTGGTCCCAGGACTGAAATCGAGACGCGAACAGTAATAAAGAGCCGCCGGGGATCCACGACGTCGGGCCCGGTCAATTTCGAATTATCCTATTTTACGAGAGCGAGCTTTCCGATCTTATTTGTCTCCGTTCTCAATAATACCGTCCTCTCCACGGTGCACGGGATCGAATTTTTCCTCCGTTGCCCCTTCGAAAGGTAGTTTATAAAATTTCCCGTTCGTTACGGGATCGATGCAACGATAAATTGTCTCTGAAGTTGAAGTGCCGCGCAGGCTTCTCGTGCCTGGAACACCTTACCGCCCTCTGCGCCGGTCTTTTTCGCGTGTCGTAAATCACCGATGAAATCGGGAAACCGGAAGCGAAGCGGAAGAACCTGCCAAGCAGATACGGAGACGCGTTTTGCACCGTTTTGTCATATCCATCGGGTCGAGTGCCATTAACGGGACTAACAGTTTCCCTTGAACTTCAATACTTCGGCTCGACTCGAAGTCTTGTTTTAGAAGTGCAGTGGATTCTAATATTGGGCGATGGAAAGTTGCCAGTACCCGAAGTTTCGGGCTTCGTGTCTCCACTTTTAAATAAATTAAAATAGACTCGGTGGGCAATTGCTACTCAATAAGAGTCGAGTCGGCTAAGGGGATGCGTTTGTCGATTAAAAACTGGGAGACTATACAGTCTCATCAATTTTCCCGTGGCAAGCAATCTTTCCGCGAAATCGTGCGGCAATCTTTTTGGAATTTCAGTAACACCCCGGCGTGGAAATTTCGGGGCGGAAAACAATCCGCGCGAAGTTTGTCGCGCTAACGTATTCACGGCTCGGTCTGCTCGGATATCGCCCGTTCCCTTTTCTCTCTCTCTTCCCTCCGTCGCGCGGTAAACTTCGTCAGCGGCGTGTTCCACCGCTGAAAAATCACGCCTAATGGGAAAAATTGCTAAAGTTACACGGAAAGTTCCACGACGACTTTCGTCGTCCGCCGCGGCACCTTTCGCAATCGCGAAACTCCATTAAGCCTGGAAACTAATTTCCAACAGAGTGTTCACCGTGAGCATCGCATAATCTTTCTGTGGTTCGCGGTGGCTGGCATAAATTTCCAGATCCCTCGGAACGTGGCCGACGTGGATCTTTTAGAGTCCTTCTGAGCATTCGATAAACATTTGGTCGGGCAATTTAATTTCGTTAATCGTGGCACGGCGTGGTTCTTAGTTCGGTCGGTAAGTTTTACCGTAGTGGAACGCTGCAGTAGAATGTGTGCGAACATAGCCAGACGCGTGCAGAATCGACATTGCCTGCTTTCTTTGTGTCTGGCCATACACCGGCTGACTCTCCTTAAAGCGTGATTCATAACTAAAGACGTACTATTTATTACTTATATCGTATTGTATCACGTGCAATGATAAATTTCAATTTCACTTAAGATCCCCAGTATTAAATGCTTTTGTATTTTGTACTTAATTAACGTCCTAGAATATTTATAAATTACAGTTTCGATCCCCAATTGAACGCCATGAAATCTAATGAAATATTTGGTAAATACTAACAAATTGAGTACCGGTGAAGAGGGACAATTTTTAATCCCCTGATATCTGTCACAAGCACGCGTTCAAATTGTACGCCGTGCTGTGTATTTACGATCGGTGCATAATTTACGCCAGCCATTTAATTAGCTACGAAAATATGAACGGAATGAGATCGTCCTCGACCGATAACGTTGGGGGGAGCGGACATTTTTTATTCGATAGTTCCGCGAGAACGAGAATCGTGAATTATATAGGCGTACTCGACCATCGAGATCATCCATCGGCACAGTTATAATTAAAACGATTCCTCGTTAGCGCACGCGACTGCTTTGTACCCCCCGGGCCTCGTCGAGATCGAGAAATTAATTTCCAGCGCATTATACTTTCAATTCTTGCGGCCCCTAAATGAATCCACTAGAGCACTTGGACCACGAAGCTTGTGTGATTCCTATCTAGTTCCTGATGTCTAGCAGAAAAAAGCTCGCCTCAAATCCAGCAAATATCAAGTTACGTTCGAACAGCGTACAATGAATGTTCGAACTAATTTTCCAACCAGTTCCCTTTTAGATCACGAGAGATTTGATCGTCAAAATGATTGGTTTTAATAGCAAAGCGGCTTATGTTCTTAGAACATCTGATTTCAATATTTAACTTGGCTCGACCGCGTTATTAGACAGAATTTATTTCAAGTATCCTTCGTTATTAACCATCTAGATTGCAGGTTCCACGGCCTCCTTTTAGCCGCCGATGTCTAGCGGACGAACCAACGAATTCGGTAATCGGTCATCGGCTAATTTTAGATTATTCACAGATTTAGAGACCGTTCGTCGTATATCGCGCCACCGCGGTTGCAACTGGAGCAATTCATCGGCCACTCGCTGCTAGATATTTTCTTGGTTATTATTGAAACGTGTGCACGAAAACACCGTGCGATAAGAATATTCAATTACGCGCGTTGCTCCATTCACGGTTAGCGAGGTCGATTTATCGTGCCGATGACTTTGCACAATACATCTGGCGTGGTAATTTTTTGCCACTTCGAAAGGTATACTCCATTTGATCGCAAAAAAAAAAGAAAATGAATAAAATGTAAATGCGGTAATACTGTATCTATACGTAATACATAATCTATATATAATCAACGAATAATCTCTACTGTCTACACCAAACGAACAAAAGATCAATAAAACACTTTACCCCCAAGCACACCTATGTACAGCAATAAGAAGAAGTCTAGAAGCATTTCCCCCAGAAGTCCAAAAGACCCATACCATCCGCGGTCCGATCGTCTGACGGTATTTTTACATACACGCGATCCGACATCCACGTGCGACAATCGCAAAGCTATATAAGTGAAGGACCCTGACAGACGAGATCGTCTACAACCTTGACAAGTTTGGCCAGCGCCGCCCATTTTTCTGCCAACTCGATCTCACGGAAGCTTCTTCGACGTTGGCAGAAAGCGTACGTGACGAACCCTATGCTTCCTCCGCCTCCGTGTTCCTTTTTCCCGCGCTAGACCGACCGAATGAACCTCGTTCAAGGTTGCCCCGCAGATTTTTCGCGCACTGATCGCGTACAGTCCCCTTCGACGAGAGAAAGTGGCGAACCGGCTGCCAGAAAACTGCAATCACGGGGGGAGCTTCTGGTGCCAAGGAGACCATCTGGTGATCGAAAGAAGCGCCGCCGCAAGTGCTTGCGATAATCACGGTTAAATTAATTAATAACAACGGGTATCGATGATCGAATACAACGATATCATCGTGGAGACGTCGCTATCGTTCAAAGTTAATCCGATCGCCGGATCCGGTTTAGACCCCGACGCCGTTATCTGTGCCGCTTCTCCGACGATATCTCTGTGCTTTCGAAGACAAATTTCTTTCGATGCACGAGTCGTGCAGATTCTGTCGACGTCACCGGCGATGCAATAATTTCTCCCCTGCATTCTCGGCACGCTTTGTGACACAAAGGGACGAAGGATGCTTGCAACAATGTTTCGCCTTGACGTTTGCGCCGAGAAACGCAAACAGTGGCTGTGTTTACAGTATCCTCGTTGCTCCGCGATTCCGACGATTGAAAGTGGCATGGTGAAAAGCTTCGAGCGTTTCCTACCGTCAAAGTGACGTATCTGAGAGAGAGAGAGAGAGAGAGAGAGAGAGAGAGGGGCAGGTGTTGCAGAAACGGAAACAAATTCGACAAAAGAGCACGAGCGGCACGATAGGTTTGTCGCGACTGGAAATTCCGTGCGCGTGTTTCGTTCGGTCAGCTGATATTTTTGTCGTTGATCAATCTATTTCGTAGATCGATCTACGATTCGATATCGGCGACACTTTTCAAGTTCGAAACAGTCGCGATTACGAAGATTGTGTTCTGTATTTTCTTTTTTCTGCGTCCCAATCTGGGATCACGGGGTGGAGAGTTCGAACGAGAAAGGAGACGACGAAAGAAACGGAGAAAGTTAGCTTCTGCTCGAAGAGCTAGTCGGATTCGTGACAAATGGAAGGATTTCGACGCGCGGCACCGTGTCTGACTCGGGCTGCCTAATCCCCTGGTAAAAATCAATTCCGCAAGGAAGAAGCTTTCCGTGTCTTTTGCTCGACAGTGATTTTCATTCGACGCGGAGGAAATAAAAGTCGAAAGAACGGAGGGAAACATAACTTCGGCCAGTAGTTTCTTTTGATTTAATCGATCCTCTCCGGGGACCGTTGGGGTAACATTTGATTCGGCGCATTTATCCGGGCAGATAACACTCGGGGATTTTCGACAATCGACTCGCGATAAGCCAGCGATATCGAATAGAAACAAATCACTTATTTACGAGCTCAACGAGACGTTCGTGTTGTATTGGAAGTTGGAGGGTCACCAAAAAATAGAATGATAGAAATATTTGAATAGCACTCGAAAGTGTTGACTGCTATGTCCGCCGTGTTCAATCTTCGTCATCTTCGCCATATGCGCGAAACGAGCCGTTCGCGGGCAGAAAGGAGCGCCAAAAATTTGCTGCAATTCCGCTAATAACAGAGAACGATAATTGGATGGCGGCGAGCACACTTTGCGGGGATTTCTTGTGATTAGAATCAACGCGGAGGGTAGAATTCGCGTAACAAAGGAGATTAAAGCGAACGGGATTTTGTCAGCGCGCGAGGGTTTGCAATCCTTTGCGCAACAGCTGTCGTCTAACTATCCGAGGCTCGTCGACCATCCAATCCGGTTACGGGAGTTTCGAGTTTAACGCTGTTACGAGAATCAACACGAAACATCCCCGCGAGAATCTCTCACGAATCCCCTCTTTCTAGTAACCTCGCTTGCAAAGAAATGCTTGATCAATAATTACAACAGAGTTAACGCTATATGTGAATACCTCAATGCGTATTGACGCGTTTACTGGTTGCTGTTAAATTAGCATGTTAATATAGTAATGTCGACCGACACGCTGTTGTAAATATAATTATTAAAGGGGATCAAGATATCTGCTCGATTAGATTGATAACATCGAACCCGTTATTTCCACGCTCTTACCTCAGCCCCTTGCTAACGAATGGAGAACAATACTACCACTATTGATGGTCATACCAATAATAACAACAATGGCGATGATAATAATAAATAATTGTAAGAAGACTGTACCCCAGTAGTTATCCTCCCACAGGCTATATAAAACTTTCCATTCTTTACTCTGTCTTTTAAGCAATCCTTCGGCACAAAATCTCTACTTAAACAGTAGCGAAAGTACGGTCCGATTAATTTGTTCCAGAAGAATCTGCCGCGTGGTCTGATTACAGTCCTCCAAGTCGGGTCCGCTACTATGTGTCACCCGACTCGATTACCAAATCGAAACGTCTAGATAAGAAGCCACAGGCGAACATCACAATCTATAATAAACTTTCGACGAAACGAACGTTTGTTGACTCCGTGACACGTCACAGAATACATGTTGCTCGAAATGATCGAACAACGAGGCGATCGCTGGTGCAAGATCGCGGTACATTGCGCGACAATTGCGAATCATCTTCGTGTACTCGCAAACCGTGCATCGATACCGCAGAGACAACGAGTGTTTATTTAACAAATTGTCCGGTGCATGCTTCCCCGCTGCTGGTGTAAAGTTAGATCTGCATTGAGCATCGCTTAAAAAGAAAATACTTCGTCCTGTGATTTGTTATTTCTTGTGTCCGCGCGTGTTCTGCTGTACTTGTTTGTTACGTTTACCTGCTGAAATTAATTATGCGAGCCATGGGCCAATCGGGGGAGCTTCGTTGCCTCGATCGTATCGGGACATAGAAAGGAGCTGTGCATTGAAAAATTATATTGCGAAGTTGGCGTCGCACGACCAAAATCGATCTCGAGACGGCGCACAGTGGTCCGGATCGAGAAAGTTCGCCGCGGCGATAGAAATTTGAGCACTGGACGTCCCTATGTTGGCTCGCCATTATCGGTGTCGACAGACTACACCATTACCAATTTGTCGTCTGTATTGACAAACACCAACTTGTTTGTATATTCGCGAGAACGTCAGCAGATTCTTGCGATCGTTTCAGAGATGATAACGTAGCTTCGCGGTACGATGACAGAGTGAAAAACATGTCGAAACCCTATCGAAACGTCAACAGGAATTCTTCATATCTCCGGATGAAAGTGCTAAGTAGATGAACGGTACTTTTTCAACGAGAGAGAGGAAGAGAGCAAAATAGAATCGAGAGCCCTGCGATTTTCCCCGAGTGACAAAGCCTGTGCGTCTTACGGTAGACCACCTTGCTTCCACATCTTCGCCAGGTAGTAAATTCAACTGCTGCTGACCGATCGACCATGACAGGCAACTAGTACATTTATCAAATATCGTTTAGAAACGTTTGCTCGCCACGATATCGAAGATAACACGGGATAGAAGCAACGAAACGGCGCCAATTATACAATCTACGATCTCACGCTTCGTTACATCACTACTGTAATTGAGATAAGGGCTGACGAAAATTCTGACCTGCCATATTATATAACTCTGATTTTACTCATTTCCCGCACAGAAACGGGCACGCATTCTATAATTCCCAACGAGTACCAAATGTTCCGGTCGTCGAGTGCTCCAATCAATGCGCGTGGCGCCGCAGAAGATTAACACACTTTACACAGAGAAATATTGTTTTGCTCCGATAATAACAAAATCGAAGTCCTTTCGATAGCGCAGAAGGTAACGGAACAAAAGAGTACACGGAGAATATCGTACGACCACCGAAGCCATTCGTTGCGGCGACGCTGTTGCTCCCGCGGCGTAAAAGCTCCGCGAAGAATAGACGAAAAGAAGAAGAGAACAAGTTTACAACGGTTTTCCGCGAGCAGTAAAGAACAGTAAATACTTTCAATCGCTTCGCCATTGTACGCGGCGCCCTATACATTTCTTCCGCAAGGATCGCCCAAGAAACGTATTTTTTTCCCCGCACGAAAGTGTCGAAAGCTTCTTCCGTCTGCGCGGCACGATTGGCTGGCGGACGCGAAAACCTGCGTCTTGTTCCAGCCGAGCGTTTCCACTCGGTTTCCACCCCGTTTCCACTCCGCTTTCCACTCCGTTATACACCGAGCGACTCTACAGACACGCTTTGGCTGAAATTTGGCGCTCGACCAATTTGCATCCGCGCAGCCAATACGGATCAACGTAGTGTATTTCGAGTGCGATAATAACGTTGCGGAGCAACAGCGTGTTAGTCCGATTCGGCTTCATTCGGCTCGATATTAGCGCCGAGAATACGCCCGCGGTGTACACACGATTGCCACGGTCGTGCAGCCAGCAGCAACAGCGGCGTACGGATACGCGAATTCACGCGAAAATTGGTAAACCGACCGATAGCTCGTTCATGTAGGTCAACGAACACGGCTACCCTAGCAGAACCTTGTGCCAGTTCGCTTAATAAACATTATACGCGGACGAAGATTATTTTGGGAGCGCGGCTGCTACAGGCTTCTAGCAGATTCTCTTGCGTCGCAGCTGGCCGCGCTTCGAGATTCGTTCTGTGCGTTTGAATGTTTTGAAGCTCAATACGAAAGCGCGGTAGCTGGATACACGGGGGGAAGAAAGGCAAGTAGAAAATGTACAATCTTTCGACGGGAATGAGCAAAGGAACCGGACAATAATTATCCAATAGCTCGTGGGATAAGTAGAATAGGAGAGAAGAATTCGTCGGGCTGCGGTTACGAAAGGGCTGGCCTTCTCGATTGAAATCAAAAGACAGATCGCGTGGGCAAATGTTGTCGGCGACGCGACGGATTGGAGAAACAGACGCGACGGATCGAAACTCGAGGCCTGATTACGATGATCAGCCGAACCGCGATACACTCGAAAGCTGGCGCGCAACAATTTCGCGAGCGACCAGTCGAGGAACGAAGGAGAAGAGGAAGAAGACTTTGGCCACGGACGGCTCGGCTTGTAGCCGATTAAATTCGAAACGGGATTAAATCGCAGCTGTCGATGCGTGCCTTTCGCCGATTCTAACGTATTCTCTTTCCATGGCCGTTTACCTTTCGCGTGTTTATTCAGCTTCGCGGGGCATTCGCTGAATAAGGATGATATTTGCAGAGCGGCAGAGAATTTTTACGGATAGAGTAAAATTGCCGCGATACCGATACAGTACACTCGGTAGTAAAAGCAGGAATAATTGATGCTGCGAACGGTTTCACCGATACGATGTGGATCAAGGTGGACGGTATCAAAGGCAACTGATTTAACCCGACCGCGATTCACGTTGCTAAGCTTTCCTGTTGCATTCACTCGATGCAGCGCGTGCATTTGGCACTTTCAGCCGCTCGCACAGATTGCGCCTATTCGAGCCATCGTGATTTACCATCTTTGCACGATCGTAATTGAATTCACACCGAAACAATCCCAGTCGGGGTAATTTGAGGGGGGAAAGCATTAAACGATAACGCGATTCCTCGAACGTGCATATTAATTGTAGTCAATCGGTTACGAGAAAAAAAGACAAGATTAAAATGAAAAGAAAAGAGAAGCAATCCATCATCGGGGCCGATTAAAATCGCCAGATAACCAGCCACGAGTTCGTCGAGTCGCTGCACGATTCGATTGTCCAACAAAACACGAGGCCCTTGGACGCGCAATGACCACATACCTTGTCCACTACTGCTTCCAATCGTTATCCCAAATATATCTGTTCTGATCAACGATAGGCCTCGGTGCGTTGACGGACCCCTTCATAAGTGTCCCTCGCGACTTCACTAGGCTTCACTATGCGGGTTGGCAGTGCACGCGTGTTCCACGGTTGTGCACGAATCGCCTCGCTTGTATATCCGATGTGGATCAATCGACGATGCGGTACGTAACAGAGGGGGTTGGAAGCCTCGTGACGAAGGGAGTTGCGATGAAAGTTGTAAACGCCTGATCACGCACACCACCAAACAATTGTGTTCTTTGCAGGGGGGTTCACACGCGACGTGGAACGAGAAGTGGGTTTCTGACTCCAGGTGGCCGCACGCCCTCGTACGGATACGAATTACTGAAGCTACCTGTCGAAAGAGCCTGTCTTTTATACGCTCGCGGTGACACCGGCGAGATAAGGCCGGCTCCCGGAGTTTACATGCGGCTGGATTTCCTCGTTCTTGGTCGTAGCACCCGGTGTGTCGTCACTCTGTACGGTTGTGCGCGATTATGGTATAATTACCGATTCCCGATATACGATTACGGAGACCGCGATGGAATCGAAGAGTTCTTGCGTCCGATTCTCGCGGGCTTTCTCGCGGAATCTGACAGCCATGCGCTTCGATCGGCCTTCTTTGGAAAATATAGCGAATCTAATCTATGCTTCGTATCTGGTCGGGAAGGAAATGCATTCTGCACAGCCGATAAGAGAAACGGCAAATGCACGAGACGAAACGAATTTTCGGTATGAAAATAAAAAGCGAAGGTGTCCTTCGAATTGATGAATGCATCGGCCGACACGGTGCACGTGCAGGGAAAAAACGTGCACGACGGTAGCGAGACAATCGTCGCGGTAAGAAAAGAATCCTCTTCGGGTTCGAAGAAACTTGATTTCCTTGCCCAAGCCAGCAATTGATTGATTTGCAGTTCGAATGCACGGCACGATTGCCGATGGACGAAACGAGGAAAACCAACGGTTGTCAACGCGAAACGCGATTAAACAGATAACAGGGGAATCCCAGTTTATCTCTGAATCTCCGCGCAGGGCAGATCTGGTTGCTGCAAGCTTTCAGCATCTTGGACGAAACCGGGAGATTATACCAGGAACACAGCGCGATGCAAAATCACGATACGCCGACAGATGAATTATCTCGTACGACGAAGATGCTTTGACGCTTTGCACGCCGTGCGGCGATGCAGCGACTAGAATCGATGTGAAACGACGGAAACGGGTCGTGGAAAAATTCAAGCGTGAAAAAGTGACGCGACAGCTTAAAGGGGAGCAGTCACAGCGTGCGATGCTGCAGCGGAGTCAAGAAACTGGAAGCTCCGTGCACGTGGTCGCTAGCGCTGCATCATTTCCACCTCGTCGCGTTGGATTTCCGATGCTTTCGTTCGACGCCAATATCCCGGATAAGATACCGGAATCCCATCAACTTTCTGCGAAATAATGAGCAACAAAACGAGGAAGGAAAACCGCGAGGCGACCTTTACTCGCGTATGATCGTCACGTGGAGAAGAACCACCCCTTCTCCCTGTCGGTGCGCGAACAGAAACGCGTTCCAACAAGAAGTTCGAAAGCAACGCGTCGATCCTTACGTGATCGACGTCCGCTCGGAGGCAGACAGGGGTTCGATTAATCGTTGACTGCGTCACTCGACCCTTCGATTCATCCGAGGAACACGAGTGACTCGACGACAGGCTCGACCCCGTAATCGCGTATCGCTCGCGTCACTTAGGCGCCACCATAAAATTCGATTTCGCGTCGCGGCTGCGCAGTCGCAACCGCGTTGCCATTGACCTTGAATTTTCTGTCACCAAGGTCAGGGGAGCGCACTCGAAATCCGTACAGATACACGCGGCCACGACCTCGAACGACAGGAAGCCCAGCGCGTCCAAGAAGGGAAGAGAGAGATCTCCGAAAATCTCTCCCTTAACCCACCGTTGGATTATCTCGTTGGGAAACTCACTGGTCTTTCGGAGCAGACTCTATTCTCTCGGGCTTTTCGTGGACCGCGATGCTTAGTAGCTTTCGAACGACTGACGCAACGGTGCCGCGGCGTCCAGACGCTTACGCAACGACGCCGTGTCCCCTCTTTTTCATCCCTCTTAGATTGAAGCGGCCGCGACGTCGAAAAGGGACGACCACGAGTTAAAGCCGCGGGCGAACGCGCGACGCGTGCATACGTACACGTTGAAGATGGTCGAGATCGGAAGCGTGCCAGCGGGAACCGGTGCTAACCGGATATCAACGAAATTCTGGGAACGAGACCCGCGTGCGGCCTGGCACGCGAAAGCGTCGCGACGCCCCTGAGGATCGAACGATGACGTCGACGTCGCCAGTCTTTTCGACCACCCGATGACGTATATACTTGGACGGCCACGCTGACGTTCCTCTTGTAGAACCGAACGGAAGTTGTGGCGTTGCGGTATTTTCCATTCGAACCGCCTGTCTCTCCCCCTTCGAATCCGCCCGCTTTGCCAACGCTTTTTTTAGACCACCGTCCCGTTCCGTTTACACCGCTCGATCCCGTTTTCCCTCGCACGATTCACCAACGACGATCCCATCCACGTTGCGGATGACCGATCGGTGGATCGGCCAAGGGATACGATGTACACACGATGTACCGCGATATGGGGTCGATTGCGTTTCCCGTGGCGGGCGCGGAACGGATACGAAAGTTGGGAAAATTCTATCCGAAGACTGACACGTCCATGACCAGATACCGCGGCCCGTGCAAAGCGCAAATACGAAAGCGCAGGCTTGGCACGAGATGAATGTGGGTTGCTGGAGCACGACGGTTACAAACAGACTGCTCGTCCTCTTTAATGAATGGATATAACCCGGTCGATTTATCAAACGGTATCGTCCGATCGGCCAGAGGCTTCCGAATGAAAATTTTAACCACTCTGCCACCCCGATGGAACAACGTAACTCCGATGAAACGGAGCATCGCGCGAGCTGGAAGTATCGAATCTATCGGATGTAAGCTACTTTACGATCCAAGTCGATCGTGATTGGGGAAGCGGCTAGATTCGTCTATCATCGATCGCCTCTGATTATCGACAGATTTCCCTTCCCTAATCGCAGCCTTCGCCCGCCACTATTAAGTGCCAAAACTGTCGGTGTATTAATAATAACCTTTGGATCCTCCTCCGACGATACTGGCAATCGTGCGGGGTTCAACTCGCGTACGTCCGATTACAGCGAGATGTTTCGCGATAAAATCACCGCCGTATCAGTTCCGAGTTTCTGTTGAAGGAAGCGAACGCGACGACCGTCTCCCAGCACTCGCTCCCGCAATCGATTATCCGACATCGTTCGACCATGTGCAGCGCGATCCGAGCCACTGCAGAATGCAGATGTACCAGGCTGCAACGAGATCGACCTCGGTGTCGCGGTAGACACACTGACCTATTTTCGTTGCCAGAAAATGTTCCAAGAACGCTCCAAAGACGATTCTGTAGGCATCAGACGGACCAGAGACACTCTTCGACGTGTGCCACACCGACAATCGTGTTACTGTTGAAAACTGACCGATTCGAGAACAGACGGAGACGCTTGCAGCAACGCGGGTCGGTGACAAACGAATTTGTGCTCGTGACGAATAATTTGCAGTAATAATTGCGCTACTCGAACGCGCAGAAAATGAACGCTCGAAACGAGATGGAAATATTTAGGGGGGAAATGAAAATAGTAGCGCGATCAAAACAAACGCACACGAAGGTATTATTTTTAAACCGGCCAAGCAGAAGCACGCGTCATAATGCGCCACGCTCGTGTTTCGCCGTGATACCCGACAATGATAGCGGGCAACAACGTTTTGCAATATCGTCCGGATGAATGGGCTCGATTCTTAGCAATTCGGCGCGCCTGGGAAGGACGGTAACGAGCCATTGTGAGTCGCGATTAATTGTACACCGGAGGCCGATGCAGTTTCCAGGTGGTTCAGAGATCGACGACAATGCTACAACGCCGACGATATTACTTGGCCATCGACGTGGATAACAGCGACTAATAAAGCTACGTAAACCAGCCGGTTAGAATAATTGTCACGCGAGCGAGTCGGCTGCAATTAGCCGTCGACGAGTAAACAGCGCAGGTGAAAGTGGACCTAAGAATGTATCAGTGACCTCCGTGAAGCTGGCGCTGAAATATCGAAGCAGGTAATGGTACCACGGATAAGGGTCCAATTGCCGCGATACTATTACATGTAATATAAAAAAAGTGCGCTGGACTTCTGTTATTGACTGGAGTGTTCGAAACGGGCACCAAGTAAGACCGATCGTTCACTTTTGTATCAGAACGTGGCCACTCTAATATCGTTTCGAAGTATAAAATATATCCCTCGCTACTCGTACAAAGTACACCAGCGAAAAGAAGGAACACTTGAACTCTTATTAATCTTTTCTTTAAGATTCGTGGATCGTTTTTCGGTAAGTGGCTAATCGAGAGACGACCCGATCAACAAAGGGGGAAGAATTTGAAAGTCAAAATCACAGGCGTATTCATCCCAGTAAATTCCTTACGGCGTAACCAATTTCGCTGGCATTGTATACCCGGCATCTTCGTCGATTCACATGGGGGTCGTTCGATATTCCACGGCATTCAGTCACGACCGCGTTTAAGGGAATCGCGGGTTCTCCTAGTACCGCGACAAATCATTCCCCGGACTACGAAATCGGTTCGAAAGGCCAGTTGATTATTACGGCAATACGCGTAACCGTGAATCAGAATGGAAAACTGGGAGGCAATCCGTGCGAGTTGGGTTGGGACACGAGGGCAAGGAAAGCTGGTCGCTTTGAAACTAGAAGTCCCACCGGAAAGCTAGCCCGTTTCCACGACCCTCCTTGCGAAGCAACAACAGCGTCGACGACGACAACGACGACGCCCGTAATAGTTCAGTGGAATTTAATCGAGACGGCAATTGTTTCCTATTAACAGTTATGAAAGCACTCTGGCGACCTCTGAACCCTCTTTGAACGATCGCCGTCGCCGAAGCCGTACATACCCCGGGCAGTCATTTTAATTGGAATCCAGTCGGGAAGATCGTGTGCCGAGCAATGGACTTCGAATCACCCGAAAATTGCTGGCAAGCCGATGTGCCCGAAACACGGTCGCGATAACAGTTAGTGTCGGACTTGAAGAAACCTTGGCGCGAGGCTAAATTTTTCGTGGACACGGGTGGGTGAAAAATGTGTGAGGGGCACGGTTTACACTAGACGGAATGTTCAGTTGAACTAGTTTGATAATTATTTCACTGAAATATTTGAGACACATGCACATATACTTGAATGAATGATTTGAAATGCACGGAGATGATCGACCTAGTGTTGAGAGCGATGACTCGAACTGCTAAAGGATGAATCACGAATGATTTCTTGTTCGAAGTGTAATTGGAATTGATACGATTGACATGCTGGTTATAAATAGTTTAATAGCGAAGAGGACGATGAGAGAGATGGTATAATAATAGAAACTAGACGAGGGTTTTAAATAACTCGGCATGCTCGTTGAAAAGTAGATTGGAAGTTCTCGTGCCTCGTTTAGAAGAGAATATTAGCTGTGTACAAATATCAGCCGCGAAGATTGGAGTAATAAGGGCTCAAGGGAAGGTTAACAGATCAAGTTCTAAATCCACGGGAAATTTTCCATGCTGTATGTCGAGTCTTCCGTCAAGTGGTGACGCAAAGAAGAAGAAAAAGAATCATCTTCACGTGGTGTTCGCGGGAACGTTCAAGAGCGCAAATTGCAGCGAAACTCCGCGGAACATTGGCAAACGACGGAACTCCGTTAAGAAATTATTCACGATCGACATCGCGTTATCTCGTTATTTAACGGCGTGCCACGTCAAAGGGCAAACAAGGCAAAAGACTTCGCAGGGGAAAAAATCGCTTCTTCTACGTCGAATGTTTCGAACCGCCAGAAATTTCCATGACACGGATCGCGTCTCATGCGACCGTGGTAATACAACTTTAACTGTAAAAGTATGTGCGGACTCGTAAAAAAAGTTTCTGGGGTGAGGACACCCGGAGAATAAAAAAAAAATGGAACGTTTCATGAAAAGAGGTAGAGGTCGGGCAAACGTATAGTAGCGGCGAGCAAAATACGGGCGTGCATCAGGGGCAAAAGAGAAGGGAGCACTTGAAAGATGAAGAAAAGTAGAAATGAAGAACGGGCGGGGGATCAGATCGTGGAGAGAAAGAAAAAGCTCCCCCGCGAAATATATTACGAGGGGTGCGGGAGCAGCGCTTGCAGCGAACACCGCTTAATAACATCAAGATGCAACGTCCCGAGCAGATCCTCCTCCTTTGCTTCCTTCCTTAATCTACGTTTCATTTCCGACCACCGCATCAGCGATGTTCTTTAGCCCTTGTTCACCGCGGGATTATTTTTTCCGTGACTTGGTCCAAAACGACCGTGGTCTCCTAACACCGAAGGGGATCTCGTTACTAAACGGTCGAAAGCCCCGTGGAAACGTTCCAGTTCGAAGGGACAAGAGGGAGATGATTTCTAATTAATTCGGAGGTTGCCCGGTATCTGTAATTTATTCGACCGTCAACGAGCCATAAACATAATGGATTTGTCGCGAGACACTGGCTATTTACGACGACATTAATCAGACGTCACGGGAACCGTCTATTCGTGTTTCGCGTCGGGACTGCCCACCCTTTTATCAACTTTTCGAACGACACGGTCGGCTAACGATTCGTATTGGGGGGGAAAACGAGACTGAAGGGTGCAAAGCGTAAAAGCAACGTTGATACAGACAAAGGGACGCTGGAATTGTTACCGCGTACGACAATCAGCGAGAAATAATCAAGCTCATTAATTTCGTGTACGCGCTAATTATTGAAATTCCCCAGTCAATTCGAAAACCGAAAAAACCGCGACGTTTCTATCTGCGAAAAAAAGCAGATAAGCGACAGAGCCGCTCGCTTCTCGGATACCAATTAAATGTCAGAAGTCTAAAGAAGGAGCCGCCATGACAAACGTTCGCGTATCCTCTGTACTTGCTCTCAGAGCGGATTCAGAGGTCTTCCACTCGTTTGAAATCTCCCACATCCGCTTTGCGTCCGCGGTTCTGCGATTCGAAATGCCACTGTGCGGCGACAAGCATGCTTGCATAATTCAGAGGAATCACATTTTGCAAATTGTAGTTTTTCATTCTCAAGTGCCACGAGAAGTAGAATGAACAAACGCCGACGCGGTGTTATTTACTTTCCAAAATCAAATCCGTAATCCCAGAAACGTTACTCCGGCCAAACGCCACTAGCAACGAGAAAAAGAAAAGCCCTTTCAACACGGGAAACTAAAACTTCCGCAGTTTGTGGCACCCTAATTTAGCCCAAAGCTCGTTACTCCCGAGCCCGATGTTTCAGAATTCGAATCTCCGGGTCGGACTTTTTACTTTCACGACCTGACACGGTTGAGGTATTAAAAGTTCGCGCGCGTCCGCAAAGCGGATTACGCGCGGCGGACTGTGCGGCGACAGGCGGAATCGAAACCGGAGACAGAAATGTTCGTCCTGCGTCGCGTTACTCTCAACCGCGGTATTCACTGTGCGTGTAATCTAATCTGCGCTTCGTTTCTGGCACTCGTTATTAATTCTTTTCAATTGACGGCATCGCGGAATATACATACAGTGCTCCGTATATGTATACAGTTCCTGACAACAGCGCCTGATAAATGTGTACTGTAATAATTACTCTTAAGCGTCGCCGCCAGTACAATACCAACGATGTTACGATAATTGCAGCAGCGTCCAACACCGACGGGGCAACAAAAAACGACGCGATACACGCTTGTTATCAATGTCATCCCGAGCTGCATAAAAAATTTACCTTCCACGAACAGGCGTCGAAATTGCAAAGTCAACGCTGGCATAATAATTCGCGCGCGAAACGAAACCCATCCTTCCCTCGGCGCTGTTTTGCATTCGATTTTATTTTCACCAGACCGCTAACCCTTTTCCCTTTTTCGACCTATCCCGCTGTTGCTTTCCTTCTTCCACCCTTTGTGTCCCTCTATCCGCCCGAGGGATGCACGAGGGATGCGTCCATAAATCGCGACGCGAGCGTTAACGTGATTCGCGGGTAGGAACCCGCGAAGGGTTCAGCGTGGTGCAAAACAATGAACGAACCCCCGGGGCTCAGTGGGGAGCATTGGAAAGGTGCAGCGTGGCAATTCGAATAGAATTAAAAGAGAGTGAAACCAGTTCTCTTTTCTTTCTTTCTTTTTTTGCATGCCCTTTCAAGAGTCGCGCCTTCGCATTTTTTACGCTAATTTAATTCGTCTCCTGTCGCGCGGAATAGAAGCAATAGAAAGAATCTTGCAATTGTGAATAACAGCATACAATACACAGTGTCCTGCAGTCGAGTGGTACGATTGTTCGTAGTGATCCGATTCAGACGCAGTAACTCGCGTTGTTTGTAGTACCGATTGTTCCACAGCAATAAGAGTATAGCGAGCAAACGGTAAAAGGAACAAAACGGATGCGTCTATGCATCCGGTGCAAATGTTCTCGGTACACAGGTCGCGAAGAATTTACACGGCCCAGCTTATACTGCATACTGCACGTTGCATCGCATCTATCATCCCGATGCACCCCCTAAACGGTGCATGCCGCGTGCAAAATCCTTTAATCGTACACGAAATTCCAGCATCCGTCTCTGCCAAGCCAATCTCCTTCTAAAATGCGCCGCTCATCGTTCACGATCACTCGCGCGGCTTTAATATCCATCGCCAAGTGCCGAGAGAAAAATGATAAAGAAGAAGAAGGTTGGAGGCAGGTTAATGCATATGAAGTGCATAACGATCGGGTTAGGATGATCTCGGTCGGTGATCGGCGCGAATAATTCGAAGCAAGTCAATGCACGACGCGTCGTAGCTGCGATCAGATATAGAAGACCCTATAGAACAACGTCTGCCGCGAAGTCATACTTCAATAATCGACCGTCGATTCACGACCTCGGGACCCCGAGCTCGACGACGTTCGATCGCTCGACACCCGACGGGCTCATCCCCGAGCCACACTCGGGCCCTGCCACGATCTCTTTGAACCGAACGGAGTGCATTCCGCTGCCAAATGAAATCATAACACTCGGATACTGGTGCTCGCGGATCGATCGATCGCAAGCGATCCCCGCGGGTCGAGTTGCATTGACATCGTTTAACGATGCCACTCGCAGTGCCGCGTGCACCGCGGATCGATCTCTTGGATGTCAACGGTGCGTTGCGCAACGAGTGATCCAGAATTTGAGCAATGGAAAATCCACGATGTTGCGAACAATTTGTTGAGAATCGTATCACGTTCGTTCAATGTTTTCTTCTCTTGCCTTTCATATGTTCGCGGGCAGAGATCTCGCGACGAAGCTGCAATCGTGCGAAGGATTTCTTATTTTTATTTTTTCTTCGCTGGCTAAAGTGACAACACGGAGGCGACGTTTGGCGTTTTCTCCGCGTTAAACGAACCAGACGGCGCCCGAAATATAGCTGCGTGGCGGTTTCAGCAAAGATTTCGTAAACCGTGTCGAGTAAATCAGAAATAGACCGAAACGGGATTCGCTCCGCTGTATCGTCACACGGTTGACCCCGAACAAATTTATCGGTCGAATTATCGTGCTTCTGTAATTTTCTTCGCGGCGGGCACCGTCTTCGACGAATACCCGACACGACAACGGAGTGATTTAAACGAAGGTGCGACCTGCACGCGCCTCGCGATGATTCGACCAAGGAAACCGGATAGCAAATAACAAAAAAAGTGATGATACATCGAATCAATATAGGTAATTAGTGTAGCATTCGAATAAGAAACACGTCGCCGATTGTATTCTCTTATCGGCCCGAGGAACGCGGTTAAATTGCAAATCACACTCATGGATTGACTTTCTTTTCTCATTTTCGTTTTTCACGTCGATACTCCGCAACGATTCCCCGCGCTTTTGTAACGACCGGTGACGCTGGTTTATCTTCTCTCACGATTTATCGACGGATTACAACGGCGAAGAAAAAAATGGCGGCAGTGAAAACGAACGAATCGATGGCTAGCGATATTTTACCGCTTGCTTAGCCCATGCCCGACGAAAATCATTGTCGTTATCGCGAAACGAACGGTCGATCTGAAGTTCACCAGAATTCTACCCCGACCGTGCGTTCATCCGTTATTTCAGCCCTTCTATCGAAACACTGGAGCAATCGCAGCTTCAGTCTGCAGCGAGACAAAAATAATGTTAAATCGATCGAATGTGTTTGGCCTCGTTCGGATTTTGATCGAGATGCACGGGGTCGCGTGAGTGTTGCTCGTAGTTCGTCGATATTTTCGGAATTATAGAAGAACAGCAAGGGGAACTCGAGGATCGCCGCATTGCTGGGAAAGCAAATATTGAATGAAAGTTCGAAACTGATTGAAACTGTTCTATCCTATAAATTGGCACGCCAGACACGAGATATTTGAAGCGCCGTGGAGTGAAAAGCGTTTTGCGTTACAATTACTAGTCCGATTCACGCGTCACAGCGGTATCTAAAAACGCTGCAGAGAACAGTGTTCGAAATAGACTCGCACGGTACGCGCGGAGGCGCCTTTCAAAACGATCCATTATTTTGTTTTTTTCCTTTTTTTCGAAACAATGAACGATACAGAAACAGTGTTCTATCGCCGGTTCTCCAGTTAGCGAGTGTCAGTTATTATCAACGCGAAACCTAGAGCATTCGAATCTCTGGCGCCGAATATTTTCAATCGGATACAACATAGTAGACAAAAAAAGGGTTCCAATAGGTGGCGTAGGTAAAGGTTGAAAAACGTCCTCGTCCAATTATTTTCAGATACCCAGAATAGAACAAAAATACGGCGGATCCATTAACGAAAAATAAATCGCACGAACGATGAATCGTGCTTCGAATCCAGTCAGTCACAATAAAGCCAGCACATGTATCGAGCAAAACGTATGCTATAGGACACAATAGCCGTTTAGATGACTAAAGCAGACATATGTATCTGCAACGGAACAAAATTCCGCGACAAATTGGAGGGTTTTCGCTCGACCAGCTTCGATGCAACGTACACGAGGCCAGAGTGTCCTCGCTAATTGAACGGTGTTATCGTCGTGCCTGACTTTACCCATTTTTTCGCCCCTCCCCCGCGGTCTAGCTTAATCACCACGGCCACATCTATTATCTCCGAACCGATTAATACCGGTTTCGTGGACCGCGTCACCGCTAATTATTCTTCGTCTGCGCGAAATTTGGGGAGCCGGTTTAATCGTGCTCGCCAACTCGGATCAGTGGCTGAAAACGCTGGGGCGCGACCGCCATAGATATGGAAAAGCGCTGACACACACCAGTTTTCCACGTGGTCGCACGTTCAGCGTCCGCTCGGGCGCGGCTTCATTTGCGTTTCGGATCGGGGTCACCGTCATTTCCTTCGCATTATTGTCGCGCGCTCCTTCTTTTCCCGGGGAAACGGCGAGCCTCAATGGCGCGGCGAGAATAAAGGAATAAGCACAGTTCGCAACTACCCCTGTACAACCCCTTACCATCGCCGATGTTCTCGCGCCCATTTAACCGAAACTCAACGGAACTCGAAAGCAACGACGCTGTCGGAGGCTGTTACTTTCTAAACACGCGGCGCCAGACGCTGTGTTAACTGGATATTTTATCTTGCCGGTAATAGCGCGTACGCTCGGGGCTGTACGGACGCGGGGCCAATGTTTAGGTGGAGTATTATTCGGAACAGCCGGCGAAGTTTCGAGGTTTGTACTTAAAATCGCGTCGCGGCAATTGTGATTCATTCCGCGACACGTTTAACGGATCGCGTGGGTCTGTAATATCTCTCGACTCGCGTGAATTATTTAGACATCAAAGGGGGAATCGCGGTGGATGGTGAACTTCGACCCGCTCTACCGAGGCACAATGCCGGAATCGTGTATCGGGTCTCATCTGTGTAACCCCCCTGTGATCAATCGGTAACAACAACGGAACTCAATTATCCATGAGCCCCAAGCTACGGCAATAATTGCGATGTTCTTGGCAGAGAACTGGATAAGACGTCGACGTTCAAGCAGCACGCGGAATCCGAAGCAGAATTCCGTGGCCGCTTAAATTAACCAATGAATCAGCCGGAAGTAGCGGCGAATCGTGAATAAGCTATATACGCGTACATGCACAGGTTCCACCGGCGAACTTCGCGTCGCCCTGTAAATTCATTTGGAAATAACTCCATTAGGTAAATCCACCTTCGAAATTTCGCGCCACAAATTCTTTCAGCGAACGAGGATTTTTGTTCTTTTTGCGATATCCTCGGAGATTATCGAGACGCAACGATCGCCTCGTATTTTTTTCATTATTGTTCGCGACAAGCTCGCGACGAGATTACGAGATATCGATTATCACGAGCCGCGATAATAAATCGACGCAGCACGCGGGTCGTATTCATTAATTATAATTAAGCGCGATGGGGACGGGCTGAGATGAATCAACATCGACGCAACGAAACAATTGTGTGGCTGACAACAAAGCGTCTACCACATTGATAGAAATTGAGCGCTTCAATGAAAGCCTCGTGACTCTTCGCCGCGTTTATTGCTGGAATTATTTTTTCCTTCCCCGCCACTCTTTTGCGTATAGTGGCCTGAAAACCCCAGCCAACGCTGCGTAAGAGTAGGGCGTGTTTACAAGCCCAAGTAGAATGAACACATGGATGTATATATTTTTTCTGAAAAGACGAAATCTCTTTGTACTCACCATTGTGAAGAAAATCAGCCGATGTCGGCTCTCGAATCGTAAAAATAATATTAGACAATCTTCCTTGCGTTTGCAATATATAAATTTGTCCAATAATCCTCTTATCCTTGTTTACTTTTTAATTCGCTACGATTCTTTGAACACTTTCTCTCTCTCTCTCTCTCTCCCTTTCTTTCTTATTCACTTCATTTCATTCACAGCAACGGAAAGAAAATACTGCATAAAAATATCACTGGTTTACTTTGGCTTGTCCTTTATCTTTTTCCGTATACCACGATCGCTGGGAACCTGAAAAAAACCTGTAAGAAAAAAGTCTCCGTATTAGCTACATCGTGACGCGTAACAGAAATCCGACGCGCAGGACAATTGAAACAAATAGCAGGCGGACAATTCGAATGACGTTTCGTCGCCTCGAAAACTTCGAATACGCGAATTGCTCGCAATTCCGAAGCCAACAAGGCAAACGACGGGGACACGGTATGACGTTCGCGCGTTGGAATAGTGTCGCCGGGTAAATGATGACAAAGTGATCTTGAATACGCTCGACGTTAACCAATATTTAGGAGAAGGTCTTGTATCGTTTGCTTCGAAAGCGCACTATCGTTCAATAGTATCGCGTGCGCGAAATATAAACAAGCATATTCCTCGCGTACATTTCTTCCCGCCCTTTTCTCATCGTTATTTCAAATATCCTTTCCCCGGTCCACCTCCCCACCGATCGAAAGTTTCGCGTGTTTCCCGCCGTTGCAACAGAGAGGCGAAAACCGCAATCTTTCCCACTCCTGGCGAATATCGAGAGAGAGAAAAAATGCCGTCGACGATTCGTCAACTCTGACCTCTCTCGGCCAGATTACATTCTGCATTAGCTTCGGCTCATTTCCACGATAAAAAGCAGAAGTATCCGCTTGCTCGATCTTATTATCTCGTGGAACGTTAGATCTGTCGCCGTTTTCTCGTCGGACGATCTAAAAAATTTCTACCGGCCGATCGTACGAGGACGAACATTACCGACACGTAATGGCTCGTCGAGAAACCACTTTCACTAACAATAACATTCGCGGTCGACCAGGTACAAGAGTAGATTGCAAGCTTCACGAAACATCCGTCCCTGTTCCTCGGCTAAACGTGCACCATTAGAAAGTGCCCCGCTGGATATACATACCTGTCTAACGATGCACGAACTCGCTGCCAGCGTATACGTGAACGAGCACACAGCAATAATATCAATCGCGATCAGTTTTTGTGCAGCGCGTTACAGATATCTCATGCTTCTCTCGTGAGCCGGCCTTTTCTCGTTCTATCTCCTCTTTATTTTCTATTTTTCTTTACGTATTTTACGTTCAACAGGCCTCTCCTACGACCTTTCTAAATTCGTCCCTCGCGCGTGATCTAAATAAATCGGATCTGAAACGTCAGAAACATGAATTATTCGATAGCTGTGTACAGCTGTACAAGAAGACCGCCGTGAATCGACGGGTAGCAGTCCCACTTACCTGCGCGTGAAAATCACACATCTCGCGTGGGTTACGTAAAAATCGGAAAATCAGGTCGTCGTCACAGACCGACCATTGCTAGACGGACGCGTACCTACGCGAGCCGCTCCTATCTTCCTCTGAAATCTATCGGAGATCGTTTATTTTACATTCACTCCGGATACCTGGTCAGCGGACACGTTTTACAATTCGTCGATCCTCGAAACGTGACCGGTTGCGTCGTCGTGATTGCAAGCTCTGTGCTCCCCTTCAGCGGCATATGCAGATCGATCCGCGTGCACACTTCTCGTTCACTGAATCTTGCACGTATGCAGCTCTTGCAGATACACCCGATGATATATTGTATGTATTCCACGATTTTCACCTAAAAAGCCTATAAATATTCTCGTATGTTGATCATCTTGTTGTTCGTGTTCCCGATGAACCTCCTCTGCTTCACCATGTGGCCGCCTATTGATCTAACCTGCTCGAAGAGAACGTTTCTTTTACAATTAGACACAACGTGCCCGACGATCGCGCGTATATCGTGGGCGACGGTTCACGAGCGAACGAGGATGCCAAGATAATAGACGCGATATCATCCTCACGAAATTTTTACGCTCGTTACGGCTATCTTTGTGCCGCGCGTTATTGCGTCGACGACTGATGTAACCGCCCGGGAATCGTTCTAATTAATTTATGTGCTGCTTATGCGGGCTACGCGCTGTCTCGGAATCCGATCATTTAACCAAGCTTAATGAGCCCGCTTCAGACGCAGAACCGACCGCGTTTTATTGGACTTAATTCGACCAGCCGATCTAATTCGACACGAAGAGTCCACGCGAGTGTGTACTTACGCGTGCCCGTGCATCATCTCGTCTCGTGAAACATTGCTGGCGAATTTTCTACGTCGCGATACGTGAAAATTGGGGAGTGGTGATCATCGACGGTTCGTCGATGATCGTGCTACAATTTTGTCGCGTCACACTGACGGACATATTCAACACCGCGGTCCAACAGTGATCGGCGATAAACGTCGATAAAAGGTAGAGCTTTACTGATACATGTAACGAGAATCCGTAGATCGGGAACGATTCTAAATATAAAACGATCGACTGATATACTTACACTCATCGGTTACGGGCTGTGATATCGCACCAGCAGCACGAAACTTTAGTGAACGGCCTCTAGCCGAGGATCCTGGTAGCCATTAACAAACACGATAGCCTAGATAAACAGAAAAATACCAATTTCAGTAATCTATTTCAGGGGAGGGCTCAACTTGTTCCGACTTAACGCAACGCGAGGAAAGATTAGAGAATTCTGACGGGTGAATTGCATTATGCAATGCGTGGCTTGGATTATTGTGCAGTCGTTTATCTCAATCCTTTTGATCTGTCTACGTTATTCTGTGATCGCGCGTAATCGAAACCTCGTTACACTTTACGACGCCTATGTCTGAACAGATGATGCGATATCCAGCAACTTTCAAGCTACATTTCTCAAACCTTTTTTCTGATTTCTAACTATCGTACCGTCTTAAAGGAATGAAAAGAGCTTTTTTATTCGATCATTCACTGTGCCCTCGGTATTCTGGAGAGAAGAACATATTCGAGATAACCAAAAATAATTTATCCCCCTGAAGACAATATATGCCATTTAAAAAGTCTTTAACAGATATCGCCGCATCGTTGCGCCAATCACTTGCGCAATTTGTACCGCCATAGCTGACAAAGCGCGACAAGATGTGAAAGTTTTTCAAAGCTGACGTTAACGGGAGCGCCTTTGCATTCGAATCGCAGGTGAACGCCTCCGCCGGTCGCGAATTTTATTCCAGTCCACTCGTATTTCCCTCCTAGAATCGCGATACGAGTTGCAGACTCGTTGCTATCAATCATTCGGGGATCCCGTTGCTTGCCACCTCGAGGCTGCATTCAGGAACTTTCCCTACCCCGTTAAACGAAAAAGGGGGAATGGAGTTTCGCTGCACCGGAGTCGGCGCGAATTTCAGTTTTCCCTTCGGGCGAGGAATTCCGACGGCGCCCCGGGCGGATGAAACACGAAAGTGTGTCTAGACATTGGGAATCGTTCAAAGGGTCTGCCAGAGGTGGTTTCCTTTTTCACCTCGCCTCCACGGGCTGCATTTGCATGGAAATATTTACCGTACTCTATTGAACGTTGCTCGCCGGATAATAGATGGCCGAACAAATAACTACATATATCGGATCGAACTATTCGAAAGATCATTCTACTCACGACAAATGGATATTTATATTCTTCATACGAATTTCACCGATCTCTACACGTGTTTCGACGACGGTGCGGGGAGGCGAAATTGATCTTGTCCCGTGGGACGAAAACGCGATGCACTTACGAAGTTACGTCGGAGAAAGTGGCTTTCTTGGCAGCCGCTGGCTTCGAAAAGACAAAATGGGAGATCGCGTCGTACGCGATTTCCCTTTTCTGAAAGACTCTAGCCGCTATACTCGTCTCTCTCGGCGGTGCAAGGTTGGCTGACCTAAGACATCGAAGACGTCGGAGCATTGACATTGAACGACCAAGTCGATTGGAATATGTGGTGCTGCACAGTGTAGGTGTGTCTGTGCACGGTATACACCTGCGAAGGTGGTCAGTCTCATTGTACAACACCGGGAAGTCGTCGTACACTGACGCACTACACCGTTCCCCGTAATTGAATCGAGAATTTTCCGCTTGCGGGGCGTAACCTTGATCTTATCAGGAAGTTAACTCCTATCGGCGAAAAGATAAAGAGCCGATCGATGCGTGCTAGTCTCGCGACGAATATAAACGTTACGAGAGAAAACGATCCACTTCGCTAACTTCGACGTGACAACTTTGCAAAGTATGTTGTACGAATTATCGTGAACGGCGTACAGCCGTGCAGCCCGCATTGCTGCAGCGCTTCCTTCTGCCCTATCTCGTGATGAATTTATTCGCCGTATGACTGGACAATGCTAAATATATATGCAATCTATCGCGAACATCTAGTGGCTGACTTCTCGACGCCAAGCGTAATTCAGCACGGCGAATCGCTACCTCTAAGAACAAGACAATAAATTCCATGAAAGTTCGAGTTAACGCGGGTACATCGACCTCCGCCGCGATCGATCGTCTATCTCCAGGCTGTGTACCTAAAGGTCCACGCACACCGATTACACTTCGCGTCGCGCTGCAGTCGATCCAGTTTGAAACTTCACCGAATCACTTGACTTCCTTTCATTTGAACGTACATAATTTGATATTGACTGGAGAACAATCCATGGAACGTTTGGCTGAATTAATCGACGCGATATTTTGATGCTCCCCACTATCACAACGTGCTTGCACGTCAATTCTGCGGATTCTATCGCATCGGCACGTTGCACTGACGTTCCGTAAACATTGACGCACGCTGCCAAAAAGGAACCGACACGAACGGAATTAGGATCTACGCGAGGGTACCCACGAATTTCGTAAACTTAAAAACTTCCCCTTAGCCGGGTCGTTATCGCCCTGGTGTTCACGGACATTTCTACATAATGTAACGTTGCTGTGCCAACCACAGACATACTGCGGCGCGCACCATCCGAAACGATCGAATCGTTAAAAGCTCGACGATAAAATGAACGAACCGAGAGAGATAAACCGGGCAAATATCTCGGGCAAGAAACGGATCGCTGGTGAGCACCGAGCCGACTAGACCGGCGATGATTTTCGCTGCTTGTTTTCTGATCGTCTGTTCGGTGCATGCATGCACGCTGCACAAATTATAGAGGGTGCCCTTCCACGTATATACCAAGGCTGCAACCATTAGGACGCGCTCGGAACTTCTGAATCGACCCGCCTAAAATTGTGCAAGGACATCGGCAGAGATCGGAAGCTACTGGAATTCGCCTGAAAAAACGGTGGTAATTGCCCGTGGAATAATTGCGAGGCGAGTCCTCGTCGATTCGCAATCTCGCAGTTGGAACGATGGAATTGATATCACTGAGAAATACCTGCTGGTAAAGGGATCCTGAAGGAATTCACGATTGTTAGTGGCAATCGTCGTAAATGATAATGGTTTCTCTGGTTTAAAATTGAACGATACTTTTTCCCATGCGTCCAGGAAAGTCTCGAGTGGCTCCGATAAACAGAAACCGCACGAGATATTAGAGCCCCGGCTAGACGATTACAAGCCAACAGCCACTGGGCGATCGGCTTACTGGAAAGAACTGTGAATCCACTTCGTACAGCAAAACGAAACGCGATCTTAATCGTTAGATATCCACCGCACAAATCCTCGGGCGCGGATGAAATTTGGAAACATTTTAATAGCTTGCGCTGCTTCAGCATTCGAGGGACATATTGTTCGGAAAGACGCCTGCCGAAATTTCCAAAATTGCGGGCGGTGGTTAGTCGAGAAAATCGATACACTCGTTCGGGGGAACCACGTGGATGCGTCATTGAATCGATACCCGATTCCACGGGGTAGAAATCGCGGTGACTCGTTGCCCAACGAATTCGCGTTGCTCCAAATAATGTGCACCGATATGCATACTGCATGTTAGCCGCCGTTTGCATTTTTCAGCCGGCAACCTGGAGCGAAATTCTCTGGCAAAAGCGTGGCGGCTTCCACGACCGTGTCGGAGGGGCTCGTTATTGCCTAGCACGGGTTAACGCGTCGTGTGCAGTTGGGAAAAAAGAGAAGAAAGCGTCCCGTTTTTCCCTGGTGGGGAACCAATATTGGCCGACGCTAGTCCCTATAATATTTAATAAACCGTAATTTCTCCATGGCGCTCCCGTTTGTTCATTAAACTTTGAATACTTCGCCGCGCCTGCTATTGCCCCCACGGGCGAAACGATGGCGAAATATTTCGTTGTTTTTCACTTCAGCGGATATTTCGTCAAACGGAATGCGTGACTCGGTTTTTATATATTAATTGAAATAGACAGCGCGTCAGAGTGAATGGAAAGCTTAAAGGACCGGCCCCGCTCGTCGTTAACACGGCAACCAATAAAACCGTTCCCATTAACGAAAATAGAGGAAGCAGTATTTTTACCAGCCTCTCGGTATGTGTTATCGTTATCTATAATAAGACGACCGAGAGACGAGCGAAACGAGCCAGCCTCCAAGGCTGTGCTTCTACAGGATGCAGAATCGAGGTGCAAAAAAACAGACAAAAAAGAATATAAATAGAAAAATATGAACGGTGAAACGTTATGCAGTACGTTTATCCCCTCCGTGTCTGGTGCCGTGGAGATATCGATATCAAAAATATAGAGGGTCTAAAAATTGTGTAGATCCAGGAGCTTTCAAGGAGAATTGCGAAATTTCCCCGTGTTTAATACGGTCTTAAATAGATCAAGAATTTGTCCGTTTAAAGCGGATAACCGGCGGAACGTGCGTCATTCGCCATTCTATTTCAAATCACGGATGGCATTTCATTGTGGGCAAATGCATGCGTTATGTTTAAAAGGTGAACCTCATGTTTATTCGCAACACGCGATCGCATGATTTAACAGCTCCCCGTTTGCAATAGAAAGGTGACGTTTTCTGTGCGCGCAATAAAAACGCGGAGCTTGAAAGGCGTGCAATCTTCGTTTACACGACGGCCGAACACGGTCGAGGCGTAAAGTACAGGAGTCTCATAACTGTGCCCACGCTGGTTAATTTGAATGGCAAGGGGACCAGCTAATCCCGAAACTGTGTGGCTCCCGTTAATTTATTCCTTTCCGTGCCTCGGTACGCGGCGCGCGTTTTAAAAATCGAATTAACCGCGCGAACGCGTCCCGCTCAAAGGGACGCGGAACGATCGCCGGGGAAAGGCCGCTTAATTACTTGTCACAGGACAAAATGATGCACCGCCGCTGAAACATGGAATATGCATCAATTTCGCGGCGAACGAATACCTCGAACCCGCCGCGGTAAACAAATTTCATTAACGCCGAAAATATTCCGCCGGCGGTTGGCTCGATTCTTTAAAATAATTTCCATCTCGATAATGCTCCCGGTCGCGTGATAACTTTCAATGGAAAATTCTGCAATCCATTTGCATAGTTTTTCGCCGGGCCGTCGACGAAACACCGCGACCAACGGCGCCGCGCCTTTGTTATCATGCCCCGACGAAAGTGTTACAATTTCAGCGATGCGATCATCCGAATGATTAGCGTTAATCGCAAGCGATGACGCTCGAATCTCCAATTCGCATTCAAATGAAACGATAGCCACATTATGCAGCGTGTATTGCTACCTTCAAACGAGCCATCTCGAAACTTTCCGACCGACTGTGTCGCGACACGTGGCCTCGCGGCAGGTAAGAAACGTTCTCTTTTGTTTCGCGTTACATTTTTCCGTACACATACACTCGTGCACACATGTGGCGGTCGATCATACATGAATTACTTCTAACGACGGCGAACAAATCTGTACGCGATGGCGTGCAGTTTTTCGAATGGCCGTTGCAATGCCGCACACGTTCCCCGGAAAGGTGCGACGATCCACGGTGCAACACTTGGTTCCGCGAGGAAAATATGGTACCGTTCATCCCCTGGAACGGCAATGAACGCGTATAGCACGACCGCGTGTTTCGAATCGGACTCGTTTACCTTTTGCCCGCGTGTGCAGGAAACTCGCGATAACGTGCATCGTCGTTTCGATGCGGGCCGGGTATGCGAGACTCCGGAGCGTATATTCGAGTAAGACGTTTTCGCGATCCCGAGAAATGTCATGTGCAATTCAGCGGGAATCGCAGTCAGGCCACGGATCTGTCAAACTCGAAAGCCGGGGTCGGGACGTATCATTCCGCGAGGACAAGAATCGAGAATGTGCAGATGGTGATGGCAGATGACCTGACGTCATACAGCCTAGGCCTTGAAGTGAACGATGTAGGGTCCGACCTGGAGTGGGGAAGGCTATAAAATACCTTCTGGCGATAGAAGCAACGAACTACGAGACACTTTGCATGCGTGATTTTTGGTCTTTCTCGAGAATACTCGCACCCTTGTGCAAACGACGAATAAGAACATCTAGAAAATATCTAGAAAACTGGGAACCGTTGGATAACCAGCGGTTCTTGAGAGCAACGCTATTATAAAATATGGCGGGTTTAAGATAATAGCGTGCTCGCTCCGGCTGGTAGATTTCAAAGCTGGCGTGCAGCTACCTTTGTACCCCGCTAGCAAGCTGACGGTAGATTTGTGGGCTTTCAGATAAAAGCACGTTCGACTGCGAAGGTGATCCTTCCTGTCCCGACGATCGAAAACCTACGCTCTCGCGTGATTCACGATCGGCGGGCTATTTTCTGCGCGAAGGCCGTTCCCCCGCGGCGGGGATCGCGTTTTGGAGCGCTCGACTTTGTGATACCGGCTGCGATATACGTACATGTATTCTAGCGCGACCGACATAATGTAATCTATGGAAATGACTTATTGTTAGATAAACAGTCCGCTTATTCTGTCGGATACGAACGAATTTCATTTCGCATGCGCGCATCGCGAACGGATCTCAGTCTGACGACGGAACGTAAATGTCGTACAAGTTCGCGGCTCTAAATACAGCTGGAACGGCCGCCGTTTCCAAGCGTTACGTTTCCGTCAACGAAATTCGGAGTACGTTCACGCGTGTACGTGTTCGCGAACGAATCGACGGAACCGTCGCGTCACGTCGCTTCTTTATTCGTTATTTGTAATTCATCGGCGACAACGGTATTGCGAATAAAACAAGGCTGACGCGTCGCGTTTCCCCGCCGCGATTGGAGTCGGACGACCTCCGTTGCATTCTTTCGATTCCGCCAAGGGCCGCGTGTCGGAAAACCGAGTAAAGCCCAACGATCGCGAAACCGTGCAACGTGCGACGAAACGGGGCGCGAAAGATTCGAATCAGACGCGATCCACAGCCGAGCGGTTTCGGAAAAATCGATAGCACGCTGCGGGAAGCAGCGTGCAGTCGCGGGCATCTTTGTACAAGAAATTCGTTCGCGATAACCGGTGCTACCTGGCCTCGAACAGGTCATACACGATTCAACGGAACGAGTCACGCACACAACGAGCACGGCCGTCACATCACCAACACCGAGGCGGCTCTTCACTCCGTCGTGTACCGCGCTGCCTCGAGTAACTGGTTTCGTGGACCGGTCAAAAATTTAAATTCCGTGGAAGCGGCTAGCACGCGGGTGAAAACGAAAACACGACGCCGGGTACACGCGTCGTGGAGAGTGCGCGTGTAACAAGCCGGGGTTGATATTACTTTTTTTTCTCCCCGAATACGCCTCGTCTCGGTGGAAAAAATTGTTGACAAAATTTACGAATGTGTTTGCACGTGCTGCCAGAGAAATGTACGGATGGAGATGTAGACCTCGACGCGGGCCAATTGTCCCTGTATGCGCTTTCGCGCTTCACGGGAACACCGGGGCGCTCGTGGTCGCGAAGCGCCAGGTCGACGCGACGAGCCCGGTTACTGGAAGAGTCCGCCTAATTCTGTCACCGATGCTGAACATGTAGCTCCGACTCTACCGGCATATATTCCGAGCCCGCTATATCTGAATAAATAACAGGCGGGCACGATAAGAGGAGCGTTCCAGAAACGGAGGTCGCACCGTGCGTGCTCCATTCCCGAACGAGATTTTCTACGCCTGCAGGCGGCAGGCGGGAAAGCCAGACCGATGTAATCACACCGTGGAAAATCGGAGAAACTATTGATAACGCTAAACGCTCGGCGTGAGTAACGAGCTAACGCCAAGGACGCGTTCGATTACAGTAATTTTGAACGGAGGTAAGCACAAGTAAGTCGATGGTAAACGCAAGAAAACCGCGGAATAACGACGGTGTATATCGCGTGCACCCTAGAAAACGCGACGCGTCTCTATCCACCATCGATTTACCTTTATCCCTGTACACCCTGCGCGTACACCGTTTATCGGGGATGGTCTCGACGTTTCGACGATCGACACTGCTGTGCAAGCGTACGACGAAACGATCTCATGGGTTCCAGGCGGCGGAACGTGTTTTGCTAATGAATCGGTGTAACACTGCGGAAAATTGACTCGCTTATAGGAACGACGTTCGACACGATGCGGGCAGAAGGCCGTTTTACACTGACCCCCTGCCACTGGAACTTCTACGTATAACCATCGTCTACGTCCTGCCACGGTTGCCATGTTGCGTGCTTGTCTGTGTGTGAGTGTATTATACGTATAGCCTCCTCGCTGCCAGTGTGCCCGCCTTCGTAAGTGTCGGTATCGGCGTGGAACAGTAGATACATAAGCGATCGCGTGTGTCACGACCAAGTATGTGCTCCGAATTGTCTTCGGACCTTCACAGAGATTCGTCAATTGCGTTCAGATAGTTGCCGATCTTTCACGATCGATAAACGGAGGGATCGATATCTCGCTGGGACGAGGACCGACCCACATACGCGTAATCGAATGGAAAATCTTTTGGGAAAAAATGTTGGCGTGCCGGGAACGCTTTGAACGAGCAAAAAAAGAAAATCGCTGGCGACAGGAGCGATCAAGGGGGCGGTTACACAACGTGAAATCGATTTTGCGAAAGGTCACCCACGAATGTGACGATGCCTTGAAGTGGGTGCGTAATTTACTGATAAGGCGATTTATGGAGGACGATAAAGAAAAAGGAGAAGGAAGGTCTCGCGACTCGAGGAACGCAAGAGCGACAAATTGATTTACCGTAGGAAAGAAGCAACGACCGTAGAAACCCAGTCGGAAGGCGTACGTACGTACGCACGTAGCTTGGTAGTTGTGAAATCGACGAGATTGATGAGAGTCGAGTAACCAAGGGTTCCGATTAGCAATAAAATTTCCACGCGATCACTTTGTAATTGCGTAATTTCGGCCTCGGTTATTGGCCAATAAATAATTGCGATTATTCAGCCAGTACTCCCGTTCCCAGCTGACCGAGCAATCTTCGCGAGAGAAACTAATGAATGAGAGAGCCGATTCGACCGATCCGGTGTAATTAAATGTGAGATACCGCCATTCGTTGCATCGTTAATCAGCTCGGCGTATAATTTATTTCGAAGTGCGTTACGACGACGCTACACTCTCTCCAGGAAAAGATATCCTGTCGAACGGCAGACGAATAGAATTTCGTTGTTTGCGCTCCATATTCGCGCTCGCTTAGATAACAACTGTTAACGTCGCTTGATCGCATGCTGCCCGCGAAAAGAAAAGACAAAAATAAGAAAAGCTACTCGCTCCGCGATTAAGATGATTTGCAGCTGATCATCGAGACATTGGTACATTACACAGAATCGTGTTTGAATCTCAGTTATCGCCGTTCTCGTTACGAATACGCAATCGCCTTGGGAACGTCGTAAACGTTTCTTCCCAAGGTGAATTGTCCTTCTCGGGCAACAGTTTGTCGGAAACTCGCGGAACGTGTCCCCTGGACGAACGAATCCATTCGACATACCGTTAGTGATAATTTTTCCTGCAAATCGATTCGCCTCGCTTCTACGAACGTTGCGCGAAACACCGAGAGCGAAGATCTCGTATTATCTTTAATCGCCGCGAACCGTACTTACGTAAAATTCTCCTCCAGCTCCGGGCGACGGCTTACGTAACCACCACCAATTTGCTTCTCGTTCGCAACTATCAGTTTACGCACGCTAGTTCGAGACTCGCCTCGTCGCATTTCCTTGGAAAATTTCAGCAGGAACGGCCTCGTCGGCCTGCACTGTTCGCTCCAATATCGTCACTCACTCGGCGGTCGTCCGTGAGTCACCGAGTCACGAGGGTTAGGCGTTCGAAGGGTGGCGTTCCCATCTGGGGAAACCCGACGATTTTCCCCTGGATTCGTATAGCACGCGTCACGTTACCGCACGTTCCTCGATACAGTTTCAGGGGTCGTGTATTTTATGCGTCACGAGCACGTTTTACGCGCCAGAAAGGAACCCGCGCAGGGGTGGCAAAGGTATCGTTAATCTAAACGCTACTGTTACGGCATCAATATTCCGTTTGCATTAAAAGCGACAGAATGTAACGAAACGAAATTCGCGCGGCTTCCTTCATTTTGCAAACACAGACCGTTGCTACGATTATTCACTGGCGTTCAGAAACGCGGGACGACCGTCTCCTCTCTGAATAAGTCACGTCTTCGCTCGTTACCGGTATACACTTTTGTGCTCTCTGTTCGCTACACTCGACCGCCCACTTAACCCACTTGCGCGGCATACATTTCGCTGAAGTTTATCGGCCTGATAAGGCGAATCGTCCCTCAGCGAGGTAACAGCTTGAACTCGCAAATTCCATTCCATCAGGCTATCGCGTCGTTATCAAATTTCTGTTACACTCGCATCGTACATTTATTTATTAATGTCTCATTGGCCCCCTATCTACTGTATCTAGCCCACGTTTGCATTCGCGCTTTCCTACCTATTTCTGTCGCGCTATTTGTCGATCTTGTTTCCCCGACGTGGCGTTTTATTCATCAATAATGAGGATTCTAAACCGTACGAGGATCCTGGTTGTTTCACGTTTTTAGCTTGCCAGTTAATTATTAACGGACTGTGTACTCCTCGTGTAAATATACTGTAGGACGTTGGATACGTCGAGTAAATATTACTAAACACCCTCGACACGGAAATGCATGGAAATGACGCTCGAATTGCCGATACTTCATTCGAATACACGCTTCGGCACGTTGAAAAATTCTCAAGACCTCGTGCACCGTTCTACGAGCTACTTTAAACAAGAATTTAAACATCTTCTGCAAGCATGCTTGCCGCGAGCGTTAATTTCCACGCTAAATAATTGAACTGAGCCGCGTGTGGAGTATAGCAGGGAATAATTTCGTGGATCCGCGAGTCTTGTGCCTGAACAAAGCATTAATCCATCCGCTAAATTTGATGGACAATAAAAGCCGCTTCCGCCAGAAAAGCAAAACGTGTACATGATTTAGTAGCTTGAATTCCGCGACGCTGCTAATTTACAGAAAATCAAGTTAAATGAACTGGCTTCGCGGCGGCTGTTCTCCATGATAAATGAACCTGGTATTCGCGACGGGGGTCTTAACTTTTCACCCAGGTGACACGAGCCCCGACCCATTCTCCGTTCTCTATCCAATTAACATTTAAAGGCCCACCTGGTTTGTAGAAAATAAAACCGATATCGTTTTAATCGCATTCGTACAACAGTATCCTGTCCAGCAAAACAAAAAAGAAAAGGAATAAAACGGATTCTCCCTCTCGGGGTCGTTCTACGTTCTTAAATTCATCCTTAACGAGCATCGGTGAATTTATCGAACGACGACGAATCGAAGTCGCGCCTCGCATTCGAAACAGGTCGGGCGACTTTCCATGCAAATGGCCGGAGATTTGTCGAACAACGTCGGGGCACGTACCACGGGGAAACTCATTTTCAATTACCGAAATCCTGGTAATACCTGCCGGAACGAAAGCTTCGATCTTTCGTTGAACGCGTGAGACGTGGCCGTACGAGTGTCTGAATCTCGTGGGATCTTCCCTGCGGCGGCGAGGTAATTTGCATACAATTAATCTTGATCAGTGCCGCCGCCCTTAGAGGCTCGTCTTCGTCGGCGAGGCGACAGGAAGCAGGTTAAATGGCAAACGTCTAACCAGTCCCATGATCGATCGTCGCGTCTACGTATTCGGGTTAACCGCAGGACGAATTCTCACCGAAACGAGAATCGGTCTAATTAGATGCGTTCCCGGTGTCTGTCTGGTAGATGTCGTGCGAAGAGCGTACGCGCGTGTTGCGTCAGGTTGACAAGGATCACCTGGGTGAGGGCTCAAAGGTGCATCCGGAAGAATTGAATTCTATTCCCGATTCTACGCGCGTGACGATTGCCACGATGCGTCGCGACGCCGACGAGGAGCGATCGCCAGGAAGGACAGGTACATTGAAAATGTTGCGCGCAAATGACTCGGTTGCGATTATCGTAAACTCTTGACGTATGGCGCCCGTTTTTCAGCTATTTCCATTCGCCGGTCTGGCAAGGATGATGGACGAAATTAGACGCGGTTCTCTATCAGCGAGACGCAAGGCACACACGGTGTACCGAAAGCGGTTCGAACTGGTTCTCGCGAACACGTTTCCTCGCGCCTCCTGACGAAGTTCAGTGGATGATCAGATTCGCGAAGAACCGTCTGCCAAGTCACGCCTACGGTAACATCGACGCGAAGGATTAAAATTAATCTTTCGTTATAAACGAGGCCCGGTTCAGACTGAACCGCGGTGTCGAAATTGAATTAGACGCCGGTCATCGGTTCTCCTATCCTCGTTCCCCTGCTGGTCGGTGATGGATCGTTATGGCTACGTGTCGAGCTCAGCTCGAGACATATTCGACGGATTGATCTAATTAGACAGTGCTCTCCATCAGTTGGTACAGACGCGGAGCGCGGGTACTGATTGAATTGCTTCACGCAGGAAACGACGATGCTGCACAATATTCGATCAGACGCGATCGTCTTCCACGAAGACGCGTTTTAATCAGGTAGAGCGATTCACGCGGGTCTGCTTTGCTCGTTAGTTTCTTGGCACGCGAGTTGATTAGAATACGACTTGGAAGATTATCGCTGACGCGTGATCATCCTACTGAACTGTGCACAGTCAACGTAAGTCAACTATTAACTATTCGGTCGTTCCCTTGCTAATATTGTGGCGAGAAATATTTCAGTCTAATTTAACGTTTCAAAGAATGATGCTAAGATAAAGGTTTCCTTAAGATATATACATACTACGTGACCGAGAATTATCGAATCGACTGCGAAAATATTTCTCACGTCAGCATAGATCAGAAACGTGTCTCGATGGAGAGATCTTGATTTCAAAACGCTATCCGAGAACGCGATCGTTCGAGTGGCTTATCTATTTCCTAGATTCTCGCAGTCTGGTTCAGGTACAGGTTTCATGGAAAGCTCGAAAAATTTCCCGTACAACGAAGCTCCACGGTTCGCTCTTGCCAGCGATAATATTTTCGATGCGCGGCGGAACGATCGTGAAGTTAAACGAGAATCTACGGGAGGCAAGACGATGGCTGTCGAAATAAATTCGACCCGTTTCAATTTCCGATAGCAATGGCCGCGTTGTTACCCACCCCTGTGCCTCCACGACCGCCCAGGTCATCCCCTGTAGCACGAGGAAGACACCGCGTTTATTCTCGTTTCGTTCTGTATGAATTATTCGTACGGCTCGCAGCGAGTTAGCCGTCATAATTTCCGTTCGAATCAACCACCCCCTCCCGATCTACCCTATTTTCGGCGTACAATTCGATTAAGCAACCCCTAATTAGCGGTCGTCATTTTCGTTGCAAATGTGTGCTTAATAAGCCCCTAAAAATAACGAGGTTACGCTGCGTGCCGTCTTTGCTCGTCGATCGCGAGGAAACGCAATTTTCATATTGAGCATAGCAATAACGTGGCCACAGTGCATGCATAAAAGAATGTCCATTAGGGCTGAGTAAATAAAAAAAACTGCTTGCCAATGTCGTTTATAATCGACGCGTCAGCGTGTACCGTGTTTCAAGTGTCGCGCTCGCGAATGGCCGCAAGATAAATCGATTCGCAGCTCCATCGAGTCTACCGAATTATCTGATAACACCGAGCAACAGGGTCGCGCGAATGCTTGTTCTTTAAACTCGTCCAAGTTGTTGATAACATCGCGACGAATCTATCGTGTCGTTTCGCGCGATCGATGAATCGAGATTGATCGGAACGGCGATCTTGGCGCGAAAAGAATTGATCGTGTGTTGCCGGTACATAATTGAACCCCGTCGAAAGTAAATAGAAGGATAATTAAATTGTTTACCGCTCTGGCAGACGGCCGATTTCCGTGTGTTAAACGTGCGGTTAACCGTTAAACGACGACGGAAATATCGATAAACCACCGTGCAGCGGACAAGCGATTCCTCTACCACCCTTTCGCAGGTATTACCTGTCGGTAGTCTTTTGTGGAGATTACGCAGGTAACTGGATTGATTTTTACGCGGCAAAGGATCGCGGACTTTTTTCGGCTGGCAGTATAGAAAAGAGCGTCGTTCTGGCGAACGATTGAACCATTCACACCTGTATCGCGCGGTACTGTGAAGTTCTGCGCGTTGCTTGAAACCGACTTGAGCAGAACAACGCGTGCAAGAACAGCCCCTTAAACTTGAGTCGTGCAACTTGATCTAATATCTCTGGACGAGGACAGATATCTGTGCGAATGTGCTCGCAGAACGTTTATGGAGGATGAACATTCGAAGGGACGATCTCGTGTCGTGTCACAAAGCCTCCTGTAATCTCTGTATATAAATGCATCGAATGCATTGTGCGCATTGCCTAATTGGTACATAACTGGGTCACCTATACGAACGTACTCGCGGGCAGAAAGGTGTCCGTGAGGATTCGAATTGCCATTTATATTGGACCGTGTTTCCTCATTTATCGATTGTCCAAAAGTTTGGACACGAAATCGTTATCTGGGTTATCTATTTATAAAGCCGCTGATTGTTTGACGATCAATTGAAGTAAGCTGTCCCCGTAATAAATGTTTATTCGCGTATCGAATAACATTAATTCCGCAAAAGGTTCTTATTGATCGATCGACAGGTTCGGAAGGTCAAACGACGAGCAAACCAGTCCTCGAGGTGCAATTTATTGCTTCGACACGGGAAATTATTATAGAGGACAAAGCTATGATAGCCCTTTCGTTTCTCGGCTGTACGCGTACTGCCAAGATTTTATTTAAACGAGTTTCCACTGCGTGCTCGTTTTCTTAATTAAAGGCTATTTACAAATCCAATGAATAAACTCACATTGACGCTACCAATGCAATCGCGTAATAAGTGAGAAGCATGCGTGCAGCCTGTCCAACCGTAAAGTGTAATACATTCCACGCCAGAGACGCCAGGTACCAAAGGGTTAATTGTCTCAAAGTTTCCTTCAAAATTTCAGTACGCACGCAGTCCGCTGGCGCGTGTTCACACACTGGATACGCCCAGTTTCTTGCCTTCTCTAAAGTAAGAATGTATATTCCAAGAACGTCGCCGTTGGTTCGAGCACCTGCAAGCGACGGCAGTTGTTCCCAAGTTTAACCAAAGCTGCGTAACGCGTAGCCGCTTTTCCGATTCGCGTGGCAGCTAAACGCTGGACACAATTTTGCAACCGTTGCTCGGGCTTTGAATTGTTCGCGAGATTATGTGAAACGAATCGAACGATTCGAGTATAATGATCAATAATTTCAATGACTTTTCGTTCGATCTCTAAACGCACCTTCAACCTTCCAATTCGCGCACGAAGATTTGCGCCGGCCTCTGCGGCGCCGGAAACGATGTCCTTTGCATCGATTGCATGTAAATTGATGGCAAATTGATATCGTTACGACACGTAGCCAAGCGACACCGATCATCGATCGATCATTCTGTCCGCCATCGTTAAGAACGCGGATAATTTGTGTATCCCATGGACTAGTTCGAAACTAAAGAGCCATTATGGGCTCGGCGCAGTTGAAAGATTACGAGGATCCAATTTGACCCAGCAGATCGTTCCTTTATTACGAGGAATATGGAGATGCAGGCTTCCGATGCTAATGCCGGCCGTAAAGTATCGTGACGGAAACATTCTCGGTATTTTTATCCAAGTCCTCCTCGTTACTTTCCATGACTTCTCTCGCAAGTCGATCGCATCCTTCTGAATGATACCGAAGATTTAAGAATGCTCGTAGATGTTTTGAAACTGTGCAATTAGTGTACGATAATTGCATCGATTGATGGACGTTTAGATATAATTTACGAAAGATTCGATTGGAGGCCAGTCTTTCGCGCGGAACATCTAAACATCGAGTAATTTCCGGGACGATCGGTTCATCGAAATATTAATAACCTCAGGGATAATATATGTATACGTACTGCGCGTTCCGCAACGTGTTACTTAGCGGGACAATTATTCTTCCAGCGCATGCAATTCGAATTTCGTTATTGACGCACGGAAATGCGGCTTGGTTGTTGTGCGTTCCGATGAACATTCCTTTTGACTTTGCATTGAAAATAATCACGGCTCCCTTTGGCGAAACTGGAACGCGTTAAGCGATAGAAAGGATCTCGCTTTCGAATGGTAAGAACCAGTTGTCTCGCCACGACAATCGACTTCTGCCGTGCAATATTCAATAGAAGAGAGAGAAACGACTTACAAATCTTGCTGCTTGTATGTTACATCGAATGCGATTTATACGCCACACCCCCGACCTCGGCTCGTTATAGATCGATTCGTGCCACCGGTCGATCGTTGAAATAAAAACTCGTTCCATGTAAATGGCGCCGATAAATCGCCCCGTTCGTATTTAAATCGAGGCGGCACGTGAAAATCCGTACTTACTTAGTACTTTCTCGAATGATTAATTCAAGATCAGCCCAGACTAATTTCCCATTCTTCTTGCATAGCAGCCGGCTCGGTTGATCCAATAAAGTAACGTGTCCCTCCGTATCGAACGGAATCGACAGGACTCAATCCTTGTCGCAATTTCTCCTCTTCTGTATTCGCGTCGAACGGCGTAAACCGAGTCCTGTCACGTAGCCAATTCCGGATTTTAGTGCTCCTTAATATACCGGCTAATTCGGATCGAATCCTCGATTACGTAGCTGAACGCCGGTAACGCTGATGCGAGTTTAAATCTTGCTGGAGGACCATCGAAACGTTATCCAAGAAAAAAGATCGTGGAATGGAAAAGGGTGTTTACGAATAAAATGCAATACGGGAGACAAAGTTCTATCGTTTCAACGCCAGAAGCGAACTGTCTCCGTGAAGCTTGAAAGTACCTCAGTAATATTAATTCGAGTTTTATCGGTCGAAACGTATCCGTCGTAATAACGCCAGGTATAATAGGTGCGGCTGGCAAATCCACGAATAATCGCCGTTATGAATAAAAGGAACGATGGCCGCGGTTAGAATTATGAGAACATTAGAGACAACAGCTCGACCGATGAAATAATTGTTCCGTACTTAGCAAACAGAACGAGTTTTCCCGCAAATGTCTCCCCTCGCGATAGACGTCATTTCCGTTTTCTCGCAACATCTGCCGCTTACGCGTGACAAGTGTCACCGTTCCAACAGGCAGTTTAATATTAGCTCGCAGCGCTTGTTTGTTCGTAAAAATTGCCGAGGATCAATATTTTATCAATTTTATCAGCTTTCTTCGATCGAAACGTTGATGTAACAGGTTGAACGTCAAAATAGAAATTGCAACCATCTATCATTATTTCGTCGAATACATTCACCTTTCATTTAATTTCTTCCTTTTAGTAATTGCGACGAGCACGTATCTTCGATCGATGCGCTCGACATTCACGCGACTGTATGGTTACAACCCCGTGTTGCCGATGACGATATCCCTATCTCGACAAGTTACGTGGCTAATACGGACACGATAAGGATGCGCAATCGTTGCTATCACGAGCGGAGAATTTTGTTTCGCACCGTGTAGGTGGACGAGGAGAACCATTTCACCGTATACCAGATTGTACCGGCATAATCGATAAATACTCGAATGATCCAGGGAACGGTTTCACCTGCGTTATCAATTTTCACGGATTTTTCAGCGGTATCTAGTGCCCTCCTAAGGATACGATAAACTCGAGAGCAATGGAAATCAACTGCGCTCGAGATATATGGTTTAGGTGTTTATCGTCGATGGTGGAAAGTTTCCACAAACGATTGCTGATAATGATCATTTCGAAATGTTTATTTAGGGTGTATTTTTTATTTTTGCTTTTAATAACGGATTCGACAAATTCGTACAGCTGTTATAACAGGTGGAAAATGGTAGGTGACTTTAAAATAGTAAGTGTCGTCGGTTAAAATTTATACAGATACATTTCTATAACATATATGATAAAATTGATCGTCGCATTCGTGAATGTTGGCGCGCAAAGAAGAGCGCTAATGGATATTACATATTTTTCCGCGTGGAAATCGTGTACAGCTGACCTGTTTCATTCGCTTTATGCAACACGAGTCCCCTTTTTCTTGGACAAAGTACACCCTTATGGGAAATGCATCTGTGTCCAAACGGAATAGAACCAAACGATATTCTAAAATTAAAGCTACATACGTCTACCGTATACTATTCGTGGCGAACTAATTCTAAGAAGTAATACTAGCCCACGTTTACATCGATTAACAATTGAACAATTATACCTTGCATACGCGTGTGCAGCGCAATAAATTTCACGGCAAGTGATAATGAAAAAAAAAACAACACTTCGACAAGAACATCGTGGTACAAAGTCATGTCTGTATAAAAATTTCATAGTTCTCGACAATAAAGTCGGAAATCAATAGTAAATACTTGCCTGTTGAAATGACAGACAATTGCGAGCCCTTATCGTCCATCCAACGTGGCGTTGGAAAACGGAAGTAAAGCTATCACAGAAGTCACCGCTATCTAGTTGTCAATAAAAGATAGAACCACATAATTGCGCGTGGCTCGTATTAAATAGAAATGAGCAAATGAGTGGCGACGGTTCAATGGTGAGGCACGAATTAATTCGTCTACCCTATCAAAACGTTTCCATGTGTATAGTATCCATGCTGGAGTACATATTCGACACGTTGTTGCTGGTGCCCTGGATGCTAACCGGCCCATCGATATCGTTGTCCATCTCCTCGGAAAAATTAACGAGCACCTGCAAAATTGAAACGTTCCATTAAATCCATTTACCGTTCGATACATTATTTCACACCCGGTGCCGACGAACGAACAATCTAGGCGTTAGCAAAATAAGACGACACGGGGCACACAGATATTACAACGTACACTAGAATTATAGTGTACACTCGTAACGCTTCCATTTCGCATTTACCTTCCCCGTCGCGTGAATCATCGCAACGCGTGACATTTATGGAACGGCAATTTTTCCTGAGAATCTCTCTCGACAATCCGTTGCCGGCGGTTCTGGCTGCGTCAGGTGTTACGCAACGGGCAAATTGACAATTATCGCAGATGCGTACCGTGAAAGTTGCGCGAGCCTGCAACGCTGGTCGCAGCAAAGAAGCGTAAACTTTCGGTCGTTGCGTCGCGACGCGGTGCCCAGCGCTCGTTTATCGCGCCCTCGGCGTCGGGATACGGTGCTCGAGTGAAGGGGAATAAAACAGGAGGAAGAGGGTCTGGATAGGACGGAGGAGTCGAGGACGAAACGCTTTCCCTCCAGCGAACGATCATAAAAATCTCGAAAGTCTTGCAGGAGACGAGTTTACGCGGTTTACATACAACCTAATCCTGGCAGAGGCACAGACTTCACTCCACCGTGTACATACTTGTTTGCGGCCATTCCTGTTTGCCTCGCTTTTCCGCGTTTCGTAAGAAATAATAGATTAGGCGTTCGTTTCGAGACTGACAGAAAAAGGACTGTTACCAGCAAGTAGTAATTATCTGTTGAATGTTGAAACGCGTAATCTCAATTGACGAAGGAATTCCAAACATTGGGACCCGATGGAACGATTCACGTACGCTCGCCGTCTTAATTCACTTACCTGCCGAAGATAGGGTTTACGAAAGGGCGTTGGCGAATCCCGCTGTCGCGCAAACGCCTTTAACAATAATGTAATTTCGACGAACTAAATTGTACGGCCCCTAGTCGTGCGCCCCGTCGAAACGTTCACGGTTCGAGTACTCGAAACGCGATAACCACATTCGACGCTTACTTTCCGCGTCGCCGGCAATTAAATTGCACCAGTTCGATCCCTGCTCGTTTCGCTGTTAAAACGAATTTATCTTCCCGTGGATCCGATTGGTTTCAGCTTTTGATAGCGATTCCCTTTCGGCGTCGTTTCTTCCTAGAAACGAAATTCGCTTTTTCGATGCTCGAAAAGCACCTGTCGCAGCACTCTTCCGACCATGAAACCTAAATATCTGCCAACTAGATTACGCTAACGTCGAGACTTTTGCAACGAAGCCGTGCAAATCTTCGATTCTCGCCCTTTACTCGTTTGCGAAGCGCCAACCGCAATTATTTCGCGTGGATTTCAGCAAGTATTCCTTTTTTCTCGCCCGTTAAATCGTAACAGCGGGCAAACGGTGTTACGAGGTTCGCAGAAACTGAGCCAACAATAGCTGAATAAATAATCACCCACGCAATGCAGCGTGGAGAATAGTACGCGTTCACCTGATTATTCAGCTATTTTCATAATTTCCCGACGATACCGAATTATTATTCGACCGGCCGTATCATTGACCGTTTAATTAATATCCCCGGTGTTCTGCGTGCCGCGATTAAATCGTTGTCCATGTACGTATACCCGTTCTCCTTGTCGATCCATCCATTGGATTTTTTCGCCAAATATCTGGTACACTTCTCTATCACTATATCAACTTCCGTATACATGCACGACTTGCAAATGCAATAAAGTAATTTGTTTAACGTAACGACGTCAGCGAGCTATCAATTTAGGTAATAAGATAAACTGCAAAGATCTTGAATGGAAGCAGCCCGAAGAACGAGCTGTACCAATCCACGATTAATTGAATCAGAAGGTGTTTGAAATTGGTTCCAAGGGGTGAATTTAGGGGTTAACGCGAATACGCCTGGGAAGACCAGCTTCGACTAAGAAGGAGCAGTCTCTAAGTCGAGTTAATCTCTGGGGGGATGAGATTTGTGTACGGGTAAACATAACTGGATCAGCAAATCCCATGCCAGCCTCGTATATAGACGGTCCCTTGGAATCTTATCTCCATTAAGGAGACAGGCCGCGTCGCCTCAGACGCGAACAAACGACGCGAACGTGACTCCATTGAATGGAGCAAGGGCCGCGGAATCTCACGTTTATTCTGACGTCGGTCTCATAATCGTTCGGCTATAAATTACTTAGACGACACGCGAACCTATTGACACCGTGAAAAAGAAATTCTTCCCACGCAAATTGGCCCCCGCCGACGAATGAAGAATAGCTCGGCCGATTCGTATGCATTGAAAATAGCGCAGATCGATCGAGGGAGAGAAATTGTTCAGCGTCCTGCGAGGCAGCTTGTCAATTAATTGTACATTGAGAAAGTGCGGCAGAGGTTTCCGCGAAACAACGAACGAATTTCTAAGCAGCGTTAATCACAGTCGATCCTCGGACGCAGTACGGAGTTGCTGTGGTGCAACTTTTTTAATTAGCGTTTAAATTGCGCCTCCTTTATTAACAGGCTCATGCAAATTCGCCGCGCCTTGCATGAATCTGCCGAGAGAGTGTTTCACGTGAAATCGCTGGCCCGCTACTCGCCAGAATACGACGGGGGAAAAGGGGCACAGTAGAATGCAAATTTCTTCCGTCCTTTTCTATCGTTTTCTTTTCTTTGACACGCTTGCACGCCTTCTAGTTGCATTTCGCGCGGCCCGCTATCCCCCGGGTGATTGCGTAATCTCTTGGAAAATGGAGGAGATAATCGCGCGACGAACGCGTAATTCGCGTCGAAGCATCGCCTCCCTCGCGATAAGCAAAGATAACTACGATCGATCAGAGGATTAGACACGCTGCAGTGTTGCTGCCTGTCGTCGCGGTGAACGTAATTTCTCCATTAAATGGAAAAATTCCTCCCTCGTCGCTCGGTGCGACAAACAAAAAGAAATGAACGAAGGTTAATCGAGGTTCGACGAAGGACACCGATGCTCCGGCATTAAAATTCTTTGCAGGACGCGAACAAAAATTGAAAGTGGTAGAACATTGGTTCGTTGCGCGGGAATCGAATTGTTCTAGGTCCAAAGTGAACCGATATTGACGGTGGCCGGCACGGTCGACGAACGCAGAGCGTATTGTTGCATTAGAAAGCAGTTGGGCGATCTTAGAGAAACCAGAGGCGATACCAGATGTTCCGAGCTTGTTATAAACTACTGAGAATGACCGCGTACAAGTGCTGGCCGTAAGACAGCGGGGCCATTAATATTCCTCGGGTCAGGTGGGACGTAAACGAGGGTCGTCCACGGTCAAACGATCGGACGGTGGCAGGGGTTGCACCGGTCGTGCATCATCTGCTCGAGACAATGCTATTATATATCGCGCGGCATAGTTATCGTGCAAGTTCATCGATTAACATTCAATTCGAGCCATTTCGTCTCGGAATTGTTCCGTGAACAATTGTCGTACAATATTCTCCCTCGATACTAACGTACACGATAGTTCGCAACGACGCAACGAGCATTACTTCCGAACGCGAGAAACAATGTGCAGTCTCCCCGTTGGGGAGGTTTTATCACACCAACCTGATCCAGCGAACTATGGGTCAGCGTGTAGTCCGTCGCTTTCAGCTCCTCGGCCAGTATCTTCAGCTTATTAAAGCTGCTGCTCACTGTCATGTCCTGGCTCCGTGGCACGAGCAAACGAGCGGCGCTGGCCTGCCTCGAGGATATCACAGCCTGTGGAAAGTACTTCACTATGACCTTCCTCAGATCCGCAGATGAAACTGTGTGCTTGAAGCGTAGGAACGCAACGTAGCCTTCGCCAAATCTGTGGAGGGTAATACAAACGGATGAGGATGGATCCGTGGACGGTTCGTTAAACGAAAGTGGCCGCATCGCGGTCGTGATTGCGAAGGTACGTGAAAGGAGTCGCGGTGGAACGTCGTGATTCGAGATTGAATAGTAAGGTGGCTGGGTGAAACGCGGGGGGAACGTCGAGGGGAAAAATGAAAATGGCCAGCGAAGGCGACGCAACAAATATTTATCGCGTTCCCCGCTTTCAATGACAGATCCATCTATTCGTATTCATTTAGCCGGGTACATACGTGTAACAGCGTCAATAAATTACGCCATGGGAAAGGGCAGCTGCGTGGCCGATACCCCTCCGTAAATTTACATGACCGTATTGCAAGAGAGTGAGAGAGAGGGAGGGAGATCCGGTCAAAGGACTCGCTGTGATAATGATGGAACCGTCTCTGTTCCAGTCTTTCGGGCTTCGATTAACCGGAACGGGCCTGATCGGATTAATTGCATTACCCACTGAAGCAATATTTCCAATTTACGCCGCCCGTGAAAAAGTGTCGCGATTAAACGGCGATCGTGAGAAACCAGCCGAAAGGTGGGAGCGTTTAAATGAAATTTCAGAAAGGACAGGTCGGATCGAATTTTATCGTATCCTTTTGGCAACTGCATATTGCCCCCCCGATATTTCATACGGGTCGGGAGAACGCCCGTACTATTTAGACAACGAGTAAACAAAAATCCGACTGGAAACAGGTTCCTTTGTGAATGCGAATGAATTTACACAGGCGGATGTCGCGCAGCCGTGGCGTGGTGTGCACACGTGCCGGCAGATATTGTAAATTCTCTCGTGCCCGACGACAGGGTGCAAAGAGAAATCGGGAAGGGGATACAAGGGGCTTCCGGGAGCGAAAGATGCAGATAGAGTTAAATATTTATGGCGCACTACGTTATATTCTGAAAAGGAATTTAAATGATCGCGTATTACAGCGATATGCGGAATATCGCGGGACCTGGGTAATACGTCCGGGGCTTTAAACGAAACGTAATCTCCGAGTGCTCATCGAATGCAACCGTGAACCGTGATGAAATTCCCAGCGGGAGTGATGAACGAAATTAAAAATCAATCGACAACAGGATTGTTGTGCGGGGTGAGAGGGCGGTCAAATAAATGGCCCCGTTGCGAACTTTGTCGAAAAGCCTTTCGTAAGATCAAACCGACACGGGCGATCCATCAGTTGAAACAACATCATTAAAATGCATCGGTCGAAATTAATCCTGTCCGGATATTGGAATCGGTGCATATTCGCTCGGGATAATTGAGGGTTTTGTTGCGAACGTTAATAGTGTATAAATTTCGTGCGTACATCCGTGCAAAGTATTGGACGAGGAGATATTTAACCGATAGCTCAGTTGTTTCAATGGATAGACACCCGACAATTGGAAGTGAAATACGTTCTTACTTGTGCTTCAAATGCTGTGGCGTTCCTATACATCTAAGGCCAGCTTTGGCAAGAATGCCGACCCTATTGCACAGGTTCTCGCATTCTGCCACGCTGTGCGACGTCAGAATGACGCAGCTCTGATTTTTCGTCATGTGTTTTATCATTGTGGCTACCAAGTCTTTCGTTGCTGGATCCATGCCACTGCGCAGAAAAGGAAATGTAAAGAAAGGAGAAGGGACGAGCCATGGGCAACATGAACTCCATCTTTGCTAAGAGGGTGCCGGTTATAAACCATTGTAGAAAATACCTGGTTGGCTCGTCCATAAGAACTACGGGCACCGGTGCCATTACGCACAAGGCGGTGCATAACTTCCTCTTATTACCTCCGCTAAGGCTGTTCACCCTCTTGTGCGCGTATTTCAAAAGATCTAGCCTCCTCAGCGCGGCCTCGACCGCCTGGAACAAACGATTTTTCACAATGTAGCGTTACATTTTTGCCGGCGAATTCTCACGTAGCCTATATGCAGGACGAAGGAAGAAAGCTTTTAGGGGCGCAACTTTTATGCTTCATCTTCCCGGAATCGTTCCGTTTACCAACGGGGAAAAGGAAGTACATACAGAGAAATGTGCAAATATCTTCCACCTGCCCGCACCCGTTCTTTCGCGTAACTGCTTCTCACAATCATTCGCGAAACCAGAAGTTCGAACGTGAAATAATTGAGGGCGCAATCCGCGCGGCAACGGATGCGGCGGAAGTTATTTAAAGGTCCCCCGGACAACTCGAGGACTCGGGTCGGTTCGAAAGTTCCAGCATAAATCTATCCTCACCTTGGGCACGTTGCTCAGCCCGCAAACTTCCCCGTGAATCGTCAGACACTGATGCGGACTCAGGAAACCGTCCAGAGCGTCGCTCTGAGGGCAGTAAGCGACTTCGCCGTTGCACAACGGCCCCGAACCGATCTCCTTGCCCCTCAGAATGATCCGGCCCGATGTCGGTATGATCTCCGTAGTCAACATACGAAACGTGCTACTCTTCCCGGCTCCATTCGTCCCCAGAAGACCGAAACATTTGCCGGCTTGCACGCCCAGGCTTAAATTTTGTACAGCAACGTTGGTACCATAAACGCTTCTATACTCCTTGCGGAGTTTCACCGTTTGCAAGATATCGTTCGACATTCCACCCTCGACCCTCATTCTCTCCTTCGCCACGTCGTCGTCCTCTTCCACCACGGTTTGCTGGCATCTCTGTTTGTTCCAGCTGGGCAGAACTCGACACTCGACTAACAGGTTCAACGTGAACAGGAAAGCACCGACCACTGTCAGGTAAACATAGTGGATCCCCAGAAGCTCCCAACCTAGAGGGGACTGATACGTGTCCATGCGGAATTTTTCTAACAATTGTGCCGTGATGTCGTTTCGCGAGATTTGCACAAGAGCGTCGCCCAAAACGTATTGGGGGAATATTAGCAGGATGTTATGCAACACGTTTCTAACATCCTCCGCGGTTTTCGTTCTACCCAAGATGTCCAGTACCAATATAGTCGCCAAAGAGGCGACGCCTATGAATGTGTTGACACAGAACAGCACCATGTTCGACATGCTGACATCGTCGAAAGACTTTTCTGCTAAATGGCAGAATGGTAACACCGCCCAACTGAAAATGATAAACGTTCCCATGAATCGAACTAAACATTGTATCGCCACAACACACTGGTCGAGGGAAAGATCGTTTGTACTCACGCGAACAGGAACAACAGCAAGCAAATGCCGGGCAAATTGTCGCGAGCGACGTACGCGGGAAGACCGAATATCTCGAACACGATCACGGCCAAAGCTATTGAGCAGCCAAACACCTAGGAGAACAGAATATGTAATTACAATTCGTCTCGTTGCCGTTCCCAATTTCACGAGAACTCACGAAGAAGTCCCAAATTAGTACTGTCGTCCAGTAAGTAACAGGGTGGACGCCTGCCAGATATAGAATTCTCTTCTCCTCCGACAGCCTTTCCCTCACCAATTCCTTCGACCCCTGAGCCGCCACCAGGTTGAACGCGATCAAGAGCACCAGAGCAACGCCAACGTCCGCGACGTGCTGCAATCTGAATCGCGGAAATTTCGCAGGAATTTAACGCAGGTGAGAAATAGAATTCGAATGATGAAAGCCACGAAATCCGATTGATACGCGAAGAGACGGAACGGGTTAATCCAAAGTAAACGCGGCACGCGTGATGTTGCAATGCACATTTCTCGTCCCATTTCGACGACATGGTAAAATCGAACCTGGATACGTTTAATCCCAAGTGGTTTGTGTTTGTGCGGATATAAGAAGCGAATTCAACTACGTGTTGCTCTTTTCTTTTATCGATATGGAAACTGTGAAAGTCGGGACTCACAGAGTTGTTCGATTCAGCTGATCGCTGGATAACTTTAGCGGATGATTCTCGGTTGTCAGTCGGCCTTGAACACCGGACGATCTCAGGATTGCCTCGTTTAAAGCGCTCAGGTAAGACGGTAGAGCATGGTGGCCTTTGTTGTTATACCAGATGATAAAAAGTGGTTCGTCCTTTGCGTGAGACAACGACCATCCTCCGTACCTATGAAATATTGTAATTGCATGAATCAAAATTCGAAAGAAATTTTTCATCCCATTCGTTTATGCATCATACCTTCTCTCTATGTACTCTTGGTGTGTCGACACTATCCAATCGAGAGTAGGCCTGCCAGGTAAAACTTGTAGGAGACCTTCGACGGCTTTGGAGACACCATGACAAACCTGTTGACCTTCTGGACACTCGCAGGTACCTGTATCCTAATTAACGAGGAATATGTACTTTACGGGTTTCGAAAATTCTTGAATATTTTTCGGGATATATTTAAAAAGGTCATACGTTTGGCAATGCTTGCCAAGCACCGGCATAATCGTCGCCGAATCGATCGTGAAGCTGAAACGACACGTGTTGCAGGAACGGGTCGTCGCGATTGTCGATGCTGAGGAAACAAACAATTACAATTAGCGTTAATTTCGCGACAAATTCAGTTCTTCGAATACCTGTAGAAGTAAGTCGGATGGGTGTTGTATAATTTGGGGGTAAGAGCGAGTGACGGTTCATCTTCCGATGGAGGTCTGATCAAAGAGAATCCCATGGCAACCGCGACGAACATGGTTGGCAAGAGGAGGCCAGCTAAGAACGTGAACCAGTCCTTTCTAAAATGCCATATTCGTTTCCTCAGCAAAGCTTTGATCTGCCTAATAGGGGATGGACTCAAAGAAGATTGTACGTCGATTAAATCGACGTCGTCTTTGGGTATTGTTGAACCTATGAAAAATTCAAACGCCCTTATTATTAAACATATTCTGAGCGATCCTATTTTTTTAATCTTACTAACCAAGGGGATCGACGCTGATGATACTATCCTGACTAGCTGTAATGGCGGACGGCCCACTCTCTGCTCTAAAACAGAGATCCAAGAACACCCTTTCCAAAGTGTCACACTCCAAAGAAAAATGCGAATAGCCCAATACGTTTCGGCTGTCCTCCAGAACCTTGGCAGCATGCGAAATACTGAAATACAAATTTATTTAACCAACCACAAATATCCAATGAAATCCCCAACGATTCAGGTTGCTCAATGAATCTCGACCTACTTATTATTTGTACCATTCGTTCCCTGAAAAGGCAACGTCACTATCGCCTCCGTGTCCGAAATCGCGTTTGTCACCGCATTCGATACGGCGTCCTCCATCAGGCCCTTCAAAATCTCTATTCTCGTCTTTTCGATCGAATCCGCGTTAGTGTCGCGATCACCAGGGAACGACACCAGAAGCCTGTATCCGCGTCCATGCATCATCTTCAAAGATAACGGTGATCCCGTGCAAAGTATCTTCCCCCTGTGCATCACAACTACGGTATCGCTCAGCATGTCAGCCTCATCTAGATGATGCGTCGACAGAATGACAGTCCTCCCGATCCGGTGCTGATCGATTAGACGCCAGATCCTACGTCTCGCGGCGGGATCAACCCCGGCGCCTGGTTCATCAAGGATCACCAACCTAGGGGATCCCAGGAAGGCCAGAGCCACGCACAATCTCCGCCTTGTGCCACCAGAGAGCCGATACACCGGCTCGTGCTCCTGTTTGCCTAGTTCCAGAGATGCCAACATGCTGCGGGGAGAATTAACATTGACGTGATTGTAGGTCACAGTCGTTGGACATTAAAAAGGAATTAAAGTAGGGGAAATAAATAATAGATGTGTGGCATACTCGTTAACATTCCGTTGCGTCTTCGCGTTGTTATTGGGCTGCTTCAATTTCGAGTAAAACAGCAGATGTTCCCTGGGTGTCAATGTGCCGATGAGCACGTTGTCCTGAGGACACACCCCTATGTCGGGCTTGCAGCCCTCCTTGCCGGTCAAACATATCTCACCGTTCGTCGGAGCCAGCATCCCCGTCAGCATCTTGCTGAAATGAAAATACGCAGTCGAAATACGAGAATTGGCCAGGGAACAGCGATGGAATAAACGATGGAGAAATGTCAAATGTTATTTCTTAATTACAACGTTTCCGATGGTTCATATTTTTTTTTCACGTACATAATGGTAGTTTTCCCAGCGCCGTTTCTTCCGAGAAGACTGGTCACCTCTCCCTCGCAGAGTTTCAATGTAAAGTCATCCACGGCGACCACCTCACCCTGGTCACTGTTGTAAACCTTC